>CM060621.1:27957889-29310389 GCA_030578275.1 Meda fulgida | reverse complement strand
GATTGTGCTAACTAATATATGCAAATAACAGTTTGTTTATATTGTTTCTATAAGAAGGTATGTTTTTGTTAGACAAGAGGTTAGTATTTCAGGTTTGTGGTAGTGTTTAGTTGTTGATGTTTGAAAATATGGATATTTAGGAAACAAAATGTGAGTATGGGTTATCTTTGTGCTCTTTCAAAGCTTACAGAATTCCAACATTTGACTTTGCTGTTTTGTTCTCAGCTGCAAACAATGCTCATCTTATTTACAAAGTGGGCATATGAGGTCAAAGGGGACTGTTGCTATGGTGACAGGATGAGATATTTTATTTTTAGATGACAGTTTATGTCACAGGATGAATGAAATTTCTAAGCTGTTTTTGTCTGGAAGACAAAACTTTGTTGATGCCCAACCTTCCTAAACAAAACGAGGCTGATGTTTTGAAAGGAGAATTTGTGTTGACTACGCTTAGTTTATCAGGAAGCCAGTTTTATTTAGCAAGTTTCGTGAGGTTGGTATGATGTGCGAATGTTTTTTTTCAGTCAGTAGTTATAGCCAAATCTATACTGCTTTATAAGGGAATCTAAAATTACAAAAAAGCTCTCCAACAACCAAGCCTTTCTAAGACATCCATAAAAAAAGAAAATAGGGCCACTTAAGCTGTATTTTTGTTTAATTATTAATAACAGCTTGTTTTAGTGAGTCTATGTGATTCTAAGTATTAAGTTTGTCCTTTTTGTTATAAATTATGATATTCTCTGAAGAAAAAAAAATAATTTAGATAATTCAAAGGGTATTCAATAAATGTACTTAAACAAATTAAATTGAGAATTTATTGTGGAAGACCAAAGCATAATAGACACAAAATTGAGTTGTTTTCTGGGGTTTGAATAATAATGAGAGACTTTAAATCCGTGTTCCGGCACTAACTCTTTGAATGATTGTATTATTGCTTGACAGATTATTTCCCAGGGGTGCGTTTCCCAAAAGCATCGTTATCCAACTGGTCGCAAGTTTCGTCATTATAAGTATAGTTCAATGAGTCAGTGTTTCCCGAAACCATAGTTCCAATGAACATATGTTGACAGTTGTTTTTACAATGTCTTGTGATGGGTATTTTAGATCCCGGACGAGCCCCATAAAGGTTACAAACCAGATGGACTAGGGGGGCAGGGGTTTTAACATGTAAATGTAGCCTATATTGGAAACCACGGCACAAGGACATATCAATAATGAAGCAGCAAAAATATTTTTAAATACTGTATCCTCAGAAAAATTTATGTTTTTCATGATGATTTTCAAATACACATGATGCAAAATGACTGGGCCCACACAAATTTCATTCTCAAAATGCCCTTGCATTGTTGCTCTTTATTATACATGTTCATGCATATTTTGAAAGTTTTATATAAATATTAGGTAAAAATTTATTATCTTTGGCTAATCTAATAATTGCCAGTAAGAGTCCCTCAGCATTGTTGTACCATATTTAAACATTTGATCTAATGTAAACACTACAGTGTAAAATAAATTATGAATATTCATGACTTATGAATATGAATTTTCCTTTCAGTGTAGATGTTTTCTCTAAAGAAACACCTTACACCGTGGGCATTTTTTCAATCTAGTTTAGCTGCTGTTGGGGAAATTATTGGCCTCATAACATATGTAAGGCATTCCATCATCTACATGTCTCTGCGAAACAATTTTCTTATTTACAGACCCAAGCACCCACACAGGCTGTCTTGTATCATTTCCTAATCTCCATTCTCTCTCCCATCTTCCTCCTCCTTTACCCACAGGAAGCCATGGGAGGCCTTAATTACACCATGTCTCACGGCAACAGCACAGCTCTCGCTCTCTTCATTTCATTTCTTCCCGACCTCCTTTCCAGGTCATTGGAGTCCTTCATTTTATTTTTATTATCTCAACAACAACATATCATAAGGTCCTTTTAATTGAAAATCATCCTATTACAGGGTTATGCAATAAGACAGGCACGCATTTAAAAATATTTTTAAAATACTGAAAATTGCTAACATGATGGATAATGACTGGGCCCACACATTCAGACAAATTTTACTGTCATTCTCAAAATGCATGTTATTTTTTTGTCCTTTTTTAAAATATATTTTGCACATATGTTGAGAGTTCAAATTAATATTTGCTAATATTTTAATTATTTTGGGTAATCTAATAATGCTGTCAAGTCTCTCAGCACCCTTGTACCATTTTTAAACATTTTATGTAATGCAAACAGTCTATTCTAATGTAAACATTAATGTGTAAAATCAGGGTTGCTAGCATGTTCTAGGCGGTTTTCTAGAGTGTTCTATTTAGTTTGTTCATTCTTATACTATTAAAGAGGACTTATATGCTTTTTTACATTTTTAGCTTTCTTTAGTGTGTAATGTTACTTGTTTGAGCATTAAAAAGGTCTGCAAAATTACAAAGTTAAAAAAAAAAGTGCAGAGGCCTGGTTGAGTTAGTGTGTTGAAACTTGCAGAAATGGTAAAGGAGTGTGACATTTCCTATCATGCATGAAGTGGTTGACCAATCATAACACTGTAGTCCAGCCAACCAATCAGAGCGCATTGTGCTTTTCAGAAGGAGGAACTGGGAGACAGGAACTAAACAGTGTTACTGGGAAGAGAGGTGCTGCAACAATGTAAAATATGTGAAAAAGAATGTGTTTACATGACAACTTATATTAGTTTACCCCAAAAACCAAATCAAGGCTTTGAAAAAGGGCATAATATGGCCTCTTTAAGATCATGGTGCTGCAAAACTTCCTTGTACTTATTTGTATTCATATTTAGGAGATGGTAATTTTGAATAGTTTGATACATATCTAAAAATATGAATCATATGTTTGAAATCATAATTAACATTTAACAGCTATATGAAATGTAGCCTTGGAAGTGAGGAAGTAGAAGTTTCCTCTACTGTCATTTATTCTCTGGCTTGTTTATTTCTCTTTTCCTTAGTGGCAAATTGTGTTTAATTGCTCCCATGTGATTAAGAAGGCAGTTTAGGGAGTGTGTGTTTGGGGCAGCTCGATTATACATGACAGTGCTTGTTTTAACACATGCTTTGTGTTTAAGGAAGAGGATGATCATTAATGTGTTTTGTCTGCATATAAGGCTAAAAACCTGAAAGGATGCTTTAAGACAAAAACATACACAGATGCCTAAACACATGAAAACATTCCTTGGATGATTAAACAGCTTGTGCTGTTTGTCTTTTTCTGGCACAACCTGTGTCCCTCTGGAGAGTGCAGACTTCTTCCCTTACCTGACGAGTATGACCTGATAAAATATCAGCTGTTCACAATATTTCTGTTGCACAAACAACACACAAACGAAAAAAAAATACCCAGAGAAAAGGGTGCTAGCACTGTTTTTGTCCCTTTTGTGTTGTGTTGAACAACAGCCTGGGTTGAGTTACCGCTGAAGGGTAAAAATTACCTTTTGTCCCTGCTTTTTTCATCAATGATTTAGAAAAAACATATGTGCATTAACTTTTAGAGCTGTTCAGAGTTAAACTAGGCATACTGTTCAGGGTCAGTCCATTTTTTCCTTTATATTTTTTTTAGAAATGTTTTTTTTTTTATTGCGCAAGGTTGTATTAAATTGATGAAATGTATTTAAAAAAAAAAATTGTAACGTTATAAATCTTAACTGTCACTTTTGATCAAAGAATCATAAAATGTTTTATGGTTTCCACAAATTCTTTTCATCACTGATAAAGAAATGTTACTTGAGCACCAAATCAGCATAATAAGAATGATTTCTGAAGGATCATGTGACACTGAGGACTGGAGTAATGATGCTGAAAATTCAGCTTTGTCATCATGTGAAGAATTTTAAAATAATCGTAAAAATACATTAAAATAGAAAACAGTTATTTTAAATTGTAATAATATATCATAATATTACTGTTTTGTGTAGTTTTTTTATCAAATAAATGCAACTTTGGTGGGCAGAATAGACTTCCTTCACAAATATTTAAAAAATCATTCTGAACCCAAACTTTTGAATGGTAGCGTATACATTTTTTTTGCCATTTATTTCTCAGTTTTTAATCCTAACTTTACAAAAATGTGCAGTTCTGGCAAACCCCAGATTTATATCATATATTGGTGGCAACTTAGAACGTATAATAATTGCGGTTTTTATCATTTAACATTTACAATAAATATTTACAATTCTTAAAAATGTATATGTATAATTACTATAATTGATATACATGATACAATTACGATTATTAAAAGTATATTTTTTTTTTCATTTTTGAATTTGATTATTGACTGATATCGATCATCTTGAAATGGCCAAATATTGTCCGATTAGTCAGCCTGAGCTGCGTTTATAAGCATTGGCAGCCTAAGTAGATCATAGAGACCATTGGTGCTTTTACTTTTGAGAAATGCAGCCCTGGCTGATATATTGGGTTATCTCTACTCTCTGTACTCTCAAGTTAGTGTATAAAAAACATAAGGGTCCAATGGGGAAAGTTAAATATCCAACAGCACTAACTCCATCTTTGCTTTTCTCCAGGGGTGCGTTCTCTGAGGTGTTCCTGGCTGAGGAGAAGAAGACCCAGCGACTCGTGGCCATTAAATGCATCCCTAAGAAAGCATTGGAGGGAAAGGAGAACAGCATTGAGAATGAGATTGCTGTGTTACATAGGTCAGAACCAACTCTCTCATGAACTACTGCATAAAAAAAACAGTCTAAATTGGTTCGTTTGGCAGGATGGGCAACTGACATGCCAAACATCTAAACCAACTGAAGACCAGATAATTTTTTCATAAGGGAAGGCCGGGCATTGACACAAATTTCATGATTCCCTCATATTTCCCTCAAAGCCTCACTTTCATTCCCCTTAAAAATCAAAGGTGGCGCTGCTGTGAATAATGTCTATAGCCAGGACAGATGCTGCCGAGATCTTGACTCTTTGTGAGGTAGCGTTAAGGATAAGTGGCAGTCAAGATACTGAAAGGTCTCTTCCTTTTCCTCTTAAGAGCCAGATTGCTCTTTGAGAGAAGAAAAGCTCTTGTAAATGCTATATGTCCCATAAAAATGTGCTATAGTTGGAGAAATCGTAGAAGTGTGCACCGGAAATGTCAAGAGTACTGGAGATAGTCCTATTTTTAGTGTCTCTGTTGCCAGGGCAACAGCACACACAGAGGCTGAGATGGTATGGAGGTTCCCCGCAGCAGTATTGTGAAGGAGAGGGACCAAAGAGGAGGAATACGATTAGAGAGAGAGAGAGAATTTCACCATTGGTGTGGAAAAACTGTAATCAAATGGAAAGCAGGAAACCAAAAGAGTGGAAGTCAAATGGAGATGGAGCAGAATATTATAAATGTCTGATTACAGTATGGCCGGTGTAGCTTCATCAAAGACACTGAGAAAATTATATAAAAATAGGGGAGATGGAAGGAAAGCATCATTATAGTGCATAAAAAGATATCATTCTTTAGCCGTTTTACTGTCTGTCAGGCGAATATGATAAGTCTAAATGCCAATTTTCTGTTCTATTAGAGTTGTCAAAAATAACCAAATTCGTTACAGAGATTGTAAAACTGTGACGCTTTGAGCAGAATCATAAACACCTCTGATTGGCAATTGTGTTCACGCGTTCATCGGATATGTGTGTGATTGGCTAGATAATCAACCCACGGGAGCATTTGAGAGCACACGGAAGTGTTTGAATGTTTTTTTTTTTTTTTAAAAACGGTTGCGGGAGCCTTTGACAGCACAAGCAGACGCCTGCTTTTAAATGCTCCCTTGTGTATTTAAGCACTCGGTGAAAAGCGTCATTGATGTATATTTACAACACGTTTTTGAAGCGCTGATCATTGTAGCCAATCACAGACATATCCGATGAGCGCGTGAATACAATGGCCAATCAGAGGTGTTTTCGATTCCGCTCAACAGCGCTCAAAGCGTCACATTTTTAAAATTTCGGTTCCGACTTGGTACTGAAGTCAGTACTTTTTGACAACTCTAGTTCTAATCATTGATTGCTGTCTTTTCTTCTTTCTTTTCAGAATAAAACATGAGAATATTGTTTCACTGGAAGACATCTTCGAAAGTCAGTCACATTTGTATCTGGTCATGCAGCTGTGAGTTTAAAATCTCACCACTCAAGATCACACCAACCATAGTGACATTACTAAGATACTGTCTGATGTTTGTTTCAACTGCAGTGTCTTGAATGCTTATGTCATTATAGTGGAGGTGCTAATGTAGTTTGTTTGCGTGGGTCTTCACAGTGTATCAGGGGGAGAGCTCTTTGACAGGATTGTTGAAAAGGGCTTCTACACTGAGAGAGATGCCAGCAAACTCATACGTCAGATTTTGGATGCAGTGAAGTATCTGCATGATATGGGCATTGTGCACAGAGACCTGAAGGTAATGCTTACATATTCTTTCCCTATAATCATACTCTGCCTTTCTAAGCAGGCGCAATATGAAAAATTATTCAGCATGCCAATGTTTTTTCTGTTCTCGTTGAAAGCCAAATGCTGCCACAAGGGGACAAAATCACTGCCAATTAGAAAGTATTTAATGTTTAATATTCAGCTGTGTGGAGCAGAAGTTCAGAGCAATGAGATTTTAACAGTAGGCGATGCTTAGCAATATGACAGAAATAGGCTTTGTTCGGAATGTTATACTAGTGTTGCATACCGCATACTGTACGCCTTTTAGTGCATTTTCTTTATTACTAAAGTATATTAAACAGAGTACACATTATGCCAAAATAAACGTTTTAAACTGTAATACGCCACATTTTTGTGTTCTGTTACAAGCTAATAAAAACTATTATTTTGTATTTTAAAAATAGATTTCTTTAACTTTTGCTAGTCAAGAAAATGACAATATGTACACTACCAGTACAAAGTGTGGGGTCGGTAAGATTTTTAATGCAGCTCAACATGGCTGCATTTTTTTTTCATAAAAAATACAGTAAAACGGAGGTGATATTGTGAAATATTAGCAGCCATTACTCCAGTCTCCAGTGTCACATGATCCTTCAGAAATCATTCTAATATGCTGATTTAGTTCTCAAGAAACATTTCTTACTATTATCAATGTTGAAAACAGTTGTGCTGCTTAATATTTTTGTGGAAACCATAATAGAAACTTTGATGAATAGAAAGTTCATAATAACATTATTTGAAATATAGTTTTTTGTAATATTATAAAAGGCTTTTACAGTCACTTTTGATCAATTTAATGTGTCCTTGCTGAATAAAAGTTTTAATTTCTTTAAAAAAATGACTGACCCCAAACTTTTGAACGGTACTTTATATTGCACATTTAGCATGGAAGATATATGATTTATCGTTTGTCACATCTGATAAGGACACAGTGTTATGCATATGAAAATGGCTGTGCATTAAATGTAGTAAGATATGACTTGATTTAATGTGATTCAAGGGAAACGTTCAGCATTAATTCAGATGAATTCATTCTCTTCCTGTGCAGCCAGAGAATCTATTGTACTACAGTATAGAGGAGGACTCCAATATTATGATCAGTGACTTTGGCCTGTCTAAGATCGAGGACTCAGGAAGTGTGATGTCAACTGCCTGTGGGACACCTGGATACGTAGGTATGAATGAGGGCTATATTTTCTGTCCTTTTCAATCTCTTAACGTCTTAAGTAAGGTAATGTGTCTGTTTTCAAATGGCTCTCAGTCATTTGAAATGCTGCACAATGTCAAGTGTTTACATTTTTAAAATGCCTCTTTGATGCTGCCCTCATTCTGTACAACGCTCAAAAGGAAAGTTAACTAACCGGAATAAAAGGAACACTGAAATCGTCTTTCTCTCTCTCTCCCTCTCATTTTTTCATACAGCTCCAGAGGTCTTGGCACAAAAACCATACAGTAAAGCTGTAGACTGTTGGTCCATAGGAGTGATTTCTTATATTCTGTAAGCATTTCTTTGTGATTGTATTTATTTGAGTGTTTATTTATTTACTTGAGTGTTTGCTTATTTATTTATTGTCAATTTTATAATTATTTATTGATTTTTAATTATTGAATTTATTTAATAAATTATGTATGGTCAGTCATTAATTCATTGTTTGATTGATTTACTTATTTATTGCTAATTTTATAGGTATTTATTTATTTATGGTAAATTCTTTAATTTATTGAATTCATTTTAATTATTTGTATTTATTGTTAGTGCTCGTTTATTCCATTTTAAAGACAGATATTTGTAATGAATCAACATATTTATTTCTTTTATTTATGGTAAAAAAAAATTACTTAAAATTTTTATTTATTTAATTATTAGTACTGATTGTCAGTCCTAATTTATTTATGTATTCATTCATACCATTTTATTGTTAGATATATTAAATCAACATAAATTAATATTTCAATCTAAATCAATATTTCATATTTATTCATTTATAGCCAAATCATAAGAGGGATAAATTACAGTCAGCTGGTCTTACAAAGCATTGTCTTTTGCAGCTTATGTGGCTACCCTCCATTTTACGATGAAAACGATGCGAAGCTGTTCGAGCAGATTCTCAAAGCAGAGTATGAGTTTGACTCTCCGTACTGGGATGACATCTCTGACTCAGGTGGTTCTATGTAATTATAATCATAATCCAGAACCATTATCTTGAGATGTTTTGATGTGAAAAAAAAGCTTAGATCCTGCACCTATAGAGCTCAACAGTAGGTTTTCAGAAGTAAAAATACCATTAGTGATGCAACAGTGTTTGATGCGACACGATGCAGAATCTACCAATAGGAGTGCAGACAGTGAAGAACACTCTCTTGAAACTGCTGTTGAGCTCTATTCTGGCCATTTCTATTTTCTTGATGCTTTAATGATTTTTGACAACATATTGTCGATCAAATTTCATCCCAGCCAAGGATTTCATCAATCACTTGATGGAGAAAGATTCATCTCAGAGATACACATGTGATCAGGCTTTACAGCATCCATGGTAGGATTACCTTAAAATAAGCGTTTTGCATGTTTTGACTATATCGGTATGTCTTTTCACAAAAATTGCTTTAGTAATCGATCCCCTATCTCTACTTTTGAAGGATTTCCGGAGACACAGCTCTTGATAGGAACATTCACGAGTCTGTCAGCGCTCAGATTAAGAAGAACTTTGCCAAGAGTAAATGGAAGGTGAGAATCCCACAACATCATTCTTTTAAATTCTTCACAATTTGCAATTCCATCCCAACAGATCCTGGTGATGTTCTTTGAAATATGCGGGAAGAACTTGCTATTCACATAGGGTATTTTAGGAGAAAGAATAATTATTAGGGCTGGGCATTGACAAAATGTCACTATTTGATTCGACTTCGATTCACATGCTTTCAATTCAGTTCCGGATAATTATCAAATACAGTACTTGTCAGTTTTTCTAAAGGAAAAACAATTCTGCTAATCTTTAAAAACATGCTGTAAATTATACAGGGAGCCATATCAGTTGGTACATTACAATAATATTTCAGGTTTAAATTAACAACGGATGTGAATACAAACATTGAAATTGCACAAGTCAGTTAAAATATAATTATATGTAATATACTGCATATATTTAGCAAAATGCTCCTCACTAGAGTTAATTTTTCTAGCTAACTACCGAGCTATGGGCTTTGAATGGTTGTCCTGAGGTAAATTTAATGTTACGTGACATTGCTTACAAGCTGTTTTAGTAATGTCTTTTTGCGATTGAAACACTGATTACATGAGACATGATGCATTTCATAGGCTGCTACAAATCATGTTTAGTGAAGTTCTCATTAATCTAATTTGTAAACATATTTTAGAGGCACGTTATTGTTTGTTGTTGTCTTTGTAGCAAGCATTCAACGCGACAGCAGTGGTTCGACACATGCGGAGACTGCAGCTGAGCACCAGCCTAGAGGGGCCAAGCCAAATCACCAGCACCAGCCCCTACCACAGACACCTGCTCCTCCCCGCTAAAGAGCTCGACCAGGAGGAGGAGGAGGAGGAGGAAGAGGAGAGCAGTAAGTTTGGGATCATTCTCGAATGAAAGTCGCATACAATCCATCCTTAAACAGTATGCAAGAATTAATGTGTCCCAATTTTAGTATAGGGTTCCCGCAGGGCTTAAAGTCTTAAAATCTGAAATTAGAGTCTCCTGATTTTAAGGCAATAAAAAGTCTTAAATATTTGTATTTTTTCTGCTAGGCGTTCAATTTTAATATATGGTCTTAAATCTGCCGCAAGACGTTTAAATGAGGTACTATGGGAATTAATTATTTAGGTTTTTAGAATGCATTTTTAGAATACTTTTCCATCAGCCAGTTAAAAGTTATGAGCTTTGGTGTGCTTTTTCATTTTTTTTTTTTTCACTTTAAAACTGGGAAAATCAAAGCCATAAATCTAAAGAAGTTGTGTTCCAAATTGGAGGATGATATCTTAAAAAACAAGCTTTCGGTAAGATTTTGTTTCGGTGACGTTCGTATTAGTTCCATGATTTATTTGCGTGCGTGCGTGCGTGTGTTTGTGTGTGTGTTTTCACATAGCAAGTGCCAAAACCTTAATCAAGTTTCGTAACATTCCGATGAAGTAAAAGCAAAACGTAACATTTTCGGTTAAAAATTACCAAACTAAATTTAAAATCACACACATTTTACGTTTCAAGCACGCAGGCATTTCGTCTGATTGCATTTTTCATAATAATAAACTTCTATAACTTTTTGTTTCATCCCCCCCTCTCCCCCCAAACTTTTTTCACATCAGAAATAATCTGACAAGTGTCTTCTTTAAAAAGAAAAGCATTTACTCCAAAGCATTCAAGATTTACGACAGTTTAATTTGGAAATTCCATTTTCAGGTCTATGCTCGAAAAGTGGTCAACAGGTATATAAATATAATTTAGTACCGTAAAATCCCCTAAAAATACAAAATATATAAAAAAAAACTATATTTTACTTCAATATATATATAAATATAAGTATTTTTAAAAATAAAGCGAGCAGCACCCAGAGGGTTAATAGTTTACAATAACAACACTGGGCTAAATGCTGTTTTACATACTGTAAGATCCAGATGCTATTCATTTTCACATAACTTTTATGTTTAGGTTCCCCCAGTACAGACGGGCGTCGAGGCAGTGCCGATCGGGATAGTCTTAGAAGCTGTGCTTACTGCTGCCGACCGACCAGCAGGATCTGAAGCAGAAACTCTGAACCCAGAGGAACCAACACATGCACGTCTACGGCTCCAGTCTGACCCGGAACACAGAGCTTCCCTGGTAACATGCACTAGTGCTGCTGGTGGGACATGACATGAGGAGAGCGTGATTGTTCCAGACATTCAGACTTGGGTAATTCATTGACAGATATATGTAAATCTATTTTAACCATGATTTCATTTTGTCTGATTAATATTTCTGTACCCCAACCAAAGACAAAAATGTGTTTAAGTTGTATATTTTATGTAAGGTTTAATTATTTTATTTTATTTTTTTAAAGAAAAAGTTCAGGTCTGTACCCTGTAGCAATTTGGACTTTCTTCGAAAGCCTCTAGTTATACAATGTCTTTATAATTATTAATGTCTTAATAAGCCCCACTTGCTCAGGCGATAAATTCACAAAGAAACGATAAAGTCATTGAAGTCAAGATAAAGTCATCATTTATACATTTTCATATGGAAGCTTGTTTTCGCCAGAGAAAAAAAAATACATAATGGTAATTGCGACATTTTATCTCATAATTCTGACTCTTTTTCTCACAATTGCGTAATTGCGAAACAAAAGTTTGAATTGTGAGATATAAATTGCGAGTTATAAAGTCCAAGTTTGAGAAAAGTCAGCTCACAATTCTAACTTTTTTTCTTGCAATTCAGACTTTTCAGACTATTCAGACTCGAGATAAAGTCACTATGACCTTTTTTATCTTTTATTCAGTGGTGGAAAGAAGCTCCTAAACTTCCACGGCTTAATCCATTGTGGTTTTGTTTTATAAAGTCTGTTGGGTAGATGTCCATGTCATTGATTTTGTGATCTGGTTCAGACTGGCTCTGTAGTGCAAATTGGTGTTAAAAAACTGCATATTGGAGTCAGAGCAGGAGTATTTCCAAGCTCAAACAGAGATAACATGATCTTGTTGTGGTTATAAACCTTCATATGAAGCATGTGGACAGAACAGTGGTTAATCGTGATGGGGTTAAGAGATTTGAGCCACAGTAAAGCTTTTTTTTTACACCCAGATTAAATGCAGTATCAAACCTGGATAATCTACATTTTCAAATAAGATTTAATTTCCAGTTTTAGACTTTAAGGGGCAAAAGTCTGTATCTAATGCATCCTCTCTAGGTTTTGAAATGGAGCTAAACACTCCTGGTCCAAAATTATGCTGCCTTTTAAGACACCTTATTTTGGACAAGAATCTTTACGGAGAAGGCAATCTCATAATGCAGTGCAACAACTTCAGTAAATATATTTTATTAAATACCAAAAAGTATAAATAAAAATACCCATCTAACAGGCCAATAGGACATTCTGGCAAGACAACTTTTAAAGTTGTGATGAATTCTTCCAGTAATGTTAATAGAATGTTCATTTGAAATTATCTGGTCTTTAATAACATTAGCAAAACAATAGCACAAAAAATGTTATTTTATACGTTATTTTTTGGAAACATTTTAGTTAGATGTTAGTCTGTGACTTAAAGTTACTATTTACTAATTTTTTCAGGTGGTTCAGAGAACATTCAAAAGTAGGGTTCCCATAATACTTGCAAAATAATAAAATAGAGAAAATATTCCCTTAATGTTTTCTCTAACGTTCATATAACCAGGAAAAAAAACATTAAAAAAAACATGAACATTCTGAGAACATTCAAAATAAAGTTTTCATAACTTAATGGGAACATTAGCAAACCATTCTTATATTTTTGTTAGAGGGTACTTACTATTTAACCCAATATTTGGAAAAGCTATCTAGATTTTCACACCAAGGACGATAACTAGCGATAAAGATATGGTTCTAAAAATCTTTCTAAATATAAAAGAATAGCAGCTGTCCACACCACAACTATGACGATAACGGCACAGAGAGACAATATCGTTAGAATCACTCTCAGAATGATTTTGTCCAGCTGATGAAAGATAAAAATAGCCAATCAGAATCCATCCTGCTTTAAGAGCATTTAAAGCAAAAAACTGCAGCTGATATAGTTATCTTTAGGACTTTTGCTTTTTTAAAAGGTAGCTTAGCAACATGCTGCCGTCAAACTTCAATCAGTCGTGAGTTGGTATTTGGTATTCGCTTCACATGAGAGACTCTATTTGTTGCTTTGAATCAGTGATATATGAGATTCTATTTAAGTTAGGATGCTGCCTTGGAAGGTTTTGGAAGAGCTGTTGATTACTCTGTCATGACACTGATTAAGTGGTTTATCTGTCTATGGTTATCAGTTTTTCCAGTGCATGTTGTGTGAGCTGATCTTTTGTTTGGGTCGCTGGCCATAAACTGCACTGTTCTCGTGTGCAGAAGACGTCTAATGTTTGCATGACCTCGTAAAAATATGTTTACAAGAGCGATGATCAAAACATAAAATATACATATTCATATCTTTTCCACTATGCTAATTGCAAAATGAGACAGACTATTGCGGTCATGTCATTTTGAAATCGGAGGGAATAAGATATTGACACTTGACTCAATCTGTTTTTTCTTTGTAAAATATATACACGTTATGTTTAAAAACAAAAATGTTGATTTTTAACATTATATTAAGAACTCAATACTGGCCTTACTTTCAAACTGGATTGAAACAAAAAGAACAATGCAAGAACATCTTGTTCATCAGTATACAGCATTTGTGCCAATTTGAGCACGACTTACTTGAAGCCAACTATAATAAAAAATAATTATAGAAAAATCAATGGGTCCCACTTTAAAAGTCTTTAACTACTGTGTATTAACATTTAAATGAATGATTTGATACAATGCACTTATTGTGCACATACATGTTTTTACATTGTATATATAAAAATAAAAAAAATGCCTGCATGTAATTACAACTATAATTAATTCTGTAATTTCTATTGATTTCTATCTATAATTAAACCTACCCATACCACCAAACCTGTCCCTAACCATACCCGTATCCCACCTCGATAGCAGCTAGAGGGTTTTGCAATACAATATGAACACCATAAGTACATTGTACTTATTTCTTGATGTAAGTACATAGTAATTAAAGACACCCAATGTAAAGTGTGACCAAACAAGGTATTTATTTAGCTAATCCCTGATATTAGAGTCATTTTTCTCTTAAACCTGTGAACAGAACTGCTTAAAACCCAAGTGCTATAAGTATAAAAATGCATCAGTCTAATGAGCAGTTCAGCAATCAGTTATAGTAATTATGGTAATTATGCAAACTGCCTCAGAAGGGCTGATTAAATATAATTTAGAAGTCATCTATGAATTACTTTGGCTTTGAAAAGTACTAAAGAAAGCTACACCCTGGTTTTTTAGTAGATAATTCCTCCCTTGATCAATTATGACCTTTTTTCACATGAAAGTTCAGGAAGTGTAGAGTAGACACAAATACAGTATGTGTATTATACAGGAAAATGTATACATATATTGTATATCTTTTTTGTAAAAGCTACAAATGTATGGATGCAATGCATCATGTGTTATCGATGGAGTTACGAAGAGCCAATGATTTGTACCCTTAAAGATATACAGGTAGTAGCACGTTATGAATAAACACTCCTTGTCTATGCATTGTGTGTGTTTAGTAAAATCTTTGTGTACAATGCAAATAAAGTTCACATAAAAGTGCTATGCAAAGGCAGACTGTGGTTGGTATTTTCAGAAAATACACTCAAACTGTAATACATGTCAAAATCTCTTTATTTAAAGACTAAGAAAATGTACAAAACATATTTACAAAAAAACTGTTGTGTTGTGTGCCAAAACATACGCTACATCATGAGAGATCAACATCAAAAAATTGCTAATAAATCTTTTGTTATGCTAAGTTATTGCCAAATATTGGATTCAATCTTTTTATCAATTGTTTTCACTTTCACTTTGCACAGGTGTCTTTTTGGAACTGCTCAGATCAGTGAGGCCTACGATCAATCAGTTACAAAAAGAAATACAATACCTGTGCAAATTGAAAGAAAACAAGTAGACAAAAAGATTCAATAATTTTTGTTGATAATATTGCATCATGAGAGGTAAGCAATTTAAGAGGCCGGTCATTTTTTATCTGTAAATTAGATAAAAGATGTTCAAAACAGTAAAAGACACTTGTACAAAAAGTATAAAATCAACAATGACTTAATTGTAAAGAAATTTGCATTGTGCAGTGATACTGACAATAAAAAACTAGTTTTTTTTTTTTTTTTTGCAATTGAATCTAATTTTGTGTAACCTTTTCCTGTCTGATCAAATAGTAAGTCAAGAAAAAGAGTTTTTCAATATGCAAAATTTGCAATTGACAATGGCAGTTCATTCGTCATGCTAGAAATGGAAAATCGAAGTCTAACGAATTGCATTATGGGATACAGGGTCTTATGCTCTGGTTGTATACTGCACATTTTGTTAAACGTATAAGGAGATCCATGTTATAACGTGCACATAGAAAACATGAATACCATGCACCGTATGTATATCGCAAAACTAGTATGCATATTTGAACATACCAAATTATTTAAAACACATTTAAACAACAAAAGATAAATGTGGAAAAAGTGGACATGACTGCTGTCCGTTCAGACACATTGTGTTGTGTTGGTAAGATTACATGACCCAAGATTTGTTAGGAACTCCATTAAAAAGCATAACAGTGTATCACCTATAAATATGGAAGACCAATAATTTCTATACACAAACACTAGATACAGTTCCAGTTGGAGTTATTCTGTTCTTGTGTGTGCAAATGACAGCCGCTTAATCAGCAGTTAAGGTGCAATACATGAAATCCTATGAGACCATTAAAAGTACCTAACGTTTTGTAACACTGACATATCATTAGCCAACATTTTCAACTTTCTTGTCCTCAATATTGTTCTTTCACATTCTTTAATTTCATTCAAAATCCAAACCCAAGCTTTCTAAACAATGACGAACTGTCAGATCATCAGCTGGAGGTGCATCAACACTCGTGTAGATCTATGCTGTTGTAGGTGATGTGAGATTACAGCTCTTTCTCCTCAGCACTTGCGATCGCTGTCCTCTTCAGACTCTCCTTGACCCTAATGAACTCAGGTGGGCCCTTTGACCTTTCCCTCTGCTCACCGGCCTCTCTCTCAAGCTTAAAAGAATGAAATCATCTCTATATGAAGAGTTGGTATACAGTAATAAAGTGATGTCCAGCCTAGGAAAATCTACATCCTTTATTCAAATATTTTTATTTTGCCAAGTAAGACATGGTCCTAACCCTTTCCCAACCCATAATATATCCCTAAAATCAGAGGAAAATGATAGGTGAATAGGAATGGTGTTGAAGCCCCCAACCCTTGTTGTAAGCCTAAACTTCACATTAACTAAAAAAAATGATCCCTCAAATCTGATTGGTTGATTGAAATGTTCTACGTGGTGAGATCACATTAACCCCAAAGATCAATATTTTCTGGACAAAATCAGGGCATATTCTGTGTTATTTGTATAGCTTCCTAGCATTTCATTAATACTGTATATGAATACTTTTTCAGGTTTTACCTTCTCTAATCTCTTCTGCCTCTTCAGTAACTCCTGCTCCAGGGGTGATTTTTCTTCTTCCTGTTTTCTCTCTTGTTTCAGAGCTTGAGCTCTATTCCTCTGTTCAAGAACTCTCTGTAACTCTGGCTTCTCCTCCATCACTGCTCCTCTGATAGATAGGATAAGTGTTACTAAATCTCATATTACGGTATTGTTACTTATAGTGTTTTTTATATATATTTCTTTATAGAAATAGTTTATTCATTGTATGGATATGGAGGCTGAAGATCAAGCTCATCCTTAAAGTCACCATGAAATCAAAATAGACAATTCTTGTTTTTAATGGAATATTGCGGTATTTATTTTAAGTGATTTATCCATGCACATATTTTTTTCTTTTTAATTCATGTGCCCTGTAAAAGTTTAATCAAAGTAACTCCCCCTCTCTCTTGCAGTGACATCTCTTTTATTCTCTGATTGACGTGTTCTTTGGCATGAAGGCGGGGCAATCTGTCACCCAGATGACATCACAGCAAAATCATGTCCCGCCCTACATTTTTTCCACGTTCAAGAAGCAGTTTAACTCGGATATACGTCACAATAGGGAACAAAAGACTCTCTCAATTTATAAAGGTGTACAAATACAATAGCCTAGTAAAAATAATACTGCATTTTCACGCCATGTCGTAATTGCCTTAATTATGTAATGACAACCCATGGCGTTCAACTCAGAGTCATCAAGTCCTTAGACTCGGAATTATGTGTTTCTATGGCAACACTATCAAGTGCAAAATGATCTACAGTGGTCATGTGGTAAAAGTTGAAGCTCTCAGAAGATAATTCTATGAGGATGTGAACCATGTAAACAAGTTGGAATCTCGTAATTATGGTAATTCTGATATGGATTGAACGCACCTCAACTGATTAGCTATTGGTTAACATAGTCCACGCAGCCTTAGTGACGTCATTGAAAAGGAAAACCTTTTCAGAGGTAAAGCCAGTTATGGCATCTTGCTGGATGAAAGATACATTTTTTTAAATTCTTTTCGTAATGACATGTACTGATGAACCGTTGCTATAAGAAGTGTGTTCTCTTACGAGAGGTTCTCTCATATTGCGTAAGTTAGCTTACGCTACGGGAAAGATTCATCTTTTTCGAGATATTGAAGCCAAAAATTATCCTTAATTTTGTATTTATTGTCAACGCAGTGCAGCAGCTAGCAGACCTAGAGCAGGCTGTCTAGCGTGCTCATTGGCTGCCCTGCGGCAACTGCAGCAGCCTACCAGTGAGCCTGATATGACGTCACGTCCAATGAAGGGCGCTCGCACCCTCATCGCGTCTCAGCCCGCCAGAATGGCCGTGGCCTAGCGTATGTAAGCAGGGCTTGGAGGCTGCTTCCCTGATTTTCATCTCTTCAGCGAAGCTCTTCGCATCGCTGGACTTTGAGAAGCCACGCCGCCGTTGAAAAAGCGACACAGCCAGCTAGAAAAGCGCCTGAGGAAGCCGGCCGACTTCGCCGCCTTCAGCCATCCGTGCGAGCAGAGCTATCCGGCGACGTATCCTTTTACAAGCTCTACCTCTCTCGGTGTGTGTTTGCCGCTGCGACACCCCCCTTTTCCTAAAAGAGCAAGCAACCCGTCTTTTTCAAGATGCCTTGCACTTCCTGCGGCTCGTGCAGAGCCCCGCTCAGCGCCGGAGACCGCCATGTCATCTGCGCTCTCTGTCTGGGCCAGGAACACGCAGCCCTCGCCCTCTCGTCTGGAGGCTGCGAGCACTGCGGGCTCGACTCGAAGTTTTCAACCCCGAAGCCGTCACTCCGTCCTTTGTGGTACCGCGCAAGAAGTGCCGTTCCCAAAGACTGCCGGAGCCTGTGGAATCTGCGAAGCACTCGCCGGAGCCCCTCCCCTCAAGCTTCGCCTACGCCTTCTCCGCCCCCTCTCCCGGAGGCACAGCCGCCAGCTCCTGCCCGGGAATTCTATGGCTGTACTTCAGATCCTCCAAGCCGATCTCCTCCGTGAGTGGGACGAGAGAGGCCCGGATCCAGCTGCCGTCATGGATTTAAGAAGCGCAACGGACCTTTCCCTTCGCGCTACCAAGTCCGCAGCTCAAGCCTTAGGGAGGTGCATGGCCGCGTTAACCGTCACAGAGAGGCACCTCTGGTTGACGCTCGCCGACATGAGGGAATCTGAGCACGCCACCTTTCTCAATGCGCCGCTCTCCCCTACTGGTCTCTTCGGCCCAGCGGTGAACGGGATCGTCGACCGCTTCTCCGAAGTGCAGAAGACCACTCAGGCCATGAACTTGTTCCTGCCGCGACGCTCTAGTTCCTCTGCAGATCTAGACCTATTCTAGATCTGAGACATCTGAACAAAGTTCTTATGAAAAGGCCGTTCAAAATGCTTACGACCAGAAATATCCTCGCGCACATTCGCCCGAGGGACTGGTTTATATCTCTCAATCTGAAAGAATCTTTCAGATTCAGATAATTTCCCATGCCCCAACCACTCTTGAGATTCGCCTTCGACGGTCAGGTATATCAATACACCGTCCTGCCGTTCTGCCTGTCCTTGGCACCCCGTACATTCTCGAAGTGCATGGACCCGGCTTTCGCCCCTATGAGGAATCAAGGGTTGCGAATAATGAGCTATCTGGACGATTGGCTGATTCTGGCTCAATCAGAGATAGAACTTTTATCTCACAGAGCAGTGCTCCTCAGTCATTTGGAAAGCTTGGGTCTCACGGTCAACTGGAACAAGAGCTCATTAGTGCCCAGCCAGTCAATCTCCTCTTTCTAGGAATAGAACTGGACTCTGTGGCCATGACGGCTCGCTTAACGACACAGTGCGCGCGCGGTGTTCGACGCCTGGCCGCGTCTTTCCAGAAAGGCAACATCGCTCCTCTGAAGATTTTTCAGAGGATGTTGGGCTAAATGGCTTCACCCGTTGCAGTACTTCAGCTTGGTTTACTGCGCATGCACCCACTACAGCGCTGGCTGAATGTACAAGCGTCTCGCCGAGCCTGGGCCTCCGGCTGCGAGCGAATCATTCCCAAAGGGCACTGACGGCTCATTCCGGCCGCTGGCCTGTGGTCAGACCAAGAGAAGCTTTTCCATATAAACTGTCTGGAAATGATGGCGGTCGAGTACGCGCTGAAGAGCTTCCTCCCGTTAATACAGGACCACCATGTTCTAGTACGTTCGGACAACATGTCTGTGGTTTCATATGTGAACTGTCAGGGCGGTGTCAGATCCAGGAACCTCTGCGATCTAGCAGAACGCCTCCTCGTTTGGTCTCAGCACCACCTGCGCTCGCTGAGAGCTGCGCATGTGCCAGGCCACTTGAACGACGGTCCAGACAAACTGTCCAGGGACAATGTTCCCCCGGGAGAATGGTCCCTGCACCCCCAAACAGTCCATTTGCTATGGCGCCTTTTCGGCAAAGTGGAAGTCGACCTCTTTGCGTCAAAAGACAACGCTCACTGCCAAAAGTTATTTTCAAAGAGCGAGGACGCGCTGGCCCAATCATGGCCCAGCTGCCCACTATACGCTTTCCCTCGGTCTCATTACTGCCACAGGTGATCAAGAGATTCAGGGAAATGCGCCATTCGGTGCTCCTTCCACGCTTAAAGTCTATGTGGCGGCCGTCGCAGCGTTCGCAGAAACAACGCGCGGTCGGTCACTAGGAAGGAACGAGCTCGTCATCCGCTTCCTTAGAGGAGCTAGGAGGATGAACCCCCCGCGCCCCCCGTCGGTTCCTGTGTGGGATCTTTCTTTGGTCTTAGAGGCCCTGAAAGCATATCCCTTTGAACCGTTAAGTTCCGTGGATCCAAAGTATCTGTCACTAAAAAACGTTTTTCTGATTGCTTTGTCATCAGTCAAGCGTGTGGGAGACTTGCACGCGCTGTCTGTCGGCGCTGCGTGTGTTGAGTTTGGACCAAATGACTCTAAAGTCATACTCAAACCTAGACATGGTTATGTCCCAAAAGTGATTAACACTCCTTTCAGAGCGCAGGTTATTTCCCTATCGGCTCTGCCAGCATCCGATAGCGAGAGTGATGTTAATCTCCTCTGCCCGGTCAGGGCGCTGAGGGTTTACTTTACGCGCTCTGCACTGTTCAAACGCTTGGAGCAGCAAGGTCTCGCCGCCTCGAAACAAAGCCTGTCCAGATGGATAGTGGACGCTATCGCAGCTGCTTATGCGTCGAAAGGTCTGCAGTGCCCTTTGGGCATCAGGGCTCATTCCACTAGAGGCATGGCCTCGTCGTGGGCATGGTTCAGTGGAATTTCTATTCATGACTAATTTGTGGCGGCGGGCTGGGCTTCCCTGTCCACCTTTGTTAGGTTTTATAACCTAGAAGTTCCCGCCCTGCAGGCTAGACTTCTGTCAGTGTAGATGAGGTGCATGTCCTGTCCAAATCTGATCATACGCAGGCTGCTCTCATGTGTTATTAGCTCTCCTGGTTGAGCTGCACTTTTGGGGTTAACGTGCTATATGCTTATTCGGACCGGCGTCGCCGCTCCGTATCCCCTGTGAGTGCTTATGTACATGTGTCGGCCCGCATTGCTGGCCGCCTTTACTTTCTGCTTATTTGGGTTCCCCGGGATTCCCTATGACTCATGAGTGGATGCTTGGCGCGCACGGTGTTGACAAAGGGTTCCCGTAGCGTAAGCTAACTTATGCAATACGAGAGAACCTCTCGTAAGAGAACGTTTCGGTTACCTAACGTAACCTCGGTTCTCTCTAGAAGAGGGAACGAGTATTGCGTAACCTGCCGTGCTCGCGCCACGAGCAACTTTCGCTTCAGTCGATGAAAACCAGGGAAGCAGCCTCCGAGCCCTGCTTATATACGCTAGGCCACGCCCATTCTGGCGGGCTGAGACGCGATGAGGGCGCGAGCGCCCTTCATTGGACGTGACGTCACGTCAGGCTCACTGGTAGGCTGCTGCAGTTGTCGCAGGGCAGCCAATGAGCACACTAGACAGCCTGCTCTAGGTCTGCTAGCTGCTGCACTGCGTTGACAATAAATACAAAATTAAGGATAATTTTTGGCTTCAATATCTCGAAAAGCTGAATCTTTCCCGTACCGTAAGCTAACTTACGCAATACTCGTTCCCTCTTCTAGAGAGAACCGAGGTTACGTTAGGTAACCGATATGTTTTAAGGAATTAAATAGTGTCGGTTTTGATATCAGTTGTTTTCACTTCAAATAGCCTACACACCAAATGTAGCGCTAATTTTTCAGAAAATACATGGAAAAATCTTTTATAAAATGCAATATTCCATTAAATAATTGTTTTTATTTGGATTTCATGGTGACTTTAACTGCAAGCACAACTTTGACTTTACTGTCATCTATTGGACAGAACATGTACATGCAAAGGAGACATAAACTGTGGGCACATGTTTGAAGTGAGATTAGAAATTGGGTCAGGTGATAATTTAAGGCTGAAACTAAGCTTTTGTTCATGCCTCAAAATATGAACATGCTTTCTGTTCAAAATCTGGGTCAGTTTGCACCTTTTGTGTGTAATAACCAGCTCTCGCTGGAGCTCCCGATGGCACTTGGACGCTTTGATGGGATTGTGGAACTTTTTGGGCCTGATGAGCTCCTCATTGTAACCGCTGTATGTTTGCTCAGGAAGCAACTTGCTCTGGTCTAAATCCTCTTCTCTGGCCCACGTCTGATCAGGATCTATCACTGATCCAAGATCAGAGACTAAATCTAATGGAGGGAGAGAAGCAAAAGAGAGCCTTCTATTACAAAACAGCCCATATCATCCACCAGGTGAAAATCATAAGCTAATTTGCATTGACAAATAATAGGATTCTTCTCACGACTGTAGCATCAAATTCACCAAAGTTGAATACATTGTTTAAGAAAGAATGAGCAATATTAATGAAAAGCATCAGTGTAAAAAAAAATCCACATAATTCAACTTTATTCAGTTGCTGCCTTAAATGTTTTAACATATTGGCTGTAAGTCATTTCAACTATTTCTTTTTTTTGTTTACATACAACTTAAAAGTTAAACTTGTTTACATTGTTTTCATGAGTTAAAGAAAAAACTTGTTGACTTATTGATCACATCTTTTTTCTTTTTTTTTATACAGTGCATTAGCCCATGTAATTGCAACAAATAATATAAAAAACAGAAAACCTGATTCACCAGGTCCAATAAGTGGTTGAGCACAGGCAGAATTATGACTCTGATGATTATGATCTGCCTGTGGGAGGATATGGATATTATATTTAGTCATAATATTTAACCACAACACAAATTACAGAAGACAAATCTTTCATTTATTTTGCAGTTTCCTTCTGCTTTTCACAGTGATGAGCTGTACAGTGATCATTGTACAATATGTACCATATTACTGTGTGATTAACATATTTATATACCATGGTATTCCCATCATAGCAGTGTCCAAAAACCATGCTATCACTATTACTGTGTTAATAAGTGGATATTGCACTCATCCTTATCTATCCATCCAAACGATCGAAAATAATCACTAAAGCTGTTGATGAAGGGGACAATAGCCCTGTGTATTGAAAGAAACTTGCACTAACACAAGGGAGGCATTGTGTGTGTGTGTGTGTGTGTGTTAACACCATGCTGGGTTTATCATATTGGACTAAAATGGTTTTGGGACCAGCTGGCATTTAGCCACCTCATTACTGGGCATGCCAAACAAACTCTCCATTTTCCCTTCATAATCTGCTGTCTAGAATGTGATCGTGTCAGGAAAGTCACGAGGAGTCCTTGGACTAAATAACCAAAGCTAAGTACATCAGTTATTGGTAAAGTTACTGCAACCAAATATATGCCCTTTTTACACTGAAAAGTCACATGTAAGCTGTGCAGATTAGGATGTCTGGAGCCGAGAAGAATGCAGGTTTAGTTGCTATTATGGCTTACTAAAAGCCGTTTTAGTGCCTTGGCAGTTAACAGAAATAAGTTACAATTACTAATTGGAAATAAATAAAAACTAAAACTGAACTAAAAGTTAAACTGAAATAAAAATAAATTGTAATATAAAACTTATTTTCAGTTTTTTTTTATTTTTTACATTTGAATTAAAACTATATAAAAAAGAATAAAACAACACTCCATGCCTTGATTTTACACGTATTCTTACGAACTGAAAATAATGAATTTATATACATGTATTTTAGTTTAGATTAAATGCCTCATGCTCAAAATGTTTGGGATTAGAAGCAGCAAAAATAGGAAAAATAACATAAATAGAACAAAACTAGCAAAAGAAACATTTTCAACTTATACATTTCACAAATTTAAGTCTTAAACATTGTCTATTGTCCATTTACAATCAACACATATAAGAGTTCTTTATCGTTCTTACACTCATAACATAGCAATAGACCGGTTTTTCAAAATGGAATAAAATATCCTTACTTTCTTTCCATGGGTCACTCCCATGATTCCAAAGGAGCAGAGCACTCACTGCCTCAGGACTGCTCCAGAAAAAACTTCTTTGGGATTCCACCTGCTATCTTCATGCAGAGCAAGAGGAGAGGCAGGAGGGAAATTACATCCCTCCAAGCAAATCCCCCCCCCCCCCCCCCCCCCCTACACACACACAAATGCACACTTTAGCAATACCAGACTGCATACAGTGCCCTAACTGGTACTACAATCCAGCAGAGGGAGGGGGAGAGAAAAAGAGGGATTGTGTTAAAACTGATGTCACTTTCCCGTTTTCCACTCATTGTTAATATCAACAGCAACAGTGTTACCTTCATATAAAAGAACCAATGTTAAGGAATATAGTATGAAAAAAGAATCAGCTCTGTTATTATCTTTCACATTTTTATTTGCTTTATAATAGGATCATCATGACAGAATGTTGCTCGTTTGGAAAAGAGCAATGTGAACGTGCAAAAGTTCTCCTTGTGTGTTTTATGGAAGGAAGTTATGTGGATTTGGAAAAACATGAGAGTAAACTATTCCATCAGTTTTATTTGCTAAGGGGGGGAAGATAGCGTTGTTAATGTCCCATTTTAAAATGTCCCAGAAGTGTGGTGATCTAAGGTGGCAGGCTCATTCAGTCTCAGTTATTCTGGGTAAGCAGCCAATGACCTCCCCCATCTCAGGCCAGTCTCCATACACGTTCCTCTCAACGTCATTTTGAATCAACTAAACGTAACAGAGAAAACAACCTATTTAAATGTTTTGCACAATAGCAGTGGATATTATTAATAATAAAACTAAAACTATTTAAAAAAAAACATTTCCATTTATGGAAATAAAATAAAATAAAAATATTAGATGAAAATGTCAATGAAAACAAATGTAATGAATTTAAATTAAATGTTAAATACAAAAATAGAAATTCTGCCTTGTAAATTAACTGAAACAGCATGAAGTTAAAGTGCTGCCAATAAAAAATAAATAAAATTACCACAACTTAAACTCTCTCTCTCTACACACACACACACACACACACACATACATATATATATATATATATATATATATATATATATATATATATATATATATATATATACTGTAATGGTATAATATAGTATATTGCATAATACTAAAAAAATGAATTCTGGATTCTATAGAAATGAATAGTTCAGCCATGAATCTCTATTCGCATTCTGATTTGTTTTTTGCTGAACGCAGCCAATCAGTTTCACGCATCCATTACAAAAGGGTGACCACCTGGTTATTGCTGTGTGTGATTTTGCGAGACAATGCAGGACACGTGTGTGAGGGATACATTTACTACAACTATTATACTATGTATATTGATTTACATTAGTTGGGAAGACTATTTGCCATCATGTTGGAATAACGTTTTAAATCATAAGCTTTGTCCCAAAAATCCCTCTACGAATGCGTTGGTTGGTTATTTCCCTCTCTATCTACAACATGACGGCTGTGCAAATGGATTTTTAAATGCCAATCGCATTTTTAGTACTATATTTCTTATTGTGGCATTGTGATTTCAGGGAAGAAATAAAATAATACAGACATAATTAAAATGTGGGACACTAATTATGTCTTGCGGGATGCGGGACAAAGCTCCCAATTTTGGGATTATGTTCACCCTAATTACTATTTCCCTTTAAAACCAAACTCTTCTTATTATAGCCCTCCACTTCCCCAGCACCACCTGCCTAGATCTGCTATGGAGGAGATCTGCTCCCTCTCTCTATCTGCAGCAGCATGTTTCCATTTATTTTATGTTCTGTTCTGAATATTTGACAGCAACCGTAATAGATCTAGTCCGCCAAGGCCAAAAAACTATGTATATTCCATTTACGTTAATAAACTGTTTTCCTGACACTATCCCGAGATTTGTCTTGACTGAAATTAACACAAAAAATAGCTCATTGCTCAGTTTGTGAAAGCAATTAAAAAGGAAGAAAAAAGAACAAGACGCTCCAACCGTTTCAAAAGATCTAGCTTCCTTTATTCCATAGGTGCCGGCGAATACCCAGCTATCCCTGGGCTTCAGGGATGTGACCATGGAGCTGCCCAGTGCAGTGAATATCTCTCTAATCTCATCAGTCAGCCTAGAAGAGAGATGGTGGCAGTGGAAGTCAGACATGTATGAATTATTCAACTCAAAACCCAAGTTAATCATGTTGATGGTGTCTGAAGGCTGTCAGATTTTTACTGTGGTGTAGGGTCGATTTGTGAGGCCACAAGCACTATGTTTCCGGGCTTTAGTGTCTTTAGATAGGAAAGTAATTCCTCGGGATCTTGAAAGATAAAAGAAGTGTTTCCGTATGTCAAGATACATTTTTTTTGTTCAATTAAATTTAGATTTAATAGATTACATTTCTTGCAAGCACAAATCCATTAAGAGACCTACCTTTAGATTTCAAATTAAAGTACTCATTTCTTAAAACCTCACCGGTTCCACCTAAGAAAAAAAAGAGTCCACTGAATTGTATGTCCATAATTATTATTGTTTGTAAACATATAAAATATAGTAACGTATTTTTAAATATGAAACTAATTTCCATGTCAAAATTCAAATGTTTATGAAATAAACAAGAAAAAAATTAAACCCTGCATAATTATTTGTAGTAAACGAACCATTTGCTATCACAATGTTCAGCCCTGGTCCTGCATTATCCCTGATGCCACCCATGATGCTGTAGAGAAGAACATTTGTGCTATTTTAGCATCTATAAGCATTACAAAAATGAATGTGCTTTAAATACTCAATAACTAGTTTAATATAATTTATAATCAATAAATCCAATTTGTTATAATATCATACAACTATCTGAATCTTGCTTGTTCAACAGCTAGCCACATTTAAACCATTTTATACTTTTTAACTGATTAAATTGACCTGTTTTCACAATGAACTAAGCAATTGATGAATTAACATATTCACCAAAAATATTTTAATATATGAAAGCTGTACCACTATAAACTTTCAAATAAATAATGGACAAACAGCATGAACATTATTTAATATATATACTATATACTGTTATACTTTGTCATATGGATTAGTATGACAGAATTTTAATTTACTTCCTTTAAAGGGATAGTTCACCCAAAAATGGACATTTTGTCATTAACTACTCGTCCTCACCAAACCTGTTTGAGTTTCTTTCTTCTGTTGAACACAAAAGATATTTGAAGAATGTCTGCTTTCCAACATTGTTTAAAATACCTTATTTTGTGTCCAACAGAAGAAAGAAACTCGTACACAATTGTAACAACATGAGTTAAACTATGAACATTGAACTATCCCTTTAGCTGTATTAGTCTCATTAATAAGCTACATGATGTAACATTTCTTACGTTGTATTGTTAAAGCAGATTTTTGCAGCCACTATGTTGGCTACACCGCTGTAAAGGTGAAATGAGAAGTAGTTGACAGGGCAGTGTTTAAGTGGACAGCAATTTAAATGAGTATTAAACAGACCTGCAGAGAAATAAACAAGTTGCATGAAAAAAAATACAGTACTGCAATCACCCTTGCAACAAACAAATGAATCTTACCTGGATTATCACAGTCTGTCACAAAACCATTAACTTCATCTGAAATATAAAGTCCCTAATTTTAGACAAATTAAAATATAACAGTAATAAAATTGAAATGGATTGACAAGTTCTCATGCATGACACAAGCTGTCACCATATACACATTACATGATCGTTTGGCAGCTTCTTGGTGTTTTGACCATTTGACGAAGAAACACCATATTATGATGATCAGCATTGTTACGAGAACACAAACACAGTCTGTAAATTAATATATCACAATTAATATGTCATCATCATTATACTCACAAATGATCACACAAATTATTCAGAAATGCCAAAAACTTTTTTTTTTTTTTTTTACCTTTAAGTCTCATTTTTGGTTGCACAAAATACTCTTCTGGGCTTCTCAAGGGCCTGATGAAATGAAAATTATTTCAAACCACAAGAAATGTGTTTTCTCTCTTCGGAGGTGTTACCTGTTTGAAAGTTCACAGGGCTATAACCCGGGAAACCTGATTCAATAGCATGTACCCTAGGTGTGGTACATGTACAGCCTTAAATTCAAACAATGTAATTTCTCAACTAGGCAGATGAGAAGTGTCATTGCATGCACACTGATTTTACAATTGTGTACTGCTCTCTTGTGGACAACACAGTAAATGCATACTCATCAAACACACATAGAATATTAATGTATATAATTGTATTCCTCCTCAGTTAAACAAACCATATTCATTAGTTGGGAAACATCTGAGTCTCAAGTGAAAACATGAAAATCCAAAGATATAGAATTCAATCATCAAAAATACTTAAAAATTAAGAACTGAGAAACACAGTTATGGAGCTCTGGGCCCCACATAATATTGCTTTATCAATACTATCACCTTAATATGCAGTTAAGGTCAAACACTGCCATTAGTAAATACCATTACCAGCATAGGAAAGCAGACTATTGTTCATTCGCATACCAGTTAAATTACACAGTAAAGCACTGGAGTGCAAACTCTACAGCAACATTACAGTTGATAAGACAGTTTACAGTTAACCACTTAGTGCTTCTGGTATTAGTGGCACTGTTCACAGTATCCAGTGGGAACAACCCTGAGATTAAAGTGAGAAGCTGTTTTAGAGTCAAGAAAAGATCAGGCACAATCACACACATATACACAATAAATAAAGAGGAACAACCATTGTAACAGACTTTAGTACAACGTTCCTCGTGCAATGAGAAATTCAAGAAAATACTAAATACATATTTCAAGGAGTGAATTTAAAAAGTACTACAGACCAAGTTTTAAGCAATGGGCACCCTAACTGCCACAGCTCTTTTCAGTAGTTATTTGCCTGAAATCAAATCACAGTAACTTTCATATCTAATGTGCATCTTAACGTTTCTGAACCCCTTTCCCTCAGTTCTTTAATGTAGGGGATGTTGGCCTATTAATCCTCCCAAATGTAACCAGCTCTGTGCTGAAAAATGGGGGAACAGAGATAAATATTTCAGGAACTCCTGGTGGTTTTTAAATGACCCATGTGATGCTTTTGGCCATATAAAGTCACAGTATTAAAATGGAAGAGAAACTTGAATGATAGATTGTGCACTGCTACATGATTCAGTCCAAAAGGTCCTGTGGAAAGAAAAGCTAGAGTAAGAATAAAAAGTGATTAAGTATATATAGTTGTGGAAGCCTACTATTAACATGCCACATGTACTAACCTCATCTGAATCATCGTCCTGTTCTCTGGCTGCATTTTGCTCTTCTATTTCTCGTAGTTCTGAGTATCTATATGTTGCATTACTAAAGAAAAAAATATATATCATTATAATATTATAAATATGCATATTTAATATGCTATATATACACTCATATTTACAATATGTGTCCATACATATATAGATAGACAGACTGTATGTGTGTGTGTGTGTGTGTGTAGTATATTTAAACCAGGTTCCACAAAATTAAGTTATCACTTAGTAGGGACTAATAAGTTTATTGTCAACTTCCGTGTACATTATTGAAAAATATTTCTTGGGTTAAAGGATTGAAAGGTTAGGTTGGACTATCAGATAAAGCACACAATGTTACATATCTCGATAACGTTACCTCTTTAGACAGCAGTATTTTCGTATGATGAAGACAGCAGCTGCTATTGCAGAAACAGTAACGACCACAACAGACGCGATCACCCCTGAATGGAGTCTTATAACCTGAAAAATAAGACATTAGGGAGAGTAAATATGTAGTATGCGCACTGACAGGGAAGTGACATGAGCAAGAAAGTCGATAACGAACCTGTTGAACATTTGGTGCTGCTGAGGTGGGTTTCTCCGAACTTTCTTCCTGTCTGGATTCGCGATATGACGGAAAAGCGATGGCGAGCTCCCAAAAAACACTATATAAAATCAAATTTAGTAACATATTTGAGGAGTGGTTTAGCTTCAAACAATTTCTCGCCATTATAGATGTTTACTTCCTAATGATTCGATTCTACCTGTCAAATGACGTAAAGGAGCAACCTGCGTGTGATTGGTCGATCGTGAACGCGCTCGACTTCCGTCAACAACATTAAAGGTTGCAGAACTTGTTGCAGACAGTTGTCGTATTATTATAGTGGCTTTGCTTTAATGTTAATTTAAATAAAAAAGTGAGATTGATTTCAACCCTGTGAATTTAAATTACAACAAAAAAACTACAATGTAAGTTAGTTTTACATTTTACTGTCTAAGAACAATTCTATAAATTTGATTAAAAAGTTGTGACTAAAATAAACTCTAAAATGGATTCAATCATATGGTTTATTAACACCTCAGTTATGAGCTCAAACATGTTTGAATATGAATTGATCACTAAAAAACTAAATCACATCAGAAACAATTACAAGAGATATACACCCATTAAATTCATTGTAAGGAAGGACAGTATAGTGCTTGAATTAAAACCATACATTGGCAGTATTGATCAACGTGTTGTTCATCTCAGGATCAGAGCAGTTCGTAATATTTCCCAGATTGTGGATCAAAGTAACAGTTGAGGCAGGGATCATACATTAAATTGAGAAACTCTTCCTCTCCACTGTTGACAAGTAGCATAGACCCTGTGGATAGCATAGAGAAAAAAGTTACATAGAAAAATAAGAAAATAAAGTCAGGGAAAGTTTGGAAGTTGTTACAATGGTTTACAAAAGTTCAATTACACAAAATAAAATAAATGCTTATTTTCCTCTATCTGTGTTTTTATATTTGTATGTGTATGTTACCCTTTCCATTTCTCCAATTATTTTCAAAATTGTTTAACTTTTTACATCACAGCCATTCAATCCTTTTTCATAGACTTTTTTTAGGCTTCATAGAGATTTTTCTGGTGTCATACCCCTGGTTGAGCCCTTGCTGTGGTTTCCTTTTTCATCTGCCATCTGTTGATTTGGATGAACTATCGGAGGGCTAAGGACATCCATCCATTCTCTACAAGAGGGTTAACCATATAGCCATTAAAATATTAAAATAAAACAGCTTTTGAAGGGGCATGAGCATCTGTCCTAGTACTAAAACTGAATTATATTATACACTATGATATATAATATATAGTTTTATTATATTGAAGCTTTTGGAATCATTGTACGAAGCTGCACCAAAGCCCATGTTTGAAACTCCTGCTCTGCTGCTAACGGGTTACCTCTTGTTGTGAATGAAAGCCCCCCCCTGCATGTCACTCTCTTTCATATTCTCATTTACATGACACTTTTCAAGGCACCATGTGGTGTTGATGGACAGGCTCCCTGGTGGGATGGGAGGGAGGTGGATGATGACCTCCCAGTGAGCTCTTCTGCAGTGGTGACAGCTAGGTGACACATGCAAGCCTCTGAGCACATGCATAACTCCTGGTTATTCATTGTCCCTGACAACTATGCTTAATTAATCACCGAGGCGTGGCAGTGTGGGCAGCATGCCAGCATCCCTTGACAGGAAAAGTTTTGTGTAGGAAACTAGCTATAGTTATGCTGTGGGATTGTACAAAATATGTACATACAATATTAAAATGACCTCCACATTTTTTTTGATCAGTTAATTACATTTAAAAGTCCTAAATTATGCAGAATTAGTTTCCTCATAAACCATGTTTTAATTATTACAGTATAGGTTTTCTTTATTGATTTTTATCTTAAATATATGTATTTATATACTTATGACTACTACTAATAATAATAATAATAAGAGTAATGTTTGTTATTGTTTATAATAATTTTGTTTAAATAATTCATGAAATATTATTAATAATAAAATATAATATAAATATTATTATTATTATTATAACAGAATTAGTTTCCTTCTAATCTGTTTTCATTATTAAATATAGGTTCTTTATTCTTTGATTTTTATCTTATAAATCTTTATATGGTGTTTATATATATATATATATATATATATATATATATATATATATATATATATATATATATATATATATATATATATATATATATATATACAGTCGTGCTCAGAATTAATGGTACCCCTGGTAAATATGATAAAAAATGGCAGGAAAAAATAAATCTGCATCATTTATCCTTTTGATCTTTCATTCAAAATATTGGCAAAAATCTAAACTTTCATTGAAGTAAAAGAATAGAAAGTGGGGGGGAAATCACATTATGAAATAAATGTTTATCTCCAAAACACGTTGGCCACAATTATTGGTACCCTTTTATTAAATACTTTTTGCAATCTCCTTTTGCCAAGATAACAGCTCTGAGTTTTCTCCTATGATGCCTGATGAGTTCGGAGAACACAGACAAGAGATCAGAGACCATTCCTCATACAGAATCTCTCCAGATCCTTCAGATTCCCAGATTCATGTTGGTGCTTCTTCTCTTCAGTTCACTCCACTCATCAGGTCTGGGACGGTCATGGCAGAAGCTTCATTTTGTGCTACTTAACACATTTTTGTGTTGATTTTGATGTTTGTTTTGGATCGTTGTTCTGATGGAAGACCCAACCACGGCCCATTATAAGATTTCTAGCAGAGGCTGTCAGGTTTAGATTTTTTATCTGTTGGTATTTGATAGAATCCACGATGCCATGCATGTATCTGAACAAGAAGTCCAGGACCTCCAGCAGAAAAATATGAACACAACATTAAAGATGGTATATTAAATTGTACACATGGGGTACTTTTTATCCTTGTGTGCACCAAACCCATCTTGCATGTTTGCTGCCAAAAAGCTATTTTTTAGTTTCATCTGACCACAGAACCCTGTGCTGTTTGAAGGTCCAGTCATGTCTGACAACTGAATTTGCTGGGGTTTGTTTTTGGATGAGCAAGGAGGATTTTTCTTGAAAACCTCCCGAACAACATGTGGTGATGTAGGGGTTGTTTAATTTTTTTTTAATAGGCTTTCTAAACCCAAGACTCAACTAATCTCTGCAATTCTCCATCTGTGATCTTTGGAGAGTCTTTGGCCACTCAAACTTTCATCCTCACCATGCATTAAGACAATATAGACATACGTCCACTTCCTGGCAGATTTGTAACATCTTTAGTTGATTGGAAGTGCTTAATTATTGCCCTGATGGTCAAAATGGGGATTTTCAATGCTTTAGCTATTTTCTTACAGCCACTTTCTATTTTGTGATGCTCAACAATCTTTTGATGCACATCAGAACTATATTCTTTGATTTTACTCATTGTAATGGATAATTAAGGGAATTTGGCCTTTGTGTTTCCTCATATTTAAACTCCTGTAAAACAAGAAGTCATGGCTGGACAATTTCATGTTCCTAGTCACCCTGGTGTGCAAAAAAAAGGTAAATATGAATGGGAATATACTTCAGAGATATTTTACTTGTAAACAATTCTAGGGGTACCAATAATTGTGGCCAACTTGTTTTGGAGAAAACATTTATTTCATAATGTGATTTCCCCTCCACTGTCAATTATTTTACTTCAATGAAAGGTTCGATTTTTGCCAATTTTTTGAATGAAATATCAAAAGGATAAACGATGCAGAATTATTTTTTACAGCCATTTTTCATCATATTTACCAGGGGTACCATTAATTCTGAGCACGACTGTATATATGTATATATATACACACACGCATCAATAAAAGTTTGTGTTTATATAATATATATTTATGTGTGTGTATATATATACTGTATACACACACACAAACACACACATACACACAAACGTTTATGTTTGATGCATTTGACAGCACTAATATATAGCATTTTGTTCATATATTTCATAAAATATTATTGATAAAATATAATAATAATAATAATTGTTGTTTTTGATAATAATTATGTAAATAATTATGTAAATATAATCATATATATATAATATATACATTATATACATTATTGTATATTATTATTGTTGTTATTATTATTAATATTTCTCAAGTAATTCAAAAACTGAGGAGTGAGGAGAATGAGGAGACTTTTGACAAAAGTTGCAATGCTCCGTAATGTCAACAGTCTGACAGTTTCATCATATAATAAATGGCAGCCAAATCTTTTGAAGACTGGCATCACATTTTGTGGAGCACACCACATCCTTTCTTTTTTATATGCTTTGATGTTCAAAAGTTCTTTTTAGTACCCTGGAACCACTGGATAAAATTGTCGATAGAAACATCAAAATGTTCAGTGCCCAAAAGCTACCCTATTCCTATCACATTTCGTTACCACTTTTCAGAAGTCCGAATTGTTGAAAGTGTTGAAAGCCTGAGGGCTGACAAGAGTTCTCTTATGAACTTACATGATAAAGGTCCTGAAGTTACTCATTCACGACTGAGCCTCAACACTTAAGAGCTAAGAATAATGGCTTAGAGTTATAAAGAACTCTACAGACGTATAGTGAGGCTAAAAACCTGTATTTTTTACTTACCTGGGATTAGAGTGAAGAAGAGGGTTCATTTCTTTCTGATAGTGCTGGCCTTGATCCACTGGCTGTAAACCACAGAGAAAATAAGTAGTGTGTATTTATAATCTGGTTCAGGGGCCATTTCTGCCCACTATTAGCTCCAGTCTAGTTGGAAAATATAATATGTTCTGGATAACTGTATAACTTGCAGCAAAACCAGTTGAGAAGCACTTGAGTATTGTGTAAGTTCTTCTAACCTGATGGTGGCAGTATTGCTATGTTTTCACAATCTCACGGTTTTATATATATTTTCAGTTTCTCAATACCAGGCACATCAGGCATGATTAGCAGTTGCTGCATATCTTTCTAATCAACAGACGAAGACCACATCAACAACTGATGGATAGGGTGTGATATTGTAATGCCATGGGAGTTTATTTCACTCTAATTAGTGTGTGTGGTTTTTTTTAATATAAACTGTTTGATTGCCCTTCTTTATAGGAAACCAGTTTTTAATATTCACTCTGTTATTTGCCCGATAGCTACAGTTCATCCATTACTCTGGATAACTGAGAGGCCTAATGATGAAGGAGGAATTTAGACCTTCCCAAGCTGTCCTAAAGTGTGCCAATGTGTTTGGATGTGTGTGTGTGGTTTGTTAGCCCACCAAAGGAATACACTGAGTCCAGGTTGATGTGTCATCGCTGCTTGCACTCAGACTTATGTTGCAGTGGTGAACCTAACAGAACATACAAGTGTTTATTTACTGGTATTGTGTTTTTAATATATGATTGAATCTCACCAAACCTGGAAACCTGGTGTGTCATCATATCAGTCAAGTTAGAAGTATTGCAAACAGAAAGTATTTTTAGTATCATTAATACCCCCATTCTATTGTAAATAAAAATATTAATTATACATTATTTAATTTATACACACAACTGCAGAAGAAATTGGGGTGGGTAAGAATTTTTTTTTTGTAAATATAAATAAATAAAATAAAACAGTCTCTTATGCTCACCAAGGATGCATTCATTTGATCAAAAATAAAGTAAAATTATTACAATTGAAAGCAGCCATTACTCCAGTCTTTATTGTCACATGATTTTTCAGAAATCTTTCTAAAATGGTGCTCAAGAAGAAATGTTTCTTATTATTATCTATGTTGAAAACAGTTGTGCTTCTCAATATTTTTGTGACATATTTTTCAGGATTCTTTGATGAATATAAAGTTCCAAAGAAAATTATTTGTTTAAAATAGAAATATTTTGTTATGTTATAAATGTCTTTACTGTCACCTTGAATATATATATATATATATATATAAAGAAAAACTAATTAACCTCAAACTTTTGAACAGCGTGTATATTAAAATAAAATAAAAATTGGTAATATTTAAAATATTTATATTCAAATATTTTTAAATAAAAAAATTGATAAAATAATTATATTGATAATACTGATTTTAGGGTGATTTTTTAATATACTACCTGTGATGCACTAAGGCCTGAGCTGCCCATGTCTCCATCTCCTTCTTCCTCATGCTCTCTCTTCAAAATTGCCAATATTCGTAGCTCATCTTCCTCATCCTCATCCTCTTCATCTTGACTTCTCCTCAGATCACACCTGCTGGAGCCCAAAGGTTGAACTCTCCCATTGGCACTCACCTGTAAAGCCCCAAAATCGTATTACTTCATCAGTGCCACTTTGCAGTGAGACAAATCGTTACTGGGTATAGCTAATTAGCAAGCAATCAATCATAGCTTGCAAGCTAATTGGCACCCCCATTAAGGCCAAGACATCAGCAGGGACGGCTGCCTGCTGCTTAGAAATCCACTTATATGAAGTCCTACCTGGATCTAGGAGCGACCTTCCAGAAACTTCAGCAGCATCAAAGTTATGAGCCATGTTTAAATGGGGGAAAGTAGTGTTATTGGGCACCCGTAATGATCCTCAGTCATTCCCACATCAAATTCTATTTAAACTATTTAGTTAATCACCATTTAAGACCTGCGGTGAGAGTCTGGTAGTTGTGTTGTTGAATGCTTGAACCAGTTTTAGTTTCTGTTTAACAAACATGTTCCAACCTCTAAGAGAGGAAAGAACACTAATGAGTTCTCTTTGATTTCCAAGTTGTTTCTCCTAGGCTTCAATGAGATGAAATGGAGAGCAAATAAAGATTTTGCTGAAGTCTACTGCTTTTCAGGATTATCGAAAAAATCAGTCATTCTGATATTTTGAAGAACATTTACACTGTTTTTGTCCATACAGCAGAAGTCAAAATTAACATTATACCTTATTGCCTTTAATTGTATGGACAAAAAAATATATATTTTTAAATATCTTCTTTTGTGTGGAGTTTTGCTCGCATGCATTGAGCGATAGAGGGGAGTAGATTATTCCTGCAAGGGTTTCAAAATATCTTTTTGTGTTTGGATTGACATATAGGGTGAGTAAATGTTTACAAAATATTCATTTTGATTTGTTCCTTTAACTATATATACTACAATATATATATATATATATATATATTTATTTTATTGGCTTTGCAATGGAAGCATCACATTAGTACATCAATATTGGTGAAGTCCCACTGATCAAGACTCCAAAGTTCTGACTCGATAGTCTCATTTGTATCTATTTCTATATAGGTCAAATGTTCAAGGCAAAGTAATCTTTGGTGTAACACAACCCCTGAGCTAAGAAAGAGCGACCTCTGAGCAAAAACATTCCTCTGGGAGTTCAAAACCCCTAAAAAAATGCTTTAAAAATCAGAGACAAAAGAACATTATGTCCAAGCCTTTGCGATACAACCCACTCCCCTAAAAAATATCCGGTCTCTGGGGAAGAGAAGAACCACAACAGTTCTGAAATTACAATAAGAAACAGAGGCCCTCATAAACAAGCCACTCTGCTGGAGTGCACTAATTCAGCTGAAGTATGTGCTTGATTTGATCCCCTCTAACCCTGAATGCTTGCTACATTTAAGAAACATTTCATCCACATGAACACAGGCCATGTGATTTGTATTGGTTCACTCCACAAAACCCATGTGGTTGCTTTATGTTGAGGCCCATTTCTCCACCTTTACCCTTATCAAAGGAATAGTTCACCGAACAATGAATACTATTCCAAATCTTTAAGTAATTCTTTCTTCTGCAGAACACAAAAGAAGATACTTTGAAGAATGTTAAGTCTAAACAACATTAAACCCCAATGACTTTCATTGTATAGACAAAAAAAAACAGATTTTTTTCAAAACGTCTCCTTTTGTGTGCTTGTGTAGATTTGATTTTATCAGACCACGCTGACTTTTTTTTTTTTTATGGAAAAAAACACTAAGACAAGTGAACAGGCTCACCTTTTGGAGCCCAGAATTGTTCAGTGCGATCTCTCGCACAGATGCTCTGTTGATAGATATCCTGGTATCTCCATCAGGCAGTGGTCTGCCAGCCTCAGACCGATCCAGTCTACTGGAAGTACTCGGTGAGAGACAGCGGGTTGGTGCTATTCGCATGGGTTCATGCTTCTTTGGTCCTTTAGAGACATGCCGGACTATGGAGGCCTGAGTCTTAATTGGCTCATAAGAGAACTCTGGAAGGACTGTGTGTTTTTGTATTGAAGGAGGTGGTGGGGGAGCAATAATGGAATGGGCTGCACATCTATGGAGGAACTCTGTCTGCATTTCATCCTGTGAAGAAAAAAGAATTGCTTGTTATTATAAAAAGTAGTTCGTACGAAATAATGACATTTTTAAATTTTTAAGAAAAAAAAAAAACATGATAAAAGGCTGATGTTAGATAAATGGGTGGTTGCTAGTTCATTGCTACGAGGTTGTAAAGGTGTTCTGATGATAGGGTGGTTACTAGATGGTTGCTTTTTAGCTTTAAAGGTTCACACCAAGAATGATAACTATGAAGATAAATATAATTATATTAGCATCCACACCAACAAAAGATAACGCTCTGTTTATTGTAAGCGTGTACTGCAGGTTTTTGTCTGCCACTTTAAATGCTCGAGCTCTTTAAAGCGGAATGGATTCTGATTGCCTGTCAATGTTTTTATCGTTCATCAGCTGGAAAAATAACGTTCTGAAAGTGATTCCAACGATATAGTTTCTCTGTGCTATCATCATTACAGGTGTGGTGTGGACTGCTATTTTTATTTATTTTTAAATTATTTTTAGAAGTAAATCTGTCATTATTGTTATAGTTATCATCCTTGGTGTGAATGGGCCTTATAGGTGCAGTAAGGGATTTCTAAAAAACGTGTTGAAAGTGGATTGGACCGAGCACCAAAAGACACTTGTAGCCAATCAGCAGTAGGGGGCGTGTCCACTCATGAGGGGGGAGGTACCTGTGCTGAATAGTGTTCGTGAATTTGGGGGCGGAGCAATCAAGTTAGGGGTGTAATCCTTTTGGGTAGGGGCGTGTTTGTTTTGGTGATTTCAAATATCAATATAATATACTCCTTTAAGACTTTATGATATTCTGGTCGGTTTTAATGTAAAAAAAAATCTATGGGATTTTCTGCTCGTTTTATCATCCACCAGGTAAAGAACATATAGCACACCTGTTATACACTATTTGAGGTATTATTCATATCTGTTGCACAAAGGACCATTTAAATACATTTATTTCATACTAAGTATACTACAAATTCATTAACATATTTACTGACATATTGTTTTAGACTAACTGATATAAATATTATAATTAAACTTTATTTGGAGTACTTCTTTATCGCACAATGCACATTTCTTAATATTAACCCTAAAATGTGTTTTATTATCACTATTAGTATGATCTCTGTAGTCTTTCACTGCAAGATATTTAAAGTGCACATAAAGTGTACTTGAATTAGTTCCACTTTAGCACAATCAAATATGCTTAAGTATATCTTTAGTTGACTCCTGCACTATACTTCCAGATAACTAAAGTGCATTAAGTACAAAATTAGTTCCAATGTAGCAGACTTTAAGTATACAAATTTAGTATACTAAAAGTACAATTGCAGGGTATTTATATTAAGTACATAAAAAAGGTTAGCATAAAATAAATATATTTAATTTATATTTTAGTATATTTCTTTTTCACTAGGGGAGTTATGCACTGAAGTTTGATACTTAAGGCTTAATTTAAAATGAAAATAAATTCCCTTAGCAATCATCACTAGTTATGAAATATCGAGATTAATAACGGCACTCCGTCCGGATATCTTTTTTCAGCCTGGGATATTAACACAAGGAAGGAAAGGCATCAACAAATCAAATTTGTCTCTAAAACTACAAATATCAATTTTAACAACAAACTTGCGATGGAGTCATAAAGAGAATGATGAAATCTCTTGCAAGGATCTCAGAGCCACGAACGCCAACGCTATCACAGATGAAACGCATTAATAGCCACAACGCGAGGCAGTCTGGCGTGGGCGGAGTAACATCAGAGTTACCTGTAATTAATCAGGGCGACACTGTGCCCGGAAAGTTGTCTGTCTCTGCTCTGTTTTGGAACAGATAAGGTCTTTAAACTAGTGAGGCTTTGATCTACACTAATGGTCTTAAACAGCAAGCTTCACAGTAATGATGACAACCTCACTAAAAGGGCACGGCCAGCCGAGCCATCAGATCAGCCTGAGTTTTTGTCTTCTTTCTTTCCATCTTCATATCCCCTGGTGGGACCAGTTTTAATATTTTAGCATTTATTAGAATTTTTTTTTAAAAGTGTCATCTCCTCTTACCATGAGTAGTGCTGACATTCGGTAAACACGCATCAGTCTGCTGCTGCCCTATATCTATTTGCAATGAATTTATTTAAGCTAGGCAGGTTATCTAAGAAAGTGAATGTTCTCAGGGTGTGTTTAGTGGTTATTAAGATGTGTTACAGATGAATTTCAATATGTTACGCCTTCATCTATCTTCTTTTGACAACTCTGTGGCATTAATGGAAGTCATTAGGCGAATATAATCACCTCTGCTTCCAGTGGAAATGATTTAATATCACACAGGTGCAAGTCATAGAGGTATAACATAAACATAATGTTCAGAATGTTCAAACAAGTCATTTTTTATTTTTTTTTAACTCCCATTAGTAATAAGTAGAAAAATGCAGACATCTGCTTTTTGGAAGATGAAAAACAAAGATCCATCAAAAATAATAATAATAATAAATCGCGGGCGGGAATGGAAGGGGAAATAAACAACAAATAAATCTGTCAGTGGTATCAATCAAAAATCTCTAATTAAGTGCAGCAAAACATATGTATGCCAAAGATGAGAATGATTTCCCAAGAGGAGACGAAACAGACTGCAAATAAATGAATGATGATCCTCTCACAGGACGCAGAACCCAGGAGCACCTTGGAGCTCAATGCCATCTCGTCAGAAATGAACTGAACTGAAGAAAACTGATGGTTTTCTTTATTGACTTAACAGAGTGGCAGGGACCCTGGGGGGAACAATCAAGTTGTGTGTGTATCAGTAGCAGCTGATTCCACTAGATTGTACATCCTTGAGAGGAAACTTGGAAAGTAAACAATGCAGGCAACAGGTGTTAAGGAGTCAGGGAATTGTTTCTGATGTTGTGGTTGCATATGTCTACAGTACATCTGTGGCATTAAAGGAAGAGTTGATCATGTCTTCAGAAAATCTATCTATCCTTCTATCTATCTATCTATCTATCTATCTATCTATCTATCTATCTATCTATCTATCTATCTATCAATCAATCAATCAATCAATCAATCTATCCACCCATCCATCCATCCATCCATCCATCCATCCATCCATCCATCCATCTATCCTTCTATCTATCTGCCTGTCTTTCTATTTTCTATAATAATTAATTAAATGACAAATCTCAACTTAATTTCTGTCTATTTTCTAAAATTATTAAACGACAAATCTCAACTTAATTTCTTTGAAATAGTCATTTGACTTAACCAATCTGACAGAAACTATGCTTTTTTTTCTTAGTGATTTCATGACCCGAGTAGGTTGAGACCCAAAAGTTTACTTTATTTTTTTAAACTTATTTTGTACACAATTTAGCTCTAATTATCAGTCGTGCGGCTCTGCTAGCTGCTCTTGTTAACCCAACAGAGTAAATACTCAAATTACATGAGCAACTTTCTGAATGTTTTGAAATCTGTTAATTGCATGTCAGAATCAAGTTGTTAAATCAGTTATTTTAAGCCATAAATGAATTGCTGTCTCTGCATTTTAAATTGTGTGTGTTGTCTATGTCCATACCTCTTCACTTTCACTACACACGAAATCATCCTCCAGACGTGCATCTTTGCGCTCTCCTTCTGTTACCAGCTTGTGACCTTTAAGGCCAAAGGTCAAATCCTCAACAGGGTTGCTGCTAGCCTGAATCCGTCTGGCTGAGTGAGGGCATGAGGAGAAAGTGAAGACTTCTTCTTCGTATTCCTCGTCGCAGAGAGAGAGCTCGGTTTCTGTGTCACAAAGGTCAGCATCATCTGCAGTCAGCACACGCACTGGAGGTGAAGCAGCACATGGAGGCTTGAAGGCTGACCCAGATGTATCCGCACTAGAAGCACAGTCTGCAGAAATATGACAGGAAGATTTACATGTAACATCACCATTTGTTGCAATTTTAAATGTGCTGTACTTTGTATGTGTTAGTATTTTGTTCTGAAATTCTGTCTGGCTTTACTTGGCTGATTTACAGGTCTTAGGCCTGTGTATCATATAAAAAAAAAACATTTGATTATAATAGTAAAAATACATTTGAAACCCCTTTCAAGCGACACTTTCACAAAGACGTTTTGTTAAGTTGATAAAACAATATATTGTTTGAAATTAAGACAAAAAGTATTTGGACACTTCAAGATGTCAAACCAAGTATAATGCACTGCAAGTCATATATTTGTGTGACTTAAAGGTATTGTAGGTAAGATTTTTATAAAAAACTTTTTCCCAAATTTGTTTAAACTTCCTATGTATATCAATGCATAATTAAAATGTAAGTACTTTTGGAAAAGAGAGTATAAAAATCGAGTGTCTGTAGTCCTCTCGGGGCTGCAATAAACACAGCTACTTATCTCCATTCACTTCCACCCCCTCCATTCTTGGCTCCTTCCAAACGCACGCCCCCAAAAACACATGAACGCGCGATGCGCTTACCGGCGCCGAGCGGAGAGGATCGCAGTGCATGTGCGCTACCTACACCTACCCTACCTAAATAGGTCATCGGATGCCCATTTTCCACAAGTTGGTATGATTATTTAGGGTCTTCATGTAAAGTTTGTAACATACTTTAGTTAAAATTCCTCAATGGTTATGTAAAACAACACCCTTTTACTTCCTCAAAAACAGCTCTGTTCACAGCGACCCGTTTCGGTGCATGTCTCTTTAAATGATAATGAGCAACTGCTCACCCCACCCCTCTCTTCTGTGGGGGGTGTCGACACAAGACACGTAAAGTGCTGCCTTGGCAGACAGTATACAAATGGAAATATGCTAATACGGGATAGTCCGTCAGTGGTCAAACATCAGAAAAGATGTCATTAAAAAAATCAAACAAATGCTTTTAAACTTTCTACTAATCAAAGAATATTTTAATGATTTCTGAAGGATCATGTGACACTGAAGACTGAAATGATGCTGAAAATTCAGCTATGTAATCACAAGTCTTATACACTTTATATACAAATTATATATACACTGCCTTTCAAGTGTTTGGGATCGGTAAGATTTGAAAACATTTTTATTTTTAGTCTTACCGACCCCAGATGCTTGAAAGGCAGTGTATATTATTATTTTTTAATTTACAATTTCTTCGACAATAACAGTTAGGAAACAGAAAATCATTTGAGCTGAGAGAATTTTCTTGTTTCTTGTACAACCTTTAGGCCAATTGAAACAATGGTAATAACTTTGAGAAAACAATTACTACTTGTTCCTCTTTTTTCCATTGACTTACTGTCTCTATAAAGATCAATAATGGAGATCTAATTACTAAACATAATGTTTCGTCTTTCATTTTTTATACTGGCACTCATGTTCCTCGCCTGCGTTCATTTTAATGAGCATATGCAAATAAGAGCAGAACCAGAAACCTTGAAGATTGAGATAGATTCTACTACGCTTGCCAACTGTGTGCGCGAGTCGGAATTTATAGCATACGTCCAACCTCTTTCATTTGTTCTGGATTTTATAACTGCAGCATTATGCTTTAATTATGCCTTAAAATATACATAAATGGGGGAGATGCATTAAAAAAATATTTTAAAGATGTGGATGACAGGAATATACATGTGCGGTCCTAAGAGAATAAAGAGAAAATAGTATTAACTTGCCAGTGTGTGTGTGGGTTCGGGAATAGGGGAGAGAGTGGGGTGGGGGTACTTTCTGGCTTTCCCACTGACAAAAAAACAGCATCATTAGTAGATAGGGAGCAATGGTACAGTAAGATCATAATTCAGATGGGCGATGTGTGCCTGTGGGCTCTGCATGCCCTCATACTAAAGAGAAGACACCCAGAGAGCAGGGAGCAAAAGACACCGCAGAGACCAAGTGATGAATTTGCTGTGTGAGTGTACAGAGCTTTGATCTACTTCAGCAAAATGCACAGCAGCAAAAAGTCTGACTAAACCGCTGTGAAGTTGTGAGAACTCTGAACCTGAGCTGTACTTTCTCGTACCTAGAGACAAGGACAAATAAAGGGCATCGGAAAGCCGAACAAATTGTTTTGCGCTTTAAATTACTTCGGTTGATGACTATCATCATCCACCACAAATCCAGGTCATACTGATGACACTACATTTCTCATGATGTTTTGTGGACTATTAGATGAATGCAATGTCATATCACAGCAAATAAATGTTTTTATTGCTCAGTGGTTGCTCTTTTGTAGCATCAATTTTCAAAGTCTCGATTTTGTTTTTTTGGGGGTCTACTAGAGTAGGTTTTCATGCTTGATTTTTCAAAAAAATTATTTTTCACATATTTTTACATTGTTGCAGCACCTCTCTTCTTAGTCTAGCAGTAATGCTCTGTTTAGTTCCGGTCTCTATGAAGCCCCTCCTTCCGAAAAGCACAGTGTTCTCTGATTGGTCGGCTGGAATATTGTGTTGTGGTTAGTCAACAACTTCGAGGATACTTTCGCCTCGATTCAGGGAATTCAGGGGATATAGAAAATAACACCCTTTGGAGTGACTTTGTGCTTTGTAACTTTACAGACCTTTTCATCTTCAAACAGCAACATTACACACTAAAAAGATTGAAAATGTAAAAAAGGGTAATAGGACAACTTTATCAACTTATTTTTTACTAAGATTCCTTATGAGATATAGAAACAAATGGGACAATTGTTGACATAGAGGTATATAATTAATATAAAAATATAAAATTTAATTAAAAAATGTTTCTCAAATAATCTGTTTTTTGTACGAATTTGATGAGAAATGTTCACGTTTATATTGAAATCCGACTTCAACTGAAATCTTGGCAAAGATTCTGAGGACAGTTTGAGGCTATTGAGACACTTTTGAAGGTCTAGCAGAGACGTATGACTTATCCCTAAGGTTTTTGATACTTCATCCATCTCCATTTTTGTCTCCATTTATTTTCATTGCTGTCAAAGAGAAACAACTGTGATACTGAGATTCAGCTCTAATGGGTTGTTCTGAATGGCCTGTGTTTTGTTCTGTTTGTTTAGCTCACATGCATGGATCATAATGACGTTGTCAGCTAAACAAGATGAAATACGAAAACGGCAACATAATGGCCATGTCAGATAAAGTGATGTAAAGGCTCTGTTAAGCTCTTCACAGAGTATCATTTCATCTAATTAAAGCATGCACGCTCACAGAGCACCTCTCAAGAGTTGCCTTCGCTCTTGCCATTCCAAGGGGTTTCGCATATTCCGATTCCTGGCACGTTTTTGAACAGGCTTATATTGTAATCACCTTTTCTAATTGCCCACAGTGCAAGCTTGCCTGAACCCCAGAGACTTCTTTCTGACCTACACAGTGTACTTAATGTCCCATTACCACTAATGAACTCTCTTTCCTCAGCTAAAAGGAAGTTAGAGTTAGACCCACTCCGCAGGATTGTTAATGTGGAACAACTGCTCGTGTTCTCAGTGCTGGCAACAAGGCGGCTTCCAGAATCACTCATTTGGCATGTTTAGCTTGCTAGGCCTTTGGTACTTCAAGACAAGTAGAGCTGAACTCTGAGAGATCAGGATGGATGTACAAATCTAGTTTTAGAAACATTTTGTAGTTGTATGACATGTTTAATTTACATTTAGATTGATCTAAATTGTTTACAAACTATTCCATAATAGGAGTTATATTAATGTAAAACTACATGTGTACATAATCTGCGCATTAAAGCTAGGGTAGGCAATGTTTTTCATAAACACTTTTTGTTATACTGGTTGTAACTCTCTTCAAATCCTGATAGCAATTAATAATAGAAGTGGTCTCATCTGTTTTGAAGGAGGCGTGACTTTGGAGGGCACTCAGGAGAGAGTGCTATTGCTAGCCTTTAGAAATTTCCAACCCTACCTTTAGAAAATGTGAATGATGCCTTTTTGTGCAAAAATCGTCATCACAATGGGTGGGTGTCTGGGCACAACAATGTGTTATTAAGGGTGTTCTGGGTAGTTGTCAGGGTGTTGCTAGTTAATTGCTATGGTTTTCTGGGAGGTTGATTGCTATGTGGATGTTTACAGGCTTACAAGACTATATTTTCTTTCACCCATTTTATCACCCATCAGGTGAAAATCATATGTCTGATCACTTAACCATTAAATTAATCATTTTAAAAGTAGATCACCTCTCCTAAACAAGCACACATAACTGAGGTACATGTTATGAGTTACTTTCGTTTAAGTATCAGCACTATAACATGTAAGGAACATAATTACTCACCTTGTAGAATTGGATTGGTTAATTCATCTTCTACTGTTAAATCAGAGCCCAGAGTTTGAAGTGAGGATAATGCAATTTTTCCTTGAAGCTCAGGTCCCCTTGGGTTCAGGCTAATTTTGCCACCTTCTTTATCTTAGGGAGTACATATGAGACTAAAATAAAATCCAATGACTTTGTAGTAGCAGCAGACTTCAAAAGTCAACAGGGGGGGGGGGGGGGGGGGGGGGACTTTAGATCAGTCTGATTAACATTTCTAAAAATAAAAAAGTGCTAATTTTGATTGCCAAATGCAAAACATCAATACTGAAAAACATTATATATACATACATATAATAAATCTTATATATTATATATACATACACATAATAAATCTTTAAGGTCCCCAAAAGCATATGAACATACTTAAGCTGAGTGAAAAACCAACAACAATAACAAAAAAAAACATTGGGGGAACATTATTTTGATCTAATGTGGCAGTGAAGACATTTATAATGTTGCAATCGATTTATATTTCCAAAAAATGCTGTCCTTTTGAACTTTCTATTCATCAGAGAATCCTGAAAAATGTATCATGGTGTTCAAGATTGATAATAATAAGAAATGTTTCTTGAGAATTAAATCAGCATTTTAGAATGATTTCGGAAGGGTCATGTGGCACTGAAGAGATATTTCAAAACAGAAAGTTACTTTAAATTGTAATAATATTTCACAGTATTACAGTTTTTACTGTATATTTAATCAAATAAATGCAGCCTTGGTAAGCATAAGAGACCCATTTCAAACACATAAATAAATAAATAAATAAATCGTCCCAACCCCAAACATTTGAATGGTGGTAGCTCCAACAGGCTCGGTATATAATATACGTTAATAAAGTCACCTGTGTTTGATTTTTCTCTCCTTGCATTTTGGATTCTCTGTGGTATCCTAGATCCCATTCTCTCAGCCGATGGCCTTTCAAGTGGAGGTCGTGGCTGGACATTTTCAGCTCGGCCTATATTTGGAAACATAATAAAATAGTACAAAAATGATTGCTTTCCCCAGACTACATCAGCTCAAGTATCATTACTTGAATCTAATCTCTGAACTAAAATATTCATTACTCTCACTAGGTCTTAGATGTCATGTGTCAAGAAAATGGATAAATATGTATTTGCCTAATGGTATGTTGAGGCTCAATTCAGATTTGGATCTTTCTTCTTTCCTATTTGCAGATGTGCTGCTCTTCCTGGCGGTGAGCGGAGGCGGTCCGATAACTTTTGAACCAAAAGCAATATGGGAGAAGTCCTGGGTTGTAGGACACCTTGTGATGGATGCCTTGGCGCCACCTGTCTCTTCTAGTAAACAGACATGCACAAAACACTTAACAAAATCCTAGCTGATATACATAGCCAGGGCAAATTTCTAAGACCTCTAAATTATCAACATGATCAATACTTTGATTAAAAATAATAATAATAAAAAAAAAATAAAAAAAAAATATATATATATATATATATATATATATATATATATATATATATATATATATATATATATATATATTCTTGCGTTAAAGTTATTCTAACGTTTAAAAAATCATTATAATATCAAGGTAGTATCAAATATGATACATCAGGCTTTTGAGGAATTTTTATTTTGTACATCATCATTGTATTGCACTGCATTATATGTTTAGCCCCTACAACTAAAAACTACAGAGCTTTGATCATTAAATTAAGCATTTAAAACATCTCTAAGACGTATTATTGGGAGATATAGAATGACAACTGATATTTATATGCATATTATGTAAGTAGTCTTCTATACTGTTATAAATCTTATTGATTTACATTGATTTACAGAATTTTATTTTACTTTTTGCCCATACAAATATAAAAAACTGCACTAAACTGCATATTAAATTGCATATACAATTGAGGTGTTTTTTTCCTCCTCGAGTATGAGCTCCTGATTCTCACACTATCATAATATGAGCCATAAAAGCCTGATGTATCAGATATAACTCAATATTGTTTTTACATTATTTAAATATTATGTCTTAAGGTTCAATAAACTTTTCCATTTTGAAAAACTAGATTTTTCTGACTATTACCTCATATGTCAGGCTTTATCCGTTATATGTCTGCTAAAAATCAAGAATAGAATAAAAGCATCTACGGTTCTAGTCTATGTAAAGTTATTACATAACTTCTAATAAATAAGGCAACATTTCTATTCAAAGGTGTATTGTTTCAACCCAAATGAACCCCTGAGTATTCTAACATCTGCCATTCAAGCAAAGTGACGATGTATTAAAATAGTTAATGTAATGTTGTTTGTATTTAAACTAACAATATCACAACATTCTCTATGACAATAAGACTGCTTTATTCATAATCCTTGTAATTGTGAGGCCCTTGCCATCTGTTGGTTTGGAATTGGCATATTTTCAATTGTTATTTAGACCAACGCTGCAAGAAAAAGCAGTGTTAAGGTCATGGCAACCTGGCAGCAAAACACAAAATACTGCCATTTGTCATTTCAGCATAACAGCCAGCTCAGGATCCAAAGCTGTAAGCCACAACTACACGGTTTCATACACACGGCCCACAGTGTTTTGATACAGATGAAAAAGCAGGGAAAAATTGAGGTCTTTTGTTGCAATATTTGTATATGTAGAAACATTTTATATGATCTCATTACAGTCCAGCACCTCTTGTCAGTTGACCTCTTGTTATATTAATATGGTGCTATAGGGCATTATTTGATTCTTTTTCTAGAACCTAAAGGTGAGATGACAGCAGTCTGGCACTGTGATGTGAGGCTAACAGATGTCTGGATAAATAAAAACCCTAAGAACAGCTATGAAGGTCTCACTGGGCTGGCAGAGTGGACAGGTATGTGACTAAAGAGAGATGATTAGAGCTCTCTTGGCAAGAGGTGTCTCTTGTCAGCAAACTAACAGACAGCAAATAGCAGGAGAGTTCTGCAGAGGGGACTGACCTTCTGTTTAGCAATGAACAGGAGAAAAGCACAACACTTTATGACTCAGTTGAGTTAAACACTCAAAAAGAAATGCATAGAAACTAAGCAAAGAAGGGAAATTACATTGAAAGATGAAGTATTTGCATGTGGAACTGACCAGTATCTGAATTTGCAGGTCCTCCCTTTAAATCAGTCTGTCCCAGTGTCTTCATGTTCACCAGCTGGACAACATGCTGAACTTCACTAGGAAACTGACAGTTCCTGGGAATCTCCTCTTTTGGACCATTTCCTATTTCTAAACCTAAACCTAGAGTAAAATACAAAAAGTAAATGTTTTTAGGCAATGCGAAAGCAATTTTGCAAAGATGTTTAATGTCAAAAATTAAGGCTATGCATCTGGCACTTTCCATGAATTTTTTTTTTAATCTTTTTTAAGAAAGGGTCGGTGAAAAGGTGCTTAACTTTAAGACTTTCAACCAAGGTCAAACAATACTGTGGCGAACAGGACGGCCGAGGGACGTGAGAGAACGGCGCGAGGCCGGTGGTGCGATTGCTAATGAGCAACACCTGTGAAGCACACCGGTCTCGCATCTCTCACGGAGGAGCGGAAGCATAAAGGAGGAGCGACGACGTTGATGATCGAGAGAGGAACAGGCCTGTATTTTAGTTGTTTTGTTTTTGTATTTTACTTTAGTTATATTTATTTTCGGTAGCCAGCAGTCGTCCGCGAGGGGCTGCTGGCGGTATTTTCGTTTGTTTGTTTTATTTGAAATAAATTATATATTGATTGTTCGCCGGTTCCCGCCTCCTTCTTCCCTGAACATTGCTACACTGGTGCCGAAACCCGGGAAGAGGGAGGAACGCGCTGTCAGAGAGTCCTCGCCGATGTGGGGAATCCGCGGTGCCATCGAGCATGGTGCGCGAGTCGCCGCCGCTCGCCGTGGGCCGGAGCCTGCTGCCATCCGCCGAGCGAGGGGAGGAGCAGGGAGCGGGGGACTCGCGGCCACGGACGCTCGAGGCGGGGCGCTGGAGTGAGTTGCCGGTGGGACGGTCGAGCTCGCTGCCGGCCGCCTGGGTATTGGAGGGGCGGCTGCCATCCGGGAGGGAGAGGAGGAGTCGCCGCCGCTCGCCGTGGGCCGGAGCCTGCTGCCGTCCACCAGTGAAGGGGAGGAGCAGGGAGCGGGGGACTCCTGCCGTCTGCCCAAGGCACCCGAGGAGCCGTCGCCGTCCACCGGGCGGCGGAGGAGCGTCGAGCCGTCCACCGAGGGCTACCCAGCGTCACCGCCAGGCACCGCGGAGGAGATCGCAAGCTGGTGGGGGACCAGATGGCAGCGCGTTGTGGGAACCGGACCAATTTTTTTTTTCCTCTCTCCCCTCTCTCGATCTGTCGCTCCTCATGCTTCCGTCTCCGTTTCCCTCGGTTTGTCTGTCCATACTCCCCAGGGATCGCCGCCGCCGGGGGGGGAGTAGGCACAGCCTCGTGGGTACCCCCCGGCCTGTGAGGGGCGATGGGGGTATGTGGCGAACAGGACGGCCGAGGGACGTGAGAGAACGGCGCGAGGCCGGTGGTGCGATTGCTAATGAGCAACACATGTGAGGCACACCGGTCTCGCATCTCTCACGGAGGAGCGGAAGCATAAAGGAGGAGCGACGACGTTGATGATCGAGAGAGGAACAGGCCTGTATTTTAGTTTTGTTTTTGTATTTTATTTTAGTTATATTTATTTTCGGTAGCCAGCAGTCGTCCGCGAGGGGCTGCTGGCGGTATTTTCGTTTGTTTGTTTTATTTGAAATAAATTATATATTGATTGTTCGCCGGTTCCCGCCTCCTTCTTCCCTGAACATTGCTACAAATACATTATTTAAGCTTTTTGTATTTTCTGTGAGGTTTGCCGTTTTTGCAACACGGTTGTCAGTGTTTTTTGTGAATATGAATACAGTTTAATTTAGTTTTTTGTGAAAAATAAGTATTAATTAACATTTTAACATTAATAACATTGACTGTATAATTAATATTAAGCATTAATATAACATATAACAAATATAATTATTTTAAATATACAACATGTATTTATTTATAGTCTACATTAGGTTATTATTCACTAGTGACTAACTAGTTTGCATTTTTATTATTGCTAAACCTATTTCTCATGAATTCAAGAAAAAATGCTTGTCATGCATTTTTTTAAATTAATGTAAAAAATGTCACATATAAATTTTTTTTCCATTTCTATAACTACAGGTTTGAATGGGTGTGCTTAACAAATGCAGTCAATAATGCAATCTTTGAGAAAATGGAATGATGTTTTTTTATTTTATTTGCCAGGCTGCAGAAACTGATTTTAGGAGGCACAAGTTTATGGATTTTTGTTGTTGTTTTGTAATAGGAGGAAAGTCATGCAGCAACAGGTTTGCAAACAAAATGTAGGACACAGCTAAACATTACATTTAACATTTGATTTTGTGCTCTAATTAAAGTAATGGTACACCAAAGTATACCCTATTAATGGAAAGTGCCACTTACACAATTTACTTTAAAGGGGACCTATTATGCCCCTTTTCAATGTCTTGATTTTGTCTTTTGGGGTTTACTAGAATAAGTTTTCATAAAACATATTTTTCACATATTTCACATATTTCACATTATTGCAACACCTATCTTTCCAAGTCTGTCAGTAACGCTCAGTTTAGTTCTGTCAGGAGGACCACTATCGTCAAAGATGATTGACAATTAGCCTACGATTTGGTGGTGTGGTTCTGTTCTGGGCAAGAACTCTCCACCCATCCATGCTGCCTTACGCTCCTGCCTATTTAAAAATGCGACCCTCCAATTGAAAACAATTGGAAAAAGACACGGGGAAAAAACGCTTTGGTGGAGACAAAGACTAAGACTGGTTGCCCACTAAAGCTAAGCAGGGTGGAGCCTGGTCAGTACCTGGATGGGAGACCTCCTGGGAAAAACAGGTTGCTGCTGGAAGAGGTGTTAGTGAGCCCAGCAGGGGGTGCTCAACCTGTGGTCTGTGTGGGTCCTAACGCCCCAGTATAGTGATGGGGACACTGTCAAAAAAAAATCCCAGGATGTCCTTTGAAATAGAGTAGGGGTTGAACCCCAACATCCTGGCCAAATATTTGCCCATTGGCCTCTGTACATCATCATGGCCTCCTAATCATCCACATACACTGATTGGCTTCATCACTCTGTCTGCTCTCCACCAATAAGCTGGTGTGTGGTGGGCGTTCTGGCGCAATATGGCTGTTGTCGGGTCATCCAGGTGGATGCTGAACATTGGTGGTGGTTGAAGAGATTCCCCCTTCTATATGTAAAGCGCTTTGAGTACCCAGAAAAGAGCTATACAAATGTAACCAATTATTATTATAAATTAGTCTGATTCGAAGAGGAATATCAGAAGGCCAAGTACTGCCTGGACGAGAGGAGGAGCTAGGGATTGAGGAGGGTAATTAGCTCCTGAGCAACACGATAAAGCCGCTGATAATACTGAATGGACCTTATATGGGGATGCAGGCATTGTATTCCTATAAGTAGACGTGGATCAGCTGAGAGACTGCTGATGCGAGCTTGACTGACGTGACCTGCCAGAACCAATGCTAGGGCTTGATTTCCAGTCTCTATGAAGCTCCTCCTTCCAAAAAGCGCAATGTGCTCCGATTGGTCGGCTGGACCAGTGTGTTGTGATTGGTCAAGCGCTTCGAGTATGTTTCGGAAATTTCCCGTCCCTTACCATAACCGTGAGTTTCAACACACCACTAACTAACTCAACTGCACTTTTTTTGCATATAACTTGGGCAGGAATTATTTAAATGAGGAATATTGTGACGTGTACGTTTCCAGAAGAAAACTGAAGACTACAGTCGTGGCGTTTCAGGGAGTTCAGAAGCAGTGTTTACTTATATTAAGAATAGCTCCCTTTGGAGTGACTTTATGCTTTGTAACTTTACACACATTTTTCATGCTCAAACAGCAACATTACACATTAAAGAAAGTCGACAATGTAAAAAGAAGCATAATAGGAACACTTTAAAAAGCGGGCTGCAAAATGGTATACATCAAGTAAAGCTTTCCCCAACCTCCATTTTTGCAGTCTGCTGGTTCATTCTTCATCGTGAAGATGCGGCGAACCTTACAGCAGGCGGAGATGATGATGCCATCCAGAGACAGGAAGCGCTTCCCTCTGAATATCTCAGTGGTGAGGGAGTCCAGATCGATACACAGATTACACCACTGCACACAGACAGTAGTACCTTATCATACTAGCTCCAGAACATTTTTTACAGGTCATTTTTTGGTCATGTTACATATTATCTCACTGAGCTAAGACAGAATGATCTGACTGGTCATTTGAAGACAGTCGTGAAGAATGCAGCAGCGCATAATGTTCTTTAGGACTTACAGTATTTCGTTTGAGGCACGTTAGAGGTATTCTCGCATGCAACGGGGTTGCTGAGAGCTCTTTATGAACGGTCGACAAGTAGAGTCTCCTCTTTAGGTGCTCTTCATCAGTCACTCTAGAAGACAGCATTACAAAGTTAACTAAATAGCTTGCTCTGTGAAGCAGATGGAAAAATCTTTAATCATTTTCTCATGTGTGTTTGAACAAGAATGTGTAGGAGTTGTATCTGCATGCATGAAAGTGTGAATTAATTCACTCTCCATGGTAATAAACCCTGAATTTCAAATATATCATAGCAGCGCAACAACAAGATTGTTTTCAGTAGCTTGAAGCAAGATGTTGGATGAATCTGTTAACAATTACACTAAATTTTAAATTAATTTTTAAAAAGAAACACTTACAGAAACTCTGTGGAAAAGTCTTTTCCCAAAGGAATGTTGACCTGTAGAATCAGAAACTTCTGAATCAGACCAACTATAGGAACAAGAAACATGAGATTTTAAGATATGAAAGAGATACGCACAAAGAAACACATTTAATTGGTGATTCAACAATAATCAATCCAAGTAACATTGGCATTATTAAACTGATCTTTTTGTTGCAATGAGAAAGCAATGTTGTGAAGATGCTTAAGTACAGTAACAGATCTAGGCTAAAACTTCACAAATACAATTTGGCACTTTCAACAAAGGGTCAGTGAAAGAAAGTGCTTAACTTTCAGACTTTTAACCAAAATCAAACAATATATTATGTAAGCTTTTTGAACTTTCTTTTCTTTCTTTTTTTATTTTTACGAATGTTTGAATACATTTTAACTTTAATATTAAAGATTAATCTAGCTTTGTAGACCTAAAAAACGGTAGGCCTTACTATAATAGAATACTTCTGTTTAAAATCTTTAAAATGAATCTAAGCCCTAAAGCTAGCCATTCGTTAGCTATAAATGTAAAATGTGAATGTAAGTGCACTGAATCTGATTTATTCTGATTTTGACAGAACTTACGAGCCATCTTGCTATCCTTAGGTAACTGCATCTTGTGTGTTTGACTGTTGCCTTCAAGACTGTATACAAAGCCCTTCACTTCTTTATCAAAGACCTGTTAACAAAGAGAAGATAAAATAAATAAGAGAGATGCTTCAAATAATCCTCCTCAGTAGTATTACTGTATGTACCCACGATATCTTAATATAAACAGTATATAAAAACATAAAAGCAATGCATGGACTTTTTGCAGATACTGTTGTTTTAAAGTTACAAGGGTTTGTGCAGGATTCTCTGGTATGGTATTAGTTTAGTTCTTCTTTTTGCTGCTACTCGTGGTATGTTTCAGGTAGATGAGAATATAAAATAATAGCAATCATCCAATTCAAGAGATTATTTACAGGGTAGATTCTGCAATGCAAACTGTGTTTATATGAATTTGTGTCCTTTTTACTCCACTGAATAAGGTTTTTTATTAATTTATTCCAAGGTTTTGTCTTTTCTTTTTATGTTTATTTTTGAAGGCCAGTTTTTTTTTTTTTTTTTTTTTTTTTTTACATATGGTTTGGAGTCTTGGCTACATATAATTGCCTAGGGGGAAAAAAAGATACAGTTCTTTGAACACATAGTGACTTTGTGACAACATGCCCCCATTATGAGGTAAGTTGTCAAAATGGGAGGCCATCATTACATTGCTTATATTGTAAGCTTTTAAGCTAAATTTAGAATAAAATGATTTTGAAGCACAGCAAAATATGATGATGCTAAAAAATATATTGAAACATATTTTAGGCTTTAGATTTTCTATGACCAGTTAAAAACGTCAATTTTATTATTTTCATATGGTAAAATCTGTCATTAGTGAAACATAGCCTACATACTTTAGTTATTGGATGTTTCCTGCCATATAGTTTCCATTTTGCCACAGGATCGTTTCCTTGTGCACTGAAGATGTCAACCGTGAGACCACCCTACACACACAGACACACACACTCACAATGAAAAGAAAAGAATCGCAGAATACAGCATAGAATTACAGTTACACTCACAGTACCTGATAATCGTTCCTAAACATGCTGACAAGATTGAATTGTGAAGGTTGCTTTATTATGTCCTCTTCGAGACAAACAAAAGATGATAACCACTGCAGCAAAATTACGGTTCTATAGAACTAATATCAGCTAGCAGTCGCCTTTATAATGGTAACTATCAGACTAACGCACAACACATTTCAACCACATTCACCCAGCAGAACGAAAAACAGTGTTAAAAATTCTCGGTTCGTTTAGTCATTTACGTTAGGCTGTTAGAGCGCTTTAATAATAAAACACTTAAGTTGGTTAGCTGATTAGCTAATACACAGGCAAGTGCAGCGCCAGGTCGTTTCCATGGCAACGGGACGCTATCACCGTGGCACTCTGGAATGAATAGAGAATGTATTTTAAATTCCAATTTCTTATGCAAAACTGTAATGTGTATTTGAATATTACGGAAATAGAATTGAAATAGAATGAGATTCTAAGCAATTCATATAATTACGTGTAGTTTTATTTATACAGTTCTTTTTTTTAGTATGAATTGTCTATATTATTATATTATGTTATAATATAATATAATATAATAATTCATTACATTTATATACAGCCCTTTCTCGACACTCAAAGCGCTTTGCATAAGGGGGAGATCTTCTCAATCACCAGTTATATATATTTATATTAATTAACTTGATTTTACATTAACATTCTGTCATGTTGAATATGCATTTCTTTACTCATGGAGGATGTCTTAATATTGTAGACACAGAAAGTTGACTAGTGAAGTTTGAATGACAGTGCAATTGCATGTGTTAGAAATAACATCTTCCCCAAAGTCTTGCAACACCTTAGACCTATGCTTTAAGTGCATTGTGAATCATTCATCATTGTTGAATGGTGAATGTCAAATGCATGCGTTTTTTCTAAGTCAGAGATTAAACTTTCAGTATTTTACCCTGTGACTATAGAGACTGGCAACAGAGAATTAGTATTCATTGTGCAATGTCCAAAAGAAAGAAAGAAAGAAATATTGTCTGTTAGGTTCATATCCATGATAATTTAGAGAGAGAAGCGTGTCTTGCGTTTGTGTGTGACAAAGGTTTAACTTTGAGCAGATGGTGTCTTTACATCCATTTCAATACTAATGATGCAGCAACTGCAAACTGCTCCCCAAATTGGATTTTGGACAGGTTTTAATAAGTCTATTACTAAGCAATGTAAATTAGGGCCATTGTCACTGAAGGTCAAATATGTAATTTGATGGAAGCTTGAAACATACCTGAATAGACACCCTACAATCAATAAGCTAACAACACTATTCGAAACCACAAAGAGTGCCACTTCACTGAATGTAGGCAATATGTTGAATACTGAAAATTATTATCCCCTTTTTTATTTTATAATTCCCTTGGGTGATAGGTGACCACTGAGCTGTCATTTCTTATAGGAATAGCCTTAGGTCTATGGATGCAAACAGACATTTACATCATTTTTTCTGGCTTAATACATTTGCAGAGTTCTTACCAAGATTTTTTTATTGAGTGCCTTTAAACTATGCACTTATAATTAATGTTGTTCCTGATGTTAATTTATTTCAGCATGTAAATTAAACATTGCGCAGCACTGCCTGAATTATCAGTTTGTTTGGGTATGGATGTGTTTAAATAATGTTGCATTGTGTATTCTGTTATGCATTTTGCATAATGATTAGAAAGCTTATTTAAAAAACAAAAAACAAAAAACAATATCATAACTTAAATAACTCCATAAAAATAACTTGGCCTTTTTAACAAATTCATGCCTTTAGCATTAAATTAAGCTATTTTTAATAAGCAGTTACAAGAATAACTGTCTGCTATGCAGAAATCTTTCATTATTATCATTGCTATATATTAATATAGGAATGTAAAGGCCAACCCCAGAGAGCACTGAGGCTTACATTTACTTAGTCTAAGGTTGATTTCAATACTCGGATAAAGCTGAAATGTTTATATGGCTCTCTGAAGGCCAAAATTTAACTTGGTTTTTTATGGGTTGTAATCTATTCATATTATTTTTCAGTACAAAATGACCTTTTAACAAGTCTATTTGATTCAATTAGTCAAGCACATTCTCAATTTTTCATCAGTAATCTCATTCACTGTATGGTGTTGAATCCACACGTTTTTGCCATTATTTTGCACTGAAGTGTCTGTTATTTCAGTTTTGAATCCACTTAAACATGTCTCTCAAGGTTCAAGTTGCTGCATGCAATCACTAAAATATACCTTTATTTGACTTTAACATATTGTCTTTGCAGTGGAGAATGGCCTCAGCAATTAACTTATAAATCATAGACTATAACCATCATTTAACTGTCATGGATATATGAAGATTTCTTTAAGTGGCAACAGCTTGACAACTTTTCCATATAACAGCTTTTTTTCTCAAGTAAACCAATTATAGAGAAAATAATTGTGCTGCAAAACTATTTTAGAATGTCCGTCCCTTGGTGTTTATGCAGAGACTGAGAGTACGTTTTTTCACTCTCTGCAATGCACATGTAAACAAGCTGCTAATAAACTGCAAATTATTCACAGACAGTAAGGCAATAGGAGAGTCGCTCAACAGGGAATCAAGTCCCATTTGAACAATTAATCACTGTCTCGTTTTTCTGATTGAGGTGTACCGTTCCCTCTAATTAAATGATGAAAAAATACTTCTGGCAACTGTTCCTGATGACCTATACATGCAAAACAACACATTCAACTTTTACAGTATCTTTTTTGTACGAATCAAAAATTGTATTCAGAATTACATGGTTTCCAATTTGGTTTCTGAACTGGTATGTAGGCTACATAACTTAGTTGTGCCGGTATGTGGCAGCAAAGGACTGCTTTTTTGAGTGAATCATTAAATAAAACATTCAACCGATTCGCTCCCAAACGCTGAATCTCTCAGGAACGAAGCCCTACATGAGTGATTCATTTAATCAATCACTCAACCGATTCGTTCATAAACAAGTTCGTTCAGGATCACCACCATTGAGTATTGCTTGGAGGCGGTTTAAATTCTGCTTCAACTGTGGTACGATTTTCGTTGATGGAGCAAATATTGTGTAAGTTAGCCTACTTATTAACTTGTGAACTGTAGTTTAATCACAATTATGCTGTTGGTCTGAAATCAGAATGCTAAGTTACTAACTTTAAAGTTACTCGTCTGAAATCAGAATGCTACTACTCAACAACGTATTACAGTATGGCTAACGTTAGCTGTATCTAATCGCATTTAAAATGCAATTTCAGCCTCAAGAAAAGGGCTTTTGCGTTGTTGTACTCATAGACATAGACGCCATATTGTCCGCTGGAGCGTAACGTTAACGCCATATTGCGGAGGGCAGTTGTCTAAGAGTTAAATATTAAATATAAGTCAGAAAGTCACTATTTAACTTATTATTTTTTATGGTCTATATTCTGTAATTTATATTTCTTATTGTATTGCTATTATTATAGTATTATACATAAACTATATGCTATTATCAATATTTTTATTATTGTATTATATTGTACTTATGATATAGTTATACTTTTCATTAGCCTACTATTTTATTTGTATAGGCTACTTTTTGTTTATTTTATTGACTAAACTATTTACTATTACTTCTCACTTTATCTTATATTTACTATTTGCATTGCACTGACTGTGCTGTAGTTGTACCATATCATATGTATTACCATAAAGGATCCATCAGTTATCTTTGTTATTGTTAAAATCGGGTCAATCACAGAAAATGCTTTTTCCCACAATAAGAAAATCGCGGACGCGTTGACGTATCGTAGCCATAGGATCGTAGCAACGTTCCAAATGTGTATAAGTCTATGTATTTATTATGTCTGGTTGTACCGCACTGCTTTTTTAATGTTTTTTTCCCCCGTCACACTGCTTTTCAAAGTTCCGCGAATGAGAGCGGCAATGAGTCACGAAGAAGTGTTAACTTTTAAAGTCACAATGAAATCAATATCGAAATTTTCTGTAATATTTCAGTATTTATTATAAATGATTTATCAGTGCACATCATTTTTTTTTACATTTTTGTGACGCCATACTCTTTATTCAAAATAACTTCCCCTCACTCTTGCAGCGACACGCTTCTCTTTTCTGATGACGTATTTACTGGCGCGAGGCAGGGATAACTTGTCACTCCCATCTTAAGCCTAAAATATTCATACCAAAAGCTTAAATAAAAGAGAAAAAATGTTGATTTCAGGGGACCTTTGAAATGCCCCTCAAGACCAAATGCGTTTCTTATTGAAATCCATTTTAGTTTTTTAAAACGCATGAACACATCTGTGTCCAATTGTGAAGATATAACACTATAGGTAGCCTATGTAACTAAATTAGAGATTCTTTGGCAAAATGTCACTGGCTAAGTAGCCTACAGTAGGTCAATTGTCGACAATGCAGTGATGCATGGTCGCTACCAAACCAAGCAGCTTTATATTAGTAAGCCTGACGAAATTGTGTGGTAGAAGATCAAACTTGAATACGATGTGTAGTCAGTGCGGGGTAATATTTCTGTTGGGTGTAAGTAAAGGTGACTGGCTGCGCCTTTATTGTGTTTCTAAGTGTAGGAGTTCAGTTTGAAACTATGATATAAAAAAGTCAAGACTCCAGAAGTGCTAAACTAGTATTAATGAGACGTTCTTCTACATCACATCTCTTCTGATTCCTCAAGCATACATTGTTCTTCTTTATCAAAAAATGACCTAGATATGTCTGGACGTGTTAAAGTGGAAAGGATAATTAGGATACTCTTTTATATGCCATGTGATTTGCTCATATTGATTTTGCTTTGTTCTGAATTCAGATTAAAAGCATAAGATAAAAGCTCTAATATTACAGCAGAAAATGCATTGTGGAATTCCATTAATTTGTAATATCATTATTCATGGTCCTCTTTATTAAATAAATATGAGCATGTGTTGGTAGGTCTACTGGTAAGGGAGCTGAGCGGATCTACTTTTTTTTTTGTTGCAAATGTCAAGGGTTCAGTCGAGTGGAGTGAAACTCAGAGGCCAAAATACATTAGAAAGCAATCTGCCTTGACATGCAATGTTAGTGGCCCTGCCATGGATTGTGACACATGTCATGGACATTGTTGCTCACTGAGTGAGTGTGTGATATTTCTTTGTTATGACAATATCATTACAGCATGTCCAAAAGCATGAGCTGTGGAGAGGTTATGGAAACGCATTCTGATATTCATGGATGTCTTTTACAAAGCCCAAGTTACCATGATGAATTATGAATAAATCCAAACTAGCAAATTGGAACATGGCATTTATTTGACAGGGCATTGCAGTAACTAAGGTGTTCGGAGCGGCTTTGTTGCTATGTGGTTTTGATAGGGTGTTCTGGTTGCTAGGGCATTGGTAGTTGTTTCTAGGGTGTTTTGGAGAAAATGAAAGGAGATGTAATGAACATGTTTAATTGCACACATTTAAAACTTTTTAAAATCATCACCAAAAAAAAAAAATCAACTAAAATAGCTGTTTTAGAAGGTATTGGAGTGTTTTATAAGTGAATGTGAAGTGCTTCAACCAACCAAAGTTCTCTGGATTGCCTTTGTTAGCATGGTCTGGCAAGCACAGAAAATCAATAAACCGCTTCCACTTCAGTTTACAGTCATTTAGTATAGACATTATGTTTGTTTGTTTCTGTTCATTAGATGCATTCAAATCTCTTTAGGTTTGTGATGTTAACATAGCTGTGGTTGATAATGAAACACGGAGACTGGTCTTGGTGGGTTTTATGCAAATACAAGCTTTGAAAACGGAGAATTATTCCAGGAATGCACCTTCAGTCTTCCATTTTTGTGTTTTAGACTCCCCCTATTTATTTATTTTTACAGTTCTGTCATTAAATTTTAAGGCAGATAAAAGTATTTTATTTGGAACATTTCTTTATTTTATGTTTCTATAATTATGTACGGGTGTAGCAGTTTGTTTATGCAGATTTATATCTAGACATACATAAGAGATTTCTCTGGTTTGTGCAGTGTAGATGAAAGCTGCCTGACAGATGTCAGAGTAACCCTGTATAGAATATTATTTTTATACAAGCATACAATTCAGAATTATAAAGAAATGATTTGGAAGGAAAACACAGAAGGGAACAGTTTGGAACTGAGATTTCCCCTCATAGTAGCATCCTAAAATAGCTTGCATCCTTCTGAACGGAAAACTAGAAGAACTACAAGAATGTTTCTCCATTTCAGAGGAATTTGATGTATTATTGAACATGGTACATGAAATCCACAGTAGGCACTACGAGACTATTTGAATTGCTCACGCAACAGTTCTTGGAAACGGAAACCGTGGAATTATTTTTTGGACCGATTTATACGGGAAGCTAAAGTGCTTTTTAAGTTATTTCTAACTTCAGAATTACAATAACAAGCCCTTACCATATGTCCAACTCCCATTCTAGACCAGTTGCGTTTGGTTTGAACAACCTTTGTACAGTATTGAGAATCATGAGAACAATAACCAGATGGTGATGATCTAAATTATTTTTTTCAACTCACAAACTTTCGACTATTATCATTCATCTTACTTTGGCGGGGAAAAAAATGCAAACACATGTTGTCACACAGAAAATGCAAATGTATTTTCCATCGGTTTAAGCGCCAGTAATGAGCATGAGCAACTTTACCAATGCATATAATGTTGCAAATTATTGTTCTCTAATAGTAGCTGACTAAATATAGGATTCATTTAGTAAGTTCCTGAAATAGGACGGGAAAGGTCATCGAAAAACCAATACAGGGAAGAGGACATTAATCACAGATTTCTCAAGGAGAATTAAACTGACCTTTTGGCAGGCCAGGAACACACTGAAACTCTTGCTCACTCACATGAAATATGCCGCAGTAACAAACACAGCTCTCACTGTTCTCTCAGAGGGGACATAAATGGTTGAATTTACTCAAGGATGTTGTTATACAGTCTTTTAACAATATGATTGACCCCGAATGCCAATGCACGTGGGAATAAAGTAGAGAATTATAACCATTTTCACTGTTTTTTCTTTCTTTTTTTTTTTTTTTTGGTGTTTGGGAGTAACAAACTAAAATAAGTTTTCAATAGCAAGACTATGGCTTAGCTGTCAGAACATTGTTATTTCAGTATTAAACTAAATGTATTTATTACTGTTTTGAATTAGCTTTTATTTTTATATTTTCCTTTTTAATTTTAGTCTTATTATTTTGTTGTGCTATTGTCATTTTTATTGTTTTTTTTATATTTCAAATACCTTTATTTCAGTTTTAGTTTAGTTATTTCAGTTAGTTGTCAAGGCAACATTTTAAGGTAAGTTTTTCATCTAATATTTATATATTGTTTTATTGCTATATTTGCTGAATAGATCTGCTACGCTGCTGCTGTTATTGATGCTGCTGCTCCAGAGCAAGTACGGGACTTGCTACTGTCAACACATACGCAACATGCTGCTGTGAACAAGTAAGACATGCTTCTGCTGCACAATATAGCATACATGAATTACTTGTCGCATATCTATACAGGGGGAGCTGGGGAAGGTGGAGGGTTTCTGAAAGCATGCTGCAACTGCTACAGAAAATGACCTGTATTTGAAGGTTGAGTAGCGAGCTCATTGGCTACTGAATATGATACAGCAGGAACCAATCAGCTTTGTTTTTGATTTGTTTTTTAACGCATTTCTGGCTGGCTTGAACGGGTTAGGGTTAGATTCCCTATTTTCGTTTTCGAAACTTGTGTTGGTTGGTCCGATCGATTGTGCAATCGATTTTCAAACGTAAACTAAAGTGACAGCCCTACTGTCTATACGGCCTATGATGTCAGCCAAAATGGATATTAGTTATAGAATTGTACTATACATGTTACTATATGTTTTTCAAAAGGTTATGAAAAAATACATTTATGTTGAACCCATAATGAACCCTGATTAAATGTGCACAATGTAAGCAGGAATATTTATTAAGACTATGGCCAACTATGGCCAACTACTCAACTATGGCCCTTTTTAAAGAAGAAAAAGTACCTGTCAATAACACAGCTTTTTTTTTCTTTTTCTTAAAAAAAGCTCTTTAAAGTACCAGTAAGTGAAGGAAAAAGTGAACTAAATGTTTTGCAAGTTATGTGAAATGGGATTTTCAGTTTGCTGGAGGCTTGTATCATATCTCTGCACTCGTCCACCTTAATTAAGCAGGCCGGCAAGTCAATCACTCTAATTCTCTTCCATTCTCTGCCTCGCTCATACTCCTAGCTCCTAGTCCCCCCGCTCATCTGAAACAAGCTGCCGAATCTGTCTCTCTCACTCGCTTTCGCTCTCATATAGTGATGACTAATCCCTCTGTCTGTAGCCTCAGGCTTTGCGACAGCTCCTGCTCACATACTGACCTTTTGCCGTTCCCGTGGATTACTGTACACTTTTAGATTACTGTACAAAACAGAGGAGTAAGAGAGTGCCTACTGCTCAAGGACTTTTGGCTTTGCAGTTAATGAGTTCCGTTTGTGTTTTGCCAGTAAGTCAGTGATGGAATATGAAGAAGCAAACAAAACATTTGTGAGATGCAAAAACTTCTTTGGAGTTTGGAGTAGAGGGTAGAGTGTTTAATTATTTATCCCCCCCCAAAAAAAGAATGGGGAAGAGTAGGCTGCGATTAACTACACTTTTAGACTCGCGGACTTCATAAGCGCTTCCCCTCGATCAAGGGAATCCCCGCCGCCATTTTGAAGTGCCTTCAACTTCGTCAAGTGGACGAGGGAAGTTTATTTGGACAGACCCTAAATTTTAACAGAGGGAGCAAGTCTACTCATGTACACCTCTTGCAGCTCCATAGACCACAATGCAACACAATTTTGATGTCACAACAGAAATTGCATGCACTTAATTTACCCACAAGTGATCAAGGGCTTAGGGGCATTCCATTTAAACCCATTGCAAGGTTTCCGCCAGTAGTGGGCACATTTGTGCAGTGTAAGCAATGACGTACATTCGAGTGAAGGAAATTAAAGGAAGGGCATAAAAAAGTAAACTTCTTTATGAGTCAATTGAATTAATTTTTTTATTCAATGCTTTGATTGTAAAGGGACAGATACAATAAACATAGATAAAACTGGGACAACAGCCATCCAATGCATGTATCATGCTTGTAGCTAAAACTAATTTGCAACACTTGTCTCTATAGGGCTTTTATAAATACAACAACAACAACAGTAAGCAAACAAACAAAAAAAATGAGAAGAAAGAGAAGAGAGAGAGAGAGACAAGTTGTACATGAGTACAAGTTTGTTCCTGAATTAACCAAGACTTAGTAGCTTTTTAAAAAATATTAAAACTAGCAGCAGATTTGAAATAATCAGGTAATGAATTTTTATTTCAATGAACATTTCATTGAGAAGGCAGTCTGTGCAAAAGATGTTTTACAAAAATGAATTTTTACAATTTCCACTAAAAGCCGCTTTGGTGGATCTGTTGCACCCCTGCAATCTCTCAAAAAATGACATAAAGGGTGGGCTAAGGGGCAAGACCATTTAAACATTTAAACATAAGCTTTACATAATGAGGAAAGACTAAGTGAGCAAAGCTTAAAATCTTGTATTTACTTAAGATGGTATCTTATTTGCTTTCTTCTACCTAAATATTTTTAGGTTAAGAGACGTTCAATCTGATGTAAGGCCAAACCAGCAGAGGGAGCCCTCACCTGAGTACTGACTGTGTTTCACTCCCTCTCCTTCTTCTGCACTCATTTCCTGTTTGACTGCTATTTAACCAGAGACCATTCTTATACTCTTTGCGAAGTATTGCCAGTTTACCTGCCTTACCGAGCGTTATTTCCTGTTGATCCTGCTTGTCTACTGTGTATGATTCTGCCTGGTTATCTGTTTCTCGATTTTCTGGATTATTCCCCTTGTTTTGGTTGCCTGATCGGACTGATGTTTTTGCTTGGAACTTTTGCCTGCCTACTCACTCTTGCCTTTTGGAATTCCCCTTTGTATGTTGAAAGATCTGACTGCTGCTACCTTGGTTTTGACCCTCTGCCTGCCTTCTCGTATTTGTTTGTGGAAACTGTCTTTAATAAACTTCCGCACATGGATTCTCACTCAGCCTCAGCGTCCTCGTTACAGAATACTTCGCCTCCCATGAATCCAGCGGAAGTTTCGAACCTGCAAGCAGCATTCGCTTATCAAAGCCATATGTTAAAGGAATACCGGGAACAACTAACCAAGCTCCAATCAGTCAACGAACATCTAACGCACTACATCCGATCACTCCCACAGCCCACACCAAAGACGGTAAGCTTTGCTCTTCCTGAAGAGTTTGATGGTACTGCTGAACAATGTAAAGGCTTCATTAGTCAAATCAGACTGTACTTTGATCATCAAGGGGATAAATTCGAATCAGAGGAGAATAAATGTGCATTCTTAATGATGTTGTTAACGGGGAGAGCTATCGACTGGGCTGCAGCAGTTTGGGACTCTGATTCACGGTTCAGATATTCAGTGGATTATTTCATCCAGCAACTCCGTGAAGTGTTTGAATACCCTGCCGGAGGCAAAGATGTGTCAACACAAATCATTAACATCACACAAGGTAACCGCACCGCTGCTGAATATGCTATTGAATTCAGAACACTTGCTGCACAGAGTGGTTGGAATGATATCGCTTTAAAAGCCATGTTTCACCGTAGTCTCAACACGGAACTGCAAACCGAACTAGCTTGTAAAGGAGAGAATTCCTCTTTTTCTGAATTTGTCACTCTTGCCATTAAAATTGATAACCTCATGAGACAAGCTCCGAAACGCAAGGGCAGCAGAGGAAATCAGCGCAGTTCACAGATTCCAGTCACTATCGAGGCACGCACTCACGATGAACCTATGCAACTCAACGTCTCCCGACTTTCTGAAGGGGAAAGGGAGAGGCGTCGGCAACATCAGTTATGCTTTTACTGTGGTGAAGCAGGCCATCGCAGTCTAGGATGTCCACACAAATCCCAAGCTGTTCCCAGGGTAAATATCGAACATTTCTCCTTACTCAGTAACAAATCATTTACCTTACCCATTACTCTCAGGATTGACACATTGTCTCTTGAATTAACAGCGATGATTGACTCTGTAGCTGCTCTGAATCTGATTAATAAGGACATTGTCACGAAGTATAACATCCCCATGTACCCCACCTATCAAAATCAAGGCCATCGATGACACACTCATTGGAGAGGGGATCACTCATCAAACAAAAACTCTCACACTTAATGTTGGTTTGCTGCATCAAGAGTCTATCACATTGTATATTGTTGATTCTCCCAAATTTGAGGTCATCCTGGGACATCCCTGGCTATCTATTCACGACCCTGACATTTCCTGGTATCATGGTGAGCTGACTCATTGGTCCACATTTTGTCTAAATAACTGCTTCCCCACTGAACCCCAATCATGTCTCACAAACAGCATTGAAAGTCCAGATACCCTCAAGACTGTGAACATCCCCGCCTATTACTACAATCTTTCTGAAGTCTTTAGCAAAACCAAGGCCGCACAGCTACCACCACACCGACCCTGGGAATGTGCTATTGACCTGCTCCCCAATGCCATGCCTCCCAAAAGCAAAGTTTACCCTCTCTCCCGTACCGAAAGTCAAGCAATGGAAGACTATATTGAAGAGGCTCTGAGCTCAGGTTTTATTCGTCCATCTACCTCTCCGGCAGCTGCAGGATTCTTTGTTGAAAAGAAGGATGGAGGACTAAGACCCTGCATCGATTACAGAGGACTAAATTATGTGACTGTCAAATTTCGTTATCCCCTTCCGTTAGTACCCTCTGCCCTAGAACAGCTACGGGAGGCCACCATTTTCACTAAACTGGACTTAAGAAGTGCCTTCAAACTTAATTAGAATAAGAGAAGGTGATGAGTGGAAGACTGCTTTTCTCACCACCAGGGGGCACTATGAGTACCAAGTTATGCCGTATGGGATGGCCAACTCACCCGCCATCTTCCAGTCATTCATCAATGAAATCTTCAAGGACCTACTCAACCAGTTTGTGGTAGCCTATATTGACGACATTCTCATCTACTCCAAGTCTGAGGCAGAGCATATCAACCATGTTAAAATCGTCCTTTCTCGATTACTCGAAAATCAGCTCTATGTCAAAGCAGAAAAATGTGAATTCCATGTTAATCAAACCTCGTTCCTAGGCTACAACATAAGTCACCATGGAGTAAAAATGGATGAATTAAAAGTTCAAGCAGTCACCGAATGGCCCAAACCCACAACAGTCAAGGAATTACAAAGATTTTTAGGCTTTGCAAACTTCTACAGATGTTTCATCCGCAACTACAGCACCATAGCGTCCCCCCTAACATCACTTCTAAAAGGTAAACCCACAAAGCTAAGCTGGAATAAAGAAGCCACCAATGCCTTTATCACATTGAAAGAAAGATTCACCTCTGCCCCCATTCTGAAACACCCAGACCCCAGTTTACCTTTTATAGTAGAAGTCGATGCCTCCGACTGTGGAATCGGGGCAGTACTCTCACAGAGACACGGTCAACCAGGCAAACTGCATCCATGCGCATTCTTTTCAAGGAAACTAACCGCCGCTGAACGGAATTATGATGTGGGGAACAAGGAACTGCTATCCATGAAGGCAGCCATCGAGGAGTGGCGACATTGGTTGGAGGGGGCGGTCCAACCATTTCTAATCATCACAGATCACAAAAATTTGGAATATATCAAAAGTGCAAAACGTCTTAACCCACGTCAAGCTCGTTGGGCTTTATTCTTTACCCGCTTCCAGTTTACAGTAACCTATCGGCCCGGCAGTAAGAACTGTAAAGCAGATGCCCTCTCCAGACGATACGACCTTCCCACAGAACATCTCACCACAGAACCCATCCTTCCTCACTCTGTCATCCTCGCTCCAGTTTCCTGGGACATCATGGAGGAATTACAACAAGAACAACAACGTGAACCACAACCCACTCACTGCCCTCATGACAAACAGTACGTACCACTATGTCTACGTCAACGTATCATGCAATGGATCCACACTTCCATTAGTGCAGGCCACCCCGGTATTTCTCGTACTATTCGTCTGCTAAAAAATTCATTTTGGTGGCCTGCAATGGCAAAAGAGGTCACCGCTTATGTAAAGTCTTGTCAAGTCTGTGCCCAGTCCAAAACCCCTAAAGAATTACCCACTGGTCTCCAACAACCACTACCCATCCCACAACGCCCATGGTCCCACCTATCCATAGACATTGTCACTGATCTACCTCCCTCCGACAATTGTATCACTATTCTAGTCATTATAGACCGTTTCTAAAAATCCTGTCGTCTAATCCCATTAAAAGGACTACCTACCGCCATGGAAACAGCCCAAGCCCTGTTCCACCATGTCTTCAGAGTATATGGTCTCCCAGAAGATATTGTCAGCGATCGAGGCACACAATTCACTTCCCAAGTCTGGAGAGCTTTCTGCAAACAACTGGATATCAACGTTAGTCTCACATCAGCATATCATCCTCAAGCCAACGGCCAAGTTGAACGCCTCAACCAAGAAATCGGCAGATACCTACGATCCTACTGCAGTCGAGAACAACATCGATGGTCTGAGTTTCTACCTTGGGCAGAATATGCTCAGAACTCTCTCACACACACATCCACAGGCCTGACCCCCTTCCAGTGCGTCCTGGGGTTCCAACCCCCCTTGTTCCCGTGGTCTGGCGAACCTTCCTTAGTCCCAGCGGTGGACGACTGGATCCAACGTAGCGAGAAGGTGTGGGACAGTGCACACGTCCGTCTCCAGCGGGCCGTGAGAACACAGGAGTTCCAGGCCAACAGACGACGTCGCCTACATCCTGCCTACCAACAAGGACAACAGGTCTGGCTCTCGACAAAGAACATCAAGTTACGACTGCCAAGCAGGAAGCTCAGTCCAAGGTATGTTGGCCCGTTTAAGATTCTCAAGAGAATTAATAAGGTAACTTACCAATTGGAGCTTCCTGATAATTACCGTATCTCTCCCTCCTTCCATGTCTCCCTCCTCAAACCGGTCCACCTGAATGCTGACCCTGGCCATGAGACCCCAGAACCACCACCTCCATTGGACATTGATGGAACTCCTGCTTACCAAGTGAATGAGTTACTAGACTCAAGACGAAGAGAGGGTCGGCTCCAATATCTGGTGGACTGGGAGGGCTATGGACCTGAGGAGAGATCGTGGGTAGCCGCCCGGGACATTTTGGATCCATCTCTCATCGAGGAATTTCATCGAGCCAGACCTGACCGACCAGCGCCACGACCACGGGGACGCCCACGTCGAGCTCCAGGAGTCGCTCCTAGAGGAGGGGGTTCTGTAAGGCCAAACCAGCAGAGGGAGCCCTCACCTGAGTACTGACTGTGTTTCACTCCCTCTGCTTCTTCTGCACTCATTTCCTGTTTGACTGCTATTTAACCAGAGACCATTCTTATACTCATTGCGAAGTATTGCCATTTTACCTGCCTTACCGAGCGTTATTTCCTGTTGATCCTGCTTGTCTACTGTGTATGATTCTACCTGGTTATCTGTTTCTCGATTTTCTGGATTATTCCCCTTGTTTTGGTTGCCTGATCGGACTGATGTTTTTGCTTGGACCTTTTGCCTGCCTACTCACTCTTGCCTTTTGGAATTCCCCTTTGTATGTTGAAAGATCTGACTGCTACCTTGGTTTTGACCCTCTGCCTGCCTTCTCGTATTTGTTTGTGGAAACTGTCTTTAATAAACTTCCGCACATGGATTCTCACTCAGCCTCAGCGTCCTCGTTACATCTGATTAATTACAGACTGATTTGTCTGAGACCAAATAGCTAACCCATATGACGTGTGATAATATCATCGAGTTTAAAAACAGAAGGGCATGATCATGTTAAACGAAACTACATTTGCCTTTATCGTTTTATGTGCTTTTTTCACGTGACTTGTAAGAATCTAAAATCATGCCACGGTGTTTTTCCTCTGATACTTGTTTAATAACCTTATCTTTAATTCTAATGTTTAAGTACTCTGTTAGCGGTAAGATAATTTTTATTGAAAAACATATAGACTTTGTCTTTTTAGTATTTAAGATTAAACAAGAGGCATCAAGCCAAGCTGACACTTTTTCGAGGTTTCTTGTTAACTTTTCTTCAGCCTCCACACAACTCCAAATAACTTTTTTCTACAGTGCTTGTCTAACCAATTTATATTAAAATCTCAGAAAACAAGTACTTCAGTTATGTTTAAAACTCTTCAATAATTCTTCTATATTGTCATAAAACGTAACAGCACACAGAACATTGTTGTACAGGTTGTACATTCATATTATGCTGAAAGAAAGAGAAACATTTATGCACAAACATTCTCAAAATATTTTCAGGTAATATGATCTCTATATATTTAAATGAATCCTTAATGAATAGTAACACACCACCAACTCTACCTTTAACTCTATTTATCTATTTATTTTCTGAAGCGCATATATCCTGGAACATCAATAGTTAAAGTTTTATCATGTAACCATGTTTCACTTCAGCATAACAAATCAAGGTTAGACTCAGTTAACAAAGTTCAAATTTCATCACATTTTGTGATAAGACTTTTAATATTTAAATGTCCTAAAAAAAATTCTTCTAGGTTTTACTGTAGGGTCCCTAACAACTTTTGCATGAATAACAGTTTGAAAGAACAAGTTTTGACGTTGTTTAGAGAAAACACTTGCTTGATGTATTGATGTGATTCATTCAACCGATTTGTTCTGAAACACTTATTCGTACCAGGCATTTCCTAGGTAAGAAAGGGGACAACTCCCATTAAAAGCAGTCATTAGAGCGCACCTCTCTCTTAGATCGTTTATCTGAGGCGCACACATGATGGATAGATACACCAGCTCTCTTAGCCATGATGCATGTTTCTGACCTCTAAAGGATTACATTATCAATAAGACAGGCTATCTACCGCAAGGCACCCGTGCGATCAGCTGAAACACAAGCTGTGTGAAGTCCTAAATACATCTGTGCTGTACGCCTCTGTGTGTTTTTCAAACAGCCATGATTCATGTGTGTGTTTTTTTCAGACAGAAAATATAAGATGTCCAAATGAATAGCGAAAGCAGTGCAAACATCATTTTGTCAGTTGCTCTGTGTGTGCTACTCTGACTAAAATGTTAAAACTCATTAATGAATACATCTCTTTTTTCAGTATTCTGTTTCGTTCAGAGTTACAGTTATTATTTATCTAGTATTATTTATTTATTTATTTGGATTGGTATTGAATCTTCGCCTACGCTGTTGTTTGAAGAAGTGGTGAGGTGTAATTACTGTTTATGCACGAAGTAAATAAAAGCCAGCTTTAAATGCCATTTGAAGGCCACAGTTGATTGTTCGTGCAATTGCTGCAAAATTGAGCTGAAGCAAAACATTTAGGCAGAGAAAACGTGCTGATAGCTATTTTGTGTTGTTCATTAATTGACAATGGGTTACGAGAATAACAATGTGTCTAAAAGGCATTTATTTATATTCAATGCACTGCTAATATGTAGCTCTGCAAAAAAAAATCTGTATTACAGATAGATGCAAAACAGTCATATTGGTTAGGGAATATACCATCAAAAAAAAAAATCCACAGCTTTTTAATAAAAGGTTTTTGCAAATGAACTTTTCAGTTTCTAATCCATGTATTTCTCTTTTATGTAATATTAAGAATATTCAGGTAAAGAAAAAAATAGTACTTATAGCATTTAAATGTCACGTTATTTTTTGAATGAGCATTGAAATATTAGATTGCCCGTGCTTGCATTTACAGTTCAGGCTCAAAACACAATAAATATGTATATATATATATATATATATATATATAGCAGCATTTACTAATATTTAATTATTATACTCTTTTGTATATTTGTTATTTCTTAGTAACCTTTATTAGAAAAACGAAGCATGTTATTTTATTTTGATGAAAGCCTATGTGAAGATTTTTTGGAATAATATTTCGTGAAGCAAACTGTGAGAATAGGCCACGGTGAGATCCTTGTGTCGTGTCGCTCTCTCATTGAGTTGCCTCATACACAGACATGCTCCTCTTTCTCCTCATGTCTTGGCATGGGTGATATTTGTTCATCAGCATGCATAATTACCCATCACAATCTGTCATGCCAGATTTTGTGTGAAGGAGACTAATTAAGTGCAGATTGATAACGAGCCTTTGGGTTTTATTTAGCAGCCCAGTAAGAGGTGTAGGGTCAGCCGGGAATGTTCCCCAACCCGGAGTGGCACAAGATTGGATTTGTTGGTCGGTCGGACTTGATAAAAATATACTGAGATGTTTTTATTATGATAGGGGTTTTTAACATGTCCAGTTTGTGTGGTTGGTTACAAAAAATGTTATCATAAATAATGTGATACATTTTTTTGGAATCACTCCCTCTGAGTCTGAAGGACATATTCTGCAATATAACAAAACAAATAATTGTGATTCATTTGATTTAATGAATCTGCATATCATGTAATTCCATCAATAATTATCTATAATAAAACAGAAGGACATGAAAGGCCACAGCAGTGGAAATATCCAATATGCATTGAGTTTATTTGCTTTTGTTTTTCTGCAATTTTGATTTCAAATAATAGGCCTCATGATGGCTGTAATTGTGACCATTACAGATAATGACGGCCACATCCTCGTTAATTTCTTTTATTTCAATAGAGGTACTCATTTATAGCGCTACGACTTTACAGGGTTTCAGCTATTCAAATAAATCATTAAGCTGAGATGACAGCATCTGTCAAGAACCTAAATGCACTTGCGTAAGAGCTCTCTGGGGCCAGACATGTTTTAATAATTGTGTGTTTTTTGTCAAGTTCTACCTTTAGAGCCATCAAAACTGCTTTCCCCCATTATACTATAGGCTAATTAAAGCCCTCACTAGAAGTAGGCTTCTGACTTACAGACAGCTTTGTGCCTTTATGGGCTTAGAGTTTACTGGAACATTGCAACAGCTTGTACCGCTCTTGTGAATTTGCAAATTGCATTCAGTATGTTTATGATATGTGCATTGCTGTAACAGGAAAGAAACTGAGAATAATTATCAGTAGTTTCAATTAATTCATTAATTAAGTGTGTGTTGGAGTGGTGGAGTCTGTTCTTAAAGGGACAGTTCACCCAAAAATACAAAATGCAGTGCTGAGTAGTAACTGATTGCATGTAATCAAACAAATTAAATACTAAATTAAATGGTATTAATTAACAAAAAACTTGAGATCAGACTACATTTACTTTACATATTATTCACACAATGGCAGCAAATCATTCATAATGTATTGATTCTCCCTAATTCTTCTTTTTCGTGTTTTAAATGTTCCTTTCTAAAAAAGGATATTGATTATATACATTCAGAAATTCTAGCTTTGTGAAATTGCGCACACAGACCTGTCAGTCAGGTTTTTTTCTTTCAAACATTGTATACATATACACATTATATAAAATAATTATAATGTCTTTATTATGTATGTGTGTGTGTGTGTGTGTGTGTGTGTATATATATATATATACACTGTATATATATATACATTATACATTTTTTTTAATTATTTATTTTACTTAAAATAAAGATTTATTTAATTTTTAACCTTTCATTAAACTCACAAACCCCCTGCTGTTCCTTCAGGAACCTCAGACATAATGTAAAGTTTAATGTACTACATTTTGTTGATAACAAAGAATGGAATATATTTTCTTTCTCTTTGTATTTTTGCATTCATATGGTGCAATATTATCCTTTTAATTCAATGTGATAAACAAGTATAGGGCAAAAGTAATCCAAAAGTATTACCTAAAATGCTTAATGTAATGGATTACATTAACTACAATGTTTATCATGTTATTGGACATCAGTAATGGACTAATTTGTAAGTAATCTACTCAGCACTTCCCTCATGTCATTTTAAAAACCATATCTTTTGTGCATTTTTCAAGCATGATGTTTTATGTATTTATTTTAAGTCATACGGTTGCTATTGTGTGAAGAAAGGCCCAACATTTAAGTAAATTATTCACTGCTTTTGTTATTTTGTATGGGAAAAACTGTAATATTTAGTAAATTATTCTAGTAATAATAACACCTTCATTCTGTGTTCACTGTAAAATTAACTTGAATCAACCTGTTGACTGTTGTGTCAGATTTTAATAGTTCCTCCTTTGTGTATTGTTAGTTCTGGGGGTTCAGAATAAACAATAAGCAAACTGCATTATACGCATTATTAATTTTACAGTGATGTGACAGGCAAACTATAATGAACCTGAAAACCAATTTTATCCATGTGCCTGTGGATTTTTTTCCTCCACTGTAAAAGCAGCAAATCAAATGCGTACATGGAATGTATTATTCAAATATATTTAAATTAAGTCAGTGTATTCAAATGGCAACTGCATCGGGTGGGTAACACTGACTGCATTGTGTGCCGAGGTATAGCTTACTATTCTTGTTGAGATGAATGCTGGAAAAATGAATACACATATTCAGCCATCCAACATGTTGTCTCAGAATGTTTTACATTAGATAGTGTTTGATTCCAGGAAATAACTGTTCACTTTAGAATACAATGTGTAATCATGTAAATATCAGCTTTCAGTCTGTGACTAAGTCTTTATTACATAGAAATGTAAAACACTGTAGGCATATCAGCGCAGCAGGGTTCTTTTAACCCTGTAAAGCCTGACATTTGAAATAATTGTCCGAATAATTATTATTTTTTAATGAAAATCAAGCGTAGCGTTAGTTTTGGCAGGTCACGTTAGTCAAGCTCGCATCAGCTGACTCTCAGCTGATCCACGTCTACCTATAGGAATACGACGCCTATCATATATAAGCTATATAAGATATATAATCCCAAAATCGTACATATTGTGCCTTTAATACAAGAGTGTCGGGTGTGCAATTTTACCACTTGAAAATAAATTATATTAATGAACTCTATTTGAAAAAGAGCACACATATCTCGGAGTAATAATATCATTGCTTATACAGTTTTTCACCTTTATATCGTTTTATGTCTGTTTAAAAATATTAATTTCAGTCATATTTCATCAGTTCAGTCATATTTCCTAACTTCATTAAAAAAAAAACTACAACGTATAAAAACCCAGCAACGTGCAGCGGTGTTGGAATCTTGTATTCATTTTTATTAACGGCATACAAAAAAAAAAAAAACATTAGTTTGAACTCTTAGTTATCCATGATTGAAGAAACTTAGCATGCATTACAGTTGGCCCCAATTTTTCCCCTACTATATCTTTTGAGTGATACAAGGATCACAGACAACAAGGAACCCATTAGAACTGAAGGACAGCAGCGTAACCCTCTATTGCATGTCCTACATCGGTCACAGTCACCATCTGCATGCAGATAAATCATTGATTACACTGATCCATGGATCGCTGGGACCTCTGGGAATTGAGCGTCAGTGGTACCGGGAAGGGAGTGAGAAAAAAAAGAAAGAATGGAACAAACAAGATTAATAATAGCTTGATGCAAGAAAGCCCTTTGGGAGCTGACTGCTAAGTGTTGTTGACAAAATGCAGGGTTATAAGGCGCAGATGAATAGTCTTTAGAAGCTGACACCATGGGGGAGTCTTATATTGTTGTAGTAATAGAATAGCAGCCAGTGGAGCACCTGTCTTTAGAGTCCGGCTGAGGATGGCCCGCACATGCAAATCGCATCCCACATCGCAGCCTCTCTAATATACACTCACCTAATGTAATCGCAGTGCAGGGAGCCAATCAGTATGCAGTTTTTAAAAGCGTTGTTGTTAGAAGCGAGGCAGCTAATTTGAATATGTTGATTCTAAGGCAACAGGTGAACATTTGGAAATACAACAAACAACAAATGTAGATCAAGTCTCCATGCTTTTGTTATTGGCAGAAATGTTTTGCTTGGCTTTTAAATTAAGTCTTGCATTTTTGCCCATGGGCTTGATTGAACCAACCACGCCATTTCCACAAAACACAAGAGAAGTCTAGTCTCACCACCTGCAGACATTTATTCGAGAAAAACGCACATTAAGATTGAAGCGTGTCCACCACTCCCCCGGCCCGCCTCCTTAAGGCATGGCCTTAATTGGATTTCATGAACTATCCCTTCAGGCTCTAAAATGTCCCATCAGTCCATTCGAGATGGTGCAGAATGTGTAGAATTCAGGCAAAAGCACATTCAACTGGGCCGATTACATCAGTCAACAGCCAATAATACATTTCTACACCACAGTGAGAGTGAGTGGGGGGGGGGGGGCTGTTCTAATTAAATCTGAATATACAAGGGCGTAGAATTTAGTAGGGACGCTAGGGAAATGTTCCTACCAATAATCCAGCGACTATACTCTTAGAAGAAAAGGTTCTATATACATTAGAACCTTTCAAGGAATAGTTCACTTAACAATGAAAATTCTGTCATCATTTACTCACCCACAAGTTGTTTCAAACCTGTATGAATTTCTTTCTTCTGCTGAACCAGACAGTTGATTTCCATAGTATTATTTTTCCTACTATGGAAGTCAGTGGGGTCCATGAACTGTTTGGTAACCAACATGTTTGGTTACCAACAAAATATCTCACCAAGTGACCAGCATCAAGCTTTTTTAAAAAGACAAATGTATCAAAGAATGATCCTATGCGACAAGTGCCGTATATTCCAAGTGTTCTGGGGGATACTATGGTAGAAAAATAAACTGAAATGTATTATTTAACGAAATTCTTGACCATGGACGTTGGTCCCCTCTGCACAGCGTGCGCATTCGTGTGACTCTCTTACTCTGCAGTTCACTCAGTCTTGCCCAGAAAAAGTTGTGAGAAATCAAGATTAACAAAAACATGACATGAATAATGCAATACAAAAAAATTAAATAATACTAAACTATTCCATTGTGAATATTGTGATGCAACTGGCCCCATGCATTCTGGGACTGTACGTCCTAACTCTTTTCAAACCCTTCATCTCTATGGCTTTCTGTGTAGATGTAGCTTGAAAGCGTTTTGTGACTTTGTTTAAGCAGAAACACAGGAACAGAATGTTATTGACCTCAGTTACCTTCTTTTCCAGCTATGTCTTCATAACAGCACAGCCAACACGGCAACATTTCTGTCCATTTGACCTCTGGCCTCCTCAGGCGCCCATTAGAAAAATGTGTTCCTTAATGATTTCTGTATATCCTTTGCAGACAATGCTCAGTATAACCTTACATTTGGTGCCATGTATATTTTAAAATCAAAAGTCCAAATGGCCTTTTCTCCTGGGGCAGGAGAAAAAGTTCTTACTCATCAAAACTCTCCAGAAGCCAGTAAACAAGTACTACTTTAATCCAAAACAAAACCACAAAATACAAAAAAACTGCATGTAGCAATGTTCAGGGAAGAAGGAGGCGGGAACCGGCGAACAATTAAAATATAGTTTATTTAAATAAAACAAACAAACGAAAATACCACCAGCAGCCCCTCGCGGACGACTGCTGGCTACCGAAAATAAACATAAGGAACTGCCAGCAGCCCCTCGCGGACGACTGCTGGCTAAAATAAAATACAAAAACAAAACACAACTAAAATACAGGCCTGTTCCTCTCTCGATCATCAACGTCGTCGCTCCTCCTTTATGCTTCCGCTCCTCCGTGAGAGATGCGAGGCCGGTGTGTCTCACAGGTGTTGCTCATTAGCAATCGCACCACCGGCCTCGCGCCGTTCTCTCACGTCCCTCGGCCGTCCTGTTCGCCACACTGCAAAAAACCCAACATTTATGCGAATATAGACCTGATATTTTTTACTTGCATCGTCTTGAACACCTTAAACAAAAGTTCAATCCTGAAGTCAGATGGAAGACGGTAAGATGACTTTTTCTCTTACTCTAATCTGAACCAATGTCAACCTGTATAAACTGGTGAATTTAAAAGGTAGGAGTATCTAATAGAGAAACATAACAGGAGTTAAACATCAGAATAAAAATTAGAAATAATAAAGAAATAATCTTAAATATCAGTTTAGCATTTCCTCAAAATAAACAACCAAGAAGCGAAGAAACGATCATGTATAGCCTATATTTCTGTAAATGTGGTCTTGTTGCCAATGTCTTATTGCAGCCTTGCTGCTGAGGTGTGATCGTTTTTATAAAGTGACATTTTGAACTGCAAATTCAATCTCATGGGGTTCCAGGTTCTCATGAGATGTTCATGGTCTGTTATTTCCGTCTCTGCCTTATCACTTTTCAGTATGTGATATACAGGTCAGTGTGTTTACTGCTGCCAGATATAGCCTATTATTGACGGTCTCATTATGTCACTCATTTGCTTTATTTTGAGCGGTATGTGGCTCTCACTTAACCTATGATTTATATTCGCAATGTTTTAAATGTTCGCAATGTCTTGTAAAACATTTAATTATTTCCTCGCAATTTGTGTGCACCTAAGGAAATAATGCTCTTAAATTCAAGGCCTAACACTCTTTGCCAGACTTGCATAAGATTATGATTAATTTCAGAAAATAAAATATGGAATATGGAAGCAGACTGAACAAGATTAGCGAACAATTAACAGTACATTCGGCTGGGTATAAAGCGTTTTGAAAGAACTAAAGTACTTGAACAAAGATGTAACTGCAGCTCAGTGTATATGGAATTGCTTTATTTGAGAATAATCTTTAGATGACTGGCAGCTAGAGTGGTTTGAGTGTAGCTTGTGCCGCATCTGACCACCTCTTTCTGAGGATTATTGCAAAATCTGTGCGGAAGATGTCCTTGGATCAGAGCTGTATCCAGGAAAGATGAGCACTGTATGCTGTGTACGGTGTACTTTTAGTCACTTTAAATTCGTAAATCAATAGAGTTAAAAGAGTAGTTCATTTCAAAATGATAATTCTGTTATTGTGTACTCTTTTCAAAACCATATGACTTTCCGCAGCACACTAAAGGAGGAATTCTGAAGACTTGGCAGGCCGGTCTTTTGCATACAATTTTTGTTGTTCGGAAATTTAAGCTTTCAAGCTTTAAAAGCACAATAAAAGTATCAACCAGATTGATGTAAATGCACACAATCACAACGTTCAAATCAAACTGGCAAAGTACTACTAGGTTAACTTTGCTTATCAACACTGATAGTGACACTCCTACCGCAAATAAGTAGCATGACAGTTACAGCTTTTTCAGTAACAAGCAACTTTTTCCAACTATCAGCAGTGTAGCGACCAAACAGTGGACCCTTTTCACAGTCATGTCGTGTTTCCACAGTGTTTCATATTTTTATTTTCAAGAAATTAAATATACATTTTTAACACTATACTTTGTTATATTACCTTTAAAAAAAAGCTGATTAAACCCGCAGCGAGGGTTCTTCTAAAAAAGTGATGGCAAATTTCACATCATCTCGTTTAACTGCCGTAATCAATCTCTCTGTTTTAGAAATTCGTGGAAATGCTATCAAGGATTTTTTCGTTTGGTATTGGAGCAAATGGGAATTCAAAAATTATATTTGCTGTCATCTCTTGTTCACCACTATAGAAGTTTACCCACGTATAACAACTTCCGCTTCTTAGAACCCTGGAAATCAAGTGTAACGGACATAGGCCAGTAAGAGTTGTGCGTGTAAACCTCACTCCACTGGCCTCAAGAGGTGCGTTAGCGACTGATGCTAGTGGCTGTGCTCTTTAGCGTCCTTGTTAGTGCACCCGCCTCCCACGTCGAAGACTTTGGTTCGAATCCCGCTCAGGGGCAGGTCGAGTAGGACTGGTGACATTTGGTGCCGTGGCCCAGATGGGAGTGAGGTTTAGGGGGGTGAGTGTAACAGACGTGGCCAGTGAGAGCTGTGCGTGTAAACCTCACTCCCCTGATCTCAAGAGGTGCGCAAGCAACTGACGTAGCGGCTACGGTCTTTAGCATCCTTGTTAGCCACTCTGGAGACCCTGTTTTGAATCCCGCTCGGAGCCATGTCGGTCAAGCTTGCATTAGCCGATAGTCAGCTGTTTCTGACGTTTACCAATCCAGTTTCAACACAGCAGTTCTTTTAAATCCCCATTCATTCAGCCTCTCTTCTATGGCTTGGCTGCACGCTATATCTAACTCCCCCCTCCATCCCCAAATCCACCAAGCTGGAAATCTATAATCTAATCGGATATCTGTTTCGCGATTGTCTTCATCATACAGTACATTTCAATGTAATCCTCCTTCCCCATGTATTTTGGCTTGTTTAAAACAACTCATGTTAAATTTGTGAATTGTAATTATGCATGATAACTGGATCTGGTCTGTTTCCCCAAGTGGGATCTGACTTGCTGCTCTCCCCGTTCTGTCCAGGTATGGCTACATGGATGGGCGCATGGAGTTTGCTAAGAACAGAATAATACCGCCAACACTAACTGTATGCATTATCATTATAATAAATATACATTTGACAAAAGTGGTCCTGACTGAAATGTGAAAAGGGTCTATCACTGTTTTATTGTCACATTTGTTTTGTGCATGCAACTTCACTCTCCTATGTTGCTCTGGAAAACCTAATTCATTCTAGCTTCGTCCTAAACGGTCCTCTGTCTCTCTGAAATGAAAAACTTTGGAAAGTCTAATTAGTTCTATTAAATTGGTTTATTTGGAAAATTCTTTTAAATTACAAATTCCAGAAGATACACCAATTTAAGTATGTGGCGTTTCAGGTCTTTTTTTCACAAATTTCGGTCTGTTTCTCACATTGAATGAAATGTATGAAGTTATTGTATGAAATTTACCACTTATAATACTTTTACAGTGCTCCATTTTTGAAGCTTGAAAGCCTTAGCCCTCAATCATTGTAGTTGTGTGGGAAAACTCTTTTGTGTTTCACAGAAGAAAGCAATTCGCGCAGTTTTGAAACAACATTAGGGTGAGTAAATCATGACAGAATTTTTATTCTTCAGTGAACTACTATACTTTTGTCCATGTTACAATATAGGGACAATTTAATTGACTACAAATAAGTTTTCAATATCTTGTATTTTTGCAACCTGATATATGAAAGCAAGTCATTAAGTTCTAGTTTATAAACAATATGTTATGTGTTGGTATTTTCAATCAACAATATGTTGGTTTTCAATCAACAATAAGTTGATGTTCCTTTCATGAGAACACAGTTATGAAAGACCTTGGTTTGGGAATGCAGCTCTGCGAAAACAGGATCAAGAGTCCTTATTTGTTTTCAGGGACTGTTTAACACTCTAATTACTTTGCTGATGACCCATATACTGCCTTTGGATTTCTTCACCAAAGCATTTGATCGGCTTTAACACAAAGCTCACACAGCTCATGGTCATTCTGGTAATGAGAGTGCTTCTTTTTTTTGTGCCAGATTTTTTTTCTCAGCTGTACACGAGCAAAAATACATGCATGTTAAACTGTGAGTCATACATTAATGATGTTTTTCAGAAAAATATTAGCTTTTATTGAAAACAAATTGTTTTCAGCCATGAATAGAAAAGCAAGATTAAATGCATTTATTATAGGTATAGAAAATGTTTTTTTTTGTTTCTTTTTAAGAAATAAATACAAAGATACTGTACTGGCAGTTGAAATAGTTTTACTATGATAACAATATGTTAAAATACATGTGCTTCCACAATTATGCAACCTCATGCAGTATAACCCATTTTGTATGATTTATGTATGATCTTTGATTATAAAACTTTGATCTATAAGCACATAATTTCATAGCCTTTTCTAATATATGATCTTCAAAGGTAACGTAAACCTAACCTGGCTATCTTGGCACTGTGAAAAAAAAAATTAAACACCCTGGGTGCTCCTTTCAATATAATGTCAGCGAATTGGGACTAGGGCTGTCAAGCTTGCAAGTGACAACAAAGGAACTATAGAAGTATCATACAAAACTATTTGTATGGCTTTAGAAAATGTGGAATTTTATACACAATATGTATGACAATTTTATGGTATTTGTATTGGTATCTGTTTAGTTTCAGATTGGTATCATATAGTGATGGGGACACTATACTGTCAAAGAGCACCGTCCTTCGAATGAGATGTTAAACCGAGGTCCTGACTCTCTGTGGTCACAAAAAATCCCAGGATGTCTTTCGAAAGAGTAGGGGTGTAACCCCGGTGTCCTGGCCAAATTTGCCCCAGTGGCCTTTGTCCATCATGCCCTTCTAATCATCCCCATATATACAATATATATATACTAATTGGGTTCATCACTGTCTCCTCTCCACCAGTAAGCTGGTGTGTGGTGGGCGTTCTGGCGCACTATGGCTGCCGTCGCATCATCCAGGTGATGCTGGTTGAGGAGATTCCCCCCCTCTATGTAAAGCGCTTTGAATGCAGAGAAAAGCGGCATATAAATGTAATGAATTATTATTATTATCTGCATTATTTGTCATTTTTGGAGCTTGACAGCCCCAGTCCACTTTTACTTGCATTACACAACCAGGATATTCTTCAAGGTGGAAGATGTGTAGTTTTTCTGTGACATGCAAGATAAACCACAAGCATCATTACTTTACAAAAGTAATGGTAAAATGTAAAAAAGAAACAAAAAAGAAATAAAAAAAAATATACAGAAGTAAGATGCGTTGTCATTTGCTGCTATAATAAGGAGAATTAACTGCACTGTTCTAACTCAGTTATTTTGGAGAAAATACCACACAAACAGGATTAATAATGGGTAAAAATGTACCAATGTTTGCACACCAATTATTTTTTTCTGTAGTTCTTGCAATACTCTGCATTCATAGTGGTCAATTTCTCATTACTAAATGTAAAATAACCTCTTATATTACCCTTCGTACTTTAATAGTATTTTGGGGAATAAACCAAAGTTGGTAAAAGGTCCTTTTGCATTACTTTGCTTAATGTGCTGGATAATGGAAAAGGCTTATAACTGTAATTTATCAGCACACCTGTTTTAATGAGCTCCTCTTCCCGAACAGTTATTTTTTACATCAAACAAATTGTTCTTTAGCCCAATTTTAAAATGGCAGTTATTTGTGAAGATTGTTAAAGTAATTTATACTCGGTGTGTTAATATGGCCACTGGGAAGCACAACCTTTCATTAGACAACCCCAATTACAATTCCAGAATTAACAGATCTAGACATTATGTCATAATATTCTGCCTTCATGCATTTTGCAGATCATTAAGATCTGAGACATATGGTCTGAAATCAGTCATCATACATTAGCATCCAATGTGAAGAAAAATGCACAGCTTAAAAAAAGGCACAATGAGGCATTAAATAACCATATCGCAATGACATTTCCACTTGGTTGACATAAATATGACAGAAGAGCTGAAAAACAATCTTCTACAGGCTTTTTCCACTGCGGCTCCATATCTACTAAAGTTTCTTCTCATACCGCCTTCAGTTTTTCTGTGTGACAACCTCATAATTGCCACACTGACTTAAGGCAGAGCAAACATCTCATCACCAAGTGCTCACTGTGAAAATCTGAATGGACAACAGAACAAATACTCCCACATAAGCTGTCTTGCCGATGCAGAACGGAGGAGAGGCTGAAGACAACAAGATGATGGACTGTCTCTTTGTTATTTTAAGAATTGTCTAATTACACACTTAGATACTCATGCATTTCTTTCTATTTATCTTATTTTATTATTATTATGTATTCTGGGAGTGCGATCTGTTCTGCTTTTGCCCTGAACCCATGCAGTTTTTTTTTTTTAAATCTAGCAATCCATGACTTGTTTGCAGATAGAGGGTTTTGTTTCCTTTGGATCAAAAAAAAAAGATATGTCACATTCATACGTCCTCAATTAACTTTGGTCTCAATATAATCCATGCAATTAATTCCGCCTCGTGTTAGGGATGCCTCCGAGTCAAATTGTCGATAAAGCATAGAAATGTACCTGTACATTGTAAGATGGTCTCATTTATTACCCTTCCTGGCCGTGTCTTATGTCCTCATGCTCAGCTTTGGTCGTTCACAAGCTTAGCTGTGAAAACAAGACACCAATTATGTCTTCCCGCCTCTCTATTGGTGAACATTTCTGTTATTCATATCCTTGAAAATTGGTTCTTTCTAATCCTGGAATGACCATTAAAAATCATCACTTAGAGCAGGATTATAGCTCTGTGCATATATCTTACGGAATTTGAAATTTCAAGTATGACGGTTTCATATAGCCTGACAAACCAGACCCACATCAAGATGTTGGGTCTGGGAACACACCATTGGCAGGGCTCAATCCGAGGGGCGGGATAAACGGTTGTCTTTCAAATCCCCTCTGCACGCAATAGGATAGCGCTACAACAAACCAGAGCAACGAAGAAGTTGACTGTGACGGAACGGCTCCATCACTGAGTGTGACACACACACACTCATACACATACTCATTCCCTGTTCCCTTACAGTAACAATTAAGCTGGTCATAAACTTCGGGGTTATGCACTTTTCTCCTACTGTTAAGTAGCGCGATCAAGGGTGCACACTTGATAGTTCTACTCTTCTGTAAACATACATTTAAATGAACATTATTAACATTTACCATGTGTCGATGTGTCGCGGGTTTTCTCTGTTTCCCATCCAGTTTGGCAGACCCGAAGCGTAACATTTTCAGTTGTTAAATAGCGCGATTCTCGCGCACTTTCATGGTCACGTGAACTGCATAATTATGAGTTTTGGGTTGCAATAATAATTTGTGATGCAAGTAACTGTGTATGGTGAAGGGAAAATGTTTGTGAAGATGGATATAATTATTGTGGAAAATGCTGAAGTATAATAGATATAAGTCCTTTTCTGGAGTTAGTACAATGCGTTGATTGTATTATGTCAATGATGGTTGAGCCTAGTAGGAGGGGCTAATGGCTTTAAGAGTCGCAGCTTTGGGCCTGTGAAGTCAGTCTTGGTCTGGTTACAGAGAGGGTAACTAGTGGCTGGCATTTTTGTGTGAAAAGAAAAATAGAGTTATTGAGGATATTTCTTTTTTTTGGTTTATTTGTTTTGTGTATAACTTTATTATAGTAAGTCATTTTTTTTAGTTAGTTTTTTTTTTATCATTAATTTTTCTCTTCACCATTTTTACTTTGGAGGCCGGCATAATAAAACACCTCACTATTCTTCGACTACGCCTGTGTTTTTCCCTATTGTGAAGAGTTTGGAAGAGGACCCCGCGACAGTGACATAGTCAAAGCGACGGACTTCAGTGTAGTTCTTTGTTCTTTTCTCAAAGAAAAGCTTAACTCCAAGTCTTCCAGAGTCGCGGCCAAAGCCGATTCGAAGGACCGCTGTTCGCCAACAGCACCAGCCATCTTCTTTGTTTTCATGTAGCAGGGAATTCACACGGAACCGTCGCAACTCTGCAGTAATTATGTTAAGTCCGCCCACCGACTCAATACATGATGTGATTGGCCTGACTAGAGCTTGGTTTTTCCAGCTCGCAAGCCAACAGAGAGTTGCTAGACGACACTTCTGCAAAATCAAATTTGCTGCTGCTAGGGTGCGTCTAAATTTCAAGGCTAGGTTTCATACATAATGCTCATAAATTCAAACAGGCAGGACTATAGATCACCTCTGTCCATGACTGCAGTCCATTATCAGTGCCCAAACCCACATCCCTCGTTCCCTCCACACCCTATCAGTGTGCCAACCTCCCAGCAACTCCATTTAGCAACTCCAAGAAACCACTTGATGGCCCCGATATACTCACTGTGAAATTCTTATTTGTTCTTCGCTTAGGGTAAAGAAGTTTGACATACACAAGCAGTGGTATACTGTTAGCGGACATCTGTATACTGTTAGCTGAATATGTAAATATATGCAGCACATTTTTCTCTTAAAAGGATGCCATTTTGCCTTCTCTGTGTGCAAGTTATCTCTAAACTCTTAAGAACTTTATTATCTTTTGGTTTACTTCTTTGGGAATGAGACATTTGTACCAGTAGCACTGAGACATTTCAAATGATACCAGAGCCCGTCTACGGAGAGCCTGGCCACTGCCTATTAAGTTCCATTGTACCCAATTTTGGTTGTAGTTGAGTGCAAAATGAATGGGAGTCTATGGAGCTAGACGGCTAAATTTGTCTCTTTCACCCGATTGCCGTTGAGAAATCTCAGATTTGATTGTAGGTTTTGCAAGTTGGGCCATGTGCTTGTGTTGTCTTGTTACGTGACCCCGCCCCCCTGTTATCCTCGTCTTGTCATTATTGGCTTGTCAGCGTCACCTGTTCCCCTCATTAGTTTCTGCCTATTTTATCCCCTTGTGTTTGCTGTCCTTTGTCGGTTCATTGTGTGTCGTAACTCATTTAAACATGGGTTATAGGTTGAAAGTTAAATGAACGAGTACTTCTTACAGGTTGAGTTGTTGTTGCCCATTACACGCTAGCATTCTGCTAATGGACGCTGATTGGTCAGTGAAGGACTGATTTACGACCAGACATACCGCTCGATGGCATCGTGGCATCCGAAGCGGGACCAGAACGTTAAGGCGGACTTAACTCTTCTAGCACGTGTATTTACCTGTCTCAGCTGTGCTGTCGATGCCTCGAGAGAAAAGAAAGTGCAGAGCGCGAAAGCACCAAAGTGACTGAAGGATTGCCGTAAAGCAGTATCTCTGGTCGTACGATGTATATGACGTCATTGACATTTTAAAAGACTTTTTAAAGCAAATAAGTGACTCTAAAAAGTCTAACACCCAGCAATGTGTAATTTCTTTTCATCTCCTTTCGAAAACAACATTCAAATTACTAGACAAAAAATGATATCCTGAGAAAAGTGGATTTTGAGGGGGTATAGCTCCATAGACCTCCATTCATTCTGCACTCGTCCTGTGAGCGCCCTCATATGGAACCAGAGTGGAACTGCAACCAGTTCAGAACCCGGAAGTTTACTGAGAGTGGAAGTTCTCCCCATATTAGACATTCTCTGATGATACCAAACATGTATAATACTGTATAACAATATTCACATTAAATCATATTGATTTTTGGGTGAATTCATGGTGATTTTAGCATGAGAGAGAAGGAGTGGGGGACGAGGGAAAGAGATGTATTCTGAGGTAAAACTTGCGTCTCAAATGGTGATGCTAACTTCACAAGAGAGAGTTCAAATGTCAATTTATTTTGTTTTCTCAGAGAGTTGCCCTCTCTTCCAGTTCTTCCAGTTTTTTCAGTGTTACACTGTCAATGGAGGGACAGAAAGCTCTCAGATTTCATCAAAAAGATCTTCAATTGTGTTCCGAAGATGAACTAAAGTCTTAAATGTTTAGAACGATATGAGTAATTAATAACATAATTTTTATTTTTGGGTGAACTATCCCTTTAATAACAAAAAAAACAACAACAAAAAAACAGGGGTGATAAAACTGCAGTTAAGGCAGCATCTGATCATAGCAATGTGGATATGTTTGTACAAGCTCTACAATTCGGCAATCCTGTCAAGTTAAGTCATGTTCATTTATATAGCACTTTATACAATAAATTGCTGTATTAATCATGACAGAGAAAGTGTCAGTATCACTTTTTTTATTAGAATTACAACTTCAGTCTCAACTATAAAGCAACTCTCCTGTGTGCCAATGTTCCGTGTCTGACATTGTATTACCTTTACCTCTCTTAGTATTACCTTTTTGTTTATTGAGCTGTTGTATAAAAGCAATATAAATTCACAATGTATTTGTTGTTCCTACATTTAAAGCGGTGGTTGATTCATGATTTCACTCTTCTAACTTTAGGTGTAATATTGCTGTTTGAGCATAAAGAACAATCTGACATTGACGGACTAAACAGAAGAAATGAACCAGAGAAGATTTCAGTGTCAAAGAAAGCTGAGGCTTTTGAAATTATTTTTACAAATTCAGCTTGAAGTGTATTGGGGCCTTTAGAACACTTTGGCAACCACTTAGTGACGTCCCTAACACCTGTAATTCAACACTTTAAAATCTTTTTAAGCTTTCTCATACTAACATGTTAGTCTTGACAAACTTTGCTTTTGTAGTTCAAGGTTTGTTATGCAAAGAAACATCACTACACAGAGTTTTTCTTATATTTCAGGTATGTGGTTTAAAAAGGGATTTATATGGCAAAGGCAACTGTACTTAGAGAGGGTTTTAGAAGTTCTGCTGACCTACACTTTCGGCAGCAATCAGTCTTGTCCACTTAAGGGAATTAGTTTTCAATTAACTGTTGCCACCTCACATGAACGACTCTGTGTAATTAAGAATGATGATGTAATCTTGGAAACCAATTTTACTGGCAAATAACTTTGAATGCCATCAATCAGTATCAGAATTGGAGATGATGCCCAACGTTTTGACCATGGTTATAAATACGAATGGGGTTTTAGTTTGAAAAGTTAAAGTTAAAAGTTAGACATATATTGCAATGGTGAGAAATATAGACTAAATGACGATGTTATAATGATATCATATATCTGATGATGAATTTAAGTGACTAAAAATTGATCAGAACCATTGCCCATCAATCCATCATGTGTTTAAGACAAACCATAAATGTGTCTCCTGTTCATGCAAAGAACAATCTTATGTCTTACATCTTTCATAAGCCAGGTCAGGTGTTTCAAAATACAATATAAGATCAGCCATAAATATTGATTTTATGCTAGAGTTAACGAATGCAGCACATAGTCATGGCAAAACTTAATGGTTTTCATGTCAAGTAAAAACATTTTCTAAACCACAGTGATTACATTTTTGATATATCACAAGTCATTTGTAATATACAGTGGATTTACATGTACAGTATATGCAGCTTTAACAATTCAATCAAGTGTCCCAGACAACTTATACATGTTTTGGTGATTAAAATGTGCTTATGCCAGCAGAATTTCTGGCACATTTAGAGTAAGCAAAGGTTCCAATTAAGGCATGTTCATAAATCATTACCAGCATGCCATGTCAGCGTATCACAAAGACATTCAGTGAAGACATTGAGCTTGTAGAATTATTAGCATGAGCTGGTGACTGCGGAGCAAGGACATTTAAAAAAGCTTTGAGGATATATTAGATACAGAGGTCTATGGACCAGTATCCAGCTTGGCTTGCTCAGCTCTAGTAAAGCTTACCATGAGTGCAGGCTTCCTTGTAAAGAATGAATGTCTTTTGTGACACTTTTACCTCTTCCAAGATATGTTTTCTTAGCACTACAATAATTAAGCAATGCTCTTTTGTGGCATTTTTATATAATTTCTATTCAAGAATAATGTTTTGAATGTATAGTGGTTCTTGAGCTTGAGGCTTGGGTGGGCTCTTTGCTTGGGCGAGTAAGCAAAAGCCTAGCACAAAATGTTTAAAAAAGACAGGCTGTCTGTCAGTCTGTTCATTAGAGCTGGTGATTTTTCCATGTGGTGATCACTGAAGAGCCAAATGACGTCCAGCTACTGGATGTAATGGGTGGTCCACCCATTATATCCAGAGAGAGGAAGTTGGACGTCAAGCTTCACTTATAGGCTTTGCAGTGAACGGCTTTGTGTTGTTGTTGTTTTAGTCACTCTTTCTGCTGGTTATTGTTACGCAGTAGGTGGTGACCAGTGATGTCTTAATAAGTGAGTCATTGAGTCAATTTGTTTAAACATGCTGAATCATTCAATAATTAAACATAATGAGTGAGTCAGTGAATAACTCAATTGATTCCAACTAATTTAGGAATGAAACAAATGGGGAAAAAAACTGTTTTATTCAGAAAAGAATCAATCGATGGTTTTCATGAGCGTGTCATTGAATCATTCAACGATTCGTTCAAACACATTCATTTAAGAACACCACTACTGTGTGTTGTTAGAAATATATTGCAACAGTATGAAATAGTCTAAAAAAAGATTTTACATTACTATCATACATTTGATGAAGTGACTCAAAAAGGGAACTGTTTTAGAAAATGTGCTGCTGAAAATGTACTGCCATAAGCACATCTTAAAACATGTCTAGGACATTTGGGTATAAACTGGTTAATTCTGTCTTTTGCCAATTCTGGTCATATTTTCATTGACGGAGCAAGAACTAGACAAAGGAAATGGTAATATTGATTTCTAAAATGTAAGTCTCTTAGTATTACCTTTTTGTTTATTGAGCTGTTGTATAAAAGCAATATAAATTCACAATGTATTTGTTGTTCCTGCACTTAAAGTGGTGGTTGATTATGATTTCACTTTTCTAACTTTAGTTTGTGTGTAATGTTGCTGTTTGAGCATGAACAACATCTGCAAAGTTACAATGCTCAAAGTTCAAAGCAAAGGGGGATATTTTCCTTTACAGAAATGGCTTTTTAAGGACTACAACAAACGGCTGATAGGGACTACACAAGCTTCCTTCTGGGTTAGTGACATCACAAACCCTAAAATTTACATAAACCCCGCCCCCGGGAACGCAACAAAGAGAGTAAGCCCATGAGAAGAGGAAGAGTTGTTGTAGTAGAGCACATTTGGGAGTCTGCTCAAGCTGTCGCATCCGTCTTTTCACATCTATTGCAATACAGACACAAAAGCCTGTCGCTCTGTAGGCATTGAACAACAGTTCCCAAACAAGCGATTTATAGGTTATCATGACAGAATATGCTAATCAATGACTTGGAGATAGTTAACTCCACATCAGCAACATAAATTTATCAACTTACTATTCAGAATAGTCCTGTTGCATTCTACATGTTGTCACTTCTTGATTCTCTCCATCTTTGTCCGACTCCAGTTTGAACATAAAAGTCAGAACAGATTCTGACATTTTGGTGCGTGTCTGCAAGCTGCTAAGGAAGGACGCAAGCTCTTGAAGCTCCGCCCTCTTTTCCGGGAGCAGCAGCTCATTTGTATTTACAGGGACACACACACAAAACAACGCGTTTTTGCTCACCCTCAAAAAACATGCTATTAAAAATGTAGCAAGGAATTTGAATGCTCTATTGTTTTTAGTGGTGTGATGGACACCTGTGCAAAAGGGGCAAAAGTAGCAGCCAGAAAAATTCAGTTTAACAATCCATTTAAATATTGAAATAGCTTTCTTGATTGTGTAGACCTCCCTCTTGATTTTGTTCAACTGGTTGGACATGAATAGAAGAAAGATGTGATTAACAAACCATGACATACAAAGATAAAGTGGCCCTCGTTCAAACAGAAAGCCAACTGTCACATGTAATTGAGAGTCTGGCATAAATTAGATGATTAAAAGATGGGGGTAGAGGGGAAGTGCTCTTCTGTCAGTATAAAGCTAGAAGGAAATGTAAAGGTTTTCTTTTCTTTCTCACCCAGGTGCTTCATTCTTCATTTATAAGTGGCTAAATTTTAGCATCTGCTTTACAACAAAAGTAAAATGTCAGATCAGAAATTAAATGGTGTACTTGCACTGCATCAGAAGTAAAGATCCTAAATTGCATCTTCTTAATGACAGGATAATGTTACAGTATTATGTTTTAACAGCAATATTAAAATGCTAGATATAATAATTCATATTTAACCATGCAGCACTGATATTAAATAGCTGTATTTACTGTTAAGCACTGGCTAAGTTTTGCAGCAGAGGAAATATGGCAGCAAAACCTGAAATGTGATCTTGTTTCAGTGATTGATCATCTGCCACACTCCTGCGTTAATACAATACCCCACAATTCACTAATCAATTGATTCAGAACAGACAAACACCATCTATTATAATTATAAGCTTATTGAAGAACTGCCACGGCTAATGTTCAGAGATGAACAGTTTGTCTTAGAATGTGTTTGCCCACAAAAAAATCCTATCAGAGCAGGTGGTGTTTTTCTCAAAGTATACAGTCATAGTTTTATAATTAATAAAGTGGATGGTGGGTAGAAAATGGTTATTGCTGAGTGCCATAATGAGGCCAAAAAGCTTAGTTCTGCTGATAAACTGGGTGTTTAAAGTCCATCCATTTTCCAAACTGCTTGTCCTATACAGTAAGGTCGTAGGGATGCTGAATGATGATAGAAAGTAAAAAAATTACAAAAAAGAGCTAAGTTCTTCAATTTTGGCCACTTACAAATTAAATGGTATATGGGAATTATGTTAGTATAGTATTAGTTATTTTAGCCTGCAGGAATAAATCACATTGAATTTTCATAAATATGGTGTGGTGACTATTACACTGGAAAATAGGGAGGGAAATGGTTGTTAAGATGTGTTGTTCAGTAATTTAAGTTTATCCCTAACCATAAAATGTTATTGTTTGATGTCTTTTAGGAACCATGGATGCTGATCACATGCTACTAGTTAAAATAAAGGTAAGTGTACAGGAATATGCCAGCTAAACTAAAGTGAAGAAGTATTTATAAAAATCAGTGATGATTGTCCCTCAGGCTATTTTATTCTCATCTCTACTTGAGGTGCTAATTGTTTTTAGAGCTGTTTATTTTCAAAAGGGAATACAAGTACAACATCCATTATTCATTTCCTCCAAGTGCAGTCATAAACAAATATAGATTGCACATTAACAATGCATAATGTCCTAGATTCGAAAAAAATCATAAACATGTTTTTCCTCAACTTTCTTTTAGTCATGTTTGGAGGGAAAAGAACTGACGGTTTCATCTGACCTTGTTGGCCGGGTCATGGTGACAATGGCAACCTCCAAGCAGGTGTTCCAATCAGTTCTGCTTAATACACTGATAAAGTGCAAAAGGCTGGGTAAAATAGAATGGTTTTGCAGATACAAGATCCAATTCGCTCAGGCAAATCACATCACATCATTGCAGACATTGAGTTTAGTTAATGAAAAGTGAATTATTCAAATGAATGATTCATCTTCATTATTCATTTTTACATAAATTATGTTATGAATCTGGTCAAGAGAACGGTACATGGGGGGTTGACATTACCAAGTAATGTCTGTCATGATTTATAGATATATGAACTAAAGACTACCACACTAAAGTCTTTTTGTAATTTCACTGAATAATTTTTCTAATTTCAGAACGCAAAAATGTAAGTGTCATGGTGCGGTCTACAGATCCAGAAAACTGAACCCATTGTAGACAGGGAAGAGTTGTGGCTAAGGTCCTGTTTTCATATATCAAAGGTTTGGTCAATCAGTCACATGCAATTAAACTGATTTATAGTTGTATCAAATGCCTCTGATTCATTTAAATGGGCCGCCATTTTTCATAAGAAAATATGAGCCGCAGCTTTCAAAATATGCAAATGTAACTGTTTTTTTTTATATTCATGGCTCCATTTACATGCCTATTGATTTATTAATATGTGTATCACAGCATTTCGAGTTAATAAAATTAAATCAGCTCAGCATTTTTGATTGTGCATTCGACAGACATTTCCTTGGATGATTCTGATGTTGTCTCAAACTTTATATCAGCCCCAGTGGGCCCATTTGGCACAGCAAACATATTGAAATCTCAATGCTGAGTGTCCGTTCAGAGGACAGTAAAGGGACTTTTCTGGAAGCTAACAACCTTCCGGCTTTTAGCTGCCTGCCGCCATCAGCATAATTAGGTTGAGCGGCAGCATTTGACCCTCCTATTCGCATGTCCTTGGGAGAACTGATGGTTACAGATATTGACAAACAGAGAGATTGCTTTAGGGGTGGCGAGGGGTGAGAAAAGAGAGGAAAGGTAGAGATGACACTAACAGAGCTTATAGATTCATTGATGTTCCACCATTATAAACAGAGCTTATAAAGCCGGCTACATTTGTTCTGTGTTAGCAAAGCATTCATTGTAAGTCCATATAGTCCTATTTTTAGTTTCTCACTTTATCACAATTGGCTATTTACTGTAGCAATTTTAAATGATCCGTGGTGGACTGCCAAATGCTTTTGTACATTTATTGTATTGTACAGTGTACATATATGCAGCAGTGATGTGATCTGCAGTACCCTACCATCGCTACTTTTTAAATCATGTATCTTTTTAGGATACAAGCTACTGTAATGATTAAGTAGCAGGATAGTGTTATGAAAAGCTTCAATGTTTAAGCAAGGAAGCACAATATTTAAGCAATCAAGATGCATATACAGCATTCTCTGTTGGGTGTCTAGAATCATAATTTGTATTGATTCTTTTAGTCAAGTCACCTTTATTTTTATAGCACTTTATGCAATAGAGATTGTTTCAAAGCGGCTTTACAGTGATGAACATTATATAACGATCAATGATGCAAACCTTATCAAATTTGAGACATTCAAATTCTGCTGTAAAGCAGCTCTAAAAAAAGACAGTTCAGTGTTTAATCATTTCAGTTCAGTTCAGCTGTAAAGAAGATAATAGCGTCGTTATTCATTTTGTGTTGGTTTAATGTTGTTTCAGTAAAAGTGTTGATGTTGCAAAATTCGTCAATTATGAAATGAAGTCAAATCCGCTATAAAGCAGTGATTCAATTGAACTAGTCTGAATCTTCGACATACAGGTTATCAGGGAATGTCATCATAAACGACTCACTCGTTCAAATGAATCGGGTGGGCGGTTCTTCCAAACTACCTCTTTGCGCTTTGATAATTACATGCACATCTTGTGCGCAGGAACCATTATAATTAAAATGAATTCTTCTGCCAACTTTTTGAGGAAAAATTATTATAAATTAAGAAGTTTATTTTGCATCTGAAAGCTGGCAGTGGGCGGGACTACCGTACAAGTGTTAATTGGCTAGTGCTCATCAAATCAGTTAAGCACAAACCCTGCCCTGTATCCAATTTTTAATTGGTCAACTCAATTATGCAGTCACCTGGCAACAAAAGTTCAGACTTCAGAAAAAGCATGGATGGACCTGATATAATCTATAATAATGTGCTTCTAGCACTATACTAAGGTTATGGGTAGGCTTTAGGGTATGGTAGAATTTGTTTTAGTGATGTGTAGGACTGTGAATGACCTGACCAATAAAATCTCTGTAATTGGTATGTGAACAAATTCCATCTTGCCGTATTTAATAGATCACACACAAAATAAGGTAGCAAGATACAAGTGAAATTTTCATCTTAGCTAATGATTCTAATTTGTAGCTTAGCCATTTTAATTTTTTGAGTAGCTTGCCCAGCCCTGTTTGGTAGATGCTTTTATTCAAAATGATGTAGCGTCTGGACCAATCAGACACACACTAATTATTCATTATATTTCATGAATAATCCAGCAAACTCACTCTCCCAAAAAAGGTCTATGAAACTCCCCCGGAACTAACATCCCAAATGAAGCGAACACACTGGCAGAACTCGGTGTCCTGTTACAGGACACAGTAAGACTGATAAGAAGACTTTTACAACCTCAAAAAGAGTGGTGACTCACTTAATCTGAGGAGGATAAATAAACCCTGTTAATTCTATATATTCTATATATATAACCATTTGAGAAATGTATAAACAGGAATCTAATTTTCCCATCTCATGATTTTTCTTTTTGTGGTTTGGCCTATGTTTTTTTTTGTTGTAAACTCTAATGGGTTAGTGTTTCAAACTTTGCAAACCATGGTTAACCAAAATCATGTGTGGCATGTTTGGTCTCTATAAACTCCAAACTTGTTAATTTACATTACATTTTGCTAACTTTGTGACGCATTATTATTATAAGAATCTTGAAGATTCTTCTCTTAAACACCCAATGAAATTACATATTCAAATGCCTCCTAGAACACAATGGGTCGTAAAAATTTCCCTCCAAAGGAAACTCTTCTTATTGGCGCACAGACCCCCAGAGGGTGTGACATCTTCACACTTTAAAATCACTGATCACAAGATCACTCTCTCTCTCTTGTTTCTTGCTTTCACTGCTGCTTTCTTCGGGTTGATGTCTGTGGGAACCCCCCTCCAGGGCCCATGGGCCCCTGCAGGCTGTGACCACAAGGCCTTCACTCTTCCAACAGAGTCTGACTGTATTTTCTTCAATCCAACTTTTGAAGCCCAGGGCCGGCAGGTCACAATCTGCATGTGCTCAGCCATGTGCTCATGGAGAGAGAGAAAACCTTCAACCAGAACAGAGTTGAACTGAACATGCAAGTTCATCACCATTTCTTCAGTCAACACCGAAATAAATCGATTGAGACCCAATAATCCTTCTTCTGAAATTTCACGATATGTTTCCCTGCAAATGCCATGCAAGTATATACATTTAATGATTACTCTGAAAATGATAAGCTGATGGTTCTTTCCATAGTTAAATGGATCTTTCCCATAGTTCCATTTCCTGCTTCCGATTCCATTCTGTCACTCACCATTTTCCCCATGTATGTATGTATGTCTAATTGTTTGTATGTTAGTTATGTGTTCATGACTTAGTTAATAAGACTTGTGCACAATATGTATTTGGTTCTGATTCTCTTCTTGCAAACAAAGTCTATGTTTTGATTTAGATTTTGACTACATGCTCTTAGTACTGCACATTAAGAAAGGCATTTCCCTTCCCCGGAAATTAATATTTTTTAGAATTAATTAACAATTAACGCTGTGTTCACAGGACGAACAGGTGGGTTTATTGTAATATTAATTTCATTAAGTTAATTATATTAACTGATCCAAATATTCCTAATCAATTATAACCAGTTATTATTGATTATTAATATTTCAAAGAGTTAATTCCTAACAATGATGTGCAGTGCATTTAAGGTAGACGTTGTATTAGTTCATCCATTCACTGGAATTCAAGCCCATGACCTTGGAATTGCTAAAGCTGTTGTATAGTCTGGATGACAAATGCTTTTTTTATGTAAAAAGTAAAAAAGTAATACCATGCCAACCCAGCTTCTAAACTTACACAGTATATTACGGTCAGTATAGTGTGCAGTGTGTACACTGTACAGTATATACAAGCCATCTTTCTTGGGCCTCATACTTTCTTCTTTGGGTTAACCTCTATATCATATCACAATTAAGTCTGGGAGTCAGTACCTTCTAAATGTTTAAACTCACACTGCCTAGGGCTATTGGCACATTGAAGCAGAAATGTAAAACAGTCTTGGAACAGCAGTGGCACAGCAGATTTTTGCTGAAATTCAAATTCCCTAATCCCAAAATGGCCTAATTATGGGCTATGGCTCGTGAAAGCAGAGGAAAAGCTCCTATTCTTATCTCCTACTTATTTTGACAAGCCTCCTCAGGTTAGTGTCTCGGGTTGTGGATGTTGTTCTGATAAGTAGATTTTCCTGCGGATTGAATGCACCAGTGTGATGATGTAATATGTTAAATTGCATATAAATGCAAATGGAGCATTTTCCGTTTAAGCTGATATGTGTGCATATCTCAGACCAGAAGAAATGCATATTTTGGCCGTGATACCTTAGGCTTCACAAATAGGCTGCGTTATTATGCAGCCGTCCAGAAGCTATAGACATTTCATCCGCAACCGCGCTCTTTATTAAGTTCACAAATAATGTATGACAAACCGTGGTGACAAAGCATCCAATTTGCATAAATATCCCTCTCGGAGTTGAGGCAGACTGATTGCAAAGATACATTCAGATAAGTCCTTAATAAGGGTTTCACGTCTGTTTTTGATTATTATCAGCACTAAGGGAAAGGCAAGATAATAATTCATGGAAAGAAAGAAAAAACAAGCCGCCCCCCTTTGGTTTCAGAATCATCCGAACATCATTAAGAATTTTCTAACATGCCTTTCTGTTAAGTTGACTCGAGCCATTCCCAATTGTATAATGACCTTAGTGTTGAATCGCTGTGCTGATCCTCATCGAATGCTCATCTTCAAAAGGTTCTCTGTCTTTTTAAAGCTTTTTTTTCATATTTTAATTGCAAGCCACATTGATGTCAAGGTGAACAGACAATCACTTTTTTTTATGGCCAAGTTCTTTTTTCTTTCTTTCTCGAAGCCATTTCTGCACATGGTTTTCTTTGCGCCATTAGAAATGGTGTTTGAATGTGTTAAAGAAATGTGGCTTCACTATTTATTTTTCAATTTATTTTCATCAATACATGCCATTATATAAAATGCATGATGCTATAAAGTATCATTGCATTCAAGTGGGCCCTTAATTTTTTTTGTTAGCACTTCCTTTTTGACCTGAGTCTTTAAACTTTTATGAATGCCACCAAATCCAGTCATGCACTTTCTATATCCTTTTATATGTTTTTCACACTCTGTGCCATAAACTATGTGCACAGCACCCCTTTGGGAAGAATTATTTGGCGTACATAACAGTGAGTTATGACTATGTCTGAGATTTACAATGTGCAGGGTTGCACTGATTCAATGAATTTCACATACTGTATAGTTGTTGCCTGAATAAATGCTACATAATTGATGCATTCCACCATATATTATGCAGCAACTGTCAACATGTGAAATCAACTGAAAAAAATTATAAGGAGTTGCTATATATAAAGGACGGGGGGTGAGTGTGTGTGTGTGTGTGTGTGTGTGTGTGTGAGAGAGAGAGCCGAGAAGTGAAAGAAAATGATTTCTTCCTCTTATTGCAGGGGTCACCAGAGAGCGCTCCAGAAGTACAGGCAGATGGCTCACACCATACACGCTCAAAACACTGTGACAATCCCCAACAGCTCCTCTGAGAGAAGGGTAATTAAATACCGAATTTAATCAGATTCTTCAAATTAAAGTCCAGCTGGGCAGGTCTCCCAAACTCCCCTGCTGTTCCCTGTCCCGTAGCCGTTTTTGTGACTGTCTTAGGAGAAAACCAGAGTCTCACAAAAACACATGGGCTTTGAGCACTGCATGGTGAGAAAACCTTGGAGTGATAATTAGCGATAGAGTATTCAACTCACAGCTCTGACAGGGTGATGGAGAACCATTGGCCCATGAGAGCTTTCTCAGATCTTGACCTCACAACAAGGATGACAAAATTAATTCATTCATGTGAAATTGTATGTTTTTCTGGATTAAAAAATAAATAAATAAATACACAGAAACACTTTATAATAAGGTTTCATTAGTGAACTACATTAGTTAAATTGAACTTAGAATGAACAATAAATATGCAGCATTTATTTAATTACATTTACTAATACAGACTATTTTTTACCGTTAGTTCATGTGAGTTAATACTTGAACTAATGTTAAAGTCCCTATTATGCTTTTTTGAATATTATCTTTAATTCATGCAGTGTGTAATATAGATGTTTGTGAAGTTTTGAAGATCAAAGTGCACAGCTTATAAAGTCATTGTCTCCTAAATGAAAGAATCAATTCTGAACTGCTGAAACGAGTCGTAAGCAATTCCAGTCTTACTTCTGTTACATACCTATTTAACAATTTGCATAATGCCAGCCTATGGTCTTCATTGGCTGCCTGTGAATGATGTCTACTTTGACTCGCCCTCAAACTTAGTTGTAGCTGAGGCCTGGAAGAGTTTGGTTCATGTGGTCGACATGTCGAGAAGACGCTGTTTTTTTGCCGAGACGAGGACTCGTGCTGGAATTTATATGGTAAAACCGAAGGCATTGTTCATATCACTGTGTATCAAGCCCCGAGGAAGCCTTCAGAGCTGAAATTCAGTTACGGTAATGGGCGTTTCGGTGAGTGCTGTAAGTGGTAAACCAATCACAACAGACTGGGCCGTCTGACCAATCAGAGCAGAGTAAGCTCTTGCTAAGGAGGGGTTTAGAGAGACTGAATCTTCGAACAAATCGGTTTGAGACTGAGAAATGAGGTGATGTGCAATGTATTTAATGAGGAAATTAAAGTGTTTTTTTATTTATTTTATTTTTTACCTTTGATGCATGTAAACCTTAGGAGATCTCCAAAACAAAATTAGGAAAGGTTCAAATAGCATAATAGGGGCACTTTAACAAATCAGATCTTATTTTAAAGTGAATAAAGAAGTCTTCATCTAATACTCAAATGTAAAGCTACACTATTTAAGGAAATCTTTAAATGTGTTTCCTGTGGTAACATACAAATAAACTGTTTTTATTTAGTCAAAAGTAATAAACATTAGTATATACCAGTGAAAGAAAGGTCAGCTCGAGTAAAACCATCTCTGTAAGGTAACAACTGCACAGTGATTTACAAAAGATGATACATACAGTTTCCTAATAAGGGACACTGTCGTGAAAGGGGAGTCGCCAGCACCATGGATAATGCATGACATCTTGGCAAACTTTCAGCACCTTGGAGAGCGACTGCGTCTGAGGCCAGACTGTGAAGCAGGGATAGAAGCAATGGCTTTTCTGACAGGATAACTGAATATAGCTGTACAGTGTTTTAACTGAACTGTCTGCAAGTGGGACATTTGAGGACTGGTGAAATCTGAGAAGCACAGAATATGCAGTGTAAACCTCCTGTCTACATTGCAGGGCAATTTTGACTCTCCCGTCTCCCAGTGAAGAGTGTATGGCTGAATGACAATGCAATGTCTATTGAGTTCTGGTGATGGTGACATGATATAAAACGGTGTCCCGAAATCCTTTGGTTCATGAAATTAGATGGAAATAAATATTGATATGATATGTCAGTATACAAATAAAGAGCTGTCCCTATACAGAAGCCTACAATTAAGCAATATCTCACACTGCTGTTGCACTGAAATGGAACTATCATGTTCTAACAACACACAGACTGAAAGCCGGTCTGGAACAGTAGATATGAGTGGAGTGGAGCGACAAAGATTTCCCGCTCAAAGGATCCTATAAACTGCTCCAGCTCCAGTCTGGAATTTTCATTTCCAAAATTACTAACCAAAGAATGTGAAACTCTTAAACCCTTACACATTCTTATAGATCTATATTCATACTGCTTTCATACCTTTTTGTACCATTTTAAACAAATAATTTGGTTGAATGAATAAAAATATGAAGTGGTGTAACTAGCAATAGTAACAATGGTAAAAAAAAAAATTCTGAATTTTAAGTAAAGACATTTATCAAGACGTTTTTAGTTACTCAATTTGACCTGGAAAAACAAGCCTTTTCATAAAAAGATCAAAATTTTTAATTATGGATATATATATATATATACTTTTTTTTTAGATATCTGTATATAATTTATATAAAGATTATACTTTTTTACATTAAGCCACGCAAAAAACAAAATCTAAAAAACTTAATTTTTATTATAGAAATTTTTTTTTTAAATCAGTAATCCAGACACACACACACACACACACACACACACACACACACACACACACACACACACACACACACACACACACACACACACACACACACACACACACACACACACACACAAAAGCGTCTCGTCATCGACCCTACTAAATATGCATGCTTGGAACGCCGCTTTGACCAATCAGATTACAGGACCGGTGTTGTGCCGAATTTCGACACCCGCCAAATTATTACCCCCCTAGCATTGGTAGGTTTAGGATTAGTTGTGGGGGAGGGGTTAAGATTAGGGGTGGGGTTAAGATTAGGCAATCAGGTATTGACTTCAACGAGCGGGGTAATAATTTGGCAGGGGGTCGAAATTCGGCACAACACCGGAACTAAGTGTTTAGAAAGACAGACTGAGAAGAACAGTCTTGTGCTTCAGCTTCCAGTAACCAATCCTCGTCTTTCCTCAGCAGTCGTACAGAACCACAGCCATCGGCGCTAGGATCCAGAGGGCAGGGCTTTGATTTCTCAACTAATTCCTCTGGCAAAACACGAAACGCTCTTATGCACAACTTCCTGGATAGAGAAGCGGACCGCGCTGAATGTGATTGAAGAGAGTGACTTTGTAGATGCGCGCGCGAGAGAGAGCGAGCCGCTGTACAGCAAAGGAACTGAACGAGAACGAGCACGAGCGTCTGAAAGTGCCTCCGGTTGGGATTAACTTGAGAATGTAAAGAGAATGTAAAGGACGCCACAGAGAGCAGAAGTGTGCGCGGATTGTGGGCTGTCCGAAATGTCCCACGAAACAGGCACAAGATTTGTCGCTGGTCATTAAAATCGTCTTGGTCACTCGTAATTATTTTGGTTTGTCAAGTTAGTGTGTTTCCTTCATTGACGCTCAATTTGATCCGCCATTCCGTGTTGCTCTGATTGCGCATTTGGACATGTGGAGACTGCGAGGATCGTGTCGTTTAGGGATGTTGTGTTTGACTTTATCAGCGCTTCTCATCCAACCCATCAGCTGTCATCCCGGTAAGAGAGGCCTTTGTGCTTAATATTTTATAATCGGAACGGTGATTGTGGGAGATTTCTCTGCAAAAAGTTATGTTCAATGGGCAGGTGCATTCGTGTCGATCAGCGTCAGAGATCATAAGGCATTAAGAGTGATTGTGCATGTTTAGGGCAAATCTGTGCATTGCAAAGCAAAATGATCATCTGTAGCTGCTATAATTAACTGTTTTTAAAAGGTGCACATGTGATTGAAGGTCAGTTTCGCAGGGCTTTGTGACAGAAGTAAAAGCTTTAGTAATTGCTCTTCTGGTCTCTCGGACTTGATTGTTCCCAAGGTGATGTCATCCAGGCTATGATTAATTGTATCCAGAAACTCATAGCATTGACTTCTATCAATGAAATGTTTAATTTCTTTTTTATTTTAATTTCTGAAATTTGTAATTTTATTTTATTTATTCCATTATTTAGATTCTTTTAATTCATTAAATCTTAAATTATATTTTATTTCTGGCTTTTTATATCAGGCTGGAAGATTAGCGCTCAGTAATTTGCATGCATGTCTTGTATTCTTGTGCATATTAAATTAATCTTAACTGAACATGCCTTTAAGTTTTTAAGAAGTTCATCCAGTTTGTGAACAGATGCATTGCATATGTTTTTATCATTACAACAGCATCTTTGTTTTTTATCAATTTCATCACCTGCGAATTCTCTTTAGATTTAGATTAGATTTAATTTTAAGTTTAATTGCTGGCAAAGTTGTTTTTTAGCTGGCAGTCTGACCATGTGAAAATACCAGCCAATAGACCATCTTGACCAGATGGGAAGACCAGCTAAGACCAACAAACCATCTTAGGTTGGTTTAAGCATGCAAATATTTGCTATGTTCAAATGTTAGTGACATATTTAGTGTTAATCTGATTCAGTTACCATGTTGTATCAACTGGTTTTCCTTACCAGGGCTGTAACCATAGACATTGAAGGGGACTATTCAATATTTAGATTAGTAGTTGACCAATATTTCATTTATTTGATGCCCATGAATATGTTCTTTCATTATATCCCATAATTATCTCTGGATATATAATATGATGTTAATTGCATTATCATCATATTACCATTGCACTGAATCATAATGAATCATGTCACCAATTACAGCCAAGAGAGAAGTTATAAAGGGAATTCTTTTTGAACTTCACAGATGCCAATTTTCCCTTTTAATCTGTTGCTCTTGGACACTCTTGACATCATGTGAGTTTAATGAGCATAGCAAAAGGCATCCCAAGCAATATGTCTGGCAGGAAATGGAACATAACAAATTGAACAAACAGACCTTTTCGCCACTACCGTAACAGCTCTGAAATATAGGCTTGAAAATGTGTTGATCCTTTATTACTCATATATAATAGCCTGTGTGGGTGAGCAGATGAACGGAACATGGCGGACATCGCAATTCAGTGTTTCTTTTTCCTGTCCCAGCCCTCATTAGCTTTTGTTATACAGACACTCGCTTTTGTACTCTCACAGATCCTGTCCTTGTACTTCTATTAGCGGTATCATATTTCTATAGAAGTTGAGATGGTCTGTATGTAAGGCAATGGTTAAATTGCAAGTTTAGATAACCTTTAATGGTATCAGCCTGTTACATCAGCTTGCGTGATGTTTTTTGAGAAGTTACATTTGACATCAAAATCAGAACCGATGTTTTATTCTTATTGAAGAAAAGCTGGCCACTGGGCATCAGCATTCAATGTTAAAACTTTCTGACCCAAGGCCGCTCCCCATTGTCTTCACCTAAGCTTCTCAGAAATGAAAGGGCACTTCATTATCTGTTTCAGGAAGGGTTGGGACTTCCGATTATATCATTATTTTTTGTTTCTGAATTCCATTTGAATTATATATTTTATGTGTGGCTTTGATTTTTCTTGCATTGTGGAGACCAAATATATATAGCATCTTAAAACATACTATATAATGTCTGGATGAAAATGTAAAAATGCAGAATATAATTAAAGGTCCCCAGTCCCCACCATGACAAACAATGCAGGTTAGTAACTGATTATATGTAATCTGGATTAGGTTACAGGTTCCAAAAATTGAGCACTTGTAATTGTATTAAAATATGTTGTATAATGCTCTTAGTCAGACTACAGTGATTGATTCAATGATTTCATATTTGTACAATGCCAGTAAATTATTAATAATTTAATGATTCTTCATTACTCTTCTTTATTTATCTTTTAAGTTTTCCTTTCTAAAAAGCCTAATACTTAATGCTTATATACAGGGTTTGGACAATGAAACTCAAACACTGGCCAATATAGTGTTGGAGGTTTCACGCCTATATATGCACAGCCTGTTGGCCGATCTTCACTGATTTTACATTCCATCAGTAAGATCAGAGTGTAAAGGTTGAATTAGCAGAGAAATAGCCTAGCTGTACATAAAATATTGCAATCCACATAACATAATGGGTGACATATCAGAGCTCAAAAGAGGATATATTGTTGGTGCACGTCTCACTGGATCATCTGTAACCAGGACAGCAAGTCTCTGTGGTATATCCAGAGCTATTGGTAATGTCGGGATACCACCACGTAGGATGAACCTCATCCAACAGGAGAACTGTCGATGCAACAGAAAGCTGTCTGTAAAGGTATTAACCCAGGTTGTATCCAACATTAAACCACAGCTGCCCCAACTCACTGCAGAATTAAACGCGCATACACCTCGACTCTCCTGTTTCCACCAAAACTGTTCATCCGGAGTCAATATTCGGGATGCTTAAGCAAAACCTTTGGTCTCTGAAGGAAATGCCATATTTTCAATGTTGCCAACAGTGCAAATCTTGGTCTGTGGACAATGTGAAGTATTGTTCTCTGATGAGTCCACCTTCTCTGTCTTTTACCACATCCATGGGAGTTACGGTGTGGAGAAACCCCAAAGAGGCTTAACACCCGACTGTTGCTGTCCAGAGTGAAGCACGGGGTGGATTTGTGACGGTTTGGGCTGCTGTATCATGGTATTTCTCTACTGTGCTTGATTGGCGCGTCCCTGCGCAGGACTACCGGACCTTTCTGGAGGACCATGTGCACCTAATGGCCAAACATTATACCCTAAAGGGGGGTGCCATGTATCAGCATGATAATGCACCAATACACACAGAAAGACTTGTGACAGAATGGTTTGATGGTCATGAAAGTGAAGTTGAACATCTCCCATGGCCTGCACAGTCACCAGATCTAAATATTTTTGAGCCACTTTTGGGTATTTTGGAGGAGCAAGTCAGGAAACCTTTCCCTCCACCGGCATCACATAGTGACCTGGCCACTGTTCTTCAAGAAGAATGGATCAAAATCCCTCTGGCCACTGTGAAGAACTTGGCCCTACATGGCCCTACACCATACTAATAAATTATTGTGGTCTAAAACCAGGTGTTTCAGTTTCATTCTCCAACCCCTGTATGTTTGGACAAACAATTGTACAAACAGACCAGCCACTATAATCAAGTAGCTGTAATTACATTGAAAATGGAGATGATTTGACCAATGAATTTACAGAAATCATTTCACTTATAAGGAATGTTTTCTCAACATTGCAACATTGCATATCTAATCAACTCCTGACAATCTCGTGTTAGTTATAGTTATTTTAATCATCACTTAGAGAGTCATTTAACCATGTATTACTATGTCTTTGGAAGGGTTTTGTCTCTCATATATTAAAATGCAAACTATTAAACTATTCATTCATTTGAACATGTTTGACCGAATGTATTTGAGATTTTAAATCAATAATTTAACAACACATTCGCACATTCATGGTCCATTTTGTTTAGGAAATCCTGACGTAATGCACTTCATGTTGTTGATAACAAAGAATGGGATATGTTATTTCTCTTAGAGCTGCACGATTCTGGATTGTTTTTAATTTCAAATAGAAATCACGATTCTGAACAGACAACTAAACAAAATAACATGTAATTTACTAGAGGTTTTGACAATGTTAATTGCTGCAGTCTATCTGAAATTGTTTGATTAATTTGAATAAATGATTTAAAAATAGATTATTGTAATAAGATTAGTATTAGTAATCTTGTAATAGATTATATTACTAATGACATTTTTTTGTCATGTAATTTGCAGTTAGTAACCTACTGCTACTCTGAAGACATACGTGTGTGTGTGTTTATGCAGGGGGCATTACCACAGTTCACGTCTGAGCAGGTTTTGTGTAAAATCTAATGCGCCCCCTTGAGCTACACGCTCCTGGGCATTTGTTGATGTGTTAAACCTATATCAGATGCGAAGTAGTAGCTTTCCGAGTGTGTGCATCAGTGGGCACGTGCAGAAGGTCAAAGATCCCTGACCCCTGTGGGCAGTGTCTATCATCTCTTCTGGCTGACACCACAGGAAGCTTCTGCTCGACACCAGCATCCATCAAGGGCCTCTTGTCAAAAGACACTGGATTTTTAATGCTCTATCTTGCCCTTCAGTCTTTGTTGCTACACTCTCGCTCTCTCTAATGGGGAGTCCTTTCCTGTGTGATTGAAAGGCAGTTGGCGCAATAAAATCAGAAAAGAAGCCCTCTGCCATTCTTATCCACCCATCACCAAATCCCTGACCTGCATACAAAGAGTCTGTAAAGCATTTAATTGAAAGCAGAGAGTAAAAAAAAAATCAATACGCAGGAAGCATTAAAAATAATGGGAAGCAGTGATCCAGATCCATATTTCATATCCATAGATGGGTGTGACTTTTACATATGTCACTGGCTCACTTTAGCGTGCATTTCAGAGTCTTTTTAAACTGAATTGGAGTTTTGACTGTGGGCAAGCGCTTTAATAGAGTGTTTTAAAGTTTTAGTTCCCAGGAAGATCACTTCTGTTGTAACACACCTTTTAGACCAAGATATGGCTAATAAAACACTGGCATCTCTCCCCACAGTTTGTAATTACTTTTCGTGGTTGGAATTCAAGTATAAAGCCGTGATGATTTTGCTAGACACCTTTAGACGTGGATATGGTATCTGCATCTGTTGTCTTTTATTCTAGAATTCTGCGGTGTGTGTGTGTGCTTGTATCTGCTTCGTCAGCAGTATGTTGTCAGCAGGGGAAAGATTCAGGAGGGACGTTTCCCCTCCTCCTATCTTAGTCCTTTTACTCATTTTGCATAGTCATTTTTGACATTCATGTATATTTGATGCATTAAAATGTAAACAACTCTTAAAGCTCTACATGATACATTTAACATATTTGTAGCAGATATGCACAATATACAAAGTAGATAATTATTGTTACCATGTTGTAGCGGCTTATCAATTCACAAAGTTTGGGGTATGTTTTCTTTTTTAAAGAAATTCATTCATTTTCAGCAAGGAAGCAATACATTGATCAAAAGTGACAGTAAAGACTATTAATAAAACTATAAATAAAAAATATATATAATGTTGTACAACTAATTCCATTTCAAATAAATGCTGCTCTTTTTGAACTTTCTTTGTATCAAAGAGTCCTGAAAAAAAATATCACTGTTTCCACAAAAATATTTAGCTGCTGTTTTTCAAAATTGATAATAATAAGCAATGTTTCTTTAACAAATCAGCATATTAGAAGACTGGAGTAATGCTGAAAATGCAGCTTTGATTAAATTTCATTTTAAAATATATTACAATAGACAACAGTTATTTTAAATAGTAAGAGTAATTCATAATATTATTGTTTTACTGTGTTTCTGATCAATTAAATTTATATTTGTTGAGACTTCTTTGTTTTTGACTTGAGACTTTAAAAAAAAAAGCTTATTAAAGAACATTTAAAAATTACTTAGTGTGATTAGCTATTTGTTTCATATAACTCATATTCATATAGGGTTGTATTAAGTGCTATCACTTTTATATGAATTTCTCCTGGCAGATTATAAAATCGCTTTGGCATTGAAGGAGAGTAACTAGTGACCAGAATGTCTTAGAGACTTTTTCTTCGGCTAATAAGTGACCACCTACCACCCATAACACACATATACAAGTTGTGTTGACTTAATTTTTTCAAGGCAATGGGTTTCTTCAATTTAAGTAAGTAGACATTACTCAGAAAAACGAGTAGATTGACATTAAGTAATTGCAATTTTAATAAAATTACGTTTATTTACTTAAGAGTTAAAAGGCAACGGGTTTCCTCACTTTAAGTTAAGTCAACGGATCACTTTTTTACTGTTACCAAGTCATGGCAATGCTCAAAAAAGCCTAATACCATAGGTTCCGCACTCACATTTTCTAATAATCAGAAACCTCCAGTGAATAAATCAGTGCAGGGATCTTTGTCTTGAAGATATTTCTTCTTAATGAGTGCAGTGGTTTTTGAAGATTCTGCTTTTTCTCATAAAATGTCTTCTGTTTTCTGTTTTCCACCAAAATCTATTCTTATTAGTGCTTTAAAAGACAAGTAAATGAGCATTTGTGTAACCCGCACCCTATTTGAGACCTAGTTTCCTTGACTTCTTCACCAGCTGAGTGAGTAGACGCCCAGAGCAGATGAGATATTTACATTTTTATTGAGGTGCTGCACACAACTGGAGGCCAGGGCTCGGGTCAGAGATTCTTTAGCCACAAGCTCTCTGTGAGCCTTTTATCATATGTTTCCAATTGCCACATGCTGCGCTTTGGATCTCCTGTGTGGTTGATGAAGGGCCTTGACCTGCCGCATCCTTATAACGATTCCCAGCCCGACTGTCCAATCACCCGCACCAATGACACCACGAACCATGTTAAAAAGGCTTAGGAATGAAAGACTTTGATTTGGTTCTGCTGGTTCATAGGCGCTTTTGATGATACTGTTGCGCATGAGCGAGCTACTTAGCTGAAAGGCGGTCTCAAATGTATCATTTTATGTGAGTGGTACTTGTATAGAATCTAATTGCATGTATATTCAGTTCTGTGCGGACATGATAAAACTCGCAGCTATGCGTAATAGCTGTGTTTTGTAAGGACTGTGATTTTCACAGATAACAATCTGATGGCAGTAATTGGATGTCAGTCCGTGTAGCCTCTCGCCAATGATTCGGTTAATTATACGTTATTTTAAGAGAGAGGTTATATTATTTTAATATAATGATTGATTAGTGGCCTTAATAGCCTGACAGCTTCTGAAGCCTTGGAGTGGATATTTTTCTCACTCTCTGTCACACATTCACTTTGTCCTTCTTTTTCCTTCTCTCTCATTCTCTTTCCTGACCGTAATACTTTTAAGATATAAAAGTACGAGAGATTTATCTCACCCCTCGACTTGTTGGAAGCCCATCCAAAAGTGCCCAGAGAAGTGGTAATTTCCTTTTCTCAGATGTATTACAGATAGTGCTGAGGTGAATGGACACACACACTTTGTTCCCAGTGTCCTGTCTGTTCACGTCCACAGAAAAACCCTTTTGTAGTTTATTTTGAAAGCCATGAAGTGAAAAAAACTGATTGTGATTACATGATTGTGATGAGCCCATGAAGTCAGTATGAAGTGCAGACATGTTCAGGGTTCAACAATAAGGATTCAATCATAATCATTTAATCAGTGTATATATGATGTATATACTGATTAAATATCATTAAAACTGTGTTTGTGATATTATAACATCATCTTAAACCTGCTAATCTGAGATTGTCTTGCCTGCCCTTTATAGTTAGTGCTTTACAGCAGGCAAATCATTTAAGAGCTGCTTTTGAGTAGCCTTTAAATTTGATTAAGAGTTTTTAGAAAACATTACAGCTTTTCTAAGGGGATAAAAACACAATCAGTATCAACAAGCATCACATTACATTGACATTTTTTTGTCAAACCACAACACAATGAATAAGTTTAAAACAATAAAATAAACAGAATACTTGAACTGTTTTCTTAGAGAAATATTTGCAGAAAAAAATGCTTAATTTTTGTGGTTTATAGAGAAAATGTTGCTAGTCTAACCATGTTTCCCACCTTAACACGTAGCTCAATGTGTTAGAACATGTAAGCACTAGACCATTGTTTTGGTCATTGTAATATTGTGAAATTAGTTAAGAAAATTAGCCTGGCTAACGTCAGACCTCGTCTCATTGAACCACATGTTCATTTTCTCATATTTGAGGCGTGGTTTACGAATGCCCAGTGCCGTTTATTGGGTGCTACGAATGTCTATCAAATGCGCCTGTACGTAGCTCATAGCCAATCGTTTCAATTATACCAGATGAAGTATGTAGAGCGACAGAAATTAGACAATTTAGAACAATATCTAAGGCTGCATCGAAAGGTAACTTCGTGTCTGCTGCCATATTGGATCCATAGATATAAACAAACTGCTTCTGTGTGTCACATAGACGTCGTCATCGTCTTGCTGCTCCCTCCCCGTTCTGTGATTGGTCCCCTTGCAGAGGTGAAAATCTGCTCCATGGAATCCAGGCTGCCTAGCAGCGTTAATAAAATCGTGCTGCGCGCAAGGCAGCATGGGAAAACCCAGGCTACAAGAAAATCAAAATGAATTTGAATTGGTTCACTACACAAGATTTTCTTGGGTAAAAATTAGCCCAAAATTGTATTGAGCAAGTATATGCTTTGGCCCTGCCCTGTTTCAGTAAACCTACAATAATGTTTTTTTTTTATTTTTGAGTCACGTGTTTAGTGGAAAATTTCAGGTTTACATAATTTTGTCCTTGCATGTTTATGTCATGTCTGTAAGTAACTTTAAATTTTATGTGCGAGATGCCAGAGTTCTGCAGTGCAGGGCCAAAGAAGTCGTTCAGAGACTTTTTTGACTCCAGGGCCCCCAATTCTCAAAGAAGGCGATGTGTTAAAATAATTAAACTAAATAACTATAAATTAATTACAATAATTAAAGTCCATATTCTCCAGATGTTATAGCTTTATGTTCTTTAGTGTTTATGATTTTTATTACTGTATTATATTATTAATGTATAATGATTATAGAAATTTTGATGACTTAAGATTTGATTAATTTACATGACTTTTCCGCACTTTTAAAATCCCATCAAATATGCATATTCCTTATTTTGAGGTGACTTTAAAACATTTGAGATATTAATAGAAAAACACACTTGCATGTACAAATGAAAATAATTTTTCTTACTAAAAGAATTACACTTTAGACCACACTCAACCAGGGGGCCGGGGCCCATTAGGGTGCCTAAGCACATTTCCAAGGAGGCCGCAAAATAGCTTAAAATTATTTAAAATAACACAAAACATGAGATTAACTGACTAAAACTTAAGATGTAAGCTGGCTTTGTTTCTTATTTTAATTTGTTTCTTAAACAACTGTCAGTTTTATTTATGAACAAATAAAAAATGGTCAGTTTTTCTCACTGGATTTATGAAAATCACTAGATGGAACCTTTATGGTTCTGTGATTATGTGTGTCCTTGTAAAGCTTGTTACACACTCACTCAATTGCTTGATAATTAATGTTTGCCCTTTCCTCAAACCTATAACATATGATTAATCCACCTAATGGATTTGCCCAAGCTTTTGATAGACTCAGTCAGTAGAGCGCTTTGCTACTATAGCTGGTAAGTCCTCAGTGTTAGCTTTGGCAGCTTTAGTGATGGCTACCGGTCTGAGAGACTCCGTCTATAGGGATCTTAATTACACCGTAATTATCTTTCACACCGGGCAGATGTTAAGGCATTCTCTGCTCTTAATAGCCTCAATGGAATTTTACATTATGCAGTCTACTTTGCCATTTTCATTTTATTCATGAAGGATCACGTAATTCTCAAGTGGAACCCGACGAAGAAGTCTATAAATCTGCGCTTTCTCTGTCTGCGGTGTCTGTTTAAGCGTTGGCTTTTCTACACAGGAAGTCATACTGTATTGCTGTTTAAAATAGGTCAGTCTTCTACTAAACAATGAAACAATAGGCCATCACTTGTTCCATAAAGCCAGGATGTTGGTGGTTTGCGAACACAATGTGGGCTGGCTTGCTTTGACTCCAGACATTCGTGGTGCAGGGTCCACCTTGTCCCCTGCCTTTTGCTTTAATACTATAGATAGGATCTTTTCTTCCTTTTGGGCATTGATTTATCCTCAATTGAGTGAATAAAGAAGGATAAAGGTTTAGTACTTATATCTCAGATTTTACAGATTAAGTTACAATAGGCCATCTCTTTGAATGGTGAGGCAAAGGAAGCCATTCCCACCTTCTCTTTTTTTTTTAAACAGGTGTGCTATTATTTTTAAGTGATCAAATTGATAATTTTCATCTGGCTGACAAATAATTATAACAGTCCCATTGACTTGCAGCATAACAAGCTGTTTTTCATACGGTAAAGCTGTTTGATTTTAAGCAATCTAAATAAAGTGCTATATAGAAATAAACGTGACTATACTAGCATGCCGAATTGCAGAGCTTGTGCAAACATATTGTTGCTATGATCAGATGCTTTTCGTATGCCTTATTTTAAAAAAATCGTGCTGTTTTCTCGTTTTTGCTGTTTATTTATTCTGTTATTGAGAGGAAAGCACGCAGCACATATTTACATATCTAACCGTCGCTCGGATGTTCGCTAACAGTATATCGCTGCTCAAGTATTTCGAACTTCGTTTTACCCATAAGCGAAAAAAAAAGAACGTTGCCGTGAGTATATCAGGGCCTTAAGCCATTGTTGTTGTTTTCTGAGCAGTTTCAGTGGCATTGCTAGTGTGTTATGTTAGGTGGTTGTTAAGGTGTTCAGAAATTATTCAAAACAAAATATAATACATTTGTAGTCATTGCTAAAGTGATCTAAATAGGGTATTCATAGGGTGTTATGAAGGGTTTCGTGTTACAGTATTCCATGAGTTCTGAGTTTCTAGGGAGTTGCTAGGATATTAGAGTGTTGCTAGGTTTTGCTAAGGTGTTCAGAAATTGGCGGTTTCTTGTAATTCAAAAGATCCCAAACCCAAGTCTAACCATCTTATTTTCACATAGGAGCAAGCGTAGCCATTTGTAAATTTGTCTGGCTTCCGGTGTCATTCGCTTCCAGTTATTTTAGCTGTAAAACTGTCAGTGTCACGTTTCATCTGAAGTTCAACTTCAATTTCTACCATAGAGCGTGTTCATGTTTTTACTCGCAGATGTCTGATCTTGCCGAACTGAACAGGAGAAATGAACCTACATATTACGTAATCACCATGGACCAAAGGTACAAAGATGTTTACCAGCCGTAGCGAGCTTTACCTGTTTTGACTCCAAATGAAGCCTTATTTTCTTCTAAATTATGTCACATCAGTTTGTTCTTCAATTTCACTCTTACACAATTTCAAGTTTCCTTGCCTCGTTATTTCAGGAGGGCCAGTCCATCGAGAGGTACGTGAGGGACTTTATGTCGTGCTGTCGTCTGGGGGCTTTAGACGACCTCGAGCTCATGGACTTGTTTTGGACCGGGTTGGATGAGGACGTTGCCCAGTTGATGCCGGATGACTGTACCGGCTGGACCCTAGAGGGGTATGTCAACCTGGCCCTCTTCTGGAGCGGTTCATTTACTGTGAGCCTTGCTGCAGAGACACCCCGCAAGCCCACAGTACCATCCAGCCCACAGTTTCCTTCGCCGCTGGTCCCGTCCAGCCCAGAGTTTCCTTCGCCGCTGGTCCCGTCCAGCCCAGAGTTTCCTTCGCCGCTGGTCCCGTCCAGCCCAGAGTTTCCTTTGCCGCTGGTCCCGTCCAGCCCAGAGTTTCCTTCACCGCTGGTCCCGTCCAGCCCAGAGTTTCCTTCGCTGCTGGTCCCGTCCAGCCCAGAGTTTCCTTCGCCGCTGGCCCCGTCCAGCTCAGAGTTTCCTTCGCCGCTGGTCCCGTCCAGCCCAGAGCTATACCTGCTAGGGGGGCCGCGGAGGTCTCTCAGATGAGGTTCCCAGTGTCACCGCCGTGGCCACCCGAAGGGTCAGCTCCGCCATGGCCATCCGAAGGGTCGTCTCCGCCGTGGCCGCCCGGAGGGTCTTCACCGCCGTGGCTGCCCGAGGGGTCCACAGCTCCGCCCTGGACGCCCGAGGCTCCGACAGCTCCGCCCTGGATGCCCGAGGGTCCGACAGCTCCGCCCTGGACGCCCGAGGGTCCGAAAGCTCCACCGTGGCCACATCCGCTGCATGTTCCGCCCTGGTCCCTCGAGCTGCCAGCTCCACCCTGGAGGCTTCCCGTCCTGTGCAACCACGCCCTCGTCAGCCTCCAGGGCGCACACCCTCCCACCCCTTTGGATGTTATACGGCACGAGGACGCGCCTTCGGAGAGGGGGGGGGTTCTGTCACGGTTCACCGTCTATCCTCTGCACTACATTCCCCAGAATCCTCTTTGGCGCACCTGCAATTATCTATAAAAGCTCTATATAATAGCTCTATAAAACACTCACCACGGCCTCAGTCTTGGTCAAGCCTCCAACAGGAACAAACCATTACCCATTGTCTCCCGAAGTCTCTGGTGCATCCAGTGCCTGCTAAGTAACGTATACTCACCTGTGAAGTACTAACCTCTGTATCCTTGTTCCACTGTCTCCAGAAATCCTGTCTGAATCCATGTTTCCCGAGACCTGGTATTCACCTGAGCTTCCTGTGTTCACGCTGAGTTTTACTTGCTCGTGACTGCATCTGAAAGAGAAAAGACAAGTATTAATGAACTGTGACTGCTTGATATCAACTAACCTGAAGAGGACCTGCTCACCTGTAATCTGCCCCGCACAAAGTGATCTTCACCGAATCTGCACCTGAACTTTGAATACTCACCTTTGCACTTGTGTCACTTGAAATAAAGCTGTTTGGATTCACTTACCTCTGTCTCTGTGCCTGTATCCTGACAATCATAGACTTAGGTTAAGACTCTTTTGAACTGGGGCTGTTATAAACCACCTAGCAATTAAGTCCCTTTAAACCATTCAGAACACCTTACCAAGTGCTTTGCATACTGTAGCCTACAATTTTTTGCTCAGAACTTTGGTAACCAGTCAATACATCTCAGAAACTACCTAGCAACATTCTAGCAACCACCTGTAATATTTTAGCTATGCAATAGAAACCACTCAGAAAGCTATATTTGCAATGACTGCATAATTACCATATTTTTTTACACAGATATTTTCACTATTTTGACACTTTTTGCGTCTGGCAGGAAGAAAAAAACATAGACTTAAGCTGACAGAGAGTCTCCAGCTATATCAATGGATCAGAATATCATGTAGTCTTGGGAGTGGGCTCTTTTAAGCCATCGCCTAGCAATCATTCAGAACACCTAGCATCACTAGCAACACCTTAAAAACCATTCAGAACATCTTAGCATTTGCTTAGCAAATAGTGGGAAAGTTGTCAGGGACTGTGGTGAGGTTTTTGCATGGGCAATCACCACTCACATTGTCTTATAACATTTTGTTTTTATTGTATTTTTAGGATATATGCACATGTCTGATGCAATTTATGCCCTGCTCTGCCATACAAAGCTCTCAACTGCAGTTTGAAAATGGTTTAGAAATTAAGATCTTCATATTATAGCGATTTCACAGTTTGTAAGCTGGTTTCACACACAATGACATCATCTCGGGTCAGCTCTTTAACCTGACTGGTTTTTTTTTTTTAGATGATCTCCACTTGGTCAACAACAGGCAAATGTAAACACTAACCGCAAAAATAGATTATGAAGCCGGAGCGCGGAAGCAGAGGCCCAGTTAAATATAACTCTAGAGAGCTTCATGGTCGGCTCTCGGTTCTCCCTTTGAAAAGCCGCTGTAACAAAAGTAGATTATATTTCTTTGTGGACACAAAGAAAAATCACTCACATGTCGAATCGTTTATCAAAGGATTGTCTGCACAGAACAAACCACCAACCAAGGGTTATCGCTGCCGTTTATTTCTCCATGCACGTCAGGTGCTTTAGGTAGGAGGGAGGAGCCGTGCATCTATTATGCTTTTCTGACCTTTTCCGCTTCTGGGTCTATGCTTGCCATGTTTGCCCTTTAAAGAATTGCTTTAGAACACAGTGTAAATATCCACTGTGCCATTTAAGGATGTTTGTGCCACGGATTTAGAGCTGGATCAGTAAAGGTCGACAAAGAGGGATTGTTAAGAAAGTTGAGTAGTGCAGATGATGGACTCACCTGCTGTGACCTGCGTGTTGAATTAGGATGTTGAAACGCGCCTCACTTTTGTTATTTACTCTTTGTGCATTTTATTTTCTTGTTTTACCTTTTTTTAACCTCTTGAAAATGGTTTGCACCTGAAAGCGCATGATTGCTTCTAACTGAAAGTCCATTACACTTAAAACAAAAATTATAGAGCCTACTTTGTATGAGCATAAACATATTTTTGTATTTTAGTATAAAACAAGAGTTCGACCAGCAATGATAAACAAACACAGATGTCTCAACATTTGATGCTAATTCATGTGAAGAAGAAAAAAATCTGTATGGGTGTTGTAAAGGTTGCATGTTTTGCTTTAGTATAGCTATTCAAAAATGGACAGCCTAATAGAAAAAATTCTTAAAATGAAATATCACTTAGCCATTGTAATACATTATGGTTGATGAGAACCGTGTTACGACAGCATCAGCATTTCTGGGTGTCTTTATTTTAACTGTTTATTTGTCAAAAAAGGGCCATGGTGGGTGTTTCGGCTTAATTAAACCTCTGATGTTAAAGTGTGACGGGCTATTTTCAGCACACCTAGTGGGAGTATGGGTTGTTTATGTATTATGCTGAGAAGTCCGTCGAGAAGCTTATGTGTGCATGGTAACAGTAGCATTATACTGGCCTTTATATATGGGTTATGTAACAAATTACCAAAACTAATTGCAATATTTAGGTCTGATTGGATATTTAAATGGATTTTGTCTTTTATAAGGAGTCTTTTTGTTTGTTTCACAGATAAGAAATTCAGTACACCTTGGCAGGATTTCTTTTTTGAAAGAAAGAAATTCATATTTTTATGGTAACACTTTACAATATGGTTCATTAGTTAACATTAGTTAATATGTTAACTAACATGAACTAACAATGAGCAATACATTTGTTACACTATTTATTAATCTTTATTAATGTTAATAAAAATACAACTGTTCATTGTTAATGTTGGTTCACAGTGCATTAACTAGTGTTAACAAATTCAACTTTTGATTTTAATAACAGATTAGTAAATGTTGAAATTAATATTAACTAAGATTATTAAATGCTGAAGAAGTATTGTTCATTCTTAGTTCACGTTACGTTAACTCAGATAGTTAACTAATGTTAACCAATGAACCTGATTGTAAAGTGTTACCACTTGTATTCTGGATGGATGCATTAAATTGATAAAATGTGACAGTATAGACATCTAAAATGTTCTTTATCTTTATATTCTTTATATTCATCAAAGAATCCTAAAAAAAAAGGTTTACACAGAATATTAAGCACAACTGTGTTTAAAATTGATAATAACAAGAAATGTTACTTGAGCACTAAATCAGCATGCATACCTTTTCCAGTAAGTAACCACTCAGAACACCTGAGCTTGAGTCAGGAATAATGTGTTTCAATTTTTAAATAACATTTTAAAGTGTTTAAATTCATTTTTTGACTTCACCACCTACCACCCCAAAAATGTCAGATGGTACAGCCAAATTTAATCTAAGTGAAATCTTAGCAAAATAACCATTAGAGTGTGTAATGTGCTGCCCAGCAACTACATAGAAACATGCAGTCACATTTTCTTCTTAAAATGTAAAAATTATAGTTAGGCATGTTATGTCATCGCTAAGAAAACGATATGTTAAACATAGTAGATGTAACAGTTGTGTGTAAGAGGACATCTCACATCTGCTAACACCTGCGTGTCCTTGCATGTACGCTTTTACCCATGTGTAGGTTGCCCAGGTTACCCGTTATGTTGATGTTTGTGAGTTCAGAGGCAGCAGTTCCTCTTTAATGTCATGTTTAGCGGCACTGAACTGCATAAATGCACCTGGCATCCCAATCTGCCAGTGCATATATTGCCTGTCTCTTGTATCCCTCCTGCCTCATAACAACAAGCCCGCCACAGGCACACACACACACACAGCTCACCTTTACCAAGCCATCCTTCATCCACTTTATTTGCGACCTCCTTACCGCGTCAAACGGTAGACATGCAAACATGTTCCCTCAGAGGACTGGTTTGCTGATGTGGCGCCTGCTGGCTGGTAGCTACTGTTTTAAAGGCCCATGGGAAAATACTTCAAACAAGCCTGGCGTTAGCACTAAGGTATCGAGTCCATTATTTTAGTTCGGAACCTAATGTTTACCCTTTGTAACGAGCAATGAGGAAATCATTGCAGGTTAGTGTTCCCTATTCATAACCTTTGAATGCTTTCTGATAGCTTTCACACATGCTAATTGTCTGCTATGACAGTACAGCGCTCTACGTAGTCTGTTGCTGTCCATCAGGGATTAAACAATAAACAGACCCAGACAGGTCGCTAACCAATGAGAGCAGCTCTAATTGCTTACTAACCAATAAGAGTGGACGTAATTGCTGCAATGGAGGGAATCGACTTAGTGCAGCCACTAATTAATCTCCAAAGTAATGATGCAAGTGAGGGCAAGAGCAGAGCGAAGGATTGGAAAATCTGTTTATGCAAGAGTAGCAGCACCAAGGTGTCTTCGCCCCAGAGACACAGTCACTTTAAGACACTTTGAAGTGAGATAAAATGAGGAATTGCACTTCAGTTCTGAGATCTGATGACTGTTTGACAAGGTGCTCTGTTTGCGGGCTCACAACATGTGTGCATGTAATGTGTTGCATATACATCTGGGAATGGTTTGTTAAAGCATAGTTCAGATGAAATTGAAAATGTTGTCATTAATACACCAAATTTCTACATGGCAGGGAAAAATGTTTTTGTCTCAAAGCAAATGTGCCTCAAGATAGGGGTACGTTCACATTGGTAAACACATTTGAAATAAAAATGGAAACATAAATACCATTCAAAAGTTTGGGGTCAGTACGATTTTTTTTAAAGAAATGTATGCTTTTATTCAGCAAAATGTATTTAAGCAAAAAATGCTGTTCTTCTAAACGTTCTATTCAGAATCCTTAAAAAATGTATCAGTTTCCACAAAAATATTAAGCAGTTTTAAAATGTTTAAATATTAAAATGTTTTAATTAAAAACTGTTTTGAACATTGCAAATAATAAACATTTCTTATGCACCAAATCAGCATAGCAGAATGACTTCTTAAGGTTTTAGTTTTCAACATTTTATAATATTATAATATTAATAATATTTTAAATAGAATTTCCTGCATTTTTTAGGGAACTGTGTCTAGTTGACCCATCGACACGCTTAAAGCTACCATTTTCGGAAAATGCGTCATTTAATATTTCATGTTGAATCTTTACCCAAATTAGATTGGGAATTCACCAAAATGTATGGTTTGTATTGTTAGTCCTGGAGAATTGACACAAACTTTATTTCACTTGCCACATAACATTTTCTTTTATTTATATATATATACACCAAGAAAGGTTGTCACGTTTCAATCAAAGGCAGCTAAATAATGATTGTTTTAAATGATTGTGATAATAAATGCTTTTAAGCTAAATATATGGTAATGTGAAAAAATGATGCACAGTTTGCTGGATGAAGTGGGCAGCACAGCTTAAGTACAATCACTAAGCTTCATTTTATAAATCTAAATTAGCTTGTTTTATTCAAGTCAAAAAAACATTAGATTAAACAGTACATATCTATAATGCACAGCTTTCCTCTAGCTTAAACAGTAGAGCGTTGGCGCTTGTAACACAAGGTCATGGGTTCAATTCCCAGGGAAAGCAAGAACTGATAAGAATGTGTGAAATGTGTACCTTGAAAGTCACTTTGGATAACATGTAAATTTATAATGCATTTTTAGGTTCACAGTTATTTATTTTTCTTCATAGGCCATTGCTAGATGCACTTATAAATGCACTAATATAGTCTCTTCCTGACATACGATCTGGCATATGGTTTAATAAAGCAGGAAAAGAAGCTCTTTATAGTTCTGAGTTTCTTTAATTGTCTTGAAGAGACATAGGGGTCTCTCACCAGGAGGCTTTGAAACACACAGAGAAAGATAAGTAATGTCTTTGCCAAGCCAAAGGGAGGATAGTGGGGTATACCAGAAACAGAAACGTCTCGGTTACGTATGGTAACCTTCGTTCCCTGAACTCGGAGGAGTTTCCAACGAATTGGGATCCCGCTAGGGAGACCAATCGACTTCGAGTGAACTAAAACGAGCCAATATACATTGGCATGCAAGATTTGCATTACACGACCCGCCTACCAGTGCGGGTATAAAGGCGGAATCAAGCGCAAACACAAACGTTTTTCGCTGAGGAGCCGAACGGTGTCCAGTCCTCCGCGAAGGTACAGCAAGCATGGCGACGGGACGAGACGTCTCCGTTCCCTCCTCGGGGAACGAGGGTTACCATACGTAACCGAGACGTTCCCTTTCGTTCGGGAACTCCTACGTCTCGTCGGAGGAGTTTCCAACGAATTGGGATCCCTAACAAAACGCCATGGTGCTGACCCATTCCAGTGCCCAGCTTAGCTCCCTGCATAGCAGTTTCTTACTTATATGAAGGGAGCTAGCTAGGAAGAATCACACTGCTGTTCCGCAAGACCCGCTCAGTGGATTGGATAACACTGGGGAAGCGTGCCCAACCCGTAGGAGGGAACGCTGCGGAGCCCCTGCCCACCCGAAGGGAGGCACAGGAATACACAAATGTACTAACCCGTAGGGTAGTGAAACATACGACAGTCCTTGAGGTAGTCCCAGCCCGAGGGGTGGGAGCGTACTCAGCAAGGACGAAAGAACGGGTCGGTCGAGGGGAAGACACGGTGCTAACCCGGAGGGTAGCTGGAACGTGGAAGAAATGGGTCGCCTTAGGGACCACTGTTAAGGCCACCCAGTCTAATAACAACTCCTACGAGAGGTAAAGACCTAGCGCCGGGCGATCCGCCTCGCCTGGTGCTGGAGGGGTGATGGAGGAACTCACGAGGTTAACCGTTTGTTGGGGAACAAATGGAGCAAAAAGACACACGTATCCTGCCCATGGGGCGGGAATGGCGTAGCAAGCCGACATAACCTAATTCCTCGTGCTACTTGCCGTAGCGAGTACACGGGAGGAAACCGGTTCAACACGGAGGCTATAAAACCTAGCGAACGTTTTAGGTGTCGCCCAGCCCGCAGCTCTACAGATGTCTGTTACCGAGGCGCCTTGCGCCAAAGCCCAGGAGGAGGCAACACTCCTAGTAGAGTGTGCCGTCAACCTAGGTGGGCAAGGCATGTCCTGGGACTCATAAGCCCGGACGATAGCATCCACTAACCAGTGGGCTAACCTCTGCTTGGAGACAAACAAAGAGCTGATCTGAGGTCCTGAAGCTTTGCGTTCTGTCTACGTAAGCCCGAGAGAGGACGGGACAGAGAAAAGCAAGGGCTGGGTCTGCCTCCTCCAGGGGCAGTGCTTGCAGGTTCACTACCTGGTCTACAAACGGAGTGGTAGGAACCTTGGGCACATATCCGAGCAGGGGTCTCACAACAATGTGAGAAAAGCCCGGACCAAACTCTAGGCACGATTTGTCGACCGAAAAAGCCTGCAGATACCCTACCCTCTTATTTAAAGAAGCCAAAACCAACAGGAGAGCTGTCTTCATAGACAGGATATTTAACTCAACCGTAGATAAGGGCTTCAAAAGGGGGCCTCTGGAGTGGTCTGAGCACCAGAGTTAAGTCCCAAGAGGGTACGCGGTGCAAATTACGAGGCGGATTTAGCCTCCTGGCACCCTTAAGGAATCTGATGACCAGGTCTTGCTTCCCCAATAACTTACCTTCTACCGCATCGTGATGAGCGGCTATTGCGGCAACATACACTTTGAGGGTGGAGGGAGACAGCCTTCGCTCCAACCCATCCTGCAGGAAGGAAAACACGATTCTGATCGGGCAAGTTCAGGGGTCTTCCTGGCGGGAAGAACACCAATCGGCGAATAGGTTCCACTTCAACGCATAGAGGCGCCTCGTAGAGGGGGCTCTAGCGGAAGTGATGGTGTCTACCACAGCCTGTGGCAGGCCACCTAGAACCTCCGCGTCCCGACATGGAGTCTCCAGAGGTCTAGACGCGGGTGCCACAGGGTGCCGAAAGGAGGTCCTTCCTCAGAGGGATCGGCCACGGAGGGGCTGTCATGAGGAGCATGAGTTCCGCAAACCAAGGCCGGTTGGGCCAATACGGCGCAACGAGCAGGACCTGCTCCTCGTCCTCCCTGACCTTGCAGAAGTCTGCGCAAGAAGGCTCATTGGCGCATATTTGTGAAGGCCCCGGGGCCAGCTGAGCACCAGTGCATCTGTACCGGGAGATCCTTCAGTTAGAGAATACAAGCACTGGCAATGGGTCATGTCCGGAGAGGCAACAGATCTATCTGAGCGGCTCCAAAGATTCCCCATATCAGCTGGACCGCCTGGGGATGGAGTCGCCATACTCCCGGAATGATGTATGCAACTGTCGCAGTGCTGTCCATACGGACCAGTACGTGCTTGTGCAGAAGGCTTGTGTGAGGCGGCACAAGGCTAAGCATACTGCTTGCAACTCTATGCAGATGATGTGCCAGTGCAGTTGAGGCCCCGTCCACAGACCTGAAACTGCATGCCCGTTGTACGTGGCCCCCCATTCGTTGGCAGGAGGTGGTCTCGTCGGGGAACTCTCACTGTAATCCTCAGATCACCAATGCTATTAGCCAAAGTAGCCCTTTTCTGGTGGCCACCAGAAGAGGAACTAGATCGGGGAATAGGCAAAGGGACTCCACCTCGTTTGAGGCACTTGAGTCTCGACCGCGCATCTAGAGCGCCGAATGACACGTGCTGGGTTGTCGTGAAAACCCGCGCTATCAGCCGGCAACTCAACGGCACACGGCACGCTGAGCGGCTCAAGCCTTTACGAGAAAGGGGAGACGAACAACGTGCCGACGCGGTCATGCTTTGATGAGAGAACATGAACCACCCACGAACGCAGTCTCAACATGCTTAAGCCCAGGCATGTGAAACAGTGATCGTGGCCGTCAAATGAGGACAGGAAAAGACCGCATCCAGGGTGAAACGTCATCCTGAAAAGGACGCGATCTTCACCCGTGTTGCTCTTTAACAGAAACGCTCTCTTATTATGCTGAAGCACACAGGGATCAACGCGGCAACACAGCGGGGAAACTGCAAGCCCGCTGTGTGCACTCAACCGAATACCAGCTGTGACAACAGCTCTTTGTTTAAAGATGTAGATCGCGTGCAATAACAGCCAGTACCCGGGAGCTCGTGAAGATCACTTAAGCGCCGTAACACCAACACAGAGAGGTTTCGTGAAAACAGAGACTCGTGTCTCATTCACTCAGAGGACACAACCGGTCGGCTCCGAAGCAAAAAGCGTTTGTGTATGCACTTGATTCCGCCTTTATACCCGCACTGGTAGGCGGGTCGCGGAATGCAAATCTTGCATGCCAATGTATATTGGCTCGTTTTAGTTCACTCGAAGACGATTGGTCTCCCTAGCGTGATTCCAATTCGTTGGAAACTCCTCCGACGAGACGTAGGAGTTCCCGAACGAAAGGGAACTTGTAGTTTTAGGGTACTGCTGCTTGAAATATTAATATGTCTAGAAGAAGTCCTATCCTATAAAGCCCAGAATGCTTCTTTCTGATGCACACCAGGAAGTGTACACTTCAATACTTTGATTCCATCCCATCATCCTCAGCTCAGCAGTCCCTGGTACAGTGAACTCAGCCCACCTCTCCAACATGTTTCATCATAAGAAGTGGAAATGCATGTATATTTAATTTATTTCTTTACAGTAAGGTACAGTTCATTGTCCTTATTTCCATAATCTAATCAAATTAATCTATTGGAATCTGATCTCTGCACAGGATTCCATGGACAAGGCCCATAGTGCACTGTTAAATGCACTGTTAAAGGCATTCTCTCTCTCTCTCTCTCTCTCTCTCTCTCTCTCTCTCTCTCTTTATATATATCTATATATATATATATATATATATATATAATGTATGTATGTATGTAAATGTGCGTGTGTGTGTGTGTGTTAGTTTTTTTGTCTTATGCTCACCAAAGCTGCTTTTATTTGATTAAAAATACAGTAAAAAGTATTGTAAAAATATTATTACAATTTGAAATAACTGTTTTCTATTTTAATGTTATTTAGTGTTAGTTATTAAGCTGAATTTTCAGCACCCATTATTCCAGTATTCAGTGTCACATTATCCTTAATGACATGATCTTAATTACACCGACATTTTTAATAGCAGTGGATCACTTTTTCCACAAAAAATATTTAGCAGCACAACTGTTTTAAACATTGACAGTAATAAGAATAAGTAATATTTACTGAGCACCAAATCAGCATTTTAGAATAATTTATAATCATGTGACACTGAAGAGAGTATATAATTGTTCATATATATATATTGTGTACAACAATTATGCCGTTTTTTACAAATATTAACAAATACACTGTTTGCATAACTTTTCAGTAATTTTGTTATAGCTAATTTTACTTGAGTGAAAAAGAATAGCCCAACAACCTGTGCATCATTAAAATTACTTTTTCTAGACAGAAACCCACAGTTAAGCAATCATTACTCGGGGTGTGAATTTGTAAGACAGCTGTGAAAATGAAGACGAAAGACTATTGAGGAAAAGTTCCAGATAAACAAAGGCATATTTGAGAAAAAAAAAAAAATCTCCCTCAATCTCCATGTATATTAGATGCCCTAGAGAGCACTTTTTGTTCAGTTATCAGAAAGTCAGCTACTGCTGCTGTGAAAAGACTGTCCCTCAAAACCCTGCATGCAGAAAGAGACTTATGAAAGAAGCCACAAAGAGCCAAATAATTACTTTGAAGCAGCTACAGAGTTCAGGAGCTGAGAACAGAATAAAGGTGCTCTAGTCAACCATATAAAGAGCTCTGCAGAGCACTGCCATATATTTGGGATGTTGGCACAGATGGATGAATGGTTTGTTCAAAATACTGCAAGGAAGTTGTTCAAGTTTGCTATAAAATCATTCATCTTTAAGCAGTACAGTGATCTCCAGTGTAAGGGTCATTAATAATTAAATGAATAAATACAAATGAATATTGCGGAAATATTTTGAAAGCATTGAAATCTGAATAACAACCTGGAGCAAGATGTGTAACTTGTATATATTTGCCCAAAAGATGAAAAGCTGTCATTGATGATGAAAATTAGAATGCTGATAATGAATGCTTGTAGATTGTCTTTTCAAATATTGGTCCTTATTACAGCTTAGTTTTGAAGGAAAGCCCTGCAAAAATGAATATATGTAAATGCAGAAATATTCTTAATAACAACAGTGACCAAACGTTATAAAATCTATCTAAAATGCTGTGCTTTTTACATTTTTGAACTTCAGTGCTTTCAAATATTAAAAATCTTATATCCTGTACAGCAAGCCCATATTTAGTATTTAGTTATGTGTGTAACAATTCAGTTTAATCTAATTGCATTTTATAACAAAAATATAAACATATAAAAGTGTCAATTAACTTTTAAAGAATGATAGTATAAACATATTTTTCAAGCAAATCATTTCTCAAAATCTTTTTTTTTTTTTTAACACAGCTTTTCGAAGGTTTGGGGTTCGTAATATTTTAAGGCGAAAAGTAATATTGTGTCTAATAAAGTGTCCAGGTAATTTTTCAGACCACTGTAGAACAAAATTTTGGTAAAAAAACAAATTGTACTTTTCCAAAGGACTGTAGAGTATAAGCACAAATGCATGCCCATTGTAACTCTTATTCTATTGGTTCCATTTCTTAGTCATTCAATTCATGAACTTTCACTCGACAAGTGAGAGTAAAAGAAGCCTGATAATCAAAAATAAACTTTCTGTTTGTTAAGCATTACCTCCTACTACTACTTAATTCAGAATTACAAATCATGCTGTTCTTTAGTAATTATGCAGACCAGAACTTTAGCTGGTGTGGGTGTTACTAATAAGAGGAGCGAAGTGCCAGGTTTTTCACAGGTTTGGAGGCCCCGCTGAGTACTCTTTGAGTGTTATTATAAGTCGTATTATTACTTTTGATTACTTTGTCAAGAGACACTGCATGTAAGCAGTTCTAGTGAAGGTTAATATTTTCTTCCTCCACTTCAGGATTAAGCCAGCATTGAATACACATATGAGAGAAATATAGGCATAATGCGTTGCATTTTCTAAGGTGGACAATATTGCAGCATTGCTAATAATATGCATTGATTGTCAACGGAAAGTCATTATAGCATCATCTGATTTTTCTCTGACAGCTTCACATGTGGAAACAGAGCATCGCGGGAGCTCAGCCACTCGAAGAGAGCGGAGGGCGTCTGGGGAACCCTATTGGGCGTATTCAGGTGAGTCATTCTCTCCTTCGACCAATAAACAATGAAAATGTGTGCGGAGAATCGGTAAGCAATAGCAACAATGTTTACTCAGCATAAGCATGTGTGTCTGTGGGGAATCAACCCTATTGGGAAATTTAATGAGTATATTTCCCTTTGAAAAGCGGCAGGTGGGTTTGGTATATTAGTTGTACATGTTTTACAGCAGAAAAAGACCACTTCGAGCCACTGGGCGAAATCAATTGGAAATGCTTTGTCTCAGAGAGGAAATTTTTACATAATCTATATCTCCTCTAAGCAGAATCTGCGAGCAATTGCTGGATTGTTTTTATTCCGTACTTGAAGGGCTCTTATTGAGAGTTATGAAAATGAATCAATCAATGGCCTCTGACGGACATACGGTCAATAGTCGTGAACATCAACTGCTCTAATTTCATTTCAAACTCTTTCTTTTTTCTCTGCTTATATTTCCAGCTGATCTTTTATCTTTTTACTTCTGATTTCTCTCGTTCCTCTGGGCGTCTGAACGGTTCGCTTCATCAGCTCTGACAGACCAGTGCCGGCTTGTTCTTTGCCAGCATTCTGACTTGTGTCTGTGCTCAGAGAGATGAGGAACATTTATGCCTGTAGTTTCATCTGCCCTCTAGCATGGAATGATCTTTAAATGGTGCTCTTTCCTTTCTCTGGCGCTTGCTGGCAGCCATATATGTGTATTTACCATGTGAAGTCGTGCGATAAGCCCTGCAAGGCTTTCTTCCTCAGTGTGCCCGCTCTAATAGACGATGCAGCGTTTTCCAAATGTCGTTTCCATGATCTAATGATCTGTTTCAGAGGCTACAGTTTTCTGAGATACAGTTTTTTTTATGGGTTGCTTTTCATATCTCTCAGTAGGAAAAAAAAAATTATATATCTTTAATCTATCTATCTATCTATCTATCTATCTATCTATCTATCTATCTATCTATCTATCTATCTATCTATCTATCTATCTATCTATCTATATCTCTATCTGTCTATCTATCTATTTATCTATAATTCTACATTCTTACTTTCAAATTCAAATTGCATTTCTGCATCATGTTTGTTATGTCAAATTCAGGAATTGAATTGAATATTAATAGACTGGAATGGCTGGTAATCTTGCAAGATACAAAAAACTGTTAATGTTTTTTAAAAGTCAGAGATCCCAACAAGAACTCAGATCTGTTCTGCTATTCACATACATTTAGTATGTCAACACTTCTTTAATTTGTTTCAGTTTTTAGACCTCCTAATAAAGAAACATCTGAGACTAAATCGGTACTCAAACCCAACATAAGTCCTGAGATATGAGAGAGCAACCTATAAGCTATACAGTCTTCCTCTAAGCTTGGTTTACGACGAGTGAAGCAGACTTGAAAGTGTTAGACTTTCTGTAGACCTTGCACAAGTTTCCATGAGTGTTTTGAACAGATGTTGTTGTTTCTCAGGTATAGCTGTGGTTCCATGGCAGTTTCACTGAAAGCATTAATGAGGCTAGTCAGCATGAAGGCTTTATGATTCAATTCACAGGCAATATCTGTCTGCGGCACTTGTTTGTGCATTTTTGCTTGTCTTTCGCGCATTTTTCCCTCATACAAAGGTTTTATCTGCTCACCAGACACTTTAACTGTCATTTTTTTCTTCTTTTTGAATCAATTTCATTGTTTTGCAGCTTGTCTGTGTCAGAGCACTGTGTTGTGCATTCCCTGTCAAGTAAAACCCATGCCAGTGTCACTAGGTGGTTTGACACCACAATAGCTGATGTGGTTTTGTGGAATTTATCAAAGCTTTTTGTCTTTTTGAATAGATTGCATCCAATTTTTCATAAAGAAGTTTTATGAGGCATAAAAAAAATCATATTACAGATGTTACTGAAGAAAATATTTCATTTTATGGATCTCTTTCTTCAGCAACCAGTGTTGTTTTTACAGTAAAAAGTTTATTTAACTTGATGAGGAGCTATTAAACAGCACTAACAAAACTGTACAAAGTACCATGGTACTGCCATGAATGGTACTTTGGTAATACCATGCTTTTTGGACATTCTTTGGAACACTCTGGAGTATTATGTAAACACCATGCCTCATGAATATGGTGTCATTCAATGTTATGATATAGAGTATCCTCTTATTATTATTTTTTTGTAAGTAGTTATTGACACCATTATATTTTACTACTAAAATATAAAATTTGATTGCTTCATTAACATAGTGTCATTAAAAAGCCTTAGTCCCTATTGAAAATGTGGGGTTCAAAATAAAAATCTAAAAATAAGCTTTTTTTAGGATTTTGAAAATTGTAATGCTATGGGATTATACAAATATTTTTTTTATTAAATAAATAATATAATATAAAATATTAAAGCAAAAAGAGACAAAAATACAGAGACATTCTCATGTACATATTTATGATTTTCATTCAAATATTTATGCTGATAATATAATTTCAGCAATGAACTGTATTCATTTTGAAAAGAAAGCAAAACATTGCAGACTCTCAGACTTTTGGACCTGAATCTGTGCCTTGTAATGTTTTCTGAGGACCTGTTATCCCCTTTTAAATCTTGTTTTTGTTTTTGGAGTCACTAGAAAACGTTTTCAGGCTTGAATGTTTTTAAAAAGAACATTTTTTTTCTCACATATTTTACTTTGTTGCAGCACCTCTTTTCCCAGTCTGTCAGTAACACTGTTTAGTTCCTGTCTCTATGAAGCCCCTCCTTCTGAAAAGCGCAATGTGCTCCGATTGGTCGGCTGGAACAGTGTGTTGTGATTGGTCAAACTTTTTGAGCATGTTTCAGAAATTTCAATCCCACCAATATCAGCAAGCACTGCTAACAGGCTGTGTACATGAAAGCAGTTCAATAGCTTTTCTTAGTTAAAGCTTTAATGTTCTTTTAAAATTTGTGAAGCATCATAAGTGATTTTAGTCTGCGTGTTTGTGCTTCTTTTGAGCCAAGCCAGAATGCACTCAAACCTTTCATGCTCTCACAATCATTTCTATGGCCAGAAGTATTCTGTAGGCTTTACCTCTTTACCTTTTCCCTCTTTTAAACCCATTTTCATAGAAAAAGCAAATCAAAGCTTGGCACCTGCTGGAACAATTACAGATTGCCCAAAAAGCACATCTAAGATCTATTTGAGGGTTGACACATTTGCTTTTATGTGAAATAACTTAAGTTAAGTTAAGAAAAATACGTGTTAAAAATGATTTTTTTCTATAGATTTCTTTCTGCTTAGCAAAAGGATGGTCAGCCAAATTTTATTCTCTAGTTCACTTTTTCTAGCTTGACATTATTCAGTTTGGAAACAGGATAAGTCGGCCTTTGTTGGTAATTTTCCCAATTTAGGCATGCAATGTGCAAATCAGCATTGTTTATGTGCATGCCAAAGACCTATATAGGAGCCCGCTAACTTTATCGGAGGGTGAATAAAATAACAGAACTCCACCTAACAATATATTGATCTCAAGAACCTAATAAAGAGCAGATCTAACTTTTGCCTTCAGAACAGCTTTCAACAATCTTGAGTGAAATATTGCACAATCCTTCAAAGTAGAAAAGCCTCCAGTTCTGTGAGGGATGAAGAAAGTAGGAGTTCATTTCTCACTTTTAGCTCCAGAACTGCATTCCAAGAGGTGATTCTCTATATAAAGCTCTACAGTATATGACATGATGAGACGGTGATTGCGTTTACATGTACACCAATAATGCGATTTAAAAAAAATAAAAATCGAGAAAAACTCTTCACTCCCGTTTACAATTTTTTTTTTCATGATTCTGATTATTCGCTATTTAAGAGTGGTTATTTTTACCGCCATTCTTCACATACCCCTATGCACAGCACAAATGATGAACTCACATACAGTGTGTTACTGGCCACTGTTTTGATCCACTTGCGTCAAATGCAAAACACATTTCTATGGACGTATTAGATATTCAGAGCTGTAATGAACATAGCAATACCGCTGTACTTGGGGTTGCCTACGCTGAACTCATGTTCTTCACATCCGAGCACATGCATACTTTGGTCAGAGCGGTATTAATAATGCAATTAAGGTGTTTACTTGCCTGTTTATTGCGCTTAAAATCGGCGTACGTCACATAGTTTAATGCGATTATGGTTACTATGATTATGAGCCAAATCGCATTAGTTTAATCTAAGTATTGTGTTTACATGAGGCCAAGTTTAATCGCAAAATTGGCAAAATCCCAATATAGTTTACTTAAAGTTTCAAGCTATACCATCCAAAATGTAATAATATATATAGTTTTTAAATATATTAATAATTTTATTCAGCATGGATGCATGAAATATACCAAAATTGACAATAAGTACTTTTTTAATGTTACAAAAATTTCTATTTCAAATAAAAATTTTTTTTTTACATTTTATTTAAGAGAACATCACACACTTTCCACAAAAATATTAAGTACTACAACTGTTTTCAACATTGAGCTTAAGAGACTTCTTTCAAAAACATAAAATCATACCAACCCCAAACTTTTGAATGGTAGTTTACTTTCACACCTTTTTCAAATGCACATAATGCATGCTATTTTTTTAAATTTAAAGATTAAGTGTGTAATATGTAATATGTGTGTAATATTCAGCATTGCTAGCAGCACCAAAATATAGGAGTACTTATTCGGGCTGCTATAACATTAACGCATTAACGCATGCAATTAATTTTTGTCCAGTTTAATGCGTTCAAATATTTAAAGCAATGAACACATCATCCGTTAATTTTTGTCATCCTTTGGCTAGCTTTACATTTTATGATCTGCTCTTATTTATGCAAATGCTTTTAAACTATTCAAGCGCGACAAGACAAAAGAGAACGCGCTGCCTGTGAATGTCCTGTCTGTGACACACACTACGCACATAAAGACACGCACCAGTATCGTGCGCAGACAGCGCACCAGAATACAGTTCTCTTTCTCACTTGAACAAACAACACACACAATTGTGCCAAAATGTCCGCTTTGTCGAGTATCCTCATAACATAAGAGCAGTCTTAAATGAGTTAAATAAAGTCTTAAATGAAATTAAAGAGTTGTGAGAGAATGAGGCGCGTGTGAGATCTGCGGCTGGTCTTAAAGGGACAGCAGCCGATAATGCTCTGTCAGTAAAGTTAAACAAAGAACAAAGGGAACAGAGAAAATTACTCACTGCTCTTGACTAAAGAACTTTTGTAGCTTTAATAAGTATTAGTCTATATTTAATCTATAATTTATGCAGTGCAGACTGTTTGATAACTTTATTCAATTTCTGTATATTGTTCTGTATATGTTAGACAGGTAGGAAGGGCACAGGTAAATATGACATTTATTATGGGTTTATTAACACGTATTTCAAATATACTGTCTTTATGTTGTCTCTACATTAATTTGGATTTTTACTGTGAAATGGGTACATTATAAAATATATAAACAAAATATAAACCTATAAAAACGTAAGTGTTAATTGTGATTAATCGCAGAAAAATGTGTGATTAATCGAGTAATCTTTTTAATCGATGGACAGCACTAGTAATTATATAATGTGACACGCAACTTATACTTATTCAACCATTTTGGTTTAACTGCAATCAGTTCAGACAGAGAGAAAAAGATTTATTAGGTATATTTTATACTTTTTCTCACAGGAGTCTAGGATTTACTCCTACGACAGGTTGTGTCTTTTTGTTGGCATTGGATAAAGACAGTATCCATACAGCAGTGCTGTAATAAATATCAGCTTTGTGAAACTTTTAATATAAAGTTTTTGTTGCGTTTTTTCATTAAGGTGCTGAAAAAGTCTCTGAAACTGTACTTTTTTAGCTTTCATTTTGGCCTTTTGCCACTGAGATAATATAGAAAGGGCAGGAAGTGATGGGGAGGAAGATATTAGTGTCTGCTTTTTCTCAGATGTTTCTCCTGGAATCCCTTTTTTTCTCCTGGAAGATCTTTTTTCAAAGACAGGAGAAACATCTGAAAAGCAGGAATCTTAAGCAAATGTCTCCATTTGTCTACTATTTAGTCTCACTGCTGTCGAGGAGAAACAATTGAGGTAAAAGCGTGCTCATTTTCCTTCCCTGTTCGATGGTTTGAGCCGGATCTAAACTTCATTCCCCACATAAGCTCTTTAAATCAACATAAAATATGTTTTAGGTGAGGTTAAATTATTTTCATTTTTCACATTTTAGCAACTATTCAGTCCATCTACTCTCAAGTTCTATATAGAACCCTTGAAGGGTTCTCTCAGGCATTCATATAGAACCTTTGATCATGGGATCATTTTATGGATTTCATTTTAACTCAATCCAATTCAGCTCGTAAACATACTTTATTACTAGAAAAACATGGAAGTGCGACCCCATTTTGTAACAATGCAATACAATCAAGGATCTGTGATTTGTTAATTCTCTATAACCTTTATTTAACTGGCAAAAGTACAAAGAAAAGATTTTCAATGTTTTTACTTAACAACTTAATTGTACTTTGTAAATATAAACCAATTTTGATTTTGATGGCTGCAAAGCACTGCAAAAAAGTTGGGACCGAGGAATATTCACTACTGTGTTACATCACCTTTCCTTTTAATTACACTTTTTAACCTTTTGGGAATTGAGGATATATACATTTTCGCAGTTACAAGACTGCTCATATCTGATTCTATGAAAATCCGACAGTTTGGGACATGACTAGAACGAGTGCAGTAATGTACTGTAGTTAGTTCAGTTGTGCAGCGATGGCAGGTATGATCAAGATCAGGATATATTTTTGCTTAATTTCTCCTTTTTAAAATGGAGTCAAGAACCCTAAAGTTCTATACAGAACCCTATTAAAGGATTAGTTCACTTTTAAAAAAAACTTTTGCTGATAATTTACTCACCCCCATGTCATCCAAGATGTCCATGTCTGTCTTTCTTCAGTCGAAAAGAAATTAAGGTTTTTGATGAAAACATTCCAGGTTTTTTCTCCATATAATGGACTTCAATGGACCCCACGGTTCAAGGTCCAAATGACCGTTTCAGTGCAGCTTCAAAGGGCTTTAAACGATACCAGACGATTAATAAGGGTCTTATCTAGCGAAACGATCTGTCATTTCCAAAATAAATAAAAAATGTAAAGTTTTATAGGCACAAATGCTCGCCTTGCTCTGTTCTGTGTTGCGTTAATTCTGTTGAATGAACGAAATGACTCGAAAAAAGATTCGTTCATTTAGATGAACGAGTTTGAACAGGAGAGTCACGAATGCGCATCACATGTCCATTATATGGAGAAAAAACCTGGAATGTTTTCATCAAAAACCTTAATTTCTTTTCGACTGTAGAAAGACAGACATGGACATCTTGGATGACATGGGGGTAAGTAAATTATTAGCAAAAGTTTTTTAAAAGTTAACTAATCCTTTAAACCTTTTTTCTAACAGCGTATGTGCGAGATTGCTAGCACTTTTAGCATGCTTGACATATACTGTTATAATTTTTTACTCTTTCCCATGTGACAAACAAATAAAGTTCCTATTGTCGTGACAGATGCGTCTGCAATTCTGGCACTGGCAATATGATCTTTTTTGGACCTCGGTTCAGTACCACATGTCTCTTTATATAAATGACATATCAAAGTGCTAATTGTCAGGTCTGTTCAATAGCTGAGACATTACCGCTAATTGCCTGTCAACATAATGTGACCCACCTTTGCAGCTGCATTTGTAAATTACTTCATAATTAAACTCTTTTCATTCCATTTATAAATTCAGATAAATACGTAAAGGTAGTTTTTAAATGTAATTAGATTTATTTAAGAAGCCAAAAAGACTCAATATGCACAGCTATGTGTGGATTCAGCTGGGGAAAGAGCCTAGGAACTGACTGTGCAGCTTGCGAGGTGAGATTTGATTATGGTTTATTTAAAATGTGCGTGTGTGTGGAGGTATTTTTCAAAAGGGACAGATAATATGCCACACTGCAGGGTCTCCCCCAGGAGGTACGGCCATGCATCATTACTCATATTTTTCCTCACATATTCTTCCAGGATTTCATTTTCTTCTGCCAGTATTCTCTCATTCCGTCCCTCTCTCTCTCTCTCTCTCTCTCTCTCTCTCTCTCTCTCCCTGTCTGTCTCTTTCCCTCCTCTTTCCTCTTTCTATATCTGAGTAAATATCCACTTTGTGCTAAAAAGAGAGTATCTGTGTTTGACAGCTCACTGTTGTCCCAGCATGCTATTATTACAGGTGCAGTTTGCGTATTTTGTTTACTTGAACAGTTCAACATTTTAGAGTGAATTCTGGGTCATTTCAGTTCCATTTTTAACTGTATAGTTCATAACTAGTGATGCACCAATCACGATTTTTCATGGCTGGTTCCGATAGTCTTTTTTTCTTTTTCTTTTTTCTTTTTTCAAGTTACAACGGTTGCCTTTAAAAAAATGTTATCACATTTTTTGTTTCTTGTTTGCTCTTACTGGCCAAACTGTGCTTGAAAAAATATATATATATTTTGCCATTTTAAAATTAGAGGGAATGAATGCACTTTAATCATGATCCAAACAAAGATGCTACCCACATGTCGTTTTTGATTTGTAATTTCAAGATTTAAAGCAAAAACAGAATGGTCTAAATTTAGCTTTGTGAAATTATGCTTTATGCATGGTTTATGCATACCTGCATAAAACAAAGATGGACTGAATAAAAATTTAAATTCACTTTGACAGTTGGTGGGGCTTATGGAACAGCAGCGATATAGAGTTTCCTTGTTTACCGCAGTACACAAAGCACTGATGCACTTATAAACACTCCTTTAATAGGCATTACGGTTTAAGAGGAAAGGAAAATAGCATCAAATCTTTTTTGAAGACAGTCTCTTCAGATATACATTAATATAATCCCCAACTCCCAATTCAATATTTATATTTTTCTTTCAGTATGTCAAGCTTTGCGAACGGTGAGCTTGCTGTGCCTGGTACAGTATTTTCTCTGCGTTCGTCTTCAGCATGTCCCGTCTCTGGCCTTTGTTAAAGTCCTGTTTACAGACTTCAAAATATTTCCACACAAATGACATTTTGGGATGTGATTGTAATGCATGTTGTGTGCAAGTCAGAAACAGAGCAGCCAAAATAAAAATAAAATAATAAAACAGTTGCCGAATTTTGGTTCTGACTGTTGTCCGGTTCACCTGTGCATCTCTAATCAAATGTGTACTCTTAATACAGGATTATGAGCCAGCTAAAGATTTCAGTGGTCTTTCCTAGTCAAAGATGTAAAAATGTAGCACCATGACAGCCTGTTGTGGTTGGGTGCTAAAAAAAATCAGCTCTACGTTCCCCAGGATGATTCTTCTGTGTCCCTGGCAACCTCCTGTGATTGATGGGTCAAGATGGCCAACCTAGATGGTAATGCAAGACGAGCCCTCATAATTTGCAATGATAAATCGCTAAGACAGGAACCAATTTGTGTGAGAAATCCAGCTCCTATATCATCCTCAAATCTTTTTGTGGCAAAGTGCCTGTCCTCGCTGGGAAAACAAGTTTTATTAAGAATTCAAATTAGATAGGATCTGTTTAACATAATGCAATATAGCGCAACAGAAGGAGATTCTTAGAATGATCTCACATGTTCTCTGGTTACTCCGAGAAAGGAGCATATAGAGCATCCAAAAGAGGATTTGTCTTCTGGGCTGTTTATGTAGAGGGAAGTGAATGAATGCTTGGAGAAATGATGCAGTAGCAGAACTGCAGTAGCAGAACTGATGCAGTGATTTTGAAGATGCTGTATCATATATAAACAAAATAAATTAAATGGATGAAATACAAATCTGGGATTTCCTCTTGCTATATTAGCAAATATCCACTATACAAGTATATATATTATATGTAACACATACACAAAATAAAATACAGGCAAAATGAAGATTTTCACCATTTCATGTTCTATATGTAATATAGATAGATAGATAGATAGATAGATAGATAGATAGATAGATAGATAGATAGATAGATAGATGCTGTCACTTTAAGAGCTTATGCACGGATCCAATATACTGTTACACAACATGCATTTCCTCTCAACTATTTACATTCCAAAACTGACTGTTTTTACCTGAATACTCGGCAAGACTGACATTTTGACATCATTTTGTATGTATTTGACCGTTTCGAGCGATAGTTTACCCAAAAATGAAAATTAGCCCATGATTTACTCCCCCTTAAGTCATCCTAGGTGTATATGACATTCTTCTTTCAGACGAATACAATAGGAGTGATATAAAAAAAAAATATCCTAGCTCTTCCAAGCTTTATAATGACAGTGAATGGGCGTATATTTTTTGAAGTCCATCAAAGCGCATCCATTCATGATAAAAGTGCTCCACGCAGCTCTGGGGGCCTTCTGAAGTGAAGCGATGCGTTTGTGTAAGAAAAATATCTATATTTAAAACTTTATCGACTAAAATAACTAGCTTCACTGCCATATGCATCGATTTACGGTGGAAGAATAACCCTTGACGCACAACATAATGGTGAACGGAAGCGGAGAGGATAGACCACTCGCTGTATTGAGTCATTACACTGTATCATTATAAAGCTTGGAAGAGCCAGGACATTTTTTATATAACTCCGTTTGTATTCGTCTGAAAGAAGAATGACATATACTCCTAGGATGGCTTAAGGGTGAGTAAAGCATGGGCTAATTTTTATTTTTGGGTGAACTATCCCTTTAAATGGTAAATGGACTGCGTTTATATAGCGCTTTCACAGACTCGAGAGATGTTTGAAAAGTGGCTTTAAGAGAGCAGAGCACCACTTCTATAGATCAGTATTGCACATGCTTTTGGTGTGAGCGCGAAACCTGTGGGAATGACTAAAATTATGCAAGACAAACACTATTCAACCGGAGCAAATGTGAATAAAAGAGTTCAGGCCAGCACCTTGACTGTTTTTGGTTATTTACAGAACCTGGGACTATCACAGGGACAAGTGGATTTCTTAGGACACCTCTTTCAGTGATATCTGTCTGGAAGTTCTGTCAAATCTGAACAAAGTTTGAGTCATATATAAATACCTCATTCATTCATTCATTCATTCACAGCTTGAGTCATTTGTTTAGATCTCTTGGAACTGGTCTGAATTTGCTGTTTCGATATTGCAGGAAAAAAATCATCTCATTGTCTGTAGCCACATAAGTAAAAACAAAACAAAAAAGCTCATATTGCCACTTGTTACGTGCAGCCTGGCAGGCTAAGAGGAATACAAAGTTACCCTTCCTGGCAACAGAGGGTTTTGTAGCCGTGTCCTTGTCTGAGGAGGGGTTTGTTTGGTGAAGCTTTCCTCCCCACCCATAACATCGCCTCTGCATACAATGGAAGTGATCATATCTCTCCGTCTGAACAGGAGGAGAGGAAATGAGCACATTGGTGGGTGGACTGTAAAACATGCAGCTACATGCTTGATAGTAATCTACCAGAAAATACCAGATAATTGTGGACCTTTTAATTTTAATTCATAGTTAAGTTTCTTGTTGTAGTTGTTATTTCTTCCGTGTTAGTCGTTCTGCTGCTACAGCCATATCCTCAGCTATTCATAATTCATGCTCACCGGAATAATACAAGAATGCACAAGAATATCATTTTATTATAAGCCATGAAAACTCACTGCTCCTGTTTACTTCCAAATACTTTTATATGCTTTTTGGTGTAAACAAGTATGCTGTGTGTAAAATGACGTGAAAATTTGCGCAAGATTTATAGAAAAAAGTTAAGCTCTTGGGAATTAATTGTAAATATTAAAACGGAATGTTCCAAACCATTAAACAGCTGGGCCCAAAAACCCAAAGTTTCTTTTTTTCAGACTCCTATATAAAGTTTCACAGGGTGTGGAACAACATCCAGTTCACTTGAACTACTCAGAACAGGAAATCACTTTTTTTACGCAGCAAAGTACTTTAAGATGGAAGTTGATAATACCGGAGGCGAACCTTGTTTTGTCTGGAACGCCACTCGCCAGCTAATTAGACACAAATAGACATTTGATTTATCATTTCCTTAGAAATGGAAGTGGAACGCAGCCGAGATGCTTTAGAAGAAAGGGTCAAAGATTAGTGATCTAGAACATGCCATTCTTGATATAAATGAAGATTTAGACCCATTATGTATAAATATATAGTACGCCTAAGTTTAGGGCCGGTTTAATGTTTTTGAAAGAAGTCTTTTATGCTCACCGAGGCTGCATTTATATATTCAATAATACTGTAAAACAGTCAATATTATTTTAAAACAGTATTTATTCCTGTGAAGCCAAAGCTAAATTATCAGCATCATTACTGCAGTCTTCAGTCTGATCCTTCCAGAAATCATTCTACTATGCTAATTTGGTGATCAAAGAAACATTTCTTATTATCGTCAATGTTGAAAAAATATTTTTGGGAAACCATGACACATTTTTCAAGGATTCTTTGAATAGAATTGAATGGTATTAAAAGTGCATGTCGTTAATGGCATTTATTTTGAGATGATGTTTTATTTATCTAATTAAGAGCTATTAAGAGTCATTTGGGGAGACTTGAGGTGTAGTTTAGGGTGTGCGCATGTGTTCTAGACTCGTTATCATCATCAAAATATGGTTAATCCTAGTACACAGGATTACAATTATTCAGTCACAAAGAACCGGCTTTGAATGCAGAAGTCTTTCCATACTTAAAGCTTCAACTTAATATTGGATGCTGATGATGTGACTAGTCCAGGATAATGTTTGGCCTATATTGCTGATGTTTCTATGCAGTTATGGTGTTTTGGATGGTTGCTAGGTGGATGCTTTCTCAACCAAGACATGAGTGTGATATTCTCGTCTCTAGATCTGGCTCAGGTCTACTTTTAGTGTTTACTAGGTGAAAATAGTATTTTTTAAGTCTGTTTACTTAGAGAAGTAATTTTCCATAATAATCCACAGTTTTTTTTTTTTTAGATATCATTCATTCATTCATTTTATTGCCCTAAGATTGAATTAATTATAAGCCTCAAATGTGAAATGTAATTTGGCTGCTTGCATTCAATACTGGTGATACTCTGAAAGTGTTCTTCATTCCAGGTTCAAAGCTTTAACAATTTTCTGTGACTGAACAGCTCAGAGTAGTTAAAACTACAATCCCGTTTCAAACAATTACGGCAAGAAAAGAGGAATAATTGTGCATTTTCCATTTTTGTGGTATTATTGAAAATGTTTTGAGATAAATGTGAGAAAATGAAAGAAAATTGACTTGGTTGCAACAGCTGTCATTATGCATCCAAGCAGCATTGTTAACTTTTAACAGAATAATTTAACTTTTTAAGATGCAAGATAAATGATATTTGTATGAGTTGTGGGTAACACTTTATTTTACATTGTCATTGATACACTTTACATTAGTTCCTGTAGTAATAACTATACATTTTGCATAATTACATGCAATTAACCCTAAACCAAACCTTCATCCTAACCCTATAGTAAGTACATATAGTTAATTATTATAGTAATTTTAATATTATGGTATTATAATAATATATTTCAAGACTTCCAAAGCATTTTGTGACAAGCAGGCTTGTGTAAATAGGCTAAGCTGCTGAGTCAATGAATTGAATCAGTCCAATTCATGAAGGAATCATATCATATGGCTTCAAAAGACTTATAGCTTTCGAGTCATATTGCCTGTTTTATTGATACTTTTACTATTATTCAGAATAATGTTTCTTTTTGTGTTTTACATGCTTGAACTGAGGATGTCTAATAGCATTTTCGTGTTTTTGTGTGAACTAATCATTAAAGACCGATTGTTTATTGCTTCTCATTTCTCTTTGAATTAGGGACATTTCGCATATGTTTCCATGAATATTTATACTAGATCTAGTCATTCATTTGAATATGCATATCTATAATCTGCTCACAAGAACACTCTCAGAATTCCTTAATTCCTATGACTAACATGTTTAATTCTTTTTGAAGCATAACAAGCATTTGCTCGTTCATTTACAAGTCACTCCTGCAGTGAAGCTCATAGTAAGTGTAACGAATTAACTCTATGAAATATTAATAATCAATAATAACTGGTTATAACTGATTATGAATATTTGGATCAGTTAATATAATTAACTTAATGAAATTAATATTGCAATAAACCCACCTGTTCGTCCTGTGAACAATCACCGTTATTTGTTTATTAATTCTAAGAAATATTAATTTCCGGGGAAGGGAAATGCCTTTCTTACTGTACAGTACTAAAAGCCTGTAGTCAAAATCTAAATCGTAACATAGACTTTGTTTGCAAGAAGAGAATCAGAACCAAATACATATTGTGCACAAGTTTTATTAACTAAATCACAAACATAACTATTCTAAACACATACACAGATGCACGGGTGAGTAAAAGGGTGAGTGACAGTAAGTCCATATTTTCAAATTTTGAATACTTTATTTTATTTTATTTGGACTGTGAACATTATATTATATATTTTTATTGTACTTGAAGATAATTTTACAACAAAAGCTTCCCAATTCTGAGATAAGATTTTTCAGTGTCAGTCTTAAAAATAAAAAGTTAGAGTAATTTACATTTCTGGAATGTGGAAGAACGGTATATGTCCAGTTAATGTGGAATAACAGTATAAGTCGAATTCATCATATCACTTTAAACCACTGGATATCTGATTCCTTTATCTTAGTTTAAATACAGTAACAGGACCTTAAAGAAAATATTAAGCATTTCTTTCTGTCAATTTATTTTTTTTGCTAACGTAAATCACAGAACAAATACAGACAATACAGTACAGGGACATCAACGCAGCTAAAACGTTTCGATTAATTTCTCCGTGGTTATAAGGAGTACAGCTTTCATTTCGACCCATTCATGACTTTATCCGTAAACAGAGTGAGCTACATGAACTGTAGTACTCGACGCCCAGTAGCCTACACGCCCCTCTGACTGTAACTGCTAACGTTTGGTAGATACATTGTACATATATGGTTCTTACACTCGCCTCTTTCGGTGGACTTTTTCCTCATTTTAGCTCTCCTCTCCGGTTCACATATGGTTTCCCAGCATCCCTAAAATACTTCCTTGCTCTGTCCTTTCATTCGTTGAAGTTTGGTCTCCTTTTTTGCCAAGGTTTTGCCTATCAATGTCAGCAGCGGACATGAAAGCAATCGGCGTCTCCATTTTTTGTTAGTGGACATAAACGTTTTTACTTCGTAAGACTATTTTAAAGTTTAAAATACAGAGTATTGGTTGCGCGAACACACCCCCAAAGTGCTTCTGTATACAAAGTGGCACACATACATTCATGTCACATGGTTATCTCATTTTTAAAAATTTTTAAAAGTTGTTCGTCGCATGTACTCAAATGTGGAAGTTGCACTCCTTTTCTTCTCCGTTGGATGAAGAAGATATGATTGAACTTGCATGGTTAGTTCATATCTGTTCTGGTTGAAGGTTTTCTCTCTCTCCATGAGCACATGGCTGAGCACATGCAGATTGTGACCTGCCGGCCCTGGGCTGGAGAGGCCACGCATGCAACCAAGGAGTGAGGAAGTCGGAAGAGTAGATGGCTGCCCATTCAGTAATGGAAAAGTTGCAGTTTTCCTCTGAGTTGGATTGAAGAAAATACAGTCTGACTCTGTTGGGAGAGTGAAGGCCTTAAGGGTGTGGTCACAGCCTGCAGGGGTCCGGGTGGGGGTCCCCACAGACATCAACCCGAAGGAGCAGCAGTGAAGGCCAGAAGCAAGAGAGGGAGAGGCTTGTGTAGATGCAATTTAAAGCCTGAGAAAGGTCCCACCTCTCAGGGTTGGCTCGACCAATAAGAAAGGTGGAATTTCCAAGCGGGAGAATTTGATTTATGGATCTTTGTTTCAAGCGTGCTCATTTGCATGTGCAGCTGGATTGGTTGCTGATGAAGAAACTATGAAAGATTCTTGTAATGCTAATATGTTGCGCAGCTATCAACATATCATATACACGATCATTTCAATCTTCAAAGTACCAGTTTATAAAGACCAAACATGGTATAGGTGAGGTTACATTGACCGTTTATTGGCATGTTCATTTATATATCATTTTGTCTATGATTAATGCAGCAAAGTCTGTTTTAAAGTCTGTTTTTGTCTTCTCTGTCTTGACCACATTTTTGGCAGCAATAAAACCAACTTATCTGATCGTAGTCATAGTAACCAAAGACCCTTCTTGCCCTTGTTGGGGGGATGGGGCCACAGGTCCTAGAGTGAGCTTAAAAGATTATTTGTTAACCATAACAAATAATTGTGTCTGATTGGTCTCAGTCGTTACATAAGTCTTTTGAACAACAAGCCTCTTTCGACAAATAACGCAATAGTTCTGCTGAACGAATCATAATCTGCATAATTAGCATCTCATTGATTTGTAATTAAGTTCTAGGCATATTTGTCCAGATTTAGATCTGATCCCCTGTTTTTTCGCATCACTTGACGCTATCAATGACCCTGGAAAAGTGGCAATAACCGCAGGGATCCTGCCCAAACCCCAACCAGCTCCACTGTCACTATCAATCGCATCAGCGTCGCATGTTTGTTTCCTGTCGACCGTGTGCGGTACACAGACCACCGAGGGTTAGATTGAACACGACTGGTGAGCAGAGCTGTGCCAAAAAGTGTGACGGCTGCCAAAGTCTGCGCTACGTGTCCCATTTTCTCAGGGGGGACAAAACAGACATGACAAGGCAATCTCCACACAGTCAGCGTTCCCGTGGCAACAACAGTTGGGTTATTTATCTGCAAGGTTAATGGGATTACGGCTGGTAACAAAGATAGTGGATTGAGACAAACATGTGCCCGTTGGACTGAAGGGAATGTGACAGAGTGGTAGCTGTTGAGCTAAATGACTCAGCTAGTCCAAACAGATGGCGCTCAATACATACACGAGTCATAAAACAGTTTTATGGCTGGCGTTCCTGGTTTTTCCCTCCAAAAGAGATCTGAAAGTGGCACTGTATATTTGGAAGCATTTGCATCATCTTGCCTGTGCATGTTTTACTCACTTTCAATTTTGGATTCTTTGTTCTACTTCTGTTACGCAATGCTTTTTGCCAGAAAGTTCAATTTTTGTCTCATTTATTCATAGAACATTGTTCAGTGCATCTGGATACTCATTAGCAAAGTTGAGACTCTCTTCCAGTAAACAATATATAAAATATAAAAAAAATTACTTGGAAAAAGACATTGAGGCATCTGCAATGTTTCTTTCCTCTTATTTTAACTATGACAAATATAGTGAAAATAAATATACCAACATGTAGGCTATTTTAAAGACATTTATTTTATGCTAAGTTTACAGTACTATGAATATATTTACATACAGTATTTATGTACTTAATATAAATACCCTGCACCTTTTAGTATTCTAAATTAATATACTAACACACACACACACACACACACACACACACACACACACACACACACACACACACACACACACACATATATACTCAAGTGATATGTCAGTTTATGGATCTGTACTATTCTTTGTATGAAATAAATGTATTTTTAATACATTTTGGTATAGGTTTTTGTTTTTCACTAGGGGAATCTATTTACATTTTATCTAGGTTTATTAACAAAAGTTGGCCAATTATATATTTCTTAATATTTTTCACAGTTTGACTTTGTCGTGGGCTGAAACTTATGTAAGCACTCCTCCAGACTAAGTTAACTCTGCTCTCTGTTCCTAGCTGTATTTGTCAGTGGATCACCAGCTTTCTGACAGATAGGCAACAGCTAGTGATAATGAGGTAATTTAAATCCAACACCTGCACCATCAGCTCTGGCGCCCCCCGTGGATGTGTGCTCTCCCCACTGCTCTTCTCCCTGTACACGAACGACTGCACTGCCAAAGACCCTTCTGTTAACCTTCTGAAGTTTGCAGACAACACTACTATACACGGCATCATACACAATGATGACGAGTCTGCATATAGGCAGGAGGTGAACAGCTGGTTGTCTGATGCAGCCATAACAACCCGTTATTAACAAAAAACCATTATAGAGTGTGTAATTTTTACCTAGCAACCGCATAGTAACATGCCAACAACCGCTCAGAATACCTTAGCAATCTTATAGCAAACAACTTTGTGGCGGTGAGTTTTGCAGGGTCAAGCATTTTTCTTCTAATCTAGTTGTGTAATTTATTTAATGTGTTGCTTGTTAAATAAGACGTTATGTATGTTAAAAAGATGATGATCAGATGTAATTTTATAATAATGAAGAAATCCAGATAGTTCCAAAGAGGGTTTCAATTTTCTTGCATTTGTAAATGTGTTTTCAATTTCAATTTGCATCTAGGGCCTTGTATTGCATCTACAAGGCCCTGCATTCATTCGTAAATGTAGGCCTTAGGGCAACACAAACAGCATAATAATCATAGATGTGTTTTTATGCCACTTGCCAGCTTCTGTCATCAATAAAATACGTTACACATAGCCACTTCATGTTTGAATCCCCAGTTGTTTACAATTAAAGTTTCATTGAAAAAAATTCAGATGATGATATACAGTAGTTGTGTATCTCTGCATTGCCAGGCTTGAGATGGAAGGGAGAAAAATGCTGTATCGTTCTCATTATCATTATCTCGCTCCTCTTGTCTCTTTCTGGAAATCAGATCACGCAGAATTAATCCAATTAGTGTCTCTGTTAATTAGCCTGCTATTCCAAGACTGAGATATAAATTAGAGCTTTCAAATTGTTTGGTGAGATTGTTCTGAACACTAATTAAAATGTAGTGTGAATTATATGAATTGGCAGGACATAAAAGATTAGTTATTTCTTGCCGTAAAGAAAGAAGGAAGTTAGGAAAGCAGTGAGATTTAGCACACAGCTACATGATTGCAAGTAGTTCAAGTCGCCCATCGAATCTGCAGCAGTCTTTCATGTAGATGAGGCTGTTATAGGTTTATTGATATTTCTGTTATATACAGAAAGGCCATGGGGAGTGTAATGGCTAATAAACGGTAATATATCTGGAAAGGATGATGAGTCGTACAAGATGTAATTATCCAAGTCAATTAATTCTGCTATTATATTTATATATTGCTGCATAAAATTGTGTTATAAAGGAAATCCATGCATTTGATTGAGTAAAAGATGACGAAAAATACTTTCTACATGAGGTGTATTGTATGGACTAGCCACACCTGTATATATTAGTGCTTATTTGATGCAAAATCACATTTAAATTCAGCCAAATCTTAAGCTGGTGGAGCACCAATAAAAGTGAAAGTATTGCAGCGTAATTGCATCTCTCAGGGATCTGTTTGAAAATACACATATGTAGTGCATGGCGCCTCACACTGCCTTGATGTTAGAGTGTCAATGAAAAATTCAAAAGGGCTTTGAGGCATATACTATCTTCTTATGATCCGTACTGATGCCCTTAAATGCTTTGAAATATATTCCAACAGAAATTCAACAATCAGCAACCATTAGAGCATAATTCATTCATTTACTCTGAGAGTGAGAAAAAAAGCACCATAAAGCCTCTTCTGTTGCTCTCAAATGTAATTCACGGTCATTTACAATTATACGGGTTTGGAACAGACTGACGGCAGAAGGTCTGGACTCCATAGCAGGTTTCATTGGCCAAGGACTGCCCAGAGGCCGTCTGACTGACATGTAAAGCAACCAATCACAGTTAATTTTGTTCCATATCATGCTTAGGGGCGTGAAAATGTAACATCAATGTCCCTACAATAAAAAAACGGTGTGTAAAACTATTGTACTTATTTTAAAGAGTCTATCCCACAAACTTTACATTCTTCACCTACTTTTGAATATCCAGTGTTTAGTTGATCCTGATAAGCGCTCTTTGTGACAGTTGTAAACACGACAGCTTTCTTCTTCCATGAGGGGGTTTGGCATCATGACATCTTTGTTTCAGACCGCAACACGCATGTCTCTCAGACGTCCTGTAGAATTCAACCAATCAGATAATGTCTTTGAAAATCCTGAAGTGTTTCCAGTTAAGTGTGCCATATGCATCAGACGTTCAGCCAGCGGTCCGTAGGTTTTAAGTCAGAGTCTGAGACTCGGTTTGGAAAAACATAACAGTAAATAATGGCATACTTCCATAAAAGGAAGAGTTTGAGCCAAAAATCTAATGTTCTGTCATTATTCAATCACCCTTATGTTATTCCAAACTTGTATGACTTTCTTCTGTGGAGAATTTTCAACTGTATTTGTACATATAACGAGTATTATAAAGACATGAGGGTGAGTAAATGATGACAGAATTTTAATTTTCTCAGGTGATCTATCCCTGTAAGTCCTATTAATTATCTCCTCTGACATTTTTTCTCAGTCTTTAAAGAAGAGTTGATAGGTTTCGTCTTTTTGTCGGTGAAAATTTGTTGCGTTTGCAAGAGCAAGACACAGGAAGACACTACAAAACTGTCAGCTATCACCTTCCTTCAACACATCTCTAAGTGTGATGTGATGAAAGCTGTTGCATCTTGCAACTCGTGAGGCACGTTGTCTGTGGTGACCGGACGTCAGATATATATATGGTCCTTACGGATGAACAAAGTGTTGAAGTGAAGGAGACGCTGAATGACTTTTAAAAGAGTGTGATCCGTCGATCACCCTGGCAGGGTGGATGTAGTGTCACTGACACAATTGAAGATGCCGAGAAAGCCAATTGTTTAGTCTGTGACACAGAGAGATTAAATGGTTCAATGAAGATTTGTGGACTGTCAGTTAGATGGAAGGGGACGGCGTGCAGGAAATACCGTAGGCTGATAACTTAGGATGAGAACAGCGTCTTGGTCTTTTCACAAAGGAACCCAGATGACTAATTAATTAGGAGAACAGAGAGCGGAGGGAATTCGTCTCGGCTTTGCACAGGTGTTTTAAATCTATTTTAGAGAAGATGGTGTCCTGCATTGCTGTGGGGGGCTTATTTCAAAGAAGGCTGAATCTGGACGGGAAAATGAGTATTCCAGGTGAAGTGTCTTTGTGTAGATATCCAACCCCTGCTGGGACAGAAACCGACAGCTGGTTTGGGGCACACTGTGCTAGCACTTAACAAATCAGAATAGAGGAGTCTGGTCCAAGGAGAAATCAATGGGGAGGTGGAAAGGGGTAATCCAGCATTCATCTAAGATTCCTATTAGCACCAAAAAAAAAATGGGTGGAAAATGCAAGTGGCTGACTGTGATCTGAGCTGTCTGCCTAAAAGCATAGACAAAGAACCCTAAGGAGATACAATAAAGGCCAAGATAACCCTCAGAATGCGCTTAATTGGCCTGTGACATTGGGGAAAAAACTGCATCAGATTGTAGCATCAATTCATCGTTTTGGACCTGAACAGCCGTGTTGTCAGAATGCAAAAATATTCACAACTGAGAAACCAGTTGCTTTGCTGTCGCTTGAAAATTTATGTCAATTAGCAGAGCTCCGAGGAGAGTTCCGCACTGTAGCGGTGGGCCAAGAACTTTGGAATGACCTACTTGTCCCCTCATTAATTGGGTAAGAGGAGTAACCTTTCCTTTAAAGAGGAGAACCGTGACTTCTTCTGTCCCAATGGAAAGTGATCTGACCTTAATCTGTCAGATGGAAAAGAGAGCTCCGCCATTCTCTTGTGGTCTCAGTGTTCCTGTTCCAGAGACCTAGGTGTTGGGTTGAAATTGGTCAGGGCATTTCAGTTTTCTGTCTTCAATTGCTTGGTCCACTAGCATCCAGCAATATTGGGTGTTTCATTAGATTAGATTAGATTAGATTAGATCAAATAAGATTAAATTAATCTGTACATTAGTTACATTTGTATATCTGTACATTTAGGCATAATTCAGTGACTCTTTCTGCAGGTCACACAGCTATACACCAGTAGGTGTTGACAAGTGACCATATCGATTTGTTCAAAAGCACAAATTAATTCAGGAATGCAACAAGTGACTGTCAGTGAGTGAGTCCCTGAATTAGGGATGTGTGAAACTAGTTGACTAGTCGATTAAACGATACTGCTGCTTTATATTTTTACAAAGGCTGTTTAAATTACCATCAACTGGCAATATTGGTGTCTAAAACGTAAGATACTTGATATTAACTTCTTGTTTATGGTTTCTGTTTGTATAACGTACTCTACTTTGCACCAGTGACCCACACCAGTCAAACAAACCAAACTTTGTCAAACTGACTCATGTCCACAGCAAAACCCTAGTGTGAAAGCGTCCTCAGAATCTCATCGGGATGTCATACAGTATATAGACAGGGAAAATAAGCATGACTGAGCTCAGTTGGGAGTCGACAGACTTTTAGCAAAGAACATTAGAGAGAACATTATGCTTGACACCACGATCAGACCCTCAAGCCCGAGGGCAAATCTGATGTGCTGCTGTCTTTAAACCTATGACATAAAATACTTTGGTTATTAACATTTTTTGACTATGCAGATTTGATTTATCATCATGGTTTGACACGGGTCGGTGTGTGGTGGCAACCATGCACCTTTTAGACCAATCCAGTGAGGCTTTTCACCTCTCCTCCCACTTTCCACTATCTAGGCTGGTACGAATCTCAGCAAGAGCAGTCCTGATGAGGAAATTAGTGGTTAGTTAAATTTCGTACCTTTTTGTTATGTATTCAGGTTGCCATAGCAAAATCTTTTTAATCTGACTCTGGAAAGCCGTCCTAAATTTGGAGTGATTAGCTTCAGGCTCCACACTGGTCTTCAGAAATTACATTAATATATTGTCATGTACATTTGTCCTTGCAGGAACCTGAAAAATTTTCCTTAGGAGTTTTCCTTTACTTCCTTAAGATAGTTTGCTCTTGTTAAAGAGCAAAGCCATTGTTTTTACTGCTCTTAAGAATCCCATCCATACATATAGCTGTTTACCACAGCCCTTTAAATGTCACAGAGTATTATTCATATACTGTGTGGGAGACTTAATTTGAAGCGCAAAGCATTAACCATTAGGAGGCAATTTAAATACACCACTTTGACATGGACTCTGATATATGTGCCACCACTGGTAATGAAACCATTCATCAGTTTAGCACTGCATGTTTGCAGAATATGCGTGTTCATATTTCTCTGTCTTAGGCCAACACAGATGGCTGATGAGCAGCAAATGATAGGTCAACAACATTATGAGAAAAAGTTTGCATTGCATTTGTTTAGCTAATTCTGATTTACATTGCAAATGTGTACTTTTCCTCAACTGGTAGAAAGAGATGAGTCAATGTTTAGTCAACAGAGGAATTTGACATGATCCACTCTGTCTAAAACTATTTTAAATAGCATTTTGCAAATTCATTTTTACACAAAAAAAAAATGTTTTTTTATTTTGAATGATTATTCATGCTATTTTTATTGATTGTGAAGCCTCCTGCAAACAGAGAGACTACATTAAATATTTGTGCCACACCACAGGACCTTTTAAAATGAAGTCAAGGAAAAATGTGATTTAAAAAGGTTAAAAAAAAAATGCACTTAAAATATTTCCATTATATATCCATTTAAATTTGTACCTAAAATCATGATTTGCATTTTAAAATTTTATAGACGGTACACATGTTATGCATCAACTACACAATTACCTTTTTGAATGCTAAGATACATTTATGTTGAGGTTAAATAAATGGCAATAGCAAGGTCAATTTGGTGGTCATACTGGTGGTGTGTAATTTGAGCGCATTTGAGGTTGGTTTTAAGCATATCTGCCAATGAATAAATGTAATACAAATGTATTGAAAAGTTTCATGTTCATTGTTCCATATCCTTTCGTAGGCACCCACGGACCACGGAGATGGGCCTCCGCTTATCCAGAATGTGGGGAAAGGAATCAGTCTCCAGTGGACATCCTAGATAAAGACACCCGAGTCTCTCAGGAGTGCCAGGAGCTCACCTTGGATGGCTTTGAAACCAAGTCATCAAACAGGACTACGATGAAGAACACGGGCAAAACAGGTTCATCAACAAATTAAACTTTTAACAATCCTCATCTGCTCTCATTTCAGAACTTTGACCATCACTGCAGTCTTAGCTTAAGGCCACTTACATTTTTTAAATGTTTCCAAATAATTGCACTGTAAGAAACATGTAGATGTTGAAAGATGTTGATTTCCATCATGACACTCCGTTGCATCAGGTTTTAGGGAGTTTGAAAGTCATAGCCCAAGCAAATATCAGACATGCTGTACACAGTCTAACACCACCCTCAGTAAGTTCCTATAAGATCACCCTGCATTATGTTATGATGCTTGTACATCTGGTGTGGATGTGGAAATATGAGCAGCATTAATTACAGCTATTTTTTGAAGACTTGAACTACCATTCAAAAGTTTGAGATTGCTATAAAAAAAAATTCTGAAAGAAGTTTCTTATGCTCACCAAGGCTGCATTTATTTGATTAAATATTACATTAAATATTAATATTACAATTTTAAATAACTGTTTTATATTTTGATATAAAGCTTAATTTTCAGCATCAATACTCAAGTTTTCAGTGTCACATGATCCTTCAGAAATCATTGTAATATGTTGATTTGATGCTCATCTCTTATTATTATCATGGTTGTGCTGCTTAATATTTTGGTGGAAACCGTGATACACTTTTTAGGATTCTTTGGTAAATAGAAAGTTCAAAAGAAAAGCATTTATTTGAAGTAGAATTTTTTTAACAATGTAAAAGTCTTTACTGTCACTTTTGATTAGTTGATCGTGCATCCTTGCTGAATGAAATATGAATTTCTTAAAAAAAAAAAAGATCATATTATATATATATATATATATATATATATATATATATATATATATATAACATTTAAATGTAATAAAAAAATATGATCTGCAATTTTTCTTTTAAAAATATTTATTATTTCTGAATATTCTCATTTTCCTAAGAATTCTTAGTGGCCATAAATATTCTTATACAGTCCCCCACACCTTATCTAACACCATTACATTTTGCATTTTTGCACTAGTTTGTTGGGAAATCAAATCACCCACTTTGGCCTACAAATCTAAACAAGGATGGCTGATGAAACACCATACTTTTCAAATTATGCATTTTGCTGGTTTTAATTAGTAGTGATGTTGAGAATGGCACACTCTAAGAGCGCTATATTTACTCTTGAGAACTTGAGAATTTAGTTTTGGGAATGCTCGCCAAGACCATCAACTCGTTGTGGCATAATTACCATAGACCTACTGTTTACAGAGCACAGCATTAGATCCTTTAAAACCCTAGCATCACAGTATTGAAATCGCGTTTGGAGGGTTGGTGGTTTGGGGTGATGTCCCCCTCAGTTGAAAACACATTTATTGGGATCACCCTCAGATGAAATCGCCTAAGGCTGGGGGCCCCTAGAACCTTCACCACCTTTCGCCCCGTTAGCAACGGCCTTGCGAGCATCTCCTGAGTTCCATTAGTCTTTAGCCCAGTGTGTGCATACAGCGACGTTTGTGTATTCACCAAAAGATCCTATCTCTCCACAAACATTCATCATATCCCACTGAATCAGTTTGTTTACTCACATCCCTACACTTCAGTTTACTTAAGAATTAAACACAGATCTCCACACCAGAGCTTATGTGACGTGAGATGTCTTCACGTAGTTCCTTGCAGTTCATCCTAGTTTCTTTTGATCATGCTTCTCTTTCTAATGTGTATGCATGAGTATGTGGCAGAGCTGCAAAACTTTTCGTGCAGTTTAACATGGTACGATGTGATTAAGGGCCAGATTTACCTAACAGGGCAATTTAGTGTGAGAGCGCAATCCCATAAAAGTGCCGATGGGGGTGGAAAGTTCTGCTCGTGATCTACTGACGTCGTGCAAAGTTAAGAACAGAGACGTAATAATGACCAACGCAATCTACCAAGAGCTGGTCAAATTAATGTCCGGAGCAAACACAAGTAAATTGACTAGCGCAAACCATAGGAAATCACCTTGCATGATTCATATAAATACTCCCCTCCCATACATTTTGTGTTTGAAAGGGAATTTGTTGCTTTCTCCTATCCAAGTTTATAATGCAGAGATGATAATAAGCTATATTGTAAGGTGATTCTAAGTCGAGCATTAAATAAATTTACTGTCACGTGAAGGTTGGTAACCCTTTAGATAAGGGAACACATTCACTATTAACTAGGGGTTTTCTTTCAAACTTCTAATTGCTGGTTATTAAGTAAGGTAGCTGATGTAGTGGTTAAATTTAGGTATTGGGTAGGGTTATGGGATCTAGAATATGGTCATGCAGAAGAAGGCATTAATATTTGCTTTAAAGTACTACTAAACGGCCAACATGCTAGTTATATGCATGCTAAAAAGCAACTAGTTAATAGTGAATATGTGTTCCCTAATCTACAGTGTTACAGAATGTTTTATGATCTGGCTGTAAAAATTGTTAGTTAATGTTTTGATTTATTAACAAATAGGTTCAATAATGCATAATGCATGTTTATTTGCTGCAGATAGTGCTCCTATGTGATTCCACTGTCCACAGATTTTACTGTCTCTACTTACAGTTGAATGGATTCAAATGTCCAGAATGTTTTAAAACGTCACAGAGTTTGACCAAGTTTATTAATTGGCATTGGAAAACCAAGTGTATGAAGTAGTTATCCGGTTTCTGCAGTCTACCCAGCAGAAGCAATGGAAGATATTTCAATTTGTTTACCAATCCTGGCTTTAAAGAGTCAAGAGGTCGACTCTTAATGCGGCATAATGTGACAGTCTGTGCCAGGAGAGCCCATGGAGCTCATTTTGATGTGTCCGCTCTGGCCTGCAAAGTGCACACTCAGTTTCTTTTGCGTCATTATTTCTCTTAAAGGTCCTTTGTCAACATAAAAAAGACAAAATTCCCCTAAAGCATTTTTACAGTCTGAAGAAAAGCAGGGTATTCAAATGTGTGTATATATATATATATATATATATATATATATATATATATATATATATATATCTGAATGCAGTATTTGTTGTTGAATTACACAGCTTAAAATGCTGTAAATATACTTGGCAGCCTTAGTTTTACATTCTATGGTTCATTGAATTTGAAGTAAATATTTATTTTAAGAGTATTTAACTCCCTCATCTTGTCTCGTTTTCTTCATCACAGTGTCTATAGTTCTGAGGAATGATTATTTTGTGAGAGGGGCCGGCCTACCCGGACGCTTCAAAGCAGAGAAGGTGGAGTTTCACTGGGGCAGCACCAATGGGTCGGCTGGTTCTGAACACAGTATCAATGGAAAGAAGTTTCCAGTAGAGGTGAGTAAGTCACATTATGTCTATAATACAGAGTTCATGAACTAGGGCTGGGTGATATGGGCCTAAAAAATGATCACAATAAAATGTTTCATATCAGCCGGTATTGATAATCATCATAATAAATGTAAAATCTTTATTTCTTTCAAGTTTAAAGGCAGATTTTTTTTTCTCCTGAGGGAAAGTTGTAGAAAGCTATGGAAGCTTGTTTCTGCCACAGAATAAAAAATGAAAAGGGTAATTGCGACTTTTTGTCAATTGCGAAAATTTTTACAATTCTGACGTTTTTTCTCGCAATTGTGAGTTTACATTGCATCTGAGAACAAATTTCAAATTACTCATTTAATACATTTAATTTCTATAGTAATAATATAAAATAATTCAATATGAATATCCCACATTTCTGCCACAATCCAATGGTTTCAGTTGGGGCTACTACAGTAAATCCATGGTAAGGAAAAAGCCTTCTGTATCGTATCGTATCGTAACTGTATCGTTGTGGCACAATGTTTCTCCTGTTTTCGGCGTATGTGTTGTTGAGAATGTCAGCGCCGTTTCGTCTGGCTTTAAACTAGTTTATATCACAAGGCATTTGATTTGTTGTTTGTATGGGAAAACTGCATGAAATGGGACACTACTTACTGGATCTCACAGTGCTGTTTAGTGGGTGTGAGATCGAGATGGTCAACAAGAAAATGCATTGTGAATAGTCCTTAAACCACTCACTTTCACATTTAAAAAATCTTCATGGATTTTTAGATGAGTAGGATAACTTTACTAAATGTGTTTCTTTTAAAAAAGTTCAAGGATTCCACCTTGATTTGAGTAGGTTGAAAGTGATGCACTAATCTGCACTAATTGAAGAGCCTCTCAATGAAACTGGGATCGATGTGTTTTATTGACTTGATGGTGCGACCGCTGCATTTCACAAAAGAGCAAGGATATTCTGCTTCCTTCTCACCTCATCTTTAAAATTATTTGAGTTCTGTGGCCAGTTGCATAAACTGCTTAGACTAGTCTTAAAAGTTAGTCATCTACATTTTTTTTTTTGCTTGATTAAAGTAAGCTTGAGTAAGCCTGATTACCTCTTGGTTAACTACTACTAGCCAAACTAGTTCTGAAACTAGTCCTTACAAAGTTTATGCAACTGGCCCCTGCCTGGTTTTCTTCTCCAGTTGATCTTGGTGTGTAAATGGACAGAATGTTTCTATTCAGTATTATTTAAATTTGTAACAATTATTGTAATAATAAGACATAATATATGAATATATACACTGGTGGTTATACGTTTTTTTTAATGTTTTTGAAAAAAGTCTCATGCTTATTACCAAAGCTGCATTTATTTGATGAATCATACAGTAAAAACAGTAATATTGTGACATAGCAAAGCTGAATTTTCAGCATCAGTACTCCAGTCTTTAGTGTCACATGATTTTTCAGAAATCATTCTAATATGCTGATTAGCTGCTCCAGAAATATTTCTTATTACCTATCTTGAAAACCGTTGTGCTATATCATATTTTTGTGGCATCCATGATACACTAGCCATTTAAAAGTTTGGGGTAAGTAAGATCTTTAAAAAAATGAATTAATAATTTTATTCAACTAGGAGGCATTAAATTGATTCATGTGACATTTATAATGTTTTTACATTTTTAAAATTGAATAAATTCTGTTCTTTTGAACTTTCAAATCACGATTACGAAATGCCATAAATCTTTAATACAGTATAACTCCTTTTGTATGCCATACACTGTACGGCTTACAGGGTACTGCTACTTGTTTTAAAACAACCTTCCTGTTCAAAAAAGTGTCTCATTTGCCTGGCAGACATTATTTTGCACAAGATTAGTATTAGTTCTTGACTGTAAACCTTGTCCATTTGGCCTTAAACACTGCATGCACATTGAAGTTTATTCACATTGAATTCTTCACATTGAAGAAAAAGCAACACTTTTTTTTTGAGATTTCAGTAAAAATGGTGCATGGCCTGAGACTGGACGCACCACTGCATTCAAGTTTAATATCGTTATGCAACCACACATTATACACTGGGACATGTTAAGTCGAGTGTATGCTGTTTGCTGGCCTTTTTTTCACGCACATGGTTTCTGTCCCATTTTGATTCATTAACTAAACGTGTTTGTGCTGTGCTTTACTCTCGGTCACCATAAACTCTGTATTGGCTCTTGGAGGAAGCTGATTGGCTAATGAGGTTTAGTGATTAATGAGTAATATATTTCCCCCTGTGAAGACACAATAAATGGACACCATTAAAGTCTGTGATTTAAAAGAGGCCTGAAGGAGACTGATTGGTTTTCATTAAAGACTTTAACTTTGTTCTTTCTTCTCTTTATTAGCAAATTAATTCATTGTCCACTCCTTCTGACATTGTGTAGCCTTAATTACTTTGTTGGGGGGTTAGTTTTCTGTTGCCTTACTTTTGCCTGCAATTCTTTCGACATGTCTGTTGCTTCGCCAAGGACATACCTCTCTCCATTACAGAAATAGCCCTTTATTTTGTTTCATTTTTATTTCAACGTTCGAACAAGGTCAGAAGTAGAAACAAATACATACATTTTAAGCCAAACCCTACTGGCTTTTATCCAAGATCTAGCAGTATTTCTTGTCTATCATTACAGTGTCTGCAAAACAACAATTTAGAGGATGGGAAGGCGAGATCATTTGTATTCATCAGTCTACGTTTGTTCGAAATTAGCTGGCACAGAGGTCAGACGACCTGGGCTGGATCCACCTCTCTGGCAGCACTTTCTCATTAGACGAATCGACTTCCCTCCATAAATCCCATTTTTACACAGAAATACAATTGATGTGTATCTGTACGCCGCTGGATAGCCGCTAAGCATTATCTAGCGATTTAAAACCTAAACACACTGAAGCCAGAGACTGGAGATGCATCCAATTATCACTTGACTTCTTCTGTTGACCTCTGGCTCTCAAGTCTAGCACAGTAAATGAAACTACAACAGCAATAGTGTTAATTTTATTTTTTGGCCTTTTTGCCACATTTATTAGTGTTACTTGCCAAAACATGCATCACCATTATTATTTGAATGAACTCTGAACCCTAAGAATTAAACTTTAGCACACACTGTTTTCATTACAGATGTTTAGCCTGTAAAGCCTGAAATATGAAATAATAGACAGAAAAATATATTTTATAAATGGAAAAGTTAATTGAACCCTAGAGAAAATATTAGGGATGCACCGATACCACTTTTTCCAGAATGAGTCTGATACTTTGATTTTTAGTACTTGCTGATACAGAGTACCGATACCTGTATTTTCATTGCATTTTTAATTTTTAAAAATATTGGGCAGTGAAACCAAAAGAACCAAATATGAATCAAATTAGTGCTTAGCAAATAGATATTTCCTTCAGTTTTTTTTTTTTTCATTTCTAATTATGCTTAATTTTTTAAAGATTATTGCTCTATCATATTTGATCTTTAATTTAATAGCACAATTCATTTTTAGAGCTGTTCCAGCAGAGCTCAGAGACCAGTCAAGGGCAGTGAATGATTTTCTGTCTTTTGTTGTTAGATTAACATTGAGGACAGAGACAGCAATAGGTTTATTCAGCTGCTGTCACTTTAAGAGCTGCATGTATCCAACATACTGTTACACACGCGTTTTCTACGTACACAGAAAACTTCTTAAAAATTAAAATTACCGCCTTCCTGTAATAAAGCAGGGAACCACTCATTATGCATAAATCATGTAACAGTTCATGTTTTTACTTGCACATACAAATTATTTTAATTCATATGACGCATGTGTGCTGAGTGAATGATCAGAAATCAAGATAATGCAATAGATATGCAATAGAGGAAAAAAACACCTCGATTTTATTCAGAGGCCCAAAGTGGGAAAAAAAAAGCGATTTGGTACCGATGTTGTTAAAGAGAAATAATGTATATAAATATCAGCTGTCACTCTATATCTCCAAAAATATGTCTTAAGATTATATTTAAATGCTTCATCAAAGCTCTGTAGTTTTAATTGTGGGGCCAAAACATATAATGCAATGCAATACTACAATGATGATTGACAGATGTACAAATAAATGTTCCTCAAAAGCCTGATGTATCATATTTAATACTCACATTTTTAAATGATTTTTCAAAAAAAAAAATATATATATGTATGAATACTCAAGTAAACTTAAGTTGCTTCAGTCCAGAAAGTGTTCATCTTGAAATATCACTAACAATATAAAAGATATTCATAAGTTTATAAAAATCTTTAAAGACCTTTTACTCATTAAAGGCCTTTTACTTGCTAAAAAAAGAATTGTCAATCAAAGGGCAGAAGGCTTGTAGAAGATTACCACAGGTGTTTTATCAAATTTTTGATCATGTTGATAATGAGGCCTTAGAAATTGTTTCAAAACGGATATAGTAGGCTTTGTAGGGATAATCATATATAATCATATAATCACATAGGAATGTCCTATGGCTTTTTAAATGATCAGACTTGCGTTTTTCATCTTGCTGATAATAAAACGAGTGAAATCTAGGGACCAGAGTGTCAGTATGCAACCACATAGCATGTGTTAAAAAAAAAACCCATTACACATTACAACGTTATAGCATCTTTTACAGGGCCAATACTAAACCTGTAACCTGTTCTTAATAGTAGTTTGGGTCATATTTTTTTTTACCATGCCAAGTGTCTTTGGATAGTTTCTAAGTGGTGAAGATTGACTGGACACAACGCCTATTTTCCTATCCTAAATGTACTATTATATGGCTAGCTGCGTTTTGTTATTTGCATTTAGCGTTGTTTTCTCCTCTCCCCTCCGCAACCTTATCAAAAGAGACTGCCGCCCCATTAGCTGAAAGCTTGCTATTTTTCTTACATGCGCCATTAAATGACCAGGGAAATGTGCTAAACCAAAGTCTACAATAAAAAATGTAGAAAGAACAACATCGACAGGCAAATGGAGAGGCTGCCAGGAAATAAGCTCAATTGGAACGTGATTGTCATAGCGAGGCTTAATCTTATTCCCTGCATTTCAACGATCTCTTTCACGATTGCTCAGCTGCTCCAAGCTTTGACACGCCATTCATCCCGCTTCCCTTTCTCTCCCTCTCTCTCTTTGTACGATCGTCCCTGTTTTTTCTGTAATAGTAGATTTAGCATTTATTTGACACGCGGCACTTTGTGCGTTTGTTGAGAGACAATGTTTAAGGCAACAAAGACATGTTGTTTATTGCAGCGCGCTGAGGGGATTTGGTTCTGAGGTTCGCTTTCTTCCTAAATCCGTCCTCAGAGAGAGAGAGCGTATAATCCTTAGTTGTCTCCGATGTCAAAATGTGGAGTGATGAGAGAAGTAGGATATGACAGATATTCCATTATTGTGTGTGTGTGTGTGAGGATGAAAGGAATATCAATTCGTGAGGATTTTGACAGCGTACTGTACTAATTTTGATGCCACAATGCATTGTGTTTACTAAACAGGAAAGTCAAAGCAGAACATTAGTATGAGCCGTTTCATACCTTGTCAAATAAGAATGCTGTTATAAAACCCTGTTCCATTCTTTTTGCCTCATAGATGCAGATTTATTTCTACAATTCAGATGACTTTGACAGTCTGAGCACTGCGATAAAGGAGAGACGAATCATCGCCGCCATGGCTGTCTTCTTTCAGGTGAAGATCTTCTTTGATTTTTTTTTTTTGCAATTTCCAAATGTTTACCAGCCTGTAAAATGGAGCTTTATAGCTCATGATACCTTCTCAAAGAAAGGGAGAAAGAGACTAAAATTGGTTTGGGCCTATGTAGCCTCAGGGCCTATTTTCACCGTTAACAACAGGTAGAAGAAAGCACAGACATTCTCTGCTGCCCCCTAGCCATCTTTCTCTCTCTCTCTGTTCTCACAGTAAAGTCTAGCTTCACAATAGAATAAACTTGCTCCTTGCTTTAGTTTCTAAAAGAATAATGACAGTCTAAGGGGCAAGGCATTGCAGTAGGATATACATCAAATAAGTAGGACTAAACTTCTTCAGAAGTGTAGCTGTGAGACCATAAGCGACTAGCACAGAAGTGGCCTACAAACCTTGTCTTTACAAAGGTTCATGCAGTCTTTCATCCATTATGTCAGCACTGTCTGTACTTTCTTCTGCACTGGAAGCTCCTGTCACCAAGACAAATTCCTTGTGTGTGTTCAGATACTTTGCAATAAAGCTCTTTCTAATTCTCATGAACCATTAAATGACAACCAAGAGTTCAATATTTGGCTGGTTAGCATGGCCTCTTCTAGTTAGCCATGCATTCTGATGAGAAGTATTTTATTAGTAGTATTTATAAGTATTTATTTAGAAGTAAGTCCCCATGTGGTGAAAATCAAGCTTTTAATTTTGTTTATTTGTCTATGTGGTGTTTTAATATGGTTTAAGACAAACCTTGTGCAAATTCATAAGTCAACACCATTGCTGAGTATTTACTCCTTCAAAAAGCAGTAAACGAAAGACAGTCTCAAAAACACGGTTTGAAATCGCTGGTGTTTCTGACGTCACAAACTACCTTGTAACCAATCACGTCAGCTGGTGTGAGTGAGTGGAGGCGGGGCTGGTTTGTACCTTGTAACCAATCACGTCAGCTGGTGTGAGTGAGTGGAGGCGTGGCTGGTTTGTATATTCATAGAACTGCGTATACTAAATGAGCCAAGGGTGTAGAGTTACATTCAAGCTATTTAAAGGCTTGTTTAAATCAAGGAAAAAGAAATTCAAAGAAAAAACATTTAAATATGTAATTTTGATAATCAAAGATGAGTTTTAAGGGATAAAATTATTGACTACAGGGGGACTTTACATTTTTTTATTAAGTATATTAAGCCCCTTTCACACAGCGCGTTGATCCCAGGAAATTGCCAGAACGCCTTCTATGTGAACGCAAACATGACCCGGGATTGATGCCGGGTTGGGGAGCTAGTAACATTTCTGTGTTCAGTCCCGGAACGCCGTAATCAATGTCGTGTCGTAATGATGACGCTGAAGCCGGGATCGTTCGCCAGCTAGTGAAACGGTACGTAATTTATGCACAAGAGTTTGATGATTCAAATTGACTCTATTCTCATGGCGGTTTTTGGGTTAAAAAATGCACAAGCGTGGTTTCTCGAGAGAGAGAGAAATCGCAGCTCATAAGAAAACTTCAGACGCTGCTGAGACATTACATGTCATATTGATGTCACGTGTCTTTACGGGATTTTTACGGGATGTGTGTGAACGCACTCTCTGATTCCAGAAAATCACTGGCAGTGTGAATGAACCAAAATCAAACGAACCCAGGTCAAATCCCGGGTCACTTTATCCGTGTATTTTCCGGAATCTCTGTGTGGCTTTAGTGAAATCATTGTGGTTTATTCTGCGGATTTTCCAGAAAAATCTGCATTCTTTGTGTTTTCTTCAGAATTAATTTAAGTGCTTTAATACAAATACAAGCTTAACATTTTTTTGTTTGTTTTTACAAACTGAGGGATGAGTTGAAGGAAGTGACATCACAGAGCAAAAACACATACAATGGAGCTCTTACCAGCACCATGTCTCCTATATTGGTTTATTTTTTACTTTTCCTTCTCTTTCAACTGTGACGAATGTTCTTATCGAGGGTGAAAATGGCACAAATTTCACGGTTTTCCCTGAGTCAAGCCAAAAAAAAAAGAAGATTTGTGATGCCATGCCTTAGTATTCAGGGATGTCATATGAATATATAGAGAAAAACAGGCTTAGCAGGTCAGCGTGAGGATCCGTGAAAATAACATAAGCTTTTTTTGCCATGCAGCGCCACATTCATTTCCCCTTCATTCACTAACATGCTTCGCACACTCTCATACAGTACATTTTCACACACTTTAACTAATGTGACAGACCTATTCTTCACGCTGAAAGTAGAACGCAGGTGTGTCCTATGTTTATCCATTGCCAAACGGTGAAAGAATAACCTACGTCGATGGACTTAAACATCTTCGCCCACATGTGACAGCGTTATATGGCTTACCGCTATTAGTGCTTAGACGAATGGTGTCATATAGAGTGTGACATGTCCGTTCCTGGGGGTTTTATATAGTTAATCGATGTGGAGCTCCCGTATTGGTGGTTCCCTTGGGCTCTTTTATTCCCACCTAGTTCAACCAAATGAATCCTCAGAGAGCACAAGTAAGTATATTTCATCTCTGACCTGAATGAGCTTCTCCATCAACCTGAATAAAAGCTGCTTATGTCAGCATGCTCTAGTTTTTAATGTTGCATAAGCAGCGAACACAGGAAACTTGATAACACAGGTTCGATAATAGGATTTAAACGCACCCTACCTTTTTGTGTTTCTTGAACATAGAAGGGAAATGGACTAATTGCTCATTTCATGTTGCGTTTGTCTGTGTTTCTCATAGGTGTCGAAGAAAGACAACATTGCAGCCGAGCCCATCATCTCAGGTCTTAAACGAGTGGTCCATCACGGTAAATGTAACCATGTGAACAGCTTGCAGAGTGCACACCTATAATAAAAGAAAAATAAATAATACAAATTGAGCACTTTAGCTTCAGCAAAAAACATGGTTTTTATCAATAACATGTATATATGTGTTGGTTGTATGGCTCTTTGGAGATTAAAAATTGTCATATTGTTGCATTATAGCTTCTTCAGAACAACATATTGTTTCTAATAGAGGAATTCTTTTTATTTATTTTTTAGGTTATTTGAAGCACATAGACGGTTTTGTAAAAGAACCATGAATTTCAAAAGGTTCTCTTGGTGTTCATATCATGAGAAATTTTGAATGATCTTTTCAGGATCAAGGATACAGTTCAAGAGAACTGTGCTATGAAAACACTACCGTTCAAAAGTTTGGGGTCGCTTTATTAAAAGAAGTGTCTTATGCTCATTTATTTGCTCAAAAATACAGTAAAACAGTAATATTGTGAAATTTTATTACATTTTAAAATTGAATTTATTCCTGCAATGGCAAAGCTGGATTTTGAGCATCATTACCCTTGTCTTCTGTGTCTTCACTAAATAAAAGTATGAAAAAAAATTAAACAAAATTTTACTGACCCCAAACTTTTGAATGGTAGTGTACCTGAAAATACTATAAAAACTTCCTCCCAGGTCCTATAAGTTTAACACATATTCACATCTGTTGTTCAGAAACTTGGCCCACCCAGTTATGATGGAAATAAAGAGAAACCTGAACAGACTTTATTATTTTTAAATACCAAAAGAATTAACAATGAGATAATAAAATATCCACTAAAACTTGTGTGTACATGCCGCATCATCTTTTTGCCTCAGTACTTCAATTTAGGTTTCATGAGATGTTACATTCTTATATTCTGTGTCTTTTATTAAACAGAGAAGGAAACAAACCTTGGTTCGTTCATACTGAAGGATCTATTGCCATCATCCTTGGGAAGTTATTACCGCTACACTGGCTCGCTCACGACACCTCCCTGCAGTAAGGTCGTGGAGTGGATCATCTTCAGTCGGCCTGTTCACCTGTCCTACCACCAGGTTGGTGAACACACACACACACACACACACACACACACACACACACACACACACACATAATCATGGATACATGCGCATCACATTTATTTGATCATGTATCACATCCAGCTGTGTGCACTATGCTTGAAATTGGCTCGTTTCTTTTCTCCTGTATCATATTTGTACCATCTGCAAGCATGCACACAAACACGAATGGACAATATTACACTAGCAATGTGTCTCATCTGCTGTGTGTTCAAATGTTTCTGGAAATGAGACGGTGCAGAAGATTTACTAAACAAATGTATGCATTCATCTATGTATCATTACATAGCACATTACACTTTATAAATGGAAATCTTCACCAATAATAGTGCTTCAAAATGGATTTCTATTCTATTTTTTTTCTAGGGATGCAAAGTATATCTGTGAGCGTATCTACATTAGCCAATATTAGTTTATTTGTTTGTTTGTTTGTTTTTAATAATTATAAATGGTAATATTATTAGTCATAATAATAATTGTACTACTAATAATAATTATAATATTATTTATTTATTATTATAATGTTTTTTTTTTTACTTTGTAGAATGATAATATGACTGACAAAATCCTCTTAAAGGTGCAGCAAGCAATTTCTGAGAAACACTGTTGATATTTAAAATCAGCCCAAACAAACATACCTCCCTTCATTACTCCGCCCACAAAATACACGAGCAAGCAATTCGATAGTGGATGTCTCTGTATCATAGCTGTAGAAGAGCAAAATAATGCTTCACGAAAAATAAAGTGAAGATGACTAACGAACTACAAGGAAGAACAAAAAAGAATTTATAGCATAGCTTATGTCTCTCCAGCGCTGGAAAGCTTGTCTAATATGAACTCTTGCCTGATTATAAACTTTCTTTTCCAGAGATATTCCTATGACCTTTTCTCTTTTGTATTGTCTCTCAGCCATCTCTCTTTCTACAGTCTGTCTTCAAATTTCCATGTTGCTCACTCTCTCCTCCTCCCCCATCATGACACATCTAGGCCCTTACAAGCCTCCAAAACACACTAGCAACCACTTAGCTACGCTCTAAAATAAAGAATTGTAAAAGTGTATAAAGATTTATAGATTTTTTTATATATATTGATGAATGACTGATTTGTTCACTCCCAATTCTTGCTCTGGTTCTGCACACAGCTTTTAATGCTAACATGGGTTCAATTATAGCTTTTGCTTCCTGCTTTATTCAGCATCACACAGAGTAAAGCCACTAAATAATAGCATACACTTATCTATCTCCTTTCTACACCTTCTTGGCCAAAATAAATTGACTTTATATAGTCCCTTGCTAGAAATGATTAAATGAAATGGAAAAATCACATTGAAACTTTTGGATATTTTTTTTCTTTCTCTTTCTGCCTTTCTCTTGCTGTAGCTAGAGGCGTTCTACTCCATCTTCACCACAGAGCAGCAGGATCATGTGAAGTCCGTGGATTACCTGAGGAATAACCATCGGCCCACTCAAGATCTCGACGGCCGTCAAATCTTCAAATCAGCTCTGATGGATGCTTGGATGCCTGACGTTCTGACAGACAGCATGGCCAGCGCTGCAGACACAGAATCCTCACGCGGTATAATGCCTTTCTTCCCTAAATCAGCCTGACCAATCAAGGAGGAATACATTTTTATTTCTTTTTTTTCCTGTTAATTCTAACCATTATATAGTAAGAGAATCCTATCATTAGGAAATAGTGAATTCGCTTTATTTATACCAATGTCCATGATCATTTCAGCAAAGTCTTTTTGAATTTAACATCAGTACATTTCCAACTGGGACTGTGATTATTTATCTTATCCAAAACTAGAATTCAGTTTTTTCTTCATAGACGTCATGTTTGGGTTTCTTCTCATTCATCTCATGCATAAAGTGCAAAGCTAGTTGTTTTTAGGATATCCATTGCTCTTGAGACAGACTGAATAAATAGGATTTATTAATGCAGTGACTACAGCAGTGCAGCGCTCGGAGCCAAGCCCAGTAACTGGGGGACGGTGTACTGTGTGCGTTAATGATAGCGTTGTTTTCCTCTCCGGCTGAGGGAATTGATTGCTATTGGTTGTGATGAAGTCTGGAGTGATGCAACACAGCCGAAAGGCGGAATAATCGTCATTAATATTCCCTCTAAAAATAAACCCGTACAAATGAACGCTGTGTGGCCAAATAGCAATTCTGGTGTTTTCAAAGCAAGCACTTTTGAAAACCCTTTGCAATAATACATCTTTTTATCATTGGTTTTCTTTTTCTTTTAAATGCTTTCCTTTGTAGCACTTTCCTTACACTTTTGTTAATCATATATATATATATATATATATATATATATATATATATATATATATATATATATATATATATATATATATATATATATATATATATATATATATATATGTATATATATATATATGTATATATGTATGTATGTATATATACACACACAGTGCCCTCCACTAATATTGGCACCTTTGGTAAATATGAGCAAAGGTGGCTGTGAAAATAATAACGCATTGTTTATCTTTTTGATCTTATATCTATACATGTATAAATAATGTATTTATCTGATCTATATATTTATGTATAAATAATAATAATAATGTATATATATATATATATGTATACAGTTTTATTATTGGTATTCTCTAGTCGTTCAGCGTACATCGATTGTACACTTGTTATTGCAGTGCATTGTGGGATTGAATGAATGCACATTATTGTTTGGAGAAAGGAAACAAGGCAAGCACAGGATCTATATACATGAAGGCAACAAGTGAAACATAGGAACCAGAATACACTTCAAACTAAGAGTCAATTAAACACAAGCAAAAAGTTGCCAATCATATAAGATTTGTACAAAACTTGTTGATAAAGAATAAATGATTAGTTCATTCTTAAACTATTTCAAGTCCTGTTATGTACTCTAAATGTGGAAAGTGCTATGTACTATACGTACCTGTGAAGCACACAGCGTTATTGTCCCTCAGCACAACCAGTGCTGACATCGTAGCTTGTTTACTACATAACCCAAAAACCGGCATGAGAATAGAGTCAATTTGAATCATCAAACTCAGCGTTATCTCTGCCGGACAGTAATTTAGGCGGCAGTCATTAGCATACTGATGATTGAACTGATGAAAATAATGGGCTCTCGCTGAGTCACCCATGCTAACAGAGCTCTCGAGGCCAACTTCCACAGCAGATGCCCTTTCACCAATCACCCCCACGTCCTCATTTCACTTCTTGTGTTCTTGCGATCAGCCTCCCGTTTCACAGACATGTTTATCACAGGCTTGTTGACAGGTCGCTAATGCTGATATACACACATTAAGAGTAGAGGCTTTTGGCATAATGACCTTATCAAGCGCCACTTATGCGGTCCGCCCAACTTGACAAGAACACATCCCACCAAATGATTTGTGTGATAAGTGACGTCAATTGTGCAAATTACATGCGTTTGTCTTTTCAGTGGCTCTGTAGTCATAATTAAAAACACTTTTACTTTTTATTTTTTACTTTCACTTGGGTTAAAAAGGTATGCATTTAATAGGAAAAACATGAAGTTAAATCCATGCAGCAGTTAACGCATGCACTCCAGGTGACATTGAGCTGCTCATGTGGTTCAAAATTTATAATATTTTCTGATTGGTTGTGATTGTCACATTACACAGCAGATTCAGATTTTGTGAGGATGAATAGCTAAATACCTGCTAGAAAGCCTGGTTAGGATAGATTTGATTAGGATTTTCTTTTTTGCTGCAAAACAAACCTAGAGTTCATGTTTGTAATGGCTGTGACATCAACAAAGCACCAACAATGAGATCACTGTAATCAGGATATTTTTCTGAAAAAGTATAGCAACATGGTGAGACATGTTTTTTTGTGCATGATAACGCTCTTAACAGCACGTCCTAACCCGACACAACACGATAAGATTACAGCGACAAACAATTTGTCTGTCCACACCAGATGCGACGTGACAGAATCAAAATCACAGCCAATCAGAAGAGCGTGTGGGAGGAGTCTCTCTGTAAGCGCACGGCACTCGCAATGAAATTGCTAAGTACATAATAAAATATTTCAGCATTTTAACATAATTAAAAATACACACTGAGTTGACAGTTTGACCGTTCTTCTTTCCTTTATTTTGAAGATCTGAGGTGAGTTATCCATTGTCGCTTTCAGTACTGCTGTTGAAATGATATTCAAACACACATTAGACTTGTCTGCTACAATATGTGTACCGGTATATTATATTCATTTGAAGGCTTTTCTTTGCAAATATTGTGATTTTTTGATTGAATTCATTACACAATATGCAGATTAATTAACTTTTTTATATCATACATGATTACATGTAAAAGTAAACACTTTTGTGCATTTATTTAAAGTAGAATTTTAAAAGCAGCACTTTTACACTACCGTTTAAAAGTTTAAAAAAAATACTTATATTCAGCAAGGATGCCATCAAAAGTGACTAACAACAACAATGTCACAAAAGATTTCTATTTCAAATAAATGCTGTTTATTTTAACTTTTTGTTCATTAAAGAATCCTGAAAATATGCATTACAGTTTCCACAAAAATATTAAGCAGCAAAACATTTTCAATAATAATAATAATAAGAAGAAGAAATGTTTCTTGCACACCAGTTCAGCAAATTAGAATGATTTCTGAAGGATAATGCGACATTGAAGACTGGCCACTGAAAATTCAGCTTTGCCATCACAGGCATTAATGACATTATATTAAAATAGATAACAATTATTTTAAATTGTAATAATATTTCACAATATTACTGTTTTTAAAGTATTTTTCATCAAATAATTCTGCCGTTGTAAGCACAAGAGACTTCCTTCAAAAACATGACCAATTTGTCCAACCCCAAACTTTTAAAAGGTAGTGTATTTTACTGCAGTAATATTTCATGAGTATATCTGCATTTTAAGTAGCATGTACTTCATCCACCACTGACTATAGCACATACACACAGAGTAGTGCACACGACCACAGCCACGCAAGGCTGTTTGAAAAGCCTGGAGGCAGATTGAGATGAACTCATGTATTATTTTCCACTTTGAAGCAGTTTCTAGTGAGAACGCTTTGGTGACTCAGACAGCAATAAAAGATTTATTTTCACCTGGGGGCTGCAGTCGTGGATCTGCACGGCAGAGATCTGGCTCCTCAGCCGTAATTCCGCCTGTTTATCTCCAATCACACATCCCTAATCAAATGAGAACAACTGTACCTTCTTCCTCCTTGTTTTTATCAGGCTTATCTCATCATTCTGCTTCTTCTCTCTCTATCCAGTCTGCAGCAGCATCCCTGACAACATGAAGGTTCATCCACTGAACAGAACTGCACTTGTGTTGACCTGGGACAGACCGTCAGCTGTCTACCACCCGCCTATACTGGACTTCCTTGTCTCCTACAGCTGGGTAAAGGATGAAATGCCTTTTGAGAAGGCCTTCACGCAGAGCAGTGAACACAGCACGGTAAGCTTCCCAACAATGAAAGGGCAAGCAGTTTGATCATTACAGAAGATCACATTCATTGTGTCAACCACCGCAAACCTGTCGCTCAACCGGTTATCCAATCACTGTGTTGAGGTTACATTTGACTGAAGATGTAAGTGACACACACACAACTAGACCTTCAACCTTTTTCACCTTTTGGTCAGAAGAGAGAAGAAGCCCCTGTTTAATATTTTATAAACTTGAGTGTTTAATAACATGAATATAGTTCATATTAATGTGTTATACACCACTGTTCAAAATTATGGGGTCAGTAAGATATTTTTTTCATTGATCAATTAAATTGATCTGTAGTGACGGTAAAGACTTTTATAATGTTACAAAATATTTCTATTTCAAATAAATGCTGTTCTTTTTAACTTTCTATTCAACAAAGAATCCTGTAAAAATGTGTATCATAGTTTCCAGAAAGAAAAAAAAAACTGTTTTGCGCATTGATAATAATAATTCTGATAATTATTATAATAATAATTAATTACATAAATTATATTATTAATATAATAATAATGAAACTGCTTCTTGAGCACCAAATCTGTATATTAGAATGATTTCTGAAGAATCTTGTGACACTGAAGACTAGCTGCTGAAAATGTTGCCATCACAGGAATAAATTACATTTTAAAATATATTAAAGTAGGAAGCAGTTATTTTAAAGTAATATTTAAATAATTTTTGTATCAAATATATACAGCCTTGGTGAGCATAGACTTTTTTTCCCAAAAACATTTTTAAAAATCGTACTGAATAATGATATGATCATTATTGATGATTAAATAATTAAAATGGTTATACATTTGAATAGTCTTTAGTTTTAGTTGAAATTAGCAAATAAGTTTTTTAATAATTGCAGGGTCACAGACCCCCTGCTGAAGATTCATGAGTTACACAGAACCAAATGTAATGGAACACCTCTGCCACTACATCTCCAGGATCTCGAGATGTGTTGTAGTGCCCAGACTTGTCGGCAGTTATCTGCAACGGAAAAGATTAATAAGAGTTAAGACCAGGATTATAGCAGTTAAATCAATGTTTATATGTGAATAAAAGCCTAAATTCAGTCTGTTCATCATATAAAAAGCGATCATGTCTCTTCAGAAAATTTGGAATAAACCGGTTAATTCATATGGATTTTTTTTTTTACAATCTCTTTATGAACTTTTTGAAAATGGTAGTTGCGTAGCTGTCAATGGAGGCTTCATTTGTGTTCTGAAGATGAACAAAAGTCTTACGGGTTTGGAACATCATGAGGGTGAGTAATTAATGACAGAATTTTCCCTGGGCAGGGGCCCCGATTGGCGTGATGTGCTACTTCAGTTAATTGGAAAAATGTAATATGTATATTTGTGTAATTTCACACTTGATACAAAAAATTGAAGCATGATGTCACTGCCTGTCTTTTTTTTTGCCAGGGTCTTGTCTTCTGGTTCAAAGCATAATTCTGATGGATGGGCTGCTCTCATCGATTTGATGGACTTGGACAGTATTTTGTCTTTCTTCCCTCAAGTCTAATGAATGACTTACACCCATGTCTGTCATTCACCTTATTGGAGCAGCCTTACACACATAGTTTGCAAGACAGCAAGACAGTGTCCAGCCAGTTGAAGGAATTTTTTTCTGATGAGTGCTGTCAGTCTTTTTTAGCCTTGGTTAAATTAGATTTGGATTTAATTATGAGATATAACTGCCACGGTTAAAGTCCAATTACTTTCTTTCACTCTACATCCCATCATGACTCCCTCATCCTTTTGCCTCTACATTTACATTTTTATTTCAATTTTGAGCCCAGTCACAGCACAGGTTTGTCACAGGGTATATGAAATTCAAATGAATATCTATCTATTTCTGGGAGACTGTGGACCTCTGAAAGATGGAGCAGGACATTGCAATAAATAAGTGTTATATTATACAAATAATAATGGCAAACGTTTAATTTGCTTTGACATTTCGGTTTTGGAAAATAACATCTTGTCGTATTTACTGTGTGTTGTGTAATGAGATTTTTAGATTTGTGTGTAGTTGTTGTAGGAACACTCTGGTTGTGTCCAACATTCAGAAATGCTTAAATTAGACTTAATTTTGGTAAGTTAAAGACAGCTTGAAATCAATATTGAATTTTTGTGGGTTTTAATCTGTGTCTGTTGGTTTTGAGGCCATCTATATTGTAAAACTAAGTTGACTTTTATCAGCCATACACACACACACGCACACACACACACACACACACACACACACACACACACACACACACACACACACACACACACACACACACACACACACACACACACACACACACACATATATACATACATATAAATATATATATGTATATATATACATACATATATATATATATATATATATATATATATATTATATATATTGCAGTTTTTTTAATTAAATGCTCTCAAAAATTCTGTCCATTATATTCTGTCCCGCGCTATTCTTTTCATTATAAAACAGTGGTTATTTTGTTCTATTCACTGTGTGTGTGTGTGTGTGTGTGTGTGTGTGTGTGTGTGTGTGTGTGTGTGTGTGTGTGTGTGTGTGTGTGTGTGTGTGTGTGTGTGTGTGTGTGTGTGTGTGTGTGTGTGAGTGTCATATGTACACTAACATACAAAATGTGAGGTTACCAAGATTTTAATGATTTTGAAAGAAGTCTCACCTAGGCAACATTTATTTTATCAAAAATAAAAATAGTAATATTGTGAAATACTATTACAATTTAAAATAACTGTTATCTATTTTAACATACTTTAAAATGTAATTAATGTGCATGTAAAGCTGAATTTTCAGCACTCCAGTCTTCAGTGCCACATGATCCTTGACAAATCATTCTAATATTCTGATTTGATGCTAAAGAAACTTTTCTTATTATTACCAATGCTGCAAATAGTTGTGCTGATTAATATATTAGATACATGATACTTTTTTGATGAATAGAAAGTTTAAAAGCATTTATTTGAAATATTAACAATTTAACTTTGACTTTTTTCACTTTTAATCAATTTAATGCATAAAAGTTTAAATTTCTTCAAAAAAATGTGTTTATGTGGGTATTCCATTCATATCTGCACACAGTATACATACTGCAAAGGTTGTACGAGTAGAAGGAGATTCTGAGCTATCCAATTTCTATCCAATAATCTATATGAGTTGTACTGTTATTAAAATGTATGGTGTGTCGTATGTCTCCTGCAGAGGGCAGTCATCTCACTTGTGTCTCCAGATGTCCTGTATCTCTTCAGAGTGCAAGCTGTATGTCAGAGAGACCAGCGCAGTGACTTCAGCCAAACACTTTTATTCATAGGTTTGTCTGATTTTATGTGGCTTTCTGTTCTTAAAATATAACCAAGCCTTAAAGTCGGCATAAAAGGTTTTGTGACATATATCCAAGTGAAACGACTTCTCGTACAAGACAAAAATGTAGAGAAGGACTTAATTTTGTCCAGTCCATCGGGAATAGATTAGACGATTGTGGTTTGCTATTGGTCGATCTCATGTGAGTGACAGGTTGTCAGGCCCTTGCGCCAGTAAACGCGTCATCGGAGAAAAGAAGAGTTGTCGCTGGGGAGGGGACGTTATTTATTTGATTAAAGATTATGAAAGGTTGTGAATTTTAAAAGAATAAGGCTACGTCTACATAAATCCGGATACATTTGAAAAAGACGTTTTCGCTTCAAAACACTCTCCGTTCACACTAGCGTTTTCAAAAGTTTCTTATCGACATTGAAACGTTGGAAAACGTCTCCGGTTACTTTCGTAACCTCGGTTCCCTGAAAGGCAGGGAACGAGACATTTACGTCGATGACGTAGTATGGGAACTCCTCCCCTTCTTCACTTCTGCTGAAATCTTATGGGCTAACGCCAGCTGGAGACAGCTGGCCAATTGACGCAAAATATGCAAATACTGACAAGCGCTGGCAGTATAAATTGCATACGCTTCGTCAATTGCACCAGAATCACGACTGAACGCTCGAATTAACAAGCGACACGGCGTTCGACGTAAATGTCTCGTTCCCTGCCTTTCAGGGAAGCGAGGTTACGAAAGTAACCGGAGACGTTCCCTTTCAAGGCGGTCACTTCGACATTTACGCCGATGACGTAGTATGGGAACTGTGTCAAATCCCGCCGTGGAGCAGTGAACCCACCCACTCGAGAATGACTGAACCCACATCCACTAGCTGTGCTACTAGACATACAAGCTCCTGATAGGGCGAAGCGAGCCAGTAGCGCGCTTTCTAAACCTTGTCAAAATTTGCATATCCCAAGCAAATGAAATAGAGGGAAGTTGTAGCAATGTTCAGGGAAGAAGGAGGCGGGAACCGACTAACAATCAAAATATAATTTATTTAAAATAAAACAAACAACCAAAATACCGCCAGCAGCCCCTCGCGGACGACTGCTGGCTACCGAAAATAAACATAAGGAACTGCCAGCAGCCCCTCGCGGACGACTGCTGGCTAAAATAAAATACAAAAACAAAACACAACTAAAATACAGGCCTGTTCCTCTCTCGATCATCAACGTCGTCGCTCCTCCTTTATGCTTCCGCTCCTCCGTGAGAGATGCGAGACCGGTGTGCTTCACAGGTGTTGCTCATTAGCAATCGCACCACCGGCCTCGCGCCGTTCTCTCACGTCCCTCGGCCGTCCTGTTCGCCACATACCCCCATCGCCCCTCACAGGCCGGGGGTACCCACGAGCCTGGGCCTACTCCCCCCCCGGCGCCGGCGATCCCTGGGGAGTATGGACAGACAAACCGAGGGAAACGGAGACGGAAGCATGAGGAGCGACAGATCGAGAGAGGGGAGAGAGGAAAAAAAAAAATTGGTCCGGTTCCCACAACGCGCTGCCATCTGGTCCCCCACCAGCTAGGCGATCTCCTCCGCGGTGCCTGGCGGTGACGCTGGGTAGCCCTCGGTGAACGGCTCGACGCTCCTCCGCCGCCCGGTGGACGGCGACGGCTCCTCGGGTGCCTTGGGCAGACGGGAGGAGTCCCCCACTCCCTGCTCCTCCCCTTCACTGGTGGACGGCAGCAGGCTCCGGCCCACGGCGAGCGGCGGCGACTCCTCCTCTCCCTCCCGGATGGCAGCCGCCCCTCCAATACCCAGGCGGCCGGCAGCGAGCTCGACCGTCCCACCGGCAACTCACTCCAGCGCACCGCCTCGAGCGTCCGTGGCCGCGAGTCCCCCGCTCCCTGCTCCTCCCCTCGCTCGGCGGATGGCAGCAGGCTCCGGCCCACGGCGAGCGGCGGCGACTCGCGCACCATGCTCGATGGCACCGCGGATTCCCCACATCGGCGAGGACTCTCTGACAGCGCGTTCCTCCCTCTTCCCGGGTTTCGGCACCAGTGTAGCAATGTTCAGGGAAGAAGGAGGCGGGAACCGACGAACAATCAAAATATAATTTATTTAAAATAAAACAAACAACCAAAATACCGCCAGCAGCCCCTCGCGGACGACTGCTGGCTACCGAAAATAAACATAAGGAACTGCCAGCAGCCCCTCGCGGACGACTGCTGGCTAAAATAAAATACAAAAATAAAACACAACTAAAATACAGGCCTGTTCCTCTCTCGATCATCAACGTCGTCGCTCCTCCTTTATGCTTCCGCTCCTCCGTGAGAGATGCGAGACCGGTGTGCTTCACAGGTGTTGCTCATTAGCAATCGCACCACCGGCCTCGCGCCGTTCTCTCACGTCCCTCGGCCGTCCTGTTCGCCACAGAAGTCTTGCACTAAATCATTCTGGGCAGAAACAACATGATATAATAGCAAGTATAATACAAGTCAGCAGCGAAGCGGCGACAGTTGCATAAGCACAATACATTAATCCAAGAATTCATGCACAACCTGAAAGCTCAACTCACCGAAAGCACTTGAGATGCAACAGAAGGTGAATCCAATTTATAAAATCTGGCGAATGTATTCTGAGAAGACCAGCCAGCAGCAAGACACAAGTCCCTTATAGACATGCCTCTGGACCAGGCCCACGAAAGGCGATCGCCCTCGTCGAATGAGCCTTAATGTTGAGGGGACAGACCACCCCCTGGCAATCATAAGCCAAAGTGATAGCATCCACAATGCAGTGAGCGAGTCTCTGTTTTGAAACTCCACGTCCCTTGTTACAACCGCCAAAGCACAGAAATAGCTGATCCGACTGGCGAAAAGCGGCTGAGCGAGTCATATACATCCTTAAAGCCCTGACTGGGCAAACAGCGCTCTGAGCATCAGTATCAGGCGAGACTGACGATTCAGAAGACAACGCAGGCAGTAAAACAACCTGCGCTTTGAACGGAGTATTGAGTGACTTCGGAATGTAACCTTGTCTTGGCCGAAGAGTGACATTACAATCTCCCGGTCCAAAACGAATGCAGTCCTTGTGAACCGAGAAAGCTTGCAGATCCCCCACACGTTTCGCTGAAGCGAGAGCGAGAAGCAAAGCAGCTTTCAGGGAAAGCTCCTTGACCGCGATTGAAGGCAGTGGTTCAAACAGTGGAAGAGACAGAACCCTCAACACCAGGGCTAAATCCCACGGAGGCACAGAAGGCGGCCGTGACGGACACAATCTCCTAGCTCGCCTGAGAAAACTGATCACCAACGCATGTTTACCGATCGACTGTCCTTCGATCGGGGGGTGAAACGCAGCAATAGAAGCCACATACACCTTCAGAGTGGACAGTAAACTCCCATTATCCCTCCTGTGCTGAAGGAAGCGTAGAATATCCGACACGGTGCAGTTACCCGGGTCAATACTGATATCCTGGCACCATTTAGAGAAAACTTCCCATTTCAATTTGTATAAACGCCTAGTGGATGGGGCGCGCGCCTCAGAATCTTCACCGGAGGAAAGGCGTAAAGCCTGGCTCTCGGCCAGCGCGAAGTCAAGGCGTCGGTCGTCCGTCCCAAGGGGGAACGAGACAGCGAGAAGAACGCCTGGCAGTGCGTGTTCTCGCTCGAGGCGAACAGATCGACTTCCGCCCTCCGGAATCGATCCCAGATCATCTGCACCGATACCGGGTGAAGCCTCCACTCTCCCTGAGGAATCCCAATCCTCGAGAGCATATCCGCTCCGCGATTCAAAACACCAGGAATATGCGCTGCTCTCACGGATAGAAAGTGCCGGTCTGCCCACAGCAGGAGGCTCGCCGCCTGCTCGAATAGGGTCTGGAGCGCACGCCTCCCTGGCGATTTATGTATGAGACCACCGACATGTTGTCGGTCCGAATCAGTACATGCTGACGCTCTAACTGTGACCGGAAGGCTTTGAGGGCTAAGGATACCGCCTTCAATTCCAAGCGGTTTATATGCCACTTCGGCTGCGACTCCGTCCACAAGCCTGAGGCAGTCGCGCCCATGCACACCGCTCCCCAGCCTGAGGTTGATGCATCCGTCAAGACTGCGGTGCGATGCACCAAAGTACCTATGGGGACCCCTGAACTGAATAACGCCGGGTTTTTCCACGGCACCAAAGTGCGAATGCAGCTGTGAGTGACCGTGATGCGCCTGAGGCCGGACGACCACTCCCCCTGAGGGACTCGGAGCTTCAACCAGATTTGAAGCGGGCGCATATGCAGCAGCCCCAGATGACACACTGGGGAGGCTGCTGCCAACAGACCTAACAGCCTCTGAAATTCCTTTAGTGGCACAGACCTGCCTGGTCTGAAACGGTCCAGAGACAAAGCCAGAGACTTTATGCGCTCTCGAGAGAGAGATGGGCGCGCATCGTTATTGAGTTCAAGCACACCCCCAGAAATGTTGTGGTCTGACTCGGTGTGAACACGCTTTTCTGTTCGTTTACACGCATTCCCAGCGAGTCCAGGTGACGAAGTAGCATTTCCACATGACCGATTAGCACCTCTCGCGAGTGGGATAGAATCAGCCAATTGTCCAGATCATTTAGGATGCGCATTCCGCTCGACCTGAGGGGAGAAAGCGCCGCGTCCATGCACTTCGAAAAGGTGCGGGGGGCAAGAGCCAATCCGAACGGGAGTACTGAGTACTGATAAGCTGTGCCCTCGAACGCAAACCTCAGAAAGTGCCTGTGGCGCGCTGCTATCTGGATATGAAAGTACGCGTCCTTTAAATCCACTGAAGCGAACCAATCCCTGGGACGAACTTGTGCCAAAATTTGCTTCAGAGTTGTCATTCTGAACGCGCTTGTGAAGTGCTCGGTTTATGGGTCTCAGGTCCAGGATCGGACGGAGAACCCCCCCTCTCTTGGGTACCACGAAGTAGCGGCTGTAGAAACCGCTCTCCCTCTCGTTCGGGGGAACCGGTTCTATCGCTCCTTTCTTGAGCAGACTGAGAACTTCCTGTCTCAGAACGGGAACGTTTTGGGGCAAAGTTAATGACGGGATCACGCCGTTGAAGCGGGGTGGTCTGCGTCTGAACTGAAGCGAATACCCGTGTCGAACTAACCCATGGTGAAATGCCCGGAATTGATTCCCACGCACCCAGAAAATGACTCAGAGTGCGTGCTCGAACTGCGTTCATAGCCGCCACCAGTGTGTTTAGACTGGAGCCGCACTCCCGCGAGGCTGATAACTCTGGCGGGAGTGCGGTTCGCGGTGGGCTGAGTGTGGTGCTGGCGATCTCGTGCCCATGAGATGCCATTATAGTCATCGAGTGTGACCCTGCACTGTCTCGTGAGAGGGGGCGGGTGACACAATGTGAGGTGCAAGAGGAAGAAAAAGCTCTTTTTGTGAAGGGATACATGCTTTTATTGAAGAACAAACAACATTCACACATATGCGATCGTCGCTCAACTGAACATGAGGGACACAATGCATAAGAACACGGTGCTTGGAGGCCGGTCCTCCTTCGCGCTCTCTCTTCCTCTTGGCCGCTCCGTCAGGAAGACGGCTTTGATGCGGAGGGGGGCGCGCTGGCCTTCCCTTGGCGCGGGCTCCTTCTCTGGTCCTGGCTCGTTCTCCCGGGTCCTGGCCACTGTCTGCCCCGGGAAGCGCGAGCATCCGGCTCGGTGCGAGGCGCCGCTGCTTGTCTAGCAGAGCTCTGGGGCTGGCGAGTAGCTGATGACGAGCACGAACGCTGCTGAGCTGGGGGAGCTCGACGCGGGATCACGTTGGCGCGTTTCCGGGTCTCCGAGAAACGCTCTGTGACAGCCTCCACCGCTTTCTGAAGAGACCGGCTGGAGTGATGGGAGCATTAAGCAACGTTTTCCGGTCGGAATCCTTCACATCTGACAGTGTCAGCCACAGGTGTCTGTGGAGGACGACCAGAAAACCCATGGAGCGGCCGATGGCTTGCGCTGAGCGTTTGGTGGCCATCAGCGTCAGGTCCGTAGCCGAGCGGAGATCCCGGATGAAGTCAGCATCAACAGAGGCGACGCCACCCAGGGACTTAAGCAGCTCCGCCTGGAATACCTGGAAGATAGCCATGGCGTGGAGAGCTGATACTGCCTCTCCTGCCGCTCTGTACGCCTTATCCGCTTGGTGGGCCGTGAACCTGCAGGGCTTGGACGGCTCGACTGAAGGAACCACGTGTCCAACTTGCTCTTAGCTGGCTCATCCGGCGCGTTCCATGAAAGGTCCAACTCGGCGACGGCCTTAGTAAGGACCCTAAAGAGCTCCTCCTGGAGGTCTGCAGGGCTCCCTTGCTCGGGAGGTGCGGCCTGCTCGGATCCCCAGTCCTTCTCTGACGCTGAGAGGGACATGGCGTCCTCTTCCTCGCTAGCTCCAAAGTAGATGAAATCCGCGACGTCGCGGGGGGGGGGGGGGGTTGGGGGTTGGGGGGGGGCAGAAGCTAGCGTCCGAGAAGCTTATGGCGTCGAGCTCCCTTTCCCTGGGGGTGGGAGGGCCCACCAGCGGCTGTGGGCAGTGGGCCCAATCCCTGCACCTGCTCGAGCCGTTTCTCTCCTGGCCTTGAGGGCGCGCACTGGCATGTCCGCGTAGTGGGCGCACGTGAGGTCGTCTGACAGGGCCGCCTCGGCGTGGGCCAGGCCCATGCAGGCGACACAGAACAGGTGGGTGTCGGGCGCCACAATCGGCCCCGAGCACAAGTTGCAGATGGATGCCATCGGATGCCAAAGACAGTGAGGTATCTTTAGATGCACCTTCAACGATGGCGAGTAAGTAGATATTTTCCCATTCGAATAGCACACGTCGATTTGAGCGTAAAGAAAAGGATTCTGATGCAATTGACGAAGCGTATGCAATTTATACTGCCAGCGCTTGTCAGTATTTGCATATTTTGCGTCAATAGGCCAGCTGTCTCCAGCTGGCGTTAGCCCATAAGATTTCAGCAGAAGTGAAGAAGGGGAGGAGTTCCCATACTACGTCATCGACGTAAATGTCGAAGTGACCGCCTTGAAAGGGAACACTAAATTCACCTTACTGCGCATGCGTAAATCCTCATAAAAGCTCACTGATACAGATAGAACAGACATAATAAAGTTCTAATGCTATTCTTCTGGCAGGATCATTTTCACATTTATCCACTTAGAAAAGCGTTTTCAAAAAGCTCAGTTTTCACAGGACAAAAATGCTGTCTGAGTGTGGACGGAAGGCCAAAATGGAGAGGAAAAAGATGCGGTTTAAATGAAATCGTATTAATGTGGACAGGGCCTAATGATGTGCACAACTAAACACTGCACTATTCCTTAAAAAAAAAAAAAAAGAATTGTCCATTTTGATTTCATGGCAACTCTAATATTCATTGTCACAATGTGTGATTTATTCTTCAAGCAAACACCACACGGATATTTGAGGGGACAAGGATTGTGAAAACCGGAATGGTGGGTAACTGGTTTAATCCTTTCTAAATCTGTGTATTTGCTTGTCTACACGCATTGTAATTTTTCTTTTCCTCTTCTGCCCTGGTTGTAGCCGACGTTGTCCCCCGCCTCTTCGGCAGACATGGCCCCTATAAGCTCAGGCTCCTCTACCTGGACATCCGCCGGCCTCCCCTTTTCATTTGTCTCCATGGCAACGGGAATGGGGCCCCCATCCAGCGGAGGACAAGCCACTGTAGCATCTGTGGTGACCAGCACTCTGTTGGCAGGACTGGGCTTCAGTGGCAGTGTGATTTCTTCCCTCCCAGGATCCTTTTGGCCAACCCAGTCTACAAACTCAGGCCCCACACCCACTCAGCATCCATCCACTCCCACTGCTGAAAGCACCCCGTCTGAGAGCAACGTCCTCATCTCGGAGGACAGCACTGAAGCTAATAACAAACAGGAAGAAGACAGTGAAAGAGAGGAAAAAGAGGAAGAGGAGGAGGAAGAGGAACAGGAAGAAGAGGAGAAGAAAAAAAGGGAGAAAGATGTGACAGTCAAGGACAAAAAGCAGGCCAAGACGTTGCCCCAGAAACCAACTGCCCCCATCCCAACTTCAAAACACAGGGAGCGGGAAGGAGAGAGGGTGGATGCTAACACTGAGAACTCTACGTCAGCCCCTAGAGTAGTGGAAGAGCAGGGACCCCGTTCCACTGAGAGGCCTTCTGGAGAGGGTTCATCAAAACCAACATGGCTGGAGGATAATGACACTGCAGACATGCAGCTTCCCTCAGGCTCGACAGAGAACACCAAACTGACCAATGAGGAGAAGGCGCACTGGCCATACTACGTTCACACTGGTAAGTGAGCTGCAGGCCTACAGTCTGAAGCTCTATGCAAAAGATAAAACGCCAATAAAGTACACATAGTCAAAAAGACAGTACCTTTAAAATTAGTAAGCAGTGCCAAATCATGTCCACATTTTTTTATTTACATTACCTTAAAATATATTATTAATAGTATATGAGTATGTATAAATCTATTTGACAGCACTAATATTTAATGAGTAAAAAATGTAAAATGTGTATTATCTGCATGAGATATTATCTTATGTGTCTATATGATATGTATGTAATATTAAACATTATTAGAATGTATACATAAAATAAATATAATACAATGTATAACATGCATTAATGTATCTAAATATAATTTTTTTGTTAAAATATATTAGATACAATTCTGTTCAAAAATGTGGAATACAAGTTTAAAAACAAAAGTTTTATTCAGTAGGGACACCATAAGTTGTTACAAAAAAATATTTCAAATAAATCTTTGTTTGAAAAGGAATCCTGAAAATATGTATTGTGGTTTAAATTAAACTATTGAACAGTAGTTAATGTAAACATTATTAGAAAGTAAATAAAATATTAATTAAGATATATTAAATATATATTTAAAAAAATGAAATAAAAACTAAAGACTGTATATGACTTACTGTAATATGTAATAAATACTAACTGATATTTGTAATAAACTTTGCAAAGGAAGATGATACGTGTTAAATATGCATGAATCACATTTTCCAAGCATTTATTCCAGAATAGACTCTTTCCATCTATTATTGAAGGGTTTTCAAAAACTCTGCCTTTTCATATGTGTTACCTTGCTCTGGTCCCTTTGACCACCATGCAGAGAGGAACAGCATCTCCACTGTCACCCGAGACCCGGTGTCGTCCTCCAGCCGGATGGAGTGGATCATCCCCCTGATGGTGGTCTCTGCCCTCACTCTGCTCTGTCTGATCATGCTGCTGGCTGTCCTGGTCTACTGGAGGTAAGACTGAATTAGATCTTGTCCAGCACGTTGGTTTTAGATCATCTTGGGCCTTTACTGCATGGGATATGAACTGAAAAGATCAGTTCTCTTCATTTGCGTTCCTTATCTTGTAACAACTTCTACATTCATCTATCTAATTTTTTTGAGCATTGGTTTTCTTCTGAACGAATGCATCACCTAATTAATATTCATGACAACATGTCTTATGTAGAGTAGATTTGTCTGGTCATGGTTGTGCCTGGTTTGTAAACAGTGTAAGGTCGCTCTGTCCCCTGAATCCACACTTCATCTAACTCTTTCTACTCCATCTACTGGCCTTTATAACCCTGGCTCAGCTCCCTGGAGAGTCCGTGCCCCATCTGCCCGCCCTCTCCCGGACCGGTCTCAGCCCCATGGTAACCGACTTAAAATCCTCCTATGGAGCTTCCTGCCAAATACCACCATCCTCCTGTTCAGTCTTGTATCTGTATGTGAGCTAAGAGGTTGCGGGCCCCCTTGGGACCATGAGTCTTGTGCGGAGGGACCCAGCTGTGCTCCAATCTGTGATGCTGACTGGTTTGAGCATATCATTTAAAATGTGAGCACACAAAAGTAACATTACATTAAAAGATAAATATTAAAACGTTTTATATTTTAAAAGTATGATATCATGATTTTTTTTATCTATTTTTTTAATATTATTGTACTGCTTGTTTGTTATTTTAGTTTAATTGAAATACTATTATAATATTTATTAATATTTTTAATTAGCTTCTATTTTTTTTTTTTTTTTTTCAGTTTTCATTTTAGTTTTAGTCATTTTAGTACTTCCACTTAAACCTATTTCAGTTATTGGCCATATTTATTATTAAGGCAATATTTGTAAATTTTTAAGTTATATTCCTATTTTATTTTATTTCAGCTTTGTCAATTACCGAAAAACAAATCTGGAAAAGAAATTTGTAGTCTTGGTACCTCAATTTAATCCTATTTATTTCAGTGTATTTTCAGTTTTAGTAAAAACAAGTTTTAGTACTTTCAGTTATTTGCCAAGGCAATCCATCTATTACTCATATTTTATTGTATTTCAGCTTTATTGCGTTTAGCGAAAACTTTGAATGGTTTTAGTTTCAGTTAACTATAACAACACTGGTCTTACATGGCCTTAACAAGCACCACAAATGTCAAGAATTTTTGCCTGCAAGTTACTGTACCAATTGCAAAGCAACACGTCAGCCAACAAGTCAGGAAAAGATAATAGCAGTTTGATTTGATCATTTGATGGGTTTATAAGAGGTTGATCAGTGACAGTTAAAGTGAATGAAAGACTGAGTTTGCCCGATAATCTATTAAGAGAGCGGAAGAAAGACAAGTGACAAGACGCAACTGCTCCTCCGAGAATGTGGCGGCAAATGTCTTTGTCAAGACATTATTGTCAAATTTTAAGAACGTCAAGAACAAAGCAACCGAGTGAACAAAAGCCATTCAAAAGATATTCCATTCTCGTTTTTTTATAACTGGAGTTCATGCAAGTTTACCAGAAAGTATGATATTATTTGCTTAAATGAAGTTATGATGTTGCCAGTGCGATAGGCTAATGAGAGGTTTATGTAGGCAGGGTTCCATCTGGATGGCTCAGAGGCTTTCAGTCTGCTCAGACTCACAGATGCCCATTAAAGACCAAAAATGCTGCACTCATTTCTACACGTACGCATGCGATCGCCTATGAGTTAAAGCAATTCCAGACTCGACGCAAAGACGCAGATGGGGAATGATAAGAGGTTATATTTATCTTTTTACCATTTGCCTATTTTGCATTCTCAAGGATTAGGCCGCAGGGTCCAAAACTTCTCTGAAGGAACCTTCTACACCATTAGTCTAACGTCTCTTAACACACGAGAGATCGGCCATCATAAAAAGGTCATTAGTGTGTGAGGTTCCTGTCCCCCCAGTCATCGTCTCTCCTCAATCCCCCCACCCCCCTCCCTCATCGGAGCTCTACGAGCGTTCATCCCCTCTTTTCTTTCTTTTTATCTCACCTCTCAAGGATGACTAGCATCTGCTCATTGCTCTGCATAAAGTACAGGTAGGGGCATGCTTATACAAATGCTTTACTGGGATTTACATGAAGCAAGTCTTCAATAAGGGGATGGGAGGGGTTATACCATGTCTTTGTGCACTGACATTTTAAAATAAAAAGGCAGATTTTTAAAAGATTTTTCCAAGGCAGAAAGAGTTGCATTTGCAGAGTTTGGCTGCATATTTGGTATCATCGCTTTGATCTTAATGTGTATTAGATGAGAACTGTGTTTATGTATGTGTAGTGGCTAATACATTTTAATTATGGAAATGTGCCAATGATAGTCTTTATTATGCATTATGAGTTGGTCTAAGTCAATACAAGTCGGTCGAGCTGATTCATTCATCTGATATTTGGCCTATGTTGTGATTCTCTACATTAGCAGATAACCATAACCACTCGGACAATTAACAGAAGTTTGTTTATCGACTGTTTATCGACTTCTGTTTTCAAATTCAAATAGTTTTTGAGTAAATTTATGTTAATGTAATTTTGTGAAAATAAGTACTTAATAAATAAAATGTATTAATGTTAATAATAATAATATAAATAGTCAATTTTGTTTAAACAATACATTTAAATAATAAAATCTACAGACTTATTCAAGGATTTTCTGTTTTCAAATATTTTTAGAGTGAATTTTAAGTTATTTTGCAAAAATAAATACTTAATGAATTATAATAACAATAATAATATAAATAATCAAATGTTTTTGTGTAAGAATATTTGGATTAAGTTGATTTACGTCATGTATATGTACAGTATATTTAGACAGAATGGTCTGTATACTCATTCTTCTTTTAGTAATGAACTGATATCTGAGTTGTGACTAAAACTGTATTGAACAGAAACACAGGTCAAAACACCCTTTGCTAACAAGATTGAACTGCATGTAAATTGTACTCTGATATTAAGTGAACAGTAAGTCTCAGCAAGCAGGAGGCTTCCTCAGAATTAAGAAGCTTTTTAAATAATCATCCTGCTTGCAACTGACCAGGACGGTTTCTGTTCATAGGAGATTCTTCCAGACTGCACATTTCTATATTGACGACAGAAACTCCCCCAGAGTGATCCGCGATGACAGTTTTCCCATCATATCTACAACGGGTGAGTCATTAAACAAACATAAATGAAAACACGAGGTTTCCTAATGCAAGTAGGCTACTTTTATTTTATGACATTCGTAGAAGTTGAATCATTATCCAGCAAAAAAGTGGCTTCAGAATTTGTTGCATAGTCAGAATACATAGTTCTTGAGTTTTGATTTCATCACATGTACCCTTTGTGGAGAACATAATCCCAGAAAGGGAGTTGGTCTATTTTGGGAGCAAAGCACCTCACTAGATAACAGCTATATTCTGAAATAGATCAATAAGATATAAGCAAACATAGCAGAGTGAAATGACGCTTTATAAATATACCTGACCAGCTGACAAATAGTTATTACAGGATGTTGTTTAATGTTCATTATTTATTTATTTATTTTTGTCTCATACATTTCTGAAATATATGAGACAACACCTCCCCTCCATTGACGGAAATTTCCGGTTTTCTGTGTTTTCACTGTTATACAGAAGAGGGCGCATCTTCTGGTATCTTCTGAAAGATTACTGAATCTCAAGATTAAAACACAGGCAAGAAAGATGCAGAAACAAGCGATAGCATGTGTAAGCAGATGCATTTGTAAAATAACGGGATCATCAACATTAAACCATGTTAAACAAAACTACCAAATGTTACCGAATAAAATGTCGACTCAGGACGAGCTACAGTATAGGACTGTAAAACTTTAGGGGTGTTGATGGACTTGATCTACTCCATTTTGATCATCGTTCTGAATCCGATCTGGATGAAGTCTTTGCCAGAAACGTTTTTTTCACAGCTAAAATTTTGCTTTTTTATGAAACTTATGGATGAAATTGTATTGCAGTCCAAACCTGTATGACTTACACTACCGGTCAAAAATAACAGTACATGACAGTATAATGTTTCAAAAGATTTCTTTCAGTAAATGCTGAAACATTGATAATAAAAAGAAATGTATCTTGTGCACCAAATCATTGCATTTTAGGATGATTTCAGTAGGACTGTGTGACACTAAAGATTAGAGTAATGATGCTAAAAATTCAGCGTTGCAATCACAGGAATAAATTACCTTTTAAAATATATTAAAATAGACAGATAAGAGGCTGATTTCAAAAACATTTACAAATCTTACTGACTCCAAACCTTTGAACAGAAGAGGAATTTCTTCCATGGAACAAAAAAGGATTGGCTAAATGTTCACAATGCTCTTTACCATACAATAAAAGAGGACAGGCAGATCCTGTTTGTGATGAAAAATATCTCTTTTGTGTTTCGTTGCAAAATTAAAAATCATCGATTTGTAACTACATGAGAATGAGTAAATAATCACAGAATAATCATTTTGGCTGCACTAGTCAAGTCAGTCACCTTTATTTATATATCGCTTTATACAATAAAGATTGTTTCAAAGCAGCTTTACAGTAATAAACAGGAAAATAACTTCTCGGGAAAATAACAATTCGGCTGTAAAGCAGCTGTAAAAAGACAATAGTAAACAGCAATTATTCTGTTGAGATCAGTTCAGTGTTGATTGAAAGAGATTAAAAGCACTATTGCTTTTAATGATCAGAATTCCTATCTTGCCATTTTCTCGGATGATGAGTGGATCGTGGATGCATATTTTATGTTCTGTGTGTTACTGTTTCTCAGAGAACGAATGGAAAGTCTGATTGCTAAATTTGGGTAGTGCATGATTTTCTAAAATTGCATGAACTGCTGTCAGTATTGCCATTCTTTTCTCTCTTGCTCTCTCTCAGTTACTTTCCTGTCTTCCTTTCTCCTCGTGTGACGCAGTCCAGCTCTTGACTGGCAGGTCTATATAACTGTAAACCAAAAGAAGTAAAACGTAGCCATTAATGTTTATGAGAACTCCGTTTGAGGTGATAGTTTAATGTCTGTCGTAATAGAGAACTCATCAACAATCCCCGTTAAATAGAAGAAGTCTGTGTGTGCATGTCTCAGTGATTTAATAAGACCGATAGAATCTCTTCTGTTAATGGAATAGACACTGAATACAGAGTGGGGGTTGAGTTGATGTGTGTTTGATCATCCTTCACAACGGTGAAGCAGTAAATGCTCCAGGGGATTCTGGTCTTTTTTCAAATACGGTCCCAGCTGTGCTTCCATGGGCAGTAATGAACCATACCTTTGTATGGCCATTCAACGTGACAATAGACCATCAGTCCAGCCCCTTTCTTTGATAGATAACTGATGATCTTTATATGACACAGATGTGACCAAATATCATCACTCAGGAAGTGAGGCCACAAAAGTAGGGCGTATGGATTTATTTTGTCATTTGGAACAAGAATGTTTTTTTTATTTGTTTATTTATTTAAACTTTTATTTTCCAGAGGGGTTTGTTCCATAAAAGTAATTTTAAAATGAAAAATATTCATTCAATTATAAGATCTTGAATTAATAATTGAACTAATTAATGGAAAAAACTGCATACATTATTATATGCAGTCGCTAAACAATGTATGTGTTGCTAAATGTCAGTTCCATTAATCTGATGTTTTTAGGTATATTATTCAATATTTTGTGAAATATGGTATTTCAGTGCATTTACTGAAAATATGTACTATTGTTCAAAGGTTTGGGGTCAGTAGGATTTTTCTCAGCGAGGACACATTAGATTGATTAAAGTGACAGTAAAGACGTTTATAATGTTACAAAAAGATTTATATTACAAATACATGCTGCTCTTTAGAACTTTATATTCATCAAAGTATCCTGAAAAAAAAACGTTTCCACAAAAATATTAATCAGTACAACTGTTTTCAACCTTGATAATTATAATAATATTTATAAGCAAATCAGCATATTAGAATGATTTCTGAAGGATCACATGACACTGAAGATTGGAGTAATATCTTACTGACCCCAAACTTTTGAACAGAGGTGTACGTCAATTCTATTTATCTGATGTTTTATGTATATTTTTTAAGATTTTGTAAAGTATAATATTTAAATGCCTTTATTATTATAAAAAATAATTACATAATACAATAGTGTATTTGGGTATAATTTCATATTATAATTTAATAACATTTTTTTTTTAAATGATAAAACCCAAAATAATAAAATAATATTTAGTAACATTTTAATAATACGTTTTTTAATCATAAATATTTATATAATAAGTATTTTTAATGCAGTTGTCGTCAACTTTTATGAAAATGTTTGTGTTTAAATTGGTAGATGTGGCATAATAGTATGTATGCTTTGTGTTTCAGATGACCTGGAGGCTCTGCCAGTCAGGCAGTTCATCAAACACATCATGGAGCAGTACTCCAACAACCAGCATGGCTTTTCTCAGGAGTTCGATGTGAGTATGGCCTTTGTAGTTGGAGCATGAGAGAATGTGTGTATGTGCTCTGTACATGTACCGGTGCTCCCAGTAGCACAGAGGCACAGATGGCTGTGGGAAAAGGACTAATTAAAGAGGAGAGCCTCATTAAAATCACTCCTCTTGCTGGAGGAATCTATGCAGGAATGCAGGAAAGCTTGAGTCTGGTTCATGCCCACAGCAAACATTTACAAGATCACAATCCAGTATGGACACATTCAAAAACAAGAACTGGGTCTCTTAGAAAAGATTTACTTAAAAACTTTGACAATTACCAGTATCTGCGATACGGTAGGTATCGATTCGTTACAGAGGTGCTTTGTTTTACAGATATAGGAAAATGAAATCGGCACGGTAGATTAATATCTGCTTCATTACGGCTCACTGGGGAGCTAATTATTATGCTGCAGTATAAAATTTATTTCAAATTGCATTGATGTGACAATAATTAAATGATTTGGACAAATGGGACAATTTATGTAAATTCTAATCAAAGTGTGGCTAATTACTGGAATAATTAACTAATTATTTTGTAAATGAGTCTTAAATAATTTACCAGTGGTCAACAGAAACAAATTCTGATAGGACTGTATTCAGAATGAAAAAAATGGTATGCAACAATTGTTCTCGTGGCATCCAGTTAATCATAATTATAAGAGATAAATATTTTAATTTTAATGCAAGCTGGTGTAAAAGTAAAACCTTTTGACAGTCGAATTAAACATTGAGTCAAGGAGATTTTTTTAAATGGCTGCCCTTATTTCCATTTTAATTTGTCACATGGGAAATGAAAGATGAAAATGCGTGAGTTGCTGTGTTGTTTACTTACTAAGCTTTAGATCCGGGTATTCAATGCACACTGAAATCATGCCTAACTCTGTACTGCAGAAAAGCAATGGCATGGTCTAAGTAAGTTATAAATCATTTGAAATAATACCTTCCCCGCAGGAGGTTCAACACTGCACGTCTGAAATGAAGATTACAGCAGAGCATTCAAATCACCCAGACAACAAGCACAAAAACAGATACATCAACATTGTCGCCTGTGAGTTGTCGATTATTATGTGGCAAACATGAACATGTACCTTCTTCAACATACTGTGAATTCATTTGTGAAGTGCTTGCGGTGCATGCAAGATGAAGATAAAAGATATTGATATCCATCTCTCAATCGTGCATGCATTGCTAGTATTTCTAAATAGATTACATATCTCAAACCGTGAATGATACATCATTTATTGCATTTTAATACCCAGATGATCACAGCAGAGTGAAGTTGCAGCAACTGTCTGGGAAAGACTCCAAGCACAGTGACTACATCAATGCCAACTATGTAGACGTACGCATTTTATTACTAAGTGCATGTGTGTGCTTGTTGCTTTAATGTGTGTTTTATAATTAAATATTCTCCCTCTCAGGGCTATAACAGATCCAGGGCTTATATAGCCGCTCAGGGCCCTCTGAAGTCCACATTCGAGGACTTTTGGAGAATGATTTGGGAACAGAACACCACTGTGATTGTCATGATCACTAACTTGGTGGAGAAAGGCAGGGTAAGTAACTAATTCCACAAAGTTTATTTAAAGCGCCCCTATTATGCTATTTTAAAGGTTCCTAATTTGGTTTTGGAGCTCTCCTACAATAGGTTTACATGCATCAAAAAACACTTTAATTTTCTCCTAATACACATTGCAGCATCACCTCTTTTCTCACAGTATCTGAAACGGTTCTCTCTACACCCCTCCTTTCCGAGAGCCTACTCTGCTTTGATTGGTCAGACGGCCCAGTCTGTTGTGATTGGTCTACCGCTTACAGCGCGATTCGGAAATGAAACGCTCATTACCATATCTGAATTTCAGATCCGGAGGCTTCCTCAGTGCTTGATACACAGTGATAATAACAGTAATGATGGTGTTGGTTTTTATTGTATCAATTCCAGCAGGAGTCCTCATCCTTTTGAAGTGCATGCAAAGTGGATTTGCAGAAAACAGCATTTTCAAAAACACGAACCAAACTCTTCCAGTCTCAGCTGCAACTAAGTTTGAGGGCGAGTCAAAATAGATGTTGTTTAAAGGCAGCCAATGAACACCATAGGCTGGCATTATGCAAATTTGTTACAAACCTATGTAGGTTCGTGCAGGAAGTAAGACTGGAATTACTGACGACTCTTTCAGGCAGTTCAGAATCATTTTTTTTTTTTTTTTCAGAGACAATAACTCCATTATCCTGCTCTTTGAACTTTGAAGCTTTACAGACCTTTTACATTCACAAAAGCTATATCACACAAAACATGAAAGGTTATATCTGAAAAAGCATAATAGTGGCACTTTAATATACATAAGTACAAACACTGTTTGAGAGCTATGCTGGATAGAGCCCCCCTTTTTTTTTTTTTTTTTTTTTTTTTAAATCAGTTTTTCCCCATTTCAATTTTTCTGGATTCCGTTTTTTCTGTTTAAATTTTTTTAATTACGATTTTTTTTTTTTGTCCTTTAATTTTCACAGACACTACTCCATATCACCTTTTGATTAACTCATTCTACTTTGGATTTATCAGTCCAAAATTTATAAAAAATATTTCATGTTATACTAAAAATTCCATTTTAATGACTGTTCTGCGATTCGGTCCACATTTTCCTCATGGCTGAATATGGTGTGTTTTGGTGAACTATTCTGTTAATGTAGACTTTGGAAATGCAAAACAGAAGATGTATTTGTTGTTTTTACAGAGGAAATGTGATCAGTATTGGCCATCAGACAACTGCGAGGTTTATGGGAGCATAATGGTGACTCTGAAGAGTACTAAAGTGCATGCTTACTACACACTCCGGCATTTCATCATACGTAACACTAAACTGAAAAAGGTACATTTGAGCATTCATAGAGCATTTACAGAGCATTGTATTAGACCCTGCATTTTGACCTCTGAATTGTCTCTCTCAGGGTCAGAAGGGGAGGCAGAATGAGCGGCTGGTGGTCCAGTACCATTACACGCAGTGGCCAGACATGGGCGTACCTGAGTATGCACTTCCAGTCCTCAAATTCATCTCTCGATCTAAAGTGGCACGCACGCCGGGCACAGGCCCTGTTCTAGTTCACTGCAGGTACTATTCTACGGAAATATAAGCTCCGCCCACTACTGTGTGAATTGCCAGTTTCAGTGATGTACTTTCTAGTTGTCCAGGGTTTCCCATTTCTACATCATTTTCAGCAGAGTGTTTGGAAGTGAGAGACTCTTTGTTTTGTACCAAAATGCAATATCATTTTTATCAAACCATCACTCTCTCTGTGTCCTGCAGTGCTGGAGTGGGCAGAACAGGCACATACATAGTCATAGACAGCATGCTGCAGCAGATAAAGGACAAAGGCACAGTCAACGTCCTGGGATACCTAAAGCACATTCGAACTCAGCGTAACTACTTGGTCCAGACCGAGGTTATTACCTGTTTGATTTAATACACTATATTTACACAGACTCAAAATGCACACTTAAATCACTTTCGGAAGGGAATATTAGTGTACTTCTTACTACATACTGCATAATGTGCAGCATATACTGTTCACTGCAGACTCACTGTTAAAAATTGTATGTGGAACTTCTGTAGTATATGCAATTACAAACATTTTAAAATGCACAAAATTTCATCACATGACCTCATTATTTTTACATGTTGCATATCAGGGTGATTACTAAAGCTATTTTACTGTTTTATAAAACTATATAGATTGTTAATTTATAGCTGATGATTTAGGTTGAAGCACTTAAATTACTAACTGGAAATAACTAAATTAAAACTAAAATATAAAATATTTAACTAATTAAAAAATATATAAAATATTAATGAAAAAAATTTATTAAAACTGAAATTCACATAAATTAATCCGTAATAGTAATATAAAAAAGGCACATAACAAGATTACTAGAAATTAAACAAGAATTATAATTAATACTGAAAATGTAGAAATAAACGCAAATTCATAATATTAATTAAACAATTAAATGGTATATAAATAAGTATTAGTACTAAAATAACACTTGCATATTTAAGAATAAAAGTTCATTTTGTGTTTGTCCTGTCAAATCACTTTGAATTCGTTGTACTAGAAATATAAAGTCATGTCAAGTGCATTGCATTGTGGGATACAGTTTGCAATGTTATCTGATTGCATACTGCACATTTTGGCATGCAGTACATTGTCTGGGTGTTACATACAGAAAATGTTCATGCTGTTCAAACTCTACATACTGCATACTGAAAAAAAATAATTTGTAATATGCCTTTCTGAACATAAATCCATATTTATTCATAAATATAGTGTCCAGATGTCACATTTCTAATGCAAAATGGTTTGTCTTAATGACTATATGTATGACCTACAGGAGCAGTTTATCTTCATCCATGATGCATTAATGGAAGCTGTGCTTAGTAAAGAGACTGAGGTTCCTGCTTGGCAACTCCATAATTATGTTAACAGCATTCTCACCCCGAGCCCAACGGGACAAACCCGCATGGACAAACAGTTTAAGGTCTGAACTTGATGACTCAGTTGTGTGACTTGTGTCTCTATGCAATTGTATAAAGATGTTTTTCTCAGTTAGACGACTAACCTGCTCCTCCTTGTGGACGCTCTTGTTACTGTTCCTCCAGTTGTTGACGCAATGCAATTCTCACCTCGCGGAGTGTTTCAGTGCTCAGAAGGACTACAACAAAGAGAAGAACCGCACCTCGACGGTCTTGCCAAGTGAGTCGCTAAACCTTCTAAACCCATATATCAAAATCAACACTCCAGCTTCTTGGCCATATAGACTTTGCTGTATTCTCAATATACAGTGTAGCGCAGTGTAGTAGCACAATTTACTTTACCAATAAATACTATTTAAAATACCCCCCAAAAATGTGTGTATATATATATATATATATATATATATATATATATATATATATATATAAAAAATACTTATGAATGCACTGTAAAAATATAGATATACAACACATATTTTACTGTACATTTATAAGTTGTATTTAATGTTCATTTAACATTAGTATTTAATTGTATGTATTATTTAGATTTTTAACTATAGTAACGAATGTCTAGTGTTATTTTACTATTATTCATATACTATTATAGTATTCATTAATATTTTGAATAAGCTTTCTTAGATATATTTTCAGTTTTTTAATTAATTTAATTTGATTTGGTTTAGGGATATTTGTTATGTGTTTTTGTCAATTTTAGCTTTAGTTTTTGCTTTAAAAAATATTTCTGTGTAGCTTTAATTTATTTAGATTTTCATATTTTATATATAAATATATATATATATATATATATATAGAGAGAGAGAGAGAGAGAGAGAGAGAGAGAGAGAGAGAGAGAGAGAGAGAGAGAGAGAGAGAGAGAGAGAGAGAGAGAGAGAGAGAGAGAGAGAGGGAGAGAGAGAGAGAGAGAGAGGTTATTTTCTGCATCTTTTCAGAGTTACAGAAAATTTTTAATGATTTAATCAGAACTACAAATTGGTTATATATGTGTGTGTGTGTGTGGGTGTGGGTGTGGGTGTGTATTGTTTATCATAAAATATAACATAAGAAAGGTCATTAAGAATTGCAAACAATAGTATTTTAAAACACATTGAATGAACGATATAATACAAGGTTTGGTTTGTTGTGAAGGTTATAGTGAGTTGTTTTTCCCCACAGTGGAGCGGGCACGGGTGGCACTAGCTCCCCTCCCAGGAGTAAAGGGAACAGACTACATCAACGCCTCCTACATTATGGTACAGCAATAAGACTTTACTAGAACATTATACATTGTTCTGGATCATATTTAATAATGCATGGAACATGAATAATTTGCGTACCGGTGTTTTATCTCTTCATCTGCTTCTCTTGTCATTTGCTGTGATTTTCTTGTAGAATGAAATCAATGTTTATCCACTCACAGGGCTATTACAGGAGCAATGAGTTTGTCATTACCCAGCATCCTCTTCCCCACACGACCACAGACTTCTGGAGGATGATCTGGGATCATAATGCTCAAGTTATTGTGATGTTGCCAGACAACCTCGGCCTCGTGAGTACAGCGTTAAAGAGCTACTTGTGAACATGAGTTTTTAAGTGGATGCTTGCTGTGTTATGTAACTTTTGTTCTTTTTATACATATTCAGTAAGTTCTATTAATGCACTCTAAAACATTTCATACCAGCGGGTTATCGTAGCACTTGCACTTCAATTTCAATTTAATTATTACCTTCTATAATACTGTTAACTTTTAAGAAACTATATCTAAAGAGCACCAAAATCATTTATATATATATATATATCTAATGTGGAAACAAGTTAAATTATTAATTACCTGAATCTGTTAGCCTTATAAAAATCTATATGATATGATATGATATGCCCTGCTCTTCTTTTTATAGACTGAGGATGAATTTGTGTACTGGCCCAGCAGAGAGGAGCCCATGAACTGCGTAGCCTTTACTGTCACCCTCATTAATACTGACAGACTCTGTTTATCTAATGAGGAACAACTCGTCATCCACGACTTCATCCTGGAAGCCACACAGGTGTCTCACGCACTACACAAGCATGACTCTTAAAAAGGAAATTTGCATTTGCAAGTTAGTTTGTTTGATTAGACAAACATTATGTGGACATATTAATTTCTGCATTAGCATAACATGCTTATATAACAGGTTTATCTTTGCTGTGCAGGACGACTATGTGCTAGAAGTCCGACATTTCCAATGTCCGAATTGGCCAGATCCTGATGCATCCATCAGCAGCACATTTGAGCTTATCAACATTATCAAAGAAGAGGCCATGACGAGGGACGGTCCAACCATTGTGCATGATGAGTGAGTGTCCTGTGTGTGCATAGAACATGAGTAGTGGCGTAGAGCTGCTTTTCCACCGTCAGACAAACCATTCTCAATGCTAAACCTTTCCATTCCGTGCCGATCCGGCCCAGCCGGCACGGATACGGTTTCATTTTCCACTGTGGGGCTGAAAACCGAGCTGGAATGTAATACAAATGCCTCAGTCGTTGCCAGAGGTGGACAAAGTACACAACTCTATTACTTGTATGAAAGTATAGAGACTTCTGGTCAAATATTACTCTATTATAAGTGAAAGTTGTAAATACAGATATTTACTTGCTTTTAAAAGTACTTAAGTATCAAAAGTAAATTATTTTTTTTATGTCAACGCATTGTTGTATAATTCCATGCTGTGCCATCATGGTGGTTTAAGCCAGTCAGTGATCCTCCATCCGACATGCATATGACCATACTATAAAAGAAAGGTTTCTACAGTGTGTTTATTTGACCAGAATATGCTAAAGCATATTTCTGAAAGGACTTCAGTTTCATTATTAACCCAACTACATTTTTGCATTAGAGGTGTATCCACAAGGCTATGGTAACTTGTTGGGCAAATCCATAAAAAAAGACCATACTTCATACTGAACCTTTAGCTCTAAAAGCACAGACAATTTCCATTTCTAGCTTTCACCAGAAATGAAAAGTTTACACACCTCAATATGCTTCCGCAGGTTGGACGGCGATTTTTTGAAGGCTGTGATATGGTTCGTTTCTGGTAAACATTTAAATCTAAACGAATCCTTCGGGTCTTTTTAGAAAACTGAAACATACTTTGTTGCTATGGGTGCGCGCACTGCACTAAGAAACAGTCTTCTTCCATTTTGCCATCAACTGATCAGTGTTCAGAAAATGCTGGTAAATCATTGAAGTTCACATGACCCTATAAGAGTGATTACTGATAGGCTGTCTGCATAAAAACACAATCACATTTTAAAGAAGAAAAAAATCATCCTCTGACCTTTAGAGCTGCTACATCTACAGTAACGTCTTTCGAGGACCTTGATAGAAATGTAGTGGAGTGAAAAGTACTATATTTGTCTTTTAAATGTAGTGACGTTAAAGTCATAAGTTTCCAGAAAAAAGAATACTCAAGTACATTACAGATACTCAAAAAGTACAGTACTCAGGCAAATATACTTTGTTACTGTCCACCTCTGGGGTAAAAAGAGTTTACAGATGGTATGAGATGTAAATAGGATGACCAGATCTTTGTACAGTACAATAGCACGCTTCGCCGCCTACACAGAAACTGGTAGCCAGGCAAGTGACCAATCCCGAGTGGCGACATCACCACGCATTCTACCAGCATGGTTAGAATTCCGGCTGATAACGGTTTGTAACCGTGCCTGCTGAACTAAGCTCAAGTGGTAATATAACTGTATCCATTCCTTACCGTTCGGCCTGACGGTGGAACAGCGGCTTATGTAACCAAAAGCAGAGCCTCATGGATTGTGTGTTACAGGTTCGGGGCAGTTTCTGCCGGGATGTTCTGTGCTCTGACCACACTCTCCCAGCAGCTGGAGAACGAGAGTGCTGTGGATGTCTATCAAGTGGCCAAAATGATTAACCTAATGAGGCCTGGTGTCTTCACTGAAATTGTAAGTTAACAAAATGTAACCTCATCACAAAAGTCTGCCTGATGATAAATTAAATTTAGAGAGGTCACTGGGGTCTCATGTAGAAGTTTGACACTGTCTGATTCGAGTTCCAAAACCATTTAAAAATGTTATATTCCTTTTTTTTCTCTCTATTTCTGTCTACTTCTTTTAGGAGCACTATCACTACCTTTACAAGGCTATGCTCAGCCTGGTTAGCAGTAAAGACTTCAGACTTGGCTTCAGCTACATGGATACTGGGATAGTGGTAATGGATGAATCCAACCAGGCTGAGAGCATGGAGTCCTTGGTGTGATGTTTCCAGAAACTGAAATGGAACAAAGTAGTTCCTTGAACTTTCCATGAGGCCTTTTTCCCCAGACTCTTGGTGAAATGAAAAGAAGAAAACAACAAAAAAGAGCTTTTATATACTGATAAAAATAAATTCTTTTGATATTTATTTTTGCTGCTTTTTGTTATCCTGCTGAGCGCCACAAACTGCTCTCAAAAACACGTGCACACAGACACACACACCGTCTACTTTGCACTACACTGTCAGTGTTACTACTTGATGCCTAGCTGATTATTGATAATTGTGTTGAAACCGTTTCCGAGTATCACTTTATTCTTGACGATAAAGTCTACAGACATGTGAGGGTGATCAGCGACAGCTCATTAACACACACATCAGCCTCATACCCATGAAAACTGTACACAGAAAAGCTCCAACTTAAATCTCATCATGATGCGACTTTTAACCATCAAGCATTGTGACTTGTTAGATTAATGTTCTTTTTTTATTTATTAAGATATGCCATTTTATGTCTAACTTATATACATTATTTCAGTGTGGTATAACAGCAACTGTGAACATAAATTGTTATCAGTAGCATTTCTATGGTTTTGTAATATATAAAGATATTGATCAAAAAATCTCATCTCGTTTCCTTCATTTCAGTTGTCATGTTTTCAATGGCTATGCTCAGTACTTCCTCCAACAGGTATTTTCCTGAAAAAAAGATGACTGTGACTGTTCTGTTTACACTGGTATTCAGGGACAGGGACAGGTGGTTTAGATCGTACCAATCAGACTATTACTATTCTGTCTTTTTAAACGGGGAAAAATCTAGATAATGTCAGTAAATTATGGAGTGCCACAAGGATCCGTGTTAGTCCCTCTTCTATTTTCAATTAAAAAAAAATTCTGATTAAACAATTGCATAACAGATTAGGACATAAAACTGAGATTTCGTTTGGGAAAGGGGTGAAATACTGAAGAAAAAATAATCCACTTAAAACTACTTGATAAGTTTTTAATTATAAAATTCTCATGTATAGTCAATGAAATGACACCAATGCAATGAAGATAGGCTACTCACCTGATACACAGGTGAATGTTATCGTTGAAAAATTAGAGGATCAACATTCGGAGAAGTTTTTTTTTTAATTCCCATTAAAATTCTCATTTATAGTCAATGGAACAACTTGGATTAAGATAATCACCTGATACACAGATGGAAGTTAGTGTTGCTTTGGCCATAAACCAGTATGATTTAACACATTACAACTCATTAATGTTTTGCTTTTAACAATTACAAAAGAAAAAAAAAGAACGTTGTATAAGGATTATTCCTACTATGCAGTACATATTCATGACACCATTAAAAAAATGGAAACACATGCAATTTATTAGGAACTTTTCCAGTTTGAAGCCAAACATAGTCTTTAAAAAAAACAAGCTGATAACAACTCGCCTTAACATGAGAATTTTATTTTTGTTACAGATGACGGCATCCATTGACTTCCATAGTATTTTTTTTTGTTCCTACTATGGAAGTCCAGATTGGACGTTAACTGTCTGGTTACCAACATTCTCTAAAATGTCTTCTTTTGTGTAACTCATACAGGTTTGGTACAACATTAGGGTGAGTAAATGATGACATTTTTATTTTGGAGTGAACTATTCCTTTAAGTGGAAAATTATAAAAACTAGAGAAATTATATTACAAAAATATTAAAGACAGATCTAGACAAACACTTACACTGTAACTTCTGTACACATCACTGTGCGTCAAGTAAATAACATGGATATAATACTCATTTCTACCACTAGGAGCACTATATCTCTGGGAACAGTCCACTAATACACAGGGAACGGACGCTTTTACTTACATCGGTAAAGTATTTTAGTTACACAAATGACAGCCAACTGTGCCAAGTACATTGTTTAGAAATAACACTTGTTATTACATTTTATGATATATCTTCAAGCAAAGCAAATATGATGTCATACCAACCATGTTTATTTTCCCTCCTCTCTACCCGTGCACATGTAAAAGTGAGCTCGCCCACGTGTGACGTATTTCCTTCATGACTATGTGATGCCATCTTGATACGAAAATAGTGTCGCATGAGTTGTATGATACGGAATATTATTGTCTTGCTATTATATACAAAGACTGCATTATTTTGCTTTATTCTAATTAGAGTAGAAATTGACACTGTTGAGAGTATCGTTCTCCGTGAGCGTTGTGTTAACTGGTTCATTCATTGATCCTAACAACAGTCACATTTTTTTCTGAACGAGGAAGCGTGGTGGCGCTAACAAAGGAATATCTGGATCCGAGCAGTTGTTCATTGGTAAGGTTAAATGTATTCTTTTCATTATAATACACACATGAATATGTATTTACACAGCATATCGACCTATTAGTTGTCGGTTGAGGCAGTATTTTACTGTTGCTTAGCAATAATGATTCGCGAGTTGTTCGCAAGCGCAATGTAGCAGCTACTGAAGTCGAGCGCACGGCCGTCAGCTCACATTACAACTAGCGCCAGCGGTAAGATTTGATTCACCCTAGTGACTCGATTCTTTTGAATCAATTCACTAGAAAGATTCATTCAGTGACACTTTTGCTATTTACATCGTAATGACAAATTTTCTCTGCGGATTACAAGTGGAAATAATACTTATTATTCCATATTAAAATTTGTCTCTACAATTCTACCAAGAAAATGCTTAATACAGATCTGTCATTTTAACAATAATAACCTAACTTACATTTCGATTTTCAATTACGTATTTCCTTTTTGACTTGTTCACAATGAATCGTTCAGTGAAGGGGCGTGGTCGTTCCACATGTCCAACCAATGATATTGATCCTTCACAGCCCGCACTCGATTGCTATTGGCTCGCTATAGTCAGTCAGTCTTTGAAGACAGGATAACAGTCGAAGATACCCGAGAGAACGATTCGATCAAAACAATTATTTCACGATGGAAGCGCCACTAAATGCATTTGCTTACCAACAGCTCGACTCAGGAGAGATGGCTGAGATGTACATTCGCGTCGCGGAGGAGGAGAACGAGGAGCCGATGGAGATCCCCTCGGAGGACGACGGCACGGTGCTGCTGTCCACGGTGGCCGCTCAGTTTCCAGGGGCTTGTGGCCTGCGCTTCCGGAGCCCGGTGTCTCAGTGCATGAGGGGAGTTCGCCTGGTGGAAGGAATCCTGCACGCCCCCGAGAACGGATGGGGTAACCTGGTCTATGTGGTCAATTACCCCAAGGGTACGTTTTATGTTTACTTATATTAGGCCTCGGACCTAATATAAACATGAGAACATTCTAATAATGGTCAAAATCATGTTTTCTAATGTAAAATGACATTATTAACCCTAACTTTTCCCCCTCAAAGACAAAAGAGGTCATTGTATCATTTTAGGGTTAATTTAGGCATGTGCTTTATAATTTAACAGTGAGGTTATGTCATAACCATAGTTGAGCTTTGAACATTGCAAACATGTTCTTCAGTATATCTTTTGTCTATCTTTAGCTGTAAAAATGCAATGCATTTTTATTTAATGGGGTTGTTTTTGTCACATGAATGGTTTTGACATGTAATAAGTGAACTTTTCTATTCTAGAAACGGCTCTGCCAGATAATAAGAGGAAGATGGATGAGATTGATGCTTCTTCTGCAACAAAGATCAAGAGAGGAGATCAGAAGACTTCAGATCTGATTGTGTTGGGTCTGCCATGGAAAACTACAGAACAAGACTTAAAAGACTACTTCAGTACATTTGGAGAAGTCATCATGGTGCAGGTAAAACATACTGATAGAAATATAAGATGTGATTGTCTTTGTACTGTCATATTTTGGTGAAAGCTATCCAGCTATTAAAAATTAAATTAGACTTGACTGTCATTCTTGAAGTCAGATTAGATCTGGTATAAATTGAGTTCTTGACTTGATTCTGTTACACTAGGTTAAGCGTGACGTAAAGACGGGCAATTCAAAAGGGTTTGGGTTTGTGAGGTTTGGTGACTGGGAGTCTCAGGGTAAGGTGATGTCGCAGCGGCACATGATTGACGGCAGGTGGTGTGACTGCAAACTACCTAACTCTAAGGTTAGTGTGTTTTTTTTGTTTGTTTTTCATTTAAAAGTTTGGTGTTAAAAAGATTTTATTAATAGTTTTGAAAAGTTTCATATACTCACCAAGGCTGCATTTATTTGATCAAAAATACTGTAAAAACAGTAATTTTGTGATATATAAAAAAAAATTCCATTTTGAATATATTTTAAAATGTAATTCCTTCCTGTGATGCAAAGCTGAATTTTCAACATCATTACTCCAGCCTTTGGTGTCACATGATCCTTCAGCAATAATTTTAATTTGCTGATTTGCTGCTCAATAAACATCTTAATTATCATCAATATTTTTTTGGAAACCATGATACTTTTAAAATAAATTTTGTAACATTATAATTGACTTTACTTTGACCAATTTACTTTACAGACTTTTGAACGATAGTGTATATTAGAGCTGCACGATTTATCGTTAAAAGACCGTAATCAACGATTTACCTGTGTCTATTAAACCTTAATGATAAAATAACACTGGAACATTCAAATCTGTTTTGGTGCTTCCGCGTAGCCAGAGAGAGCAGTTGTTGTGTTTGTAGGTAGGGCTGGACTCGAATATTAATTCGGTGGGTTGGTATTTGATTTTCAATTTTGGGATTTGAATATTCGTTGTTTATTTTTCGCACACCTGGCATTACCCTCGAAGCGGTTTTCATTCACGCTTGAAAATGTTTACACTATAAAATCTGGTGAAATACAACTCATTTTTTTACAATTATGTTTAGCTGTTTTTATTAGGATGGACAGTTGAAGGAACCCAACCTCGTTATATAATAAATACCGTAAAACTTCAAATAATAGCCGAGTCCCAAATAGACGCCTGTCTCTTTAACACGCCTGTTTAGCGACAGGTTTGGATAAATAAAGGCCAGCGTCATATAGAGGCCTGGTCTGTTTTTTATTTTCGGGGGTTATTTAATCTTCTAAATCCCGTCAGATCGTCTGTTTAAGCCAGTTGTAAGAGAGCCCTGCGCATCTGGGCGGGAGCTGTTAGCGCAAGCAAGGTAGAGTTAGGAGGCCGGAGAGCGACGAAGAGGAGGAATTCGCAAATTAACTTGTAGTTGAGGATCGCGGTGATGATGATAGTGATGAATAGGGTCATTTTGTATCACATGATTGCAGTTGTTTTACAGGGTAGCCTTCATTCTTTCTTGTTGATGTGTTTCGGGCAACAAGTTCATAGGCTCGATGAATATGTACCGGTAACGCGCTGCGTTTGACAACTCGAGGTATTATGATATTCTCAATTCATTCAGACGGACGGTCTGAGGTAAAGTGTTCAGACTGCAGACTTAGCAACGATTGTATTTAATTGTACAGTACAGTCATAACATAGGACAGACATTGTTAATTTCATAATATAACATTAACATAAAAAATATTGCAGCCATAAACTGAGAAAGTGCGCGCCCGGTGTGCGATACATCGAGTTGTCCTAGACGCGGCACAGCGCTTCTTGTCCAGTGTGCGACCCCCTTAATTCTTACATTAACGGATTTGATAAACACATTAGAATTAAAACGTAAAATATAATGTGGTAACCTCCTACTGTCATGATTTCCGTCTATCAGCCTATGCTATTGGATCGTTATCTCTAGGCTTACACTCAATGAATAACATCTCAACACTAAATTAAAGGCCTGTCTCATATAGACACCTGTCTCAAATACAAGCCAGTGCAGTTCAGCGATTTGGAAAAATAAAAGCCCGGGCTATTATTTTAAATTTTACACTATATTTGCTGCTTCTTAGCCTACTAAAGTGTTCCATGCAACTATTCATGTTATATTCTGTCATGAGCGCACAACTGCATGAGCTTGTATTTTGGGTTAAGCTGTGTTGCTGTGACATTGTGGAAAATAGAATAATAGAAACAAAATGTATTAGCCTTTTTACCCGTTATTTAGGGTTGTGCCGGTAAACTTGACAACCGCACCACTGCGGTGGTCCGCGAAAACACATTTTTTTTGTATGTGAATGCGGTTTAACTGTTTTACGTGAATATTATGACACAAGTGAAGCACAAAACTTTGTTTACAAAATAAACAATAGGTTTGCAATTAAATGTTACATCCCAGACATGGAAAAAATTGGATTCATGACGAATGAGAGAGTTGTGCGTGAGCCCATAAATTTAGGCTTTGTCGACTTTGTATTTTGCGATCTGGTCTCCCGATTATCAGCGAATTTAACAATAATCCATTAGTTATTCCACTGGACATGGAATCTGTCTTTCTTGTTTCTTTTCACAAATCTTCACTCACGTCTCACCCATTTTCGCAGGAGATTATAAACATTTCTAACTTTAGTTCGCTTTTAATTAGGCCTATTATATTCGCATTCTTTACTGTGGTAAAGTAGAAAAACGCTTTAGGACAGATCTATAGCCCAACTTTTTACTTGCACGTCAAATTCTTTTTAACAGTTTGTGCTTGTTATTAGACTTTGGAAGGCACGTCAAGTTTATTTGTAAAACGCGTTTCACACACGCGGGTGATTTTAGGTTTAATCAAACATAGCCTAAATGTCTTGACACTGCAGAAGATTAAATTCAGTCTTCAGACCTTTTACAACAAGTAGAAAACATGAAGATATTAGAAACAAAGTTGGTCTCTTTCCTGCTTGTGTCCCACATCCCTCTCAAAGCACAGAGCAGTAGGCTAAGGCTATATCATGCGTCTTTGTGTGGAAATATAAAACAAATATTTAACTTTATTAAATTTAATTTATTTACTGATATTTATTTCAATGCTTTAGGGTATTGTTTCATTGACGTAAGTGCTCAAATAAACACGCATGTCTGTTATGAAATGGATGTTTGAGCCTCTTTATTTATTTATTTTTATTTCCCTCCGAAGCTTCGAATATTCGGTGTTGATTACTACCGAAGCTTCGAAGCTCAAAAAATGGTATTTGGACGAGCCCTAGTTGTAGGTATGAAACAGCTTCAGTCTTTTCAACCACACAGTATTGTTATTTCTGTGTTACAAATATTCTTATCACAGAAGTAATGGGATAAAAGTTTATAATTCGAATAAAAACCCTGATGTCTACGGTAGTAAAAATTGACCAAATCATCTTTTGGAAGTAACTTGGTGCTTCAAATAACGATTATATCAATTGCATCTTTACGCCACCAGGTGGTGACAAGTGACTGTTAAAAAAGTGTCATTGTATCATTCATTCAAGAGATGTTTTAAAGCAACACCATGGAACTTTTTCTTTTCGGTCGCCCTACTGGTTGAAACGAAATTCTCCATTATCTCTGTCGTAAATAATTTAGCCTACCGTCGCACACACGCTCGCTGTTTATCCAGCTCCGGCTTTAGAATGAACGATGTCCACAGACAAGGTAGAGTATGTTACATGATTTCATGAAAGTATGATGTATTGCGACATCAGAAACGAAGAAAAACTAAATAGTGACTATTGTAACGCTTGACGTGAAGCAAGTCAAATTTGTAGTTTTCTTATGTCTAATTCGGACTACAGAAACGCGACCCGATCTGGCAAACTTACATAGTGTGGTTATAGCAGATATAGGACCGCAAAGCGAAACCAAAAGTGCCTTTCACCCTGATACGACTTGATGAACCACTGATAAGATTTTGGAAACATTATTTAAGGTAAAAAGAATGTTCCATAGTGTTGTTTTAATACGCTGATTCATCAAGAAATTGATCATTCATTCAAACACCGTTTTTTTAATTGTTCAGATTAATTAAACAATTTAAATAGACTGCAGCAATTAACGTTTTGTCAGAACCTCTAGTAAATTACATGTTTTGTTGTCTTCAGAATCGTGATCTTTTTAAACATTTTTTTTGTAATTCTCATTCAGAATTGTGCAGCTCTAGTGTATATGATAAATTGTTACTTTTAATCAATTAGCCATTTATAAATGAAGTGTCAGGTATTCACTTTTAGGGTGCTAAACAAAATTATGTGTCTGAACATTTAACAGCAAGGTCCAGATGAACCAATGAGGAGCAGGAAAGTATTTGTGGGCCGTTGCACAGAGGACATGACCGCTGATGAGCTCCGTCAGTTCTTCATGCAATATGGGGAGGTCACAGATGTCTTCATTCCTAAACCATTCAGAGCGTTCGCTTTTGTCACCTTTGCAGATGACCAGGCAAGCTATTTTTTTTTTCTCATTGATCTTAAAGTGTCATGTTTTGCTATTAAAGGTTTCTATTTTTGTTTTTGAGGTCTCCTGCAATAGGCGTATATGCATCTAATGTCACTTTAATTTTCTCTAATATACATTGCAGCATCACCTCTTTTCTCACAGTGTCTGAAATGGTTCGAAAAAGGATTCGGTCTCTCTAAACCCCTCCTTTCCAAGAGCTTACTTAGTTCTGATTGGTCAGACGACCCAGTCTGTTGTGATTGGTCTACCGCTTACAGTGCGTGTCGGAAACAAAACTCACATTACCTTATCTGAATTTCAGCTCTGGATCTTCCTTAGCACTCGAATACACAAGTGATACAAACAGTAATGATGCAGTTGGTTTTACCGTATAAATTCGAGCCCTAGTCCTCATCCTTTGGAAGTGCATGTAAAGTGGATTTGCTTTCGCAGTGCAGAAAGCAGTGTCTTCTCAACATGTCTACAACACGAATCATACTCTTCCAGGCCTTGAAAAAGCACAATAGGGGCACTTTAAGGTGATAAATCAGGGATAAAGACCTGTTCACAAAAAATAACCTAAACTAAAACTGCGAGATACAGGCCACGTGGCTAGATTAATTTGCTCTTTGTGTGAATATGCTCATAAGAATGCGTTTCAATTCAAGGTCTTGTTTGTGGTGATTTTCTGTTGGTACGAGAATTTTACGTTTACTTTTTCAGCATTCGGGAATTGTTTAATATTCTATTCTTGATGGATAAATCACCTGTTCATGCATTTCTGATCATAATTGATATCTTTCCTCCAGGTTGCTGCTTCCCTGTGTGGAGAAGATCTGATCGTCAAGGGCATCAGCGTGCACATCTCCAACGCTGAGCCAAAACACAACAACACTAGGCAGATGATGGAGCGGGCAGGGCGCTTTGGGAATGGGTTCGGAGGTCAGGGTTTTGGAGCCAGCCGCAGTGCCATGGGGGGTAGTAGCTCCAGCAGCTTGGGAAATTTCAGCAATTTCAATCTCAACCCAGCCATGATGGCTGCCGCCCAGGCCGCCCTGCAGAGCAGTTGGGGTATGATGGGAATGTTAGCACAGCAGAATCAGTCAGGTGCGTCTGGCACGACCACAAGCGGCACTAGTGCCACTCGGGACCAGCCCCAAACATACAACTCAGGGAACAGTAACTACAGCAGTTCAGCTGCTCTCGGCTGGGGCACCGGCTCTAACTCCACCACAGGTGGTAGTGGGTTTAACTCCAGCTTTGGCTCTGGTATGGAGTCTAAGTCGTCAGGGTGGGGTATGTAAATCGGTTTGTGTTTGAAGTGTTGTATTTCTAGCGCATTTGGTAAGTATTTTCCGAGCGACTTATCTTGTCACGTGTGTTTGGGAGTGGGGATGGGTGAAAAGGGAGACGGGACAAAAAAAAGAAGAATGTTTTTTACACTGAATGGAATTTAAGTTAGTGTTTAGAGTGAGATGTTAACCAAGGTGCTACATTAATGTACCATCTTTGGAATTATGTTTTTTCCCCCAATGTTGTATTGTCTTGGTCGATGCAAACTAAGCATTTCAACTGGATTCTTGTAATGCATGTTGTTCAATCTGTGGATATCTAAAAATGCATGAGAATTGCATAATCCTTCAATTACATTTATCATTATTTAGGACAAAAAAGACATTTGCATTGGAAAGAATCTGGTTGAAACCTGAACATATTGTAAATTGAGCTTTATGATTCAGTCCAGTTTTATGGAAACCCTTTAAAACAAGCCTTCATCAAAATCTCTTCTGCAGTTGACATCTGTGGGGTTTGCCTGGGAAGAGCGCCCTCTATGGCAGCACAGTGTGGCTGAGGTCATTATGTCACCTTCCTCCCCATGTCTATATGCTCTCATCGCACGGCTCGATGACACGGTGGGTGTCTCCTTTTTCTTAATCCACTTTTTAAGACAAGAAGTGCGCAGAAAGTGACGTTTTTAAACAACCCTTGAGTGCGATTGGTGATATGGCGAAGAGTGAGAAGGCTGCGAGTGAGCGAAGAAAGTGTGGAGCGCACGAACGAAAAGACTTGCGAGTGCGATGAACGAGCCGAAATGTGACTGCAGTGGGTGGGTTTGGTGAGCGAGTGAATGAGAGCTGCTGATACTTCCCAGCTTTCCCCTTAATTGAGCCCAAATTGACAGACATTTTGTTCATGTGTACCTCAAAGATTTTTTTTTTATTTAATTTTTTTTTTTTTGGTCTCCCTAGGTTCCATTTTGCTTTTCTCCTTTAGTATACTGACATGTGCTTATATAGTTAGTGGAATGTTGTGATGATGATGATGATGATGCATACTTTGTCTTGCTTCTATAATCCCATCTGAATGCTGTATGGTTGTGTGTGCTTTTTTTTTTCCTTGTAACTTGACCTGTAAGTGTGAGCTTTGATATGGATGACATCTTCAGTGGACACTGAGGGGGGAAAACATGAGTGATGTGTAAGTGCGACCTGTATGTTGAGTGCTGTGGATGTCTGTGGAGTTTCCCTCTAGAAAACGTTGCTCAGTGTTTTCAAAGGCATTTTATATGACTTGTCAAATGAAGGGAGTGCTTCAATAAAACTAATTTGAATAGATTGCCATTTTCTCATACTGGTTTGTCACGTGATGTTTTAAAGCAAATACCACACAACTAATTGAATTCACACATTTAGGGGCCTGGAATATGGCTGGTCGCAACTGAACCCCAGGCGGGAAGTCTGTTTGGGGATGGAGGAAGATGGAGGATGCTGTGGTTCTGCATCTCTGGTAACGGCCATGGACACGGTAGACTGTAGCAAAATTTGATAGGTGCTTCCAGATGAGGTGTTAACTCAAAACACTTCAAGCATAATACATTTCAATCTGAAAACCTGAGCTGAGATGGTATTAGGCTTGATTTTGAGAAAGCAGCTTGTATTCTAATGCAGGAATAGGTTTTTCAGGTTCATGTTTTTAAAATGTTTGAATTAAAATATTTGAGAGAATCTGTATTGTTTCATAGAGCTTCATATTCCCAAGAAAGTCATGTTTATAGGATTCTTTATTACAATAAAACACAAATTAACTCATGTTTGAGTATTACAAAAATTATTGGTGTTAAGTATTTAATGTGATTTATGTACAAATATTTGTACAGCTGTTTTATTACATGCAAAAACCAAGTACTTTTGTGCAACTTATAAAAATGTGCATTTTTTATATTTCTTTTGATCAGTCTTCAACCTCGTTCTCCACAGCTTCCATGTCTTTACTCTTCCTCTTGGCAGCATTCTTCTTCCTTTTCTCCTTTAGTTCTTGGTTGTTCAAAGCCAGTTCTTCACTTTTCTGCTGAATATAGTTGAACTGTAAGGATAAAGCAAGGGTACAGTGGGTTTTTTTTTCCATTAATTTCCTTGTGCATTACTAGTAAATATTTTGTATTACATGAGCACTTGGCAGAATGTTCATAGTTATTTAGATGCACCTTTAAAGAAATGTTTTTAGTTTAATTAACTATAATAATATATATACATTTACAAGGTTACACTTTATTTAAGGTGACAATTACATTGTACTTAGACAAATACTGAGTAATATTAATTAACTACATGTACTTATTATAGAGTTTGGTTTTGGGTTAGTTACTTTTAATTATGCAAAACTTACTGTTATATCTATAGCAAGTACATACGTGTAGTAAAAACTGACACCTTAAAATAAAGTGTAACCCTTCACAAAGTTAAATTAGATTTTCCTTAACAGTCACAAAATACCTTATATACCCAAGCATTTTATATTATTTTAAATATCAACATTTAGGCCTGGTTTCACAGACAGGTCTTAGGGATTAGGCCTTAGTTCAATCATAACATTTAAGTATCTTAAATGTGCCTTAGGAAAAAAAAACATTACTGGTGTGCATTTTGAGACAAAATGGCACTGACATATTTTAAGAAATGTCAGTGCAAGTTGTTTTCAGTTGAAACCGCTCAATAATGTATAATGCACCAGGGATTAGCCTTGTCTGTGAAACCAGGGGTTTATAAACCAGGGGCTATAGCCTACTAACATAAAATGATAGGCTTCCGAAGCATGGCAAATATATCTAGAGGTAAGAAACATGACGACAGTGAATCAATATGTTTACAAGACCTTTGAATAGTTTTAACTTCCTTTTTTACAATGTCATTTTGCGTTGTTGGATGTGACCTTGCAGATTGTTTGATGATCTGAAATCATCCTACCAGTGCAGTGGTTCTTCTCGCTGTCAGCTTCACATCATCCACTGTAACTGTGTGTCTCTTGGCATGTCTGCAAACATTCAATAAATGCCTCAGCACAAATAAAACATTTCTAAGTGGTTAATAATAAAGGAAAGCCTACTTTTGCACTAAGTTTACCTCGCAAACGCTTCCAAGTCCTTGGCAAATATATCTGGAGAGGTAAGAGGACGAGCGTGAATAAAAATCATGTTTAATCCTACTGAAATAAATATAACAAAGCCCAATCTTACCGCACTGTCTGAAAGCAGTCTCTGCAATAGCTGCTATTGTCTGTTTGGTGATTTGTTTCTCGCAGTCTGCAGCGATGTGTTGACAGAGAGAGCCGACAGTATAGTGAACGGCAGCTTTAAGCCTCTGAAAGAACAAAACGGTCAACATGAGAGATAAAAACCGAACACTTCTTTACAATGTGCATTAACATAACAAATAGCGAAAACATTATGTATTCACTTTTCATTAAGTTTTTAAGTTGTAACCTGTCTTTGTGTCTCGTCCTCATCCATTTTCATTGGACAACTAAGCTGAAGCTCAACGTTATGCTTTTAGCCATTTACAATTAAAAATTGCGCGAATTATGAGTTCTTCACGTTGTTTGACGTCGCCGAGTGTATTATCGCCCTAACAGCGCCTCCTACTGACGTGGAGTGAATGTCATTCAAGATCTTCTAAATATCTTTTGTGTTCAGCAAGTAATTCATACAGGTTTGAAACAAGTTGAGGGTGAGTGAATGATGACAGATTTTTCATTTTTGGGGGAACTATCCCTTTAAGGTCCGATTTCACAAGGCTTACACTTGCCTTAGAAAAGGCAATTCTGGTGTGCAATGTTGTGCATCTCTTGAGACATGGCACGGACATCAGTACAAGTTGCTTTCAGTGAAAACTGCTCAATTTCTATTTTAGTGGGACTTATTTTATGGTTTATTTTATGAATAGTTATTTGACATCTGACAATGTCACAAGAGGAAGTTACAAGTGATTATTTCTGTGTAATGCTTCCCTAAAAACTAAAGGATTTTAATCCTGTGTTGGAGTTGGTTGACCCATTGCACACCATTTTTAGTCATGAATTAACAAAATAGGGAAACTGTGCCAATGTCAGTCTCCCTACTTAAATATTTGCTTAGAACTTATAATCAATAAGAACATCAAAAGAAGACAACATACACTCAGCCTTTGGAGACACTCCTTAATATATTTTTATTGTTTGTATTTATTTATTTTATCTGAAAATTAAATGTCATTGACCTATTTTACTCACAAGAAGAGTCTCCCTCGTTCCGGTGTGTCCATTCTTCTCAATGCACTTGTATAGGTTTTCACTGTTGTTTACTTTTTCATTTCTTTTTGAAACTGTATGTTCACTTTATTGAGAATTCTGAAGCAGTTTATATGTTATTATTCTTCAATACGACAATATGACAACAATTTCAGTTCAACACAATAATTCACGCTGTTCTTTTGTAGGTTTGCTTGCAGATCTGGTCTTCACATTTAAGTTCCTTGAAAGGAAGAGTAAAAATGATTTTAAAAAATTGTTATTTGGTATTTGTATTCATTTTATCTGAAGATTACATGTTATTGAATGTTTTATTTGACTCACAAGGTAAAGAGTGTCTCCCTCCATCCAGTGTGTCCATCCTCTGTTCTTTTTCTCTCCTTTCTGGACGCACACAAGTTTGTCGTTGTCCCAGTTGACTGTTGTCTTTAGAAAAAAACAAGCGGTATTACTCAATTCTAGCACAGAAAACTCTACCACATATTTTATTGCCAATATCTAGTGTGTGCGTGTGTGTGTGTGTGTATGTCATGGTAAACCACATCTTATCATTTTTGAAAATGTAAAAATGCAGAAAGTTTTCTGTGATAGGTTCAGGGGTCAGGATGTAAGGGGGTAGAATATACAGTTTATTTTAAATGATTATGCCTGTGGAGAGTCCCCACAAAGATAGCGAACCAGAGGGGTGTGTGTGTGTGTGTGTGTTTGTGTGTTCTACCTGGCATTTTTTGTTGTCCAGTCCTTTGGTGATTTCCTCAAACTCTTCTCCAATTTTGAATGAAGAAGAGTAGTTCCGGAAAGTTGTTAAAGTTTTAATGGAGAAAGAATCTCCGTCTTGCTCAATAATCTTCTGTGGCTTTAGCATCCCTGCTATCTTTCGGGTGGCAAAATCAATTCCTGTATTAAATAGAGCAAGGTTAAATCCATATTCATATACTCACAATAACTGTTTCTCTTAAAAAAAAAAAAAAGATATCTATAAAAATATTGAAATAACTAATATATATATATTAGTTATATACACTACCGTTCAAAAGTTTGGGGTCAATTTTTTTTTTTTTTTTTTAAAGAAATTAATACTTTTCTTCAGAAAGGATGCATGAAATTGATATAAAGTGACAGTAAAGACATTTATAATAATGCAAAATATTTATTTTTTAATGAAATGCTTTTCTCTTGAACTTTCAAAGAATCCTGAAAAAAATGAATCACTGTTTGCAGAAAAATATGAAGCAGCACAACTGTTGTCAACTGTGATAATAATCATAAATGTTTCTTGAGCATCAAATAATCATATTAGAGTGATTTCTGAAGGATCATGTGACACAGAAGACTGGAGTAATGATGCTGAAAATTCAACTTTGATCACAGGAATAAATTACATTTTAAAATATATTCACATAGAAAACAGCTGTTTTACATTGAAATAATATTTAACAATTTTACTGGGTTTGTTTTGTATTTTTAATCAAATAAATGCAGCCTTGGTGAGCAGAAGAGACTTCTTTTAAAAACATAAAAAATCTTACCGACCCCAAACTTTTGAACGGTGGTGTATATATATATATATATATATATATATATATATATATATATATATATATATATGTATGTATGTATATTTAAAATATTCAAATCCTGAGAAATTAATGACATTACTCACCGAGAGCAACCATGTAACCTTCAAAGTTTTCATTGTCCACTATGTCCCAGGTTCCACTATAGTTTGCAGGCATGCTTGATGTCGATCCTGAAGGGTTTCTGTGAGTTCTAGCTCCTGTATGAACCTAGACAGTGGAATTTAAGTGTACATGCGTGGAAATGAGAGAATCAGATGTGCTGTGTCGTATTTCAGCAGGTCTGTGTAATATGGGGCAGGGGTGATTGGACACAAAGGCTATTTTAGAGGCCTGGTCAATGTTGCTGTTCTCTGAGGCGGAACATAACTTTTACACACTGCTTGCGTCCCGTGGGAATTCAAAGAGAACAATGTAATTCAAAAGACACATGTTGCTTTGGCAGTGGACTGATCTGATACAGGGACTAAACAGTTTGGCAAGAATTTAGCATAGAAGTCCTATATGGTTTGAGATGATTAGTTTTGTTTCATTATCTGTGCCAGATTTTCATTGTGGCAATGGCTTTAAATAACTTCTGTGGTATACTGGTTGTTTTTTTTTTCTCTCTCTCTTGTACTGTCTTGTCTTGGAAGAAATGTTCTAAACCTGAAGGTTTCTGCAGGCGCTTCATAGAACCTTTTCGGTCATGGAATCGTATGGATTTAGTTTTAATTGATTTTTTTATCTTAACTACATTTTATGAATTAAACCGTTTGTAAACATTTAGAAATAAATTGCAATAACCCATTAAACATGAAAGTATAGACCAAATGCAATTTTGTAAGACATCTTTTCGGCATAAAGAGTTCTTTCAAATAGAACTGAGAACCCATAGGATTCTATATTGATTTTCAGTCATCCTTTACTTAATGTGAATGTGGGCTGTGAAGGTTAAAAGAAACCCCATACATGTAAACAACTTTTGAAGTCTTCAGTGATGAACATACTGAAATTATTATTATTAAATAATAATTAAAAATTTAAATTATTAAAATATTATTTTCTGGAAAAAATATGGGATTCCAATGAAAATATGGCAATAATGAATATGTTAATGAAACAGTCATTAAAACAAAAGTATCATGGTATTATTATTTCTCTTTTGTGATTATTTTAACGTCTTTGCAATGTTGAACCATGTAGATTTACTGTGGTACAATATGCATTTTATTATAAGCCAATACGTTTTATACAATATTCAGATCCCTTAAACAAAACTAACAACCTCTTTGTGACTGAAAAAAGTTATTCTAATCCATAATTTGACATCTCTGAACGTAGCTATACCAAAACTCGGCACTAGGCGGCGCCATTCGATATAACCCGACAGAGGATCTCTCTTCTTTCCGAGAGCTTCTGCTGACTAGCATGATATTGATACCTTTCTGGTAAGTTCTGTAATTCTTCTATCAGTTTTCTTTGCTGACCTTTATACGTACCACTGTAGTTGTATTACCTTGCAGTAATGTGTTCACAGGCCCAAATCTTCTCGCTACTGTGAAAAGCCACTGTTGAACAATCTTATAGTCTTTATTGTGTTCTCCTTTATAGCAACAGGTAATCTGATTTTATACTGTAAATGGTTTATTTAGTATATTTGTTCTGCTTTCTAATTTATACCTCACTATAGTATTTATATTTAGAATGTTTCAGTATGCGTTTGAGAGTCTTAAATAAATTTCTCTCACTGTAGTTGTACGTCTTGCTAAAGAAAGTGTAATCATCTGAGGGGATATAAACTGCACAATGCTTCACCACATCTTAGTCCATGCAGCTTTTCAGACCAGCAGGTGGCTTCCAAGAGACCAAAGGTTGAAATTGTAAGTGAACTAAATCTATCTATCTATCTATCTATCTATCTATCTATCTATCTATCTATCTATCTATCTATCTATCTATCTATCTATCTATCTATCTATCTATCTATCTATTTGTCTGTGTGTGTCTGTCTGTCTACATAATTGGTAAGTAAATAAAATTGTAACCAGATGCTAAACACTATTTTATGTATTTCTCTGTTGTAAAGCTTCATTTGTGTGTGTGTGTGTGTGTGTGTGTGTGTGTGTGTGTGTGTGTGTGTGTGTGTGTGTGTGTGTGTGTGTGTGTGTGTGTGTGTGTGTGTGCAGAAATTCATATCATTAAACATTTTAAATGAAACTTTTCCTCTGGCAGTCAGATTGTTCTTTTCATCTTTGTGGTTCTTTTCCTGGCACCACAGTTCTATATTTTGTCAAGGTAAGCGCCCTATATGAAGTTTCACAGATAGAAGTTTCTTTTGGTGACATATAGCATGTAAAATAAACATATTCATATGCGCATGCATGTTATAGCTTATCATGTGAAATGTCTAATATCCTGCAGTAATGTGTTCACAGGCCCAAATCTTCTCGCTACTGTGAAAAGCCACTGTTGAACAATCTTATAGTCTTTATTGTGTTCTCCTTTATAGCAACAGGTAATCTGATTTTATACTGTAAATGATTTATTTAGTATATTTGTTCTGCTTTCTAATTTTAAACCCTGATTATCAACCCTTCTCTTCTCATTTAAGGTTTGGCTGTTGCGCTTACACTCACAGACCCAGTTCCCAAGAGCATCAGGGTAGCTTTTCACTCATTTGGGCTGTTCGCATTTATACAGGGACTCTGTACATTCATTCTTACCCTGACTGCACCTCAGTGTGTAAGTGTGAAATATAGTAATATGATTTTATGTGCAAAAATAGTTTTACCTTAATATAATTAGTCACAGTTTATTTTTCTCAGGCGAACACCACCACAGAATTGTATATATTTTCTTTGGTAGTGTCTTGGGCCTGCATACTCTCAACAGGTGAGATCATATACAGAGTTTGGTCAGTTCCATTCCAAGTGTAGAAGGATATATATATATATATATATATATATATATATATAAAGGACAAAATAACCATTGTTTTTATTGTGCCTCCACCCAGTTTTCTTTCTGGTCAGAGGAGGTCTTTGCCTGATCCACAGACTGTTTCCTCATTGGTTAAGAGATACATCCGTCTGGGATTGAAAATGATCTACTGCTGCTGTACCAGCCCTCCACTGACACTCAATACAGGTACATCTATTATTTACATAGTTCCAATGGTTTTCAGACAGTTGTGAGGTGCAGGTTAAGATGTATTCTATTCAATGACACTAATATTAGCATGCAGGGGAGGAGAAAAATGCATATATACAAATTGTTTTTTTAATTTTTATAAAAACTGTTTACAGTCCATATTTGTGGGTTATATCTGAATCCAGACATGTTTGAAAGACATTTTGAAAGAGAAAAAATAAAACAGATGATTTCAAAAATATATTTTATTGTATGCATCAAAACCACCACCACCAAATATGAAATTATTTATTTTATGCCATGTAATACAGCTGAAAGGTAAGACTTCGTTCAAAAGTGTCAATTCAAATATGTTAATCCTGTCAGCGAGACACATACTTTGAAATACACAGTGGTTCAGTACAGGATCTCTACAATGTTAAACGTTTTGTTTTGAAATCCTATGAATCGATTTAAAATTATGTAAATACACATAAGGACTTCAATGTATGATTTCAAAACCCAGTGCATTTATTTAAATGTTTTATGAACATTTTCACATTAGATCCCTGTGGAATGTAATGTTCTGCTTCACTACAAAATGTTGGCCAAAATCAACGCTTATGAATCAGACAATGATTCATAAACAAAAGTGTTTCCTAAAGCATGCGATTTTAACTAAAAAAATCTTCTTAGATTTTAAACAGCACTTAAAGGCATTCATGTGTATATACAAACAGTTAATGCGTTATGACATTTGGACTGCTTCACACACAAAAATCTTTGACACTACAGTAATACACTGTCAAAAGTGTAGTTCGGGAATGGTTTTATCAAGCAAGCCAACAATAGAAACTCAATTCAGTTTAAAGATGAAACAGTACATTGACATTTGTTCCATCCTGATTACACTGGATATGCCATCTTTTGCGGACATGTTAGGATTTCTTAACCTGAGGTCTGAGATGACGCCTAGAACAGAATTTCACCATTTCATTGAAACCTTTGAATTGAGGAAGAAAAAGATTCCAAATACATCTGCTTGTTTATTCATGGTCACACATGGTTCTTCATCTCTAATTTAATCTGGTGTTCTGATGAATAATTGTTTGAGCTAATGCAATTATGTAGTAAGCAAAGTAAAAAGAAAAAAAGCAAAGTCAAATTACAGAGCATTTAAATATGTTTTATCTGATCACTGATTGGTCACAAATGTGGAAAAAGTGCTTGATCTGGAATGAAATTTTTCATGCGCATCTTAATTCTTAACAGTTTGATCTTGTGGAATAAGGATTTGTAGCAATATTATAAGATTAATTATTACTTAAAAATTTGAATTACTGTAAGATAAAAGAGGACCTGAGATTTGAAATTGTTAGTTGTTAACAATAATTTCATAACACAAATCAAATTGCAAAGTGAAAGCATTAACATAACTCACTCACAATTCACACAGTTAGTGTGAAAATTAAACTTCAAATGATATTTCGCAATCATTCACAATACAGCATTCAATTTGAGCTATAAGCCCTGGTGGCTTCATTGACCGATATGTCTTGGTCTATCCTAACAGTGCATCATAGTCAATGTACCATATAAGAGTCCCGCTCTTTGGCTGTACTTTGGTGATGGGATACTTAGATGATTCCCCCTTAATTCGGCTGAGTTGACTGACAAGTTCATGCTTGCTCTTCCCCATAATTAAAACACCTACCCTTTGAGCTCTATTGATAGCTGTGAATGTGAGACTCATCCTCTGATGAGGTTTAATGGGGCTCTCTGACAGAGTTACCAACCGTTCTTTGTCGCTTTCAAACTTGGTGTCCTGGAACAAGGAAGCAGTGTGGCCGTCCTGGCCTACGCCGAGCAGGATGTAGTGGAAGCTGGAGGCATTGACAAGTTTCTTTATTTCCTTCTCATATAATGCAGGACCACCATCCTCTTCCACGCATAACCGTTGGGTGAGATGCACTGGCATGGGGTGGATGTTGAAGTAGGGTATGCGGATATGCTGAAGCAGCAGATCGTGAATGGACCGGAAGTTGGAGCCAGATTCTGTATGTGGCACACATCGCTCGTCCACTTGCCATATGTGAGTGTTGCGCCACGGAAAAGTGTAGAGGTTCAGGGCGAGCGCACGGAGCAGCGCCACCGGGCTGGAGCCACCAGACAACGCCAGGTGAAACTGACCTCCTTCACGAATGGCCTCCTCAGCAGCCAGAAGAAGATCAGAAGCCAAGCGCTCCACCAGTTCCTGTGCCCAAGCAGATACCATTTCAGAACTACGGTACTTCCCTTGCATCACCTGGAAGTTGTCCTCAGCACCGGGGTTGATCACGTTGACCACAGCTTCATGGCTAAAGGCGACCTGATTGCCCCGCAGATGAAAGTTCAGCAGGTTCCCATTGGCTATGCCACCAGGATACACCCGTGGAAAGACCCGAGTCAGGCTTTCAAGGAGAGGCGTCCAAAACGCCCAGGAAGCAAGGAGTCCTTCAGCACTGATAAAGCTGTCCTTGCGTCCAAAGAAGACGTGTGAGATCAGCTCGCAATAAGCCTCTCTGGGTACGACTGGCGTCTGGATGTAATAATCACTGAGGGGTAACCCCAGCACGTTTACGTCTTTGTGTTCGGTGACCTCTTTCCAGTCACCGCTGTTCACCAGGTCAGGCTTGAACAGGTTCTTGCTCACGAGAATCGCCGGGTACTGGAGGTCTCCGTGACCCAGATAAAATATGATCTGTTTGGATTTGCACTGAACATTGTTGGGATCTTGGACGCAAAATACATCACTTTTGAAAACTACACGTGCATAGGCAACCCGTTCATCAAGTGCCTTGCCTGAGGTCATAAATATGGGGATTCCCTCGTATTGCGTATTGTCGACATGAATGACTACACCTGTAAAGAGAATCACAGTCAACATAAGCATGGCTAGATTGATTTTCCACAATCAATGACTACGTTTACATTCCAGGTCTTTCTAAAAGGTCATGTAAACATGAACACCATTTTTCCTTCACCTTTTTTCATGTGGTCAAGTAAGCGCATAAGCGGCATTCTGACAGGTTTTAGAAGAGTGTGCATGTGCGTGAGATAACTAAAGTAACGGAAATGTACGGATAAACGCAAAAATTTTATTTGGGTAAATAAAATGAGGAAACTAAAAAGCTCTTCCACTCACCAGCAAATGTGGGGGTTTGGCTGAAGTAGTCCTTTGTTTTATTGAGCTCTTCCTGAACCTCTCCATTGTAAGCTTGGTACTGACCTACGACCGCATTACTGTTATCTACATGCTGTAGGGAAGCCAAGAAATGTAGCTTGTTTTGTAGTATCTCCTTGCTGTTGGAGGGGTTTGCAGGAAGATTCATCAGCATAAGGGTCATGACCTCTGTGAGGTGGTTCTGGAGCACATCTCTGATGACGCCATATTGATCATAAAACTGAATACGCCCTGTAAATGAAAGACAGATCAACAATCAATGCTAAAGAAATAACTGAGAAGATAGATGGAGAAAGGTTTCATCGATAACATGAACTTCCATTTAAAAGCAACTCAAAACCAGTACCTTTGGCATCCAGGGTTTCCTTCAATACAATTTCTATTCTTTCAATATGGTGCTTGTTCCAGATAGGCTCCAGAAGTTTCTTGTTCTCTTTCCTAAATGGCAATATTTTAGAGACAACCTTTGCGACAGAAAAAAAACATTTTAAAACTTTTAAAGCTCATGTAGATCCAGTTACTCATGTGAAAGTATACTACCATTCAAAATTCTGGGGTCAGTATGATTTTTTTTTCATTGAAAGAATCATTGATACAATAAGAATACACAAAGATATTTGTGTATTTGTTAATTTGATCAAACATGACATTAAAAAGTTTTATAATGTTCCAAAAAATGTTATGAAGTAAATGCTTTTCTTTTGAACTTTCTATTCATCAAAAAATCCTGGGGAAAAATATGTGTCGCAGTTTTAAACAATATTAATGTTTTATTAGATCATATAAATGCAGGCTTGGTGATCATAAGAGACTTCTTTCAAAAACATAAAGAAATCTTATCAACCCCAAATTTTATGTATGTTAATGAAATAAGATGGTACCTGCTTCCCTAAATAGTGGTCAATCCTATACATCTCCTCTTCTTTCAGCTGGCCTGACAGTTTTTTGTCAAGGGACTGAGCACTAAAAAAGTCGTGACCAAATGGCTTCTCCAGTACCACCCTCAGCCACGCGTCAGGAAGGGGGCGGCAGGTGTTGTTGATCTTCTCTGCAATGTCTTCATATGCGAAAGCTGGAACTGACAGGTAGAAAAGCCTCCCTGCTTCGACAATACCCTCCTGTCCTACCTGCTGTTTGATCAGCTTGCTGAGTTTTTCATAGTCCTCAGATGTTTTCAGCTGGTGATACTGGGATAGATGCAAAAACTGCTCTTTGACCAAAGCACAGCGTTCAGCAGAGAGCTCCGGAGGGCAAGCTAGGTCCTTCAAGATCCCAAACAGCATTGGAGTTCCCTTCTCAGTCGGCGAAAGGCCCCCACCATAAAATGAGAAGGTGTGTCCTTTGCCTACCTGGTCAGCATATAGCTGGAAAAAGCCTTGCCACAGGTACTTCCTGGCCAAGTCACCTGTCCCACCCACAACTACCACAGTCACATGCCCAAGACTCTGCTTAGCCTCATGATTATCTGTGTGGCCTCTGTGCCAGCATATGATGGCCATCAGCAGCAGCTCCCATCTTATCCTCAGCATTGTGATGTCAAGTGCCCACCTTTTTTAAAAAAAAAATAATAAAAAGATTTTAGAATGTTTAAGAAATCTAATAATTCAAATTATGACATTTTTATTAAATTTAATAAGGTTTACATGTAGGTATAAAGACAAAAAAAGATAACCCAACCATGTAAAATTGTCATTGGTATAACCTATAAAGGGATAGTTCACCCGAAAATAAAAATCATCATTTACTCACCTGTTTGATTACCAACATTCTTCAAAATATCTTCTTTAACAGAAGAAAGAAACTTATACAGGTTTGGAGCAACTTGAGGGTGAGTAAGTGATGATAAAAATTTCATTTTTTTGGGTGAACTATCCCTTTAATGGTGATTAAAGGCACTGAATTGACTGCATTTAGAAGCTGGATTCTAAAGTTTGCTTCATTATTTGGCATATTGGCTAATGACTTTTCCTATCTATAACTCAGCATAAAGTGAACACCTTATGCAAATATTTAGCTGATGATACAAACCAGCTTCAATTCGCACATAAAACATATGAAGCTGTTAACACTGCAACTAGATAAGACTTAAGTCCTTAAATAGGTGTCAGAGATAGTAAGAATTGCAGATGGATTCTAAATAAAAGTATGTGTGAGTGTGTGTTTGTGGGTATATTATAATAATATTATTATAATAATAATATTATAATAATATCAGCTAATATATATATATATATATATATATATATATATATATAAACCTAAATGAAGGCTAAATATAATTTGATGGTCATGTTAGGCCCAACATATCAAGCATCACATTACATAATCACTGATGTTTCAGCAGAAACCGTTAAGATCAGTAATAACGAGTCATGTCTGCAAGTCATTGTGCTGCTGAATGCACCACAGTACATGAACTTTATGTACTCAAGAAATAAACTCATGTACAACTTTCTTATTTTAAAACCACTCAACTCAAAATAGTGTTAATGGAAGCTCTTTAGGTGTGTGGACCTTCTTCCGTAATAGTGATGAACCATACAGTATGAGGCCAAATGGTCTATGATAAAGCCCAGGTGTGTTGGATGGTTGTATAATCTACTGACATAACTGAGTGGGAATAATAAGTGAGAGCAAATGCAATCCCTCAGTGAGTGTTCACCCACAAAATCAAGGTTAAGCCAACAGAACAGACTACATTTACGGTAAATAACCTGAATGAAAGGAAAGGTCACAAAATTTGGCCAAACAGAGAGGAACTGATATAAATGGTAACACTAAATTGTTAAAGTTGAGAATGATATTGCTGGAATCATCTTGACATATCTAACACAAAACAAGTCAACCAGGAATAGTCTGATTTCATGATAACTCATGATGAGCTTGTGTGAAGGCCAAAGACTACTGAGTACACGCAACCCTAATGTTCAGACAGAGCAAGCACTGTTTGCACATTTGGGTGTTGCAAATTGTCAAACATAGAGGCATCTAGCCTTAAAATAAATACAAAAAAAAAATAATTGGAACCATCTAAACTATCAAATGAGCATAACAGGATGCAGAAGAGTTCAGTAAACAGCTGCTGCACAGAACTGTTGCAATTCAGTCTAACTCTGCAACTTTACAATCATTAACATAAACTTGTGTCATGATATGCTTAGGTCAATTGAAGCACATTACACTATTACATTTTATTAATTATAACTCATTATTTACAAAGTGACAAGAACATGGTTTTCCCATCAAAAACAATGTCATGTTCTGGAAGATACCCTCATTACGGAAATGTTTTTTTTATTTAGAGATATTACTAAAGACTAGCAGGAGAAATGATATTGACACTGGAAAAATATTAATATCCAGTATAATAAGATATGCCAAATGATTTGGACATAAAACAATTTATAAACAATAAAATGTATTATTCATAGTATTTTAATAATATTGATACAAATTAAATGTGACCATATATCGTTTCTGATGACAAGTACGTTAATTATATATATATATATATATATATATATATATATATATATATTAAATATGAGAATAGACACTAGTGTTCTTCTAGAGGCGGACGCGAGTATACTATCATCACAAATTAAGTTACATGAACAGGTCCTGACAGCACCTGCTATACTAGCTAACTAACTAACACAGGCATACAAATAAAAGGACAAGATCTTACATTTCAGTGTATGATATCTCCAGCCATAGTGGCACATGCATTAGGACAACGATGGATTTGACAGGGAGAGATAGTGGACATACCTGGTTCACCTCTGGACAGTATGGTGACAGCTCGCGCCGTGGACTGGCGGATAGTGACATACTACAGACATCCAGCGTTTCCAGTAGATGGTCACGTGATCGCGACGTTGGGTAATCCTGGGGTTTGAGTACTTAACATTCGAGTTTTTTTTTGTTTTTTTAAATACGCTGACCGATAACACGGGGACTTGTTAACCTTTGATTGCTTGATGAGCATTATAAAAATTATTCTAAACTATAAGTGTAAATATAATAACAGGTATACTGAGAGGGGAGAGTTAAAAATGAGCGTGTGCTGTCACTGTGAAACAAACAATTACAGTTTTTCTCAGTCGCTTTGGTGCATTTCTCACATCACTATTTACATTTGCACAACAGTTAGTTCAGCCTCCTCAACATTTAGTCATTTGTGCACATCATAGTAGCAGTTTCTCATTCCTTCCAACAAATTGCAAATGCTTTTGGACATGCGTCAATTGCTTTCATACAACTCTCTGCTGTTTTATAACATTATCATTTGCTTATGTCATGTCAGTCAAAATTAACTATACTTGTGAATGCTGAATAGTCATTCCATATAAAACAAATAGTCATCATTGCATTGCTTGAGTCATCACATACAAAAATGTTGAACTAGTTGTCAAAATCTGTCAAGCTAATTTTACAAATGTTTGTATCTTTTTTTTCCTGAAAATGTCTCCTAAATTGAACAATTTCTCTCAGGTGAACTTACGTGGCCAGACAGAGACATGATTTACAGTACTATGCATGTTGTATGTTCAGTTCCAGTATGTACTGCAATATTGTTTACAGTTGTGCACAGCTCTACCAAAAGGGAGTTTATGTTTGTTGTAAATAAGGGTATGTTTTTTTTTCTTTTGCACAATGCTGTGAACAAATTAGAATTGTAAAGAGCATATGCAAAAAAAATGTGAAACATACATATTCGGTGTCTTGTACTGACCTCACTAAATACAGTAATGTGTAACTTTACTGTAGTTTTAAAATGGCTGTGCAAATAGTATATAGTGCTGTCTTGAGCATTTTCAGGTAGTGTCACCAAGATCTGACTTTTTTGCATTGGAAAACATTTACAGAGTAAACAGTCATAATGAAAACATGACAAAGCCATTTGACTATCTTGTTCATAAACAATGGTGTCAGGACTTTTCATCTTGATGACACTGACAGTTTCATTGATATGAATACTTGCTTTTGATGAATGAGCTATCCATTTTGAGCAAGTGACACGCTTTTGCAGGTTATCAACTAGGTTTTGCAGTTTGTACTAATTGTTTTGAGAACTGCATTAACTGTTGTGCAAATGTAAATAGTGATGTGAGAAATGCTGAGAAAAACTGTAAATCATTGGCAATCTTAGACTACCGGCTATCAGCAAATTTGACTGTACAGGTTGTCAGCACATTGGAATCACTTCCGTGTTATGGCTGAGTAATTGTTTTTATTATTATTGTTTTTTTAATTATTGTTAATTATCCAAAAATTAGCATCGAAAATGTAGATCCACTGTTAGTGTAATGCAGGTCGGTTAGTTGCCCAAAGGAGGGCGATATTTGCTAGGTCCGTGAATGCTGAACGATTTTAAACGAGGCCAGATAGCCTTTGTCAAATTATTATACATAAAACTATTTTTTATGCTGCTGAAAATAAAATGCTACAGGTAATTAAAATATATATCAAAGGGTTTTTAAAACCACGTCTCTCCAACATGAAGATAGGAGTCTGAAGCTTCTTATACTTTCACAATATATTGAGTAATGCGTTTCATCAGTAGGCCTAACGTTATATGATCTTGAAGATACTCTTATCTTTGTGTACATGTGTGTGTGTTCCGCTTTTGCACATTGCTTTTTTTTCTGTACAGAGAGTCTTTTAGGCAAAAAGTATTAAAAAAAGACTCAACCCAGGAAACATGTAAAGTCATCCCGATTCAGCTTGTGAAACTTTCTTAACCCGTTTTTTTTCTTTTTGTGTGACATTTAACGAATCAGTCAAACTTATTATTCTATAATTGTTATATATATATTCTTGTAAAAAACAACAACAACAACAACAAAAACATATTTCTGGATGCCCGGCCAAAGAGAAAGATGCTCTTTGAAGCCAGATGGTGAGTCGACATCTACTAGCAGAGGCTATTAAACCAGTCAAACCTTGACCCCTTGAGACCAGCTCGACACAGCACATGAGTTTAGGGTAGGGGTACTCAACCAATGGCAGATGGGGGAGTGTTTATGAAAGCTGTTAAAAACAGTCTATTGATGGGAATGAGTAGCTGACTAAATACTGCGCCGTGTGCACCATACTACCTGCTTTTAAAAAAGCAAAACCAAAAAAAACACGTAAGTGAAAAGTTAAGTAAGTAATAACGACTGCCTTCGTGTTTCCATTTAAATCTCAGTGCTATGCGAGATAAGATTCGGGTGTATCCCGCAGCAAAATGTGGTAGGACGTGAGAAAACACTTTCTGTCATTTCTAACAACGTTGATCAGTAAACAAACATTTTCGTATATTATATTGAAACGTGTTTGAAGTTTCAGATGTTTTAAATTAAATACCTGTAGTGTAAATGTGAATTGTATCAGTTTTGCTTTGTCCTGGCTGGAAGATTTCATTTTGTGCTCAATTTTCTCTGTCTAATGCGGAAGTGATAGACCTTATTCAGACCAGCGCCATGACAGGTAAGCAAGGCTGCGAGTGATAGACTTACCGTGTTTTCAATGGCATCTGCTGTAAAAGCTGTATAAAGCTCCTAGATCCCCTTTGCTCTTGTTGTCTGGAGTTTTTTGTCTACTGAAATTTCGTGGAAATATATTTTTGCTGTGTTTCGTCAGCGGAACAATCTAAAAACCGAAAGATGGCGCTGCTGTGAATAAGGTCTATAGAGTCCAATCAATGATACACTTTTTCACATTTTTAACAGTAGAATGCTACATTTTCATATGACATGATGGACACCTGTTAATGTAAACTTTTACTAAAATTAAAATTATCCTAGTATTTCAGTGATACTAAAAAAACCACACTTTCATCAGTTATCCCATCATGCTGGATCCTTGTCTAAATTTTTCAAAAAATGTCACAAAGGGATTCCAAGTGTCTTTAAAAGCCTTTTATCTAACTTTAATAATGTTATGTAGGCTATGTTATTCTATCCAGCGACATGCTTGCCATTTGGTTCAAGAGATAAAGACATTAATCATTTCATCTATCATAGTCTATACTTCTTTCCAGAATTGCAAAAATCTCTTCACACTCCCACATTGATAATAGTATACTCTACACTTAGTATTACACTTTTTTATACACTTAGTAATACACATTTTTATTGTAAAGAGTGCCATGATCATCCCAGAACTTTGTTGATGCTTTATTTCCTGAGTGTTCTGTTTGGATTGATTAAAGACTATTGATTTTCTATTCCTTTCTATTGGGGAAAATTGGCGCAAATTATCTGTAATGAAAATGGAAGTAGCTTCAATTGGAGAAGAAGCCACTGTGGCTCTTTATTCCAACATCATAAATTACTTGCACCCCAGAGAGCACAGATGAAACGTGATAAATGCTGTCATGATATCTTGCTTTCAGAGGTGGATGACTGATGTTTGGGACCTCAAACATTGTGTGAGACAGTTCTGGTAGGTAATTATACCCAACCATTTTAATGACAGACGTCAGCTCATGCATTTCAGAATGACCAAACCAATATTTGAGATGCTGTACAAGGAAATTGCTCTGCTGGTTAGTCCAGTTATCAAACCTCTGTTGAGGCAGTCACAAGTTTATTGTTACACACCAAGAAATGTATACATTAAATGTGCTTCCATATTCGCATGTCCTTTTATCGGATAAAAAAAATGATCCACCTCAATTGAGTGAATTTAGAATTAATTTGCATATCCATCCAATTTTTTTTTAATGCAATATCCCAAAATGTGCATAAAAAGGATTGAATTTGCCACATGCATGAGAGATTTTATACTTAGATGCGCAAGTGTACTCCCACACTGAGACCACACTAGTGTAGGCCTCCCAGCTAGATCACCAGTTGAGGTCAAAGTGAGATGTAAACTGTAAACTAGGTGACAGAAGTTCCTGTTTGTGTGACAAGTGTTTCTGGTGTGTGCGCATGTGTGTCATGGAGAAAAAAATCAGGGAGCTCAGCTGTTGCCGTCTTAACGTGCAACCAATGGGGCTACGTGTGATTTGTGTGTGTGTGTGTGTTAAAGGGAGCTAGAGGTAGGAATGGCTATGGCACCAGGGGGCTCATTGTGTGTAAGATCTCCCACACTTCTTACAACCATCCATGTTCTTCCAATCACCCCCTTCCCACTGCCACCCTGCCACTTGCCTTCCTTCCTTTAGATTCAAGTGCTTTGTTCCTCTTTAAGTCCTTTGTTCTTCCTCCGGCACAACATTCCAATCAAGCTGAGCACACAAACACATGCATATGAATGTGTGCCATCCTCTTTATTGGGCCTCTTCCCCGACACACATTACATTTATCATCCCTCTGTCTAAGGACTGACTAATTTAAAGCTCTGCCTGCTACTTAAGAGCTCAATAATGCCAGATTAAGGAAGTGAATGAACCCTGTTAGTTAGGAGGGTGGATCAAAGAAAACGCATTTGTCTAGAAGAGAAATTGTGTCATATATGCTGAGGATGTTTATGTACTCATTTAAAACATCCTCAGTATATATTTCACAATTACATTTCAGCGTAATAAGTTCAGGAATTCTTGATGTTATGAGCGCTAAGCTCTATAATTGACCAATGTTGCATGAAATTGATTTCTCAGCATGTCTGTCATTTGATCACTCTGTGGTTTCATTTGACATAATAAAATAATTTCAAAGTTCAAATCAATATTTCATTTGTGTTTTATGAAGCTACTATAATATATATATAAGTTGATATAAATTAACTTGTGTTCAGATGTACTGTTCAAACGTTTTGTGTGAAAAAGCTTGTTTTTAAATGAAGTCTACTATGCTCACAAAAGGTTGCATTTGATTAAAAAGACATTTTAAAATAACATTTTCTATTTTAATATATTTTACAATTGTTACGTCCAAGGACGTATATTTTTGTGAAGTACATGGTACCGTGATCTGGGTGTGCTTTCTTTGTTGTTTTGGTGTCTCCTGCTCTCTGTTGCCCCCCCCCCCCCCCCTCCTGAAGTCTTTGTTTCCTTCCCAATTTACTCTCAAAGCAAATTATTGTTAACTTTTGAATAAAACTGTTGAAAAGAACTTCGTTGTTGTGGTGCTGGGGCAGGGCCCTGTCTATTGCTCTTTAAAATCTTAACTATGTTACGCTCTGACCCCTAGACACTCAAAGGACGTAACATATTTGGGGGCTCGTCCGGGATCCTTGAATTCCATTATTTGTAGAGTTTAGAGTTGTTCTTTACAAAGCTATTTGTTGTTGAACTTACGCTTTGGGGTGAGGGCAGACTGCATGCGTCAAAATGGAATTTGATCTATTGGCGTTTACACTTGCTCCAACTACGGAAGATTTTAATCGGTGCAGGAAAAAAGATTTTTTGCTAATTGCGGATTTCTTTAATGTTACTGTGTCCAGAGATGCTGCCAAACAAGTGATTAAGAAGGAACTGTATAATGGGTTGGTGAGTACAGGCATTTTACCTGCTGAATCACCACTAGATGTGCTAGAGGAGAAGGTAGTAGAGGGAGAAACTTTAGCTTCAGTTTTACCCCTTTCCGCTGAATCTCGATTAGATCCAATGACTGCAGTTAAGTTAAAAGAGCTTGACTTGGAGCTAAAAAGACAAGAGCATGATATTAAGGTAGTACAACTCCGTACTATCGAGGTAGAAGCACAGCGCGACATTAAGCTAAAAACTCTTGAATTAGAAGCTGAGGTTTTGCGAAGGAAGCCTCTTCCCCTTCCCCACTTGAGAGCTCCCTCCTCACCAACGTTTGAGAGTTCACCTTCACGATCCAACGTAGCCAGCGAGGGTAAAGCAAGTAGGCAATACCCAGCCTAACTTTGATGTTGTGAGGTATGTAAAGCTGGTACCACCTTTTAGAGAAGCGGAGGTAGATTGTTACTTCACCACTTACGTATTGCTGCAAAGTTAGGATGGCCAAAAGACATATGGGGGCTCCTTCTGCAGTGCAATTTCGTAGGTAAGGCACAGAAAGTCTGTTCTTCCCTTCCGATTGAGCAATCCCTCGATTACGATATTGTAAAAGCGGCAGTATTGAGAGCGTATGAATTGGTTCCTGAAGCCTACCGTCAGCGCTTCCGACACCTAGTGAAGACAGGCAAACAAACATATGTAGAGTTTGCGAGAGAGAAAAAAACACTCTTTGAGAAGTGGTACCTCTCTAATAAAGTCACCAGTTTTGAGCAGTTGCAGGAACTTATCTTGTTGGAAGAGTTTAAGAATTGTGTCCCTGAACTGGTAGTTGTTCATCTGAATGAACAGAAGGTAAACACGCTCCCTGAAGCTGCTGTGGTAGCAGACGAGTTCGTGCTCACCCATAAGACGGTATTTCCATCTTCATGACAGCCCAAACGTCAGTTTTTTAATACTGAGCAGGTAGAGAAGGAAACTTCCCATGCTGTGAGGGAGATGGCAGATAAGGGTCGTAAAGCTGATGTAAAACCTTCCAGTAACAAACGTTCTTGCTTCTACTGTTTGGATCCAGGCCACTTGATTAATGATTGTAAGGAAACAGAAAACTGCTGCTGGGAAATCCAAAAGTGTAGCTTTTGCTCAGGCTGTCGCAATCCCTAAAAATTGTTTGATGCCAGTTCATGATACTGGGTATGAACCCTTTCTCTTTAGTGGTTCCGTTTCTCTTTGTACTGAAACTCTGGGAAAGTCTATCTCAATTCTGAGGGATACGGGTGCAACACATTCATTTATTTTAGCAGATGTTTTGCCATTTTCTGCTGAAACGTATTCGTGCGTGGAATTGAGTTGTGTGAGAGTGCCAGTGCATATGGCTTATCTTAAGTCTGATCTAGTTACAGGTGTGGTTCCTCTTGGTGTGCGAACTGAGCTGCCTGTAGAGGGTGTAAGCCTTATATTGGGGAATGACTTGGCAGGAGGTAAGATTTTCCCCTCTCCGGTTGTTGTTGATACGCCAGAGATATTGTCTGACTCTGATATTGCTGTTTGTTTCCCCTCTGTATTTCCTGCTTGTGCAGTAACTCGTGCTCAAGCACGAAAGTGGGAAGGAACCGTGAATCTTGCTGATTCATTTTTGAATCCTGTAAAAAGTCCTCTGGAGTGTACTCTATCTGTTAAACTACAGTTAGTTCTTAATGATTATATGAACTCTGACTTAGAAGCATCAGCTCTGAAATTTGAAAGAGAACATTTAATTGCTGCTCAAAAGTCTGACCAATCTCTAACCACCTGCATTGTCGCTGCTGGTCAGTTAGAGGACTCGTACGATGCTAGAATAGCTTTTATTTGGGAAGATGGTGTCCTAATACGTTGCTGGAAGCCACAGAAGGTTGGGGATGCTTTAAATGTCTATCAAATTGTTTTGCCTTCTAATTATCGTTCTCAGGTATTGCAGCTTGCTCATGAGCATCCACTCTCTGGCCATCTTGGGGTTAATAAAACCTACAAGCGCATACTACGGTACTTCTTCTGGCCAGGATTAAAGTCTAGTGTTTCCTAATTTTGCAAGAGTTGCCATGTCTGCCAACTTGCGGGTAAACGAACCAGACTTTACCTCCTGCTCCCCTCCATCCGATTCCAATAGTGGGTGAGCCATTTGAACGGTTGATTTTGGATTGTGTTGGGTCGTTATCAAAATCAGGGCATCAATATATTTTGACTTTGATGTGTGCTGCAACTCGGTTCCCAGAAGCTGTTCCGCTCCGTACTCTCAAAGCTAAGGTGGTGGTGAAGGAGATAGTTAAGTTCTGCTCAATGTTTGGATTGCCTAAATTTATCCAGACTGACCAAGGTACTAACTTCACTTCCAAAGTGTTCGCTCAAGTATTGAAGGAGTTAGGAGTTGATCATAAACTCTCCAGCGCATACCATCCAGAGTCCCAGGGTGCGCTGGAACGCTTTCACCAAACCCTGAAATCAATGCTACGTGCTTATTGTCTCAGTACTGCCAAAGACTGGGTTGAGGGTTTGCCGTTGTTAATGTTCGCAGCTAGAGAAACTGTGCAGGAGTCGTTGGGTTTCAGCCCTGCAGAACTTGTTTTTGGACACACTGTTCGTGGGCCCTTGAAACTGCTAAGTGAGCAGTTGTTATCAAAGAACCCAGTGTCTAGTAATGTATTGGACTACGTGAGTGACTTTCGTGAACACCTTCATAAGGTCTGTGATGTAGCCAAGGCCCATCTGGTATCTGTACAATCCAAGATGAAATTGCGTTATGACAGGAGATGTGTAGAGCGCAATTTTCGACCCAACGATTTAATTTTGGTTTTGTTCCGGTCCCAGGGACAGCATTACAGGCTAAATTCACAGGTCCTTATGCAGTTGAGAAAAGGCTTACTGACACTGATTATGTAATTTCAACGCCAGATCGTAGAAGAAAAAGTCGAGTATGTCATGTGAATATGTTGAAGGCTTATGTCACAAGCGAAGCCTCAAATGAAACCCCTGTCTCTGATGTTGTGTCTGCGGCTATTTCTACAGTGTTGTCTACTGCATATTGTCCATCAGAGGATAATCTGATTGAAAAAGAAGACCGAATGTCTTGTACGCGTCTAAACAATTCTGCGGTACTGAGTACCTTGGACTCGTATCTTGCTCACTTACATCAGAACCAACGCACGGATATAGTGGAGTTAATAAATGGGTATCCCATCTTGTTTTCTGACGTTCCCAGTCAAACTACTGTTCTCTCACATGACATTGACATAGGTGACGCTGTGCCCATTAAGCAACATCCTTACCGTGTTAATCCACATAAACGTGAAGTAATGAAATCAGAGGTTGAATATTTGTTGCAACATGGTTTTGCTACCCGCAGCCAAAGCCCCTGGAGTTCACCATGTTTGCTGGTTCCTAAATCTGACTCGTCCTTTCGTTTTTGCACTGACTACCGCAAAGTTAATAACGTTACCAAGCCAGACTCTTTTCCTCTACCTCAAATAGAAGACTGTGTTGACAGAGTCGGTTTTGCACGTTACGTCACCAAGTTGGATCTTTTAAAAGGATACTGGCAAGTGCCACTCACGCCTCGAGCCTCAGAAATCTCTGCTTTTGTTACCCCTGACATCTTCCTACTATATTCCGTTATGGCATTCGGGATGCGAAATGTGCCTGCGACCTTCCAACGCCTAATGCAGCATGTGTTGTCAGGAGTGACCAACTGTGAGGCCTACTTGGATGATGTGGTGATCTATTCAGATAGTTGGGAAAGCCATTTAAATAGTCTTAACCAAGTTTTCAGTAGGTTGTCTAAGGCGTCATTGACGTTAAACTTGATGAAATGTGAATTTGCGAAGGCTGTAGTTACCTACTTGGGCAAAAAGGTGGGCCAAGGACAAATAAGGCTAGTTGAAGAAAAAGTTGCTGCCATACTGAATTTTCCCATTCCTAGTAACAAAAAAGAACTGAGACGATTTCTGGGTATGACTGGTTACTACAGGAGCTTCTGTAAGAACTTTGCTTCTGTGGTTGCCCCGTTGACAGACCTCCTGAGTACCTCCAGAAAATTTGTGTGGAGTCATGTTTGTAGCAATGCCTTTAATGCTGCGAAAGACCTGTTATTCAATGCCCCCGTCCTTTCTGCTCCAAGTTTTACTCTGCCCTTCAAGTTGCAGGTGGATGCGAGTTCAGCAGGGGCAGGTGCTGTTCTGCTACAAGAAGACTCGGCCGGTGTAGAGCATCCTGTGAGTTACTACTCCAAGAAGTTTACCAAATGTCAACAGAAGTACAGTACTATCGAGAAAGAGGCTTTAGCCTTACTCTTAGCATTGCAACACTTCGAAGTTTACTTGGGTGGTAATTGTAATCCGGTGGTGGTTTACACTGATCACAACCCCTTAGTATTCCTTGGTAGAATGTGTAACTCAAACCAACGTCTAATGCGCTGGTCTTTAATCATTCAAGAATACAACCTTGACATTCAACATCTAAAAGGTTCAGAAAATATTGTAGCCGATGCACTTTCCAGAGTGTATAGTGTGGATAACTAGGTTGATGTGAATAACAAGTATGAAACTGTTATTGGAAATAACTAATTCATGAGTTTACAAACATTTCTTTGAGGGTATTGTTTGTAACTTATGGGTGGGGGTGTTACGTCCAAGGACGTATATTTTTTTGAAGTACATGGTACTGTGACCTGGGTGTGCTTTCTTTGTTGTTTTGGTGTCTCCTGCTCTCTGTTGGCTCCTCCCACTTTTTCATTCTGGCAGGTTGCTGATTACGTCTCCAGCTGAACCTGCTTATCAACCAGGAGGGACACAGCATAAAAGCCAGCAGAACTATCAATCAGGGAGAACCTTTCTCCAGAGCATGGTCTGTGTCCTGCCCGGCCCTGTTGTTGAGCACTGTTGTGTTCCTTGTCGTGGACCTGTGCAACACTGTGCCTCTTTTTGTTGTTTTTGCCTATAGAACTGTTGCCTTATTCCTGTTTATTGTTAATTACTGGAGCCACGCACTGTTGCTTATTTGTGGACGTCCCAGTCCATTCCTTTTTTTTTTTGCTTTATCATTTAAGCTGCTATTTATCTGATTATTTGCTTTGTTTACTGTCTGGGAACTGTAGGGAGGTGGGTGCCATTTTTATTTTGCTGTCCCCTGTTTTCTCCTGGTTTGTGATCAGGGAGGGAGAGAGTGTACATTTCTGTTATTTGTTTGTATTTTCTTTAAGAGATTTAGTTAGAAATTGACTCCCCCAGGCAGTCTAAACTTTGGTTTGCCCCCCCCCCCCCCCCCCCCCCCCCCCCTCCTGAAGTCTTTGTTTCCTTCCCAATTTACGCTTGTGACGTAACACAATGTTATTTATTCCTGTGATTGAAAAGCTGGATTTTCAGCATCATTACTCCAGTCTTCAGTATCACATGAACCTTCAGAAATCATTATAATATGCTGATAAAAAATGTATTATTATGATTGTAATATTTATGTGGAAGCCATGATAAACTTTTTTTATCCTTGATTAATGTATCCTTGCTTAATAAAAGTATTTAATGTTGCACTTTATTTTAAGGTGTCAGTATTACAGTGTAATTATACATTTAAGTATTGAGTAATAATAATTAACTATGTACTTATTATAAGAGACCATATGAGTTAGGATGAAGGGTTAATTGCATGTAATTATGCATAATTTATAGTTATTACTATGTAACAATGAAACAATGACACTGTAAAATAAATTTAATTATACTTCACTTTTCTCAACTGTTCACTTCAACATCAACTGTTTTCAAAGTATAGCATGAAATAAGTTCCATGCAGTTCACACAAATGTCCTAACAGGTGTAGTTCATCACATTATCTACAGTATATACCATTAACATTTGACAACCTGAAAAAGTGCATACTTTTAACAGTGTATAAATTGGTTGTAATTTAACAAAAACGTCTTAATTTTTGAGTGTGGGTTAAGTGTCTAAATACTTTTTATCACTTTATATCTAAAATCCATTTTATGACTCACAAGTAATAATTTTGTTAACTTTGCGTTAAATGTGTTAACATCTCGCCATATGTTACTGGCACATATCCCGCGACAGCACTCCCTTCACCCCCAGTAAAGGAATCAGTGTAGAATCGGGAGCGTTAACAAAGCTTTTGAGGAGCAGACAGTCCCGACGCAGCCTACAATGGAAGGCCGCCTCTGTATTTGCGTTTTTTGGCGAGAGGTGGTGGCGAGGTTGACAAGAGGGAGTCGAGGGGTGGAAGAGTTGAATGACCCTGCAGCAGTGGTCTCACTGCAGATCTGTGACCCCCGGAGTAACGGGCCAACCTCCTGGCGTGAAGTGCTTTGTGTTAGTGGTTGTGTGGAACAGCGTGGAGAGGTGAAGGGGGGGTTGATGGGAGTGCAGCAGATAATTCAGGCCTCCTGCAACACACATGGCCCTTGAATGAAAAGGGACCTCTGCATTGTGAGGGCATCTCAATGGCTCTAGCTCCTTATTTGTTGAAGACAAATGTTCCTCTGAACATAAGTGTCTTGTGCTTAAACACTAAGCAGAGCGAAGTCATTAATCATCCATTTTGTGTGGTCGAGCACTTGCTCCAGAAAATTAAGAAATGTACTCAACATTCATAGAAGCTGGCGTGATAAACAAAGATTGATTTTGTTTAAGCATTATTAATGCTGTGCACATAGCTATGCACAAAAGAATATTATTTATAAGCAAGTGCACACTCAGTTTGGTGACGGTGGCCAACTGCTACCATTTTTACCATATCAGTCTGCTGTTGGAATGTTTGTTTGTATGTTTATATGCATGTTAGATTTCATTTAGCTTTGTGGTGGTATATGTATTATCTAATTGGAGACAGAGAGCATTCTAATTTGCAGTAAATTTACTGTGTTTTTTAAATATATTTTGTAATTTGGTTAGTTGGTGATCTGTATTTAATCTGGGGCTTTGCTAGGCAGGTTTGGCAGACACCTCATATGTGAACACATAAAGCCAGCTGACTTTGAGTATTGCTATCTCAAATGATCTTAGGAATGAAGGGTCTGGTTTTGTGCTTTTACTTATATGAATTTTGTGCTTGTATTGTTCTTTCTGGATTTTTATTACTACACTGCTGTCTTCTGTAGAACTTACTATTGAACTCTTTTAATAACTGATGAACGTAGGCCTAGTTATTGAATTGAACTTAATCAACACTGAACTAACTTCAAATGAAAATGAAAATTTGTCTCATATTTGATGAATTGTGCATAACCAAAAATTATTGTATTGTATAAAGTGCTTTAAATAAAGGTGAATTTTCTGCTGGCATTGTTTAGATATTTTGTATTGGACACTGACACTGACGAAGGCAAAGAGCCGAAACGTTTGTCAAGTTTATCTTCTGTCTATAATAAAATATTTTTATAGTGCAGACCTTTTTTTGCATTTATGTATCGGAGACACAAATGCTTTGGAGAGGTTTAGCTGATATATCAGGGTTTATGTCTAGTTTTCACGTGTCTTGATTTTGTTCAGAGTGCTGCCACATAAATCCCTGGTTGAGTTTGTCCAGAATTTAAGCTGAGTTCTTTCATTCATTGTCTGTCTAATGAATATTCATATCTGCTCTCACAATGCAGGCAGCCTCCAAAGCTCTTGAGAAGAAGTCAGCTTGTGTTTGACTGCAGGTCAAGGAACTCTGACAGACTGCGGCACAATAGAGACTTGACTCAAGCATTCCTCTGCGTTGCCTGGCGAAGCTTTTGTTTGCCGTGTTTCGCTGTCTACATATTCATACTTCTTCAACTCATTAGTAGTTATTCATTCATTGAGGCAAATCCACTTGAACCCTTCTCTCACTTGTCATGGGAATAAAATAGTGATGGTTGGTTTACTTAATATTTGAGTGTGCTTCGGTATGCACAGATCTATCCCTATAGTACCACATCAAATTATAGTTTTAATTTCAAATGCTTAAAAACATTTTTCTCTTCAACCTCTGCCTGAGCTCTTTAAAAATCCATAAAACATTAGCTCTAACTTCATAAAACTATCATCCTGACTATTGCAATTTGACAAGTGTTCTCCATAGATATAACCTTTCAGGTGATTTTATTTTTAATATGATATAATTCGTGAAGTATATATAATTAACAAAAGCTTTAGTAACTATCAATAACCATTACTATAATATTTATCGTTTAATTATCGTTTAACCTATTGGAGTTTGTGGTGAACTGCATTAAAACACGGAACTTCAGTCTGCAAACAAAATTACCTATAGATAAAGGTTCAAAGGAGGCAAATACAAAAAGCCCTCTCTTTGAACTGATACCGTACCCAATCGTCTAAAATTACTATTGTGTAAATGAACGTGAGCAAACATCCGAAGCTCATTGAACAGGTGTGGGGGCCGTCAATCAAAGCGCCCACGCGCACAAGGACACGCCCACTGTGCATTCCAAGGGGCGGAGTCACCTGACTTTCCAAGTTCCCATATCCATGAATGAAATCACCACCAGTTCCTTCATGCCGGAGTCGTCGGGAGTTTCACATGGACCAAAAAGTTTAATTTGACCAACAAAATGGACTACCGACGCACTCAGTTTCACTTCTTATTTTTGTATTTATTTGTTAACAACGTATTTATTAGGATTCAGTCAAAAGAACGTAAGTACAAACGGAGATTTTTAAAGACTTTTTAATCAGAAAACGTTATATTTTTCTAACCTTTCACGGTTCTATTTGTTATTACTGTATGATGATAAAGAATATATATATATATATATATATATATATATATATATATATATATATATATATATATATATATATATATTTGTATATATTTTTGGCCAAAAACGTAGGCTAATGGTTAGGCTATATTCGTAATAGGTTTATATTTACCCCTACAAAATGTACACAATTCTCTGACTTAATTTTCATGTAGCCTAACTAAATATTATATGATCTTTAGATTTGCTGCTTGACATGAAGGCTGCCGGAAGTGAATTAGGTTGGTTAACCTGGCCGAATGAAGAAGGGGTAAGTCTTATCAATTTTTCTGTTCCCTGTACATAAACCATATCTGGCATTAACATCCATGAATAGACTCAGATTAGGTTCGTTGATTGTATTCATTGCATGAGTCAGTGTCATTTCGTACTAAAACACCAATTAAAATGAGTCATATCCTCAGACCCATTAAAAAGCTTTTCCAGCTATTAAATTTGATACCTGATCACGTGAGGCGTCCCCCCCCCCCCCCATCAACAGGCTTAAATAACATCCGACACCATCTTATTGTGTATTGAAGATTGTTTGATTTTCGTTTTATTTATCGATTAATGTACTACTACGGCTATAATAAGCATTGGGACACTTAAAGCCACACTTCATAACGTCATTCTATTAGAACAATATAACAAACTGGCATTTGTTTCGAAGATGCCTCAAGTACAATTTTTAAGCAAAACTTTTCACAAAATTATTATAAAAAGTAAGTGTTGTTTAAAAAGTGATTGTAAAATTACTCAGAAACGTTTTATATGTGTGTAGCGTGTGTGTGTGTGTGTGTGTGTGTGTGTGTGTGTGTATATATATATATATATATATATATATATATATATGCCTGATCAAACGTTACATAATACACATATAGATATGTATATGTGATTTGCACCAGAGTGTCCATATAGGACTGAGGAGAAATAAGTTTCGGTCAGAGGCTGTTGAGTGCACAAACCATGTTTCTTCTTTGAAGCTTTGGTTTTATAAGAATTTGCTGTGAATTCCTCTTTAGCCACACAAAGACCTCTCCAGAGATGAACCGAGAGGGTTCCACCACTTCCTCTGACCATGCATAGTTGCGCGCTAAAGTGTTTAATTAGTCTTTTAGAGGCTAGTCCTGTCATTTTCCTTCCCTGATGTTGTGAAGGCTTCCATCAGCTCGACTCAGCTGCTCGATCCAAAAAAGCCCTTTGAGGTCATGCTTATTTTGCCAGCTATTTCAGTACGTTCTGAAGAGTTGAGTCGTAAGGTTCTAGCGCGGCAGAGCATGGTGGGAAAGAGGAGAGCAGAGGCCTAATTTTTGTCTCCCACACCCATCTAATGAGATACTTTTACAAAGGTGTGATTCCCACATTCAGTATGATCTTGTTTCAGTCTAACATTTAGGATACTGGAATATATTAGCCAAGAAAAAGAAAAAATCAAGGTCACCATACTTCCCTAGTTGATTCATTATATTAAGAATTGCACTCATTGTTTGTATTTAAAATGCAGAAAACAGCCTTTAAAAATGTTATTTTAATTGTAATATACAAGCACAAATAGATAAAGTTCAACAAAATAAACATTTAAAAAAATATTTTTTATGTTTTCTTCACACTAAGCAACACGTTATGAAAGCCAAGTTGCCCAACATCTCAACATTGACCAGTGCATGAAAAAAACAAACAATGCTTTTGCCTGTAGTGTCTTGATTTAAAGTAGATTTTTTTTTCAATGTTTAAAATACAACTACAAACAAGTTAATTCTGCTCTAGCATTGGTTAGTGAGTTTAAAGATCCCAACAAGCCTTACTTAACCAATGGCATGAGCTTGATGTGGTACTAGCTGAAAATAAAAGTTAAATACTTCGAAAAGTTTTGTACTTCCATATTATGAGAAGATTGTAATACAATATGCCCTCTTTTCTTTCTTTTTCCATTTTTCTTAGTGGGAGGTTGTCCAGACGGTGGTGAATGGCTCTCTCCTTTACACCTACAGCGTGTGCAACGTTGCCAGTGACACCGAACAGGACAACTGGCTTCGCACGACCTTTATCCAGCGTAGGCCCGACGTCTCTCGAGTATCTGTGGAGCTGCGCTTTGTCGTCCGGGACTGCAACACGTTTGGCGGCTCGTCGCCTTCCTGTCGCGAGACTTTTGGCCTCTATCTAGCCGAAACCGACACAGATGTTGGCACAAATTTCCGCAAGGGCCAGTTTCGGAAGGTAGCCACCGTAGCGCCAGACGAGGTAACAGCTGATCGTGGAGGGGGCCGAGCTGATCTGCGGGTGAACGTTGAGACGCGGAGCATCGGGCCTCTCTCCAGAAGGGGCTTTTACCTTGCCTTCCAGGATTTAGGGGGCTGTGTTGCTCTCTTGGGGCTGAGGGTGTTCTACACCACCTGCCCGGCCATGCTGAGAAGCCTGGCCGCCTTCCCTGAGCAGGTGGCATCAGGAGCGCTGGCGGAGGTGGAGGGCACCTGTGTGAAGGACGCAGTGGTGGTTGGAGAAGCTGCTCCTCGAATGTACTGCACCGCTGAGGGAGAGTGGGTCGTTCCTGTGGGCCAGTGTCTCTGTCGAGCGGGATACCAAGCTGTTGGTGATTCTTGCAAAGGTGAGTTTGATGTTCATTTTTTATTGGAGTTCTTTGCTTCAGCAATAAGTTGAACATTTTCTGCTTATCTGATTGTGGTCGACCGAAATAGATTTTTACTTGATGGTCAATGGAGATTTCTCTAAAGCAGGGCCATTATCCTAAAAGTGATCTTAAATTTTTTTTTTAATGCAGATGGAAATTTACCAGTCAGAATCAAGAATTCCAGAGAGCTGCATACACATTGTGAAATTTACTTAGAATTAGCAATGAGAACTTCAAAAAAATGCTGAAATCGCATCAAACACAGCATTTATTCAAAATTAACTAAAAAAGCTGAAAGAATTTTTTTTACTTTTCCATTGACAACTGATGCTGATAATTCTGAATTGGACAAAAAACATCAGTTTGAATAATCCTGGTCAATAAGTTGGCCTGTCACTATAATATACTTTACATTACTTTAAGACAATTTGGGAACAACTGCAGTCTTTGTGGGTGGGCAGATGGTAAGTGTGTTGTCGGGTGAGGGTGTGTTCTGGGAAGCTTGAGAGATTTTTGTGGTTGCCACAGAACTGTCTGAGAAGTTTGTGAGAAGCCAGAAATGTGACTTCAGTCAAATGGAATGTCAGCCGTCTCCACACCCTTTCACCTGCTGGTGTATTATTTCTACATGTGTGTTTAACTCTTCAGGAAGGAAGTGTAAAGATACCAGGCTACCATTGTAAAGGAGTGTATGTACATAGTTACAGTGGTATGATTTGCATTCATAGGTTTAAACCATTGGGCATTCTCGAATATCTCACATTTGAATAGAAAGGCTTGATAAATGGTGTATTTGGGTGAAAGGATTAGTCTTCAATAATGAGTTTAAGTATTAATGTTTTTGCATTCGAATAATAAGATATCAAACTAAGCGCCATCTGCAAATACATTTCTCTAGTTCTTTTCCTAGAACTAATTTTATTTTTTGTGAATGTATGAATTAATTTCCCCTCAAGTTTGTTTTGGAATGAAAAAAAAAAGGATTATTTTTAAGTTTCGTTCCCAATTAGTTTCAAGGAATTCCCCCAAGGTCATATTACACTTTTCCCATACCCTCCAACAGCTGATATGACTCAATGGGCAGAGCTACCATTACCTGAGTTACTTTGTATGTGTAAGTGTTACCATGACAACGGCTCACTGCAGATTACAGAGAAGGTTTGGCATGCCCAAGGTCTGTCTGGGGTAGTCATCATATAATTAAAGGTTGGGTTGGACCTCTCCGGACACCTTTTGTATTTGTGGGAAAATGTGGTTTTGAGTAGATGGACTATTTATACTCTACTTTAAAATGTAAAACCAAAGACATTGCATACCAACAGCAGGGCAAGTTTGTTGAACATACTGTAAAAAAGGAAACCACTGGGAAAAAGTTTGCATGAAATCTTTTCAAAAGATCCATATAGGAGCCATTAACAAGGGCAATCTCAGGAAAGCATGTTTCGAAGACCTTGGCCTTTGGCAGCTCTACAGGAACCTCTACCTGAAACGGACGTTGAAGAACATCAAGGGAGTTCAGAATATCTAAAGGTCTTTGGAAAAGGGCAGATTCCACACATTTCCTTTTATAATGTAGTTTCCAGGAGACGTGCTAAATGTTTTGACACCCTTAGAGGAAGTGTGATGAATGATGACCTGCTGAAATAGCTCATGGGAGAGATGTAATGAAATCTGGTATCTTGTTGTCTTTGTGATGACATGCTTCAGGAACGAGGAGTACATGTCCAGACATCCCAACCTGTGATTCTTTCCATTTTGATTCTGACAGAGCCGTTTTGTCTTCTGTAAATTATTGTTTCACTCTATAATTTGTTCATCCACTCATCTCTTGAAAGACCGTAGTAGTTAACAACCTTTGCCCTTACCTCTTGATTCAACTTGGTTGCTTTTTTTTCCTCCATACCAAGTGAAAAGGTACCTCAAAGCATTCCATGTAAAAGAGTTCTTCTTAACCCTAAACAACCGTCGAAACAATGAAGTTGCTTTTGTCATTGTTTTCATGGGAGTTTTACGAGTGTTTTTCTACGTGACTGCTGTTCTGTTCAGCTTATCGCCACCTGCCAGTGTTTGCTAGGGACAATTGTGGTTGGTTGCCCGGCACAGATGGAGGAGAGGGTCCCATTTGAAAAGTTTCGGGGGAAACCCAAGTGTTCCAATGTTTTCATTGCTTGTGAATTTGATACGGGCCTACCAAAGATGTTGGATAGTAGCAGACTATAATGTCATGTTTTATATATTATGTAAGATAATAAGGTTAATTGCATTTACACATTTAAAAATGTAAAATTTAATAGATATTTGATCCAGTTTAATTAGCAGTTGGGTGCTTTTTCTGGTTGTCTGATATGGGGTTTTCATTGGCCAATAATGATACTGATACCTAAAGAGCAGTGTTGTCGATATAATGACATCGTATTAACATTGTATTAACTGCAAATAGGGATGTGTGGTGTATAATTTTTTTTCATTCTTTAAAAAAATATTTATTTAAATTTTTTACAATTGTAATTATTGTAATTGAACAAATTATTTTAATTTGTATACATTCTATGAATGTAAATTAATTATAAAAAAAATAATTATTGGCTGATATTGCACATTTAATTTAATTATTTTTTAATATATGTATTTCAAATTTGTACAAATTTATTCTAACAATTGTATTGTAATGAATTTAATTAATTTGAAAAAAAAATCAGTATTGGCTAATATTGCATATTTAATTGTGCATTCTCATTTTCCCTATCTTCACATGCATATGAGCATAAATGCATTAGTTAATCATTAAAAACACTAATTTAATAACACTGTTAAGTGTAATTGTTAGCAAATCTCAAAATGAATATCCATTTTTCATACTGTGAATTTATTTAATGTTGTGTTGTCGAGTTAAAAAAAAAGTTACAGTATTTTTAAAGTATAAAACGTATTAAAGTATTATTTTTTAAAGTATAATTTTAATTATTGGACATAACATGAAAATAATTATTTTTATTCTAAATGTTTATAAACATTAAGGGAACATTTTCTTAGAATTTTGACTTGGAAATTGATTGACCTTTTAAACCTTTAGTTTTCTTTAAAAAGCCATCGCATTGCTCTGGCACATTGGTGAGGACTACTATGTCGGCGAAACTGCTATTCTAACTGTTGACCTTTCCACCCAAAGGGCATTAACTATTCCCTTTGTGTATTGTCCATCAGCCAAAGACTTGGAGTCTTATCAGCCCTGCCAATCACTTGTGTCATGCATATTTTAGTGGTTGTGGGAACATAAACGTGGCACAAGTACGCAAAATGGCCTTTAGCCACTTCTCCACACTTTCCTCACTCACTGTTTCTGATGACGCCTTGACTGTCCATCAGCGCAGAATCTCCCTAAATAGTTTCTTAGTGAAATCGGTCAGCCTGACTCGTCAGTGGTGCCATGAGCGAGTCATGCAAAAAAATAAATAAATAATACTTTCTAAACATATTTCACATGAAGTTCCCATGGAAACAGCTGACAGATCGAATCAGATTTATTACTCATGGTCATGGCTTTGGTGAAATTTGGATTCATTGCCGATTTCACGTATGCCACTCTCAATAGACACAAACATGAAGATTAGAGGAATAGAGTGGGAGTTTCCCTCTCTTGTTCTGTCTTCAAATAAAATGCACAAAGAAGGGCAGCTTTTCTTATGCAGACCCCCTCCTTTAGACGTCCACCCTTATACACAGGGCAAATACACAAAACCCAATGTAAAATCCCAGCGGGAGAACTTCTGTCAGCAATCCTCACGCACCCATTCACGCTCACACTCGCACACCTCCCACCGGTCGTCAATCTGAAACTCGGCCCTTTGTTTGAGGTGAGCACTGAGAGACGGGCCCCAGGGGGGACATACTCCCCTCAAAGGAAGTTCCTCGGATCTGTGGAATCTATATTCACAGTGATTTTGCGAGCCAGTGAGTTTCTCATGCCCATTAAAAGTACACCTATCAGAACCGGTCTCTTCTTAAGACTGTGCATGTCATTCTGAATCACTGCACTCGGTCTTCTTTTGTGGATGATTGTTATATCATCACCCCCACCCCCCAGCCTCCATTCCTTGTTTCCGGAGTTTCTTTCCTTTGTGTTTGTTATAGCATGTCCTCATCCTTCGCCAGAGGAAGGAAAGGAGGAGAAGAGGGGACCAGAGGGCTTATATTGACGCTTGCAATTCCGACATCCTGTTTTGTCCAACGGACATCCACATGTGCTTCATTTCATTATTTTTAAAAAAAAATCTCTTTCAATGTTTTATGAAGAAGTTGACATTCCAGATGTAATTGTCAAAAACAGGGCTGTACAAAAGTTTAGTGGCCAGTTTGACTGGTTTTATTTAAAACAGTTGGAGTGTCTTCCAGTTGCATTGTGAAGTGTGATCAGTTTGTTGTATTGTTGAATACTTGAATGCCCATTGGCTGCACCATCTTGATTAGTCTCTTGTTGTGTGCAGTGTTGTAATGGTGCAGAAAGACTGACCCTCCCTTTATGTGCACAATGGCCTTGAATCTGGATGCATTGTGATGTGAATCTATGTCCTTTTATTACATGTCTCATGATCACCTGTGTTTCTTTCTGCTGTCTTCTTTTCTATAGTGTGTGAATCGGGTTACTACAAGAGCACAGATTCCAGTCAGCTGTGTGAATTGTGTCCAGATAACACCAAGCGCTCGGGTCGTGGAGCATTGCTGTGCCCCTGCCTGGAGGGCTTCTACCGGGCCACAACAGACCCAAATTCTGCTCCTTGCTCTTGTAAGTTTAAATAGATGCTTTTTTTGTTGCTCCCCTACAAAGTTTGATTTTATTAAAGGGAAAGCTCAACCGAAAATGAAAATTAGCCCATGATTTACTCACCCTCAAGTCATCATAGGTGTATATGTAATTCTTCTTTCATGGCCGTTTCTGGCCTTTATTAAACCCCCGGAGCCGTGTGGAGCACTTTTATGATGGATTGATGCACTTTTATGGAGTTCAAAACAGAAACGGCCATTCACTGCCATTATAAAGCTTGGAAGAGCAAGGAAATTTTTTAATATAGCTCCGATTGTATTCGTCTGAAAGAAGAATGTCATATACACCTAGGATGAGTAGGGTGAGTAAATCATGGGCTAATTTTCATTTTTGGGTGAACTATCCATTTAAGAAACTTTCTTGGTTGCTTTTTTCAGCATTTTTTTTTTAAATCATGTTTTGCTCTTCTAGCTCTGCCTAGCCCTCCCCAAGACTTGGATCACGCACCTCTCCTGACAGCGGGGAGTTTGCAACTGACCTGGCGCACACCGGCAGACACGGGCGGCAGAAGTGACATCACATACAGTGTGGCGTGCGAGCGCTGTGAGAACGGTCTGTGTTCGCTGTGTGGTGGGAGGGTGAGATTTGAGCCTGCACAGACGGCCTTGAAAGACCCCAAAGTTGTGGTTAGCGAGCTGGAGCCTCATGTGAACTACACATTTACAGTCGAGGCCCAAAACGGCGTGTCCCAGTTCAGTCGAAAGAGAGCCACGGCTGGCATCACAACAGTGCTTCACTTCACAGGTTAGATAGTTTAAGTTGAAACAGTATAAAGCTATTGCATGACAAGCAATGGTTCTGTCCACAGTGATTGAAAAAATACAGCCATTTGCATTTGAAATGTTGCTTCATGAAACTGAATTTTGTACCTATGAGGTTTCTTCAATCAGTGATTTCAAACAACAAAGTGTCCCATTGCTTGTCACGGATGGACAAGATTAACAGATTAACATGGAGAAGAATTAATCATGCCTTATTTAAGACATTGTGCATCAAATGGGATTTAAATGTAGATCGAGATATTGTTTTTAGCCAAAATACTGATGATTTGTGCCTTTTTATTCAGATGGCCCGAGGGTGCTTTACCTGAGAGTTGAAGATCGGACCACCAGCAGTCTCACGTTATCCTGGGTCGTGGACCACCATGTGCAGAATCACAACTCCCCCCGCTATGAGCTCATGTACCGCAAGAAGGTGATTATGATATCTGATTTAGTTCACTTAAAATAAATAAAGAATATCACTTGGGTGGTAGGATAGTATACAGCTGTTCAAAACCCTGGAAACCACTGGGTAATGTCCTATTGTGCAACCGTAGCATTTTCTTCAGAACTTTTTTTCAGAAATATTTCTTGCATGTTCTCTCTCTCTCTGTGGCCTTTCCCTGTTTTCTTCCTTTACCATTTTAAAATAAACGTTTAATTTCCTCTCCTCATTGTTTTATAGGAGGATCCTGGCGAGTTTGATGTCACCACCTACACTGTTCTGGTTCTGGAGAAGAACTCTGTGCAGATTAATGACCTCTTACCTGGCACAAAGTATGTGTTCCGCGTTCACACCCTGACCGCAGAAGGCCATCCCAGCAGCCACAGCGCAGAGCTTGATTTTGAGACACTGCCTCTCGGTAAGTGCGTGTGAATATGTGTGTGGGAATTTCTTTTTAGTCCTTAAATGCTTTCACGGATGAAAGTACATAACCTTGATGCATTTGTGATAAGCTGTGGGTGGTGCGTGAATGTGTGTCAGTACGAGTAGAGTCAACTTTTTTTTTCTTTTTTTTTTTTTCTATCTCCAACAGCAGAATCTCAGACACAGAGTAGTTCCATGGTTGTCATGGGAGCCATTGCTGGGGGCGGAGTCATGTTGCTTATTGTGGCGGTTATTTTGCTTCTGCACAAAAGGTTAGAGAAGCTATCTCTGCTCTCACTTTTTCCGATCCATGTTTTTCCAGACCGCAAAGCAGGATTTCCCAACTTTGCCTTAGTCACTTCACCCTATGCCTTAACACACTGTTTACATTCCAGCTTTGAAGTGCAATCATTCTCATTTAGGATATCATCAAGATAGGAGCTTAAATTAACTCACTAATGTGATGTTGAATGTTCTTTCTTCAGGAGGCTGAATTCCCATGTCCGACGGAGGGTTGATGGAGATTACTTTTCATGTCCAGGTAAGAAACTAATTGAATTTCTTTTGTATTTGTAAGCATGCAGCATGTATTTGGCTTTAAAGTCCAAAGTATACTTTGGTTTCTGCGTACAGTGCACTTGACGCAAATTTCGTCACCACAATCATACAGTGGGTGTCATGTACCCAAAGTTTACACCTACCGTCTCATTTTACAGAAAAACTCCTTCCTTTGAAGACCTACATTGACCCCCATACATATGAAGACCCCTGTGCGGCTGTCCTCAAGTTTGCCAGTGAGATTCACCCTAGTCACATCACCAAGCAGAAAGTCATTGGTGCAGGTCAGTGTTTCTTTTGTATTAATTATATAATGTTGTAGTATTTATTAATAGCTTTTATTTGAATTTCTTTAGTTTACATTAATTTTAGTAATTTTGTTGTGCTTTTGTAATTTTTTTGTTTGTTTCTATATATTTTAGTAATTCTAGTAATTTTAGTGTCTATTCTGTTTTCCAAAAAAAAAAAAAAAAGTTTGACTTTATATTTTTAATTAACACCTGTATTTCCATACTGCTCTATAGGAGAATTTGGCGAGGTGTACCGTGGTTCTCTGAAGGTACCAGGGCGCTGTGAGGTCGCAGTAGCAATAAAGACTCTGAAGCCAGGCTACACCGAGAAGCAGAGGCAGGACTTCCTTAGTGAAGCCAGCATCATGGGCCAGTTTTCCCATAAGAACATTATCCGCCTGGAGGGTGTTGTCACCAAATGTAAGTATCAAGCTATAAAATCATGCTTCTGGTAACTTTCTTGTTCATTTGAAACCCATTCCACAGAACATATTTAACAGGATGTTCTCTTCTTCCTATCATTTCAGTCAAAGACGCCATGATTATCACAGAGTACATGGAGAATGGAGCTCTGGACCAGTATTTAAGGGTATGTCTTGGTCAACGAATGTTTACATTTCTGCTAAATGCATTTTCAAGGATGTAGCAGAATCATTGATGTGTTTCTTTGCGCTCCACAGGATCACGATGGAGACTTTTCCTCATACCAGCTCGTGGGAATGCTCAATGGCATAGCCGCAGGGATGAAGTACCTCTCAGACATGAACTACGTCCATCGGGACCTCGCAGCTCGCAATGTCCTGGTCAACAGCAACTTGGAGTGTAAAGTCTCAGATTTCGGCCTGTCACGAGTGCTGGAGGACTTTCCCGAGGGAACCTACACCACTACTGTAAGTGATATGAATGCACAGAATCATTATAAAAGTGTATAAATTCATTAAAATATCATTTTCATGGTTTTGACTCTACTCTTACTCTTTTAGGGAGGAAAAATTCCAATTCGCTGGACCGCACCAGAGGCAATAGCGTACAGGAAATTCACTTCAGCTAGTGATGTGTGGAGTTTCGGAATTGTCATATGGGAAGTGATGTCATCTGGAGAAAGACCCTACTGGGATATGAGCAACCATGAGGTATGAGATATTTCTAATTATTTATTAATGGTAATTGCTCATACTTTAGGAGTTTGACATAAATTGGGTGGTCAAACAAAACAAAACAAAATTACCCAAGCCATAACTATAATGAACAGAAAATGCTTTTTCTGTGGTCTTTTATGACTTGAGCCAGGACATGACCACCTAGTAATGTTCTAAAAACCAGTGAACACCATATAAATGTCCTGGCAACCACCCTAGGAATAAATGTTTTAAGCTTTCACTTAAGTTAAACACATTGATAGCCTCTGTGAGCATGAGCTTCACCATATTCTTCATACTTTTGATCAAAGGTGATGAAATCCATAAACGAAGGCTTCAGGTTGCCCGCACCGATGTGCTGCCCATCTGCGGTTAATCAGCTGATGCTGCAGTGCTGGACGCAGGACCGCTCCAAACGCCCACGCTTTGTTGATATCGTCAACTTGCTCGAGAAGCTGCTCCGCAACCCAGAATCACTCTCGGCCATTGCCAGTATCGACCCACGGTAAGAAACGGTTTACAAAACGCTAATGGTAAATGTTCTAGTGCAGAAAACTATAAAGTTTTATATTGTGCTGTTCAATAAATATCTGTTTTTTCTTGTCCACAGTGTGTCTATTCGTCTACCCAGCACTAGTGGTTGTGACGGCGCCTCCTTCAGGTCAGTGGATGAATGGCTGGAATCTATCAAGATGGCCCAGTACAGAGAAACCTTTGCCCTTGCTGGAATTAAAACTATGGAACAGGTGTTGCGCTTGAAAATTGAGTAAGTATGCCTACTCTCATCCATAAACGGATGACAAAATGGACCAATTATAAAAGCTTATGAATTATTGAAACATTATATGGCCTCATCTAACCCGTTCCTCCTTTTCTTTTTCAAAAAGGGATATTAGTAGTATTGGAGTACGGCTGCCAGGTCATCAGAAGAGAATAGCCTACAGCATTCTGGGCCTGCAAGACCCGACGGGGACCCTGGATCTGTTTGCAGTGTGACAGTGTAGTTGACTGAAGTAGACCTGTTTGCAATGGCAATTTAGCTGGCCCAAAATGGACTGAACAAAGACCAGAATGTCCTACTCCAATTAAATGACTGCCTTTAAAAATATAATCACTTGATATAATCCTTTTAAAAAGAGCTTTTCATTTAACATTTTTACATGCGTCAGATGGACCCTTATTATGCACTTTGTGATTCTGTTTCTACTTAAGCCATATTGATTCGCTGCATAAGCACACAGTGGACATATGATGGTCTGTTTTGTGTATGATTGTCATAATTTGGGCCATACTGTAACTACTGCCTCAGGTCTGATGATAAGGGTACTATCAAGGGTACAATGATAGTAACCTTAAATATTACTGTAGTGCTCATATATTGCCATAAAAGTCCACATATTTAACAAAGTTGCCAAATGTGAGGGGTTGAAGTCTGATTAAGGTTGTACAATTACAAATGTAAAAAGTTTAGTAGTAAATGTTCAATGCTAATAGATTTTTGTCAAATTGTTGACAGGCATCCTCCTGTTTTGAATGCTAGCACAGGATGTTTACATGTCATTTCAGCTCTTTTTTTATTTAATATTTATTTTTTTTAATTTATTGTCTGTGTTTGTAAAAAAAATAATGTACTGTATAGTATTAAAATATTTAATTTTAGTCTTAATAAAGTCTTATCCTAAGTAATTTCTTCAGCTTAATGCTCCTCATACAAAAAGCATGCACTAACATACCCTGAAATTACTTGTGCACAAAAGTAACAATGTCATTGCTTTAATTTATTTCTATAAATACATTAAACACATTTAATTATCGAGTATATTACTTTACTGATCTAGTTTCCATTTTTCTGTTGGTTAGTTGGTTCTAAACCTCTACCCAAATGTGGTTTGGAAAGCCATTCACTGAAGCGCAGAATAAGTGACTCTAATAGACTTGACTCACTTCAGTCCTTCATTGAAGATGAATGTGTGTGAAGAGTGATGAATGTGTGTGAAGAGTAATGAATCATAATCATCATGAATTAGCTACCTTTGTAGATCAAGAGGTCCAACCAGTGGTAGACTTGAAATGCATGTATGTTGACTGTGGTCTAGGGTGTGTTTAACAGAGAAGCTCTTAATTGTGCAGTGTGGCAGTTTACCGATAATGATTTCATGCAAGTGTTCTTATAAAGAGGACATTTATAGCACAATATAAAGACTTATTACAGGCATTAATTAAGACAGGTTTAAAATGGTATTTAGCTATAATTAAATCCAATATAATAGTCAACAGAACTGTATTTCAACCTTTTTTTTATAATCTTTGTCAGTTAGGTGAAAAAAAGTTTGTTCGGCTAACAGATATAGACTTTCATCAATCTAAGCTTGAGATTTCATGGCTTTTTAGGTTTTAAATGGCATTGCGTGTAACTGCCAGCCCTCTCTATAATAAGCATTTTTTTCCATGTTTAAAAGACGATGCCTCATTTACATATATTTCAAAGTTTTAAGTTACAATACAAAGATGTAGTTTTATGTATATTTTAATATGCCAAAGTTTTATTGATGAAATGAAATGAAAGGATAAGTGCATCATAGCAAGAGGAAAACTAGCTATGACATATTGGATTAATCTACAGAGAATGAAAAAAAAAGTGGATTAATGAAACTGGGCTAGATGTATTTACCCCAATATTTGTAATACCTCCAATACCACCAGTTACTAGCCTGAAATAGACTTTAAGTTTTAGAGAAAATCAGGGGGAAATGTGATGGGTTTAATGTAACAAAGATCTGTAACAGAATATTTATAAAAAATGCACATTATACCTTTCTTCAAATATACACAGATGGTTCAAAAAGCATAGAAACTGGAAGGACAGGGGCTGCATTCTATGTTCTAGAGTTTGAGGTTGGGAAACCTGTAAGAATAACAGATGGTATATCTGTATACAGCAGAGATGGTAACAATCCTAATGGCTCAAGGTTGGGTTTACGAAATAACACCCGATAAAGTAATTATGTTCTGATTTAATGGAGGTTCTTGTGAGTTTACAATCACTGGGAATAGAAGTGATTTTAAATGTCTATGAGTGCATCCTTATCATTCCAGTTATGTCCAGAAGAGGGAGCTATACCATAAAGTTCCTCTGGTGACGCGGTTTACGTCATACAGTAAAGATGGCGTCTTACTGAAGCGCACCATGCTTTATTGTTGATAAAACAATATATTGTTATTTTACCTCAAAAAATCACACCAGGATCGGAAAAATGTCAAGGTTAATAGTCAAGAATCTCCCAAATGGGGTGAGTATTTGTAATGATATTAGGACATGTTGCAAGTTCGCTGTCAAAGATGCATGGTTCTACTAAAGTGTAACTAACTTTTAAACACCCTTCTTTATTGTGTTCACTAACAAAAAGTCTAAAATATGTTTTATTTGAATTGGTGTCATGGAGATTTCATGGAACTGGCCAGAGTCTTTTGGAGCACTCTTTGAATGCTATGGTGTAGCCTATTAAAGTATCATGGTATTACATTTGATAGCATCAGTGTAACATGGCATTGTAGAATAAATTGGGTAACACTTCATTCTATAGTGTTCTTGTTACACATGTTACATTCAGTTACTGTAGTAATATCTATAAATGATGCGTAATTATGCAACTAACCCTTAACCAAACCTTCATCCTAACCCTGTAATAAGTACATGTAATGTAATGTCTTACTGTAACACGGACACTTAAAATAAAGTGTAATCATAAATTGTTATAGGCACTGTCTGGGAATGATAAATGCATTGAGCCCCTTAAACTGTATGTGTATGAAATATATGTGATTTGAACCGTTGACTTACAACTGTTGAAATTGTATTTATTCTGTGTCCCCAGATGAAGGAAGGTCGCTTCCGTAAGATGTTTGCGGATTTTGGGACGCTAACAGATTGTACGTTAAAATTTACCAAAGATGGCAAATTCCGCAAATTTGGATTTGTTGGTTTCAAGACGGAAGAAGATGCCGATAAAGCTCTGAAACATTTCGACAAGAGCTTTGTGGACACATCTAGAGTGACTGTAAGTGACAAGATCATGGAGGAGTCCGAGAGATTTTGAAGGAAATCACCAATAGATTTAAATAGTAATGCAAATAGTTTATTTGAACATTGTTTCTTGTAATTCTCATCTTATTCATCATCTCCCTGAATAAGGTGGAATCCTGCACAGATTTTGGAGACCCAAACAAAGCCAGACCTTGGAGCAAACACACACGTCAACCATCAGCAAACAAAGTTACAGAAGAAAAAGAATCATGTGAACAACTAGAAACAAAGGAATATGCATTGGTAAATTCATTTGTCATTTTTCAGTGTCTGCGCTGAGCAAAATGGGACATTTATGACCCACTCACTTTTTTGTTTGCAAACAGTTTTATTGAAAGGCCTTGTTGATTTTTCTTTTCTTTTTCTTCATTTGTCTACTTGGAACAATGTGTATTGCAATAAGTGCAATACAAATAAATCAAACTGAGTTTATGCGGTCACTCTATCCCCACAGAAGCAGCAGAAGAAGCCTTTGAGTATTCTTCTTAGAGATGTAAGTTTGCTACTCCTAAAGTCTATTCTTTATCGCATTACACAAATCATACTCCAGTAAAAATACAGACATCCTATAAAATGTCATTTGAAATCCTTAGCTTCAAAAAGACAAGAGCTTCCAGGAGTTCCTGGCTGCGCACCAGAAACGCACACAGGTGCCCACGTGGGCCAACGACACGGTGGAAGCGGCATCTATTGGAGCTGAAAAAGAGAAGGAGGAGAAGAAGGAGAAGAAGGAGAAGAAGGAGAAGAAGGAGAAGAAGGAGAAGAAGGAGAAGAAGGAGAAGAAGGAGAAGAAGGAGAAGAAGGAGAAGCAGAAGAAAGCGCCTGTTAAGGATGATTACCTGAACTTTGACTCTGATGAATCAGAGCAATTGAGTGATGATGAGGATGCTGTTGATGAAGAGGACAAGCAAGGTGAGAACTTTGTGCTGAATTCTAGATTCTATTTTGTGATTCCTATAGCAGGCAATACAACTTTTCTCTGTGGGTTACAATGATCGTTTGTTAACACTTTCCTTAAAGCCTTTATGTATAAAGTAGTGCTGTCAAATCGATTAATCGTATCTAACATAAAGGTTTGTGTTTATGTATTATGTGTGTGTGTGTATATATACATATATATATATATATATATATATATATATATATATATATATATATATATATATACTTATATATGATACACACACATTATATAAACACAAAGTTTTATGTTAGCGCACTTATTCAATTTGACAGCCTTAATATAAAGCATTATAAAATTATTTTTTAATACATTAATCATGCCTTGTAATGCCTATGAATAATTCTAACCACAGTTATAATACTTTATAATACTTATCTATTCATTGAACACACTTTTAGAGAGTATAATGCATTAAAAACACAATTTCAGATGTAACTAGTAATCTGCAAATTTTATAATGCATTTTAACTTTGGTTGCAATTAATTATGAAAAGATTATATAAATACCTTTTATAATGCATTACACATAATAAATGCTTTAAAGTGGTGTCACCCTGTAGTCACTCATGTTATCCCTTGAAATTATCTTTGATCACCAAAATTACATATTTAAACATATTCTTCATGCCTTAAAATACCTTGAATGTAACTCTACAGTCTACACCCTTGGCTCATTTAGTATACGTGGTTCTATGAATATGCAAATTAGCTACGCCTCAGAGATCCACTCGTTGACGTGATTGGTTACAAGGTTGTTTTTGACGTCAGAAACACCAGCGATTTCAAACCGTGTTTTTGATACTGTCTTTGGTTCACTGCAGTTTGAAGGAGTAAATACTCAGCAATGGTGTTGACTTATACATTTGCAAATGGTTTGTCTTAAAGCATTTTTAAAATACCACATAGACAAATAAACAACATTGAAAACTTAATTTTCACCACAGTGGAACTTTAAGTAAAGTGTCACCAATCTTTTCTTCATGCACTTGTACTGTTTTTGTGTAGATGTGATTTAATTATGCTCTCCAAATGTGTTTTCTTACCAGATACCGCTAAAAAAGCCTTGAAGAAAGATCTATCTGATATGGACTATCTTCGCTCCAAAATTGTGGAGAAATCAGACATGGTGGATGAGAAAGAGATGGAAAAGAATGAAGAGCACAGTGCCAATGCTGCCGATGAGGAAGAGGAAGAGGAAGAGTCCCCGGTCCAGCACACAGACAGTGCATTTAAGTCAACAGCCCAGAACATGGTCAGTGTGGTAAAACTGTCATGGGGTTTAATATGGAATAGTTTGCCATTAAAGGCTCATTTGTTTGTGCTGTTCATACACTATTATAGATTGAGTCGAGCACAGGGTTCACAGTCAAGCTACGAGGTGCTCCATTCAACGTCAAAGAGGTGAGATATTGATTATTGGCCGATATTGAATATGTAGTTTGTTTTTGTTCAACAACTTTTGTTAATATTCAAGGACTGGTTTACCAGGTCCCTTTATTACTTTTTCTCTAATTTCAAGTTTACTTTATTTTACAGTGTTCATGTTGCCATGTATTTACATATATAATTCCAGAGTAATCCTAATTAACCACAGGCACTTGGTGTGTTACTTTTACTTATGATTACACTCTTGTTCTTGTTATTAGCATAGAAATTAGTTATAGCAATGCGTAAGATTTACACTTTTTATTTGGTGAATAAATATATTCCTAATAATATAATTTTAAGTATAAGTTTGGGGTCACTATTGAATTGAAATATTTTCTTTAAATATTTATTTGCATTTAAAGAATTCACTTTCTCCCCAAGCCTGTATTTATTTGATCAAAAATAAATGTAATGTGATGTAAAGCTGAATTTTCAGCATTCTTATTCTAGTCTTCAGTGTCACATGATCCTTCAGAAATCATTCTAATATGCTGATTTGATGCTCAAGAATGCTTAAGATTTCTTATTAATAATATCATAGAAAAACAACAACATTTCTTTAGAAAAAAAAATCACACTGACTCAAAAATCAAATGTTTGAAGGGTAAATTAAAGTAATATTTAATCCATATTTCATACTGTACAGTATACATTTCTGATGCCTAAAATAAAATTGTAGTAGTATGGATTTATAATATCTGCCATCTATCAGTTATTTGCAATACTGGTACACCCCTACTTGTTATTTTTTTAATAATACTAACATATCCTGCCCTCTAAAATCTAATTGGGAGAATAATTTTATTTTAAAGGTTATTGTTATTAATAAATGTAATTATTAATACAGAAAACTGTCACATAAATCACCCAAATCTAGACATCTATCTTTTAACTGATCTTTTTGGACCGGACAGCAGTAATTTTTGCCTGATTTTTTTGTCCTGTCTGTCTGATTTACCACTTCACTCTAGCAACAAGTGAAAGAATTTATGATGCCTTTGAAACCTGTTGCCATTCGATTTGCAAAAAACAAGGATGGGCGCAACACAGGTAAGAGCTTCTGTTGTTTACTGTCTGTTGATGGTCTGAAGATGTCACTCTGGTGCCATTTGATTGGTTGAATTTCCTCTGATAAGGTTACGTGTATGTGGACCTGCACTCAGAAGCAGAGGTCGAGAGGGCCCTGCGCCTGAACAGGGACTACATGGGTAAGTATTTTTTTCACTCTTTTTAACAAGTACACAACTGTGAAAAAATCCTTGAGTTGTGTGTTTTGTTTTGGGAGCACAACCAATTCAAAGTACTGGAAATAACACTTGTGCAATACATTATCTGTGTAAACTCACAGGGGGGCGCTATATCGAAGTGTTCAGAGCCAACAACTATAAAAACAAAATACCTGTGAAGGAAAGCAACAAGGAGAGAAATTTTGTGCGTGAGCTGAGGGACGATGAGGAAGAGGAAGACGTGGCGGAATCGGGAAGACTTTTCATCAGGAACCTGCCCTACACATGCACTGAAGAAGATCTGAAAGAAGTGTTCATCAAACATGGTGAGTGTTGGAGATCTGCCACTTATCATTTCGCGATCCATGTTTAAAAGCCACTTATTTTTCTTGTGTCTTCATCAGGTCCTATTTCTGAGGTGCATTTCCCCATAGACAGTCTGACTAAGAAGCCCAAGGGCTTTGCCTTTGTGACTTACATGATACCAGACAACGCAGTCTCAGCCTTGACTCAACTGGATGGCCACGTATTCCAGGTACTGATCACTTTCATCTCAATTCTGTCTGTGTAGTTTTATTTGCTTTCTTATTACTGTTTGGCCCCTCTAGGGGCGGGTTCTGCATGTAATGGCTTCAAGGCTGAAGAAGGAAAATCCTGACCAAGGGCCCAACACTCCAGGCAGCTCCTCATTTAAGAGAAGTAAAGATGCCAAAGACAAATCAGCCAGTGGCAGGTCAGAAATTGATAAACTATCTGGAGCTGAAAGCCTCTACTGGATAATTTCCAGTTGTGTTCACTGTTTTTTTGTTTGTTTTTACACAGCTCTCATAACTGGAACACACTGTTTTTGGGCACGAGCGCAGTGGCTGATGCCATCGCTCAGAAATACAACACAACCAAGAGCAAAGTGTTAGATCACGTGAGTATTTTGGACCTGTAAATTGTCTTTTTCTTGAGAGGATTAACATGGGTAACACTGGATTTGTGTATGTATGCAGGAGTCTGATGGCAGTCTGGCTGTGAGGATGGCCCTCGGAGAGACGCAGATCGTTCAAGAGACCAGACAGTTTCTCCTGGAAAATGGAGTGTGCCTGGACTCATTCAGTCAGGTATAGGGTTGTGCCGAGGGATGATTGTAAAATTAAAATTTGAAAATTAGATGCACCAATATAAAAATTCTGTAAAATACTGCAAAAATAAAACACTTAACATTTTGTAGTTTTAAATTCTTCCATTAGATTTTAAAATATTAAATATTTAGGCAAAGGTAATCTAAATTTAAACATTTTAATACATAAAATCTTGATATTAATGACTAAAAATGCTTAATTACTGATGTTACTGAAATGTTTTGCATTCATATTTAAAACACATTGCCATTACTAGGTCATCAATTTAAGGCCTTCATAATTAGGCCTGCATGGTATCTGCAAATAATTCCAATCATCCGAATTCTGATTCTATGACAGAATTCCCCAAAAAGCTTATTGTGACACAACTAATGTCCAATTCCATACTTATGTTTGTTTTTGCATAAATCATGGTTATGTTAATGCGTGTCTGTGATTTCCATCTATTTAGGCATCAGGTCAGCGCAGTAACTCTGTGTTCCTGGTGAAGAACTTGCCCTCAGAAGTGCAGGTCAGAGAGCTTGAGGCTTTGTTCTCGCCCCATGGATCTCTGGGAAGAGTTCTGCTGCCCCCGTCTGGCCTCACTGCTATAGTGGAGTTCCTGGAGCCCACCGAGGCCAAACGGGCCTTCTTGAAGCTTGCATACACAAAGGTCAGTGTGTGTGAAGGGCATTTGAGCTACTGTTTTCACTGGAAAAAAGAACTTGTTTATGTTTTTTTTTATATAATATTTATTTGTAATAATATTTATAATCATGTGTGCCTTTGGTTAGTTAAAGCTTGAATTAGGGACACGGTATGATGTCATACGGTCTATCTCCCCAGTTCCAGCATGTTCCCTTGTATCTGGAGTGGGCTCCTGTAGCGGTCTTTACAACTCCTCCAAAACCTAAACCAGGTAATCCTTTAATACTGACATATCAGTTTGTTGGTGTTTAACACTAGAAGTGCCAGAATTCCATAACTACTAGAACTGCCACAAGCGGTCATTTCGACAGCTAGATTCCAAACTCTATATCTTTAATGATAAATACCCAAATTGAGAGATTAATGCATTTATTGTATTAGCATATCTTTTCAAAACAAAACAACACCAAACTGTACATTTAAACCAGTTTAATTATACATTTATAAATAATAATATCATTAGTAGCCTACTGTAATAATCGCATATTCACGACAGATAGGCTATATTTCCATATCCATTCAACATAACTCAGAACAAGATGATAACAACTAAAAGTATCTTATTTAATTATAAAACATTTTATTTTAATATAATAGAATAGATTTTTTTTTTTTACAAAAGAATACCGTGAAATTCAGTGCGGTCAATATGACCGTCTATGGCCGAAATAAGTAAATATGTTCATTTGATTTTTTTCCTTATGTGTAATTTATTTAAAAAACATTTTAAATGAAAATACAGACACTTTTAGGAAAAGTCAGGTACCAGCAGGATTTTATTTATTTTTTCAACAAAGTTATTGCAGATATAAAATGACCGTCATGGCCGTTCTGGTGTTAAACCAGCAATTTATCTTTTTGTATGAAGGATAAATACATGCCTAAACATTCACATGTTCATAACCATGACATATATTGAATTGACAACATGAGAATGAATCACAAACAGTCCTGCATGGAATCTGCAGTGAATTCCAATCATCCAAATTCCAAATCACAATTCTATATAAAGCTCTGTACATTCCAAGCAAACTTGAATACCGTCCAACAAGCCCTTCCCTTGGCATGTTTGTAAATGTTTGGGATATTGTGATACTTTTAGCTATCAAATGTTTTAAATAAAGTTTAGGAATGTATTTATTAATTTCATAAGTGAGAATGGTTTGCCAAAAAATAAAAATTCTGTTATAACTTATTGTTAATATTAAAACTAAAATGCAACACTTTACAATAATGTTTGTTCATCATTTATATTGGTAATGCATTAGACATCATAAACTAACAATAAACAAATCGTTTACAGCATTTATTAATCTTTTTTCATATTAAATACATTTCTAGATATACTTGTGCATTTTTAGCATTTTAAGTTGAACAATTGTATATTATTTACACTACCGTTCAGAAATTTGGGGTCTGTAAGATTTTCTAAATATTTTTGAAAGAAGTCTCTTATACTCACCAATGCTGCATTTATTTGACCAAAAATATAATGAAAAAAATAACTATTAGAATTAAAGTAAAGTAACTATTGTCAATATTTGATATACATATTTTAAAATGTAATTTATTCCTGTGATGTAAAGCTGAATTTTCAGCATCATTACTCCAGTTTCAGTGTCACATGATCCTTCAGAAATCATTCTAAAATGCTGATTTGATGCTCAAGAAACATCTTATTATGATCAATGTTGTAAACAGTTGACCTTAATTAATCCATTACCTTAATGGGTTTTTTTTTTCAGGAATCTTTGATGGATATAAAGTTTGTTTGCAGCATTTGATTATAGACACCATTTGTGGAATTATAAATGTCTTTTACTATCACTTTTGATACATGCATCCTTGCTGAATAAAAGTATTAATTTCTTTCAATTTTTTTAATGGTACTTAATAGATCCTTTATAAAATTGTTGTTGAATGTTGTTGTTGTTCATGATGTTCCTTATTAACTAATGTTAACAAATTAAACCTTATTGCCAAATGTTACCAAATTAATTAAAATTCGGAAGTATTTCCTTCAGGACATCCAAATCAGTGTTTTGTCAGTCCTGTATCTAGAAAACGCTTCAGAAAATGCTGCATTTCCATCTAAATATCCATCCCTCTCTTGCTCCACTCAGAGCCTCAAACCAAAGATGCAAATGCTGAGAACAATGACTTGGCCAAAAAGGAAGAGGAGGAGGAGGAGGATGAGGAGGAGGAAGAACAGATTTTGCCTGGCTCGACTCTCTTCATTAAGAACCTCAACTTTAACACCTCAGAGGAAACATTACATGAAGTGAGCACAAGCGCTTTAGCAGCAAACTGCAGATCTTGTGGTTTAGGTTTTTGTAGAGGAAACATGAGAAGGTTTCTTGTTCTGGTCACAGGAGACTCATTTGAGATGCATGTTAGTAGCAGGTGTAAGCAGCAACATGTGTTTTGTGATCGGATCACCCCAAACGGATGTCAATAACAGGTGTAAACACGGGCCGTGTCTCACCATATGGGTTTCATTGTGTTCTTTTGACAGACATTTTCTAAATGTGGTGTGGTGAAAAGCTGCACAATATCAAAGAAGAGAGATAAAGCAGGTTTGATTTCACAGACATGCATATTTATTATATTGATATTTATCTGTACATTATATATTTGTATATTTTCTCGCTATCTTTTTTGTCATTTCTCCATCTTGTTTCCTGTTTACGTGTATCTCACCTCCTTTTTGTCTCTCTCTCTCTCTCTCTCTCTCTCTCTCTCTCTCTCTCTCTCTCTCTCTCTCTCTCTCTCTCTCTCTCTCTCTCTCTCTCAGGTAAAATGTTATCAATGGGTTATGGATTTGTTCAGTACAAAACTCCAAAGGCAGCACAGAAGGCCATGAGAAAGCTGCAGGTAAATGACCATCTGCTACTCTGCCATTGCTGTATTTATGTACTCTTACTATACACAAATATTCATGTGGTGAAATAACATCTTTTTTCATTATTTTCATTTTTTTGCAGCACTGCACAGTTGATGAGCACCAGCTTGAGCTAAAAATATCAGAAAGAGAAGTCAAGTAAGTTGAGGACATGGTTTCACAAACCCCAAGCTCTCTCTCTTAGGGCTCGCCAAGCCTTCTGATTATGAATTTAGTCCATTCAGTGAAGAACTTATCAGTTTTTGATGAACTCATCAAGAAGTAGCTCATAATAGTCATTTGCACTTGAATCGGACTTCACTGGTCACACTTTATTTGTTTAACCTGAAGCATGTAAAGATTTGCCAGTAGACAGACATGTTTTCTTGCCATTATTTTTTGGTACAGTATCTTTTTTCTCATATTTAATTCACACTGCAAATTTACATTTTATAACTTAAAATATGATCATATGAAAAATAGGTAAAATATGAATACGTTTGCTGTGTTTAAGCTGTACATTATTAAAGCAAACTACTTCAGAACATTCACGTATGTGTGTCTGGTTTGGGGATCATTTTTTTGTATTATATTTGCCCTTGCATGTAATAGTAATTTTCTGAGAAGAGTTGTTTCAGCATTGTAATGAGCCCGAAATCTGAACTTCCAATTTAACAGACATGAACCAAAGTATTATTTTATTTACAAAAATGTATAAAACTATTATCTGTTTATATACTTTTCTTTAAATACTGCACCTTTCTGCAAAATTAGTATTTTGAAAAGGTTTTGAAAGAATATAAGAACAAACCTCCTAGAGTTCATGGATTTGCTGAATATATATATATATATATATTTGTTACTCAGAAAGTAATGCATAACAAGTGTCTAATTTTCACATTAAAGGAGAACTCCGGTCAATTTTAACATTGAGCTCATTTTTTTGTACATTTGGAGTGCTGTCAGTACAGACAAAAACGACAAAAATCGGTGTTATCCTCTTTTTAAAATTAGCACCCTGTTGACTTCAATGGGGCAAGTTCTAAACCTGCTTTTAGCCTCTTAACATCCTTGATTTGTCATTACAAGTGCACAGCCATGTGAGTGGTGTTATTAAGAGTGACCACGGTCAATCTGACTGCAGTAGATGTGAAAGATATTAATCAAAATGATGTTAATTCAGCCAGCTCACATACCTGTATTTACTTCCTGTTTTCGGTCGAAGTCCACAGTAGTCGATTGTCGAGTTTGCGCGCGCAATCATTGGTAACTAAGCATATAATTTGCATATAACATATTCACCTGTATTTAAAAAAAAAAAAATTAACATAAATGTTTACTTTAGAAATTTCTAGTCACAGTGTGCTTTTGTTGAAGCGATGCAGTTTGATGTTAAATTAGGGTAAAAATGGGAAACAAAAGATTATATACAGTCAGTGTTTTTTTTTTTTAGATTGCTTTTTGTAATATCATTGCATTTAAATTCTGTCATGTGCTTTCTTAGTCAGTTTGACCAACAAAGTCAATATCAAGCATAATAAAGGGCACTAGTCACATGCATGTGTGAAAACTGTTTTCCTTCTGTTGTTTTTGCAGGTCAGGTGTGGCGGAACCCAAGAGGAAAAAGCAAACCTCCAGGAAACAGAGGACTTCTAAGATCCTGGTGCGAAACATCCCCTTCCAGGCCACAGTGAAAGAACTGCGAGAACTCTTCTGGTTAGCCTTGATTTTTTGCGTTTCAAGTGTATGTTATAGAACAGAACAGGCCAAATTAATCCAACTAAGTATTTTCTACTAACAAAAATGACTGTGAAAGTATCATAGTTTTGAACTTGGTACCCTTGTAGTTATTGTGAAATAGTCCTCATGTGAGTTCTTATTTGAAGTGCAGGTGTTGTTTCTTTTTGTCAGTACGTTTGGAGAGCTTAAGACAGTCCGCCTGCCAAAGAAAGGGATCGGTGGAGCCCACCGTGGTTTTGGCTTCATTGACTTCCTCACTAAACAGGATGCCAAGGTGGGTGCATCTGTCTCTGTGTCTTTCTGTTTCGTGCTTTTCACAGTCAGACAGTCTCCTGTAAAACAACTAATCAACACTGATCCTGTTCAATGTGTCTAGTTACAGTACATCTAACACAAGCTTTGATTTTGTGCTGGTCTCTCACAGAAAGCATTCACGGCGCTGTGCCACAGTACCCATCTGTACGGCAGGAGGCTGGTGTTGGAGTGGGCTGACGCAGAGGACACTGTGGATGACCTGCGACGAAAAACCGCACAGCACTTTCATGGTTACATTTTTGTTTTATGTGCAGAGTAACTGTTATTTAGCATAAACAGTTGCAAGCAGTTTTGATGAATAACTGACTAAAAGGCTACGATCACTTTAGTCAGTTTTTGGGAGTGACAGACCACAAGTCTGAGTCTCAAAATGTTCAAACAGCAACTTAAGTAGTATCTCGAATACTGTCTGTATGAACATGCAATGGGAGTCGAGCCTGTATTCTCTTACCAGTTAACATAAGCCCCTTTCACACAGAGATTCCGGAAAATACACGGATGAAGTGACCTGGGATTTGACCTGGGTTCGTTTGATTTTGGTTCATTCACACTGCCAGTGATTTTCCGGAATCAGAGAGTGCGTTCACACACATCCCGTAAAGACACGTAACATCGATGTGACATGTAATGTCTCAGCAGCGTCTGAAGTTTGCTTATGAGCTGTGATTTCTCTCTCGAGAAACCACGCTTGTGCTTTTTCTTCTCTGATTCGATCATTAACTAGCGCATTACGTTTCGTTTCACTGGCCAGCGATCCCGGCACTGTAAAAGTGACAGTGATCACTTTTGATAAGACAAGTCCAGTCGAGCCTTGAGTTCTTCCATCAAATCTTTATTAACTGACTGTAGCTTTTATATCTGATGGAGAGCGGAGCATTTGAGTCGCATGTAGAACTCAAAACTGACAGGAGTCGCTCCGGTGTTGAACAGTGACTGTATCTAACCTTCAGATGACACACAGCTCATATCTCCATCACCGAAAGCTAAACCACACATGAAAACCCACAACACACGATAGACACACGTTTCTGCAGCGCAGAGCGGCTCTGTCACACTGACATGACAGACAACTAGTTGGCCAGCCCAGTTGTGTTCACAGCGCGGGTTTTTAGAGAATGCGGTTATGAGTCCTGAAAATGTACAGGTGCGAGTTTGGTTAAAGAATGCGGTTTTCACTCCCGTAAATAACTGAGCTGTGTGTGAACGTAACCATATTAAGGACTCAAATACAGGACTGGCAACCATATCCTTCAGCATTTATTCATCTTAAAGGAATAGTTCTCCCCCCAAAAAATGCATCACTTACTCACCCTCAAGTTGTTCTTTTTTTAAGTTTTTAAGGTCAAAAGTTATATCTGTTAATACTAGGTAATGCACTGTGAACTAAAATGACATTTTTTTTATATTAACAAAGGTTAATATATGCTGTAAGAATATATTGCTCATTGTTAGTTCATGCCAGTTCATGCCTTAACAAATAAGACCTTGTTGTAAATTATCAATATTATATGTAACTTAATTCAAAAGATTTTACCCCCTCAAATAGCTGGATTGTTGTTAACTAAATATAATCAAACAACTAACTTTTTCAATTCTTTTTCCAAACCGTAGTTTGACTGTTGCTAAACTGCTTGAAAACTGCAGCTTGCCAAAGCCCTTTATTTGAAGTAGTTTCCCAAACACTGGTTGCAATTTTAGTAATTTCCCCTCTTTAATTGAATTAAAACAAATTTGTGCTCAAACCTGTCCTCTCATCTTCTCTGTCAGATGCTCCTAAGAAGCGGAGGAAGGCGGAGGTGTTAGAGGGAATCTTGGAGCAGATGGAGGTCGGGGAGGAAGACGGGGAGTGAATAGCAGCCGTCAGTCACCTCCAGCATCAATAAGAGTAAATCATCCAGTGGAACTCCATTTATCTCTATTATGACTCCGTCTTAAACAGCTGCTTCACAGTCTCTTTAGGAATTCTTCCTTTTGGCCCCAGATGCTCCCAATTAGCTTTTTATTATATGCTCATACATCATCTCTGTTATTGCTGTCAGTGTATTAAACAGCGTCTCCCTCACAGACCAACTGCGGCTTAAGGTGAACTCGACGACGGAGTCCTTTTGAAAAAGATGCTCAGAGGCCACGGTTACTTTAGCTGATTTCAATCGTCACGGAGGACAGAGACATTTCATACTTTGTGGCAACATGGGTGACATTGAAAAATCATTATTGTGATTGATCAAAATATCGTTACGTTTTCCTTTTAACAATTTTTTTTTGGCACAAAATGTATCTCTTGTAGTCTGTTTTTGACTTAATAATTGCATCATAATGTAAAACCTAAGAACATATTTTTGCTCTGTTGTTTAACAGTGTTTTTTCCTGTCTTCAAGAAATGACAAGTGCTTTTGTATTGTCGGGATCATACTGTTTATTGATGTGACAATGAATAAATTGTCTGGAAATGTTCCTATCTTAGGGTAGTAATCATACTAGAAACCTCACTTTATAAAATCTATAGTTGAGGTCAAAACAGTCTTGGTCTACTCTGAAGTTGCGTTACACATCACGTAGTGTACATTCTAGTGTACTGCATCACAAGGGTTTCTCCAGTCCAGACAGAATGTTCATTTGTCTTCAAACAAATTATTTCTTATACCCATCCAAACCAAACCCATAAAATCTGGAATACACAATAGATTTTACAGCAAACATTTATACTTTCCGATTAGACAACTGGCAACAGGAAAACTGAGTATAGGCTATCAAACCGTAAACGACTTTGAAGATCAGACGGTCTATTGTGGCCATTTGAGTGAACAAAATCTATATTTTTTCTTTAGGACTGGTCATAATTTTTATGTCAGTTACATAAAAAAAAAAATAGTTTGGTCTATTTTGAATCCGAAAAGTAAGACTTTGATACACTTGGTCAGAATCGGTCAGATAGCTTGGTAAAAGTCTTTCTTGTCCTGAACACGGGTCAAATTCACTTCGTTGCAGGGAGAAACATGACGAATTATTTCCCCCTAATCGGCTCATAACATCAAACGTTCGATATTAAAAAAAAAAAAAAAAAAATCAGCGTCTGTGCGTTTTTCTGTGAAACGACACCATTCCCAAACTATGGATGATTTGCTGGATTGGCGTCGACTCCTCTAGGCTGTCTATGTCGTGTTTCCCAGGCTTTCTTCTTTGGAACAAATATCCACACTTTTGAGCCTTCCCATACAATGACAGTGGACAGCTGCCAGGCTCCAAAAAAGGTAAATAGTTCGTAGCACTCATATTCAAGCAGTTCTTCTGAAGCATAGCTTGTGTCAGGAACGATTGAGATTTTTAAGGTCACCATACAAGGTCATAACTCAAAACGTGATGGCTTCATAAGTGACTGACAGTGTGTCCAAAATGTAAGTTTCTTAAACTCTACCTTATACTAAGAAGAGGCATCGAGCTAACGAAATGTACTGGATCATCACAACCGATCGTGATTTGGCGCACATAGGCAACTGAAATGCAAACGAGATGAAGCAACAGTTCACCCAAAAATTAACATCTTTTTTTAAACCCAATTTCACGTTTTTCCAAACCTGCATGAAATTCTTCCTTCTGTGACACAAAAAAGATACAACCATACAACGTAAGTTTATGGTACAAAACTACCGGTAGTTACCACCAACATGCTTCAAAATGTGTTCTGCAGAAGAAATAAATTGATACAGGTTTGGAATGAGGGTGAGTAAATGACATAATTTTCATTTTATTTAGGTGAACCATTCCTTTAAATAACTTGCATGTTCCAGTCCTCACACAAAGCTTCAAAAGATGAAATATAGCGCAGAAGTCATATGGATAACCTTTAAGGTGCTTTTCTTGACCTGTGTGAAGAGATGGGTTTGGAATGACATGAGTTTCAAAGCAAATGACAAGATGTTTGGTTGAACTATCATTAAGCACTTTATAATCACATTTTTCTGTTAGTCACAGATAATGCACCCAAACAAAACATTTGTGTGATCATTTTTATAAATGTTGTTTATTTTGTGATCCAGTATAAACAGAACCTTGGAGGAAAAAAGTTATATGGTTCAATAAATGGAGCTCTGATAAAGCCAAAGAAGTTTGGTGGAAAGCACTGCTTGAGAAAGAGCATTCTGGCTATGGCAGACACACTGATACACAAATCTTCTGAAATGGAGGACTATTTGTATCATCTCGTCAAAAGTTCATTGGTTAGTACCTAATGAATCAAGAATGGAATGAGTACATCCACATGCAGAGCCACGGTAAGCTAAGAAACGTCTATTCTGTTTGTTAGATAAAAACAGAGATGAGTTTTGTAGGAAAGTTTGATGTGTTCCACTTAAATATAAATTGTCTGGAATATACAAAAAAGCATTTACATATACATTTGTTTTCACTCATTCTTAGAGCTCCACATGTCCCTTAAAGCAGTACGTCTATTTGCACCTCAAGAAATTACAAGCTACTTTCATCACACCAGTCCCACATGGCATTAAAAAAAATGCAGAGCCCGTACCCCCTGACAAGTAGCAGTTCACGCACGCACACACACACAGTATTGCCTTGAAACAATGAGGAACAGCATAATGCTGTTATAATATGGAACATGGAAGCAATAAACTCACACCAACTACCCAAACCCCAGCATCCCACTTGACTAACCACTCGCAGCCTTTGCGTCCAGCACTTATCTAAGTTGGTAATGCTAAGAAAATATGTATTAAGGCTTTTCTGAGGACCTGAGGATTTCAAAAACACACAATGAGGCACACAAAAAGGCAAAGAAGAGCTCTAGACGCGACGCACAAACAGAGAAGCAGAAGATGATGGAAAAAAGAGACGGCTAATGTGAACGCCTGGTGTCTGTTTGCTGCTGACCAGTATGGAGGAAGGTGACAAAGACGCCCGCATTGGCCTTGTAGCAGCATTCTCTCGAGTTTCTGGTCAGGATTTTTTGTTGTTGTTCACTTTCTTCCAGACGCGATTTCAGTGCAAAGTATTCCCGTGTCGTAAACAGTAAGAAGTCCTTGGAGATTCTTAGCTTGTAAGTACATGTGACCCTCAGAGGATCGTCATTTCATTCTATGATGATTAGTTGATTTTCAGCCAAATATGTCTCGCTCTAAGTTTCAGACACCTGCATTCTCTTACAAAACATTGTACATGACATGCATCTAAAGCAGCTCCTACACACTCTGCGTACTGTAATAGGAACAGACAGACCAACTGGATCAAATAAAAAAAGGAAAAAGCTAGATATGTCATACATACAAAAGAAGCATGTGACATATTTTTTTAAGCTGCTTTGGTAACATCAAATTCAATCCCATCAGCCTTCAATCTCTTTTGAATTGGCTAGCAAATCACACACACCCGTTTTTTTCCCAATCTTTTTCTCTTCATTCCACTATTATCGTTCACGCAGGTCCTCTGGTTTGTATGAATGGGTTTTCATCAATCTGTCTTTGATGATGAGTCACTTTTCTCAGAGTCTCCTCTCAAGGAAGAACGTGTGGTCTGAAGTCAGCGGCCCGCGCTGTGTTCTGTCATAAAGATGTGCGAGCTGTGAGGGAGAGAGCTATTGTACTGAGAGCCGAGAGAGTGGAGACACTGGAAGCCGAGGCTATGGCATTGGGACCTGAAAGAGAAAGAATCAGCGAATGAATGAGAAATAGCAAAAAAAAAAACAACAAAAAAAATATATATACAGGTCCTTCTCAAAAAATTAGCATATTGTGATAAAGTTCATTATTTTCCATAATGTAATGATAAAAATTAATCTTTCATGTTTTAGATTCATTGCACACCAACTGAAATATTTCAGGTGTTTTATTGTTTTAATACTGATGATTTTGGCATTCAGCTCATGTAAACCCAAAATTCTTGTCTCAAAAAATTAGTATATCATGAAAAGGTTCTCTAAACGAGCTATTAACCTAATCATCTGAATCAACTCATTAACTCTAAACACCTGCAAAAGATTCCTGAGGCTTTTAAAAACTCCCAGCCTGTTTCATTACTCAAAACCGCAATCATGGGTAAGACTGCCGAACTGACTGCTGTCCAGAAGGCCATCATTGACACCCTCAAGCAAGAGGGTAAGACACAGAAAGAAATTTCTGAACAAATAGGCTGTTCCCAGAGTGCTGTATCAAGGCACCTCAGTGGGAAGTCTGTGGGAAGGAAAAAGTGTGGCAAAAAACGCTGCACAACGAGAAGAGGTGACCGTGAGGAAGATTGTGGAGAAGGACCGATTCCAGACCTTGGGGGACCTGCGGAAGCAGTGGACTGAATCTGGAGTAGAAACATCCAGAGCCACCGTGCACAGGCGTGTGCAGGAAATGGGCTACAGGTGCCGCATTCCCCAGGTCAAGCCACTTTTGAACCAGAAACAGCGGCAGAAGCGCCTGACCTAGGCTACAGAGAAGCAGCACTGGACTGTTGCTCAGTGGTTGCATGTCATTCGGAAATCAAGGTGCCAGAGTCTGGAGGAAGACTGGGGAGAAGGAAATGCCAAAATGCCTGAAGTCCAGCGTCAAGTACCCACAGTCAGTGATGGTCTGGGGTGCCATGTCAGCTGCTGGTGTTGGTCTACTGTGTTTTATCAAGGGCAGGGTCAATGCAGCGAGCTATCAGGAGATTTTGGAGCACTTCATGCTTCCACCTGCTGAAAAGCTTTATGGAGATGAAGATTTCATTTTTCAGCACGACCTGGCACCTGCTCACAGTGCCAAAACCACTGGTAAATGGTTTACTGACCATGGTATTACTGTGCTCAATTGGCCTGCCAACTCTCCTGACCTGAACCCCATAGAGATTCTGTGGGATATTGTGAAGAGAAAGTTGAGAGACGCAAGACCCACCACTCTGGATGAGCTTAAGGCCACTATCGAAGCATCCTGGGCCTCCATAACACCTCAGCAGTGCCACAGGCTGATTGCCTCCATGCCACGCCGCATTGAAGCAGTCATTTCTGCAAAAGGATGTATGAGCTGTATGCCAAAATCATCAGTATTAAAACAATAAAAGACCTGAAATATTTACGTTGGTGTGCAATGAATCTAAAATATATGAAAGTTTAATTTTTATCGTTACATTATGAAAAATAATGAACTTTATCACAATATGCTAATTTTTTGAGAAGGACCTGTATATATATATATATATATATATATATATATATATATATATAAATATATATATATATATATATCATAGGCTGCTATTACAGGGGACAAATTAACCAAGCGGATTTCCTGCATACACTGTGGTACAAGAGTTTAGGGTCAGTAAGATTTTATTGTTCAGCAAGGACACATGAAATTGATCAAAAGTGACTAGATATTTACAAAAAAATATTTTACAAATTTTGTAACAAAAATCTATTTCAAACTTTCTATTTATCAAAGAATCCTGAATAAATTATGACAGCTTCCAAAAAAGTATTAAGCATTACAACTGTTTTCAACATTGATAATAATAAGACATGTTTTTAGAGAACCAAATCAGCATATTAGAATGATAACAAATCTGCCATCAATAATAAATTACAATGTAAAATATATTAAAATAAAAAACTTTTTTAATTGTAATAATATTTCACAATATTACTGTTTTATTGTATTTTTGACCAAATAAATTAAGCATTGGTAAGTAGAAGGGACTGAAAAATCTTACAGACCTAAACATTTGAACAGTAGTGTTTAATCTCAAATATATACCATTTTGTATTTCCCAGTGTTTCATGCACATTTAGTAATTATTTGGTGAGTCACGTAATCAGCAGGATAATGTACAGTAATTAGTGCAAAATGAACCCCTTCAGGCTGATTCAAGTCTGATCGCCCTGTTGAGTTTAATGTGATAATGACAGGCTGATTGTACAATATCCCTTAAATATTATATTACTAAATTAATCTATTTATAATGCATTTTATTTATAATATTGTAAGCTTCAAAGTTTTTTCCATTTAAATTAAATTTAGCATAATAATGAGTCACTCGGCATAGGACGATCTACCTGGTATTCTGGGAATTTTGATCTGTGGGCTGCTGCTGCCTTCCCCTCCTTCTCCAAAAGGCTTGATCTGGATGAAGTACTCCACATCTGTGGGCAGCGAGAGCTCCACCGACGTGGTGTTAGTCTCCATAACGTTGGGCCTGCTGAAATGGTTCCGCTTGTACAGTACCTACAGAACCATTCCAAAATGTTTTAGGAACAATTACATCCAATAACATGGTCCCACATTATATCACACCCAGTGTCGGGGGCAACAGATCGTAATGCGAGTAAAAGTTGACTTTTTTCCAAGTAACTAGTAAATTTACGACAAAATATAAGTTAATTTTTCAAATAAGTAACGCAAGTGACTTTGTTTTCCCATGTGTTGACTGACAAGCTCTCCTGTCCCCATGTGGAGAGAAATCATGAGTGCAGAGCTGTTGTGTGCGCTCTGTGAACACGATCGTTATTGTAGTTCTAGAATAAATGTGAGCATGCATTTACTCATCAAACTTGCACAAAAAAAGGCTCAGTTTTCAACCATACCAAGCAAAAATGACTTTAAACATCACATTTATGTTTAATTTTCGAAAGGCTTGTTTGAGTTGCGCCCTCTATCGTACAGGCATGAATTTGCAATTCCTTCAGCCTGAGGCTTATTCATTTAACTTTTGGTGTAAAAGGGCCTTTACATTTGCCAAAAATAGAACTTTGGTTTTTGTTGTTATTAAAAAGCAAACAAGCAAGCCCAGCTCAGGAGAGAGAAAGTAACATAAAGTAATGCAACACATTACTTTCCATAAAAAGTAACTAACACAATAAGTTACTTTTTTAGGGAGTAATGCAATATTGTAACACATTACTTTTAAAAGTTACTTTCTAACACTGATCAGACCGATATGGGATTTTTAATGTCTGATGCAGAAATGTACATAGAATAGGGGCTGATTTAATATGAGCAAATGTGATTGCTGTAACAAGTCTTATTTACTCTACATTCACTACATTCAAACTAAAAAGGTCCTTTTACACCTGACCAAACTGCAAATATTTGGAGTGAATTTTTGGCATGAATTATTAAATTGAAATGACTGATCCCATGAAGCTACTTACACCAGAATTTTCAGCTATGAAACGGCACCAAACAATACAAGCTAATGAGTCGTTGTCACGCACATATCAGAGCATTTGGTGGTGCTAATACACTGAAAGCTGTTTAACCATTGAGCAATAAAGTGATGTGTCATATTGTGAATGTAGTTTTGCAAGAAGATTTGGGCTTACCTTATATCCCATGACCTCGGATTCATTTTCAAGAGGTTTCACCTGTTCCCAGTTGAGAATAATCTTGGAGTTTGACGTATTCCACATGACTTTTGAGGGCGGCTGGCTGGGGGCTGGATGAAGACAGACACAAATCAGAGAGAAAATAATCTAATACAATAAGGCCCTGTTTTCACCTGGTATTACGTGTTTTTGGTCGATCGGATCCCAAGCAGACGAGGTAGACACATACTCGTTTACACCTGGTGTCAATCTGTCTCTTTTGTCCACTTTTTAGCGTGCTTCCCATAATGTTTTAGGTCAGTATGTTTTTTTTCGCTGTTCGAACACATTCGACCACATGAGCGTTTACACTACGAAAGCAATCTGGCCGAATGCGTTTTCGACTTCCTCTGGAAGTGGTGGAAAGTGGACAAGCTCAAAACATTTTAGACCCTGTTTACACCTGTATTTTAGCATCATTCATTTGTGATCTGATCGACCAAAATGCGTCTTAATACCAGGTGTACCTTATAATCAAAAACTCAATCATTCAGTAACATCCTCTTCAACCAATCTAGTAAACAAAAAAAGTTACTTACGGGGCTTTTTGGTGGTAACATTGACCGCTGGACTTGGTGGTCCTGTTCCTGCTGTGTTGTAGGCTCTCACCGTTATATAGTAAGAGCTACTTCCTTTTAAGCCCTGAATAATGGCTATTGTTCGGTTTCCTACTGTCCTTAGCACGCTAGCTGTATCTTCTTTGCCATTCTTCTCCCAGTATCTCAACTACAGAGAAAGACAAAACAGAACCGCTCAGCATTAAACTTCAATCAAACTGGGTGCAATATCATTTAAAACTATTGGGAGAAACAATTCATTATAATTTTCTTTGTGGAGTATCTGAATTGCAGGCTATCTGCTTACAGGTGCTTTGGTTACTCAGTCACTGAAGTGTGGCAGTATTGAAATGAACCTGTCATAGGAAAATCATCTTATGCAACGTTCCCCAACTGTCAGGTTGACTGATTTTCTTTCCCCCTCCCAAAGTCTGTCGACAATCCCAGCTGAAGAGTCAGAGATGGATGGTGGTACAAACCTAATTTGTATTTGTTCCATAACTGTTAGTAGAGGACAAAAAGGTCTCAGTGCTTTATATTTACGATCTTTGTAGATGACTAAAAACAAAGAAACGACTAACAACACAACTCTAACTAGGAGTTGGTTGCAATAGTACAGCCTAAAACAAAACAAAAAGGAAAACAAAACACTGTAACTATCAAATTAAAAAGGTAGCTCACATTGTAAGATGTTCAGTGCACAGCAACAGGGGGGAGATTTTCTCCATAGGTTGTTTCCCCAGTGTTAACAAAACACATTACTACCATGTGCAAAACTGCTTACAGCTGCCAAACTCCTAGTGAAGAACTTCACTACCCATAATCCTGTAGAGGCATCCAGCAATCATAGAAGCCCCGCCCACTCCCATAAAGCACTGTGAATGATGTAACAGCCTCCTTATGATCTCAACTTATATACACTACCATTCAAAAGTTTGGAGTCAGTAAGATTTTTTTAATGGTTATCTTGTTAATGTTGTATTATTACAATTTAAAATAAATGTTTTCTATTATACTCTATTTTATTTCTGTAAAGGCAAAATCTAAAATTTCAGCATCCCAATACTCCAGTCTTCAGTGTCACGTGATCCTTTAAAAATAATTCTAATAAACTTCTTTAATTATGAATGTTGAAAACAGTTAAATAGAAAGTTGAATGTCAAACATTCAAAGAACAACAATTTTGAAATATATATTTTTGTAACATTATAATTGTCTTTACTGTCACTGTAAAAGTGAACACATAAATATATATATATATATATATATATATATATACACATACACATAATACATACAATCAGTTATCATATATCCATACTTTTGAATTGTATCCTTTTAAATTGATTAACATGAGCTAATCAGAGTCGATCTTTGAGTCATCATTAGATTTATTTTGAAGGATTAAGAGGGAAATTAAAAAACAATTCTATTTTAGCTCTAGCATTTAGACAGTTTTATTCATGTTTAGTTTAAAAAAAAAGTGTTTTGAAAAACTTGAAAAACAAAATATTTAGTTTATGCACAAAAAAAAGGGAAAGTGTTCAGTGTGTACCTCATAGCCGAGAACACGTTTCTTGCTCGTGCTCCAGGGAAGGGCTTTCCAGGACACCTCAATGTCAAACGCTGAAAGACTTTTGGCTCTGAGTCGACTGGGGGCCCTTCCAGGCTCTGAATTCGATGGAGAAATTCTTCGATTAGAGCGTTTTATTCAACAAATGTCTGTAAAAGTACAACTCTTTTTGAAAAACAAGGCTGGCCATGATTAATGTGTTCTGGCTCAACACACTTCAGTTAACTTGGCTCCTATTAACTGGCTGCTAAGCGTTACGCAGCAAAATGTCAAAGGGTACATTTGACTTTAATTTCTCTGTTGCACACAACGGTTAATAAGACTGACCCTCCTCAGCAGAGTAGATGGTGACCACGGGTCCAAAAGGTCCTTCCCCCTTGTTATTGTACACCCCTACTTTGACTTGGAACGGGGAGAAGGGTGAGATGGTCTCGTTTTTGAAGACGTATTTGGAGGCTTCGGGAGAGGGAACTGCCGCCTGCATCCACCCGGTGGCGCCAAAGGGCCGGAAAGCAACGACGTAGCCAAACCCTCCTCCGTTCTGGAGCTCTTCAGGAACCGGCTGCAACACAGACATACACCCACAAATAAAGCACATATAATACAGTACATTCCCTTTATTATAATACCCTGATATATTATCCTTATATACTACTCTTTATATGTACACCACAGACAAAAACAACCATGTTTTTTGGACATGAACCATGGTAATCTAAATGTCATGGTTTTACAACCATGCTACTTGTTTGTAAGGTGTTTTCTCTTAAAGGGATATTTCACCCACAAATGTGAATTCTGTCATTAATTACTCACCCTCATTTTATTTTAAAACTGTAAGACTTTCATTCATCTTCAGAACACAAGTGAAGATCTTTTTGATGAAATCAGAGCTTTTTGTCTCTCCATTGACAGCTACGCAACTACCACTTTGATGCTTCAAAAAGGTCATAAAGACATTGTAAAACTAATCCATATGAATTGAGCAGTTTAGTCCAAATTTTCTGAAGAGACATGATTGCTTTAAATGATGAACAAATTGAATTTAGGCTTTTATTCAGATTTAAACATTGATCAGCGAACATAAACAGAAGCTCAGCCGAACCTGCTTGACGGGCGAGAACAAACCTCATTGGTTCCTGCTGAAGCTCAAATGTGCTGCGTAACACGAGAATGAACCTCATTGGTTCTCACAGGTCAAGCGAACATGCTTGAGCTTTTGTTTACCACAACTGATGTGTTGTTGAAGAATGTTTATGTAAAATAAAAAAGCCTAAATAAAATCTGTTCAGAAAAATGTGTACTAAACCGCTCAATTCATATGGATTATTTGTACGATCTCTTAATGAACTTTTTGAAGCGTCAGTGTGGTAGTTGCGTAGCTGTCATTGGAGGGACAGAAATCTCTCAGATTTCATTAAAAAGATTTTCATTTGTGTTCTGAAGATGAACGGAAGTCTTACGAGTTAGGAACGACATGAGGATGAGTAATTAATGCTAATTTTTTTTTTGGGGTGAACTAACTCTTTTACTCTAGAGTTTACACACAAACCCGTCTGTTATATTTTGGCTGTGCAGACAGCAGGGTGTATGACTTTCCTGACACCCGTCAGGCATTAGACGCCGGTCACGCCGCATTCGCACTAATCTCTGCGCTAAAATCTTTTGTTTGAAATATTGGTCTGCCACTGACCATGCAGTAATGCGGTGTGGTAACGGTGAGACCACCAGAAAATAGCATCCATTAGTCCGAAACCATGGCATGTGACTCAAAGAAGGGGGAGATTATGTTTTCACGCTCGCACACTTGCGGGAGAGCTTAACGGCTAAATAAAAATGCACCTGTAATCAAGCGTTCACTCCATTGTCTGCTGTGAAAATAACAATTTGCCATAGAGAGACCAAACCTAATGGGATGTGTTCCAAAACCTATGAGCTGCCTTGTCGTCTATTTCCAGTAGCTGCCTTCTAAGATTTGGAGCAGCAGAAACAGCGCTCGATTTTATCTATCTATAAAAATCTGACAAAACTACACAAATTTCGGTAACACTTTATAATACGGTTCCTTCGTTAATGAATAACTACATAGGAACAAATGAGTAACACAATATTAAGAATCTAGTAACTACTATTAACTAACAAGAAACTCTGATTAACGAATTAGTAAGTACTAGCACACATGAAAGTGGTAGTTCACTATTAACTAATCAATAATTACTATTTATTTTATGCTTCCCAGATAACTACTGAAAAAGTTTCATGATTCATGCAAAACGAATCAATAACTAATGCAGGACAAATGACTAACTGTAAACAACACAAGGTTGTTTACATTATCAATATGTTTTAGCATAGCAGACTTATGATTTGAGAAAACCTAATTAACCTATGCTATATCCTAGAACTATTTATCAACTGAATAATTTTAAAGAAATGGAGTCCTCTGGACTCACATTGAATCAATATAGAGTCATGCTGACCACTGGACCATATTGAGTCTATAAGCCATCCAAATACCATATACAGTGATTTTATTATTTAACCTACCTCTCAAAAAATGTTTTTATGTATGTCTCCTAGCTCATATAAGTGTGTGTGTCTGTGTGTGTGTATATTGTGAATTATTAGAAAATTTAACCCTTTAGGATTTTCACTAGTAACTACTGTAAGAATCATGGTAACTACTGTAGCTATCAATGACTGAAGTGTTACTACATACTTCCAAAGGAATTACTAAATATTTGGATCCGTATTCTAAAGTGGAGATCATCGTAACTAGCTAGTAATGTATGTAGTAACACTTGAATGTAGTGTTGTAGTGAATGTCGTGTGTGTATGTAGTAACACTTAAATCATTACTAGTTAGTTACCATGATCTTCACTTTAGAATACGGATCCAAATATTTAGTAATTCCTTTAGAAGTATGTAACACTTGAGTCAAATGTCTAGTCTTTTGTCCTGCATTAGTTATTGATTAGTTTTGCATGAATTATGAAACTTTTTCAGTAGTTATCTGGGAAGCATAAAAAATAGTATTTATTGATAAGTTAATAGTGAACTACCACTTTCATGTGTGTGCTATTACTTACTAATTCGTTAATCAGAGTTTCTTGTTAGTTAATAGTAGTTACTAGATTCTTAATATTGTGTTACTCATTTGTTCCTGTGTAGTTATTCATTAATGAAGGAACCGTATTCTAAAGTGTTACCCAAATTTCAAAACTGATAAAAAATAGTCTAATTTAAAAAAAAAACATTTTAGTTTTTATATAGTATAATATGTATAATATGAAGTCTTAAAATATAATATATCACTAGGTTTTGTACAGTGAGATCCACCAGTACTGTTGAATGTAATGGTGGTTTTGGAGTAAAAGACATGAGATTCTCTTGAACAAAAGATGACGGTCTGTGGTATACCTCATTTTATTTAAAAAACAACAGAACTGAAGTTTAAAGTTCCCTGTGACAAACTTCCAGTTCAATAGATAATACCAGCTGACTCTCAAACCTGAACAATAGAACATGTCTCATGAAAAGAGATACAGAAAGAGAGAACGTAATCTTTGAAAAGTTCCTCGCAAAAATTTGAGGGTAACTCCATTTAATTATCTTTGCTGCTTCTCCTGTATGACAGCGGCAGTTATTGCCACGCAGCTCTTAGAGAAAATGAAGTGTTATGTGTATCCACGGTTCAATGATTAATGAAAACTTCACATAAAAGGAACAATGATGTCTAGCCAGCTTGCAAAGGGAGAATGTATACAAAGGATTCACTAAGGGAGAGAAACACACACACACACACACACACACACACACACACACACACACACACACACACACACACACACACACACACACACACACACACACACACACACACACACACACACACGGGCGAGTGAAGTGCATTGGCCATCATACCTCCCAAGTGATGACTAACTCTGATCGACTGCCACCTCCTCCGCTCACGTTGGCTGGGGTGACCTTGGGAACTGGAGGAAGGAAAAGATTTACTTAGTTTGGCTCAGGTGAGGCCATTTAAGACTTTGGTTTTAGCATATGATTTGAAAGGTCAACAAATAACATGGACATGATTTGAGCTAAAAAAAAATGTTTTCATGTATAAATTACATGCTTATATTTTTAGATGCTGGACACTATTTCCTTTGACAGTTTTAACTATGATTTAAAAGCTCAAATGTGAGCTGAAAATAAAAACTGATATAAATTTAGTTAAAAAAAAAAAAAAAAATTATATATATATATATATATATATATATATATATATATATATACGTATACACTAGTATGTTTGGGGGTCTGCAAGTTTTTTTTTTTAAGGAACTCATTTATTCAGCAAGGATACATTAAATTTATCAAAAGTGAGAGTAAAACATTTATAATGTTACAAAAGAATTAATAATAATAAAAGTTTATTATTATCATGTGACACTGAAGACTGGAGTAATCATGCTGAAAATTCAGCTTTACAGGAATTAATTACATTTGAAAATATATTAAAAATATTAATAAATATCAGAAAATATTTATTTTAAATTGACCATTTTACTATATTTTTGTTCAAATAAATGTAGCCTGGGTGGGCATAAGATATTTTTTTCAAAAACATTTAAAAATCTTACCGACCACATTGTTTTTGAACGGTAGTGTATGAAAGAGCCACATGCAGACTAACGTGTCTGAAACACTCACCTGTTTCTTTCGTCCTGGCTTTCTTCGAGGGTTTGCTGGGCTCTCCTGTGCCCACTGCGTTGCTTGCCAAAACTCTGAACTCATACTCCACCCAGGGGTTAAGCTCGATTACTGTAGCAGTCAGATGTGTGCCCCCCACCACCTCCGGCACTGAAACAAAACAGAACACACACATACTGTGAGACGAGCCCCCTCATGAGCCTGAACGGCCCCCCGCGCGCTCAAACAAACAAGATGCACAGCACAGGTCTCTTCGGTTCGTGAGATAATAGGTTCCGTAGGTAAGATACAAAACCGGGCTTATTGATGGGTGCTGTGAAAGCTGAGATAAAAATAACACTCTATAGTTCCAATTATACATCTATCAGTCAATCTGAAAATCAAAAATAAGTAAATTCTCTGTTGTAAAGCTGCATTTGTGTGTTTGTGCACTGTGCAGACATTCATAACATTAACATTTTAAAATAACTTTTGTTTCCTCTGGTAGTCAGATTGTTCTTTTCATCTTTGTGGTTATTTTCCTGGCATCACAGTTTTATATTTTGAAATTAATACTTTTATTCAGCAAGGATGCATTATATTGATCAGAAGTTATAGTAAAGACTTTGTATGTATATTTTAAAATGGAAAGTTATTTTACAATTATTTTTAAATATGAAAACATTTCACAATATTACAGTTTTGTAAAGTGTGTTTGTGCGTGTGTGTGTATGTGTGTGCGCGCGTGTGCTCATGTTTATATTACATTGTGAGGACCAAATGTCCCCACAAGAATAGTAAAACGTGAAATCACCTACATTGTGAGGACTAGCCAATGGTCCCCGCGAGGGAAATTGATTAAAGGGATACTCCACCGGTTTTTCATATTAAACTATGTTATTCCCTTAACTAAGACGAGTTGATACATACCTCTCTCGTCTCAGTGCGTGCACTATATCGCTCTGTATTGCCGAAAAACTATGTTAGCATTTAGCTTAGCCCAGTGCATTAAATATGGGCCAAAAAGAGAAGCGACCAAACACTTCCTCGTTTTCCCTGTTTAAACACAGTAACTCCAGTAGTGTAACTTGACCTAGGCTGGTGACACAAAATAAAACGTTGTGTTTTTCTAAGCGTTTAAAATTGATGACTATATTGTATGGCGGAATACCATAACAAGTGCTTTTGAGCAGTTCGACTTTGCGCAATAATATCTTCACTCGTGAAAAGTCCTCTTACCGGCTCCCGCTTCCTCTCCCCCTCCCTCTCATTCTTGTTCAAAGCAGCTAACCAAGCTCTCCGCTGTATGTGGTGTGTTGGAATTCGGTGAAAAATGACAGCACTATGTACATTCTTCTTATTTTCACAACCCTTTACGATGCACGTTTTAACCATGATTGTACACAAACTAGCTTCCAACAACCTGTTACTTCGTCAACTCCGCTCAAACTACTACTACCGGCGCATGTCACGTTGGTTGTATTGACGGATATGAGAGGGAGGGGGAGAGGAAGCGGGAGCCGGTAAGAGGACTTTTCACGAGTGAAGATATTATTGCGCAAAGTCGAAGTGCTCAAAAGCACTTGTTATGGTATTCCGCCATACAATATAGTCATCAATTTTAAACGCTTAGAAAAGCGCAACGTTTTATTTTGTGTCACCAGCCTAGGTCGAGTTACACTACTGGAGTAACTGTGTTTAAATAGGGAAAACGACAAAGTGTTTGGTCACTTCTCTTTTTGGCCCATATTTAATGCACTGGGCTAAGCTAAATGCTAACATAGTTTTGCGGCAATACAGAGCGATATAGTGCACGCACTAAGACGAGAGAGGTATGTATCAACTCGTCTTAGTTAAGGAAATAACATAGTTTAATATGAAAAACCGGTGGAGTATCCCTTTAATGAAAATTCTAAATTATGTTTTTTAGAAAATGTAAAAGTTTTTATGATGGGTAGGTTTAGGGGTAGGGTTAGTGTAAGGGGATAGAATATATAGTTTGTAAAGTATAAAAATCATTACGTCTATGAAGAGTCCCCACAAAGATAGTGGACCAGATGTGCGTGTGTGTGTGTGTGTACACCCCATACAGCCCATGGGTACATTTTACTGTCATTGTGTGGAAAAGAGCAGCCTCAACATTTTTGCAAAACATCTCCTTTTGGATCACTGTTCAAGCTACAGAGAAAGCAAAACTACATGTGGTAAAACCAATCATTTTGGCAAAGCCTAAAAAAGGCATAAACAAGCACAAAAAGAACATGATGAAAATCTCAGTACGTAATAGGAGAGAAAAAAGCAGGGGGACGAAATAGAAAACTATGCAGAAAATGTTTTGATCAGTGAAGGCTGGTTAGAAGCCCCACCTGTGCTAACAGCTTGCCAGCCGAGGGAGAAAGGGGTTCTAGCCTGGATGGTGTAGGCAGTAATTGGACTGTGATTATCAGGACCAGGCCTCCAGGAGAGAGTGGCAGTGGTATCTGTGATTTCTTCCACATGGATGCTGGTAGGGGGGCCAGGGGGACCTGAGACAGAAGACAGAAGACCATGAAAACCAGAAACACACACACACACACACACACACACACACACACACACGCACAATGATGTCACGCTTGTAGGCTGCACATAGACGGCCCCCCTAAAGCACATCAATGCAGCTGGTTAAGTCTGAGCTACATGTTTTTACTGACTTAAAAGCTCTAATTAGATTATGTCTAATTTTTATGGGTAATTTTTTGCTGTAGCAGGAAAACCAGCATATCTTTCCTCCATTTGGTAAACATTTACAATGCATCACTGGCTTGTTTAACAGTCTGTAACACTGTATGTAGTTAGCTTTCATGATGGATATTTAATATTCAATAGCCAGAGTGTGCAAAAGTAGATGATGTCTTATATATGTATATAAGATATGATACCACATGCAAGTGTTATATATGTTTCACAGCATTTTCACCTCTGACAATCAGGTCAGTTGCAATGGAGCTGCTGTCCACCTTGGTCTGTACGGCACACGTGTACTTCCCAGCATGCCTCAGCTGAATGTTTCGGATCATGATGTCACCTGCTGAGTGCTGCTAAAAAAGAAAGATCAAAGATATGGTAAGGAGTTACAGATTGGGTAGAGAAATTAGTTGTATTTGTACATCTTAAATGATGCTTGTTTTAAAATGTATTTATATGTACTTACATTATAGTACATACTGTATATTTAATATTAATCAGTATAACTATTGGATGAACAAAAATTCTGATTAATTTTTTTCAGCTTTCTGTACAGCCGTAGACAAACTAGGACTACAAAGACATTATTTGAATTTTTTTTTTGGCCCATGGCCTATTATTGCCATATATGACATGCAAAAATATGTAGGTCAAACAAAAACTCTATGTCTAAATGAGCAGTTTTTGCTTAAAAAATGGCTACCAAGTGGACCAGAGTATATGGTGAATAAAAAATATGGCTAATTTCGGGGTTTGGATTGTCTCTGTGTGAGTACTTAGAACAATTTAATTAACTTAAAGGGGTCATGAATTGAGAAATCAAATGTTCTTATTTGGACATATAAGAAGTCATTGTACTATAAATATATCCTGTAAATTTCAGAACTCAAAAGTTCCTTGTTAGTCAAAAAACAGCTTTGATTGAAACCAAGCTCAGAAAACGATTTGTTTCAGTTTATGTCACATTACTACGTCATAGTGTGACGAAAGACCGCCTCTACAGAAGAAGATCAACGCTTACTTCTACATCATGCCCTCTTTAGCTCGCCCACCGATTCACGCATGTCATATGATAGTAAAAAATGAAAAAGAAGCAAACAAAATGATAGAGGATTACAAGATGTTTTGAAGTGCCAAGTTGTGGAAGAACACAGTCTTTGAATTGACTTCCTTGTGATCCTAACATTAAGAGAGTGTGGGTGAACTTTATTTTTAACGAAGTTCCAGTCAGATCACGTCAAGACACCGTTCACTTCAGTTTACTGCGAATTCTTTTTTAAAAGTTTGACACAGGCTTTTTAGAGAGACTGGAAATTCTAGACTACATTAGATCCGACACTATTGTTGCAACACATGCAACATGTGTCACTATTGCTTTGTCTGTTAGAGATTGTTTGATATGTACTGACTATTTATACTGTAGCGCCACAGTCAAATTTAATAGTTGTGATTTGCAGTTCTTTCCTTTGCTTCCGCATTTATGGGGTTAATGTGCGAGGTTCCCGGATACAGAAGAAAGCACATAGAGAACGCTACTTTTGTTATTGTTTTGATCTAAGCCAACATTGGAAGTTTTCAAAACAATTTCACATATGTAATGGCGGGGACATTGAAAATGATTTTAATATGCAAAACGGTTACCCAATCATTGCAGTGGGTCAAAGTCTTGAATCAAAACTGTGTGTTCGAAAAAGAGGGTCAAAAACAGGAGAGAAAATAGCTTATTATTTTTAAGTTAGGATACCTTTTGATGTAAAAATCTTGATAACATTATTAGTGGACCTCAGAGAACATATATACATTTATATTTATAAACATATACAGTTCATGACCGTTTAAAGCAAATTCCAGGTGTGCAGAATTAATAACTTTGCTATTTTTCCTTATCAAGGGTATATACTTTCCCCACATTCTTCACTCAAATCGCTGCTATTAAGATACATCACTCATATTAAATCATAATAATCAGGTACAATAGTATTAGAGTGGCAGTTTTTGCTCTTAAAATAGAGCACTTCCATCTAGAAAGTTCTCCATTGCTTGTTTCTTTGGAGACAGGGCATCTCTATGGATGACATGATGTACTAGATGACGAGAAAAGCGATCAGCCCCTCACCCCCAAAAGGAGAGGGGAAAAAAATATCATGAACTTTTAATGAAAGAAACGCATGTGACTGTACAAGTGCTGCAATTCATACTGAGTGGGAAGCTTAATTATACTGTAGATTAATACAGAATGGGTTGTCAGTGTCTGCACATTTAATGGGAAAATCTCTTATCATAAATTCACAAACTCAAAACTGTGGAATTTAATGAAAGAATTAATGTGATTTTTTTCCCAGCAATTCAGTTGAAAGTACTCGATATGAATATCTAAAGAACAATATGTTACCAATTACAGTTTAAATACATTTGCATACATGTATTTGAAGTGTCCAGCTAGTAGACACAGCGTTAGTTCTTAATATTTCTTTTTAAAGAAAGGAAAAACAAGTATTTAAAAATGTATTCAAAAACGATGTCTCTGTTCCAAAACCTGTTAGCTGCCTAGGCAACAGTTTAAGCCTGCACAGGCATGCAAAGCCTGTTCAAAAAGTAGTAAGCATGATTATGCTGTATTGTGACTTTATTTGCTATATTTTAATTTATGATTACAATATATGCTTAATAGAATACAGCAACATGTTACATGCTATTTTTTTAAAATGTTGGCAGCTATTGATGGCTGCCATGTTGAGATCACAGGACCAGCCAAAAACTATACACTTTATCTTGGTAATCCCAGTATTATCATACATTTTTGACTGCGATATAAATAAATAAACCACTGAATAGGGTATTTTTAATTGTTTTGTTCTTACTCCGCCAACTTTTTCAAAGTATCCTCCATGGCTGCCGAAGTGGATGAGCTGCTCGTTGAAGAACCATGTGAACTTGAGCTCCAGCGAGGAGTCGTAGGAAACCTGGCATGGAAGAATGATGCTCTCGCCGACGGTCACGTCCAGCGTGTTGGGAGCAGTTGTAATGATCGTTGGCTCTGGAAAACAATATATATCAATGGTTACACATAAATACATTTCAAAAAGTACCATTGTGGAAATAAAACAAGCATTAACTTCTCTTTTTGTAAAGTCTTGAAAAGTCTTAACTTTTATTCAGGATGCATTAAATTGGTCAAAAGTGACAGTAAAGACATTTATAATGTTACAAAAGATTTCTATTTCAAATAAATGCTTTTAAAAAACTTTAATTCATCAAAGAATCCTTAAAAAAGTATCATGTTTCCACAAAAATATTAAGCAGCACTAGTGTTTTCAGAATTGATGATAATCAGAAATGTTTCTTGAGCAGCAAATCAACATTGATTTCTGAAGGATCATGTGACACTGAAGACTGGATTAATGATGCTGAAAATTCTACTTTTCCATTAAATGAATAAATTACATTTTAAAATATATTACAAAAGATCAGTTTTTTTTTAAATTGTAATAATATTTAAAAATATGAAGTATTTTTAATCAAATAGATGTAGCCTTGGTGAACATTAGAGACTTCTTTCAAACACAGTAAAAAATTCTTTCCAAACCCAAACTTTAAAACGGTAGTGTAAATTTGATTAATTACTCAAATGCCATATAAATGTCTTTCTATTATCTTAATGTTGGGGATTTTCAAAGAAACATAATGTGATTCATTATGAATAATACAATTTCAAATAAACTTTTTTCTTTGAATGTTGCTCAAATGTCAAAATAAGATTCAGAGTCCAGTGCACAGAACTCACGACAGACGGCTAACAACTAACAGGGCAGTATCTAGGGAGGACGAAGAGGTGAATAACCCATGAACGATCCATGAGCTCCACCATGTGTCACTGTCTGATCTTTGCTAAGCCCCAAATTTCCCAGAATGCACTACTCTGAAAAACAGATAACACGCCACCAGTCCCTGCAGGGCCTGCGCCCAGATCACTTTCTTTCCAAGTCAGTTTAGTTCGCAAACAGAGCAAGCACATCTGCTCCTCCACTTTCAGAGCGCAGCCTTGTGTAGAACAGGTGCATGAGAGCAAAAATCCGCTGCTGGTCGCTTTTGAGCCTCATGAGGGCGCTGTGTGTGTTTCGCTGAAATGTCCATCAGACTAAATTAAGCACGGTGAATGATACCCCAGAAGAGTGCAAATGTATGCTGAAAGCAGACAGCACAAGCTTCCAATCTATGTGTGAGGATTCGATTCTGGAATTACAGGTCTCCGACACATGAAACAACCTTTCCCATCTCGACTGATATCAAACTGTAAAGGCAAAGCTAACAGGTGGGTTGCTAAGGGTTTTGTGCGAAACACAATGAGGGGCCGTCGGATGAGGCTCGCTTCTTTTATTGTTTGGATGAGATCCCTCTCCAACTGTCTGTCAGATTCACACAATGGGATGACAATACGGCACTGCCTGGTATTCTGTCAGCTCTTAGCCAGGCAATTCAATTCAGAATTCAACAGCAGCGCCTTGAAGCCCAGAAAAGAGCATGTTACTCGCTCTTCTCCTGTAGGAACAGCACTTGTTGGAGGATTGGTTGAATTATGTACCTTTTTTACATCCCCGATACCTTCACTACTTTCATCCTGTTCTCCGTGTAATGCTCCCATGTTATTGTTTGACATCTCTCATAGTAGACGGATATCCCATGGCTCCCTTTGTTCTTCACCATGGAAGTGGCTTGGGGTCTCCAAACAAGGCGGTTTCCTCTATGGTCTATATTTAAAAAAGCATCAGACTAAACTGAACAGGTGAAAATTTACCATTGTAAGTCAACGAGAAGCTATTAATACCTCCTATTGTAGTTGTAATGAATGAAACGCGCCTCAGTGAGGGTGTAGAGGGAATGTGTGGTTGCGCTGATCCACAAATTTGCACTTCAGATCAGAGCCCTGAACAGTGGTAGAAAAAACTCTGAAGTGAAACCTGAAAATTCATTCAAGGCAAAGCTGACACTGCTATCTTACATTCGAGGTTGTAGAACTGGAGAAAATGCCTCTTATTACCCCGCTCCATCATCATTTGTGACAGATTGCATAGATAACCTCATTTAAAAGACCTGACGCCCTCAAGCTCTCGTCGGCGTAATCTGAGTGATATCCTTCTTGCATAATACCTTGTTACTGTTACTGTCTGTCATTAAAGCTGTCGAGAGAAGACGAGACCCTATAGATTAACAGTGGCAATCCGTGGAAGCTTTCAAACCGATCCCATCACAGAAACGACAATGACCTCAAATGTGTGTTCACACTTTTGAATTAATGCAGCTCCATCCATTTTGCTAATATCCTGCTACATAGTGACAGAAAGAAGGTCACGGGAACGAAAAAACCCTGCTACGCAATGACCAAGCAAGGTTAAATGTTCTGTGGAAGCATTGTAGATCCAGACTACACATTATTCTTCTCTAATATTTCTACTTGAATATTGCAGTCTCATACAGGTCAAGTGTTCTGGGAGGCTTACAATGATTTGGCACAAAAAGCAATTGAGCAAAGCCAATGTGTAGATCTGTGCGACAAGCTCCTGCTGATAGTGTCAAGAAATCAAACTCAAAGAAGGTCAAACTATTAGCAAATAACACCTGTTATTTTATCATTTATTTTAAATAAGATTTTTCTGTATGTATTTTATGATAAACTGCAAAAAAAGTACATAACAGAATATTAAGTATTTATGCTGCCTTAAAATTTTAAGTTTAGTCAACTTGAAATGTGAAATTGATGTGACAACTTGGATATTTGAGTTGACTAAACTTAAGATTTTAAGGCAGAACAAACTTAATTTAAGTTTTTTTTACAGTGTGTATACAAGAAGCTCTGAAAATGAATAAATTAATGTTATTACATCAGGAAAGACAATGTACAGAAATTCCCTCAGCAAGAGAACCAGAAAATTCTGTAAAATTCATAATTAGGAATAAAAAATGTGCAATTATATATTTTGAAGTAGAAAGTATGTTCAACTTGCTTTTCATCTGCAATAAAAAGTGAGCTCAAGCAAAATCAAAACTTTGAGAAAACATTGTCATGCAGCACTGACGTCGAGTAAAAGTAGATAAAGCAACTAAAAATAAATGTTTTCCAGTCATTCAGTGTGTTTTATGAAAAACTCTTCAGCCATCAAAACACAGAAGGAATAACAAAACTCAAAAGACACAAAATAGGACAAAACCTAAACTACATCACTAAAGAGACAACTGCCTGTCCATAGTAATGTATATGAATTCACTTATAAATGAAATAGGAACTTGTGTTTTTACAGTGAAATATAAATACTCATTTTTAGTTTGCCCTATTTATTCATAGAGAACAGTGGTGAGAAAAGAGTGAATGGGATCAGGAAAAATCATGAGCTTCATTCACTTCATTCATTACCATCCAGCTAAAAAAAAAAAAAAGTGTACTTGACATGATTCTAAAGATTTTGACCAACAAAAAAAAATCTATACCATACAAAAATCGGTTATATATCAGCCCCCATTCTCCATGTCTTTTTTTCTCTCGTCATGCACACTCCAAATGACCAAGGCTCCTTATCTTCACTCCAATACCTCTGCAAAATCTCACACAAAAGAAAGCTGACAAAAAGCCTGACCACTGCAACCTCTTCCAATTGAGTTTCCACCCTCCGCGATAACCTTGCGGATCTTGCAATCCCCCTTTTTTTGAAGCTCGTACTCAGACAACTCGGGTCGAAAACATCACAAAGTAATAATTGAAATAGAGCCTCTTGGATATGTGCGCAATCTGTGATAGCTTTAGCCCTTTTTCAAAAGAGCCTTGGGTAAAATTCCATCAAATCACAAATATAAAAGCATTTAATCAAAAATTAAACTTTAGTCAAAATAAAAGTTTAATTGCCAAATGAGTAACAACACAGCAAATAACAATACTAGCTGTCAATGAAACAATTGAAAGAAAGAAATATTTAATTATTATGAATAATTATTTTGAATTATAAAAATATAATATAATATAAAACATATTAAAACAAAAAAAGGAATACGTAGTAACAGCACAAGTAGAAATAAATTCAACCACAGTTTTATGTATGAAACTGGTTAAACATCCTATTTATTTTTGTGTGCACTGCGACTTTAAGCGACATGTTGCTGATGGGATAATTGTGTACGTTGCATGCAACAGTGAGGCAAACTCATTATGAGAATGATCTCTCACCAACTCTGATATCATTGTCCAACATCCAAACACATGATCTGATCCTCAGTTAATCTCTGTCCAGCAAAACTAATTTCTAATTAAGACTAATTAATCTAGGTAATATCCTCTCAGCGTTCTGATGATTGGGACATCAGCAGGGCTGACACAATGCTCCGTTTCCAACCGCTGTTTGCTGGGAAGGTTTACATGCAACTTATCCAGTGGGAATCTAATGTGACAGGTATTTTTCAGCCCTCATATCACCACAGTCAATTTAAATAAACCACTGTCATCTCCCATAAGGGTTGTGGCAGACGCTGATGTACACAGGCAAACCAGGTTTCCACTCCTAAATGAAATTGCAAATGTAAATGTCCCTGCCTTAGTCTCAGTGCCTTATTAATAGTGACAGTTAGGTGCTAGATCATATAGGGGAACATTTGTACGTCAGCAAGGATGCAGCGACGCACGACCCACGCAATCGAGAGTAAACGCTCAGGGTGGGTGTCAGATAGACGCCCGTGACACTCTCTCTGAAATATAAATCTGAAGATAATCGTGCAATTCATCCAGATAGAAAAAAGATGCATCCTTCTCCTCAGGCTGATTGATAACCAATTTAATGGGCCGCTCCCCATCCTCAGACGCATTACAAAGTGTCTGGATAAATGTCATCAATAATGACAGAGCGGACATGTTTGAGGACTGCGTTAATGAAGAGAAATAATGGAATAAAAGGTGCGAGACGACGCGACGAACAAACAGCACGCACAGGGCAGAGAGTGACTCGAAGTAATGAGGCAGGCTGAGGACCAATCACAATCCTGTTAGACTCTTTTTTGACTGCAGTTTGAGTTGAAAGAGCTGTTATTGCTTTAGTGTGAAATCCGAGTCCAGCAAATGAGAAATAAAACATCCTTTTAAGAGATAATTCTGTTTTTAGAGACGGATAATAATAATTATGAGCCTGCTTTTCAACCTTTACGGTGTGAAATGATCTGTGGAGTTTCATTCTTAAATTAAATATCTCCAGATTAAAGGATTCCACTCTTTATTAATTAAATATGTCAGTGTTAGAAAGTGAAAAACCATGTGACTGTACAACACTCGCACTGGTGAACAAAAGTGGTCTTTCGATGAAAGCACAGAGCGGAGACTCAACATAAAAGCCTTATAAGATACTCATCCATCTCTCTCTCTGTCTAAGCTTCTCTGACCGCATATACATATATCATCTATAATGCAAGTAATGCATTTTTAAATTATTAACCAGCCGATGGGAACACAGAAAAAATGAAGATTTTACAAGTAACTGGCAGAGAAAACAAACGATTTGCCTGCATTAACATTTATTATAGACAATATAGGCATTTGGGTGTTTTGTACCATCATTTTAACAATCTAATTGAATGTTACTTTTAAAAGTAATGCATTAAAATATTGCATCACTCCCTAAAAATCAACTAATTGTCTCCTTGGTTACTTTTTATGGAAAGTAAAGTGTTGCTTGCTTGTTCTATTTTTTGGTAAAGGTAAAGGCCCTTCACACCAAAAGTGAAGAGAAGAGAAGAAAGAGAAGTGAGAAGAAGAGAAGAAAGTTTAACACTCTTAATTCAGCAAAGAAAAAAAAGAAAGACGATTGTGCTTTTTATCTAGAGTCATCTCATTAGAATGGATGAATTGGATAGTTGATGTTCAGCATCAAGGACATTAGTTAATAAAGTGAGATTAAATACAAAGTATATTTTTATATTTAACATGTAGGTTTCACTTTATTTTGATGGTCCCTTTCACACATTCGGTTGACTATAAGTAACTTTGCACCTACATGTCTACTAGCTCTCATTAGAGTGTTAGTAGAGTATTAGTAGACTTGTAGGGTTCAGGTTAGAATAAATTGACATGTAGTTGCAAAGTTACTTATAGTCAACAGAATGTGTTAGAGGGACCATCAAAATAAAGTGTTACCAACATACATTTAAACGAGTAATCTGATTAAGCAATTTACGTCACTCTTGCGTTTACCCCCAACACTGATTATGATTCCTTATTATGATATAATTGGATTTGTGATTATGTTAATAGATGTTAAATGACAGAACTGGTATCATCTGCTTCAGCAGGTTCTCATTTTATTAGATAGATAGATGGATAGATAGATAGATAGATAGATAGATAGATAGATAGATAGATAGATAGATAGATAGATAGATAGATAGATAGATAGATAGATAGATAGATAGATAGATAGATGATAGATGGATGGATGGATGGATGGACGGACGGACGGACAGACAGACAGACATTTGTTCTCCTATGGACATACTTTACACCAGGCAGCCTTATGTATCATCTTTAAATATAGAGGAATCAGCCATGTTAAAGAATAATGATATGACTCATGCAAAAGACATTTGCATCTTAAAAAAGGGCAAATGAAACAATCAAAGCGGTCACTATAGCAACCACTAAAAGGAGAACTACCTTCAGGAGCTTTATCAGAGAGCTGTGGAGATGGTGTCTGAGGGCCTCCGAGAAGAAAGACGGTGTGCTGACAAAAAATGGATTGGACCTTTAAGTAAACATGACAACACGCTCAGTCACAACAGATTTGTTTTTATGTCGGACTGTTTTTTGGGGGGGAGGAAACTGAATTAAACTTTAAATCAAGAACAAACACATCAAGTGTGGACTATGTGATCTCAGTATTCGCAGGTGTTAATTTTTATTTGGGCAGATATTATTCGTTCAACATCAATGTATGGAAAACATATACAATTTAAAACCTTTTAAAAAAACACTAGCTGGAACTGAAATAACTGATTTTCTTTACAGTGAAAAACAATTTCTAGAGAAAATATTTTAGGAAAAAAAGGTCACTTTATATATTTCCATGACTTCTTAAACCACAAGATGCTATTTTATTAATTTCATATAACTTTTATATATATTTTTTCCTTTCCAGAATGGAATGAAATAGCTTAAATGTCCAAGCAGGTAAACAAGCTTAAAATAAATATAGAGGAGGCATTAAACATTTAATTCATCTTAATGTTCATATAAACAATAACACATTTTATAAATATAACAATATAATATATATAAAGTTGTATTCACATAAAATAACTGACATTTTAGAAGCTATCCATTCAGCATGTTGATTGATTCAATATGAATACTGTGGTTGTGTTTTTTTGCAGAACATAAGATTTTAGCTTGGCTAAATAATTAATTATGGATGTTATTTTGCTGATGCAGCATGTGTACACCCTTCTGACATACTAATGGAAAGAAAATGGACGTTGACATATAGCTGTCAGTGGCATATCACTTCTTTTGACATCTTTGGCAAGTGAAAAGTGCCCAGCCTCATTGCATCTATCTATCAATCGTGTTTAAGGTTCTCTGCCCCAGTCCATCTATCTATAAATCCCATTTACTCAACCCACGTTCCCCCTGTGTCATGTCAATAAGTTGATAACATAATACATACGAATATAAAATGAAGGGGACTCAATATTTATTGAGTTTTTGATGGATCTCCCCTTGACATGCAATGATTTAGGGTTTCAATGCCTGACAAAGGTTAATGAAGTAGACTAAAACCTCACACTTAAGGCACAAGAAACTGCAGTTTGAGAAATTATTCACTTCTAAAAGAACCTGAGTGAGGTGATAAATATAGAGCTTTTTATAGACATGTAGTTTTGTTTCTTGCAGGATTGCATTAAAATGAAGCTCCTGAATGTTTAAGGATACTTTTTTTTTAAAAGACTTTCTATAAAATGTCAGGAAACCCACTGCTTTTGATAGCCGTGCTGAAAACGGCTGGTTAAAGATGGTTTTATTTCAGCAAGTCTGAAATGTAAAGCTAAAACATATTTAAAGCAATTTTGTGTATGAACTGCCACAATACTAGTGGGTTGTGGTGTGGCAGCCAAACGCTGCTATACGATATCTTACATTATGACTATAAAAAGCTATGAATATGAAAGAAAATCCCAATTCAGACAGACTTAATTTTCCCCGAGGAGTTTAGGTAAAATTGTTTTATAGTGTGATTTTATCCCTCAGGACAAATTACCGACTATTCTTCAGCAACCTGGAGCTACCCAGCAACCTCTTAGAAATCTAATCCTGATAAAATAGGAATTTCTGTGATTTTGGCATATTCTTTTTTCACAGTGCTTCTCATTTATTTTGACCTTCGCCAAATACTGTAACTAAAGCTACATTTGCAGTCGTGCTGCCTGGTTCACCTTCATTATGAATTTTTGCCAACTTTTTTGGTCAAATAACAGTTGGTTGTTCAAGTACTGCTGGCATCCTATCCAATTTAAAAAAGAGAATTAAATCAAAAAGGAGAATCTTTGGAATTAAAACAGCCGCAATTTTGCTATAATGTTATAATTAATTACATCTTTATAGTTGGTTTTAATGGGTATACCTTCTATAAACAGCCACATTCAGACAGAAGACACTCCTATCTTCACTGAATTGGCCAAACCAGACAGAAAGTGGAATTGGAATTTTAATTTGCAATGAAACTGAAGGATTTGTCAAGCATCAAGAATTAGAAAATAGCAGTAACTGTATTTGTCAGAACTGAATGTTTTTGAATTTCAAATCAATTTAATAATTTTCTTAAATTCATCCAGTTTGGAATTTCAAAAGCATTCTCAATAGAAATCTGTTGATAAAAACATAAAGAGATCCCAATTCCAACTGAATCTGTACATGAAACCAGAGGCGTCCCGTGTTATTAAATCATAACTTACATGCTGTTTAGAAAACGAATCAATATTGCTCAAGAGAAAGAGGAAGGAACAGAGAACGATGAGGGAAGTAAAACACACACGTTGCAGAGGGTATGGAGACCTCCACTGAGTTGTGCTTACATCCTGAAAATCCACCTAGCCTTAGAACACTCCTAAGTGAACATGCTCTGCACCGCACACCCACCTCTCATTCATATTTAATACAGCATAATAACTCACTGCTCCAGTGACTCAACACAAGTGTGATCTGGGTCCCTCCGGGTTCCCCATGCTGGTGTTCTGACACTACACTCCTTCATCTCATTAGGAAATAAAAGGATTCCCCTTGGCTAAGATCAGATAGCTTAGGAAGGTATATTCTACTTAAGACATAAAACAGATAAGCACACGGAAAAGACTTTGTAATATCACTTGTGCGGATGCATGATGCAGAATGTAAAGAACCTTTAACATCCATGGAACCTTTCCATTGTACAGACAACCTTGTGGTGAAAAAAAGATTGTATAGATTCTTAAAATGTTCGAAAAAAATGGCTATTTTAAGAACGTTTCAATGAAAGGTTCTTTGAGGAACTAAAAATGGATCTTCTATTGAGCTTCTATAGGCGCATTCGCACCACATGAACTGGGAATGATTTTAGTTATAGGACTAAATTAGTTCTAACCTCAGCTACCGTTTACTTTCTTTGTATAATAGTTCTAACATTGTATTAGACAGGACTGTTAAACTGATCACAAACTAATGAAGAAGAGTGCTGTGTGCTCAAGCTGGCGTTCTCAGCGCCGTCAAAATAAAAGTCCCACCCAACATCCAGAGCGCAGGGCGTAAGTTACGGCTACGTCACTTCAAAGTTCCTTTTGGCAGTGCGAATGCAACCAGGAAAATGGCCCTAGGGGACAATGTAGTTCTCGGATCACCTTGGTGGCTAGTTCCAATAACTACCAGGTATGGCATCGCTGTGAAAACCCCCTAGTGGAATCTTTATTTTTAAAAGTTTAATCCATTAATAATCCATTCAATAAATGTCAGAAGAGGCTATATTATCCTCAGAGACTCCAAAATAACTGAATTCAAGCAAATACCTTTAACAAGCAGGTTCCCTGAGCTGCTTGCTTCACCAAACTGGTTACGGGCGACACACGTGTACGTGCCAGCGTCTGATTTGGTGGCGTTGGATATCCGAAGGCTTCCACTCTCCAATATAGCAATTCTGCAAGGCAAACATACACACACATGATAATATTACTTCAGAGTGCTTTTGTGACTTTAAGCCAGCAATCTTTTTTGAAAGGATGAAAGTTCAACGACAGGTTTTGTAGCTATTTAAGACTTTAGACTTTTGGAGAGATTTTAAGTGTGTGATGCAAGACGATCTAGACATTTTTACAGAGACCATTTCAGGAAAAAGAGTGCAATTTCTGGACAGTTTTGAAGGTTTTTCAGCCTTTGCACATCACAATGAATCTTTTGTCTTGTCAGATCTAAAACCCCCACCTTCAACAAACTGCTGTCAACATGTTTAAGAGGAATAAGAGTGGTGCTGAAATTTTGTGTTTGTGTTTTTTTTTTCTCAGAAAAAAAATAGTTGGAAGGAGTATTTGGACAAGTTTTCAAAGCTGCTAGGATATCTTCCATTTGCCATTTAGAATAATATATTCGCTTTTATACTTAAATACTGATCCTTGAACCAGAATCCAACCAATGTAAATTTTACCATCCGACATCTGTTTTTATGTAGGTCAATGGAAAATCAGTTCAAAAATTCAAATATGAAATTATCTTTAAACATTTTAGAGCACACACACATACAATTTTCTTAAAAACACATCCTCAAAGATAAAACAAATGATGTGGAGACCTTGAGGATGAAGGAGAAAAATAGGGAGGGCTTCATTAATTCATGATGCCATTCTAATTATTCTAGCCACGATGCTCAAGAAGGAGTGAGCCATAAGCAAGTTTTGCAAAAAAAAAAAAAAGAAAAAAAAAAGAAAAGAAAAGAAAAAAAGGGGGGGGGGGGGGGGAGAAATAAACAACATGGTGCCATATTATAGATGGTACTATTGTGAAAACTTGAGATATCTTGGGGGAAGAGATGTTTAATTGGTGAGGACAAAGCATTGAATATAAAAAAATCAATTTCCACAAACTGTGGACTTCATTAATGAGTCTATGAAGACCCAAATAAATAATATATTTCTAATTAACACAGCTGAAGTGTGTCAAATGTAATGATAATTTGGTGAACACACTGTAAAAGAGAGCGAAAAGGTCTTAAAACACACAATGGTGAGATATAATGTTTTCTATACACATGCATAAAAGGTACAAATACATATTTTAGGCTATTTCAGCTTCATCCATTACTAGCAGGATCATAAAATCAAACATACACTCGTACAATCTTCTTAGACTAGCATTTTCAGTAGAATGGGGAGTGATTTTCCATGTGGCAAAGTCATATGATGGCAACAGTAAAATGTGTTTACTGAGTGTGAAGAACGTTGACTAGACAAAGCCCAGACATGAACTCCACTGAACACCTTTGGGATGAATCGAACATCAGTGCTTGACCTCAGTGCCAGGGAAAATCCCTGCAGCCATGTTCCAACAGTCTAGTGGAAAGCCTTAAGCGTCTTTCACACATCTTTTACCTTAGTGGAAAATTTGACCAACAATCCCTAAAGTTCTGTCATTTATTTTTGAGGTAATCTGAGAACTTCATATGGTGAAACATTCATCTCATTCATGTATTTTTTATGAATATACTATGATTACAATTTAATATAACTTTTTTCTTTTTTTATATATTTTTAAAATGTAATTTATTCCTGTGATGGCAAAGCTGAATTTCCAGCATTATTACTCCAATCTTCAGTGTCACATGATCCTTCAGAAATCAGAAATATGCTGATATGGAGATCAAGAAACAGTACTTATTAATGTTAAAAAAACCAAACATTTGTGCTGCTTAATATTTTTCAGGATTCTTTAATAAATAGAACATTTAAAAGAACAGCATTTTTTAGAAATAGAACATTACGTAACATTATAAATGTCTTTCTTGTTACTTACTGCATAAACTTACTGCATCCTTGCTGAATAAAAGTTTTAATTTATTTTCTTACCGACCACCAACTTTTGAATATCATTGCATATACACTACCGTTCAAAAGTTTGGGATCGATTTTTTTTTTAAAGAAATTAATACTTTTCTTCAGAAAGGACGTATGAAATTGATATAAAGTGACAGTAAAGACATTTATAATAATGCAAAATATTTATTTTTTAATGAAATACTTTTCTCTTCAACTTTCAAAGAATCCTGAAAAAAATGAATCACTGTTTGCACAAAAATATGAAGCAGCACAACTGTTGTCAACTGTGATAATAATCATACATGTTTCTTGAGCATCAAATAATCATATTAGAGTGATTTCTGAAGGAGCATGTGACACAGGAGACTGGAGTAATGATGCTGAAAATTCAGCTCTGATCACAGGAATAAATTACATTTTAAAATATATTCACATAGAAAACAGCTGTTTTACATTGAAATAATATTTAACAATTATACTGGGTTTGTTTTGTATTTTTAATCAAATAAATGCAGCCTTGGTGAGCAGAAGAGACTTCTTTTAAAAACATAAAAAATCTTACCGACCCCAAACTTTTGAACGGTAGTGTATTTTCACAGACAGGAAGGTCCCACATTTGCAGATCACGACAAAGCAGGTAAAATACAGTTTATCCGTTCTTTCCCTTTCTTCTTCGCTTCTCTGTTATGCACCCTACCTCCAGAGACTGCCAACAAATAGGCCAGCACATTGTCTCATCAAGATCAAGGAATGACCTGCTTTTGTGCAGCTCTCCAGCTGTTGGTGATGCTTTATGAGTTATGATATATATTTGTTTTCCATTCTCCTTATAATACTACACTCCCTGTCTCTTCCCGCCTTTAGACAGTTCGTTCAGGTATACAAGGAAAAATACTTTGACATATGGAGGATGTGCATGCATTTCAGATTTTGGTGTCAGAAAATAAAGTGAGGCCACCAGAAATGAAAAACAACATCTCAATTGTTTCTCCTAGCCATTCCAGGAGAAATGTCCCATTTCTCAGAACTTTATCCCGAGAAAATACGGTTACACTTAAGACATTCTACTAACTATTAGTAACTTTGCAATTTCATGTCAACTAACTCTCATTAGTAGAATGTAGTAGACTGTTAGGTTAAGATTAGGTGTTAGGGTTTGGGTTGGTAAAAAAAGTTGACATGTAGTTGCTTAGTCAGTAGAATGTCTGTTGGCAGACCATCAAAATAAAGTGTTCCTGAAATGAATAGCACATGGTTCCTGTAAAATGGCAGAAGAGTTCTCAAAAATATCTCAAATTGTGCTTGGATAACTGCAGTCAAAAGACAGCGATCTCAATATTAACTCCAACATTTCTCATCAAGTGATCAAATATGAGCTTTGCTATTCAAATACATTTTTATTCTACGAAATGTGTTTCCAGTTGTGTTTCTCCTATGTAAATTTAGAAGAAATAATTTAGGAAATTTAAATAAAAAGTTCCTCTGGCTGGTCATTATCATGGGATACTGGCTTTTTTAGTTAAACCAGCATCATTCGGCTATGCTGATCCACCAGCAAGAGCTTAACCAGTATAAACCAGCGGGCAAATTCACAAGCTGACCTTTCAGCAGAGTAAGCAAACCTGACGGACTCATTCTGACATTGATGGATTCAAACAGAGGAGACTCCTAAGGTTGGTGAGGCAGTCTGTGGTCTTGAACATACTTGGTGAGCACATCTATTCTTGGAAAGGCACAGCAGTCCCTCCATCCAGTCTGAGTGGACGAAAATCTATCAATAATTCACCAGCGAGATGAACCTGAGTGCCGGTCTCCTCGTCTCCCGTTCGTAACAGCTAATAAGGACAGCTGTAAATCTTCTAGCAGGATACGAGCCTGTATGACACAGCTCTGCAGAGCAGCTTAAAGAGAGGCACTATGTTGCAGGGAATTCTCAAATCTCCCCAGAAGTGTGCTTAGAGTTGGTACGAAGACAACTATACCACAGAGGCAAAAGAAAGCTATTATGTACTTTTATGTTTTGCGGGGGAAGACAGATAGGAGGGCATTAATAAGATTCATCCTGTTGGAGCTTTCCTCTGGAAATCATAAACTGGACAGCATGTGCTAAATGCTTGATGCCTCTTCTGGCTGTTGTCTGGCAAAGAGTCTTCACCAGAAACCTCTGTGAATTGGCTTAAATCACGGATGAATTGGTTAACGCACCTCTCCTGTGTCCCTTTTTATTATATTTTTTTTCCTGTGAATGTAAGAATTGGACAAAAGGCATAATTCGGAGAATCTTGTAATGAGTGGAGGAACATGACCTTAATATCTGTTAGTATATTCTTTTTCATTTCAAAACATTTGCTCCTGAAATGGAAGCATGAGTGGAATAATAAAAATTCTGTTGACTTTGCTGAGGCATTTTCAGTCTGAGCACATCACTTAAAAAAACTTCAACAAGCTCTTAAACTTGCTCTTCAGAATTAACGCTAGGTCAAATAGAACAGTGGTGCAAGGTGAAATAAAAATGTTTGTAGTTTTAAGATATACAATTTCAAAAGGGATGAAATTATTTTTCTGTTACAAAAAAATATTTCATTCACGACCTTGCCTTGGACAACACACACACGCACGCACGCACGCACGCACGCACGCACGCACGCACGCACGCACGCACGCACGCACGCACGCACGCACGCACGCACGCACGCACGCACGCACGCACGCACGCACGCACGCACGCACACACACACACACACACACACACACACACACACACACACACACACACGTGTGCTTTTATATTATATTTTAACCTGCAAAATAGCAAGTGTTCCATCTTTGTTTTTGCAAATAAAACAATCAGTAACCAACAAAAATTATGTTTAATTCCATCCATCCATCCATCCATCCATCCATCCATCCATCCATCCATCCATCCATCCATCCATCCATCCATCCATCCATCCATCCCTCCATCCATCCATCCAGTATTTTAAATTCTAGATGAACAACAATAAACTGGATAAATTAGAATAAACTAAAAATGAATCAGTATTTTGAAAATGTCAAAAAAATGTTCCCCCCGAGAAACTTTGCGTTCGCTCGCAAAATGTTTGCATTCCCCTGAGAAATGTGGCAAACCCTTTTGTGTTCTTTGCGAGCGAACGCAAAAATATTGCCAAATAATTTTTCCTCCCATCTCATATTTTTCTTCATGTCCCTTTAGGGGCTCTGTAGATATGCACATATTTATGTATAAAAAATAAATAAATACGTAGTCTAAAATGCAATAAAAATATATAGAAAAGTATAATGTAAAAGTTAAAAAGTTTTTAAAAAAATAAATAAATACTGCTTCTGCTATAAATGCTCTAAGAGAATATCCAGCAACAGTTTAAAGTCTGGGTTGTCTTAAGTCCTAATCCCAGGTGCTTCCTTCTCCCACCTGCCGATTTCTTCATCTCTCTCGAGTTCCCTGTAAAGAAGCTTTCATACTGATAGCGATTTGCAGACAAAGCAAAGTCATTATTTTTTCAATTGGCAGCAACAAGTTAAAGTGAACACTGGCATTCCCAATAAAAAATTCAGAAGAGTTGAACTCACGCAAACACGCAGCAGTGTGATGCGGCGACTATACAGCAGTAAAAGTTGAATAGTGACCAACAGTAGAGACTCGACAACCCACAGCATTTGAATCGCTAACAGTGTGAATGGAGCTCAAGTTTAAAGGCAAAAGCTCATAAATAATGTTGAGCTCACAGTTATGACCCAGGACAGCACATTTAAGCGGGTTGCATTTAAGCTCTCCTGCACTAACAGGCCTCCTCTGACCTACCTGGAGGTTGAGTTCCATCAGTGATGTTTTTAAAAACATTTACCGAGTACCCAGAGGGAGGGTTATGCAGCAGGGCAAGGCAGCGTCTACAGAAGGACCAGATAGGTCGTTTTATCCTCCAAATGCGGCGCAAGGCTTGACCCAAACGTGAAGGGCTGATCTATGTTGAGGGCTAATACTATAAAGAGGGGTGTGAGAGAGCTCCTGGCATTACTGAGATGGATCATGTGTCCATATCTCAGTAGGCCTTCTGCTGGGAAGAGCGTTTGATAAACTGACGACCTCAGTCAGTTGGATAAATAAACCGAGGGAGGCAGAAACAGGTCATTTCAGATCACGCTCTGTCAAGAGATCTGTTTACGGGAAGCCACCTTGATGAGCGTACCTTTGCTTTCGACTCCTCAACCTCAAGGTTAGTCGGCAATTACTGCCACAAGAAAAGAAAAAAAGAGCCTTCCAATGAGTTTCGCTGTTATCACTAGAACAACAGAGCAATCACTTGTTGGATAGGAGAGGGGGAAAATGGGACATGGAAAGGTTGTCTTCTGACACTTTTCCAATAGCCAGGTAATTGATATTGATTTTTTTTAGTGTATGCGAGTCAATGGTTCTTAAGACATAACATTCATTACCGGCGCATCTGACACTCACATAACCGTGTCAAACTTTTACGAATTACAGCATCTATCTGGTCTGACTTACTGTTAATGTGGTATAGTTGCATTTATAATGCAGGCCTTATTGATTAAGTTCGGTATAAATCAGCAATACGGAGAAAGACATCGATTTGTTCGGAATAAACTGATATATAAAGACAAATATAGGAAGTGAAGTAAATCCAATGTACCATGAGCTCAACATCTCCAATGTGCTCCAAATTTGGGGCATATTTACAAGAGAAACCACTGAAATTGGCTCACACAGAATTCACCCGTGGCTTTTATCTAAGTCTTCACGACAGGCATTATTTGGTTTGTCAGTCAGAGACGGCTCTTGGGTTTAATAATGCGGGTGTCGCTCACTCCGTGGGTGTCCAAAGGGCTTGGCAATTCAGATATAATGGGAGTGATAAGAAATGATTGACAGAAGCATCTGGACACCTAGCCGAGCTCAAAGAGCAGGCGTTTTAGACAACCAACTGTGTACAATGGTGTTTTTCTCCTTTTGGTAATAAAATAGCAAAAGAACGGAGGAGCTGTGAGCTAAAGCGGCTGTGACATTTCCTGCGAGCGCTCGGCACGTTGACCCCTCGTCTCGGGGGACCAGTATTAAGTTTCCATGGCAATGCAGAGATTTGTAAAAATGAAAATGGAAGAGAGTAAAGACAAACGTGGAGGAAGAAGTATTAATCTCTACTATTGTAAACCCAACATACACAGGTACCAAATTGATATTCGTGCCACGAAGCTGAGTGTCAGTGGCGGCGTCAAGATACATTCCCTGTAGAGAATAATTTGCGACGTATGCCGTTACTTTTTTCCCACCTTAAAAGGAGGCTCGCATTGCCTTGCCACTTATCCTGAGGTAATTTTCTTAACACATTCAACGCTGTTCAATTATTCAATGTGCTGATTTAGTATGGGAACATTCGGCTCTTGCCATTCCACAAGATAATTCTATGTCATTTCTCAACGTGAAATAAATTAACAAGGCACCAGCTGGCGTAATAATTTAGCTTTAAATCTGTTGTGTGCAATATGGACCTAAATAATATGCAAAGAAATATGTTATGCTCTGTTTTAAGCCACTTATACTATTAGTTTTTTAAACAGCAACATTTTCACTTTTAAACTTAAATATAAGACATTATTATGTCCTGAAAGGTCTCAAAGGTGTTCAGACTTTTTGTCAATACCATTAGATATGAAATTAGATATCTAGCTCTCTATCCATACTGTACATATATAATTCATTCTTGAGGACTGGGACACAACAAGCTACTGTATATATATACATGATACACACTACCATTTAACAGTTTGAGGTAATTATGATTTTTTTGGGGGGGGTAAAACATTTATTCAGCAAGTATGTAGGCCTACACTTTTGATTCAATTGATAAAAGTGTATTTATAATGTTGCAAAAGATATTTATGTCAAACAGTACACTTTCTATTCACTGTTTATTCTATCAAATAAATGCATCATGGTGAGCATAACAGACTTCTTTCAAAAACATTTAAAAAATCTTTACTGACCTCAGACTTTTGAATGGTAGTGTATGTAAAATCCATAAAACAAATTGTGATTTTTTGTTTTTGATTTTTGTGTGAATTTAATGTTTTTTTGTTTTGTTTAAAAATAAATGTAATTCCCATAATTTTAAGTAGGTTCTATTAGTATTAAACAAAAGAACAAAGTACTACTTTTAGAGCGTTAAGATATTGTTTTCAGCCTGACAGTATTGATAGTTCAGTAGAAAATGATTCATTCATTCATCAAACTGAATGCTAGATGTATCAATACTTATAATAAATATTTGACAAATAATTTTTGTATGGTGTTGAACAAGATAAAGCTTTATGCAAGGAGAAACGACTCGGGTTACGTCTGTAACCCTCGTTCCCTGAGTAGGGAACGAACGCTGCGTCGAGAACCGACACTATGGGGAATGCCCTTAGCATGACGCGTCTGAAGCATGAAAAGAACTAGTCCAATCTTGATTGGTGCTGCGTGATGACGTCAGCCGTGACGTCGCATGTGACGGTGAGCGGAAGCTATAAAAGGAGACCGGAACATAGCAGCGGTAGCTTTCAAAAAAGTCCGAAGCAAGTCGTCTCAGGGGCGCGAAGAGTGTGGCCGAGGGACGCAGCGTTCGTTCCCTACTCAGGGAACGAGGGTTACAGACGTAACGCGAGACGTTCCCTTTCAAGGGAACTTCCGCTGCGTCGAGAATCGACACTATGGGGAACGAAATACCCACTGCGCTACACTAAGAGAGCACGCCCTGGTGTGAAGCAAACTGGCACACTCAAGACGAGAGAACCTGTGAACCTGGTGTAGAGGGCAGATCCAGACTGTAATGTCTTATAAAAGTGTGAGGGGAGGCCCAGCCTGCGGCATCACAGACCTCTTGAAGGGAAACACCCGCCAGAAGGGCTTTAGAGGAAGCCACTCCTCTCGTGGAGTGGGCCCTAAGCAGAAGAGGTGAAGGCAAGTTACGCACCTCGTAAGCCGCCGAAATAGCCTCTATAATCCACCTACTTATAGTCTGCTTGGAAGCAGGAAAACCCTTCTTGGGTGCCCCAAAACACACAAGTAGCTGGTCCGACCTTCTCCAAGCTGAGGTCCTATGCATATAGACCTCCAAGGCTCGGACCGGGCACAGTAAATGAAGCTTAGCTTTCTCATCCGACACATGCGGTGGAGGATGGAAGGCCTGGAGAATTACAGGCCGTGCCATATTTGAGGGCACCTTAGGGACATAGCCCGGTCTAGGGTGGAGAATAGTTTTTACTCTGCCAGGAGCGAACTCGAGGCAAGAAGGAGCGACCGATAGAGCCTGCAAGTCCCCAACTCTTTTTAGGGACGTAATGGCAAGCAGGAATGCTACCTTAAAAGACATAAACTTCTCCGCCACCTCACCCAGAGGTTCGAAGGGCGCCAGGGATAACCCTTCAAGAACCACTGACAAGTCCCAAGGAGGGACTCTGGACTGGATGACAGGCCTCATCCTCCTTGCTCCACGAAGGAAACGAACAATAAGAAGGTGTCTCCCCAAAGTGCCCACCCCTAAAGGCGTGTGGAAGGCAGCCACGGCCGCCACATAGACCTTAAGCGTGGACGGGGAGAGCCCGTCAGAGAAGCGGTTCTGGAGGAACTCCAGCACTGAAGCCACTGGGCAGTTAACTGGGTCCAACGAGTGATCTCTACACCATAGAGAGAACACATTCCACTTCAAAGCATACAATTTCCTTGTGGAGGGGGCTCTAGAGTTTAGGATGGTCTCAACAACCTCGGTTGAGAGACCTGCACTCATGAGCTGGTCCCCCCTCAGGGGCCAGACCCACAGTTTCCGTAGTTCTGGACGAGGGTGAAATATTGTGCCCTCTGCCTGAGAAAGGAGGTCCCTCCTGATAGGAACTTGCCACGGAGGGCCTGCTAGGAGGACCATGATGTCCGAGAACCATACTCGGGCCGGCCAGTACGGGGCTACTAGAAGTAAGCTGATCCCGTACCGCCGGACCCTCTCTAGAACCCCTGGGAGCAGAGCGATTGGGGGAAAGGCGTACAGACGTAGCCTCGGCCACGTCTGCACCATGGCATCCAGCCCGAGGGGAGCTGGATGAGTAAGGGAGTACCAAAGCGGGCAGTGAGAATTCTCTCGGGAGGCAAATAAGTCCACCTCCGCCTGACCGAACTCCTTCCATATTAGCTGCACCGTCTCGGGGTGGAGTCTCCACTCCCCGGGCCTCAGCCCCTGCCTCGACAGAATGTCTGCTCCCAAATAGCTGTCCCCGGGGATAAACATTGCTCTGATAGACAGAAGCTTCCCCTGGGACCATAGGAGAACTTGATGCGCCAGTCTGCACAGAGGGCGTGACCTCAAGCCCCCCTGGCGATTTAAATATGAGACCACCGACATGTTGTCTGTTCGTACTAGAACATGATGGCCTCTGAGGTCCGGGAGGAAATGCCTGAGAGCCAGAAACACTGCCATCATCTCCAGGCAGTTGATATGCCAAGAAAGATGATGGTCCCTCCAAAGACCCCTGATGTAGCGGCCTTCCATTACCGCATCCCAGCCTGTGAGGGACGCATCCGTGGTCAAAATTTTCCTCTGACACGGTGCTCCCAACACAGGACCCAGGGACAGGAACCACGGTTTCTTCCACATGACCAGGGAACGAAGGCATCTGCGCGTTACCTTGATCGTGTGAAAAGGGTTCCCCCTCTGGGAAAACCCTCTGGTCCTGAGCCACCACTGTAGGGCCCTCATATACAGCAGGCCAAAAGGAATAACGTTGGACGCTGCTGCAAGACGACCCAGAACCCTTTGGAAGTGTTTGACAGTGACAGCCTGGCCTAACCTGAGACTCATTACTGTGGTCAGGATAGAGTCTATATGAGTGGGAGACAACTGTGCCCGCATCGTGACTGAGTCCCAAACCACCCCCAGAAAAGTTATTCTCTGTAGAGGAATTAACGAACTCTTCTTGATATTGAGCCTTAACCCCAAGCACCTCAAGTGCTGCAGAACGACATCTCGATGTTGAACCGCCAACTCCAGCGACTGTGCTAATATTAGCCAGTCGTCGATGTAGTTGAGGATGCGAATGCCTTGAAGTCTCAAAGGAGCAAGAGCAGCATCCATGCACTTTGTGAAGGTGCGAGGGGACAGTGCTAGGCCGAACGGAAGAACCCTGTATTGGTACGCTAGTCCCCCGAAAGCGAATCTTAGGAACTTCCTGTGTTGAGGAAGGATGGAGATATGGAAGTAAGCATCCTTTAGATCTATGGTGACAAACCAGTTCTCGGATCTGATTTGACTCACGATTAGAGGTATAGTCAACATTTTGAACTTGTATCTCCTCAGAGACCGATTTAATACCCTGAGATCTATAATAGGGCGCAACCCCCCATCCTTCTTGGGAACTATTAAGTACCGGCTGTAGAACCCGGTTTCCCAATCTTGAGGAGGAACACGTTCTATGGCCTCCTTTGCCAAGAGGGACTGAACTTCCTGTTCCATTACCTGACCCTGCTCTGGTTTGACCAGCGTGTGAACCACACCGCTGAACCGAGGTGGACGATATTCGAACTGAATTCTGTACCCCTTTTCTACTGTGAGCAGGACCCATTGAGATATATTTTGAAGACCCTTCCAGGTGTTTAAATAACCTGCTAGGGGGATCAGCCTCTCGGGGCTGACCTCCGGTCGTACAATCGAGATATCGGTGACCTCAAGCATTTGACTGGCAGGAACTAACCGATTTAATTTTTCTGCAGACCTCATGAGAGGGAACACAATATGCGGAGCCGGCAATTTTACGGGCGGACACTACACTATGTGTTCGCTGGAAACCGATGCGTCCCGAGGCGCACGTAGCGGCGGGAAGCATACATCGATTTCCTGAGGGCTCCGTGAAGGAGCGAGCTGTTGTTGCTCGATCACGGAGGGGACCACCCTCAGAGGCCTGCGCAATACATCAGGACCTCTTTGCCGAAGCCTTCCTAGCCTGAATGACAGTCCTCAGATCTGCCTTCGGTTTGGAAGACTTCGGTTGAGAGTGTTGCCCCTGGCCCCAGACCTTCTTCGGGGGAGCACGAGAAGCAACACTCTCCTTCTGCTGGTGCAGGTGTGAGGAGCTGGCGGCTGCCTCATGGGACTGCCCCCTGGCAGCAGACCCATGAGGCTTAGGACAACGGCGGGGGATAAGGTGTTTAAGTGCGGCTGAATGACGCTTCGATTCCTGAAACCTCTCGACGACAGTATTGACTGCGTCGCCGATGAGGCCAGTAGGCGAAATCGGGGCATCGAGGAGGAAAGCCCTGTCTTTATCCCCGACCCCCGATAGATTCAGCCACAAATGTCTCTCCGTAGCTACCAATGCTGCCATAGAGCGGCCGATGGCGCGGGCCGTCTCTTTAGTAGCACGAAGAGACAAGTCAACCGCTCGACGCATTTCTCGAATATCGTCGAGGGCGACCTCCCCACTGTCGTCCACCTCTTTGAGGAGGTCGGCCTGGTAAGCCTGCAAAAGCCCCATTGTATGCAGGCATGCACCAGCCCGACCTGCCGCCATATATGCCTTCCCAACCAAAGCCGAAGTGGTACGGCAGGGCTTGGAGGGAAGCGCCGGAGCTCTCAGAGACGATGCAGCATCGGGCGAGAGATGACTGGCAAATGACTCTTCGACCCGAGGAATCGTCCCGTAGCCCTTCTCTCTCGACCCCAATATAGTGGAATATAAATGAACATCGGGGCTGGAAAGTCGAGAGGAGAAGGGCTTATTCCACGATCTTGACACCTCGGTGTGGAGATCAGTGAAAAAAGGGAGACTCCGGCGTGAAGGCTGTAACCGGGCTTGCAGGAAGCGCTCATCCAGTTTACTTTTCTTAGTCGCTTCCGGCGTCTCAGGGGGCCAATTGATATTTAATTTGGCCACAGCCCTAGTTACAACCTCCAGCAGCTCCTCAAAGGCAGGAGAATGTGGTGATGGATTTTCACATTCTCCTGCCTCGATGTTAACAACATCTAAATCCTCGGATTCAGATAATTGCAACATCGGATCCTCTCTGCGGTCAGGAGAAGCCGCAGAGCGGGCTCCTGAGCCGTGAGCGGGATCATGAGAACTGGTTGATGAGTGTTGGGAAAGGGCCGCGGCCGCCCTTTGCGATCCCCATGAATGCAAGCGCCGCGATGCCTCGACAAACGGGGGACCTGATCCATGGGGAGCGCGAGCCTGGCCTGATTCATCGAACAGGCTCAGGCGGGCTCTGATTCATCGAACAGGCTCAGGCGGGAGCGGAGCGTTCTAAGGGGCAACTTTTCACAGTTTACACAAGCAGCGCCCTCGAACGCTGCTTGTGCATGCTCCACTCCCAAACACATAACACAGAGCAAGTGTGTGTCACCCTCGCTTAGAAAGCGTGGGCAAGGGGACGCACACTGCCTGAACTTCTTCTCCATCACAATTACCTTTCTGATACCGAACAAACAACACCAAATAAGACAGACAGTTTTCACATATAACGCTTGCTGAAGGACAGAAAGCTACCGCTGCTATGTTCCGGTCTCCTTTTATAGCTTCCGCTCACCGTCACATGCGACGTCACGGCTGACGTCATCACGCAGCACCAATCAAGATTGGACTAGTTCTATTCATGCTTCAGACGCGTCATGCTAAGGGCATTCCCCATAGTGTCGATTCTCGACGCAGCGGAAGTTCCCTTGAAAGGGAACTAATTTTGTGAGAAAATGGAAGAAGCAGGACGTTTAACAAATTTATCCAAAACAATTCCATAACATAAACTTGTATTTTTCAGTTCTGTAGTTTGTTTTGTCCCAGTACTCAAGAATCAATGAAATACAATGAAAATAATAACAGATACAAATTAACACAAAACAGCCCCAAACAGAAACAAAAATGATAACACATGAAAAGAGTATAATTTCATGTGTGCAGTGCAGGGCGTATTTCCAGTAGTAACCGAGGCTTAATCGGTAATTTCAGCAATATGTTTCCCCAGGGTCAGCAGATGCGGAGAAACTGTGTTTATCAGGGCCAAACACTGTGGGCTTGTGGGTGTACTCAAACCGGGCTCCTTTAATCACAAATGGCTCTTCAGCTTCATTCTTTCAGACTGATATTCATCTCTCTTTTTCTCACACTCATATGCTCATGAATTCATCTAGGAATAAAAAGAGCAACACACATGTGATGCTCGAAATGTGCAAAGGGACCAAAGATGGATTACTGGTGCTGCGCTGGCACATTCGTTCTTTGAAAAATGATATTAGCCTCCAAGTCCCACAAGATAAAACTAATCCTGCCGAGTCTAACATGGCACTTAGACTAGTAAAGAGCACGCCAAACTAATCACGGCCAAATCACTGCATTCATTTGCATTCTGGTTGAGTTTTATTTCACCAAATTAAACTAATTTCTCTTAAGAGAGTAATTACTGCGGTAAAAAGGAAGGGGATTCAAATACGTTGGGGTCCAAAAGTCTGAGACCACTAGTGAAAATGTTTTTATTTTTATAGTCTAATACACATTTTTTCATTTTTTTCTCCCGTTTTATTTGAACAATTATTTAACAATTAGTGAAGAACATTTGACATTTTGTACAAAGCAGTTCACAATAAAACAAATGCAATAGTGTTTTAAAATAAATCAAAATCTTGAATACTTCTTCATTTTAGACATATCATTTAAAAATCTTAAAACTTTCCAGTTTTATATGGAAAAAAAATTCCAGATATTCAAATCTGGATTTAGACATTTGGACCTCATTGTATATTCAAGAAAGAATAAACATAATAATAATAATAATAATAATAATAATAATATTTAAAAAATATAAACCTTTTTATAAAATAATTGTCCCATGGAGACTTTAATTAATGTTGCGCATCAATTGTGTGAGACTGCAAACATAACATTAGTGGCAATCGATGTGCTGTCCACCATCTTGATTGACCAATTGTCTGCCGTGCAAATCTATACCTATAGATTGTCTGTGGCACGACCGCGCCACACGGCATATCAAATTATGCTCTGCTAGTTAAAGAGTCTTTTAACCAACATTAGCAAAATACAGGCATAGGAGGTTAAGTAAATGACAATCTATTTAAAGGGGCAGGTAATATGTTGATAGAGACCCTCTACGGTTGGGTTTTAACCAAGAATTTGAAGCTTTGGGGCATGTTCCAGATCTCCGCTGGTGGGCCAATTCCCCTTCAAATGACATTCCACTGACTGACACCGCCTAATTTCCCCTGGTGAGAGAGGAATATGAAATTAAAATGAACCATATGAGCTGGCAAAACAACAGTTTAGGCAGATGAGCATTAAGGTGAGCTAATGAGGAAAATGTATTTGGTATTTATTTTTTGGCTGTGAGAAACGTTCTGTTTTATGGCGCCATCATGTTCAATCTATGTTTCCATGAGATGGCAAGTTCCAAACAGGTGTTCAATTAGTTATAAAAGAAAAAAAGCAGAACAATAGGCATTGCTTAGGGAAAAAAAAACATTATGCGACATCAAGAGTAATAAACAAATTTCTTTTTTTAATAAATGCAACAGCATTTTTTACCATGATTATTCAATTAAAACACCTTAAGGAAAGAAGTTAAGGCGAGAGATCAAAGAACTTAGAGAATAAATGCAGATGCTTTTAAGCATTAGACTGAAATCAAGTTAAAGCTTGATTCTGTAATAACAAGATAAGGGAAAGTGAGCTTAATTAGATTGTTAACGGATCCCAGCCCTCAAACGAGTCCTATATCAGCAATGACAGCCGCTCTGCTCGCCTCCACAACCTCTCCTATACGGAGCTTTCTGAATTGATATCGCGCCGCCCTTCATTCACCTGCACTGCAGCCTTCTGTGGCAGACACGCTTTTAAATGGAAATCATGCTGACAAGCAATCACTTCATAGAGTGTACTCATCCCACTCCTCCTCTCTTTTCTGCTTCATCTTTCGCTCTCTCGCTCTGCAAAGGCACCGAACGCATCTACAAGTGGGAAGTTAACTCAACATTAGCATGTTACCACAAGACGGGCGGCGTACTGTTTTATAAAGCTTGGAAATTATGTTCATGAAAAACAGGTCACAGGCCAAACAAACCAAAAAATTATACTAGAAAAAAAATACATAGAAAATGAAGCCTTTTTTAGAACCACTGTGTTTTTGTGACAATTAAGCACATTATCGTCAGAAATAATTACTGAAATGTCTTTTTATAATTGTAATTCCCATTATGTTGATTCTCATTCCATTCTCATAATTTTCTAATTAATAATTAAAACATACATTAAAGGTAGTACACAAAATTTAACTTTAAAGGATTAGTTCACCCAAAAATGAAAATTCTCCCATAATTTACTCACCCTCAAGCCATCCTAGGTGTAAATTACTTTCTTCTTTCAGCCAAACACAATCGGAGTTATATTTAAAAAAATTATATAACTAACCCCTGGCTTCTGGTAATGGCCGTACGGGGGTCTATTTCTGGCGGAAGAGTGACCTCTGACCCGACGTTTATACACCTAGGATGGCTTAAGGGTGAGTATTTTTGGGTGAACTAACCCTTCAATGTATAAATAATTATATCAATTTTTTTGGTATGAGAATTGGTGGAATCATGTTTATTGTCATGAATGTATTGTCACAATGGGTACAATCTAAAATATATGCTTAATTTACTTTAAGAGAAATATAAATTCATCGTTATACCTTACAATATGTTAACATTCGTTATCATTAGTTAATGCATTAACTAACAACAATGACCAATGCATTTGTTACAGTATTTATTAATATTTGTTAACATTAGTTGAAAAATGACCCGAGTCCTTTACTTGAAAATCAGTCTACAGGTTTTCATAGACAACCTAGGAAGTTGGGGCAAGTTTTCGTTTTTAGGATTTTGTCAGAAGCTGTTCACACATTGGCAATAAAAAAGCAATTAATATGACAATTTTGACATATAGCCCCTTTAAGTAGATTTCACTGTTAGTTTTTTTTTAAACTAATGTAGCTAACTAATGTTAACAAATTAAACTTCCTTGTAAAGTATTACCAATTTGTATATTTTTTATTCAGATTTTGGGATGCAATTTCACTTTTGTGAGATTCACCCATATGTACATTTGGCCCAGGTTTTCTTATACTTCCTCTGCAATCGTCCAGAACCAGAAATTTCACAAAGATCAAAAGAAGGCAGTCCAAATTTCCTCCAAAACCCATTCCATCATATATACCAGGCAACCTTTCATCTTCTTCAAAAGGCTATTCTTTGAGAGAGGGCAATTTCAGACACACAGCTTTGTGAAAAAAGAAAGTCAACTCTCCATTAGTTTGTCTTTTACAAATTATGCCTCCACAGAAAACCTTTGATCCTTTGTGCTAACTTAAATTCGTACATCTAATATCGCCACCTAGTACCGAACGTGTACAGATTTCAGATTATGCAGACTTAATGAATCACATTTCCTCTTTAAAACCACAGGCAACTCTTTGTGCAAACATATATGAGCCCAATTAAATCAAACAATTCACCATTAGTAAAAGAATGACCAAAATCAGTAGACCATACAGACACAAAAAAATCTGCTATATTACATATTCAAAAGGACATGCTGTAATTTTATCTAACAACTAGCTACTGTTAATAACCTCCCTTGGGCTGCACCGAGCCACACACAAACGTAATATATCCTACTGTTTGTTAAACAAGTGCACATCAGCACAGCACAGGCAAAAATTAGCTGTCAACTCAACCGCCACGATCCTACACTATTGCACAGCAGTCATGTACAATCAAGTCAAAATCAGCTTCGGAAACATGCACTCGGGCGCAGCAAAGTCAGCTCGAAAACATCAGCCCATCCGCTGACCTGTCCTACCTAAAACAGCTGATTGTATATCTAGAACAAATCCCCTGGCCTATCTCTTTTATTTATGTGTTTCCCCTATGGGTATTATTTATTTTACTGCAGTGGACGACTTTAAAGATTTGCGTTTCAGGAGCTGCCACTATCTTCCAAAGACAATCACCTTGCCATTTCAGCAGCTTTCTTGTCACTGATGTCATCTAAGTTTATGACCCAGCACAGGACCAATTGTTTACTGTACAACAACAGCAAAAGGGTCGTTAAAATCAAACATTAATATTACAATAAACAGCATAGGCCCAGTAATATGCTATTTAACTAATTAACCAAGAAATTTTGAAATAAATTGAGTAAAATAAGAATTTTTTTTTTTTAAATGATCTACAGCAGAATAAAAGGTAACACTTTATTTCGATGGTGCACACATTCTACTGACTGGAAGTAACTTTGCAACTACATGTCAACTTATTCTACTCGAAACCTAACCTAACAGTCTATTACAGTCTACTAATACTAATAGTGTGAGAGTTAGGGTGTGTTCACACTTGTAGTTCCGTTTGCTTGGTTCATTTTGTCCGAACCCCCCGCCCATGATTTTGCAAAACAAAAAAACAACAACAACAAGATAAATAAATAATAATTTATCCTTGCTGTTGTACAAGTGATTTGGCTTACAAATACAGTTAGTTACAAATAGTTTACAAATACAGTGATACTTCACTCGTGAACGTGCTAAAGACAGCAAAGGTAGATGTTCCCATCAGAGCAGTCCTGCGACCCATTTAAGGGTCACGACCTGTTAGTTTAGAGCCACTGATCTATAGAATGTCCAGGTAGACACATCAGTTACAAATAAGACAGAAATTGCATCCCTTCCTCCCTCCCTTTCGATCTCTCTCCTCTCCTCTCTGTCAGGAAAAAAGGAGCTGCTGCTATGAAGATGGATTATCCTGCTGGTGACACGTCTCCTCTCCTTCTCCGCCATCAAGGAGAGCTTGCACAATTATGCCAATTAATCTTACACAAAAGGAGTTCAAATGCACCCTGCTTTGATTAGGTCTGGCTCCCAGACAGGTGCTTGCACTCAGCATGCATCCACATCCACGCACATACACACTAACGCAGATTTGCATAAAACAATACATCTGATTATGAATTAGTCTCTAATGGCATTTCCACTTAATGAGAGTGGTGTCTTTATACCTTCTGCTGTTTGCAAGGTTAGCAAGAGCTGACAGAGACGCAATATAAATAAGTGGAATAAAACACATCTTAAAGCCGACATGAAACCGCATTTGCAACCCTTTTTATTTCACATGTGGCATATAGGGGGGAAAAAACAAGATGGGACTTTATTTTAGTAGACCTATCAATTTATAGGTTATAAAATTATACTAAGTTAATTAAATTATATACAGGTTAATTAATCAAATTAAATCACATATATGCTGAGAAAGTTTAGTTTGTATATAAGTTTATATAAGCTGGTTTATTTAAGCTCCTGGTTTCTATTGGTTGGTTAACATGTTGTTCCGCCCCAAACTCACATCATTGGCTAATCAAGCTATAAATTATTTCAAGTTGCTTTTAGATCTTTAAAGTGATTACAGAAAGTACTTTAACAATGATAAACTAACATCTCACAGGAAGTGAAACACTCTGTTGAACTGAACAACTTGTACATAATGAAGCTTATACAGTCTTTATAATGAATGTCCATATAAGAGTTTTCCACTGCATGGTACGGTACGGTACTGCACGCTTTGGCGCTTTTCCACTGCATGGTACGGTACGGCTCGGTTCGGTACGGCTCACTTATGGCACATTTCCACTGCATGGTACGGTACGGCTCGCTTCGGCTCGCTTTAAATGGTACCTGGTCTGTTGAGGTTCCAAGCGTACCGTAACGATACTACAATGTGACGTGAAAACACTGCAGATCACTGATTGGTCAGACAGAATTGTCACTACCAGCGTCATTGTATTTGCGACACGAGACACTAAACCCGCAAGATTTAAATAGCCAGTAACAGCCATCGCTGTAGCACCTGTTTTTAAAGTACTTACTTGAAAAAAGAAGATAAAAACTTCAAAAAAGAGATGGCTGATTCGTGGTCAGTGTGTGTGCGTTTGAAATGTGGCGCGTTTACAATGACGTCATGGCAGTAGAGGCGAAGCGGAAAAGAAACTGCAGTGGAAAAGAAACCGAGCTAAAGCGAACCGAACCGTGCCGTACCGAGTTGAGTCGTACTACGCAGTGGAAAAGCGAAGTGAGCCGAACCGTTCCACGCCGAGTCGAACCGAGCCGTACCATGCAGTGGAAAAGCGCCAAAAGTGTGCGTAGGCATTTGGTGTACAAGACATTGCCAAAGGAGCTTGAAAGAATGTCAGCATTTTCCAGAAATACATTAAATTCTGCAAAAAGTTCCCTGGCTGGCTTCCATCTATTGACAATGCAATCAAACATTCTGACCAGACCTCGCTGACCACAATACAACCTGGGACATGTACTTGCAAACTTGTGATTTATCCATTTTTCTTTTTAATTATTTCTGTGTTAAAGATAGGTGAGGAGGTCTAGGTGGAATACCATTCATGATCAAAGGCAGAAAAGAGAATTATTTTGTTCTAAACCACAAAGAGGGCCCACACCGCATCAAATAGTGTTTTAATAAGACTTCCCCTTAATGAATACTCAGTCTTTGCCTTTTTTACCTGACTGCAAAGGCAGAGTGGCAAGACAATCTACTTTAGATCTACTTAAACTCAAAATACTCATTCGACACCTAAATGGCTTCTTAAAATTCAAATTAGGCTCTTAGCAATCTTTGTAACTACAGAACACTTGGTTTTCCCAAAAGAAAACAAGCAATGTCTAACACGATATTTATAGCAAATAAAGCACAGCAAGGACTACTATCTAAAGTGGTAGGGTTTAGGACATTAAAAAGGGCAAGATAGACCTGCCCCAAAATAGTATTTGGACACTTAAGCTACACTTAAAATGTCTGAATATCATTACATTAGATAATAAAATATCAAACTAACCTTTCTGATCAATTCTCTGTGACTACTTTTAGTGGATTTATGAAGTCAGTGACCTGCAATTAAGCATGCTACACTAAGTGTGACAACCATTAAGCATCTAAATGCTTTTTTACCTTCATTTTGAACAGTATATATATATATATATATATATAAACTTACTTTAAGTGCTCAAACACTTTTTGGGGCCTCGTTATCTTCTCCATTACCATAAGTAATGCGCAAGGATTCCTAAAATTAAACCATAACAAACTAGACAACACATATTCTCTATAGTCTCTATCTGTTTGTGAAAATAGTGTTTAAAAGAATAGGAAAGAGATGCACAACATAGTGAAAAGAAGAAAGACGTCTCATGGCAAATCAATTTTCTGCCTTTGACTCTTCAAGGTGTAGACATGGAGTATTCATCAGCTCTCACACAGGACAGCTCAAGGACATTGACAGCATAACCCCTATGCAAACGGCCCGCCACTCTGTTTGATGAGCACCAACACCAACTTTGTATATGTAAACGACGGGCAGCCGTGGTCTGCACACACTGACAGATGCAGACGCACTGAACTTTGCCTATCTCAGTGTGGTCAAACGCAAGCGCTCCGGGTCGATGGCATACTGCTCTTGTATCAAGCTGGGTCTGGCTGAGACAGAGACATATGTTTGTTGATAAAGGCTGGTCTGGCAGGGACGCTGACCTCCTACTAAGTGTGCAGAGAAGTTGATTAACACCCTGCCTTTGCTCAGGATGGAATATTACTGGTCACCTGATAAACCTGCAGAGTCCTGTTATGAAGGACTGCGTGATCCTTACTGGAGCTGTTAATAAGAGCATCAGGCTTCATTTTAATATCTATATTTTAACATCATAGTCTAGGTAGGCAGTCCACTATCATTTTTGAAAGAAGTCTCCTATGTGCACCAAGGCTGCATTTATTTGACCAAAAATACAGTAAAACTGTAATATTGTATTAATGTAAACAATAATTAATTTTTACTGTAATATATTACATCTGTACATCTATGGCTGTGACGGGATATCTGAATTTTCAGAATCATTGCTCCCGCCTTTAGTGTCACATGATCCTTCAGAAATAATAATAATAATACATTTTATTTGTAATGTACCTTTCTAAAACTCAAAACGCTAATCTAAAATATTCTAATATGTTAACTATAAAGCGAAATCATTCTAATATGTTGATATGACACTCCAGAAACATCTCTTATTATTAAAAATATTGAAAATTGTTTTGCTGCTGAATATTTTTGTGGAAACAGTGATACATTTTTTTTCAGGATTCCCTGATGTATAGAATGTTCCACAGAAGTTCAATAGCACTTTTTTTTTTAGAATTATAAATGTCTTTACTGTCACTTTGGATCAATTTAACACATACATGCTGAATAAAAGTATTAATTTCTTTCAAAAACAAATCTTACTGACCCCAAACATTTGAACGGTAGTGTGAGTAATACAATATAATTTGCATTCACATTACCCTCACTTATTTAAATTTTATATAATCATATTTGTATATGTATATAATATTTTATTCTATTTTAAGGCAGTGTGTTTGATAACAGGGCACACATTAGAGATCCGCAGTACACGTCTGCAGAAAATGTCCCACTATGAGGCTCTTGTGTTTAGGAGAGTGAGCAAATTACAGAAGGAGATAGAATGAAAGAAAGAGAAAAGAGCAGTTGAAACTTAAACACAAAGCCCACTAGAGACATATCGTTGCGACCCTTAGCAGAGACATGCTGAGACATGCTTTTTCTCTGGCTGCAGTAGTGGGATTCCACAGGCAGAGATGAATGGCCAAAGTCAGTGGCAGTGCTTTGTTGCAGTGAATAACAGAAATGATTTGACAAAGACATTATATCAAAAACCAGATCTGGAGCATACCGCAGTATTGTGGACTCATCATCCCACAGTCCAATTGACTGTTCATGGATCAGACTGGAAAATCTTTGGTTTTGTAGCATCTTATAAAAAGACTGCAAATAGAGGAAAGGCTCGGCAGAAACGACTAATGACATCTGAGTGGGATAAGGGAGTTACCTGATGCTTTCTCGGAGGGCATCGTTGCCTCTGCGCCAGGTGATCGTGCCTCGAGGCGACATCTTGGGTTTGCATTCAATGAGAACATCGCCACCTTCTTTCACTAAAATGTGGCTCTTCAGCTGGTTTTGGGAGAAATCAGGAGCAATAGCTGAAATGAAAGAGCAAGTTTTCAATTATATTAAGAGTATATATCAACAGAAACTTCAAACCATCATAGCTGAAACTCTGTCTCATGCAACTATTTTCATTACATACAAATAAAGGAATATTTTATTATCAAAACAAGTAAAGTGGCAAGACAAAATTCACTTTTAGATGATATCGACACACTTGAAATGGGCTGTCTTTCTCTTAAAAACACTTTATTTTCAATAGTCCACTTTAGACATTCTACAAACTATAAGTATCTTTGCAACTACATGTCAACTAACTCTCATTAGACTGTCTGCTTAATACTTGCTAAGTCAACTCATTCGACCAACCCTAACCTAACACTCTATTAATACTCTAATGAGAGTTAGTTGACATGGAGTTGCAAATGAATGAGTTAGTAGAATATCTAAAGTGGGATATCGAAATAACGTGTAGACAAAATAAATCAACAGGAAATAAATCAATGGGGTAATTTTAAATGACTCATAATTACATTATTCAAAGTTACTGAATGATTATAAAAACAATCCGATCACTAGCTATGTTATTGTGCAAACAGAACAGGCTGAAAAGGTCAGAGCTGTGGCCTAGCGGTTTGCTTTGTGGTGCTCATTTGGTCACAAGTTTGAATCCGGCTTTGACATTCCCATTCCCCCCTCTTATCCCCATTATTTCACATCCCCCATTCTTATTGTGCCAATAAATAAATGATACACAAAGAACCACTGAAATATTTAACAACAATAATATTTAACAACTTAAGACCATTATGCATCAGGCCAATTTTTCAATTCGTCTTTGTCCATAATTACAGGTATGCAGACATGAGGATTAAGGACTAGTTAGAGCACATCCTCTCTAATCATTGTACTTCAAAGAAAGACACGTGTACGTGGGTACGTATGATGTAGAAACAGAGATGGAAGAACAGAGGCTTGGCGTATGTAGCACACTTTAATTATCACACGCTCTTTTTCTCTGCTAAGAAAAACAAAGGGAGAATGTCACGTCCTTTCCTCTTTTTTTTCCACATTCATCACTCAAATGAGTTTTTATTATGATAATTTCTCCGGCTCTACAATCTCCACACTCTTTTTTTAAAAGGCACCTCAATTATTTTATCTGCGCAAGGGACTGACAATTATTTTCCTGTAAGTTCAGTTTCTTGGCAACTTTGGTGGCTGAATATTTATGGCAAATAAATAAACATAGAAAGCGTCTCCGGTTACTTAACCTTAGCCCAGTTCCCTGAAAAAACGAGAACGAGATGCTGAGCTTGATTTTAAGCGCTATATGGAAAAACGTCTTTGTTCAGACGGGATCAGGAATCGGAATTCACTGGCTAAGCTGTATATTTTTGATTCAGTTAAAAAGAACGTTCTGTAATCATGATACACTGGTTGCTCATCTGTTTCGCGATGTAAATTCAATAGCGGTGTTGTGGTGCCATTAAATAAGTATTGCGGGATAGGTATTTTAGTTTGGTATTCGGAGAAACAAGCAATGACATGAGTCTTGGGCAGGGCTATCAGTTTATCTAACCAATGGTAGATGGGGGATGGTTTGGGAAGCCTGTTTGAACCAAATGCTATTTTTGTTGTGTGCTACTAGTGAGGCATACATTAACTTTTAAACAACAAAAATGTCCTTGACAGAAAGTCACCCTTGAATAAGAATGAAATTCCTTTTGGCCCATGCAATGAACAATATTAAACATCTAATTTACATTATGACTCATAAGTGGCCATTATCAAGAGGATACAGTTGAGATAAAGAGTGTAAGCTTTATTAATGCAGTCATTATTCTGTAATTTACAACTTTATACATTTACAAACCAACACTAATATTTCAGTCAAACTCGATTAACCGGGTTTCACTCACCGATAACTCTGAGTTCAGCATTGGAGTACACTTCTCCATACTTGTTCCCAGCCACGCACTGGTACATTCCAATATCGGAGAGCTCCAGGCGAGTGATGGACAGGGCGCCATTAATGACCTGCAACCTCTCCTGTGGAAAACAGGATATCTCCGTTAAGAGTCTTTTACTGAGACTGCTAATCTGCATAAAAGCACAACGTGTCTGGAAAGGTAAATTACGTCTGGAGGTTGATGGAAACCATCATAAATCTGAGTGTTCATTACTAATGGGAGACACTGCGTAGGGAGGCTGCTCAAAAAACGATGGTAATAAATCTGTATGTTTATGAGATGGAAATAAAGCTCCGGCTTGTTTACTTCTTAACCAGAGCTCTGTGGACACGTCGTTGGGAGGCTGGATGATGTTTGCCATTATAAACAAGCTGGGCTAATATTTTAATGCTGACAGCTTTATACCATTTGGAGTATGTGATGGAATGAAGTTTGCATATCTTCTGATGTTACCTAAACTTGTTTGATGAATATAGAGTATTAAAAAAACAACATAAAATGGGTCAACCAGGTTTCAATACTCCCAAGACATCTTAAAACATCAGGACACTGCAATCAAAGGTGTGTGTGTGTGTGTGTATGTGTGTGTGTGTGTGTGTGTGTGTGTGTGTGTGTGTGTGTGTGTGTGTGTGTGTGTGTGTGTGTGTGCAAAAGGTGAATGTGATTTCACCATGTACAACATGTTCCTGGATCAACATCTTTGTTGATTCTGGAACAACATTCCAATCAAACAATTGGATTTGAGGGACAAGTTTACAGTTTTGGCTTAAAACCAGGGTTAGGTGCTTCTACATCAGTGCTATTCACCAATCATTTCCTTCTGATTTTAGGGTTAACTTATGGGCAGGGTTAGGTTTAGGGGTAGGGATAGGATAAAAATTTCGGATAGGAAAGTGGTTCCAGGACCAACTAAATATGTTGATCCAGGAACATGTCTAAATTGGTAAAATCACGGTAACCGTGTATGTGTGTGTGTGTGTGTGTAGCTTCAGACACAGTCACCTTGGAAAGCATTTAGTTTCCACCTCATGTTTCCTCCAACAGGCATAAACAACATTTTAAAGGCTCATAAAAAGACAGGTTCATATTAAAAATTAAACATGAGAAGTGGCAGAAATTCTGTCCTTTAATATTTCTCATTTTGCCCTTTAACTTTATTCTTCATACACAAGGAATGCTTCACCCAAAAAGGAAAAAAAAAAACGTCATCACAGCCATGTTGACATTCAGACCAACATGATCGTGCTTGATTGTGCTGATTGCGAGTGTGATATTGCTTTTATATATCAGTTTAATAATTCAATAAAAGAGAAGTTAACATTTAGTAAAATAACTCCAAGCGAAGCCGAAGAGAAATCTACTGCAACACACACATCTCCAATCAACACAGTTATATCATTCCTTAATGAATCTGTGTTTTTGAATGATGCGGTGGAGTAAAAGATTCAACGACTTATTCATAAAGACAATCATCCTGAGTGATTCAGTGTTTTAGAAAGAAACGGTTGGGGAAAAGATCCACTCATTCATATGGCCATTCAAGTGTTTCGTTCCGGAATGATTCAGTGTTTCTGAACGAATCGACTGAGTGAAAGATTCCAAACTCACTTATAAAGGAAGTGTTCTTTTTCATTCCTGAATGAATCCGTTTTTTGAACGAATCGGTTGAATTAATGATTTAATGTCTTTTATGAATAAATGTTATTTATGTGGGGAAATAAGCCAATTAATTTTTAATTTTGAAGTCAGAAGTTAAACCTAAACAATAGCTATTTTTTTTAAAAATGTGTTCAAATTTGTAAACATGATACTGTTTTAACTTCTATATATATATTCTATTTATCATTATGTGTCCCCCTGGATGTATTTGTAAACCTTTCAAACTGACCTTAAAAAAGTGTCTCACTTTTGATGTAACCTGCTGAAAGAGTCCCACCAGATGTGCAGCTTATTCGGAATAGCGCTCTTACTATTTCTGCCATTTATGGTTGTAATGCCATGCAGAGTTACTAATGACAGAACTTTAATTTTTGAGTCAACATTTTTGAAGAATTCATTTTTCATTTTCCTTTATTGTTTATAAAGTGCTATCTGTAGGCACCACTATATAAAAAAGCAATTGGTCCTTCAGATAATCTGCATTTGAATGAGATGTGTGCCGGTGTAGTCTGAAATGGAGAGAAAGAGGATGGGACAAATAAGACTTCACAGAAAATCACATGGTGGCATATAGCAGTTCGAAGTGATGCTTCACTTTACTACTGCACTAATTAACCGTGACATTCCTCTTAAATCAGCAGTTGTGCACGTGGCGGAACCTGAGGGAGGGAACCATCTGCACGTCTGCGCTGAAATGCAGTGAATGGCAATGTCACTGCTCGAAATCTGTAGGGTCAGGATATAAATCGAAATGCACGACTAGAGTTGCGGCAAATTCTTATCCTGATATGAAGTGTGTGTGCATGGCTGCATGGACGTTTTCATTTCCTAAGTCTTGATTTAAATCTACGCCTTCTAAAAGATGATAATGTGTCCTTTTGTTCGAAATACCGTGCATGTTAGGCCTCATTACCAGTTCCTAGCTGTTGTAAACACTCCGTTTTATGTTATGTGGTACATTTTAAATGAAACTACTACAAATATAAGCTAGGTTCTGTGTATGCAGTACGAGCTGGTATTAAAAAAAACCCTGCAATGATACGGGTGAACAAGATCATTGACACGTTTATTACTAGATTAGCCAAGACACGGTATGTGCCTCACATTATATTCCTTTCTCTTAGTGACTAGAGCGTCACAGTGATTTACAAAGAAGAGGTTTTTAGCTGGTCACCTTTGCAATGCTGCGTTCCAATAAGGCAGAAAGAACATGAAAAGTCCCAATTGATTAAGCACAATGAAAAAACAAATGGTACAAGTCAACAACCCATGCTTTTGCTACATCAGTGACCTTTAGTTATACAATTGATTAAAGCTCTGATGCTGACAGTGACATTTGGAGATTGTAATAATTCTGCACTGATTAATTCATTTAACCGGGATAAATTGAAAATCAACATTTCAGAATCAAAATGTAAGCCAGGACCATGATTCAATCAAGAGATTGTTGTGCCCTTGGTACATTAGTCTGCCATAGTACAAACTGGGTGGTATTTATTCAGTGCTCAAAGAGACATGCTTCCAGAAAAGCACAGGGCATAATTTTTAAAACCATAAATACAAAACAGAAAGATTGTATTGCATTTAAAATTCAAGTGCACCTTTTGGCAATTGCCTTGGCACACAAACACACCTGTAAAGCATTGATCATTATGCAAATTTGGTTTTCAAACACATATTCACTCAACAAATGTGGATCCCGACCAGCAAAATCTGCATTAAAAATCCTTTTCTGAGGTCCAATGCATGAAAATGAACTTTAATTTGAGCTTTTTTGACTGCAGTGTATTCTGTTGGAACCGTTCTCTAATAAAGTGCAAAACAATGAAATGGACAGACTGCTAATTATGCAGTGCTGATAGATATTCTAATCTGGTGGCTTGAAAGATGAAAAAGAATGAGTGACAGATGTAAGAAGAAAGACAAGTGACTATGGTTCTGAGCACATAAACAGCCCTATACAGAGTCTCTAAGGGGATCAATATCTTTTGTTTTGTTTTTACCCACATCGCATAGCGAAGCTAATTTACATGAAGTTTACTGATTTGTTTATTCACCACACCATAGTTGTACCAAAGAGCTACTAGTCTCTAAAAATAACCTCATGTTCTGAGAGTTTGGGATTCTGGGTGAAAGGCTCTCAGTGGAGACAGGTTGCATATTACATAGAGTGTCGAGACATAGGCTGTAAATGTTTATCACCTCTTTCACAAAAGTTTAAATGGATTTCAGAGAAAGACAAAACAATAAGAGCTTGTCTAGTGCACAATAAAGGTTTATAAGCCTTCTCCTAAAGGCCTGCAAGAAAACGGGCTTAAAATCTGCTCTTTTAACTAAGAGTATCTTGTTTCTTGCATTATGAATGACTGAACTAAATCAAGCCTTAATGTTGATTAAATGTATTTTACTTTATTTAAGGTCTTCTTAAACGTCTTTCATATGCTGAGGTTGTGGTGTTTGGAAACCAGTAATGATGTTTATGTAATGATGATTAGAAGAGCCTTAGTTTGCATGTTCCTCTCTGCACCTTATTTAAAGTTGACATGAAATCAAGACTGTCCTATTTACTTACTTAATGCACTTTACTGGTCTGGTTGTGCATAATTTATCAGAGCATGTTATTAAAAGAAAAAAAATGGTTGTCATTTTTCATGATCCAATAAATTCCCAATGGATACAAATCAAGCCTCTACATTTGTTTTTCACGTTGAACACTCTGAAAAGTCACACGAGGGAAGTAAAATGGGTTGAAAAGGGCATTTCATATCACCTTCAACCATCTAAAAAATAACTTTGACAAACTCGCAAAAAAGGAAGAGGTATGAAATGAAAATGTGTTGGTTCAATCTTTAAAATGTGTTGTTAGGGAGTATTGGTAGTGCTTTCTTCTAGCTATTGCCACCCTGAGTTTATTGCATTTTTGGGGAGCTATTATAAATATCCACCACAGAACAAGTGGTGGATATTTGGAAGCTTTTTATGTTCTCAATTTTGTCTTTTCCTATTGGTTTGATAATTCTGGAGTGGCCTATATAGAAGGTCCGCAGAATGACACATTAGGTACTCCTTTGGGATCATGTTGATTTAGATGGTTATAGAGAAGCCATTAAGGAATACACTTTAAAGCATCGGTCTCACGAGGTTAATAAAGATGGCTGGTCTATGACTGTTACCAAATCACTGATATAACCTAAAAACAAGACAATACGTTCCTCAACTTTCTTTGTATTGTGCATTCTGTTTGACACACTTGATATGATCTGTAAAATTATACACTTTGTACTAAACCTATATTTTCAAATAGATTTAAAGGAAGAGTTCACACAAAAAAAAATGCTATTTTTTTTTACTCATGCCAATCCAAACCTGTCTCATTTTCTTTCACGTGTGGAACCAAAACGAAGATATTTTGAAGAATGTTCCAACTGTTTTTAGCCATACAATGAAAGTCAAAGGGGTCCAAAACAACAGTAACCCCAGCTGACTTTCAGCGTATGGACAAAAACAGTTGGAACATCTGTGTTCCACAGATGTCATGATGGTGAGTAAATGATGAATACAACTGAAATCATTAATGCAATTTCTATTATTAATAATTGTCAGTGTCTGTTTTAAAAAAAGTCTGGTGACCGTCCTCAAACCGCAGAGGTGAACTGACCTCAGTGGGCTCCAGGTTCTCTCCATTCTTCATCCACCTGTAAGAGGGTTTGGGTTTCCCTGTGGCCTTGCATTCCCACAGCAGAGAGTCATCGATGGCCTTCTGCACATCCTGGGGCTTCTCAATTAGCTGGGGGGAGGCTGAAACAACCAACAGCAGAGGTAATGACTACACAGAATAACATTAACCTTGATTATTACCAGTTACATGTCCTTCAAAGCGGACTTACATTCTTAGAGCCATGAACTGTGGTAAATAATGCCACATAAGGAAACAACAGGAGTGACAATAGAAGGAGTTGAGCCCAAATGATTCACACTTCCACTTAAATGGGTATAGAAAGGAAATCACATCTAATATATTAGTATTGTCTAAAAGCTAATACCATAAACTACCTCAACCTATACCGTTAGGGTAAATTATGGCTTAATTATAAACAAGCTGTATTGATCTTTATCTTTTAAATACATGTAACTCAAACCAAGTAAATAATTGACAGAGAGCACATTTAGGGAATCATTTATGGGCATTTTCTCTAAAAGGAAACTAAAAGACAGATAAGAATGGGTAGAACACTTACAAACAAACAATAAACAATGCGAACACAAGGTTTCTGAGCTAAGTATAAAGTTTATCCGATGATCGATTTTCATTGCATTCTGAAAATAGGAAGTAGTGATGTCTGATTCATTATCCGTTCTTTGAAATCAAATCTATTCAATCAATCATTTATTCACAAAATCAGTCTAAATGATTCAGTCATGATATGATTCTTGAGTTTAAAACGTACTGTTAAGTCACTCGACGGGATGATTATCGGTGAACGGCTTACATTTCGGTCACTTTATTGCTATTAAAACTATTTTATGACTCCAGAATATTTGAAATACATCACTTAGACAACCTTTTTGTAATTTTAATGCAAGGTTTTCCACTGATTAAATCTTCAACTTTAACATTTGGTCCCCCAATCATGAACATTTGGATACAATGTTGCTTTTATGGGGATTTTGCATGGCAAGCTTGAAAAGCCCTAGTCTATTGGGCACTAACTGCACTAAAAAGACACAAGCAATTCTTTGAAATCCTTCTGTTTTTGAAAAAAAGAATGAAAGTCAAACAGATTTATAATTATAACATAATAGCAAAAATGATGACAGAACTTTAATTTTTGAGTAAACTGTACATTTAATTATATTCCTGTTTCTGCAAACCAGTCACATTTCAGTCGCAAACTGTTAACCATTTTCTACTGGAGACCGAAGTGCTGCTCGGATCCCTTAGTCACTGCCACTCAGTCTATCTCACACTCACTGGGAGAGTATTGACTTTTAAACCCACTGTTTAAATGAGAGTAAGCAGTCAGGGCCTGACTTAGCCTTGCCCACGGGGCACACAATCACTCTCAACATTTCACGCCCACAAGTCAAACTTGAGAGGAATGAGAGGTAGAGAGGTCAAAATGAGCTCTCAGCATCCTTAATACCAACTCAATGCTTATTCAGTGGCATACTGCGTTCATGATAGATGTTGTCGGTGTCCCTCTCTAGCAATCATAATGTACTCTATGAAAGAACATACCTTGAGCTTTTCTTTGTATAGGGAAACTCTTTATGTGAGAATAATTTGGTGAAACGTACGTGACCTCCAGACCTACCAACCGGATGGCACACTTAACCATTACTTGTGTCTCTTTAAAGTGTTCATATCCATATCATGAAGGATTAGATACGGGGTCAAAAATAGTGTAGTAAAACTAAATGACTGTTTTTGATGCATAAAAACATTGGCTTGCATAATATTTTTTGGGGGGGAAATGCTCAAATTTATGACATGACCCCTTAATAGTTAATGAATCATCCTTGAAACATGCCTCTTTATATGTGTTCCTGTCAGAGGTATGCAATCCTCAGAGCCAAGCCAAGAAAAGGACTAATAAAGGCAACAAAAACATTTGTGGGCAATTGCTAATCAAGCCAACGTAAGCAGAAAGAATGAAAGTCTCCCCCTGCTTTGCTGCTGCTGCCGGTGGAAGTGATAAACATGAGATACACTTATTGATCGCCTCATTCCCCCGCTCTGCTGACGAATGTCTCGTAGGCCTAATTCCATGGGACTTCAAAATAAGATTACAGATTTTTATCACCTGGCTGGAAAAGGGAGAAACAGTGGGGAAGAGAATGAGAGAGACAGAAATAGAGGGGAAAGGAGAGAGAGATCCGAGTGGCAGTAAAGAGGTCTGTCCTTAGGCTAATCCTGCAACAGAAGAATTCCAGAGCCGCGTACGGGATAAGTGTCAACCTGCCACTGTTTAGTTACATGCCTGCTGTGACTTAGAGGTGTGTTGTAAATAATTGCGAATAGCTTAACGCATCAAATGGCAGATGGTGGCCATCTTAACTAACATTTGATGTATAGGTAACAGACATACAAATACAAGTCAAATGAACTTGAATTGACACTCTAATCACACTGAAAGCCTGAACTTGCATCGAAATATACTTTCATTTTAGTAAATATTTTGTTTGTTTGTCATTTTTTTTAGTCAAATTACTCTGCATATAATTTCAGCTGTGGTATAATATTTATAATATATAATATTATAGTAATATATAAGATAACAAGTTAGTATATATATAGTTATATATATATATATAAAATGACACAAATATATATATATATATATATATATATATATATATATATATAGTTAACAAGAAACTGCAAAATGAAATCAAATATTTAATACACTATACTACTTTAATATAATACATAAATTATTTTAAGTTTCTGAAAGAAGTCTCATTTATTTGATCAAAAGAAAAATACAGTTAAAACAGTAACATTGTGAAGTTTTCTATTTAAATATATTTTAAAATGTACTTTATTTCTATGATGGCAAAGCGTAATATTCAGCATCATTATTACTCCAGTGCTGCTAAATATTTTTGTGGAAACAGCATTTTTAAATATAATTTCTTTACCATCACTTTTGACTATTCATTTCTTTAAAAGAAAAATTACAGACTCCAACTTTTGAATGGTAGTGTATGTTAATTTTAACAAAAATGTCAAAATTTGTTCCACAAAAAAATAGTTAATGCATTGTTAATAACAGTATTGTTTTCAACAACACTAAATTAAACCAATTTACTTATCGCATTGACATCATTTTAAAATCAAATATTTCCTATGAATTTTTTTTTGTCTTTGTTATCATTGAAGAAATTCAAAAACCCTTCATTAACAAACATTTTTCTCAATAATTTGGTTGATGAGATAAATGCTGGTTTAGTGTGAGATATTTCTATCAGAAATCTGCATCTTATTTAACACCCACAGGTAATCCAGTTTAACCAGGCGCTAAAGGTCTGTCTCCTTCTACTTATACTGTGGCTGACTTATAGACAGAAGAAGAGGTGAGACGGTGGTGGAAACGATTGAGGAATAGGGGAAGCGAAGCGAAAATCGAGGCGAATTATCATAAATATCAAGTCTTTTCAAAACAGAATGGTGCACGAGAGCTGAGAAGCGAGAGCATTAGTGAAACACTACCACACCTACGACGAATCGCCTCCCTGGCTGGATTATATTAGCTTTTACAATATGCAGAAGCTATTTATCTAATTAATACATTTATAAATCACCGCTATGTTGCGCATCTGGGAAGCCCATTAGGAGAACTTCCCTTTTCTAGGAACCTGTCCCCCCACATTGCACATTGTTTGGAACATAAACAACGAGACAACAGGGATAATAAAAGATTCAGCGAGCTCTGTGTAGACTATTCCTGTAAATGGGCCACTGGGCATGCAAGAGCCAGTGCAAGATCCCATAAGGGGAGGATGAATCCCACTGCTCTCTAGCCTACAGGTACTTACTTAATAGGTAGCTGTCTTGTATGAACAATGCCACAGAGCCAACACGGTGGTGAAGGGAAAAGGTTATGAACCCATCATTTTAAAGTCCATATTTAATATGCTTCACTTCATAAGCCTCTGAGTCAAAATACACAACCTAGACACCTATGCCTACCCATTGGGGTCTTATTTTACAATTCATGCCGATTTGCACTGGTAAACAAATGTAGGCCGAAGGTGCGCATGCAGTTAATAGAATGTAAATGTAATTTCCAAGTTTTTTTCTTTGTTTCACTGTTTGGAAGACTGAAATCCTTCACTTATAAATAGTTGTGACTCAAGTAAATCAAGTAAAGTGAATAACAGTAAAATAACACTGCATATAAAATAAAGATGAATCCTTATTAAAGTTACATGAGTTATTCAGTCAAGTACAGTGTGTGACTTATTTGTCTTTTATTGTTTGAGTAACATTAAAAAGAGAGCCGTAGCAATATTAGGCGGCTGTCACTTTAATACATAATGCACTGATCCAATACTGTACACATGCATTGTCTTTCTTGACTGTTCACAATCACTTAAGACATAATCTACTATGTTTGCTAGGATACTCGCCAAGACAGGCATGTTGAATTTGTCTGTTCAAGCAAAAGAAGACGTGAAAGCGAACTCAGTTTAGTTTTCAAACGCTGTCTGAGAGGTGGCTTTTTTGTGCGCAAGTTCTCAAAAGCATCTTGTTGCACTTGAATGTTTAAAAAACTTAAAACTTAAAAAAACTTCTCTATTTTATCATGCACCAGGTGAAAATGATAAATCCTATTGCTTTGAAAATAATAGCCTTTCCCTTAATAAGCCACACAATTTCAAGTATCATTCATGACCATAATGCAAACAAGCAAGCACTTCTAACTAAGCCTTTAATTCTGACAATCTTCAGTTGGGTCGAGATACTCCAAAATGTGGATAGACTCCTTGATGGATAAACAAAAAATGATGCTGCTCTGCTGAGTGTTTTCCTGGCATTTGTGCCCCTCATCTAAGTATAGTAAATTTAACAGCTTTGATCTGGAGTCAAATTGGATGCCAATCACATTGCCATCTGGTAGAAAGGAACACACACATACATGCGCACACACACACACACACACACACACACACACACACACACACACACACACACACACACACACACACACACACACACACACACACACACACACACACACACACACACACACACACACACACACACACACACACACACACACACACACACACACACAGAAGGTCAGGCACAAGGTCACCCTCTCATCTTTTTAATCTGGATAAAAATATTAGAGACATCACGACCGGGAGGCTTTAATCATTTTGATGCACTGTTAAAGCACAACATCCGGCCTTAAGTTGATTTTCTGCTGGTCAGGGCTGAAGAATGGAAAGGCAGTCCGGCATCATGTCCTTCACTTCAATAAACGTGACATGTGGCTTTAGCTGTTCAAATATTCATGCACCTTAAGACAACTTACCAAAGAAAGACAGCTTTCCCTGAACAGAGTTTCTTCCTTTCGAGTTCTCTGCCACACACTCGTACGTCCCCGCGTCCTCTTGCTGGAAGTAAGGGATCTCCATCACGCCACTGGTTTTCCTAACATCCACTTTACGAGCGAAAGGGACTCCGTCCACCCGATGCCAGCTTATGGACGGTACCGGACTGTGTGAGACATCAAAAACACAAAAAGAAATTCAAGGACTGATTACATCCTCTTTCTATTGAGGGCATTCTTATAATACTTACTTTCCCAATGCGAAACACTCCAGACGCACGGTTGAACCTTTGGCCACTTGAACGACCTCTGGAAACTGTACTTCAATCTTTGGCTCATATTCTCCCATAACACCTACAAAAAGAAACACTCAAATGTCACTCAAATGCACAATTATTTCCAACAAAAGTATCAATTACTCCATCTGCAATTGCAAATTAAAAAGCAGCTGATCTTTTTTTTCCCCCTTTCATTATTATTGCATGATTTATTTTGTCCCTTCTGAAAGACTTTTGGAATAGCAGGGAGCCCTGATATCTCCTTCTGTGTTTTTGTGAGGTGTGCTATCGGTCTAGCGACTAAGCTGTCTGAGGGGAACTCAAAAAGATGCTTATCTGTAATGTCTAACACTGGCCGTTTATGTCAGCGCTGCCAAATAGGAAGGGTTGAAGAGAGGCAATCATCTTCTTCTGTAGCATCCCAGGTAGAGAGACATGTACAATGGGGTTTGAAATTGTGCCTGGAGATCACTCTGTGACAGTAGCCATTGAGTGGCTCATGTTGGTCATACACTACTGATACAAACATCAGGTTTTTAGACAACATGTTTACACCACAATTCAGGCAAGGCATTGGGTGTCTGCCAGTGGGACCTAAAAAAATGCAAAGACACACGTTGGGTTTCCATGTTTTATGAGGACATTCCATAGACGTTTTGTCCACATCGTAAGGTTTACCTGAACCATACACACACACAAACACACACCAAAGTTTTGAATGATATAGAGTGTATATACATACAGTATATGTTATATTTGTATGTTACTACATTTGCATTAAAATGTGCTTGAAAGCTTTGGTAAAAATGACATAAATGTGATTGTGGGCACCTTTGACTAATTAAACAAAACATGTCCTGGAAAAAAAGGATATACATTTAACTTCCTAAAGCAACAAATTTGTCAGCAATCAATTAACTTTGCTATTATAAAAGCAAAAATAAATGTATCTCTTACAATTCTTAAATACAGTGTTGGCACCAACCAAAGCTACTTTCAGATAATTGTGTAAACAATAATTTAAAGTGTAAGTAGAAGACAACACACAAAAAAATAATATATATATATATAGATAGAATGCTAAAAGCTAGAATTGTTGTTTAATTTTTTTTAATACTTAAAGGATATAAACATTAAATGATAAATGATAAATTATAAATGATAATTTGTTTGTCTGTTATGACATTTTTACAATTTCTTTTTTTATCACACCATGAGTGTGATCAAATTGTAAATACACAAAACCCAACAATTAGATCTGCCTAAGACAAATGACCTTTCAGTTTGAGGGCCTTTGATAATGGAAGCCTAGAGGCACCAAAGATGCTGCCACAGCATCTTAAAGTTAGCAGAGAAACAGCTTATTAACCTTTGTATAAAATTTGTATTCAACTCTTTTTATCTCTTGTAGCTACATAATTCTATGACGCATATAGGATGGATTGTATATATATTGAGACATCGACAAGCATCCTCACCGTCAGTGCGCAGGATCAGAGGAGTGGGTGGGCCTTGGACGCGCGTCTTGGTGACAGTATTGGTCACAACACAGGTGTAGTTGCCCACATCAGATGGCTCAACTTTGGCGATGTATAGATTCCCTGTCTCCTGGGACACGAATCGACGAGAATCCTGCTTCACGAATGACGGGTACTCATTAAAAATCCAGGAGAACGTCAAAGCTGTAACAGAAAGAAAAGGAAAGATGGAGAAAAGACCGTGAACATCACACATGAGAAGAAAGAGGTCATTCTTCTGCCCGGAAACTACATTTGCATAAACATAACTAGAGTACACGCTGACATTTCCTCTCTCAGCAGAGCCTAAATGGCATATGTGGGCTCTGCTCATGAATCTTGCGCCTCCCCAGAGTTACTAAATTAGCATTGGGGCTACATGCTAGGGTGAAAATTAATCAGCCTGAGGAGGGTTGTGTGGCTTAGGGGGTGGAAATTAATGACAGAAAGGATAACCAGTGCCCTGTGATTAGTTGGCCTCTATTCAAGTGGGAAAGTGGTCGTGTGTAACCAATGTTCAAAAATCCAGAGAGCTATTAGTTTAGACATTGGTCAGTTAATGGATAATCAGGCAACATGTAAAAGCAAGAGTTTTTTTTTCTACCAGAAACCAATACAAATCTTAAAGTAAAACCGTTGAAAACACAACAAATGGATAGAAATGTCAAACCATCTTCATTGGGAGAATCTCACAAAAACATATACTGTAGTGTTTCAGTATACGTAAATCACATTCGAATTTATTCTAGGCCTACTGTATTAAATTTATGGTAATTAAAAAACAATTAGAAATAATGATTTTTCATGCAATTTCTTTTTAATAATTTGGAGACGAAAATGTGCTTAATTGCCATGAAAGTAATACATTTTTCTTTAAGCAAAATATATTTGATTTTGTTTCATATTTCAAATTACGCATTTTTCACCACATCACTTCACACTACAACAGCCAAATAAATAAAACAATCTCAACTCTGAGAGGAGTGCTGTTGACCAAGCTTTGAAGAAATAGTGTTCGTGTCGGCCGCTCCTCTCCACAAAATATCAGCATACACTTAATGTCACATCTGTCAGTGGTCGTTCCTCTACCAGCACAGAAAAACAGTTTCAAACCTGACCTCCGGGAGTTACAATTGTTTTGCCTTTTGCTGATTCAATTACGCACAATCCCTGTCATTCTCCAAGTTACCACGACAAGTCTGAGGCATGAAAAGTGATAGGTGAAACAGGCATTTCTGTAGAATCCAGGTGTGATTCTAAATGACAAAAGAAATGTTATTTTCAGAGGAAGCGCTTTGCGATAACAATTCAACTTCTGATTATTGAATTGATCAACAATTCAACTTCTTTATAATTGGAGAAAGGCTCTAACCTAAAATGAATACTTTTATAGTGTATTTAGTGCAAATTTGCATAAGTCAAAATTTAAATTGCTGCTCAAAACAGTAATAAAGAAATCAGTTGTCAATCTAATAAGCATCTAACAGCATCTGTGGAGGAACAATGCACTGAAGCATTAATAAACCAATGTGCATTTCCCATCACCAGTCTCCTCCATGTTTTTGCAGAGAATACCTATCTTATTCAACCAAACCACTCTGAAATTGGACATGTTGACATGATGTTAGCATTCCATTTGCACCGTCAATGATAAATCCATTTGCAGAACGTTGTAATGTTCTAAACGGCAAAGGCTCTTTGCTCCCCACCAGCGCATTTAATCGACAGGCACATAGCATCTCCCCGGCTTAGCCCAATCAAACCCACTCACTCGTTAGCTAATTAAACAAAACAGTCTTGGAGGATTCCTGCCTGAGCCCTGGTCATTTATCACAGTTTGATCTGATCCATAGCTGTGGGCTTTGGCTATCTCGTGCACAGAAGGGGCTTGAGCGGATTGGTTTTCCCACCCGTGAACCCTGAACGCTAAGCTAACATTATGCAGGTCAATTCTGCAGTATAACTGTACATAATATAAGAAAGTATTTAGATAAGCAAGACTTTCATAAATATATTATGGTCAAGTTCAGGTACTCAAATTCTTGAAAACTTAGCAAAACAGCAAACAGTAAAATTAGCAGGATGGCTAAAAAAGATAACAAAAGTAAACAAAGTGCTAAAGCTAGCTGTAGCTAGGTGTTAGCTTACAGAAGGATAGCACAAGGGTACTAACCAAAGTTAATTTTGATACTTCTGTTTAAATCTCTCTTATGCTAGCGTTGTGCTTTGAAAATGTTTGATAAGTCGCTTGCAAGGGATATAATGCCTGCAGGCACAGACATCTGGGGCTCACGACAAGCTGAATAGCATAATGTGATTTTGTGCTATCGCACATGGCAAAACAGGATCTGCTTTCTGACTTAAATCATGCCATCCATGCATTCAATCAATCATTTCTCACAATGCTGAATCTTTTATTAATTTCAAAGGTAAAAACTTCAAATGCTAAACCACTACTGCTGCAGGCATTAACACCAACACCATAGTAAAGAAAGGTCATATACTGTATGTACAGTTACAATATAGCAACATGCAACCTCAACACAACCTAAAAAATTTCAATTTTCCCTCTGAAATCAATTATTCATGCCCTTAGAATTATGTTTCTTTTTTCAATTGGTTTGATTTGGTTAGATATCAAGGTCCAAAGAAATGAAATTGTACATAATGCAACAAAATGAGTTAATCTAAGCGGAAAAAATATAAAATAAACGCACAAAGTTTTCACGTTTTTCCCCTGATATAAAACCTTTCCTGATAAAGCATTCAGTTCTCAGCTGGGCTCTTCCCCCAAAAATACAAGATAAAAAAACAAAAAAAAAAACACATTATAAATGCTACATAGAATCTTTCATACAGTATGTGAAATGTTCAAGGTTCACTCTGAAATTTGATGTGAAAGAAGCCAAGACTCTTCACTTTGAAGGGTCCCTAGAGGGGACTGTCAGATGCTGACAAAACTCAGTTTGCATTATCCGAAGAATGCTGGGGTTGCAGAAAGTCAGCAGAGAAGTCAACATAAAACGAAAAGGGAAAAAATAGACCAAGATTTGTGCAAAATGTACAGACATGTGGAGAGTATTAAGAAAAATGTTGCTCTCTAAGGGCAGGTCTGTACAAAACTGCAGATTTTCCAATGTTGGGTTAACATCTACAACACAAATACATATTAAAGCTGATGCGTGTATTTTTTTTAATAAACTTTAAATGCCATTTGCAGATTGCTAGTGTGATTTTCAGGTGACATTACCTGATTGGCTGAAAAATTGCAGACGGGGCAGGACAGGTGAGAAACTTATTAGAAAATAATATTTTTTGGGATTCCTTCATTCAAAATGACACAATACACGACAACGATGTACTAAAAACGGAAAAGTCATTCCTTTGTGTTAAATGCAGTGTTATGCATGCAGGCTAGGCGATGTCACTTTGGAATGAACACGTAATACGCATGTGCATGAGTCACTGTATTCACAAACCAACGTTTTTGTTGCTACCTTAGATTTAGAAAAGAATAGCACACCTGTCCTCAATAAGCCACTTGGTTTGAGGTATTATTCATTTCTGTAGCACAGAGCAGAATGAAATAAACACACAAATATTTTCAATTAGGGGTTTGTTCAGATTTTAGAAAGCATCACGGAAATTAAAAAGGCAAAAATCACTTTAAGCAGTTCAACATATCCATTGCAAAAAACAATATACACACAAAAATCTATTTGTTTTGTACTTTTTCTTGCCATTAACTTGACATGGTGAATGTGACAGTGTAATCTGGCTCAATGACAAATTAGCTAATGTGCTTACACAAGCACTACTGATGTGTGACAGTAACTAGAACTACAATTAGAAAATAGATGTTTTAGACTTTAGGCTAGTTCACAGTGAATGGTATAAACATATCGGTTACCTAACGTAACCTCGGTTCTCTCTAGAAGAGGGAACGAGTATTGCGTAAGTTAGCTTAGCTTATGCTACGGGAAAGATTAATCTTTTCGAGATATTGAAGCCAAAAATTATCCTTCATTTTGTATTTATTGTCAACGCAGTGCAGCAGCTAGCAGACCTAGAGCAGGCTGTCTAGCGTGCTCATTGGCTGCCCTGCGGCAACTGCAGCAGCCTACCAGTGAGCCTGACGTCACGTCACGTCCAATGAAGGGCGCTCGCACCCTCATCGCGTCACAGCCCGCCAGAATGGGCGTGGCCTAGCGTATATAAGCTGGGCTCGGAGGCTGCTTCCCTGGTTTTCATCGACTGAAGCGAAAGTCGCTCGTGGCGCGAGCACGGCAGGTTACGCAATACTCGTTCCCTCTTTTGGAGAGAACCGAGGTTACGTTAGGTAACCGAAACGTTCTCTTACGAGAGGTTCTCTCGTATTGCGTAAGTTAGCTTACGCTACGGGAACCCTTTGTCAACGCTGTGCGCGCCAAGCATCCACTCATGAGTCCCAGGGAATCCCGGGGAACCCAAATAAGCAGAGAGTAAAGGCGGCCAGCAATGCGGGCCGACACATGTACATAAGCACTCACAGGGGATACGGAGCGGCAACGCCGGTCCGAATAAGCATATAGCACGTTAACCCAAAAGTGCAGCTCAACCAGGAGAGCTAATAACACATGAGAGTAGCCTGCGCACCATCAGATTTGGACAGGACATGCACCTCACTTACACTGACAGAAGTCTAGCCTGCAGGGCGGGAACTTCTAGGTTATAAAACCTAACAAAGGTGGACGGGGAAGCCCAGCCCGCCGCCACACATATGTCATGAATAAAAATTCCGCTGGACAATGCCCACGATGAGGCCATGCCTCTAGTGGAATAAGCCCTGATGCCCAAAGGTCACTGCAGACCTTTCGACGCATAAGCAGCTGCGATAGCGTCCACTATCCATCTGGACAGGCTTTTTTTCGGGGCGGCGATACCTTTAGTGCGCCCACCAAATGAAACAAAGAGCTGCTCCGAGCGTCTGAACAGCGCAGAGCGCGTAAAGTAAACCCTCAGCGCCCTGACCAGGCAGAGGAGATTAACATCACTCTCGCTATCGGATGCTGGCAGAGCCGATAGGGAAATAACCTGCGCTCTGAAAGGAGTGTTAATCACTTTTGGGACATAACCATGTCTAGGTTTGAGTATGACTTTAGAGTCATTTGGTCCAAACTCAAGACACGCAGCGCTGACAGACAGCGCGTGCAAGTCTCCCACACGCTTGACTGATGACAAAACAATCAGAAAATCGTTTTTTAGTGACAGATACTTTGGATCCACGGAACTTAACGGTTCAAAGGGATATGCTTTCATAGCCTCTAAGACCAAAGAAAGATCCCACACAGGAACTGACGGGGGGGCACGGGGGGGGGGGGGGGGGGGGGGTCATCCTCTTAGCTCCTCTAAGGAAGCGGATGACGAGCTCGTTCCTTCCTAGTGACCGGCCGCGCGTTGTTTCTGTGAACGCTGCAACGGCCGCCACATAGACTTTAAGCATGGAAGGGGACCTCCCTTTTTCCAACAGCTCTTGGAGGAAGCTAAGTAGCCGCGATACCCCACACGTACGTGGGTCCAGATTTTTGTCGGTGCACCATTTGGAGAACACAGACCATTTAGACACGTAGAGCTTTCTAGTAGATGGAGCTCTAGACTGCGTGATCGTGTTCATCACACTTTCTGGCAGGACAACGGGTATCCGTTGATCACACATGCGTGCAGAGACCAGCGCTCTGGATGGGGATGCCAGATCGAGCCGCAAGCTTGAGAGAGGAGATCTGCCCTCACCGGAAGCGGCCACGGGGCTGTCTGTGACAGCCGCGTCAACTCCGGGAACCACGTTTGGTTTTCCCATCGCGGGGCTATGAGGAGCACCGAATGGCACATTTCCCTGATTCTCTTGATCACCTGTGGCAGTAATGAGACCGGAGGGAAAGCGTATAGCGGGCAGCTGGGCCATGATTGGGCCAGCACGTCCTCGCTCTTTGAAAAGAACTTTTGGCAGTGAGCGTTATCTTTTGACGCAAAGAGGTCGACTTCCGCTTTGCCGAAAAGGTGCCATAGCCACTGGACTATTTGGGGGTGCAGGGACCATTCTCCCGGGGGAACATTGTCCGTGGACAGTTTGTCTGGACCGTCGTTCAAGTGGCCTGGCACATGCGCAGCTCTCAGCGAGCGAAGGCGAATCTCAAGAATGACCTGTGACGGGGTATTATCTGAATCTGAAAATAGGCGTCTTTCAGATCGAGAGATATAAACCAGTCCCTCGGGAGAATGTGCGCAAGGATTTTTCTGGTCGTAAGCATTTTGAACGGTCTTTTCATTAGAACTTTGTTCAGATGTCTCAGATCTAGAATAGGTCAGAGGGCTCCGTCCTTCTTGGATGCGAGAAAATAACGGCTGTAAAAGCCTGACTCGCTCAGAGAAGGCGGCACCCTTTCTATGGCCCCTTTGCAAAGCAGTTAAACTATTTCTGTGCGGAGTAGATGTGCTACTTCCATGCCCACTGACGTCACAGTCTGCGCTCGAAAGCGCGGAGGCCGGCGACAGAACTGTAGTGAATAACCCTGCCTTATAGTGCTTAGCACCCATTCTGATACCCCTGGGATCGCTTCCCACGCTTTGATGTGTGTAGCGAGGGGTAGAATGACCTCCGGTTTCTGATCGCCGCACTGCGCGTGCTCGAGAAACTGACTCGGAGGAGGTATGGGCGCGTCGTGCGCGCCCTCGGTGCCTGAATGCGGCGGCTCGCTGACAGCAGTATCAGGCTGTTTTATATCTGACATCCCGATTGCAATAAATGGGGAGTGTTTTGTCATCACTTCGTGATGTGCGAGCAGCGCTCTGGGCGAAGCATTTATTAGTAAGCGTGAGCGCACGTGAGTGGGCACGGGACTTACGTTCATTTCTAACGCCCCGATTGCCTTGGATGGGGGACGCTTTGTAACAATTTTTAGACACACGGGCGGCGCCTGGGGCGAGGTGTTTGTTAACATGCCTGAGCGCGTCTGAGCGGGTACGCGTTTTACACTCATAAATGACGCCCCCGACCACTTGGGATGGGGAGCACCCTTTGATAACCCTGTAACGCGCGAGCGGCGCTTTGGGGGAAGTGTGTGTCAGTAAGTGTGAGCGCTTATGAGCGGGCACTGGACTTACAGAAATATTTAGACCTATGTAGGGCTGTTCTGGCGGTGTGATAGAGCGGGCAGATAGTAGGCGTGAGCACGGACTCGTGGGCACATTTTCTACATTTAACACTCGAGCGGCATTTGCCTGCTTTATGAGAGTGGGCTCTGTGAATTACACGGGCCTGAGTGTTGTGCCTGTGTGCAGGGGTGAACACTGAGATGTGGGCACTTTTTCTACACCATCGGCCTGAGCCGGATAACCAGACATTACACTCTTTATGAGATTTCTCTGGGTCGCCATAAAAATGGCGTTTGTGTGCAGGCGAGCGGGTTTTGTTACCGGCTCGTTAGCTGCTGAATGTACCACTGCAGTAGCCTGTTTGAAGGGGACTGACAGGGAAAGGAATTTTGATGGAGGTTCGGCCGTGGCTTTTCCCTCTTGCTACCGCTAGGAGGGCTTCGCGTGCTCAGTCTTCAGCGTGATTTTTGGCCGAGGGCCCAGTGGGGGAGGCGGCCTGTGACGGCTGGCCGAGTGCGATCTAGGGCGGCCGCCCTGGCGTCGCTGCGAAGGCTGGTTAGGCTGTGCTGGGCGCTGTGAAGCGGCTCATGCAGGCGGCTGGTCACGTGAGCGGCCTGCAGAGGAACTAGAGCGTCGCGGCAGGAACAAGTTCATGGCCTGAGTGGTCTTCTGCACTTCGGAGAAGCGGTCGACGATCCCGTTCACCGCTGGGCCGAAGAGACCAGTAGGGGAGAGCGGCGCATTGAGAAAGGTGGCGCGCTCAGATTCCCTCATGTCGGCAAGCGTCAACCAGAGGTGCCTCTCTGTGACGGTTAACGCGGCCATGCACCTCCCTAAGGCTTGAGCTGCGGACTTGGTAGCGCAAAGGGAAAGGTCCGTTGAGCTTCTTAAATCCGTGACGGCAGCGGGATCCGGGCCTTTCTCGTCCCACTCACGGAGGAGATCGGCTTGGAGGATCTGGAGTACAGCCATAGAATGCAGTGCGGACGCGGCCTGTCCGTCTGCGGCGTAAGCGTGGCCAACAAAAGTAGACGTGGTCCTGCAGCCTTTGAATGGGAGGGCAGACTTTGAGCGTCATCTGGCGGAGGGCGGGCAAAGGTGCGCTGCGACCGCTTCCTCCACAGCCGGGATAGATGTATACCCCTTCTCGGCGGCGCCGTCCACTTGGGAGAGCGACGCGGAAACATGAGAATGCAGCCTGCGTTCCAGGACTCAGCCAGTTCCGTGTGGAGTTCTGGAAGGAAGGGTGCCGACCTGGACGTGGGCGCTTGGCGGCGGCGGTTCTGAAGAAAACAGCCGTCGAGTCTGTTAGGTGCAGGCTCCTTGGGCGGTGACCACTCGAGGCCGGGGCGGTCGACGGCCTGGGAAAGGAGGCGCATCAGCTCAGCGTCCACTCCAGCACGAGTCCGGCTGGATTCCTGGAAGGAGGAGGCGAAGTGTTGAGAACCCGACCACTCCACACTGTCCGACGCCAGAATGGACCAGCAGTCTCCTGTGGCGTTTCCTTCTGCCTCGTCATCCAAAGTGACGGCAGCGCGGGCGGGAGCCGGCGGCTGTGCGTCCGGGAGAGGGGGCGGAGAAGGCATAGGCTCCGGCGAGTGCTTCGCAGATTCCACAAGCTCCGGCAGTCTTTGGGAACGGCGCTTCTTCTTGTGCGGTACCACAAAGGGCAGAGTGACGGCTTCCGGGTTGAAAACTTCGAGTCGAGCCCGCAGGGTCGACATCGGAAGTTCCTCGCAGTGCTCGCAGCCTCCAGACGAGAGGGCGAGGGCTGCGTGTTCCTGGCCCAGGCAGAGAGCGCAGATCACATGGCGGTCTCCGGCGCTGAGTGGGGCTCTGCACGAGCCGCAGGAAGTGCAAGGCATCTTTAAAAAGACGGCTCACTTGCTCTTTTAGGAAAAAAAGGGGGGGGGGGGGTCACACACCGAGAGAGTAGAGCTTGTAAAGGATACGCCGCCGGATAGCTCAGCTCGCACAGATGGCTGAAGGCGGCGAAGGCGGCCGGCTTCTTCAGGCGCTGGTGAAGTCCAGCGATGCGAAGAACTTCACTGAAGAGATGAAAATCAGGGAAGCAGCTTCCGAGCCCAGCTTATATACGCTAGGCCAAGGCCATTCTGGCGGGCTGTGATGCGATGAGGGCCCTTCATTGGACGTGACGTGACGTCAGGCTCACTGGTAGGCTGCTGCAGTTGCCGCAGGGCAGCCAATGAGCACGCTAGACAGCCTGCTCTAGGTCTGCTAGCTGCTGCACTGCGTTGACAATAAATACAAAATTAAGGATAATTCTTGGCTTCAATATCTCAAAAAGATGAATCTTTCTCGTAGTGTAAGCTAACTTACGCAATACGAGAGAACCTCTCGTAAGAGAACAGTCTATTTGACAACAATCCCTCTCTTTCCAATTTGCACCAAGTGTGGAAGCCCAGAGGATAACACTGGTGTAGGAAGAAAAAAAACCCACTATCATATTTCATTTTAGCAGTAAGAAACCATTATTAACCGGGGAAGAAACAGAGAGAAAAGACATATCTGCAGACAAAATAAACCATCTATCACCGCAAACACCAGTCTCAGTTCCAATCAAAGAGACCCATTCATTATTTTTACGCTCTGTCATGCCGCAAGCAGGAAATAAAGCTTTATGAAAAGATGCACATATCTGCCTCTTAATCGCGCATTATCGATGCGAGTACCCTTGATGAATTTTAATAGCATCACAGCTGCCTGATCATTGCCTGTTAATAATACATGTGAGACTTGTTGTGACAACAGTGTGCATATTTAACCATTGTGCCTGGGATCACACAAGCTTACTGCTTGGCAAATATTTAACCAACAAAGTTAATTGATTAATTAATAATTTTGTAAATAAATAAATGATAATAACAACACTGATCAAAGGATAGAGTTCAGTGGCACTTTGTAAATTAAGACTTTTTAAGCAATCACCACCTCGTTTGTAAAAATGATGATTGTTGGAAGGATTACATAAATATAAATAAAAATAAAGTATATATACAGTATATACATATTCAAATTCATTATTATTAATCCTCACTATCCTTATCCTGTCAATGACGTAATATCCGCGTTATCCCAGGTTTCCGCTCGTACTGCCATAGTAACCATGGCGACAGACGTGGACAACTGCGTTACGTCTAGCGGCACGCTCTCGCTGTTGTTGTTTTGTTCAAACATTTTGGACCATGGCAAGCAGACTTTGGGACAAAAGGAGAACTAAAACGAGGATCAGTATCGGTGTGGCGTTTTCGAGATGGCGAGAGCTCCACGTCCGCGACTAACTTCGACTTGATGAGACGCCACTCTTGCATGTACTTTATTAGACATGTGGGCAAATGTACATAAAACGAATCAATGTTATATAGCTCAACATGATGAAATGTTAGAAAATGATCAGTATGTTATTTGAATGTTTATCTAGCTTACTGCTAGTCTCATATGGCCAACAAACTAACACATAGAATAACATTACTTACAACACACTTAAATACTGTTTAGTATGATAGTGTAACGTTAGACCAAGTGAAACAGCGCTGTGTTACCTCACAAGTTTAATTCGTCAAATAAACTGACCAGTTTGAGAATTAATTCAGAACTTGCGGGTAGTTCGGTAGAATTAAATGTCCTTATTCCTTTATATCTGCGTGACTCACGTGTGGCGCTGATATCTGTCTCTCATTAGCAATCGCGGCATGCTTCATACCACAGTCAAGTTAAAAAAACATTAATGTTGTCACTCATCAATAAACGTTATTAGATCCGTCAGCATGACGTCAAGTTCCATAATTCCGCTTATCACTACGTCATCAACCTATGCTTTTGTTATTGTAAGAGGTTAACGACCCTTAGCAGCGAAAAAAATTACATATTGTAGCTTTAATGTATGTTTCAATAAATGTGTCATGAAAACAAGTTGTGTAAATTATTAAATTTAAAAAAATGAATTGGGAGTAGAAAATCAAGTTTATAATAAGTTTTAGAAGTTGATACAAAACCTGCCTTATTTGCAATTTAGATGTTTTTTTTTTTGAGTGTTGATTATTATTCCTAAAAATAAGAAGCATCAAAATGTAATAATTTGGGCCTGGTTGTTAATTGTAACATTTAATATTATAGTAATGTGTAAGTAAGGGCTCCCTAGTTTACAGGATTAGTTAAGATAGATTTTTTATTTATTTTTAATTATAATTGAATTGATTTAAACACAGATACACTTGTTCAAACAAGTTTAATAAAAAAAAGAAAAAAGAAGCAATTTTATGTTTATATTTCTCCCCCGTTATACCGAAACCGTACCAAACCGTGACTTCAAAACTTTGTACGCACCGTTTGTGTACAGTTACACCCATATGACCAAGGTTAATCATTTTTTTTAACTGACCCTCCCATCTCTGTTTATATCCTCCTAAGAGAGAAATCATCGACTATACGAGTCTGTCTCTGAGTGCAGAGTTTACCGTCTGGCCTTGTGTTGACAGGCACAGTGAGAACCGAGAAGAGTGAACCTGAAAATCAGAGAACACAGCAGCAGTCTGAGAAGCACTTCGCTAAAGGCCTCCAGAATATCAGCATCTTCTTTTCTCTTAATGGGACCAGACAGAGTGCACATGCTCTGTGCTCTCATCTCGCAGGACTCCGGGGCAGATGCCATAATGCCCATTGTAAGCGCGAGTGCAGAAAAGAAGCGATTTCAGCGTTCGCTACACCTGAAAGGGCCGTTCTCCATTAGGAAATGGAGGTCAGCTGTATTAGATTCCCACACTAAACATAGTTATTGAGGAATATGCGGATGGCGTCTGAATACAGAGAGGCTTTGAGGGTTGAGATGGAGGTGGAAGCTTCTCAACTGCTTGTGCGTGACTGATCCGACCTGACTGCAGCCGCACAGAAGGCTCCATTTGGGTCTACGCTGCACATTTCGGGGGACTCTTGAAGTCACTCGCGCAAACAAACATTTACTCATACCCACAATGCTGTGTCCAGCGATGAGGAGTATACATCTCAGAAGAAAGCTGACACATTGATCGGATACAAACTCTAGAATTCTCTTGTACTCTACGCTTTATGGACGTGCAAGGACATGGGACGGGAAAACAAGGAATAGAGGACAAAAGACAAAGGGATGACACCTTGTTGAGTCTTTGTGGTGAATCTAAAATAGCTAGAGGCCAAAAGCTGGTCTATTATTATTATTATCTCTCCATTAACAACACAAATACTTTGTCCTTGGCTTGACTGCTCACTTGGGTCTCACCAGACATAGTGCAAAGGAGGAATCCCTGTACCAGAAAAAAAAAAAAAAAAAAAAAAATTAACAGCTAACTGATACGTAACTGGTGACTAACATAAAACATAATTTAAATTGAATTCAAAGATATACAAACCATCTAATGAAAACATCTGGCACGTCTCACATGTCATCCAAGGGTGAAAATAATATAATCAGAAGGTGTTTTTCACCCAGAAGAAATGGAATAATCCTCACATTAAACCACCAAAATGAAAAATGAAACATACAAAGTTACGTGTCTTCACATTTTGTGACAGGTGGTGTTTAACATGAGAAAAACATCTTTAAGCTCATCTTTAACATGAACAAGAAAGTTCAAAAAACAGTCACTGTAAATTGCTGTAGGGAAATAACATTATATTTTTTAATTATAAAAAAAGAATGCCCCATGTATAAAATAAAATAAAACAAATAAAACAAATAAAACAAATAAAACAAATAAAACAAATAAAACAAATAAATAAAATAAAATAAAACAAATTCACCGTTAAGTAACCACCTAGTAATGAAATAAAGCACCCTAGCAACCACCTGGCAATAAAATAGCATCTATTAAGAACACCAAACCAAATAGCAACCAGCAAAAATCTTGTTTTTAATAATAAGCTGTTGCACTACATATACCACAATAAAGGTTCAATAATAGAAGTAAACTGATTTTGTACGGTAACTGCTTTAAGAAATTTCATTTATAGGCATAATGAAAGGCAGACAGCACTAAGCACAGCTCCTAAGTCTCCTAAGCCTTAGCCTAGGAGCGGACAGTTGTTTTGTTGTTGGGAATGAGTGGCAGTGTATTCCTGTAGGGCTGAATTTATTCCCACAGGATTGGTGTACGGGTGAGGAAGTGTGTGTGTGTGTGTGTGTGTGTGTGTGAGAGGGGGCGGGTGTTTGTTAGCAGGAAGCCTTGGAGACAATATAATGTTTGATTGGTGTCCAATGGAGAGGGTAACACTCTTTACTGACAGCCAGGAGAGACAAGGGTGGCTTGAAGTTGTTATCATGTTTTGAGCCTTTTTGACATGCTAGTAAAACTTCATGCAGGATTTGATGTGCTGTTATTTATACAAATGAATAATATACTAAAATAATATCTTTTCAGATACTAATATGAGCAAGATAAATTGAGTGCTATTACTTTTCAAAGGAATCCCACATAAGTTTTTTCACCAGGGCAACTATTGCAAAACCCAATGAAGTTGGAAACTGAATAATATCTAGGAATTAGAAAGGTTGTTTCTTATGACTTGGGACAGCAAGCAAGAACCCAGAGTTGTGGACTCGAGTCGCATGACTTGCGACTCAACTTGACATAATCAAAGAGGACTCGCGACTTGAGCCTTGTGACTTGGAAAGACTTGACCTCCCTTCTAAAACCACAGATCAGAGTTGCAATCACTGTAGTATAGCACTGTATCATTGACACATGATCACAGGGCTGCTTTCGCACTTTTGGCACTGAGCCAGAGAACGCTTGATAGAGTGCGTTCAGCAGCGCTTGTCAGTTGTCATTTACCACATGTTCAGACAGTTTACAACCAAATAATGTTTTTTTTCCCCGGCATTTAAATACACAAGTACTCACAAACCATTTTTAATTTGGAGGAAAAAAACACACTGATGTCTAAGTAAGAGGAAATAAAAACCTTTCATATATAATTTTGAGACTTTTTTCCCCCCACATCAAACGCACATTTTTATGGAGGACCAGCTCTACCATATTTAAAAATAAATACAGAAATAAATAAATGCTCAATAAATAAATAAGCATACAATTAATTGCCCCAAAAATACAATAAACAAATAAATGTAGGTTAAATTATACAGTGAGACATACATGTATATATCTCTTAATTAGCTTCTTTATTTATTCACCTTTGTAATAATTACCTTATTTATTTATGTGCATTTTATAATGTTTTTGTCTGTTTTTTTCTTCCTTTGAATTTTTTTACCCTATTTATTTCTTCAATGCTATTTATTTCTGCCTGTCGTTTTTACATTTCTGAATGCATTTCTGCCTCATTATGCAAATAAGGAGGGGCTGTCTAATGGGGTCAACTTCTGCCTATTGGTTGGTTAGTATTTTACTGCATCGGTCGAATCTACATGCCACCGGCCACAGTAACAACAAAGATGGCAACCTACGATGAAGTTGTCAGTGAGCTGAGGCATTTAGCAACTGTTTTTGAAAACAATGCTAACTTTATAAGTATTGACTTTATTATTTTTCGTTTGGACGCTCTGACAGAATGTGTGTTTCAGTTAGCGGCGCACATGGACACAGATGTCGACAATGTAGTTTTTCAGAATGTGGAGGAAGCGGCCCATCTTCTTAACTCGGTCGCTAACCAATAGTAAAATGCTAAACAACCAATGGGCAGTTGACCCCTTAAGACACAGCCCCTTCTCATTTGCATAATGAGGCAGAATATGCATACAGAAATGTAAAAACGACGGGCAGAAATAAATACCATTGAAGAAATAAATAGGGTAAAAAAATACAAAGGAAGAATAAAACAGACAAAAATATTATAACTTGCACATAAATAAATACTTTAAAAAAATAAGTAATTAATAAATAAAGTTGAAGATTATAATGGACAATAAATAAATAAGGTAATATTACAAAGATGAATAAATAAAGAAGCTAATTAAAAGAGATATATACATTTATGTCTCACTGTATAATTTAATTTCTACCTACATTTATTTGTTTATTGTATTTTTGGGGGCAATTAATTGTATGCTTATTTATTTATGAGCATTTATTTATTTCTGTATTTATTTTTAAATATGGTAGAGCTGGTCCTCCATTCATTTTAGCCTATAGGTAACTATAAAGTCTTCTCCCTGTTCACCTGCCACTTACTTTCATGTCATTCGGGAGAAATGGATGGATTTGCGTTTTGTAAATAGCCTATGACAGGCACGTAGCCCCAAAAAGTGTCACGTGACACTTGATACGTCGCCATGGAAATAGGAATGTTCTACAATTACGGTCGGGTTAACAAAATCATTTAACCAGGGACTCAATATTTTAACTTAATGTGTAGCAAATCACAATTAATTTTCCCAATGAACAGTTACTTTTATTTTTAAATCTGCATTGCAAAAAAAAAAGCCTTCCTGAGATAAATAATACATTTCATTTACCATAGTAGGCTAATTAACACTGAGACACTAATTTGCGCAAAAAGCACTAATTACTTGTTTATGATTTGAAGCTTATTATCGAGGACTAGCAACTTGACTTGGACTTGCCTGTCTTGACTCGGGACTTGAATGCAAAGACTCGAGACTTATTTGTGACTTGCAAAACAATGACTTGGTCTCACCTCTGCAAGAACCTAGCAATCACCCAGAACACCCTAGCAACCACACAGCAACATATGAATATATGAATGTTATGACAGAAAAAAAATGGTGAAAAGTAAAAAAAATAAAAAAAAATAAAAAAAGTTTAAGTGTCGAATAAAATGTAGGGAAAAAGGCAATGTTATGTCAACTACCCCAATCTTGATTTGTATAACTGATACAAATACTACCAAGCCATTTGCTCCTCATATAGGCTGCTTTAACACTCTGAATCCCTCTGTATAAGACTTTAATTAATATATTCACAGCATGTCCAGATGTTAAATAGAGAGGGTATGATGAAATACCCCATGAATGATGACTTAATAAGCCCCATAATACATGGCACCACATTGCTCCCCATTTATTCACTCATCATACATACAGCATTTAGAATCTTATAAGTTCACCATTTAAAAGAGCTTCATACCATTTTAAAAATGTTTATATTTTGTCACTTCAACTAAAGCTTTTGGTAAAACCAGACTGTATTCTCTATGAGACTGTCAAACATTAAAAAATATATACTAGTGAGAAAAATAATTAAATTTTGCTCTTCCGACTTTCAATGAATGAATTAGTGAATGAATTAATAAATTAATAAATAAATAAATATCAATAAATGATTGTGCTGTTGTAACGTTTTAGGTCTGATTTTATGATAAAGATGCAAAAAGGTTCTAAAACAAGAACAAGAAAATATTTAAGCAAAAAAAAAAACAAACTAATCCACATGAAGGCAACGCAACAGTGTGTAACATACAACAATATCCGAAAAAGAACTGAAGGAGAAAGAGGAACTTAAATACACAATGATAATGAACTAAATAACTAACAGCTGTGCTTTTTTAATTAATGTCCATGACAACTAATGACTGGCGGCAAACCAGAACAAAAGAAACAGGTAAATGAAGAGAAACAAACTAAGGCAGCATTTAAGTCCAATTTTTATGCCCTTTCCTCGCAAACTTCCCACTATCTCGTTCACACGGAAGTACATCATTGATTATGTTACACGAGTACCCATGTGGGGAACCCTTGAAATCTGTTTAAATGGAACGCACTACGCCCTTGATCACTTGGAATCTTCTATGGAGCTGATTGATTATTTAATTTTGTTTCCTTATGAATTTATTATAGGCACCATTCTATATGCCTGTATGTATGCCTGGGCTATTAAAAATGTATATATAAACAAATACTAAATATGAGTATACTAATATATTTATATTAAATATTAACGAAAATGGTAATACTACAATAAACTATATATCTGTGTTTAAAAAACAGTCAACTTAAGATACAAGTATTAAATGTTGTTAAATGTCGAAAAAACACTAATATCATACACTAGAGCTGTGTGGGGTGGGGGTAAATTAAGCGCAATCTGCTGTGACGTCACAATCATGGTGTTTTCTATGGATCTGCCTGAAGTGTACATGTTTAGTAGACCCACTTTACATCGTTTCACTGCCGTTCATAAATCCTCTCCCGTTGCCTCATGGGATTGTAAAGTGTCCATCCTATGCACAATTCCGCATCTCACTAGAAGTAGTAGATCATTCGGGAACTTTTTGCCTACTATTTTATGAGTACTGCATGTGAATTCAAAAATACTGCTCTTGTCACATACTGTTTTTCGCCTACTATATAGTAGGGAAGTATGTGATTTCAGCATGGGGCCCATGGTGCCACCAATATGATTGACTATTATCAATGCTTGACTATTCACAGACTGCAAAACACACCCATTATCAATTTTATTAGTTGTAGCTGTGTTGCTAACATCAATGTCTGCCTGGCATGTTTTTACCCTTATACGGTTTCAAATTTTAACAGTAGCAAACCCACAAGAGTGGCCAGGTCTTATTTTGCTCTTTAATCTTCAAAGTCTTACCGTACTAAGTGGTATACTCAATGTGGTGTACTAAATAGACCAGCAAACCTGCTTTTGGTTAAAAAACAAAAAAACAAAAATGCAATTACATGCAAATATGCAGAACAATTAACTAAATAACTTTAGATAAACAGTACCTTCGTATATATATATATATATAAACAAAACGGACTATATTAAATTAAATACTTAAATAAGACATAAAATGAACAGATCAGAATCAGATGGACCTGTAACAAGATAACAATAATAATTGTATTAACATCAAAATTCTGTCATTATTTACTCACTCTCCGTGTATCAATTTATTTCTTCTGCTGAACACAAAAGAAGATATTTTGACGAATGTGTGTAACCAAACAGTTGATAGACCCCATTGATTTCCATGGTATTTTTTTAGTTCCTATATGGAAGTCAATGGGGACCTGCAACTGTTTGGTTACCCACATTCTTCAAAATATCCTATTTTGTGTTCAGCAGAAGAAAGAAAAAATAATACCATTTTTGGGTGAACGTTCCCTGTAACTATCCAGTATAGCCTACTATAGGCGGCTGTCCCGCTTCTAACAAAGTGACAGAGACGCAACTGATTACTTTCACTTTAGACATAACACATAACCAACTGGATTTATGTAAACCCTGGCGCTGTGTATATGGCAGTATGTGCAAAATCAGACGCACTTTAGATAAAGTCCAGGAATCGTGCGCTGTTTGACAGGTTTTTAGTGAGCGGCTGAGCGCAGTCTGCTCACACTTAGTGTGTACGCGTGCACAGGGGGGAAAACCGCATGTCAGAACAGCACGCGAATGAAATGTTTAATAAACTTTTGTGATTGCGAATAAGTGAAGTGTGCCGTGAGTAACTCTACCGCTGCGTTAACATGTAATGCGAATGTCCATCGAGTTACGGGTTACGGTCAGGGTCTATGGTCGGACCATAGTTTGGGGGCCCCCTAGTGGCGGCGGGGCCCTAAGCAGTTGCTTAGTTCGCTTATAGGCAGGGCCGGCTCTGCTTAATTGTCTTGATACCAAAGAAAAATGCTGTACACATATTTAACTGACACTGAAGTTTGTGATTTAATTATAATGAGTCAGCAAAGGACTAAAGAGCATGGGCCAATGTAAATGTCACAACCTGATTTGCTTTTACCCAGTTCCTTTAGCGAACAGGCACTAAAACCAAGCAGACAGAAAGTGCAAATGATCAACGCTATCAGCGGACTCAGATCCTGTCCTTAATCTTCAACCAAACTACGATCTACCAGACAATTAGCTTTCAACTCTGTGAGACGATGACGGCTGGCATCCTTAGATTTAACCGCGGCAAAAAATGCAGATAATGTGCAAGAGATCATCTGCTTCCATTGCATACCATGAGTCACAGGCTTACACATGTATATGCACCCGGGAGGTTTGGCACGAAAATATATGCTCACACTGTTGCACGTGCCCACACATCTCATCGCATTTGTATTGGTCCAGCGTAACAGCCAGAACACAGTTTCTCCTCCAATCACACCACAATCCTCTCTTCTCGCCTTCTCCCTCGCCAGTGGATCATATACAGCTCAATCATCATGTGCGAGCGCATCCACGGCCATAAGGAAACAGGGGGCCAGCTGTCTTCTCTGCCTTATGCTTCCCCTGACAGTTGCTCTGGCAGACAGGCCCCTGCTCCTGACGAGAGGTTCTCTGCAGCATACGAAGCGTCCTCAAAGCTGTAGCCAGTCATTCAGACCCCGAGTGCAGAAGGTAATGAATAGCACTCTGCTGCGATATTCATTCGTTACTGCGCCACCCACAAACTGTGTCAAGTTTGACTGCGGAGGATGCTTGGGGTGGGGTGGGGTGGTGGGGGGGGGGGGATGGGGGGGAGAGATAGATGGCATAATCAACGTCATCATCAGATGTCACAGGAAGTCACTTTTTCGAAAGCAGACACGAACTCGAGACCCACGTCTTTAATATGCATCAACTTCGAAATACTACAGCCTTAATTATTCATGACTTAATGTTTTTTTATGAGTGGTTATGGACCTAATATAGCTCGTACAAGAAATTTTGGCTGATTTATATATGCACCGAATCAGTCCAGCTCCACGACTCTCTTTTAGTTTCTAAAAGGGTTGTCACCAAACCAAAAAATTCAGTAATCGATACCAATACCAGTGAATGATATTCATATTTATAATAATTATAATATAATAAGAACTAATATTTATAATAAATAAATAAAAATTCATATTTATAATAAATAATGATAATTATAGTAAAACTTTATGAAAATAATAAATAATGTGTAATGATATTATTAAAATGTTATTATTGTAAATAAATAAAACATTATGAAAATAATAATAATAGTTTAATGATAATATTATAAATAACAGCTATATATAAATAAATCAATTCAAAAGTTTGAGAAAATAATGTTCACCAAGATTGCATTTATTTGAGCACAAAAATACAGTAAAATTAGTCAATTTATTCCTGTGATAATAATAATAATAATTCATTACATTTATATAGCGCTTTTCTCAGCACTCAAAGCGCTTTTACATGGAAGGGAGAATCTCCTCAACCACCACCAACGTGCAGCATCACCTGGATGATGCGACGGCAGCCATATTGAGCCAGAACGCCCACCACACACCAGCTTACTGGTGGAGAGCAGACAGAGTGATGAAGCCAATTAGTATATTTTTTTTTTTTTGTTTGTTTTTTGACCAGTTTTAATGTCTCATCCAAAGGACGGTGCTCTTTGACAGTAGTGTCCCCATCACTACACTGGGGCGTTAGGACCCACACAGACCACAGGGTGAACACCCCCTACAGGCCTCACTAAAACCTCTTCCAGCAGCAACCTGGTTTTCCCAGGAGGTCTCCCATCCAGGTACTAACCAGGCTCAACCCTGCTTAGCTTCAGTGGGCAACCAGTCTTGGGCTACAGGGTGATATGGCTGCTGGCCTTCTTTGTGATGGCAAAGATGAATTTTCAGCATCATTACTCCAGTCTTCAGTGTCACATGATTCTTCAGATATTATTCTAATATTCTGATTTGTTGCTCAAGAAACATTTCTTATCAATGTTGAATGAGCAGTTGTATGGCTTAATATGTTTGCTCTCCTCAGATAAACTTTCACATACAGTGCATGGGCTTTCAAACCACATGGAGTCATTACATGGTACAACTAATAATGTATTGTTACATTTTGTTTATATTTTAGTACTGACTTGGTACCGGAATAACTAGCCAACATACTTATGAAAGATTCAGGCACCTTATATTATTAATTCATTGTAAAGTTAACATAGAAAGTTATGCTTCTTTTCACAGTGCCTTTCCTTCCACAGTGCAACAGAGACAAGAACATGATAAAAGTTAATATACAAAGGCTCCTTTCGGTTTAAATCCACGCACGCGGCACGGAATCTCAGTAATAACAGTTCCTATTCAGTCTCATACTCCTATACTCGGTTTCCTTCTTCTACGAGTCAAAGATAAATCATGCTCCAACACCAAAATGAATTTTCATCTAATTTGTGAGCAGAGCTGAAAGGAAGCTGTGGCAAACCAACCAGCTGCCACAGAGTCAGAAAAAACAATCACCAAATCCGACAAAGGCAACAAGTTCTTAAACTTCACAGAATTTTGTGAGCCAGCATCAAAGACAGACAAAAAATAAATGTGCCAGCTGCAGACAACAGATTGTTTATATCCTAATATGGGGGGTTATATTTTTAACCAGGAGCCTCTGTAAATGGGCAATACATTTTTTTTTTTTAAAAGTGTGTTTACACAATGTATGTTAATGTCTACTGTTAATGTTATTTACAAATCAAATAAAAAAAATATTACGATGAATCATACCATTTATAACTAGCTGGAAGAATCTTTGTCTAATCTGTTTTCTTTTTTGCCTCTCCACTTCCTGTAGCTGCCAAATTTAGAAAGCAGACCCGCTGAATGTAACACAGCCCACTTATCTGCTACATTTCAGCACAGATTAAACCTTTTAAGTATGCAACTTGATTCAACATTTTGAGACTTCTACTTATTAACCCTAATCTAAACCAAGCAGCAAGTTTCTGACACACATGTTGTTTTATAACAGTTAGCTATGGTCACCCAACTGGATTTGATTAATTGTTTTTTTATTGATTGATTTCATCCAAAAATAGCTCAATGCAGGATTTACTAGCACATAATCTTCTTACAGCTGTTACTGTAGCTCTACCAGCTCTGTACAGCTTGCTACTAATCTCTTTGATATCAGTGTCTTTCCTTTGTTCAATTTATGTAATATGTAATATATCTGTGCTGCGCTATTGTTTAAAATCTGTCTTATCATGCAGCACCACCAGGCACCAGGATTGAGCAAAATGTAGCATTTAAAAACCGGCTCACTTTCAAATCATGAGGTAGAATTTGAATTAAATTAGCAACAAGACATAAATAAAAGAACTCTTTCACTGCCATTGATGGGAAATTTCCTGCAATCCATGTTTTCACTGTAATATGGTAGGGGGCGCTGTTACGCATCTTCTGAAAGAATCCAAATAAAAACACAGGCGAAGTAGAAGCAGAAAAAAGAGATAGAAGCATTGCTTACGCACATGTAAAATAAGGCGATCATCACACATTAAACAGCACATAATTTAAAACGGTCTAACGTTACTAAATGAAATGATGAAAACATGAAGTAATGTTAAGCCCCTTTCACACAGCGCGTTGATCCCGGGAAATTGCCGTAAAATTGCTGAAATGCCTTCTGTGTGAACGCAAACACGTCCTGGGATTGATGCCAGGATCGATGCCGGGATGGGGACCTAGTAACATTACCGGTGTTGTGCCGAATTTCGACCCCCTGCCAAATTATTACCCCCCCTCGTTGAAGTCAGTACCTGATTGCCTAATCCTAACCCCTCCCCCACAACTAATCCTAAACCTACCAATGCTAGGGGGGTAATAATTTGGCGCGGGGGTCGAAATTCGGCACAACACCGGGATCAGTCCCGGAACGTGCTTTGTGTGAAATAAAGTCAGGACCAATGCCGTAAGAGGTGTGTCGCAGTGATGTGTCATCGCAAGGGCCTTACTACAAATGGGGAACAAGCCACTCGGAAAACCCAGTGGCGCTACTGGGGGTATGGACTCGTCTTCGTGTAGAAATGACGAAGAGGAGTTATCAGCAGAACTGACATCTGACAGGAGTTATCAAATCCTGACGTCACGTTTATTTACGAGATCTTTAGGGGATGTGTGTGAACGCACTCACAGATTCTGGAAAATCACTGGCAGTGAGAATGAACCAAAATCAAATGAACAAATTTTCCGGAATCTCTGGGTGAAAGGGGCTTAGTGAAGCTTTAGGGGTGTTGATGGACTCGATCTACTCCATCTATGTTTTGATCATCGGTCTGAAACCGATCCGGACGAAATCTTTGACAAAAATGCAATTTTCTCAGCTTTTTGTTCAAAATTCTGCTTTTTTAAATAAAACTCACCCACATTCAAGTGCTGATTAAAAAAATAAAAAAAAATAAATAAGCATAAAGATATATATTTTTTCAAAGCAGAGGATCTGTTCTTTCTTTTTATATATATCGTATTGAACAAAATACATGGGGGCCATGACATTTTTGAGAAAATTATAACAAATGCTGCCGCTGGATGGCAAGTTGATGACAAAAAAAAAAAAAACGCTTGCGCGGGGGTAATAGTTAAAAATTCTTGTTTTTAACCATGTACAGTCAATTTAAATAGTTGCCTCTATTTTAAAGACTTTGGGCTAAAATTGATAAGTGTGTGAAAAAATGGTGTTCATCCATCATGGTCCATGTATATTAATAAATATTAAATATATTAAATAAATATCCAATATGTCTGTGATAACATGTTTATGGATGAATCAATCCATTTTTTTTCATTACTACATTACTACACGAATTCAAGAACCTTCAGCAATCAGAAAGGAGCACAAACCAGACAAACTATTAATTTAGTTTAAAAAAGTGCTGTAATATAACCACTGCACACACCTTGTTTCAAACAGTTTGAAAAAAACAACAAAACAACACTAAGATATCTTTTTGGATGCTGTTCTATCACTTTTTTCAGTTTTCCTTTTTGGAAAGTCCAGATTCACAAGGTTATTTAGCTCACATTACAAAAGTACAAACGCTTTGAATCCATGCCACTCTTCAAGAAGGCCACGTGAAAAGCACCTATTGTGCAATAAACGCTAACAAAGCACTTCTTATAACAAGAAACACTGCTGGCACCATTAATAAACAGTTAAATCACACGCTGCTGGTTAATTGATAGAGGCCATCAAAATGATGGCAGAGTTAATGAACAATTCATGTTGGAGGTAGAGATGTGAAATTCGGCAGAAAAACTCTGGGAGAAATACATGGGAGGAGCAGCCCAGCATGGATGAAAAGCTTGATGCTTCAGGGTCTTTGTGTAACGCAGGAAGCGAGCGTTCGTGATTTATGGCTTTCTGACCTGCATCCCTTGCTCGGGATAGGGAGGGATGCTGCTTGACGCTACAGGGAGGACGGTGAGGGTGGAAGAGGGTTTGCACACAAACAGCTCCGTCTCCGGAGGGCGGCTGGGCTTGCCTACACACGCTGTCAGAGAATTGAGAGATGCTGATGGGATTACATGATTCGCAGATTGGACAACTGAGTGCCGAGAGACTGCTGGAAGATCTCTCCTCTGGAAAAAATGAGGTGTAAATGATATATGAATGAGCCAGAAGCAGTACTGACCTCCAGAGTGAGGGGGTGGCCCGCAGAGAAGCACCACTCCTTGCCCTTCCCGGACAGACACAGAACTCCGCTTGTGGGTTTTGAAGTTTTCCAGGTCTTAAAGAAGCAGAAGAGAAAAGACAGAACAAAACATTACATTTATGATAAATAATATATGCAGCACATTGAACGTGATTGTAATTTTCTTGCCAAAATGTATTTATGCTACAATGAGCGAGCCATACAAAGTTGAAGCCTTGGAAGAGTGTGTACAGATGTGGTAAATAGCCTTTAGCTGGACTGGGGGCTATATCACCACCCATTGAGTCTGTTTATTGAGAAAGCTTGAGCCTCTTCCTGACTCAGTCTAGGATAAATGGGGAAAATAAAGTTTGAGAGTGAAAGTAAAATTCAAAAAGTAGGGGTCAAAGAGACTGGGAAAATGTCTAGCACATATTACTGACATCCATAACATCCTGCTGCGTTTTGAATATGATAGTGAAAGTAGTTTTTTTTTTCTTCTATTTTGTGCTCTATGGCCGGAATGCATTGGTATGTGTTGCTAAGGTGTTTTAACTGGATTTCAGTGCATTGCTATTCAGTTGCTAAGGTGTAAGGTGGTTTCAAAGTCCCTTTAAGGCAAGTAATTTCACTCTGCACCCATTTTGGCAACATTCCCCAGATATCTACATCAATGTCAACTCGAAAGATGTATTTATACATACAGTTCACTGCAGTTTCCTAGTGGCAGTAAAACAAACAACTTTAATTCCTTTCACACAAATTATGATTACAAGATGCAGATTATTGATGAATATACACTTATTTTCATGCGGTTCCTTGGACAAATTTATGACCTCAAAAAACTTTTGAAATTTGCATCACATAACCAGCTCCATATGGCTTTTCTGACATAGTAAACTTGCTCGGTAGCTCACCTGGCACAACATTACACTTGCGATGAGAGCGCACAAATCCCATGAAGCATGAGTATCAATACAAGAGATCAAAGACTGGTTATTTTGTTAACACTATTGGTTAGGTTAATGATAGGGTTTGGTGTAGGTGGTACATTATTTTCAAACGCAATACAGCAGGCTTAGTTCACCTACAAATTATTCATATTTTGTAAATTAAGTGGTAAATTATAATTTGCACAAGCAAATCACTTGCATTGCTTCATAAAATTGGGGTTTAACCACTGGAGTCACATGAATTACCTTTATAATGTCTTTACTATCTTCCTCAGGCTTGAAAGTTGTAGTTGCGTAGCTGTCAATGGAGGGACAGAAAGCTATCAGATTTTAGTGCTGGGCGGTATAACGATTCATACCGACTATAATAGCATTGATAGCTGTCAAATTATATTGTTTCCCATACATTGGTTCACAAAACCAACACAGCCTTTTGGAAAATGTATTTGTGGTTGGCTTTGACATCGTTGAATAAACATGCACTGCACGTTTCAAAGTCAAAATGCAGCGCGGGTGTTTTTATATGAATGTATTTTTTAAGGGAACTAACTGTCTTTAGAAAAGTTTATTTAGTTCATGTTGTTATTTCCATTTAATCTTTCTTTATCTTTCCTGATAAAGCAGCGTTTATGAGCGCTGCACAGCTTTGTGTACAGCCGTTACCGGGGAAACCGCTGTCTCTGACGCTCTCTTTGTCAACAGCATAATTTTGTGCAAACCTGTATGTGGTTCCACTAGTGTGGATTTTTATACAATATTCACCCATGACAGTAAAATAGGGCATTCTAAGTCAACCTACTGCAGTATTTCTTCTCTCAATGAGTAGAAAATGTGGTTAACACCCAGTCATGTTTGAAAAAAGAAAATATAATAATAAAATATATAATAAAATAAAAAGATTTCATTAAAAAGTTCTTAATTTGTGTTCTGAAGATGAACGAAAGTCTCACGGGTTTGAAAATCCATGATGACACAATTTTCATTTTTGAGTGAACTATTCCTTTAACGTTTTAGTGCAACTCACTAGACATTTAATTTCCAAGCTGCTGCAATACATACAACGGATAATAAAATATTGCCAGATCCACAATTATCAGCTTTTAATAAAACTGAACACGCTTTTACTGCCACTCACAGGCTATTTCACTTTGAAAGTGTAGCGTAACGTGCAGGTAGCTATGTAATATAATTTTTCATAAATATGGCCACTGCAGGCAAATTTTCCCAATGAGCCAGGGATGTTGCATATAGGCATTAAGCTGGCAATTAAACTTTTGTCAAGACTACGTTTCAGTATAATTTGACAATGTAGTATCAATATTTTGCTTCTTTAGCTCAAATTCAGCAAAAATTGGTTTCGGTTCAGCTAATGCAAATGCATGTACTAGAGTAAACAAGTTTTTTAAACAAGTGTTGCAGTGATTTTTTTTGTCTATTATAATGAAACTCAATAGGGTCCAAAGTAATTTTGGACCCCACTGATTCTCAGTCTATGGACAAAAACAGATCTTCAAGATATCTTCTTTTGCCTTGTCACACGATTTAAGTTATTAATCATGTCTGTAGCACAAACGGTGTGTTCCAACACTAACACTAAGGCTTAAAGATTTTTAAGGATTTCTTTACAAAATATTGCATTGTGTTTTAAAGCTCACTAACAGACCTCAATCACAAATCATCAAATCTATAATCACCAGCAATGTAATTTTACAACGATTTAACAGATTGTGAGTAAAGATAAGGACAAAATCAATGAGTCCCTCCAAACAGAAGAGCGGTCCTGCCGAACTGTGGCGGTGTTTTGCTAAGCGTGAGCCACACATGAGTGCTTTTAATGGCTCCTGCAGTTATCAGGCCCCTCTCTGAGTAGTATTCATCACAAAGCATGCCGGCAACCATTACAAAGCCGTTCCAAAAAACGCATCAGAAACTGAATTTCCTTTCCTTTGAAACTAATTTAGATTTGACAATTGACGGAAAACAATAACAAGTCACAACAGCTTCCTGCTTGTCCCTTGCGCAATTGTTGCCTAAAATCATTGGGAAAGGTAATTCTTACAGGCAGATCGAATGCATGGATGGACGCTTTGTAAAGTCTCAGGTGGAAACTGTTAAGATGCACTTTTTACAGAATCTTTTATTGTTTTTCAAAGACAAAAATGAACAACAGTTAGATGATGCACCCTAGCCACTATGGCTAGTTGTCACACAGTAAAAGACCTGTATTTCACAAACAAATACACAAATACTTGTTTTCTTTAGCTTTTATATGTTGGTTTAAAACCAGGGTTGTTCTAGTTAACTAAAACCAAAACCATAAAAACATTTATGTTACTTCAATTAAAGTGAATGTTGACTGGAATTTATTTAGACATCAAGGGTCAATAATATAATGAAAGCAGATTTTCACATTTATAAAGAGGCAGGTTATTTGTGTTATATAGTTAGTTTTATACAATGCATTAATTGCAATATTATAATAATAAACCAGTCTGTGTTTAGTGAACTGTCTCTTTTTAAGTAATATACGCATCTTTCCAGAAATTGGCTTTCAATAATAAACCCATAGTACCATGAGAAATATTCAATAGATTAAAAAGTGTGAAAACGTCCCCACTGGAAGAAAAAAAAAAGAGGAAATTGAGAAACTTCATGAATTAATTTGTTTAATTCCCACACCTAAAACCCACAACTAAATTCCGCTCTCTGCATGACCGGAATAATCTTGAAATTATTTGACATGAAATCACAGAAGAGAGTTTTTTTAATGGCATCCCTGTTGCACTTCTAAGGATCAAAAATATAGATGCTGATGTAAAAAATTTCTGCGAGACCAGCACACTTTTGAATGAGAAAGCGTGAAGTCAGCTTTGCGAGCCCCCGCTGTCATCTTCCTCAAAGGGATTCTGCAGTCGCTCAGCTGAAAAGTACATCAAAAGTTCAGAGACCCCTTTACTTGAGTGACTCACGTTGAAGAACACCTCACAACTGGCCTCATCTAACAAAATAATTACCAGGAGCTCTTTTATAGGTTGAATATCCTAAACAAGGCTGAATTCAACAGCACTAACTCTCACGCCACATGCTAACGGTGACATTTAATAGCACATATTGCACAAATTAGAAGAATTAACCCACATTAACCTCATCTCCAATGATCCTGGATCTGTGGTGTCACCTGGAGCACTGATGCAGAGATGAAATGGCTCTTTATGGGCTAAATCAATGCTAAATCTTCCTCACTTCCCCCTAAACACCAGTGATTGGTTCTGCTTCAGGGCTAGATTTAAATGCAAAATTATGGCGCTCAATGGTTTATGAAGATGACTATAAGGTCAGCTAGGATGTGTCATGTTGGCTAATTATTTCTTAAAATATAAATTTCTTTTTAACCCTGGGAGTCAGCTGCAATTTGAAACACTGGTCTTCTATTAAGGAAAGCAATACTTTTGCATTTTTCACAGATTACTATGAGACTGCGGTAAAGGCTCATACACCTCTGCAATAAGCAGTTTGTAATGAAGGAGTAATTCATGTAATTGCTTTTCACTAGGACAGAGAATCAGCATCAATGAGCCGTTGAAACCATGCTGGTTATTTTATTTTTCATCAGATGATGGTAAATGGGTTAGAGATGAAACACAAACTGATTTTAGTGATTGGTCCAACTTGTGTTTTAAAATTCCCAATTTGTACCACCAATAAAAAACAAAACAAAGTACAAGTGCTTAAATTAAAATAAAAAAATAAGCATAAAAAATCTGTATCAGGACAGCTGGGCCTTTTTCCCTAAAGCCCACCAAATGTTCAGCTTCCAAAGGCCACTGAAATGAATTCAAGTCACAGATGTGTCATGAATTGTATAAAGCTTATTGACAGACTGTTAATACGTGTACTACTCGCAAGCTAATTACCCTTATGAATGTCAGAGCATAGCCGGGAATGAGGCATGCAAATTATTCATCATTTGTTCATATTAATGTGACAATGTTATAGTCTTTGTTTTGGAAGGAAATTACAAAAATTCTGCTTTAGTATTTGTTCGTGCAAAAACGGTGGAAGGAACAGGCTTTGCAGTGTATTCAATCAAACTGAGTCTTTCTTTCATTACTAATCATTTTGGAGCCACTGGCAGGTGGACAAACAAAAGGGAAAAAAACAAGATAAAACAAAAACGATGTAACTTAAAAAAGTCCAGCTTCCTTCTACATTAGCTCCCCACCATTTAGAACGCTACTGCCTTAATAAAGATTAAAATATAATTAAATATTAAAAATGTGTGTGTGTTAATTTAAGTTTACACATTAACTAAACTTCAAAGGAAATTCTGGCTGTAGTACCTGGATTGTGGCCAGTAAGCAGCAAACCAAAAATAAAAAGTGCGCTTGAGCACTCATGATTATAACCCTATTGGATTCTACCCGAACATGATGGGAAGGCAACAAAGGGCTGGACTGCCACTTTCATGTCAATGAAACACAGGATGTTAGATAAAAGACTAACAGAAGCCATAAAATTGAGAGCCTACAACAACAAAGTGGACAAACACATTCAACATCTAAGGTACTGAATTAATTTGAGACAGGAAAAAAAGAAAGGAGTGTCTTTTTGGGGATATTTTGGATAGAGATAAAAGCCGTAGTGATTTTGAGAGGGGACATATGGTCGTCCACAGCGAGAGTGGGGCACACCAGTTTTGATCGCAGCCGGTTTACCTGTATTGGGCTACTGACAAACCGAATCTTGATCTCACTATAGTGTTTTTGTCTGCCTTTTTTTTGGGAGGTTACAAGTGGTGCTCCCCGCTCCATAAACACACAGCAAATAGAGCAAAGGGACTATTGTTGTTTAAAGTACTCAGCAGGCTGTTTCCTTCAGGATAGCAGGCAGCTGAGGTTTTTCAAAAAGAAACTGAAATAGAAGAGGGGGGGGTTGGGGGGGGGGTACTTAAACAAATGCTTCTTTTAATATACACAGCTGAAACCATTGACTTTTTTATATCCCCTGAAGAAACCCGGCATAAAAGCACCCCGCAACAACGGCTCACATGAAGAGACAACTTTAAAAAGAATACACGAACACGCATCCCCATAAACCGTTGTGGCTGGGGGGGATCCAGATGGTATTTATTTAAACAGTTCAGGCTAAGGAAACGCAGTGTTATGAAATAAAAATGTGGTAAACAGGCATTTAACACACATGCATGCTCTAATCAGTGCTTCTCAACTGGTTTGGCTAGAGGAATATTACATTGAAATGCAAGTGTTCAAACTGATGCACAAACGCACATTTTTAACTGTGTAAAGTACACAATTAGTCGTACTCAGAATCAGATATGGACATTTACGAAAATTATAGTTGCAAAATGAAAAAAATAAATAAATGTAAAAATTTGTTTTAAATACATATGCCGCAGAAATGCGAATAACAGCATAACGCATAGATTAGAAAAAAATAAAATAAAACTATTAAAACTTGATAAACCCTAAAACACATTCTATTCTAGAATAGGCAGCAAATCGATTCCTAGATCAGCCATGATGCTATACAGTGTAAACCTGTTGCTATATTCCAATGGGGAAATTCTCAATTCTACCCAAACGGCAATCTTCCGGTCTCTCTCTTGAATCCAACATCGAAGTGACTTAAACTGCAATTCATCGACTGGCCGCTAGAGACAGGGTCCAAAAGAGAGTCAATCCCATATACCCCCCATGTTAATATGCCTAACTTTACAGCAGATTTGTTTTTTTACAGCCTTGTACAAAAAGTGGTTTTGGTCTATATAGCTAATTTTGCCCTCTATGACAACTGTGAGGGGGGTGCTTTTTTTTGTAACTAATCCATTTAAATTATATTAAGCAGTAAAGTTCTAATTAAGTTAAAATTCTAGTAATTATTAGAAGTAAATTATTAGAAGTAAGTTCTAATTAGTTAAAATTAAGGGCGTGGCCACTTGAGTGACAGGTGGATTGCCTCTGTCACTAGCCACGATTCCACTGCCGGGCCAGGGCCGAGCCACGCTAGTGCGTGCCAGGGCCAGTCGCGTTTCCACTGTCACTTCCGGGGCTTACTCGGGGCCAACGGCCAGGATTTCTGGCCCGTCGAATACCTTGGGCCAAAGCAGGCCAGCTCGGGCTAGAGGCGTGGTCAAGGTAAAAGGCGGAGTTTATCGGTGTTAGGGAAAGATATGGTCTGTGGCAAGATGCATATTTCACTTTTTTATATCGCACAAAATTATCGCTGCACGAAATGGAGAATCGTCTGTACTGATCTGTTGAAGACACCAAAGCTCTTCTGAGCATTTGGGCAGAAGAAAGAGTACAACGTCAATTTGACGGCGTGTGCAGAAACGAGGATGTTATCAAGTACATCGTTGCTGAACTTGCTAAGCTAAGTATTCGCCGAACAACGGTCATCTTCCACCAAGCAAACACCAAAAAAAGCAAACAAACAGACGCTTCGGTCCTCTCCATCTCGATCGTTGTGTCTTGCCTGAATGAACTTCATAATCCCCGCTGAAATGGGTGCGGTTGTATGACGTTTGATCCAGGAAGGCGTGTTAAGGGCGGCGTTTAGGGCAGCGCAGCGGGGCTAGTGGCCGGGCAGTGGAAACGCAAGCCCGGTGCTTGAGGCCCGAGGCCATTGGCCCGGCTCGGCTCGTTGTTAGCCCTGGCCCGGCAGTGGAAACGCGCCTACTACTAGGCGTTTGTCTGCTGTCTGTTAGCCGTCACATCACCTCAGCTAATCCTGCCTCTTTGCCCATTTCTGGATATCTGGGAGTGACGTGCAGTGCCACGCTGCCAAGATGGCGACGGCCGGCTCTGCCCACTTTGGCCTTCAAAATGCTCTTCGGAAACCTACGGGTGACACTACCTCCATATTTTTTTTTTTACAGCCTATGATTCTACCCAAAATACCTTAATGGGAATTTATTTAATCTCAAACAGTAACAGTTTGGGTAACACTTTATCAGTGTCCTTGTTACATGTATTTACTGTAGAAATAACTATAAATGATGCCTAATAACATGCAACTAACCCAAAACCAAACCCTATTTCTAACCCTAACACTATAGTAATGTTGTTAATTAATATTACTCAATATTTAAGTAATAACACTGTAACACAGACACCTTCAAATAAAGTGTAACCACAGTTTGTATATTTACCCAAGTATCAGGTATGCATTTGGACTGAGAAGGAAGACAGGAGGCTGCCAATGATGTAATGTTCCATGAGCACTTTCCTATTCTGCAATTCATAACAGTTTGAAATGAAGAAAAACGACACCACTGAAGAACTTCCAGCTCTGCAAAACCGTTCTGATGGGAAGTACAGTAATCTAAATGAACCTGACTATCAAGTGCCGCAACCAAGGGTGATTTGTAAATGCCAGCATAACTTATTATGGTCCTAGTGAGCCGTTGCGTCTTTATAAAGACTGGTGAAAGCCACGACCCTCCCACCACAGGAAGGAGATATAATACTCAAATCAGACTTGCAGAGGAACTCCTGCTTTTTTTTCACTGTCAATTGGGACAAAAAAAAAAATCCTCAAATAATTGATTAACAACTCTCGCACTCTCTCTCTTTATTAGTCACATATCTCTAATTCTTGGCTGCAAAAAAAGCTAACTATTAATGCTCAGAAAAGATATATAGTAAATTAATATGTGTAAACTAACAGTGGGGCATGTTGGCACACTACATGGGGTAAGTTGTCACAATGGGAACCAACTATTTATTAAAAATGAATTGAGAAGAACACCAGTTTAATGGAACTATCTAAACTATGTTATCTAAACGAAAAGAAAAGCGATCGTACACATCAGTATTTGAAATGTATTATCAACTACTTCGTGGATTTACAACAATATTTCAAACTAGTTTTATCATGTTATTGAATATGGCAATGTTAAATGTGAGCATGTTAGTCTCACGTAGCTAGACCTTCAGACTGACAGCAGAAAGTCTGGACTAGGGATGCACGATATATTGTCCACCATAGTGGTATCGGCCGATAAATGGCAATGTTATGGTTATCGATCTGATAAGAAAATTAGGCTGATATATTAAAGCTGACAAAAAAAAAGATTTACTTCATTTGAGCAACTTCAGATGCTCAATGTTCGCCATGGTGGTTTTGAATCGCTTAAAATATGATTGGAATCACTTTGAAAAGGAAGATACAGTAAGTTAAGTGCAACATGTGCAGCACAAATCTGTCATATAGGCTACATAAAATTATACTGAGATCACGACTTTAAAAGAATGTTGTGAATTCTTTGTGGATTCTTTGTGAAATATGGACTTCATTGCAGCTTTCATTGGCCAAGGACCGCCACAAAGACCGCATCACAATGGATTTGTTTCCAGGCGGACCATTAGAAAATTTGACACACACTTCTTCCGGAAATCCTGTGGAATTCAACCAATCAGATGACGACTCTGAAAGTTTTGCCTGTTTTGTGTGCCTTATGCATCAGATGTTCAGCCAACGGTCCATGGGCATGATGTCTGAGGATGAGACTATGAGAATGTAAGATATGCTGTTGCAACATAAAAAGACATAAATTCCATAGCATATCAAGGCAGGTGGAGCTGGGGAAGGCTGAGGGAACGTTTCACAGTGAGAACTCGGATAGCGCACTGCACGACTAGCCTACAACAAACATTGAACCAGACTATTTAAATGTTGAGCAAGCAATCTCATTGGCTGCTGAAACCACAGAGACCAATCAGCTTGTGCCATAATATAGCCTGCATAAATAGCCTGCAGTAATAATAGGATTGATTGCAGATCGCATGTAAAGCCGATTATAAATGTAATTTGATGCTTACGACTTAACATGCTCAAAAGTGCCAAGTCAGGGACAGTTGCGTTCAGTTGGCAAAAGGAGACCACACAAAAATATCAAACCCATATTTCAGCCAATGAAATTTGTAATTACTGAACTGTATAAAACTGGAACATATACACATGCAAATTTGCCTCAATATAAACCTGACACTTATGAAGAACAAAGTTTAGACTAAATGATATACACAATTGGTTTAATGTATAACACTGTGGTTTAGTCCTTTAGTTCTAGTACAGTGGATAACATTCACAAAAACAATCCTAATTTAAAACAATTTTGAAGATTGTTAAAACTACTTCTAAAGAAAACAAGCATTTATGCAATCAGACTCCAAACCTCATCGTTACTAAGATACAGCCATTGTGACAACTACACCTGGTATCTTCACTATAGTAGGTAATGTCTTCAGCATTCACTGACCCATCAAATAACATCAGATAAACTGCAAAATACTCTATTCAACCTGTCACCTCAGCGTTCAACATGTTGCTAACGCTACACATACACAGTTTAATTTCTTACCAAGTCAAAAATAAATGTAATTGTTATTGCAAATTTAGAGAGGTCTTTTTCAAGACTCAAATATGAAAATGAGAAGATGGTACATATGTGAAATATGATTAAGACGCAGCACACAGCCTTCTCTATCAGTGGCATTTTAATTAAAAACATTCTGCAATTCCCCAGAATGCAATTACTGCTTTAGGGATTGGTGCATCGACACTGACAATTTTTCTCATTTCCTATGCATCTACTGACAACCCTTTCAATATCTGCTTAATTCATCCAGTCCTATTCAGAGAGAGGGAAAAAGAAAACATTTGATCACTTCCAATGAAAGTCTCTTTAATAACCAGTACTTTTGATAATTTGAAAGCACACAAAGGCACGGTACAAGCTTACACCAAAGTAACCATAAATGTATTTTCACAAATTAATTGATTTTCACAGTCATTTATTTGAAAAGAAAAGAGAGAGCTGTTTAGAGACAAATACATTCTGAGAGGCACAAACTAGTTCTCTTACGAGAGGTTCTCTCGTATTGCGTAAGTTAGCTTACACTATGGGAAAGATTCATCTTTTCGAGATATTGAAGTCAAAAATTATCCTTAATTTTGTATTTATTGTCAACGCAGTGCAGCAGCTAGCAGACCTAGAGCAGGCTGTCTAGCGTGCTCATTGGCTGCCCTGTGGCAACTGCAGCAGCCTACCAGTGAGCCTGACGTGACGTCACGTCCAATGAAGGGCGCTCGCGCCCTCACCGCGTCTCAGCCCGCCAGAATGGGCGTGGCCTAGCGTATATAAGCAGGGCTCGGAGGCTGCTACCCTGATTTTCATCTATTCAGCGAAGCTCTTCGGATCGCTGGACTTTGAGAAGCCGCGCCGCCGTTGAAAAAGTGACACAGCCAGCTAGGAAAGCGCCTGAAGAAGCCGGCCGACTTCGCCGCCTTCAGCCATCCGTGCGAGCTGAGCTATCCGGCGACGTATCCTTTTACAAGCTCTACTCTCTCGGTGTGTGTTCGCCTCTGCGACACCCCCCTTTTCCTAAAAGCGCAAGCAAGCCGTCTTTTTCAAGATGCCTCGCACTTCCTCCGGCTCATGCAGAGCCCCGCTCAGTGCCGGAGACCGCCATGTCATCTGCGCTCTCTGCCTGGGCCAGGAACACGCATCCCTCGCCCTCTCGTCTGGAGGCTGCGAGCACTGCGAACAACTTCCTATGTCGACCCTGCGGGCTCGACTCAAAGTTTTCAACCCGGAAGCCGTCACTCCGTCCTTTGTGGTACCGCGCAAGAAGAAGCGCCGTTCCCAAAGACTGCCGGAGCCTGTGGAATCTGCGAAGCACTCGCCGGAGCCCCTCCCTCGAGCTTCGCCTACGCCTTCTCCGCTCCCTCTCCCGGACGCACTGCATTCTATGGCTGATCCTCCGAGCCGATCTCCTCCGTGAGTGGGACGAGAGAGCCCCGGATCCAGCTGCCGTCATACATTTAAGAAGCGCGACGGACCTTTCCATTCGCGCTACCAAGCCCCCAGCTCAAGCCTTAGGGAGGTGCATGGCCACGTTAACCGTCACAGAGAGGCACCTCTGGTTGACGCTCGCCGACATGAGGGAATCTGAGCGCGCCACCTTTCTCAATGCGCCGCTCTCCCCTACTGGTCTCTTCGGCCCAGCGGTGAACGGGATCGTCGAGCGCTTCTCCGAAGTGCAGAAGACCACTCAGGCCATGAACTTGTTCCTGCCGCGACGCTCTAGTTCCTCTGCAGGTCGCTCACGTGACCAGCCACCTGCACGAGTCGCTTCACAGCACCCAGCACAGCCTTACCAGCTTTCACAGCGACGCCAGGGCGGCCGCCCTAGATCGTGCTCGGCCAGCCATCACAGGCCACCTCCCCCACGGGGCCCTCAGCCAAAGATCACGCTGAAGACTGAGCACGCGAAGCCCTCCTAGCGGCAGCAAGAGGGAAAAGACGGCTGCGTTCCACCGCGGCCGAACCACCGTCAAAACTCCTTTCCCTGTCAGTCCCCTTCATACAGGCTACTGCAGTGGTACATTCAGCAGCGAACGAGCCGGTAACAAAACCCGCTCGCCTGCACACAAACGCCATTTTCATGGCAACCCAGAGAAATCTCATAAAGAGTGTAATGTCTGGTTATCCGGCTCATGCCGATTGTGTTTTAAGTGTAGAAAAAGTGCCCACATCTCAGTGTTCACCCCTACACACAAGCACAACACTTCCCGTGTCATTCACAGAGCCCACTCTCATAAAGCAGGCAAATGCCGCTCGAGTGTTAAATGTAGAAAATGTGCCCACGAGTCCGTGCTCACGCCTACTATCTGGCCGCTCTATCACACGGCCAAAACAGCCCTATATAGGTCTAAATATTTCTGTAAGTCCAGTGCCCGCTTACAAGCGCTCACGCTTACTGACACACACTTCCCCCAAAGCGCCGCTCTTGCGTTACAGGGTTATCAAAGGGCGCTCCCCGTCCCAAGTGGTCGGGGCGTCACTTATGAGTGTAAAACGCGTGCCCGCTCAGACGCGCTCACGCATGTTAACAAACACCTCGCCCCAGGGGCCGCCTGCGCGTCTAAGAATTGTTACAAAGCGTCCCCCATCCAAGGCGATCGTGGCGTTAGAAATGAACGCAAGTCCCGTGCCCGCTCACGTGCGCTCACGCTTACTAATAAATGCTGCGCCCAGAGCGCTGCTCGCACATCACGAAGTGATGACAAAACACTCCCCATTCATTGCGATCGGGATGTCAGATATGAAACAGCCTGTTACTGCTGTCAGCGAGCCGGCGTATTCAGGCACCGAGGGCGCGCGCAACGCGCCCATACCTCTGAGTCAGTTTCTCGAGCACGCGCAGTGCGGCGATCAGAAACCGGAGGTCATTCTACCCCTCGCTACACACATCAAAGCGTGGGAAGCGATCCCAGGGGTATCAGAATGGGTGCTAAGCACTATAAGGCAGGGTTATTCACTACAGTCCTGTCGCCGGCCATCAGTGGGCATGGAAGTAGCACATATACTCCGTGCAGAAATAGTGAAACTGCTGTGCAAAGGGGCCATAGAAAGGGTGCCGCCTTCTCTGAGCGAGTCAGGCTTTTACAGCCGTTATTTTCTCGTACCCAAGAAGTACGGAGCCCTCAGACCTATTCTAGATCTCAGACATCTGAACAAAGTTCTTATGAAAAGACAAAATGCTTACGACCAGAAAAATCCTCACGCACATTCGCCCGAGGGACTGGTTTATATCTCTCGATCTGAAAGACGCCAATTTTCAGATTCAGATAATACCCTGTCACAGTTTGCCCCGTTTGCCTTCGACGGTCAGGTATATCAATACATCGTCCTGCCGTTCGGCCTGTCCTTGGCACCCCGTACATTCACGAAGTGCAAGGACGCAGCTCTCGCCCCTATGAGGAATCGAGGGTTGCGAATAATGAACGATTCATTACCTGGACGATTATCTGGACGATTGGCTGATTCTGGCTCAATCAGAGATAGAACTTTTATCTCACAGAGCAGTGCTCCTCAGTCATTTGGAAAGCTTGGGTCTCACGGTCAACTGGACCAAGAGCTCATTAGTGCCCAGCCAGTCAATATCCTTTCTAGGAATAGAACTGGACTCTGTGGCCATGACGGCTCGCTTAACGACACAGCACGCGCGCCGTGTTCGACGCCTGGCCGCGTCTTTGCAGAAAGGCAACATCGCTCCTCTGAAGATTCTGGGCTATATGGCTTCAGCCACTGCAGTGCTTCAGCTGGGTTTACTGCGCAGGCGCCCACTACAGCGCTGGCTGAATGCACGAACGTCTCGCCAAGCCTGGGCCTCCCTCAGGGCGGTGTCAGATCCAGGAACCTTAGCAGAACGCCTCCTCGTTTGGTCTAAGCACCACCTGCGCTCGCTGAGAGCTGCGCATGTGCCAGGCCACTTGAACGACGGTCCAGACAAACTGTCCAGGGACAATGTTCCCCCGGGAGAATGGTCCCTGCACCCCCAAACAGTCCAGTTGCTATGGCGCCTTTTCGGCAAAGCGGAAGTCGACCTCTTTGCGTCAAAAGACAACCCTCACTGCCAAAAGTTCTTTTCAAAGAGCGAGGACGCGCTACCCCAATCATGGCCCAGCCGCCCGCTATACGCTTTCCCTCCGGTCTCATTACTGCCACAGGTGATCAAGAGAATCAGGGAAATGCGCCATTCGGTGCTCCTCATAGCCCCGCGATGGGAGAACCAAACGTGTCACGGACAGCCCCGTGGCCGCTTCCGGTGAGGGCACCGATTTGGCATCCCCATCCAGAGCGCTGGTCTCTGCACGCATGGGTGATCAACGGATACTCGTTGTCCTGCCAGAAAGTGTAATGAACACGATCACGCAGTCTAGAGCTCCATCTACTAGAAAGCTCTACGCGTCTAAATGGTCTGTGTTCTCCAAATGGTGCACCGACAAAAATCTGGACCCACGTACGTGTGGGGTATCGCGGCTGCTTAGCTTCCTTCAAGAGCTGTTGGAAAAACGGAGGTCCCCTTCCACGCTTAAAGTCTATGTGGTGGCCGTCGCAGCGTTTGCAGAAACAATGCGCGGCCGATCACTAGGAAGGAACGAGCTCGTCATTCGCTTCCTTAGAGGAGCTAGGAGGATGAACCCCCCGCGCCCCCCGTCGGTTCCTGTGTGCGAGCGCCCTTCATTGGACATGACGTCACGTCAGGCTCACTGGTAGGCTGCTGCAGTTGCTGCTGGGAAGCTAATGAGCACGCTAGACAGCCTGCTCTAGGTCTGCTAGCTGCTGCACTGCGTTGACAATAAATACAAAATTAAGGATAATTTTTGGCTTCAATATCTCGAAAAGTTGAATCTTTCCCGTAGCGTAAGCTAACTTACGCAATACTCGTTCCCTCTTCTAGAGAGAACCGAGGTTACTTTTGATAACCGATACGTTCATGAGCCACCTATTATTTCTAAAGCTAGTCCTGACAGAACACTGCTAAAAATCTGCATAAAAACACACATTTTTGTGCAAATTATATAAAATTGCATTAAAAAAAACATGAAATGGCTTTACTAACAGTTTTCTTTCCAGTGTTAATGCATTTATTAATGAAACAAGTTTTTGAAAATAACAAAAGAAGAGCAACAGTCTGATTTAAAAATCCATTAATTTTCTCCATATAAAAATTTAATTTTAATAGGGTTGCAAAGTTTTCAAAAACTTTCCAGGATTGCTTTCAAAAAAAATGTCGGAAATGTTCAGCCCCTTTGCAAACCTAATTTTTAATGATAACATCAGTGTATGAACAGAACCACTATGAACTCTATATTTCAGATTGTTAAGGGATGATATATGCTCCGGTTTTATATTACACATATTTATATATATTTTTTATATTTAATTAATTTTATAATTAATTACGTAATTCACAATTCCTTATGAGATAAATATGAGTAGTATATTTCCATGAAAGACGCTCAGTATACCATCTAGCTCTATTATTAGATACAAAAATGGATATGCCTGTGAGTGCAAGTTGAGTCATTATTAGTTTTTATTCATTTTAAAGCATAAATTTAAAATAAATGTACACATTAATTTGGTCGACTTTTAGAAGTACACTAGCATATAAATGACCTTAAAGCTTATACATATGAACCAACAGCCACAAACCTCCAATATTAATTTCTCCATGCTACTTTATGAAGTGGTCTGAAATCAGCATCTTCCTCCATCCACTTTACAGCATTAAAACGAATACAAGTTCGAAAAAAAATGACTTCTTGACTTCACCTTTATGCATTCTCATGCACAATGTGGTCTCATACAAATGCTCCTGCATTAGATACCAAATTAGAAAATATCCCATCTAATAACATCAGCTGCCCTTTAAATTATTCTCTTGAACCTGCACCACTCCATCATGCGGCTGAGTTAATTAAGCTATGGAGAGAGTAATAAAGAAGATGGATGTGGAGCAGTCAGAGACGCGTGCCCCCACCACACGACAACAACTGAAGCCTAGTAAGGTCAGAGACCAGCGATTGATGGATCTGTCAGCCAATCGTCTTATAGCGGACTTCCTCCTCACAGAATTGGATTGTTCCCTGCCCTGCAGTTCCATCGTCTTCAGGCAGTGGCCTTGCTGGGAACGGAATTCAATCGGAAAGGCTTGTTTGTCATTTGCTATCGGTGACATATGCAAAGACGTGTCAGCCAATCAGTGTGATATTAAATGTCATGATAGGGGGAAATTCTATAGTCATAGCAAAACTAAACTTGTATTCAAATTGTGACTGGGTAATAAACAGAAAGTAAGAGAAGAGCCCTCCTTTAATAATGACTTCAATCTCTAAAGTGCAAGCTCACTTTTCTTCACTCTCGAACACTTAAAATAAGCTGTCCTAATTGTATAGTGAATCTCTTATTTACATTGCGTTTCCACTTTGTTGGTTATAATGTAAGAATTCGCGAGCATGCAGCTCACTTTGAACAAAACAAAACCTTGAGCATTTGCACGCTTTAGATAGAAACCTTTGACCTCAAACAAACACGAACAAGAGCATTTGAATGCAGTGTCTATCAGCGTGTACCGAGAACCAGGTACAGCAGTAATGCTAGTATGTCAACCTTTGTTTTGTACTGACTGGTGCCCCAATTGTGAAAAGTTATAATACATATGAAAATTGAATCATACAATAAAAATGTATCTAAATTTTGCTTAGTTTACTTATTTTTCCCTCATGAGGCATTGAGCAGAAATTTTGGAAATAAAACCTTTTTTTTCATTTTTTTTTTGTTTCTGATCAAAATCAGATTGAAATTTTCATTTTGAAAATTTTTTCATTTTGGAAATAAAACCTTGCTCAGGGTTAATTATTATTATCTTTTAACTTTGAGTGAAAATTGCTTAATTAATGACTGTTAAATAAAAAAAATTATAAAAAAAATTATGGGTACTATTATTTATTATTGTAGCCCACATAAAATAAAAAAATAAAATAGGAATTCCAGTTAATTTGCCACATTGTACATCCAGGTTGAGTGCATTGCATTGTGGGGTCTGTATTTCACACAGAGTGGTCTGCACATTATGTAGTAGGTCAATCAGGTTTTCTATGCTTACAGAAAATTCAAATAGTGTGTGCAGTATATACTGCAGAAATTATACAATACGTACGCTAGTGTAACGCTTAGTTCCACAGAAGATGAAGACGATGATTCAATACCATAAGATTTAATATAATGCTTAGAATAAACAGCCAACATACAAAACAGCGTGCTAACACGAACAATACCAGACAACAACTGAATGAAAAGGAGGAACTTAAATACACGGTGGTGATGACACAATGACAAACAGCAGTGGTGATTATGAAGGTGTCCATGGTGACTGATCAGTGGTGGCAAACAGAACTAGGAACACATGTGACAAACAAAAACAAGTAGAAGGTCCATGAAACAAACAGAACATACTGGTGACAGCTAGTTTTCTATTCTAAACATGGTCTCATTATTTTATGGGCTGGATAAGGCTTTTTTAAAGGCTGTGTGGAAAGGGTGGAACTTGAACCAATTACATGCCAGTTGTAGCTTTCAAAACAGCCATAACAAGGAGCACAAGGCCTGAATGTGTTTTACTGAATCTCATTTTTTGATATCTCATTTTTAGCTGATGTAAATGATGACTGCAGTACGGAATCTGGCCCATGAACACCCTATGTGTATGTGAGATACAGACAGAGTGTGAGAGAAACAAGAATGAGAGAGGGTGAGAAAGCGACCAGGCGACCAGGCTCTCCTCAGGGAAAACATTTTCATTTTGATCAGGAGTACAAGGGCCAGCGTACCAGTCCGTGCTGTCAGGTCTGCAATGTCCTGTTTGTTTGGACCTTATCTGTACTGCAAGTGTGATCAGAGATCAAAATGTGACTTACAGGCAAAGGTTAGGCTGGCCTCCCTGCTGACAATAGTCCCGAAAGAGTTGGAAGCGAGGCATTGGTACGTCCCAGCATCCTCATCTTTATTGAGATGGTTGATGCGAAGGTTGCCTCCAGAAAGGCTGTGATGGTAGCCGGGTTTAGGATTGACCAGACTGCCATTTAGCTTCCACCTACAAGATAAAGGAGTTTACAGTTCAGAGATTTCAATATGAACTCATACATTTCTCATCATGACCTTCCATGACAAAACTGTCACAGCAAGGCTTATTAATGTTATAGCTCTATGCTCTTATTCTCAAAAATAAGAGCATTGAAAATATTTTTATAAATACATAATTTACACTACCGAAAGGTTGGGGTCAGACAGTTAAAAAAAAAGAAAAATGAATACGTTTATTCAGCAAGAATTAATTAAATTGATCAAAAGTGACAAGTGTCTACTATTTCAAATAAATGCTGTTTTTTTATATTTTAAAATTTATTAAAATAGAAAACAGATATTTTACAATTATTACATCTGAGACAAAATTGATACTTAAATAAAATATTCCTCAATTAAAAATCTCCTTAAGTATGAAAAAGCAACCACTGAAATAAAAATCATTTTTAATATATATATATATATATATATATATATATATATATATATATATATATATATATATATATATATATATATATATTCAAAATTATTTTATATATGTGTGTGTGTGCTCTACAAACTATTTGGACACTTTTTAGTCTAACATTACATAAAATATCAAACCAAATGTGATTTTAACAGAGCACACCTTTCAATCAAAACATTTACCAAAAACTTCTTTGTTTGATTTTCATTTAAAGTCCTTCTGTGGTGAAAATCAAGTTTTTAAATGTTGTTCATATGTCTATGTGGGGTTTTTAATATGGTTTAATATTGGTTTACAACCCATGGTCAAATTCAAACAAAGTCGACACCATTGATGAGTATTTTTTCCTTAAAACTACAGTGAATCAAACTTGTAACCAATCACGTCAACGTGTGATCCTCAACGAGTTGATCTCTGAGCTGGTGTGAATGAGTGGAGGCAGATTTTCATATTCATAGAACCACGTATACTCGTATAAGCGAGGCAAGGGTGTAGAGTAACATTCAAGTTATTTTAAGGCATGAAGAAAAAGAAAAATCAAGGAAAAAAACTTTTCAATATGTCATTTTGGTAATCAAAGATGAGTTGTAAAGGATACAATTATTGACTACAGGGGGACTTTAGAAGACAACAGAAATTATGTTCACAAGAATTTGAAGAATTTGGACACTTAATTTACATATTTTGGGACCAATGGTGAATGAATATCCAGAATGTATCTCTGTACAGTTAATATATTTCCATTTATTAACAATTTAATTTATACAATTCTGCATTATATATAACGTATAAAATGTAAAAAGTAAATCTTCAGGTTTACAAACACAGCAGTCAATATCAGCTAATAAAGTTTAATAAGAAAGCACATAGCCGGAAGCAGGTTGTTTTGCACAACTATCATCAGACATGTGGGTACAAATCTGGGCTGGTGAAACAAAAGTTCTAAGTGAGATCCCACATAAAAACAACCAGTGAACTGCATTGAGTAACTGAGATGCACTGCTGTTATTAGACTCCAGAGTAAAGCACTTAGTACACTACACTAACTCCACGGGGATTGTCCTTGCAATTAGTGCACTGTAAAGTGCTTTGCATAAAATGTGTCTGCTAAATGAAAAGCAACCATCTGTAGCCCTGATAAATTCAGAAGCCTGTATTTTTTCCCATACCAAGATTAATGCCCAGAATGGCACGGCTTGTGACCATCCATCTTGTTGAACACAAAGTCATACAGCATCAAATGTGAGCTGTATTCTATAGCATGCAGTGTGATTACTAGGAATTTACTGAGATTACTTAAGGATTTAATTAATTTAAGATATCAGCGGATTCTCCAACCCTTCAAACAGCATTATTAAAATAAAACAATCTGGCAAATCAATACAAAAACCCACATATAAACCAGACTTTTAAAAATCGTTCTCTTTTCATCATTAATTGTGGTAATGGGAAGAGGATGATATTGCGTTCATGAGGTTAAGTGTGTGTGTTTTATGAGAGATCTATGTAGCACTGTAAACCCAAACGCAAAAAATAATTAATTTGTTTGAGTAGGGAAACTTAAATTGAAATAACTTTTCAGTATTTAGTACTTATTCAGTAATAACTTTTAAGCTTTCTTTTTCTTTTGAGCTCACAAAACTGATACATTTTAAGTAATCTGGCTGGTTTCATTATTTTGGGGAGGGGATACCATCATGATGACAAGTGGAGCATTAGCTTAGTTTGAAAACAGGTATATGTTAAATGTTCTTGTCTTATGCCTGCTACAGACATTTGCCAGATTGCGATTTTGGCAATCCTATAAGATCCTTACAAATCACACTGTACGACATGGATGTAATAAATTTGGGTATGTATGTATGTCGACTGTACGATGATGACACCTATTGTAATAAATTTGGGTATGTATGTATGTAGACTGTACGATGATGACACCTATTGAATTGTAGGCTACGACACAAGTTAGTATGGAAGAATAAAACATCATTAGCATGTGCAAGAGGTAAAATATTTTTTTTTACCACTAGCACATACTGATGATGTTTTATTCTTGATCTAGTTTTATTCAAGATCAATCGGACTTTGGCAATTGTATTTTTTTATGTGCGCTGAAAAACAGGTAGCAAAAGAGGAAAATATGGAAGTGGACATGGCTAGGGAAAAGAGGCCAATTTAGCATGCCAATTTTGCAAATGGAGCTTAAGGTTAGTAGTTTTAAGCTTTAGTGCCAGGTCGCATTGATCAAAATGCATTTCATGTTGTATATTTATTAATACTAGACATAGGTCATAGAAGCAAACAAGAGATAATCATGCAAAATATCTGGCACTGTAATAAAATTATCGCAGGCTATCCAAATGTATCCAAAACCATGACAATGGCAATTACTAAACAAAGCATTGCTACCAATTAGCAAGCTAGCATTTACTAAATTAGGTCATTATAGCTAGTTATGTTTCTATTACTACAAATATTTAAGTTGAGATTACATGTATGAGTATGAGTTTGTATGAGTTTGCTTACTCAAATACTTCAGGTTAAGAGCAATTAACATGTATAGTACAAAATAAAAATCTGGCAGTTCTGCTAACTTAAACTTTAAATTTCTTAGTTTAAAAAATTTGAGGTAACTGATTACCTCATATTTTTTATTAAAATTGTATTAATTGAAATAAAACCAAAATCGCTGTGTCGCTGAAGTATCAAAAGGCTGAGTGAAAACAGGATGTTCAACAAAAAAAGAAATGTAGGGTTGGAGTTGATTTTATCCATCAGTAATCGACTGGATCAAAAGTGGTCTCTAAATTACAGCTGGTTGGTGGAGACTCAAAAGAAATTTTAGACAGAAATTTCGAAGATAAGTTTCCCCCCCCTTTGGAAAAAATCCCCCCATGCACCGATGAATCATTCAGATCAGAAACTAAATTAGAAAGTGCATGTGGGTCAATTTTGTTTTCATGTTGACATTCTATAGCCAACAGCCTTCAGTTCAAGACACTAGACAAAACATTTTGATTTGCGATATACACAAGGTGCCCTGCTTTGTGCCTGACAGGCTGATTAGCCTTACAGGCTCAATATGGTTAGGGTTAGCAGCAAGTTTTGGGTTATGTCCTTGACCGCCTGTCAGGCAAAAGCGGGGCACTTTCCACCAATCTCGACTGCAGATGTTGCAGACAGCACACAAACTGGTATATGTCCCTGTGAACAAGATATTTCGATCATATTTTCCTGGAAGAGGAAAATTGGGAAAATTAAATCTGCTATAACATTATTTTCTGTAACCATTTACAGTACAATTGCTTCCAAGCTAACATACATGACTTAAAAAGACACAAAACTTGACTGAATTCACAATAGCTCTGTCCTTTTTAAAGGCCCACTGAAGTGCCTTGAAACGAGCAGCTTTGTATGATGCGTTGACGTAATTTCCACTGAAACAGGAAGCGGGAATATTAAATGGCTCCTCCCCCTTTTCAAATAGCCAATAGCATTTAGTTTACCTCACAGACTGCAAGTCGTACTTGACAGCACCATGGAAGTGAATCCGGGCGCTGATGATACGTTGGATTCAATAGTAGAGGTGTTAATAAATTCTAGCCATTTCATTCTTAACTAACGTATAGTTGGAAAAAGGAATAAAACTCGAGCTATTGAGCAACCAAACACACATCTCCAACCCATTTTGCTCTGTGACGTGTCAACGGTTGCTTTGGCCAGCTGGTATTTATAGCATAGTGAGCGGGACGCTTTAGGTTCTAGAGAGCATTTGATTGGACAGAAGATTTGATTGGACAGAAGATGTGATGAGAAGCTGAAGTCCGCTGTGATGTCATAAAAATCTGTGATCCATTTTAGCGGAAGTGAGAGACTGTAAGTTTTGAATGCTTATATCTCCTAAATGTGAATTTTGTCATTGTTTTGGAACACACCAGCTTATTCATAACCAAAAGGATAACATTTTCATACTAAAAGGTAAAAAATTTCATTTTGATTTCAGGGGGCCTTTAAAGGGATAGTCCACCCAAAAACTCATCTTTTACTCACCCTTGTGCTGTTCTAAACCTGTATGACTTTCTTTCTTCTATGGAAACACAATAAGATATTTTTAAGAATATTGGTAACTTAACAGTTTAGATTCCCATTGACAAAAAACTGTTTCAGAATACATTCTTCATTATATCTTCTGTGTGCAGCAGGAAAAAAAAGCATAAAGTTTGGAACGACATAAGGGTGGGTAAATGATGACAGAATTGTAATTTTTGGGGTGGACTATCCCTTTAACTAGCGAGAGATCTAATGTTAAATCGCCCCTTTCATCATGTGGTACAATCACACTGTGCTTTCCTAAATGGTGTTTGTAGTACAACATCTTGTTTTCTTTGTCTGTTTCCAATTTGTATACAAATGCATCTTATTTTCCTAAACAAAAACAGAATCTCCCTAATGCCCCCTGAGAGGAGGGTCATTTGCAAACTCTTCACACCAGGAAGCGACTGCGTGTCTATGCAAAGCATAGCAGAAATAATATGGGTGTAGCCCTACATCGCTTCTTTCGACTTCTGCTCTCGCGTCTAATTTGAACTAAATCAAAGACACCCGCACATTCCCACCGATACTGCAAGTGTTTTCAAATACAAAAACGCAATAAATATTTCATATTTGTAGGCCACAGTGAACGATACTGCACAGTCTTTAGAGATGCCAGTAATTGATAGGAGTGGCGAGTTTCCAAATCTCAGGCTCAATAATAAGATGATTTCTCCTTCCTGTTAGTTTCCAAGTGCCCTTCTCTGCTCTGTTTGATCTTAGTGAGGCTGATGAAAAGAAAAAGGGACGAGCAGTTATTTCTTGTTTGTTTGAGATTGTTGCTTTGCCGATTTGTGAAGGATAAAAGCGCACTTGCAATTAAGAATAATGACAACATCATGTGAAATCAAACTCGTAAAAGAAATGTTGGTTGAAATGTCGCAAATGAAATATCGCTTCTAAGACATCTAATTATATAACGTAACTTTCCATCAAAACAAGAGAAGGGTACGAATGGATGTCATCAGTTATTACTAACCCCGTGTCCTTGGAAGAAATTGAGAATTCACCACCTACAGTTCCCATCTTGGGTGACAAAACATCCAGTTCGTGTCACAGACAGCCTGTGTTATTTCTCTTTATCTCCAAGTTTTTGTGACACATTTGCATTTTCACACTACACCAATGCTTCGTTCATGTTTCATCATGGGGTCCAGAAATACTGTCGCATTTTCCCAAAAAATGTAACAACCTTATTTCAAAAGATCAATTATCAGCATAGAAATGAGAACGCTGCTATATGACAGCATGTCAAGAAACTTTGTGTAACCGTTAAAAAAACGGCCACTTCCCATCTGCTGCTGTAACTATGGCTACAGGCTATCCTTTGATTGACAATTCTCCCTCAACTTCACGACAAGGTGATGCAAGGATACTCTATAGCATTCTCTAGTCTCCTTCATGTCTTAAGCTGAGCTTCTTGAAGTGAGGTAAAGAGGAGAAGTGAATTAGAATGAGAAGCTGCAGAGAGAGAAGGTGGGACGTCTGAAGTATAAGGAGCAGCTGTCGTCTCAGATGAAGAGAACCAGGGCAGTATAATTTACAATAAGTTGTTAAACTTCAATTATACCGCCTCTCCAACCTTCTCTACAAGGAATAGGTGTTACAAAGCGGCATACCATGGAAGGTTAACGGGGCTTTTCAATAAGCAATGATATAACATGCCTTTTTTCTGTTTTATTCTTGGTATTTTAATGATAGTTCAAAGATAGTGAAAGAGTAGAGGAGTACTTTAAGTATTGGGAGAAGATGGGACAATGAGATAACTCGTTAAATAATGCAATATTCAATATGCGACACAATAACGCTTTAGGTGTAAAATTAATTTCAATTATATTTAAATATATTTCAAAGACTGAAAATGATATAACCAACAGTGTTTCAACAACAGGAACTGAATATTCAAATGTAAAAATAAAACTGCTTAGTTTCAGACACTGATTCTTATTAAAGCTACAAAAGTTGTTCAGAGAAAGAGCAGTGAGTCATTTTCTCTTTGTCTATTGTTGTTTGATTAACATTGCGCACACAGACCGAAGCAGGTTTATTAGGCTGATGTCACTTTAAAAGCTACACAGATTCAATATATTGTTACACACGCTTTCTTTTTCAACTGTTTACTCCACTTAAGACATAACTGACTGTGTTTACGTGAAAACTCACCAAGAAGAGAACTGAGCAGTCTGAGAGGCAGCTTGCTTTGCATGTGAGCAGGCCATACTACGCTTATTTGACCTAATAACATTATGTCACACAAATGTAACAGTCATGTATCCACTATCCAGTCTATTGCTGTCTGCAAGATAAAACTATGAAGTATTCAATTCATTCAGTTATTGTAAGCCATTGGTTATTTGATGAATACATGAAAAGAAAGTTCAAAAGAACAGCATTTATTCGAAAAAGAAAACTTCTGTAACATTGTAAATTTATATACAATGATCAACTTAATGCGCCCTTGCTAAATAAAATGATTAATTTCTTTAAAAATGTAATTTATTAACTTATTTATAAAATGACACTTCAAATATTCTATTAATATATAGAAATTAATATGTAGAAAACAATGATAAAAAATAATTAGGTGTGGTAGAGTGATGCAATTTAAGCTCACAAGATGTTCACTAAACTGCTGAAATTAAACAAGCATTAATATATCAACCCAACTCTTATATATACCACATGGAAAATATGTGATTCCAACATGGAAAATATGCGATTCCAATGGTTATGCGACAGTGCTACTGCTAATATCTAACTTAAGACTAACTAATCCCAAAAAATAAATACAAATAAAATAAAAACTAGATATTATATAGAAAAAAGGTTTTGTCAGGTAATCTAAAAATCTCCTTCATTTGTGAACATCTAAATCAACAGTGCACAGCTCCCAGCAGTACTTGATTCTGATTGGTCAATAAAAAAAAGCATGCAGTCAAATGTTTATGTATATTCTTGAAGCAGTAAGCTGTACGATTGACTATTTGGGCAAGTGATTTTATACATAAGAGAGATAATTTAAACTTTTTGTTCTCACATAAACTAATTGCAAATCATATAAATATGTTATGTCCATTTATTTACAAGTATCCATATAATAAACAAAACTAATGTACAGCGATCAGCCTGTTAGGGTTTATTTTGTGATAATATACCTTGCAAATAGACCTGACTGCACTAAGTTACACCAACAAAGGTACGTTGCATAGGTCAGATCAGGTAGAAATGTACTTTTTCACTTTAAAGTGTAGTTTGACATAAAAATAATAGTACTGAAGTATGATTACATAGGATCACAACTTCAAACACCTCACAGTAAGGACAGCTTTAACCAGACGCTCCGTTTGCTGAGCACATGCTTTACGTGCTCATGCTCAAACAGACATTTACGTAGTGCTATACAACACCATCTGGCTCAGGAGACAGGAGGTGGTTTGAGGATCTGTTGCACACTTTAAGTCTTTCTGCTTAACACATTCTTTACTAAAACCTTTCTTCAAGAACATAGTCACACACCAGATGCCTTAGCTCAGAAGATAACAATCACAACTTTGATTATCCTCCGGGCTTGTGCATGGGCTTAAAGGGATAGTTTAAATAAAAACAAACAATTCTGCCGTCTTAACCTGGTGTCGTTCCAAATAATCACGTTCCAAATAATCATGTTCCAAATAATCATTTTAAAAAAAAATTCTGACCAAACATTTGCATTTACATTGATGATTTACATTATTGCAAGAGCTTTCAAGCTTCAAAAATAGGACGCAAAAACACCATAAAGTACAAAACAGGGTCCATATGATGTCCATTAAAATCATCTCAAGTAATACAATAGCTATATAGAACAGAGTGAAATTTAAGCCATTATTCATGAAAATCTTCACCTCCTGTGAGCAATTAGAGTCAGTGAGTTAAACCTGGGAACTGAATCAGTCCAATTCATGAACAAATCATTTTGTGAACCACTAATTAGAATAATTAATAACCACTAATAAGAAGAATACCAAAATTTCCGTAGTCAGTACCAATACCAGTAAAATTTCACGATTCTCAATACCAATTTCAGTACCAGACAAAAACTGATGAATTAAGTACTTAAAAAAATGGTAGTCTGTTGGTTATCCCTGTCAGTCACTGCAGTTTCCAATTCAATAGCGCATTTAAATACAGTTGCCAATCCAGAAACTTTGCAGTGTTCTTAGCAGCATGAAAAACTAAACTTGTATTCAGATTGTGAAATGGTAATAAACAGAAAACGAGAGAAGAGCCCTCTTTTATAATGACTTAGGCTCATTGAATTCTGCAGTCTTGTGAAAACTCTAATAAAAAAGCTGTCTTAATTGTACAATGAATCTCATTTACATTGTGTTTACAATTTGTCGGTTATAATGAAAGGATTCATAAGCGTTCAGCTCGCGCTGAAGAAAAACATAACCTCGTGCGTTTTCAGCGGTGTTAAACTTAGTGTTAAATTTGTCTGCTCTTTTTTTTTTATTTAGTCTTAGGGCACATTTACACAACAACAATGTCCTAACAATGGAAGAGTTTTTCCTTTGCTTGTCAACATGTCAAAATGACTAAAAACGCTGTTATGCATGCCAGGCCAGTAGTTGGCGATGTCACTTTGTAAAAAGTTTTTGTTTTCAAAAACTTGCACTTTGAAACCAGATTTTAAAAGCTTGTGTTTTCAGGCCACCAAAACGCTGTTGTTGTGTGAATGAACGGCCAAAACACATAAAAAGTTTTAGTTGAAAATGGTGTTGATGTACTTTTTTGTTTTTATCGTATTTAGTCAACCTTGTCCTGTTTTTGTTTAGTCAAGTTTTGAGATCTTTATCACAGACAAGGCTTAAGCCTATTTCAAGAATAAAATGAATGTTTGAGCTGTTTAACTGAAAGCAATCATGTCTGTGAAACCAGGCTTAAATGTCTGAGCATTTTAGTCTAGTTTTAGTCAATGAACAATGAACTTAGTCACATTTTCAATATGCTGCATAATGGTTGAATTATTAATCAAGATAATTTTGCACAAAATTATAATCACAACAATTGTTGTCATGTGAGATTTTTTTTTTTTTTTCATTTAATCAGAAATATTGCACTTTCACCTATTGGCATAAATCAAGAGATTGTCAGCTCATATGCATGGTTTATTTTACCTCATCTAGTTTCTTGATTTATTATAGGCTATTTATCATATACATTTACATATCAATCTACATTATGAAAACTGGTAAAACAAGAAACCTCTCAAAAAATAAAACAGTGCAATTCCTAATTAGAAATTCAAATAATTGAAAATTACATTAAATGTTTTTCCATTAAATCAACAGCATACAAGATTTTGTATTAAAGGCTTGTAGAAAAGGCTTGTACAGCATACTGTAATATTGTGTCCTCTTTTTTTGGACAAAACCGTGACTTTGGTTAAGTTTTATTCTTTTAACAACATTTAAGTATTTTTTTTGTCAACGATATAGCATGTTACAGTCACAGTTACTGTTTAATGATATTGGTGTCGTCTCGTCATTATCTCATCATAGTCATGAAAAAAAAGGACGTCAACTAACATTTTTCGTCATAGACTTTCTTAACAAAATTAGCACTACTAACTGACACCTCTGATCGGCCATTTTGATCCTGCGCTCAACAGATTGGCTACAATGCTCAACGCTTGTAAAAACACGCTGTAAATAGAAACCTTTGGCGCACAGAGAGCACTCAAACAAACACAAACGAGTGCATTTGAAAGCAACGTCTATATACCTGCTACTCAGTACTACTGGTACTGCAGAAATGCTGGTACAGTCAAGGTAGAACCTGTACGTTTGACAACCATAACTTGTAATATAGCACACATGCACTAGGGAAGGATGGGAGTAGTTCAGGAGGTTGAACTTAATGCACTTTGAAAGTGATGGACACTCGAGCTGCCGAGAGAAGGACATTCATCAAAAGTCTCCATGATTCAACCTTCCTGACAGGAAAGAGGAAGCTACTGATTAGCTTTTCCATTAAGCTTGATCAATTCTGGAACTGTACAAGGATCCAACTTTCTACAGCACATCTGAACAGTGTGTCAGGGGAACATGTTCATTAGAGGCCAGACTCTACATTAGCATTCTTAAGAACATACTTAGCCATACATAAATAAATCATAATATATAAAAGAGAAAGAAAACAGAGTCAGGCCAATATGTAGCTAAACATTTTTTTAGTCTTTTGACAATAATTCTAAACACATATCTCAATAATTATGCATTTGCTTGAAAATGGCTAATAAATACACTACCACACAAAAGTTTTGGATCATGTGACATTGAAAAATCGGCTGCTGAAAATTCAGCTTTGCCTTCACAGGAATAAATTACATTTTAAAATATATTCAAAAGAAAATATTTTATATATATATATAAAAATGCAGCCTTGGTGAGCATAATACATTTTTTTTTTAAACATAAAAAAACATAATTATGTGTCTGCTTGAAAACAGTTAAAAAATGTCAAGTAGATTCAAGATTAAGAATCTAATTACAAATAACACATTATCCACACTTTTCACTACTACATGAATCTTAATTTATATATTTTTGTTATTTTCATTTTATATCTTCATTAATTTTCCTTTATTTACCTACATAGCTACTTTTTACTGAAACGTTGTAATCTATGAAAACTCCTACACAGGAACATTAGCCAAACCAATGGAGTGAGTTTGGGGTAGGACTATGTGTTTGGCTGACCAATGGCAGTTGTGGAAACCTGTCAGAAAACGATCACTATTATTGCAATAAAAAAATAATTAAAAAAATTAAATGTTTCAAATGTTTCAAATTCAAATGTTTGATGTTTAATCTACAGCTATGATGGGGAAAATGTTGGACAAATGAGATTTCACTTTGGGTGGGGGCTACCCAGTGCAATGCTGCAGAAATAGAAACCAATCGATTAAGACAAAAAACTTAAGAAAGATTTTTAGTGCTTATGTCATGTCGCATATGGTGCTACTGATGCCAATGTGCATTTGCACAAAAGAGCTTGTGCATTTCTGAAATCGTAAAAAAAAAAAAAGGGACTGAGGTTCAATTTACCGAAGCAGTGATGCAGATGACCAAACAATGTTTTTGCGGTACAAAAGTTGGCAGTGAGCTCACCTGTAAAAAGGAGGAGGGTCACCTTGTGCCTCACAGCTGAAAACCACCTCTCTGTTCTTCTCCATGGAGTCTACTGGAAACACAATGCTGCCTGGCTGCTTGGAGAACACGGGAGTCTGCAGCGTGTTGCCTACAGACAGAGAGAGAGAGAGAGAGTGAGAGAGAGAGAGAGAGAGAGAGAGAGAGAGAGAGAGAGAGAGAGAGAGAGAGAGAGAGAGAGAGAGAGAGAGAGAGAGAGAGAGAGAGAGAGAGAGAGAGAGAGAGAGAAAGAGAAAGAGAGCGATCAGCACGCTCCACTTACAGACACACAACCTGCTTGCAAAACAATCTATTAGCTGGTGGCACTGAGCAGGGCAGCACTGGTAAGGCATTAGAGAGTCAAACCACAAGCAGACAAAACATATCAATTAATTCAACTAACACCACGGCAACTGTAATGGAATCGCCGTTGATTGATATAGAACAATGGTTTGAAGACACGTGTTCATCGCTTTCCATCTCCTCTGTGGTCTGTTTTTAACCTTCGCTATGGCAGCGCAGTTGTAATGGAAAACGCTCAGGCAATTAGACGTGTGGTTAGCGCCTCTCAGTTGAGATTTGAGGCTCCTCATGTGAGGTGACACAATGAGATGGCTCACGCAACCTGCTCGGATGACCCACAATGGTCTAGGTTTTGAGACATGGGACCAAAAAATAAATCTTGCCCTGGTTTTACAGACAAGGCTTAAGCGTAGTCCCAGACTAAAATGCATTATTGAGCTGTTTTAACGGAAAACAACTCGCACTGACATATCTTAAAATATGTCAGTGCCATTGTTTTGTCTCAAGATGCACATAGCACCAGTAATGTGTTTTTTAAGGCACGTTTATAAAAGCTACTTAAATGTTCTAATTGAATAAAGGCCTAATCCTGGCTTAATCTAAACCCCGTCTGTGAAACCGGGCCTTTATGTACCAAGCAAGAACTTATTTTGGATCAATCTGTTAAACATATAGGCATTAATTAAAATTGCAATGTTTCCTCAACATTTTAAAAGAATCTGTCATTATATGAGGTATATTAAATAAGATTACGGAATGATAATGTAAAATCATAATTCTCATAGTGAAAATACAATGCATTAATTGAAAACATTCCAGAGATCATCTCTGATCATTTTCAAAGAGGAAAATGTTGTTACTTTCAAAAACGAATGCAATGGCTTGAGCATGTTTTCTTCCATCTCTCAAAATCTGCAAAATAGCTGAATATCACTTAATGGTTATGAAGAGATTATAATATCAACACTGAAGAGACGTGGGTGAAGATAACATTAAAATATAATAATGCTGCTGTGCTGTTACATTCGCAGTCTTTTGTTGTTGGAAAAATCTATCTCGTCTATGAATTGCTCCTTTACTGTATTTAAACAGTCTGTCATTCTCCATAATTTTACACCAACAGCCTCAGCTAATTACACTTGTACTTTATATGACTTAAGGTGTTGCTGGTTTGTGCATGTTTGTTGACTCATTGCAAAGAAAACTTATTAAGTATTGCACTTGTGAATTAATACAACTGATACACATGCAACTGATGAAGCAAATTTTGCACAAGTAAAAACAGAGGAAGTAGAATTGAGACTAACTAACTTAGTCTGCAGCAGCCATAAAAAGCTCTAAAGGTCATCAGGCTTCTAAAGAGCAGCAGGAGTGAGCATTTTCTCCACGAACCAGAGAATATCCACACCTATTTCAGCTTCAAAATAACAGAAAAATGCCTTTTAGCAACAAGGGGTGTCAGCACATCATTGGTTGTGCTAAATAAATAAGCAGCTTAAAAAAATTCTAAACATTATTTAAACAAGCAATAAAATGGGGGGAAAAAGCACAAATCATAACCATTTTCTTAGGGTTCATTTCTGTGAAATCCATTTAATTCCATTTACTGAAAAAAGCTTTCTGGTTTGAGAGCTTGTATTGCTTGCAGGAGATAAAGTGAGAGATACATTTTAAGCTTCTTTTAAGGAGAAAGTTACAAGTATTTCTTTTTACGCAGCCTAGTTGCATAATGTTTTGCCATAAGCCATGTAATGTGTTTTGTACCTCAGACAATATTCAAAAAGTGTTGGCACTAAAAAATTCAATAGTAAATATATTAAAAATATATTTCTACATTTCTTTTGGATATACAAAAATGAAAGGGCAAAAAAAATTCTGGTATCAGCTCACTCCACATGAAAAGTTGAAAAAAAAATTCTGATTGGAATATAAGAAAAAAAATATAAGAACTTAAAATACATACAGGCTGTAAGTTTCAACATTTCTATCCAATACCTTTCTAAACATAATTGATGAAATGGAAAATTCCAATTTATATAATGCATTATCACCGAATATTGATTAATTTAACTTAATTTCATATAAACACTCTTAAATTATAATATTATATTTAAAAACTATAACAAATTGACTTAAATGTAAACCATGATTTAAATAAAATTCTGAGAATAAATTAATATCAACATTTATTTTACAAACAAAAATATGTTAATTTGTGTGTGCGTATTTGTGTGTGTGTGTTAATTTAGAAATAACACATGACATCAAGTGACAACCTGTAAAATCTGAGTAATTTGAGAATATACGTAAATCTCAGGAATTATATTTTCCAATTGAAAGGCTTTGTAATGTGTTCAAATATCAAAAAGATACCCAGCTCTCATGTTCTGCTTCATCTCAAAATGTTTGAGTCTCAGTCAGTATTCACCATCCATTCTACTACAACTGATGCATCTTTCCAGAGTAAATGGATACTTACATCACCGGTGAAGAGCGCATTCGATACTAAGTGCCTTATTTTTCAACCTTTATTTTTATTTTATTGGATTGGGTGTATATGTGTAAAGAAGTAAAAACAGTTGTCTACATAACACAGTATAATTTGTTCCTGCCACCTGTATGGCTGCTCTCTAGGTCCCGGGTGCTTTAATTGGGCTTGTTTTACTTCACATCGCAGAGACAGATATTCCATCGAAAATATCTCTTCTAATTCCTCCTGTGACATGACAATGACAGCCTCTTATTTCAGTGTCAGAGGCACCACGGTACATTCTCTCACATGGTTTGGATTTGGTTGGTAAAAATGAGTTTATGTGTAGCTTTTTAGGATATAAAATTCAACCTGTAATGTCTCTTTTGATCAATTTATTGCATTCCTGCTAAATAAAAGTTTTTTTTTTTTTAAAGTTGACCATATATCGATGGATGGATGGAAAGATGAATGGATGGATGGATGCATGGATGGATCGATCTATTGATCTATGCATCAGTCCTCCTAGTTACATAAATGTGTCTCCACAGAAAAAGGGCATTAAGCAAATGCCATTGGTTTGATGAACATTCTCCATAATTTTACACCAACAGCCTCAGCTAATTACACTTGTACTTTATATGACTTAAGGTGTTGCTGGCTTGTGCATGTTTGTTGGCTCTGTGCAAAGACAACTCATAAAGTATTGCACTTCACCTCGATAGATCTCTGCACAACTGATGAAGCAAATTTTGCACAAGTAAAAACAGAGGAAGTAGAATTAAGACTAACTAATTTAGTCTGCAGCAGCCATAAAAAGCTCTAAAGGTCATCAGGCTTCTAAAGAGCAGCAGGAGTGAGCATTTTCTCCACGAACCAGAGAACATCCACACATATATCAGCTTCAAAATAACAGAAAAACGCCTTTTAGCAACAAGGGGTGTCAGCATATCATTGGTTGAGCTAAATAAATAAGCAGCTTAGAAAATTTTCAAAACTATTTAACCAAGCGATAAAATGGGAGGGGGGCAGCAGAAATTATAACAATTTTCCAAGGGTTCTTTTCTGAGAAATCCATTTAATTCCATTAACTGCAAAAGGCTTTCAGCTTTGAGAGAGAAAGAGAGAGAGAGAGAGAGATAGATATAGATAGAGATAGAAATAGAGATAGAGAGATAGATAGATCCGAAAAAAACCTACACATTTCACTTCATAAGACATTTATTCAACTGATATGTGCACAATTCCAGAGGGAGGGCACTAAAAATATTCTGTATGTTTGCCATAGTGTTATCTTGTCATATGTTACTGTTGATGTTGGATGCAGAGGGGCCAATCACCTGTACAAACACAAACGGAATATATCCAGAGGACATATGACACAAGGCACGAGACACGTTTCACAAGCCTTGCATCATGTCTTGCTCCATGACAACGTACAGCACTGAACAACAACACCACAAGGACTGACAAGACTTTTGACACAGGAAAGAGTAAACAAAGTTAACGTTTTAATTCAAATGAGATCTTTAAAATCACATTAAATGGTGGCAACAGCACAATTATTCAAGAACAGGTGCGTTTATCCTTCGGGGAGACGAGTCGGTTCAAAACTGCAAGATTGCATGTGTTGTGATCAACCGCATCTCCCAGTCAGTCAATTAACAACGCATTCTCATTAAAAGATGTAGTGCAGTGTCAAGAAAGACTTCAACTTAAGTCTGTCATGTTTTTCCTCATCAAAAACATCTCGGCTTGCTCTGCCAAACATGTTATGATACCTCATACAAACATTAGGAGGAAGTCAGAGAGAGAGGGGGAGGAGGTAGGAACTGGATCGGTTTGCAATTCCCATGAATAAAACATTTATCGATATATACATATGCAGGAGAAAATGTCGATCAAGCGCAACCAACGACAAAATGAAGCAGGTGGCGAAAAGGGAAACATAAAAAAACGAGAACAGTAGGAAAGAAAACAGGGCCAGCGGTGAATCGCTGACATCACCAATTAACAAGGGCTTGCCTGCGCAGCCATCTAGGGATGCGTGTGCCTTTATGCAGCCACGAGAAGGATAATTGCGTCCCCCGAGATGAAGCAGGTGAGTCCACCTGGAGCGGAACAAGGGCTTCTGTTACTCAGAGACAGTCTTGGCTTTCATCAACAAGAAGTCATCTCCCGCTAATACTGTCATCAATGAACTGCAATGAAATCAAATGAAAGCTAATGAAAGCTTTAATGTAGTCAATCGCAGGAACCGAGCGGCCTGGTATTAAGACGTCATCCTGCGCAAGATTATTTTTCACAAAGTCAGGAGGTACTTGAAATATCACAGGCGCTGGAGTGTCTCAGTAAAAATTGATTACTTGGGGGTTTCTTGTCTCCTTCAAAGACCAGATGGAGAGACTGAGGCTGAGGCTGAGGCTGCATAAATGCAGACGTGGACGAGGATCAGGACAGTGCTGTATCACAGCCACAGATGTACTCTGCTCAATAGTCTTTTTGAGGAGTCCGCAGGGCTGTGCTAATAGGACACTGCCGCTGTTGGCCTGGCAACGGGACACAGGGTGGCGTAGACCAGATGCCGTGGTCCACAGAAAAACGGAGAGTGCAAATAGCAGTTGGAAGAAAAACAGAGCACAAACATGACAAAAGGTTGCAAGTTTCTCTTATCTCGTTCTCTCATCCCGTTCGGTGGTTCAGTGATTTAAGATAAAGCTACAACAGAAAAAGATCAAAAGACACAAAGACTAGATAGAACGGAAGAGGCACCAAAAATGTACTTTACTGTATGAAGTAGCATTAAAATTAATTGATTTAATCAATTGAACAACAACATCACTGTAAGTCTAACATCGCTGAATTGTCTAATAAGCTAAATACATTAGGTTACAGTACATCAACAAAAAGTGCCTTGTGGAATCAGTTGCAGGGTTGTCACTTTTTTACTGTCTAGTCATGACACTTCAACGTGATAAAGAGTTAAATGCAAAGGGGAAAATAAGACCAATCACAATTCGCGTTATGTTTTGAATAATGAGATTCTGAGAATATTGACAATGGGACATTCTCATACTTCAATTTAATTTCACACAAAAAAAGTGAACAAAAAATAACAAAAGAAAAATATATTACACTTAAAGGTGCAGTAACACTAGAAAAATGCTGGGTTGTTTCAACCCATGTTTGGGTCCAATATGGACAAACCCAACCGTTGGGTTTAAAATATATTATCTGCAAAATTTAAACCAACGGTTGGGTTTGTCCATATTTGACTCAAACATGGGTTGAAACAACCCAGCATTTTTTTGAGTGAAGCGATTTCTGAGATATTTGAAATGAACACAAATAAACAGATCATTCCCTTCATTGCTCCACACCCAAAATGCACGAACACGCAATGCTAGAGTGGATTTCTTTTTTAATCATAGGCCAAAGCAAAGCAAAATAATGCTTCATGAAAAATTAAGCAAAGATAATGAATGAACGACAAGGAAGAATAAATAATGAACATAGAGTACACATACACGCAAGAGTTTGTTGATAGTCGCTAGTGGCACAGCAGCTCCAGACAAAAAATGACACTCAAAATTGTCCTGTTACTATAACTAACATTACAACAACAGCATATCTTGGTTCTGTGAAACAGCAAACTAAATTGGCAAAGTTTCAAAGGAATATTCCGTTGTCATTTCTACCCTGTTCTCTGGTTCACACATAAGACTATGATTTACTGGGACATTGTCAGAGTGCAGACTGCTTTGCTGGATCAATGCAGAGCAAGAGGACCTGCGATTGGTTGGGGTTCTTGCCACACTCCAATCATTGATCAAGCCCCTGAAAATTCATGAGCGAAAATTCCAACATGTATTGAAGGCTTTCATAAATCTGCTCCTCCTGAGAGTATTAGTTCCGCTGGGTGGCTAAATCATGGGCTGTCAATAATTCAGCTGAAATAATTCACTTCTCAAGTGCTTCTGACAGCCAAAATATATAACAAAATACGCATGATAATGAGCAAAATCAGTTGCGGCAGCTGCTAAGACTAGTTTGTGTTTGATTAATGAGGTATTAATTGATCTTAACACTGCACTACTCTTTGTAAAGATCAGATTAAAGGTTTCTCTCAACTAAAGCTGCTGTTATTAATGACAAGAGATGTATAATAGCAAGAAGACCGAGAACCAGTCTCAGGATCAAGTACAATTAATTTATTTTTCAATATCAAATCTATGTAAAATCAAGCAACAAACTACAAAACACTATCAAAACCATACCAAAATATGCTTATGTGGACATGCTACCATGGTCGTACCACATTTTTGGATATATACTATGGCAATACCATAGTATTATATTGTAGCACATAGGTTGCGTAAGTGCATTATTCAGCAACCACAATTGCAAACAATATGGTCGGAAAATCAAGTTTGGATTTATTACAGTTTGTCACAGAGAAGGTTTTCTCGCAGATTTAGAAGCAGCCAAAATCACACGGCCTCATGAAGGAACACATACTGGCTGTATGATACTTTAACTCAAGCTGAATTTCACAATGGACATCACTAAACTCCAACATATGTTTGTCAGTGTTGTCAGATCATCAGCGCTTTTTTTGCAGCCCAGGGATTGGGTGTGAGTCTGGTTGCCAGATTGGGAAGATTAAGAAGATTAAGATTAAGGGAGCCAATATCAAGACAATTATTTTTATTAATCGAGGGAAGCAGAAATCATTAATCATGCAGCCCTAAACTTTTATTAAAATTTTAAATAATTTTTTACATTTAAATTACATTTTATATTAGCTATTTTCCAAGACAATATTTCTCCTTTTTATTTATTTTAACTTGATGTGCTACTATAATAACTAAAACTGAAATAAAAAATAATAAAAAAAACTGTACAGTCATTAAAAAACTTAAATTCTAAAAATGACAAAAAACAAAAATGTATACGAAAACGGAAATCATAAAAATATAAACTAATTTAAAACTATAATAGTATCTCAATGATACTAAAATAACACTGGATTGTAATCCATGCTACTTTGAGATATACCATGGTAGTGAATATAATGTACTGTATACCGATTGCAAGCTACCCCTTAATTCATAAAATGTAGGAAAATGCCATATGAAATAGTCATTATCTTTAACTGTTCAATATTTCCCATTCAGGTACAACAGGTTGACTTTTTTATAATGGCCTTGAATGTGGCTCACTCAATCAGATTTTATTGGCAAAACTATCCATTTTTTAATACTTAAAGTGAACCAGATCCAATGGCTAAACAGAAATAGTTTCAAATATTAAATACATCCAAATGCATGCATAAATGCATATTTTAATATTAACAACTAATTCTATTTAGCCATTAGAAGTCTGAAATTCTCTATTCAAATGTCCATTGTGCCGCCATTAAATGTGTCAGATATTTCAAGAATTTCAAACTGTAATGCTGCTTGCATAATATAGAATGTGACAATTCATTGCAGTGTCTGTCACCATGACAACATACAATACCATTACCTTTAAACACAGTCTGTGTGTGAGAGTGACCTCATATGCCACGTCTCAGAATCCGGCTTGGCAAAGGGCCAGAATCGATCAATTGAGCACCAAGTCAAAAACTCCTGTTAACTTTTCTCGCTCTCTTTTTCTCGTCTGAGTGTGGATTTGAAGATTCTTATACATAAAGATGAAAGAAATGTATTATGTTGGTTAAAAAAAAGAAGGGATTTCTCAAGGTTGAGAACATTAAACTAAGAGCACTTGTGTTTGGTTCCTCACACTGAAGACAAATGGCTACTTACTGTGGTTACTTTAGCTTTATAACTAAAGACTTTCAGAAAAAATGTAATCCGTTTTATTGAAAACACACACGTAGCTAGAGATTTCAGTATGTCTTTCAAAGGAAAGGCATTAAAGATTACAAGCTTTAGACTTTTAAAATCCCATTCCGAACGAACCAAATGTACAAACCACAATCTCTGTGACCAGGTGACCATGTGAATTTACAGATCTCGCCACAAACCACAATGTGAATGGAGAATAAATTACAACAAGCAGACAAGGCAAAACCTTCTTTAGAAAATCCAAAATCTATTGCATTAATTTTTGCACTCCATAAGCCACGGGCAGAACAGCTTTTCCACGCTCAGCTCTTATAGATACGGGCAGATAAGTCTATTTAGAACTCAGACTTGTAGCCAATTGTGGGCATGTTCTCCCTTGGGTTTGACAAAAGCTAAACTAAGAGATACGGTCCACTCTTTTTAAGAAAAGAGCTACGATATCTGTAAATCCAACTGTGGCAGATGCCACACGGCGTGCCCTGGTGAACTTAAAAGAAAATGTATTCCTCCATGCTCGATGAAGCCCCCAACGCATCTGATCATGCATTTGTGGGAAGAGAGGGACAGAAAGCTAAATAAATTGGTTCAAGGTCAGGGAACGACGGAAACGCTGCCCGTATTGTTCATGCTCTGCGGGAGCCATTAGAGTGAATGGGGTTCTGTGAGATGGGGCTAGTCCGGCGCCAAAGGGGAATATCCATCTTTGGGTTGATAAATGATAATGGAAAGAGAAAGATATAGATATGAGTACTTTGGTCACATGTGGATATGATTTATATTAAATACTGAGATATGGAAAGAACGGAAATAATGTTTTATGCTGCTTTGAATAAATGCATATTGCTTTTCCAGGAAAGGTGACCATTCAGAATTCATTCGGTGAATGATTTTACGGTAAACTTTTCAATAATCGTAAATGTAAATGCTCAGCGACGCGTGATGCAACGCACACACACACACACACACACACACACACACACACACACACACACACACACACACACACACACACACACACACAAAAAAGATATTTAGCAAACTGCTTGTCAGCATGACAGTAGATGGTGACAGTAGATTCAAGCTCAAAAAAGGATGAAAAAGTACCACGAAATATGACACTGACTATATATATATACATATAGTCCTGAAGTCATAATACAGATTTGTGTGAGAAAACTATATGTGTAATATCAATAATAGGTGGAAACTAATAAATATGACAAAAGTACATAATAAAATTATTAAACTTAAACTAAAATGAAAATTAATACTAAAAATATAAAAATAAAAGCTAATTCATATTATATAAATAATCATAAGATAATTTAATTAATAAAAAAAAAGAAATGACTTATCACATTGTCAGGGAGGGTAGCATGTAGTGAATATCCCCCAAGAGATACGAGATACAAGAATGAACGAGAAATAGACTACTAATAAACACCACGAATATTGACACTGCACAATCCAATGAAACATTAACACAATACAATGAACAGAGGGCTTAAATACGCTGAAGATGATAATCAACGGAACAGGGAACAGGTGAGAACTAATCAGAAACCATAGAAACAAACGAGAACTCGGGTAACAATGAAACAATGAAAGTAAAACCATTGCATCGAACCTAAAAAAGACAATGAAACTAAACACGATTTTGACAAACATGATATTTACCTATATTTTACTTTAAGAAATTAAAATTAAGTAAATATTTTGGACTATTAAGGAAAATTACCACTTTTTACCATAATTATACAAAATATAAGTAAAAAAAAATTAATGTATATATTAGCGTGATGAGAATTTGTTGGAAAAAGTAATTAATGAAGTTTCAAACGTAGGTTCGGGAGGAGCCTAATCATTCAGTCCTGTCAATCATCATTAGGAGTGTATATATTCAGCAGTCATCTTACTGTTCCAGCGACAATTCTTCTGGCATTCCTCCACCTCCCTACTCCTCTTTTACTCTCATTCTCCCTTTACATAGTACCGTTATCTGCAAACATCTTAGGTTAGGTCTGAACTCAGTACTACTCTAACTTAACTTTTCCAGTGCTTTTCTTCATGAAGTTTTCTTAGTCTACTGCACTGGCTCTAGTAAAGTACACATCTCCTCTTTCAAAGTGTTTATAAGGATACCAGATTCTAGGATACCAGAAAGAACAAACATCCTATCTTCCAAGTGGATGACAAAGTACTCTTCTTTGCCCTCTTTTTCATCTACAACCCCTTCCTCTCCTCTGTCGGGACATCTTTCGAAGTTCCAGGTCTCTGCCTGCGAGCAACACTTGCCCGAGGCAAAGTCTATTGGCCCTCCCATGAGACACAGAAACTTGTCTGGAGAAAGTGGCCCTCTGATCTGCATGAAAGCAGTGTCTCCCAGCCAGAGGCTCAAAGAAACAGCAACAAATACGTAAAGCAAATCAGCAAACAAAACCACACAGATCCCACATCCGAATCTCTCATAACAGACAGCTGTGTAAACTTGCCTTCAAAATATGACAAAGAGACACAATAAGAAATCACAGGACACATAAAAGCATGAGCTGGGATTTTTGGATGAGTGACAAGCATATTTTCAGTACAGAGGAGCTTGGCACAGGAGTCTGTTTGATGACTTCAATTTGTTTCAGGGGTGACAAGGGATTTGCATGGGGCCAAATGCTGGGATTTATTTGCATAGAATTCTCATGCCATGCTGACACCTTTGATTTGGTTTACCCTCTTCTTTCTTTCTCTATCATTATCACTATCTCACTCTTTCTCTGTCTAATCATTTTGGTGAGTGGACAGTCCATTTGCTGCCCACTTCCAACGTGCAAAATTATTCGTAGATGAAGTTACTGATGAAAAATAACCTTAAGTTCAGGACAAATTAAAATAAGTAGCTTTTTAAAGGAATATATATATATATATATACACACACACACACACACACACACTTACAATCAGAACATATCTCCGCTGCTCAAAAAAATAAGGAAACACTTAATCATCACAGTATAACACCAACAACAATTAAACTTCAGGGATATCAATCTGTTTAATTAGGAAGCATTGGTGAATTGTGAATCTTTTTTTTTTTTTTTTTTTTTTTTTACACCTGCTTTTGGTGTAAATGAAAGTGACAACAGGTGTACTGGAGGGGCAACAGCAAGAGAACCCCCCAAAAGAATTGATATTGCATGTGTTGGCCATGCATAGATAATGTTTCTGTCCTTGTTCTTTCTGACTGATTTGTCTTTAGTTTTGTGTTTTGTTAGGGTCCTTGTCTGTAGCATAAGGCAGCTGCAAGGTACTGTTGCACAGGCAGTCCTGCTCCTCCAGGATGGCACATCCATACGTGCCGTCGCAAGGAGGTTTTGGTGTGTCTCCCAGCACTGTTTCAAGAGCATGGAGGAGATACCAGGAGACAGGGGACAGGGATGTAAAAGTGCAACAACCCAGCAGCAGGACCGGTATCTGCTCCTTTGTGTGAGGAGGAACAGGAGGAGCACTGCGAGAGCCCTAGAAAATGACCTCCAGCAGGCTACTGGTGTGCAACTGTCAGAAACAGACTTCATGAGGGTGGCACGAGTGCCGACGTCCTATAGTGGGACCTGACCTCAAAGCTCAGCACCGTGCAGCTCGATTGCCATTTGCCAGAGAAAACACCAGAATTGGCAAGTCCGCCATTGGCGGCCCCATTTTCTTTACGGATGAGAGCAGGTTCATGTGACAGACGTGAAAGAGTCTGGAGATGCCGTGGGGAATGTTATGCTGTGTGCAACATCATCTAGCATGACCGGTTTGGCGGTGGGTCGGTAATGGTCTGGGGAGGAATATCCTTGGAGGGTCGCACAGAGCTCCATGTACTAGCTGCTGTTAGGTACCAGGATGAAATCCTCAGAGCCATTGTCAGATCTTATGCTGGTGCAGAGGGCCCTGGGTTCCTCCTGGTGCCAGATAATGCCCGGCCTCATGTGACTAGAGTGTGTAGACAGTTTTTAGATGACGAAGGCATTGACTGGCCCTCATGTTCCCCAGACCTGAATCCAATTGAGAACCTCTGGGACATTATGTATCGGAGCATCAAAGCTGCCAAGCAGCACCAACGACTGTCCAGGAGCTCGCTGATGCCCTGATCCAGGTCTGGGAGGAGATCCCCAGGGACACCATCCGCCATCTCATCAGAAGCATGCCAAGACCAGATGTCGCGAGACCATAGAGGCACGTGGGGACCATACACACAACTGACTTATATTATGAGTTGCTGTGATGAACTTCATCCAAGTTGGATCAGCCTGTAACTTCAGTTTTTTTTACATTGGTTTTTAGTATATGATTTTGAATCTAGCCCTCAGTGTGTTGATGATTTTAGTTTCCATTGACTGTTGTCGCATAATTTTGCTCTTAAATTATAGAATGCATATAAATAAAGTTGTGTTAGCTTAATTTTTTTTGAGCAGTGTAGTTTAAAAACAGTAATTTAACTCATTTATGCTACACAATTATGGAAAACTCAACCCAGGACCTTCAGTGAATTAGTTATTTTAATTAGTTATAGGTAATTATTGCAGAAACTGTATAAAAATAAAAAAAAACACCTCAAACTACAAGTTAGCTAAGACAAAAAATTATATGAATTAAATGATATTAAATAAAAATTATTTAAAAAAACAATTATTTTAAATTTTATTAATATTATATTTATTTTAAATTAAATTGAAATTTAAACATTAAATTATTAACTGTATTGAATTCAATTATATATTAACAGATTGCCTTCAAGTCAAACAGGCTGAGAACCACTGTGTCCAAAAACTCATTTTTTGTATAACTAACAGCATTTATCTAGTTCAAAAACTATGATGTAACTCTTTTTATTATCATTTTATTAAATATTTTAGAAAATAAAGTAAGATGCAACCCAGGAACTTCTGAGAATTATTGATTCAATCATTTTCAACTAATTGATTTATATAAACTGCCTAAATGAACTCATTCACTAAACTGAATCTGGCACTACAAGACAGAAACATTTGAGAGAGTATTTTTTATTTTTGCCTCAGTTCAAGCACAAACAACGTGACATAAAAAGATAAATGTAGTGTTTGTCGCGCTACCCAGCTAGAAAAAGTAGCTTAAAAAGAAAGCTACACTATTTTGAAAAAAGAACTGGAACTAACTAAATCAATAGATCACATGAAAGCAAACCAGACCTCTAACCAACCAACCAACATGTATGGTTTCAGTCCCGCTGGACAAAGCTGGCACCTCAAATTACTCTCACATCAAACTGAAACAGGATTTATTAGTTCTCATACAACTCTCATCGTCTATCTTTGAAGATCAATAAAGCTTATTCCATCATGTGGACTCAACCCACTAATCTGGGCATGGGCAATCAAACCTCCGGTGCATAAAAACCTAAAGTGTCACAGACACAGTCACTAGAACAAATAACTGATTTCAGTACAGTGGTTACTCATAGTTTCATCATTCCATGTGAACTCAATTTATCAAAACATGTGATTCACAATCACAAATGTTAGACAATGTTCAAAAAAGGCTATGTTTACACCATAGCTAAATGTAGACCAAATCTGATTTTTACCCCCACACATGTGACATTGACAAAATACAAATTTTAATCCAATTTGGACAACGTTCAAAACGGTTATGTATCAGATTTTTTGCAATGTGACTTTGGTGTGCGTAGTCAGGTTTGAATTTACTTTGACTTTAACCTTAACATCATAATTGTTAAATCACCCTGAAACAAAACATTACATGATACAAAATATTAAATGATTATATGGAATTTGTGGATGATGTTATGATGAAATGCCATGGTAGGAGCGCTTTATGCATGCTGGTCACATTGTTGCTTGTTCAGACCGGTGTCTGATATGGGCCACATTTGAAAGGTCATGTCCACAACCTCACAAAAAAAAAAAAAGATAGATTTGAGCAGAAAATTGGAATTCTGGTCGTTACTATGTAATATAACAGAAGTGCCATTGTCTATGATACTAATGAGGACAACGGATAAGCTTCAAATCCTCACCACACATGAAAACCACCTGGAATAGAGTCAGGTAGTGCACGCACGCACGCTCCCGGACACACTCATACCAATCCACACACACGCAAACCAATTAAGATTCATATTTCCAAATCATATTCACAAGCAAAGAGGCGTGTGGAATATGTGGTGTGAAATGTGATAACATATGATACAGGGCTCAATGACTACACTATTTCTTGCTAGTAGAAAGACAAACACTCGAGATATACGCACGCTCTACAACCGCACACAACAGCTTTGAAGAAAAAGATCACACAATGTGATTGCATAGTTTTTCAATATAGAGAGTCGTGGAGGCGAGTCATTTGGTGTTCTATTAGCATTTGTATGCGCCGTGCCAGCGGTGGGTCGGGGAGACAGTGCTTCTTAGAACATAACACCTCACGGAAGGCAAAAATTGTTTTGTGAAAATGCTGTTTACAGAATCCCCACTGGGCCTCGCCTTTACAAGCCATGAATAACGTGGTCACTAAATGACGGGTTTCTGGGTCCCGCTGTCTGGCTTTTCACATGTGAGTGATCTATATAAACCAGACATACAAAATAAAAGCATAGAAACAAAGACTGTGCCTGAGCTTATTGCTATATTGAAACGATCTAAGCTCCAAATGAATCAGAAAAGAAGATGTTCCTCTAGTATTTTATGCCTGCAATTGAAGCAAACATCTAATGACAGTCAGTCAAACACTGCAGAAAAGAAATAGAAAATAGAGGGAGAGGATTTTACGATAGCCTCATAGTAAATTAAAAGAATATTCCGGCTTATTTTTGTCTTAATGTACCAATGAGTTTGAATAGGCGTGTATGAGTGAATGATATTTAAGAGATGCAGAGGGCAAGTTTCAAGTGGAAAAACAACTTTAATTTCAATGTGCTTCTCACAAAGTTTCAGAAGAATTTGAATGTATAGTGCACAAGTTTTAAAGTTGAACTTGAAACATAAAATGGCTATGTGGAATTGAAACCTTTTTGCTTGCAAAAATACTTCTTGGCAGCTGATGGTAAAGAGCATTTCACTGACTGGAAGAAATTTGTAATCAAAGATGAAAAAGGTGGGCAACTGAAACAGCTCAGCTGGTGAGGGAACATTTCAAGTGGTTTGTTTTTAAGGCACAAGCATTAAACTTCCACACACACAAGCTTCAACTTAGGCACTGGCAGCTTGAAACAAAAATCTCAGGCCTAAGTTCACTCAACAGTTCAAATGTTTAAACAAATCACGATTTAGCTACATTCACCTAAGCTTTCTCCAGTTTCCTTTCATTGCATCATTTTCTGTTTTGATTTACTTCAGTGGAATGCTACAATGCCACTTTTTCAGATGGTGTCTCAGGTGGATAAATCAAATGGCACAGAATAGGAGAATTAAGGCTGTGCAGGATGATAGTATAAATGTGTCAAATTTTGAAGGTTTTGCTATACCGTTTATACTGATGAGTGATGAAAAAAGTAATGTGGGAATACAGAGTACAATGCATCTCAAGTCAAGATTCATTTTATATTAGTTTTATTCTTTTGAGCTTTTTTGTTTTTAACTCAAGTGTTGCATCATGTTTTTACTCTGATGCTGGATTTATTATTTCTTAATCAGTTATTTTTCCAATAAAAAAAGTTCCAATTAATAAAAGAAATAGTAAAATTGGTTATTTAATATGTAGCCCAATTTCCATTGAATTGCAGGCAAAACTATACAGAAGTATACCGATACCCTGAAATAAAATGACCATTATAAACTCCAATTTTTTTTTTAATTCATTACCCTTGGCTAATTTAATTGAAGAAATCAATTTCATTAAACCAGTTTAGTTAGGTCATCACAATTTAGCTTGATTTCTATTGTTAGCTATATATTTTTGTTATTGCACTACATTTGTGTGCTGAAATCAGATCGCTTTCGTAGACTACAAATCCTTTTTATTTATACTTCATATTTATTTAAGTGTTGGGAACATGATGGGGTTTTGTCAACAAAGATTATTCATGTAGCCCCAACACTTCCTTTTTAAATATATAAGGTCAATTGAACACAATGAAATTAAGTTGTAGCAATTTTTAAAACAAATAGTGTTACTTTAACTTAATTTTAATTAATTAAACTAAACAAGAGGCAAAAATAATTTTTGAGTGTACTAAAATGCATTACATTTCTGTCATTATTTACTCATGTCATTATAAACCTGTATGTATGACTTTCTTTCCTCTGCAGAATACAAAAGAAGATGTTGTAAGAATGCTTTAAAGAACATTGGTCCCTATTTGACCTTCATTGTTTGGACAAAAAATAAAGTCATTATACAGGTTTGGAACGACGTTGATGATGACTGAATTTTCATTGTTGGGTCTTCTACTCTGACAAAAAGGGAAATCATGTTGCTTGAAGTATTCTTTGAATCATGAAAGTATGTTGAAGAAACTCAAATCTAAACTAATGAGCCTGGCCTGAGTCAATGAGAACAAGAGAAACAGACAGGGAATTAGAATGCAGCGTGGGTTTGGTTGAAGTGTGTGCGACGGTAAGGTAATCACATGCTAACTGGGTGGGCGATCAGGGTGGAGTGACGTGTGTGTGTGTGTGTGTGTGTGTGTGTGTGTGTGTGTGTGTGTGTGTGTGTGTGTGTGTGTGTGTGTGTGTAGCAGACAGCTCGCCCCTGTCACTACGCACTGCTGTGAGAGAACAAAGGAAGATGCCTAGCAGGGGATGGAGATCATTGCAGTCCCTCTCAGCATTCTGAGCAGTCGCCCTGCCAAGCCTCGTCTTTTCAGGGGCAAACCTTCTTCGTCTATGCTGTTCGGCAGGTTGCACGACCTTTCCTGTCAGTTCGGCGTTAAAAGGGAGTACAACACTACAACAACCAGTGCCACCTACCACTAACTGAAAATACAAGGGAAGAACAAAGATCCCTAAGCGCAAGAAAGTCAAGTACCACCAAACACAGTGTCTTTTCCGATTCAGGCATGTGTTGGGAGATAATGTAAGTGAACAGATTAAAGGAACAATTCACCCATAAATGAAGACTCTGCCACTATTTACTCAACCTCATGTCATTTACATTCATTGTAACTTCATGTAAAATAGCGGCCGGTGTGGAAGAAAGGAAGTCTGGTTTGAAAAGACATGAGGTGAGCAAATTTCCCTTTGAATGGGAACTTCTGTCTTCAAATACACTGCGCATTTTTGACAACATTGAAGGTGAAGTTCAGAGAATTTTCATGGAATTTATTCTGCTCCTTTTAGCAGCTGAAAAGTTACTTGCAATTGTATTTTCTATACTGTCATACATATGCATATAAGCTACATATTTAAAAGACACACCTAACTCCCTCTGTTTCACCCTTTTCCATGTATTAGAATAATATGCGAATCCGATCATAATTATTTTATATTTTAGCTTCTTCAAAGTCACCATTCTTTTGAGTACATTCTCTCAATCAACTTCATCCTTATACTTTCCGAACAGTACTGAACAGGTTTAAAAAAAAAAATATATATATATATATATATATATATATATATATATATATATATATATATAAATAAATAAAAAAATAAAAGCTCAAATACACATTCTTGATCACTTGTGGCATCTGTGGATCTTTCCTTTACATTCCCTACATGTAAACTATGGTAAATGATTAGCAGTACATCATCTCGCAAGGTACTATTTTATTAAATGCTACAAAGAAGGTAAATAGTGTTAATTTCACACAGATAGTTTTAAGTATGATAATTGAAATGGAGAAATGGATCATAATCAGATTATGATTGATGTATAAGAGCCCTCAGGTAAAGAAAGTATGATTAATGAAATATGAAATAAAATTCACGATATGTGTTTTGAATACATGCATATCGCCATTTTCCCTCCTTGTACATTAATTAACAACAAAGACTTTAGAGATAGATGAGGGGGGTGAGCTTTACTTCCCCAAGAGCTCTAATTTTCTCATTAAAGACTTTGAGTGGGAAGGATCATTGATTTCAATAGCATTGCACGCAGAGGTGGGCACAAATATATCAAAAACTATTTTGTTACAAAATAGAAATACTGGCTCATGAATTGTAACAAAATAAAATACAAAATATTGATGTGAAAAATGTATTTAAATAAAATACAAGTAATTGGTATTTTGAAAATACAAAAATACTCCCACAATAATCTTAAGTCTTTTTTTTATTGCTGAAAGGTAAATAACACAGCAATAACACAAATATGAGAAATGTGTCAACTCAAAATGGCGAAGTAGCAAAATAAGTATGGGCATCTGCAACGCTATCTCACGACCAATTCGTACGAATTTGTACGAGATTAAAAGGTGGCTAATTCGTACTAATTCATACGACCTCACTCGTACAGATTCGTACCATTTGTCTAAACCCTGTTTGTGCAACCTCGTAAAATTCGTACGAATTGCCCTCTACAGGGCCTGAAATAGCTTCCTCTGACGTAAATGGCATGTATAGCTAAGTTCACATCAATGCTGTGGTAGGCTGCCCTTAATAGCAAAACTGTTTGATGTAGCCATATTAACATTATTCTACTCGTGCCTTAGTGCTTGAATAAGTGTAGAGAGACATTTCCTCACCACCGGCTAAGGGAGGGGAAATAACCATAAATCTATATGTTATGTGCACTAACAGCTTTAATGAGGAACTTTATTTCAAAGGTCGATAACAAAAATAGTAGCAATAACACACTATGCTACAAAAGAGAAAACTAAACCATTGTCATTTGGGCTAGTTGTTTTTAAGTGCAACCAACTTGGCAAAATCATTTACTATGGTGATTTTTCTTAAGTATTTAAGTATTTGAAATACTCTAAATACACTCCCTCAAAATATTTTGTTACAAACTACATTTTATTTTTTCCACACCTGCAAACTACAAATTACAAAATACACTAAAGTAATTAAATATGTATTTAAAATACATTTAATTGAAATACTGCCCATGTCTGATTGCACGGTATGAACTTTATAGGTGTTTAACTAGTGTGTACTTCCATTGTCCTAAATGTTTCCGAGAACTTTTTCCGAGAAACAATTTTAAAAAGTATACGTCCCTGTTCACTTGTCGCCTGTTAATGACATAATATCCGCATAATCCCTGGTTTCTGCTTGTACTGCCATAGTAACCATTGCGACAGACGTGGACAACTGCGTAGTGCACAACGTCTAGCAGCACGCTGTTGTTGTTTCGTTCAAACATTATGGACCATGGCAAGCAGACTTGCATGGGACAAAAGGAGAACTAAAACGAGGATCAAAATCAGCGTGCCATTTCGAGATGCCGCTTCGCGACAAACTTGGACTTCACAAGTCACGACTTGACAGGGACGCAAATGTACATAAAACAAATCAATGTTATATAGCTCAACATGATGAAATGTTAGAATATGATCAGTATGTTATTCTAATGTTGATCTAGCTTACTGCAAGTCTCATATAGCCAACAAACTAACACATAGAATAACATTTTAACTGTTTAGAATGATAGTGTAACGTTAGACCAAATGAAACATCGCTGTGTTACTCATAAGTTTAATTCGTCAAATAAACTGAACTGTGTGAGTAGTAATTCAGCACTTGCGGGAAGTTCGGTAGAATTAAATGTCCTTATTCCTTTATATCCACGGCACTCGCTTGTGGCATTGATTACAGTCTCTCATTAGCAATCATGCCATGCTTCATACCACAGTCATGTTAAAAAACATCAATGTTGTCATTCATACATAAACATTCTTAGATCCATCAGCATGACAGCAAGTCCAATCATTCCGCTTATCACTGCGTCATCAACTTAAGCCTTTTTTATTGTAAGAGGTTAACTTTTAACTGTAAGAGAAAATTACATATTGTAGCTTTAAAAGAAAAACTACGACTTACGAATCAATCAATCAATCAATCAATCAATCAATCAGTCAGTCAAATCAGCCTTAATGAATCGCTGTAATGAAGATAAGACCTCACTATCACACTTCTTTAGCTCTGTTATTCACAAATTAACACTCAATAATTGGCTTTTTGTAACAAGTCATTTTCAATTGCTCAGTACAAAGCACCTCTGGGTCAGTAGCGTCCCAAAGAATTTAATTTCAGACTGCTATAAATTATATCAGTCTGCCAAATAATAAAGATTAGGATTTCTTCCTCTTCTTGATTAAATATCACATTCGCAGCTATCAGTAGATTCAAATTAATATTTTTCATCTTAGTATCCTATCTTGCAAGCCGATCACCTAATTTATATTCCAAACTATCAAGCAAACAGCCGAGAGCCCTTCCTCTCGGATCCAACCGCCATATCCTGTTATTGACTGTCACAATTGCTCTCCTAGGGCCTCATTTGTAAAATGTTACGTAGAAACCGCCCTACATTTGATCTTACGATTACTTTTTAAACGATCGTACGTGTGACTTAGAGAACAAAATCTCCACTTTGTAATTTTCCGATCTCCGCTTTGTAAATGTTGCCTAATAAATCTCATTAACATATAAAAGAGTACCAGTCAACATCCAAATCCTTTACTTGAAAATGGCGAGTGGCAAGAAGTGCTTAGATTTCCAAATACCTTCAGTACTACGACTTTCTGCCACAAGGAAAAGTATGTATGTCTGCTCAGACTCTGACGTGACGTCAAAGACGGTTTTAATAAATATGAACGTTGGCGTAGATCTTAGTGTACGCACCCTCTAAGATCAAATATGTGTGTATGCATGCTTTATAAATGAGGCCCCTATTAACTAAACTACAGTTATTTTCTTTGTAACTTGCTCTTTTTTAAAGATCAGGCCTATTATCGGCTGATGTAAATTGCATATGAGTTGGTTGCAATTTCCGTGACGTCTTTTCAGACAGTCCCCTGCCCTATATGCACAGGAATATGAAACCAGAGTTCACAAAGAAGAGCTGCCATGCATACATCAAAAGTTCTTAATAAGATACTTTTACCTGTAAGGTACCCCAGGAATGACTGCAGAACCAGCAGTTTCCATAGCAACTTCATCTTCACTTTGGTATGGTCAAAGTCAACTCACATCCAATCAGGAATGTATGGAGTCCTCTCTGTGGTTTCTCGTCCTTCACTCTGCAAGGAACACACAAAAAAAATGGTGTGCTTAGTTTGATTCCAAGGTTCCTCCACTCTAGTAAAGTTTTAGTAGTTAATGAGCAAATAACGTTTCCATATTTTTATAAAACATTTTGGGGCACTTGATACTTGGCACTATTCTGAAATGATGTTCACCCCCTTTTTAACTTGCGTAATATGACATATCGCCAGGTGAAACAGGATAAGCAACAAAAATACCCTTAAATTTACCCATCAGGAGTTGATTGGATTGTGAAAAGCGGTCTCTATATACAACAGTTTGCTGAAAAAAATAAGAGGGTTTAGTGGAGCAAGTTATTACATTTTGATTAAGGATTATAAAGATACACATTTCTGGTGACACTTGTGGTGCAGAAATTACACAGTTTAGCTTTGAAGGCAAAAATATCTTAAAAAAGATATACTATGTAAATATATTTACAGTACAACAGCTCCAAATTGTTCTCGTCTAGGTGGTACTAAAATCGTATATTATGAGAATATGATCTTGTCTGGCAAGATGGGGTGGACGGGGGTTGCTCTGTCTTTACTTCTCAGTGGAAGTTGGGATCACCATGGAATCGGGAATCAAGCACAGTCCTAATTCAGTCCTACTGTCAATCAGTCCTAATTTAGCCTACAGATGATGGTTTTAATGAATGAACAGCCTCATCGTGTTTAATTTGTATGCATTCAGGGCTCAAAATACTGTTTTCATTCAATACCTGAATGAAGATTTGTTTTCCATTTAGGTAAATTTAATGACAACATTTCACCCCAAAATCAAATAAAAAAAAAATTTCCATAAAGAAAATTATGCAGAAGGCCATTGAGTTTTCTTGAACTCTGACAGTATAATAAAATAAATGGTAATTTTTTTTTTTAATTATAATGAGATTCAATCAGTGAGAATAAGATTTTTTCACATTACACTAATGAGAATTTGGGGGGAATGTGCTCATTTGTCAAAATGCCACACTGCAAAAACTCTTAAGGGTGTGTTACATTTTCTTTATGGAAATATATGTATGTATTTCCATATATATATATATATATATATATATATATATATATATTTATATATATATATATATATATATTATATATATATATTTTTTTTTTTTTTTTTTTTTTGGGTGAAATGTCCCAGACTTTAATAGCTAAAAACACTTGGGCCCAATCCTTGGAGAGGTCAAAAACAAACAAACAAATAGGTACACTTCAATACACTGGTAGCAATATAGACTTGAAAAATAAGAGCAGAAAACATGGATCAATCTAATCTTTGAAGTGCATATATGGATTCCTCTGTCCTCCATTCCACTCTCAGATTCCTGCTCAGACCGGCTGTCTGGGAGGGTGAACTGAGAGGCGTTCGGTTCTGAACCGGCAAACAAAGACGAATGTAAATGGGACGCAGTGTGATTTATGTAGCATTCTAGAGAGTGAGCAGAGCAATCGTAAGAAGGAACATGTCAAGAGTTCTGCTTCACTAGGAGGAATCACAGAAATGAAAACCGCTTGAAAGTATGACGAGCAGCTGCTGCAGCGGACAAGTCTTACAGTTTGCAGTTTATTAATTCAGCCGTGCCCAAACTAAAAAGATGCTAACACCTTTCCGCTCGAATATCCGGACTAACCCCGAGGCATGATTTCCAAAGAGCTTTCCAGATCGAAATCACAAGGGTTGCTGAGATTGAATCCACTTTATTTCCTGAAAAGTAACGTCAACAACTTAAGCTAAGGATTTGCCGACGTAGATCATGTCTAATATCTTATCTCTATTTCAATCAGTCCAATCTCCAGGTCACCCTCCTCCACCCCTCCTCCTCAACACCACCTCCACCTTAATCTGCTCTCATATACCAGCTCTCTTTTCTCTGTACCTGGGTTAGAGGGATATTGTCTTTCATCTGAAACCAGACCGGGCCAGTACAGTCTACTCTTCAGACTCAATATCTGCTGGATCTACATTGATGAGATGTGCGGATATGTTTTTTTCTATATCAAGATATGTCAATAGCAGATCCTCTATCACTACTGTGGCCTTTGGCAGTGCCCTTTACCCAGTTAGAAGACCTCTCCAATGTATTGCTTTGGACAAAGGCATCTTTCTAACAAACAAAAGAGCAATATTCCTAATAATTTAGTTGTCATTTTAAAGGAATGGTCCACACAAATTTCTATTTTGTCATCGTTTACTCAACCATTTTGTCATAATTTTCTCACCCAAACCTGTGTGGCTCTCTTTCTGTATGGCTTTCTTTCTTGGCACATCCTAGCTGCTTAAAAAAAAAAGAAAAAAAAAACGCAAATACAATGAAAGTAAAGAGAGACAGGAGATATCAAGCTCCAAAAACAACAACAACAACAACAAAAAAACATAGTGATACCATAAAACTATTATTTAAAAACAAAATAGACCATTAAATAGTCTATACGTTATATTATAAATCTTCTGAAGTCATACAATACTGGAATGCTTGAGCACTAATTAAAATTGAGATCTGATTTTGAATAATGGCTTAAATGTTGGTGTTTTCTCGTATGACAAACTAAAAAAGTATTTCTTCTTTTCTAATAATTTGTCAAAACTTTGGAATAATTACGGTTTTATGTTTTTGAAACAGCAAGAAAGAGAGTACACGATGACAGAAATTTAATTTTAGGGCTGAACTATTTCTTTAAACTGTGGTAAATACTAAATCACATCAAGATGACAGCAGTATGATAACCAATGACAGAAACATACATCACATTACATATATTTTACAGTAAAAACAAGCAATTTAAATAAATTGCCTTGAAAAAAATCCTCTTGAACAAATTCATTTAGGAGGTCTCCATTTCCATGCTGTTTCCAAGTCCGGGTTAATGGTTGTGATTGATTGGAAATGCGAATGTAAATGATCTGATGACATGCTTGCACTAAAACCCCTCTAAATGAGAGCCATTTCTTTCTTTTTTCAAGGGGTCAAGGGACAAAAACAGCATTTAGATGAGGACCATTGAGCTTGGTCATCAGAGGCATGCTGATTCGACCACAAGCTTTAATTTGTAGCTGATACTGAGACGTGACTGAGAAGGGCAACAAATGAGGTGGAGAATCCAGACCGCAGAACAAGCTACAAAATTGAACCAGCAGCAGATGGGGTTAATGCGCTATTTCAAGATATGTGTTGATCAAATCTAGTGCACTCAAGCCTCTCAACTTACAATGTCAATTGTTTTATTGTCTCTGTCTCACAGATTAAATGCATGATCTTATGTAGTCAAGAAAATGTAACACCGCAACACACTCTCGTGAGGAAACCTTCCCGTAGTGACTTTTATACAACACAAAAAAAGATGGTAATTGTGTGACATTGATTTATACAACAATTTAATAAATAAAAAGTTAATATAGAGTAACTTCCATTAAAGACACAATATTTCTCCATGTTATTGTTCCATCAACAAAAATAGTTCCAAACAAAGCCTGTATAAAACCTTTGCACATCTGTAAACAAAACACCTTAATGAATCAGTGTTTTTGAACTGAGTGAATGATTCAAGGACTCACTCATAAAGACAGTCTTGTTTCGTTCCTGAAAAATCCCTACCACTAATACAGAGATTGACAGTCTGTCTGGAAGATAAGCAACCGTTGTATAATATAAAATAATAAAACACGTAAGTCTGAACAACGTCTTGTCATTCAAACACATCATAATTTCCTAAACTGTCAGCACGAGACTGCCGCAAATGCTGCCACACTTTTCTTTAAATTCCAAAATTGCCTTGTAATTATCTTACATTCCACTGATAAAGATAAGTATCTTTATTGATATATATATATATATATATATATATATATATTGATATATATTGATATATAATTGACTAATATGACTATAAAGATAACTATAACTACGTATATTAGCGTCCACACCCATGTTCATCAATGTTTTATCATTCAGAAGCTGAAAAAAAATCATTTTAAAAGTAATTCCAGCGATTTCGATTTTCTGTGTCGTTTTTGTTATAGGCCTTTCTTTCTATTTTTTCTTTCCCTTTTCATTTTTTATTTTTCAAATTTGTCAATGGGGCGGCAGTGGCTCAGTGGTTCATGTAGGTTGTCTACAATCTGGAAGGTTGGTGGTTCAATCCCCGATTCCACCTTATAAATATGTAATATGCATAATGTTTCACATTGTTGGCAAATCTATGTAACGAGACATTTTTCAACATCGAAAGTTTTCAAAATAATTCCACACATGTATGGCGAGGACGTTGAGTAATTCTTTTAATATGCAAAACTGTTACCCAATCATAGCAGTTGCCGTTTACTTGAATGTCTTGAATGCGACATGCCTATCAAAATGGAGTGTTAGAAAAAGAGGGTAAAAAAACAGGATAGAAAATAGCTCATTACTTCTAAATTGGGATGTTTTTTGACGTAAAAATCTTGATAACATTATAAGTGCACCTCAGAGAACATTATTAAATAAAACAAAAAATGCAGTTCATGACTCATTTAAGTGACGTTCCTCCATCTTTCATGCTTTTTTGGGCCAGAAAATCCCTCTCTCTAAACCAGAGTGGAGCCCAGGGTGCTGAAAGTCAGGCATGCATTGGTGCATCAATGACAAGCACTCAGAAAGATGGGTGAGGGAACTCATAGACATAAAAAGTCACCGCTACTTCATGGAGCTTCAGGCAATGGGTGATATAAAGAGAGTGGCTTAAAATGTCTTCTTATGGCTTGCAACGCAAAGCCGCACAAAAGTCTTTCTGCTGCCTCTCTCTGAAGCTGAGCTCTTTGTGTTGGATGTAACCTTCATGGCTGAGCCACTCTGTCTTTGCCAATCTCGTTACAATGTAGGGAGCAGAATAGGATTCGCAGTCAAAGGTTCATTGAGAATGAGATCGGTCTGTTTTTCACTTTTCTCCACAGTCTCTATCAGTCTGCCTTCCTCTCTTTAAATACTAAATAAAAGCACTATTTATGCTCTCTTAAAGTCAAAACTGACCATATTCACATTTTTTAATGAAGGTTCCTTGTCAATTCATCGCTTTACATTATTCCAATACTAACATTACATCATGATAATACTGATTTGGACACTAAAAATATTTATTATAATTGAAAGAAAATGTAAGCCAGATATGTCTCAAAATATTGACATGGTTTATTTTGCAGTTTATGGAGAAATATGTTTATTTTTTTACATCCAGACGGTGTAGTTAAAGTAATAGAGGTTATAGCTATCCTAACCAGTTAAACCTTGACCCCTTGGTCTTCATAATCTTTAATCTTTAATCATCCCTGTTCCCTATCCACAAACTAAACCGGCTGCGTGCACGCTGGCTTGAATATTTGCACTTCGGATGAGGAATATTGGTGAGGCTGGTTGTGTTTGTTATGTAACACTTGCTGTATGGTTAATGAAGATTAAAATCATTAAAAGTCATGCAACAATGCTATATCTATTGAAAAACTGTGGTAAAAATTTTGAATCTACTTGACAAGTTACAATTTTCAAGTCAACATTAAGTCAAATTACTAAGGTTACAAAAGCCTTGAAATGTAATTAGTCAGGTATCACACTCACAAATATTATTCTGATTTCAAAAATGAATGAGAAGTGCCCAAGGGGTGTAAGCATAAAATCACAGTTGACCTTATATTTACTTTTTAAACGCACATTACTGGTCTTATTGTCCATTATTCATCTGTGCATGTCCTTCGAAAAAAATAAATAAAACAACTGTCTTCATATTTATTTTTCATAATAATAACATGCTTCAACTCTGCTTTTCAGCTGTCTTTACTGATCCCTCTTAATTTGTTTGCGTCTCCTCCAAACCACAAGGTTCATTTTTGGTATGTAACACTTGCTTTTTACTATCCAATAATTTCCTCCTGATCATTTTATTCTCTCATTGTCAATGTCTGGAACAATATTCAAAGATAGAAGAAATGGGTTTAATTCGTAAATTTGGCAAATTACAGAGGTAAAATGGAATGTGAATGATATTTCATGGATACAAATGGACAAATATTAAAATGGCAACACCACAGCTATAAAATAAATGAAAGCCAGTTTAATTAAAGCACAAAGAAATACAGCACCAAAATCATATTTTCGACAGTTCTGCAAGATTTATAAGTATAGCTGGGAGTGTGAAATTGCAGTCAGTGTGCCTTAAGCTTTACTACCAAACAAGATCTCACATCGACAGCTGACAAATGCCCAAGGCTGTGAGTTCTGGTGCACTGGACACTCTTTGCCATAGCAGTATCTTAGGCTGACAACGATAAATCCACCATTAATACACTGCAAAGTCCACAGAAACCGTGCTTAGCACCAGTGATCTCCAGAAATGAGTGATAAGAAATAAACAATTCAGTTTAACGCAATGAGTTCACTGAATGAAACCTTCCCCTTTAAGTGAGGTCACAGCAATACAGTACCGACATCAATACAGGGTTAAATATGGGCTCGAATCAATTAGGCTTTTTTATTAAGCCAGCTTACTTAAAAAGCATATGACTTGAAAGCACAAACGCCCTGTTAACATTGTTATCACTACCTCTAGGCGAAATGCTATATATTTAGCATGTAACGTCTCTGAACAATGATACTTCCATTTGCAAACACCTTGTTAGGCTCTTATAAAAACACGGACACATTTCAGATGCTTTATTCGAATTTAAATGTACTTTATAATCTGCAGTACTTGACATCTCATTTAATATGACTCAGCTGATTGTTACTGATTTATGTAACCACTTTGATAAATATGCTTAATCTGATTCATATCTGTTCATGATAGTTAAACATACAATATTTTTAGCAACGTTTTTATTTCAGGATTAAAATTTAAGATGCTTTTAAAAAAGAAAGAGCACTGAAATAGTTAATATCTGTTTAATGTTACACCTCCAGCCTTGCAACAATGGCTTACTGATCTACTCTGCTCAAATTGCAGCTCACCCCATAAAGGCTTTTGCTCTGGTCCTGTATTACAGCCTAAGCCAAATTACAGCCTGAGCCTTGAACAATAATGGCATCAACAACATAACACCACCAACATTACATCACCATTATGGCAGGAACAATACAAATTATTGTGCCTCTCCAACTATTTAGCACAGCACCAGTGATGAGCTGGATTAGCCAATGACTCGACAGAGCCACCCTTGTTTCTGGGTGGATTGTGCCAGCCAGACTGTGTTAACCAATAGAGAGGCCCAATATTTGATGAGGAATACAATTTTCCTGTGTACTATGAAAATATAATGCAACTTTAAGAACTCAAAACTTTCCATAAATGTCCAAAAACTAAGCTGCAAGAATGATCAATAATCCCTTAGTGTAAGGAAACAGTGACAGAAGTTCAACTTTTAGACCTCAAAACTAGAAAAGGCAAGTTGATGGTGAAAAATCATGGCATTTGATTAGGCCCCATTGACTTCCATAGAATTGAAAAAAAAAAAAAAAACTATGGAAGTCCATGGGGCCCATCAACTGTTACCAACAGTTACCAACATTCTTCAAAATACCTTCTTTTGTGTTCAGCAGAAGAAAGAAACTCATAAAGGTTCAGAACAACTTGAGGGTGAGTAAATGATGACAGCATTTTAATTTTTGGGTGAACTCCCCTTTAAATGCAAGATGTTCAGCCCCAATCTGCCATGTACGTAACATTATAATGAGAACACTATTGTATAGAATATTGGTGAATTGTTGTCTGTGTTTCAGTGCATAGTTATGGGAAGAGTGGATCCACAATGGGAGTAACACATTCTGACAAGCACGTAAAGGTTAAAGTTCACTTGCATTTTTGTCCTTTTGTGCAGATACAAGTTGTAATGTTACATGTATCTAGAATATCTGATTAATCTCATATAGGATGTTTAATATAGAATGAAATTCAGTTTACTGTAGTTTATTCACTCCTCAGCATCACCTTATGCAGCTATTCCTTTTAGATTATCCTTTTTCGAAAACAGTGATGTTTTATTTTTCTAATCATATTTTACATTTTGATTCATATTTTCATGTTACAATTTTTATTTGTCAGTATTCATTTTCGTTAAGAGTGTTTTAATTAAAGTATTTTCATTATTGTCATGACGGACACGCCCCGCCCCTTCCTGCCCCCTGTACATGCCCCGCCCCCTACTACTCGAGTACTCGTTTTTAAGCCCTATCAGAAATAAAATTGAAAAATTAACAAAAATTCCCATCCCTTTATGTAACTAACATACCATCTGCAACATTAACACATGCTGTAGCCTAAGCCTACTGTAACATTTGGACAGGAAGTGCTCATATTTGTGCTCATTTTGAAAAGGGCACTTGTTATATAAATGCTACTTGGTCTTGATATGCACACTTGCTTTCTGCAGGATAGTGCCCTACATTCTGCAAGTATCACTCACTCCATCATTTCCTCCCTTAGAGACGATGCGTCTTTAAAATGTCATTTTTGCACAGCTTGTCTAAATTGTGGGTTTTAGAAAACTCGAGCACAGTATCCCAATTTGACAAAGAAATTTTCAGTAGCCTTCTGTCAGCTTGTCAAATCAAGATCAACCGCTGATTCATTATCACGGTCAAACCATAATTCACATCAAGGCGACTTATCTGATCAGATAAGATGAGATGACAGTCAATCCAACATGGTAATATAATTCAAAGCTTTTTTATAGGCAGAGAATCGCTTTGCTACTTCTCAAACCTTAGCCATTGGGAGATGATTATATTGTGAATTGCCTCAGGCCTTCAGGACATATTTTAGAGAGCTAAAAATTAGGTATTTGGAGTAAAAGTGTAAAATAAGTCTCTCAGCCTGACTTTTCACCCTATTTTTATCTGAATGCTCACATGTTTTTCGTTATCTGAATATGCTCTGAATGTAGGCTACTCATTCACCCCAGTCCCACAGGGCAAAGATGGGGAAAGGGGAGAAGTTGTTCTTTGTCCAGAACTTACATTGCCACATTTTGCATTTCTCCTTATATGGACTTGTTTTTCTCTTTGTCTTACATTTCTATATAATGTAATGTGGTCAATCATTACAAAGTGAAAAGAGGGGATGTGCAAAGTATAAAGAAGCTTTGTGCTTCTGACTCTTTCCATGGGCCCATGCATTCTTGAATGAAAGGGGGACTAAGAATATTGTGGTGGCACAGAGAAATAGAGTTCTATAATCTAATCTAACAAAACAATTCACATTTCTATCACTGGTAAGACATGAGGGCCTGGATTTTGCGTTGGCGCAACAATTTGTAAGAAGCGAAAAGGAAATTGGAGCAATCTCTCATTCCTGAGAAGTCATGTGAGGACACACAATGACACGGGTATCGTTTAACCAAAGAAGACAGCGAGGTCTACGTAATTTATAGTAGTACTACCCTCTAAACACATATTTCTGCATTCTTCAAGGTGAAAATGTGAAATGTACATTGGAAGTTCTCACAAACAAGAATATATCTGGGCCATATCAGTTACTAACCCAAATTAGTGTTTTTTTGTTTGTTTTGTTTTAGATATTTATTTTTGCGCAATATTGGCTAGAAAAAAATAAATGGTGTAACATTTCAACACATTTAATATGGTTACACCACAGTCCAAAAAAAGACTTTCAGTGTGTAAAGACATTACATCATGCCTGGTTAAGATATGGTTTAATGGTCAGAGAGTGGAATATTTTAATGAAAAATAAAATTATGAGACAATTATGTTTTAGGCACTAGGAAAAATATTATGTAACATCATAAGTGGACCTCAAGGGAAAAATGCACAATAAAATTTTTAAAAAAATCCAATTTAGCTCCTTTAATGTTATTGAAATCTGTAAAATGACTTTAATATTTTTTTATTGTAAAAACCATGCACCAGCATAACCACTGCCTGTGACCAGTTTTCTATCTTTTCAGACACATTACATCATGATCACTCTCATAAGCATAGACTCAAGTTTTATCATTTAACCGAACTTTAATCTCAGTCAGCTATACTCATGGACAGAAGCCACTTGTTTGTTTTTCCAATACATAAAGTAGTAGTATGTTTTTTAGCACCATTTGAACTCCCATGAAAATTGTCTTAGATTGCTCATAAGCACTTAAAAACACACCCATGTGGTTTGCCACGATGCACTTTGCAGATTAAACAATTTGCCAGACACGGCCATCATTAAAGCAGATCATTTACAACATCTCTATGTGACATCTTAAGTTTACTAGAGGGAAGAACAACCAGGGAGCACATTAAAGGTAAATAATAAAACCAGAATCACAGCGCCAATAGTTCCATAACTGCCTTATCATGTTATGCTCCGCTAATGAAACCCACAATTACCCATATTCCCAAAGGAATATGTTGCACCATGATTGCATAAGAAACAACAGACAATAATAGGTCTGTAACACATTTAGAAATGGTAGATATGGGATGCAGTTCAGTGAATCAGAACTAATTCAGACCCACAGATTATTATATACAGATGTGTTGGTTATTAAACTCAAACCAATTGTCCCCTTCTTTGTATGTGCTTAGATAAATAATGATGCACTAACAATTTATCCTTGGTAAATAAATACAATGGTAATCATAGTATATCAAAAGTCCATTGCTTGGTTGTCCATTGTACTACCATTATAAAACTATATAAGAGTGGTATAGAAAAATTCTTCCAACCAGAATAAAAAATTAATAAGAAAGTGTATTTATAAGAGTGATTTTTTGAGGCTGTAAATCCAAAAAGAAAGAAAAAAACCCCATAATTTTAATGTGTCTGTAACACTGAAATCTGACATAAAATCCGCTCACAAGTCCATTCACATAACTAGACATTAAGACATAATAAAAAGGCACAATGGCGATGTTATTAAAATGAATGATAGCTCTGTTTGTGGCCGGTCTACTTGCAATCATGTTTGAGGATCATTACATGAAGCCAAGGAGCTTTAAAATACAGCTCGGAGACATTAAGTGATGATAACAGCAGAATAAAAGAAAAGCACTGCTTTAAGAGGAACTTTTTTAAACACGCTGAATACTGAATGTACCCTCACTCAATATTTAGCATGTTTGCCCAAACAATAGCTTTAGTCTGATAGTAAAAAATACTGTATTTTACAACAATTCCTTTAGACAGGAAACTTGGAACTGGGGAAAAAAAGAAAACTGTACTACACTGATGCTGCCCCTCCACTCCTCTTAACCTTGGATTTTCACCTGTCTTCAAAAATCACTCAGTTTCTTCAAGGCAATTTCTCACAAAACACACTTTTGGAGGGTTTTTTGTTAACTCTGATCCCAGTAACAATACAGCTTTGCTTTGTACGGTTACGGTCCTGAACCCTTAAAAAAGTGTTTCTGCTCTTAAAAAAGTGCAATGGTGTGAAAGAGACATCTACACTATTATACGCTGCTGTCAGCTTCCCTCAACTTCAAGCCAATATGGAACAAAACATGATGTGTTAAAACAAAAGGGAGGCTTCCTTTTCCCAGTAGTGTTTATGTCCTAAGTTTAGCCTTTTAGCCATCAATGCTAAGCACTGGGAACACTATTAATAATCTACTAGGCCCATTGCTTCCTGTGAAGGGTGCGCAAGTGCATTCAATACACCTTTTTCACACACTCTCGAGAGGTATCTGAGATATAACAATTTCCATCACCAGAGGGATTGTTTTTCCTAATTGACAGCCATCTTAGATCCATTAGCACACTGCTGTCAGTATACAAGGCTTTGATCTGTGATGTCAGCTGGATCAATTTCTATGCTTGGCAAATATGCAAATAATTCCGTAAGAAGAGATGTGTCTAAGGCACTCAGCATATGCTTGCGCTAAGACACTGGCTGTCTCTCGATAAAGAGAAAAAAGGGGGTGGAAGAGAGCGAGAGAGAGGAAAAAGAAACTGACTTTGAGATTCCACAACGGCTGGATGGGGAGGGAGAAAAAAATTCATCTTAATACGACACAAGAGGCTTACAAGTCTCAGCATGTGCACTGGCGAAATAAGTATCATGGGCCCACAGCCTCTCTGTGCATAACAATGTTTTGAAAAATTGCACGCTGCTGTTTGCTTTTAAAAACCCCCAGAGTTCAGAGCAGAAAGGAGAGTCTCTTACTGGAGGCGCAAGGCGGGTGACACAGAGCATTTGTCTTTATTTGCAGGGCTTCACCCTGGCTTACCGCACGGTCCGCTGGGAGAGGAGAGACCCTAGATTAGACGCTAACGGACTTCTCAGGACACAGTCCAAAATGCTATTTTGCCAGGCATGAGAGTGGCCAGCTGTGTCTAGCCCACATGTAAATGAACTTGAATTTCCAATGACGGCTTTGTTGCTTTTTTTTTACTCGGGCTGCCCACTGAATTTGCTCTATGTAAACATTAAAGTTGGACTCGCTTAGAAGGATACAGTAACAACGCCGAGATCCCAAGGGGCTCTGCATTTCCCTGAAGGAAGCAACATGGTGTAAGTCTCCTAGCAAAACATGACGAGTATTCAAAATACCAGACGAAGCAAAACATATCTTAAAAGGACAGTTCACCCAAAAAAATCATGTTGTCCCAAACTGGTATGATCTTCTACAAATGATATTTCAAACATTGGTTAGACCCCTTATATTTTACAAAAAAAAGACACTTTTTAAAAAATATCTTCTTTTGTCTTCCAAAAAATATTAAAAAAGATACACTTTTTCTTTCTAAACTACATGAGGTTGAGTTAATGACAGAATTATCATTTTTAGTTGACCTATCCCTTTAACTAACAAACTTTTTAAACATGGTACCCGTCTCAGATACCCGTCTGCATTCTTTCTGTAAAAGCTTAAGTTTTAATTATAATTTCTATTATTTTGTATTATTTCACAAGTTTCATCAGAGTGATCACAATCCCTGCTAACACTATTTGCAATTAGGTTACAACTAATGTCACCATGTTTTACTTATTAGTCGCCTTCACAAAATGAAGTGTAAAATGAAAATGACCTGTAAAATAAAAACTCTTGAGCCCTGACCTGTATGCAGATACCACTCTTTTCAGTAACTTTTCTTAGAAAGGAGCAGGGAATTATATATGATATAGAAGTGGCCTTCCTGACACATTTTCTCAATGATTCCACCAGCAGAAACCATCCATTAAAATTTTTATGAAATGCAACCACCCCAGAACCTTTTTAATGTCACTTGCACTACATCACTTCTGACAGCATACCACACTTATAAGAACACATTCACTCGCTCTCTCTCTTACTTTTGTCTTCATAACACTTGGTAACTATTTGTGACCGTGTATATAAAAAAGGACATCCAAAACGACTTCAGCTATTCGCCAAAACATTATTATCCAAAACAATACTTATGCACCATATTCTCCTATCAGCAGTGTTTTGACATTAAATGTTAGCCTGATTTATACCAATCTCATTTGCATGCATCTATGCAATCACACTGAATTTGTCTCTAATGTATTATGACATGAACATAAACAAAGGTTGCTTTGAAAGAAAAGCTGCAGGAAGCACTGTGAGCGAAAGATAATCATACAACATGCCCTGCATTGTTATAGCCTGACCAGTGATTAACATTAAATATGATCCATATAAAACCTCATCTGCTTGGCCACCAGACGAGATGAGATTGTATTTAACGCAAGGAGCTACAGTCTGTGATGCTGAGCGACAGATGCTAGATAAGTCTGTCTATCTAACCACATATACAGATGAGGTCTATAACTTCAGTTTAATTTAGATTGCTGATCTTTGCCTCCAGAACCCTGACACCGAATAATGAGCCAAATAGTGACTAAATTAATAAATAAATCAAATAAGGAGCAAAATATAAGGAAGATCTGACTACGAGTAAATCCTTCACGGGAAATAAATAAATATATTGTGAGTGGTTTATGGGGTTTGTGGACAGCAATAATCAGTAAATCCGGCCGGATTAAGCGATGGAGGGACAGTGAGAGAGGATTAATAAACATCTGCAGAGGCACTAGTCTCCAACATAACGCTCTCTAACCGAATCAAACCCAGAGCATATCAGATCATTAACCCCAGCGCAACATGTCTCAAAGCATCGGTAATGCAGACCCGTCCTGACGTTAATGCGCTCTGTACAGAACCAAACACAGCTGTTTCCGTAAGTAAGATCAATTCGAGCAAGGTTTGAAAAGTCAACAGTGATGATGACTTTCACTGCAAACATCAAGATGCTTGTCACTCTCACTTGGTTAAAAACAAACATATTTATATGGAGAGAGAGAGAGAGAGAGAGAGAGAGAGAGAGAGAGAGAGAGAGAGAGAGAGAGAGAGAGAGAGAGAGAGAGAGAGAGAGAGAGAGAGAGAGAGAGAGAGAGAGGGGGGGGGGGAATTAAATGTAATGAACAAATATATATATAATACACAAAGGAAGAACAGCAAAACACAGGTGAAAGTCACATGATATGAGGCTGTGCCTCCACGTGATTGGCTGATCACGCTGTCAGCTGGATAATGAAATTGTAACAGGTGCACAAATCAGCCCGCAAGTGTCAAACTACTGAAAATGGACACACACTTGTGTCATGAACTTGAAATGACTTGAGACACAAAATGATCTGATAAGTTTTTTGTGAATAAATTAAAGGTACACCTCTGTGCCTGCCAGCATCATGACACCTGCAGTGGTTACTGAGGATTTGATGAAAAAAATAATCCCAAACAAGGTCACTTTAATACCGATAATACCAAAACAACAGTTTGCACTGATAAAATTGTAAAAAGTATTCTCGCTATTGCACTATTAAAATTACCTTTGAAGCAATGAAAAACTTTTAAAAATGCCATTCCTGAGACTTTTATGCACGTAAACACAGTACATAAAAAACAATTAATAATACAATAATAATAATAGTGACTAATTTTTATAGCAATGTTTTCTTGTTAATAATGTAAGGTAAACTATGTTCCATTTACCACATGTACATCAAATAACAATATTGGACCAAAAACAACAATTGCAGAGACGAGACTAGACAGACAGACAGACAGATAGATGGATATCTAGATAGATCTACTGTGAGTTCAACCAATGCCAATTATACTGTGAGTCCAACTAATGCTAATTCAACTATTCTATTGTACTACTACTCTAATATTAGATATTCCAACTAGTCATTTGGATCACTATCTGTCTTCCCAACTAGATATAATACTACTATTCAAATGCTATTTTTACTACTACGGCTTCTACCACTAGCACTACTACAAACAATAATAATGAACTGATCTTGAGTGTTTTGGTTGTATATCGCATACATAGAAATCTTTGAAAATAAACGGAGAGACGTCCGAGCAGTCGTCAAAGTGAAGATGTGTCCCTTATCGAAGTACGACTAAAGCCTAAGCCAAAAACACATGAATCGCCAGAAACGTGCATCGGCATACTCACTCTCCACAAATGTTTGAAGTGCAGATAGAGAAGCAATATAAACCCGAGTTCAGTTTGATGGAGCGATGCACATCTGATAACTAAAGAAAGACGCACTTACCCTGAAACATCGAGTCTCTTCCCTTCCTTAGTGATGCGGGCTCACTGCGAGACTCTCACTGAACCGAGCATAAAACGGACAGGGTCTCCAAAAAGTGCCGCTTAATGTCAGGATATGTGAGTGCCGGCGTTCAGCTGGAGATATCGCGCTATCCACACACGGTCCCCGCTGATTCCTGCATTAGATCAACATGAGTCCGCGCGCTGTTCGTGTGGCACGGGGTGGGCACCTCCCACATACTGTGCTGGAGGGCTCCCAAAGAGTCACACAAATCACATCATCTTTGTGTCACGAAGGGTTGAGGCTTTGACATTAGGGATACGAGGACACAGCTGACATGGCACAAACGTAAATTTGCAGTAAAATATGTCCATGTATTATTCATTTTGCTTTCACGAGGGCGGAATGCTTTGGGTGCACTGTTGCTACAGAGAATTAAAATACTGTAAAAATGTTAGAAATTAGTAACTACAATAAAGAGCAATTTCATAACAGATATTGTAAAATAATATATTTTAAAATATCATAATGTCATTGTAGTGTAAAATATTGTGAAATGAGAACTATAAATAACTATAATTAATGGAGAACATGTATTTTCAGCAAGGCAATATGTATACTTAAATGGTGAAATATTATTAAAATTATTTGCAAAAAAAATAATGAAGCATTTTTTGGATGTTAAAAAGTTTAATAGAGTAGCAATAAAAAGTGCTGCTGTTACTAAGGATTATTTTCTACATCTGACCTTAAACTCAAATGTAGATTTAGATGATTAATTAAATAAATAACATTTTTACTTTAACAAAACTACATACTTTAGACATTACCACATTTGTTATCACCTAAATATATTAGTCATAATAAAAAATCTTTTTAAATAAAAGCCATTTTTAAAGCTGATTTTACAAAATAATTTAATTTATAAGATTGCATGCTATACTTTAACCTGGAGAGCCCAATAATATGTAAACGTAATGATAGTAATTTTCAGAAATTAACCTCTTACCTTTGCTCATATTCTTTTATTTTGTTTGTCTGACCCAAATCACAGAACACCGAAATTATTAAAGCTTTAACTCACAAAGCAGGCATGCACCTTTCACAAATAACACTTTTATCCAATAGAGTAACACTGTTTCTCTTTCGGCCCAATACGACTCCAGCAAAAACACTAGAAGAATACAATCAAACAAATCCAATTAGACAATAGCAGAATAGTATCTCCCACATATTACTGCATTATACTGAATATGTGGAGTTCCTAGAACCCTAGTAGTTACTGTAACGTTTTCATGGATGATACTGCATCAAGTTAAAACATTGTTATAATTATTTCTGATAACATTAGTCATGAAATATCTACCTGATACATTTTACGTATGCCTTAAAGAGCCCAAACAGACATTCAGCATTAAGAGAAAAAAATCCTCATGATTGGTTTTGCAAGGAACACGAAAGCCAAATACAATCTAAGAAAAACCCTTATGAAGCAGTTGCATTAGCTGATAAATGATGTATGTCTTTTAATGAGATTGCATTGCTCTATATGTCATGATTGGAGTATAGACTCCCCCGCCTCCTCTCCACAATACTATCACATTTTCCTCAATTAAGTTGGATCAGAAGACTGATCTATCCAGGCACCTCTGCCAGGGGGTTTATAAGCTGTTCAGTAAGTGTCTTGATCAATGTTAGGGGCTTATTGACATGCTTAACTCCCGATGGCACCCTCTGTCTGCTGTGACAGAATGGCAAGGTGGGGAGCGTGACATGTTTTGACACTGGTGTGACAAGGTTGTTAGGTGCATGTCTGTGTGTGTGTTGCTGTGTAACTATGGCTGCTTTGCATATGTTCATGCAACGCAAAGGCAGGGGAAAAGGCAGCAGCACAGTGCAATGTCTCATGCACAGCTGCTTGAGAAATAGGTCTACAATGAATCCATCTTCCTTAGCACTCATATCCTCATAGAGGGAGGCAGATTGTATTCACGTTCGACTGTTAGAGGACACACTACGACCATAGATGCTCTGGTTGTGTGTTTAGGACCGGTGAAGTTTTAATGCAGTAAAGCTTCCAATTTGTGAGACTGTCAGGGAGGGAAATCAATCGTTTTTTTATTAGATACGTAACCTCACGTCCACACAGAAGGTGCTAATCCACTAGGTGGCACAAGCTAACAAGCCGGTTGTCAAACACAGGTTTTTCAAATCAGGATAAACTGGTGACATTACACTGTTTTGGGGAAAATATAGTGCTACTGATAGCTGCCGCATTAATTTTAGGCGGCCACTTAATTTTTTTATTTACATAATTATTGTGGCACTTTGTATTGCATACCAATCTCAGGATTACACTGCAAGCAACTACATTAAACAGATCCAGGCCCCTATACAAATGAATTCCACCTTTGATCCCTTAAAATTTTCATTATCCACACATAAGCCCTAATTATAGTAAGTGGGATTGGAGAAAATCTTCTCCTTTTAAAATAGTCAATTGAAAGGCGATAATTAAAAGAGAAGTAAATTGAATTCCTGATGGGATTAACTTGCAGGAAAGACAGCGGGGAAGAGAGCAAGAGCCTTGAAGGGAGAACGGCAAACATCAGCTTCTCCACTGTCTTTGTGCACTCAGACATATTTGCTGACTTCTCATGCTGCATATAAAATCGCTAAATCACTACAAAATAAAAAAAAGAATGTCTGCAGCCAAGTTGACTGTGTAAATGTGAACAAAAGAAAATATGCCAAATTGTTACAAATCTACAGTCACTTTTTCAAGATAAACGGTGTAATTTCTGGGCCATTTAGTGGAATAGTAAAATTATTAAAAAAAATTAACAGGTTTCCAGAACATATCAGAACATATCAGAACATATCTGCCTGTTCCACGTCAGACAAGAAGGAGGTTTTTGACTTTATCTGTGTCGTAGGTATCGGCCAGGAAGGCCATTTTGTAGTAACCCTCTGCCTGCACTGCATGCCTAGTCCTTCAGCCCTGTCTTCACTGCCTCACATCAGCCCTTTGCCTCCTCCTACACTGCCTGTTATATGCATCTGGGATTCACCTTGGGCTTATAGTTCGTCCGCTTAGCCCGGTAGTGTCAATCCCATAACTCCGAACAGACCCCTATGCCAGTTGGCTCCACCTTTGCTCCTCGCTCCTTAGGCTCCACCTTGGACCGTCGTCCTCACGGCTCCACCGGGCTTTCTTGTCCCTCAGGCTCCATCTTGGTCAGCCGTTGCTCTGAATTCGCAGCGGACTTACGGGCCTTCATCGTTGACTTGTCGCTCCACCCCTTTGTCTCTGTCGGGCTTCACCTTCCCTCCGGCTCCACCTCAGTCCTCGTTACACCAGCTGCGCCCTCAGTCACCCTGACTTCACTTTGGCTGCTCGTCCTCGCGGCTCCGGCTTGGTCTCCTTCGCCATCCGCTCTTCCTCAGTCAGTTGCCCCCCTGGTGCCACCTGGCAAGGCTCCACCATGGCTCCTCCCTCCCTCGACTCCGCCATGGGCCCTGCATTCTGGCTCTCCTGTCGGGGATACTCCCTGGCTTCTGCAGCCTTCGTCTACACTTTGGATCCTCCCACCGTCAATTTCACCCTGGCTAACCCCTCCTCTGGGAGACCTGGCTCAGTCTGCACTCCCTCCCTCCCTCCCTTCCTCCCTCTCTCCCTCCCTCCCTCCCTCATCTGTTGCACTGTTTTTGATGTTTTAAGAAACACTCAGAACACTCAAAATTAAAAACAAAACAGCCGGTTTACACGGAAGATATTGGGAAACCTGTTTGTAAACAGTCAAATGTTTTTTGCAATGCTGAAATTACGTACATACATGCATTCAAAAAAATTAGTCATGGTCACTTGACACTAATAGAAATCTTTCACATCATGTGTAACCATAGCAACAGTAGGCCGCTTCAACATTTTCTATTCATATTAGATTCATTATTGTACAGAACATAATTTATCACTTTGTTGTAGATTTAAATATTGCAAAAACATCACACAGACTAAATAACTGTTGCTTTTCTGAACTTTCTATTCATCAAAGAATTCTGAAAAAAGTATATTAAAATATAATATTAAAATATTAAGCAGCACAACATTGATAAAAATATTAAATGTTTCTGGAGCACCAAATTAGCATATTAGAATTATTTCTGAAAGATCATGTAACACTGAAGACTGGAGTAATGGCTGCTTTGCCATCACAGGAATAACATTATTATATTAAAATATATTAAAATACAAAACAGTTATTTTAAATTGTAAAAACATCCCAGAATATCACCGTTTTACTGTACTTCAAATCAAATAAACACAGCCTTGGGGAGCATAAGAGAAATGTTACCAACCCCAAACTTTTGAACCGTATTGTAAGATGTTATAGCATGATCTAAGTTGGGGTTTGGGTAAGAAAAAGAAACAAAGCTTCAATATTGCAAGGTGCCACTATTCCAAAATCCCTGTTAAACCTCAACAAATACTGTATGTTGGCAGATTTGTTCTCTGACTTGTCAGTCTCCAAAGGCATTTTTTAATTAAGGGAAAGCAACCACTCCTACTGAATCTCTTACTAGAATTTCAAGTCTATGCATTGCCAAACTGACCTTCCTCTTTGTGATATTTCAGCGTCTCCTGGGCTGAGCTCTTTTGGGACACGTCTACTTGGTATCACTCCACAGCCGCTAATGACTCATGGACAGAGGCATTTAACTGTCCGTGCTCAGGTTAAGTACAACCTCTGTACCGTGAAATAAAGTTGCACTCCACACCGTGTTGACTTTTCTCATGCTGAACATGGATGAATCAATTGTCTTCTGATGCAGTATTCCAGGGGTATTGATATTCAGGTTGCATGAGCTTTGTGGATCTTGATAGCTCATTAATACATAAAATTCCCCATCCACTAAAGGGTTTATATGATTAAGACGAGATCTCCTGATCAACAGAGATTATAAACTGTAAAATGCAATAAAGAATATTAATGATGTTGGGAGAAGAGCAGCTCTAGTGCATTTTAAAGTGTGGTACAGATCGCAGAGTGATTTTAAGCATTAGCTAAACTAGCTTCAGGAAGAGCAGATTTATACACAGGAAGCGTGACGTTATCAAGCCTTTTTATCAATGGCAACAGGGTCGTTTTGAATGATGAGCCCTGTTTCCTTCCCATTCGGAATTACATTACGGTTCTTGACGGCGCACATTCAGTAACACAATAGTTTAGACTGACAGCACAGCTGAAAAAAAATCTACAAAGTTATGTCGGGTTAGATCGGAAAAAGGGTGATTTCAGTTACATCCTTCATTGGGATATTATAGCGTTATGGTAATTGTTTTCTGATTTTATGTGGATAGAAATATGGAGTTTTTGTAGTCTATGAAAACCCTGCTGGAACATCAACAAACCGGCTTAAGTTGGTCTTTGCTGGTCCCAGCTGCAAAACTACTCTGCTAAAAAACAAACTGCTGAAAAGTGCCCCAAAAATCCAACAGACCAGTCTGACCAGGCTTGTTAAAGTGTTTTTTTTCAGCAGGGAAGCAATTACATTGTTCTCATATATTAAACTACACTGCTTGAAAAGCGTTGCAAAACCAGCCTAAGCTGTTTTGCTGGCAATTTAAATTGGCCTCCCAGTCCGGTCAGGACTAGTTAGCACTTTTCAGCTGGTCAGGCTGGGAGACCAACAAAACCACCTGAAGGCCATCTTAGCAAATATGTTTCTGTCAGCAGGGTAAACTGAAAAGCATGAGGATCTATCATGCATTATCATAACTTTATTTTTAATAATGTGTCTTTCTTAAAAACCTAATCTATTCACCTAAGTGACTTGTCTGCTCTGTCTTGTTTTAACTGCTAGCAGGTAGACATTCGCTTTAACAAGACCCATGGCTAAACGATCTATTGACAACAAGAGTACTTTTCACAGAAGTATTAGCATTGAGTGCTATTGTGCAATATTATCATTCCCTATAATTAAACTATTTGAGAACAGCTCAAGTCATGGAGCAAAATAAATCTGAGGAGATTTTCTCCTGGTGCGTGTGCCATGTACCACATAAAATCTGCAGTGGAAAACAATAAACAATGAGGACAGTTAAATCTCTATCTATCCCTGGATAGAGAAGATAACCCCCTTTTATGGCCAGTGCGGCAAAGAAGAAAATTAGTTTCTGAAAAAGTCATTAGCAAGTTGCCTGCTTTATAGGTTGACACAGCCCCCTGTGTCCAATATTGCCCAGTTTCTCCTGGAAGCCTTTTTTTATTGGCCAAGACCCAAACTGGGCTAAATCCATGGTGAAACATTTCTCAGCACAAGCAGGCAAAACTGTCTAAATCACACCTGTTCTGGCTCGATCAAGATCAGATGTTTGCACTGCTCTCTAAGCTAACTGTGCCAGATACATGTCAGCTGATACAAAGTTTCCACACAACTTAAAGAATCGAATTAGTAAGAAAAACTTTTATATACTTAAGTATATAAATTAGATACAGTGAGGTCCAAAAGTCTGTTAGTATTGTGGTTAGGGTTAGGGACAGGGTTAGGTGTTAGGATTCAGGTCAGTAGAATAGGGTGACATGTTCATTGCAAAGTTACTTGGTCAGTAGAATGTCTGTTGGGGGACCATCAAAGTGTTATCAGATATTAAGCAGAAAGTCTACTAATAATCTAATGAGAGTTAGTTGACATAGTTACAAAATTATAGTAAGTAGATTGTCTAAAGTGTACCATTGAAATAAAGTGCTACCACATACTTTTTAAATACTTTTTTTCTTTGGCACAAAGTTATATACCACAATGTCCAGGTTGCTCTTTTCCATAAACGAAAGTCTAGTGATCAGTTGCTGTCAAGCTCTAAGACAGACATAAAGTATGAAAAAAAAAATAGAGTTTTGAGTGATGGCTTTAATTTTTGGGTGAACCACAAATTTAACACAATGCATTTTACATTAATTTCTTAGAGCATAAAAGGTAAGACAAGGCAAGTTTATTTATATAACACATTTCATACACAATAAGTGCTCTACATAAAAAAGGAATTAAAATAATGATAACATAATCACAACATATGCATAAGAAATAAAAATAATCGTATTTGAAATACCATTCCTGACTACCCAAATCACTTAATTCGTGGCTCCCCGGTTTATGAATAGAAGAGTCAGAGATCTTTGGTTTGTGAGAATAATGAATTTAAAACATAATTTATTATTTTCTAAAACTGAATCTAAGACTAAAATCACGTTTTTCCATTTGATCAAACTTGGAGAGCATTTGCGTATAACAAAAGATCTCAGTTCTGCTGTTTGAGACCTTAAAGTAGTCTAATTTTATGGATAAATTCTCATTCAGAACACTATACAAAGATCAACCTTGTAGCTTTTCGAAATCTTACTAGCAAAAAAACTTTTTTGTCTTCCGTTTGTCCTCCTCTGGAAACTGTGAGACTAAGTAGTTCTACACTTTCGCCAACCCAAAAATAAACACATTGCCATCAAAGCCACAGCTATAATCCAGCATCCACTAACAGTGCATCATATGATTACAATCTATACAGCGAACTCAGATGAAGGCTTTGATGTTTGCATCCTTCTTATTATTTTCCTTTGTTCCAAAGAAAACCTATTAAATCTGCATGAGAGATTTTGTTATCTGTCACCTAGGAAGATCACACCCCATTTGCTTCCAAAAGAAACGCATTTGAAGAGGAAATAGCCTTCTGTAGAGCTCTCAAATATAGGTCCTTTCTCAACACATGATTGGTAAGTTAAGACCCACTGCCTCTCCTGGAGTAGAGCAACAGACAAACAAGAGATCCTCTTTATTAGCCACTTCTCCAATGGAGCTGTACTGTGAGGAATACACCGAAAAGAATGCAGGCCAATTACTCCAAAAGGAAAAGCGCTTTTCTTTAAGGCCAACTGCAGCGCAGCAAGTTTTTCCCAATTTTTTCTTTTACAAAAACCAAAAAACATGAACACTCCAGCTCCACAGATTAAAGGCTCTGCGCCAAAGAGTGAGAGACTGCCGGATCCATGCTGGATAAACCCATGTCGCACCAGCGAGTGCAGTGATGGGTTTTTAGATTTGAAGAGATTATAAAAAGAAGCGGGAAAGTGGAGGAGGATTGGCAGTAAAAGAGAGAACATAGAACCCTCTCGCCATCACCCCCGGGTGGCACGCTGATCCTAATTTCCCTGCTCGCTGTAGCACGTCTCCCCACATCAGACCGTTCCAGGTGCTGCCTCGACTGCCTCGTCCCCCGGTGTCACACAGGCAGCGGGACGACACCGAAGGCAGAGGACACGCTAACAAGGATATGTGCAAAGAGTATACATGCACTAATGCACATAGATATTTCCGGGGTACCGAGCGGGAAATTAAATCCACTGCCCCTCTAGAGGGGACTTCATCTAAACCCACCAGATACGCACTAAGGAGTATGACAAGCGTTGCATTTCTCATTTAAATACAACAAATGCTGAGCTAATGACTTACAGTAGGCTCCTGACAGCTGAAATGTAGTAATTTGTGAGTCATTTCCCCAATGGCTGAACTATACTCTATTCTGCAAGTAGACAGCAACAAAACAAGCAAAGCAATATTTTGGCTGGCTATGGCAAAGCCTCATTAAAAAGTCATTGTGCATATGAGGAACAACCTTGTGAACCTTTGCAATTGGTCTTCAGGGAGTTTGCTCACTGGTATCATCAGGATTCATTTCCCAATACCATTAATGTGAATGGCACAAATAATCATTACTCTCCTCTTTACGCCGACCAATAAACTCATGCCCATGAACTACAATATCAGCCTGTATTTAGAAGGATCGTAATGGGCATGTCAACACAAATGAAAGCTTGTTGATGCTATTTGTGCAGTATTTGCGGCTTGCACTGGCAGTAATATAATAATAATAATAATAATAATAATAAAAATAACAATTATCAATCAACTGAGACCACAATGAATCATGGGAAATCAGCCTCAGCTAATGTCACATTAAATATACATTAAACATATGGAAACACTTTATAAAAAGGTTAATTTATTAAACATTAGTTAATGTATTAAATAACATGAATTAACCATGAGCAATACATTGGTTACTGTTTTTGTAAATCTTTGTTAACGTTATAAAAATACAGCTGTTCATTGTTTGTTCATGTTAGTTTACAGTGCATTAACTAATGTTAACAAGATTTTAATAAAGTATTATACATTTTGAAATTAACATTAACAAACATTAACCAATGCTGTATTAGTGCAGTTCATTATTATTTAATGTTAACTAATGTAGTTAATGTTATTAAGCAAAAATATATAGATTGAAAATATATATTATAGAATGATGTACATGTGGCATCAGTTGAGGCAGCTTAAATTCACATTATGTATTGCAGTCTTGCAAGCACGCAAGGATAAATAAATAAATAAACAACGTTTCAATTGATGGTTATTCTATAATATACTGTTTTATTATTTTTGTTTTATTTTATCAATATATAATAATAATATGAAATAATACAATTAATAACACATACAGGATGATGTGCATGGTCTTTCATTTTGTCCATGTGTAGTTTTGAAAAACACAACTTACCTTGAGAAATGCATTAAAATACACTTAAAATATTACTCATAGACCTTCCTCTAAGTTCAAAATATATATTTCCTGCTGCAATGAAGCTACATCATTCTCGACCAGGGTCATTGGCCATTATCCCAAGGGCTCGCTAATTGCACACGCTAAAGCACACACACGCACAAACACACAAAATAACTCACCCATAAAGATATGTTTCGCCTTGAATGTCCAAGCTACTGACATCAGTCTTCTCCTAAACACCCCGTTCCCATTTTCACATGACCCTTCCTGGGAAAAGAATGAGTGACATCGTCTTGTGAGCCGGTTCAAGATGGCCTTAATGGTCCAAGATCATGTTGCTCCACTGACACACCATTAAGTGCTAAATGTTCAGAACTGCATTACTGCAACCTCTAAGATTAAGAGTGATAAGGTAAAGCACTATTTCCCCTCCTCTTCCCTCTTCCTATCTACTCCCTGGCTGCATCCGTAGCTTTCTAAGAATGAATTATTCATACCTCCAAATCATCAGCTGCCCAAGATAAAGGAGCTCTAACCACTTCTCAAATGTATTGATTTCTGTACCATTCGCATGATGGGCGCTAGAAATTGTGTCCAGCGGAGGCTGAAATCTGAGAATGTTAGATAAGTCAGAGTAGTTTTTAGGGAGTTCTTTCCATACTTGTAATATCACTATCAAGGACACGAGGCCTTGAGACAGGAAGTTAGATCGAGAAAGCCTCGAATATCCTTTACAAGGGGTTTCAGCTTTTGTTGTGAACACAAACGGATTATGATGTGAGTGTCTTAAATCAAGCAATATCAACATTGTGTCAGAGGCATTTGAAACTTTGAAAACCATTTCCCTGCAATCTGTTGTCTATACATATTTACATCTTATGCAGCATTAAGCACATTTGTGCATCAAAAATCATTTCGCACATATCGGCAAAGCTGTTTTAGTCTTCAAACCTGAAAGTTGCATTTGAATTCACTTACAGCATGTTTAAGACATGGCAAAATGCAATATTAGATACAATGGCTTATCATTCCCATGTGAGTGTGTGTGAATATATTTTCAAATTTATTTTGAGAGTATAGGGAGACCAACTCGATTACACCATTTGCGGTAGTTCATGGGAGTGGGAGTGGGCGGAGATAACTAGAAATTTTTGCGTGCTTTGCTCTCTGATTGGTGGAATTTTCAAATTTCACATGATTATTTTAAAACTAAGTTGAAATAATGCGGGCTGATGGCTTCAAAGGAAGCAAATATTCTTGATTAAACACCTTGTAGCTCACAGTAAGGTTGTCTTTAAAGACTGATTAAGTTATAGTTAAAAAATAATATTCCTATGGAGAAAATTAATGGAGTTTTTACTTGACTGTTGCACTCTATAAAGCCATAAAACATTCCAGAATTGTTTTTTTTTTTACTCCGACTGGAGTAGACACAAGCAATTCAGTGAAAAGAGTATAATAGATGCATCATGCACAATAAAACACTGTTCATTATTATATCTTAACTGAAACTGATATTCAGTCGTGGTCAGAGGACAACACCATCTCCCTGTGCAATCTTATTCCAGGGAGGAAAAAAAGGACATACAAGTCGACATCAGAAATAGATCAAATCTGAAATCTGATTCCTTTGTAAAACATCTAGCACAATAGTAAGATATCAGCTATAAAAGTTGCACTATAGTCAAATCTTTGAGAATACACAGGATAGACAAGCACCACATGAGAAAACCAAAGTAACCTTGAAGTAATAGTTATAAATGCTGCTGCAAATTCGAGTCACACTAGGCTGATGTTCAATTAGCAGTACGAGTCAGCTTTAAAAGAAGTCTGACAATAAGAAGCTTGTTCTCATTTCTCACAAGCACGAGCGTGTTTGAAAAGATTAGCGCACATCCATTTGAAGGATATGAAATTGTTAGTTAGTGGAGCGAGGTGTGCAAATGATGAAAAACACATCAAGAAATGTAAAAAATGCATTAATATTGCATATATGCCAAAACCAAACCAACCACATTTTCAAAAGCCCATAAAAATAGGATTAATCTATTAGGTTATATGCATGTTATCTGACTTATGATTATCTCGCCCTATTCAAAAAATAAATAAAAATTCATCCCGAATCGTATCCGATGATATTTTGTAGTATAATAGCATGATATTTATAGTATGTATGTAATAATTCGATGTTGAATGACAAAATAAACTTATAAAACTCATACAGGCCCAGATCCGGCCCACAACTGGTATGCGTTGAATCAACGTACCAGATGCTGCCCGGATCTGGGCCGACACTATGTTGCTGGGTGTATACTGTCACAATAGAATACAATCCAATACAATTTAACTTTCATAGTTCACACAACTTTGTTATACCCGAAAATACTCCCCTCCTCTGCAGAATTTTTGTTCGTGGGTGAACTATTCCTTTAAGCACTCTCCTGCTACGCTTGGTCTTTCCGCCGAGTTTAAGCATGATTAGTTCTGTGATATTTCTTCATCTTCATCAATTACCTATTTGAGAAGCTGTCGACTGATTCATGAGTTTCCTTTTTTTTTTGTTGAATACGTGGGAGTTTAGCGAGGGTTTCTGCCAGACTAACACTGTGACTCGCCTCTCTCTAGCAGAGACAGAGACAGGACTCACTCCAGAACACAAGTGATCTGACTTTGGATGGGCCTCAAGGACAAACAAAACCGCCTCCTGCTATACAATGATGAAGTGGTTGCCCTTGCCATTTAGAAAGAATTGTATTCTTCCTCTGTCCTCCTATTAATCAGCAGTAAATTTGTTTAAAACAGGTCATTTAAATACAATCACATTGTGTAAGGAAAAACATAATGCTGCAAATAAACTCTACATTAGTATACAAATGACAATTGGGGGCCCACAAAGTTGTTTAGAATATAAACAGCTTTAGATTTACATAATGTGTGCTATAATGAGAATGATAGTGTGTATACTTCAAATGACTACATCTTGTGTCCGTTTTATATAAAGCATGATACTGTTAAGGATAATGGAATTACTCTCCATTAACCTCAGATTATACCGGTCAGCTCCATCACAATCTGAAACTGTACTTCATGCGCACTTGAGAGTTGTTATTAATCCAAGTAAGATCTTTTATTGATTGATATTCAGTTGCTCACCCTCCACTGTTGATGGTGCAGCTTCAAGCAGCTCTTTCCCTTCAGAGCAAATAGCAAGCACTGCCAGAGAACTTTAAAAACATGTGCTGATGCTCTTGATGTCCTTGATAGCTTACACACAGGTATTGAATTCTGACTTATCCAGTAGTGCTGTTGGCTAGTTTTATGTTCACTGGTTTAAAGTACAGAAAATGTACATCCTGACATGAGCCACATTTAAAGCTACTTATAGACCTTGACATCCTTCCTCTTTAATTCTTAATAATAAAAGAAAACTCAATGTACATTTATGTATATATGCTGGATATTGCATAGTTATAGTGCTATGATTTTTGTTTTGTATACCCTTATAATAATAATAATAATAAAATTATAGTGCATTAAAAAGTGATTGTGTCATTTATTATAAAAGGTTTTGTTGAGGTGTGATAATTTGCTGTTTATTCATTTTCAATGATGATGACTGATGATGAAAAAATATTTGGCTACAATTACCCTTATCCTTAGAAATCACAATAAAATTACAAAACAAAAATAAAATAAAAGTTATCAAAATGTATTTAAATATTGGCCTTGAAATGGTATCAGATTAATAATAAAATAATGTGAAAATCATTGTAAATATTTTTTTAGTTTAAATAATTAGTTTGTTTCTATTAATAATATTAATTAATGCAACTACTGATCTTTTTTTTTTTTACTTTTACCATATTGCATAGCTGTTTTTTTTTTTTTATAAAAGATTGACCCACTCAAAATCATTGTAACACCCATTCTTTTGTGGCTAAGCGCTTTATTATACAAACATAAACATATTTAGACTGCCAACTTCATTGTTTGAATCTTTTTGTGAAAACTTTCTGAGCCAATTGTTCTTGTAACATTTATTCCTGATAATTGTGAAAAACAACACTTACAAGCCCAGGAACTTCCCACTGCTGTCATTTCACATAAAAACACAGCTCTTCTCGCAGAAGCAAACGCACGGTCTGTTCTGCGGGATAACGAAGTCTGCTGGGACTGTGGGTAGGATGGTGTGCTCCGCTGGAGCTTTCAAAGGGTAAGTGGATGGAGCTTAGGGGAATGTTAGTGATGCAGAGAAGCTTTGGCCTCTAGATGAGCCACTCTACTGGACACCACACACCCAGATCAGTCTACCTGCTGCCAGCATTCTCAATAACAGATAAGAGCCTATCTCTACAAACCAGATACACAAGTCATTTAACATATAAGGTGGTGGGCCGCAGAAAAAAAGAAGAAGAGTTCAAATTCTCTTCCTTTGGCTGCTCCCACCCATCAGTGACATCACTCTTCTATAGTAAAGGATGGTGGCCTTGGTGAGCATTGATTCACTAAAACAAATGCTGGATTTACCTGCTGGACTCAAGGGAACATGCTTTGAAATTAATTACAAGGGAAAAGGCAATGATGTAAAACAAATACACCTACTATATATTTAACTCAAATGTTTTCTCCTTTGCACCTGCAATCACACAGAAGCAAAAAGTCAAGGATGGCATGACATCTAGAAGGAGCTTAATAGTCCCTGTGAGATCATGCTGACCATGATGTGCATTCTTATCAAGATTTTCTTTTTTCTTTTTTACGATGGACTGCAGGGACTTGATTTAAACATCCATCTGTTCTTAAAGGAAGGATAACTGAAAAAATAACATCAGTGACAAGTTCACCAATTAAAGAGCAGATGGCAGACTGTGGCAGCTGCTACCTGAGCTGGGTGAATAGCATATGCTGGTGGACGGAGTTTACAATTAAGTTCACTTTAATGTTTTATTAGCATAGCGAGATCAGATGGGTTGCCTTCACATTACGATAATTATTATATATATATATATATTTTTTTTTAGAAAACACTATTGCCTAACAGCCAAAAAGAAGCCCCTGAAATGAGTTTTTTTTTATATTATTGCCATTTAAAAAAACAAACAAGTTAAAAACAAATTAAATATTTTTCTTTGTTGACAATGATATAATATATAATTGTTATATATATCATTGTCGGCTGAGAAAAATATTTTATTGGAAGTTTCATCCTGTATTGACGTATATCAGAGTGAAACGGCTTCTCGAACAAGAAAACTTTAGGGAGGGACTTGTCGATCGGGAATTGATTGGATCTTTGTGGTTTGCTATTGTCCCACCCTCCTGTAAACTCTTAAGCTGCATCTGAAATCACATACTTCCCTACTATGGGTGAAAAACCGTATTCACAGTACTCATAAAATAGTAGGCCAAAAGTTCCCGAATGACCTACTACTTCCAGTGAGATTCTGAAGTGTGCATAGGATGGACACTTCACTATCCCATGAGGCAACGGGAGAGGATTTATGAACGGCAGTGAAGCGATGTAACTCACACTGGTTGGTTACATGATAATGACAGCATGGAGGATGTAGTACGTCCGGATTACATTCATACTACACATATACAGAAAATACTTTTTTAGCGGTCGTGAAGTACTTATTTATTTAAAAAAGTGCCTACTCAAGAGTGTATGTGATTTCGGATGCAACCGAGAAGAGATGAGATGTCGCTGTAAGAGGGAGGGGATGATATTTTGAGTAAAAAATATGGGGGAATGTGAATAAAAAAAAAAAAAAGATGTGCACAGACATTCCATTGCAATATCCCATAGTAAAGAATTGTCCATATTGATTTCATGATGACTTTAAGGTATTCATAGTTAGTGAAATTAGCCAGAAAGAAAAAGTGCAAGTACTTTTCCCCTAAAAATATACCTCAACATGGCTGCATAGAAAAACTACCATTTTTGTTTGGAAACAACAATAGTGTAGTTGAACTGCATCCAGATCTGATGTTCTATATGCTGATTTCACACAATATTGGACCAGCACTTACTGAAACATAAAGATCAGAGACGGATCAACCAAAGTATAGATGTGCATGCAAACAATTCCTGTGTGGCTCTGAGATAGGTGCACTGAATTGTCTTTATGGAGCAGCATGTCGCTGCTGGGTAATGGAGCGTGATGAGCACTTTGTGTCAAGCTCAGCTGTCCCAACAGATAAGACCCAAGCCACCACTAACCGTTGGTGTCATATTTCCACCATGCAATGCAAGTTCAAACTGCACCGTACAGTGCGCATGAACCCATGCATCCATTTTGCAACTGGTCTGTTCAGCAGTCGCAAGTTGCAATTTCGAAAAGCCAAAAAAGAATGCACAAAAAAAAGTGTTAATAGAAATATTTTTATAATTAATAATCCTGAATTAAAAATAAATAATTTACTTGGTTATTTTATGTGTAACTGAACTTTTTCCATTTTATAATTATGCTTAAAATACTTTTAATTATTATTATAAACTTAAGTTGCCATGATGACTAAGAATGATAATTTATCATTAATCAAGAATAAAACAAATACAGTATATTGTAATGCAAAAGCTCCATGGAGACATCTGTTTCTGTAGTACATTGCTAAAACTCAATACTTTTTGTATTTGTTTTTTTTTTTTACTTCATTTCTACAGTGTGGGTCACTTTGTGTCAAAAAGACAAATGGCAAGGATTGTATTTCAGTGGAGTCAGAGTTATTTTGTGATCCCAGATCTTTGTGGAAATTACATCTACTTATACTCAGCCTCAGTGTGAAGGACTGGCGCTTCAGGACACACAGATAAATTTCCTGTTGAAGCTCAGAAGAAAGGACACACGATCAGATACCTTTGCAACACGTACAGTAAGTGGATGCATTGGAAGATGACACTTCAACTGATAAGCTATCCTGCTTCTTTTTGCTTTCTTTCTATTTTTGAAGTTTATGTCTCTCTAACCAGGTGTTAAATGTTGTTGGAAAGTTTACCCTCAAACAATGTCAGAAAGGCTTGAGCTGGTCTGAGAGAGTCTCAAGCGAGCATTTTGCCCATCACTGAAAGATAGAACATAATGATTATTATTATTATTATTATTAATTATTGTGCAACCAGGCCGAGCAGCAATTAGCAAATCTTACGGCTTGCACTTTATTGTAGCGATTCCTTAAATCTATTACACACTTCTGCACATTAAGCCAAGTGGAAATTTGTTTAACCTCCATATGGTAGAGTTAATGAAACTCCCTTTGACTTTTCTGTTTGTGTTGACACTGGAAACCTTTCTGCAAAATTACCAAAAAAAGAGTACTTGCCAAAGATGCATTGTTAAAAATAGGATAATCAAAGGAAATATAAAAGCTGTGAGACCAAGATACAAACAATAAAATCATTGGTACTAATTTATTAGGGACCAGTTATTTTACATTTCAGTGTAATTAATTACAAAGAACTTGAAGTAATTTATTAAAATAAGTTTTTCATTGTGCAATGAATAAAGTGGAAATGTTACCACAGTATGTGCTGCTTTTAAACTGGGAATCTGCAGTCTAAGAAGAAAAAAAATACAATCCATAAGAGTTTGTCTTTTCAAGCTACTGTATGTGCATATAAATCATCTAGAGACAATGTGCCCTCTATACAGCATATAAAACAGAATGCAAATGTGGAATTCTTTTCTCTTGGAATTTCAAAAAGTTGTTTCATGGCTCTTCTCTCATATATTACTGTTTGCTTAGACATTCTGTAAGATTAAGTTAGAGGAAAGGTAGAATAAAGATATTGTTTGGCTACAGGTTTAACAAGGATGTACAAACCCTCAGTGTCAGTGTTTACACCCTGGGTTTGAAGGCTTAATGTCTTGTTTCAATGAAATGGGAAATGCACACGTTTTACTGGCAGAACATAATGCACAAGCTTCTTTACTAGATTTGAACTAAAGCTACTCCTTTAAATCTGAAAATACAGAATAATAACATTTACCAGATTTGCTCTTTCTCCTTTTAAGATTTCACTTATAGTCAGAACACAAATAAAAGCTTTCAGGAAAACAATAATATACAATTACATCACGTGTCATTTATATTACATTAAATGAACATTGCTTATGAGGCATGTTCAATGAGTAACAACTGAGATCATTGATTTGATTGGATTTGGTAGGCTATATTAAAAAGCTACATATATATCTAGATATTTATGGGTTGCGTTGTTGATGTAAAAGATGACCGTTTTTTCTTCCCAATCAGAGGTAACAGAGGCAATTCCAACATTATAAATTATATACTAAAACGAGCATTTAAATAATTCTGATACTCAAATTGTGTAAGTATAATGTTAAAATTCAATTTCATTGCCACACACTTTTTTATGTGTGGTTTGTAGTTACAATTTATAAACTAACTTCAACCTTAAATTCATAAGCAACTGAAGACTGAATAGAAGACAAATTCTCTTAAATGTAGGAAAGAAATGTTTGATGGAAAAATTCTGACCAGCCGCCCCTAACGGTAGCTGGACAAACTTAATTAATTCTCACACGATTGACATTTTCTGTCCTGTGCCTCAGAAAGTGTGCACCTTGTCCAAGCTAATAACAGTCCTTTCCGTAGCTGCAGTAGAAGCATTGAGCGCATTTGTCAGAAATGCGGCTGCTCATTGCACAGAGACAGGAAGGTGAAAAGTCCGGGTCTTAATTACAGAGCAATGGCATACCTCTACAGGGCAGAGTCGAGTGGATCAAGTTAGACTGAGTGGGAGAATGTCTGGAAGATTAGCCGTAGGCGACAAGGTCCTATAGGAGAGAGAGAGAGAGAGAGAGAGAGAGAGAGAGAGAGAGAGAGAGAGAGAGAGAGAGAGAGAGAGAGAGAGAGAGAGAGAGAGAGAGAGAGAGAGAGAGAGAGAGAGAGAGAGAGAGAGAGAGAGAGAGAGAGAGAGAGAGAGAGAGAGAGAGAGAGAGAGAGAGAGAGAGAGAGAGAGAGAGAGAGAGAGAGAGAGAGAGAGAGAGAGAGAGAGCAGGGCTTCGGGGTGGAAGATAGGTGACTGGTGGAAGGATGGGGGTTGTGTGTCAAACTCTCAAAGGGGATCCATGCTGATGATGCTGACATTGGCCTGTCTACCACTCAATGAGCCAACACCTGTCAAGAGACTGTAATCAGAGTCAGACAGACAGAACGAAAGATAGACAGACTTGACTTTTCAGTTATTGCTGAAAACAGCGAGAAGATTCACAGGAGAGAGAGAGGCACAGACGGTAACCACATGATATGGACAGTAACAGATTTTTGGCCCATGATGACACTGTCCAAATCAGTTTAAGGAGGTATAAATACCTGACACATGACAGGTTTATACATTATTTAGAATACATCTAACTATTTCACAGTGCAGTAGATATAGGACAGGAAAAGTGGGGGAAAAGAAAAAAAAGTCACGTGAGACCAAATTAGAGACCACTTTTTATATATTACCATTACTTTCGCGTATCAAAAGGATAGTTCACTCCAAAAATGAAAATTCATAATCATAATAATTATTTACTCACCGTTATGCCTTTACAAAACATGTATGACTTTTGTAAGGGTGGATTTCCTGCAGGGGTTCAGGCTGCAAGACTGCCAAATGACTAAAGAAACTTTGTCAGCAAGATGGTGGAAAACTGTACATTTATAGTCAATTACCACCCACTGCTACGTATACCAACGACGGAAATATCTTACAATACGTTACAATATCCTAATATGTGGGAGAGTGTTGCTATATTGATAATATTGTATTGCAATAGGTAGCTAGTTTTGCAATCAAAACTAGTTAGCTTATCCTTTGTAACTGAAAAGGTTTAATGACAAAATATGGTTATGGTTACACTTGAAATAGTTACAAAATAGATGTATGAGATGACAATAACTTATACCAATAATTGTACCCAGCATATGCTGTATGTAAAATGTTACCTGAGAGATAGAGATAGAGAGAGAGAGAGAGAGAGAGAGAGAGAGAGAGAGAGAGAGAGAGAGAGAGACAAAGAAAAGAGGAGGTAAAGAGAGAGAGCCTCAAGAAAGGGACTCGAAAGAATAAAAGAGGCAGAGCAAGAGTTACAATCATGTTTTATCCTTTCCCTGACCATGTGACTTTGACCCAAATTCGTGAGACGTTCAAACTGACCAATCAGATAATTACAACTTCCCCCATTGTACCAAAGACAATTCATGAAGAACACAAATCTTGGCCTACAGGCCTTGATCACTATCAGCCCCTCAACTCCAAATTAAAGCAAATGTCTTTGGTCATTTCAAATATCTTGGATTAATTTCAATCCTACCGATTCATTCTTTTGCAGCAAACAAAAGTAGATATTTTGAAAAATGCTTCGCCTATTCTTGTCAATCCAATGAAAACATGGAAGAAATAAATTCATTCAGGATATAGGTTTGGAATGACAATGATAATTTGGGTTAAACTCTTACTTATTTTAAAGATCAGACGTACAACGTAAGATTAAAAAATATGCTAAAAAAACAAACCCCCAAAAAAACACAATCCATTGAATTACAGTAAATGAGAGGAGGAAACCTAGGAACCAAAACAGCAACACCTTTGCATCATGAAAGTGGCTTGACACCACTTACAATATCTTCATAAAATGTAAAAGCTATAGTTTTAATTATTATTGGGCTCTTTCCAAATGGAAAAGTAGAATAACTACAGAAAATAATGGGACCCTGGGGGTTAGAGTATGCACCACCAGCCAGGCAATGTCTCTGGCCAAAAGCAGTGTACTATTCCCAAATTTCAATTTCAATTTCAATTTTTTTTTTTTTACAATTTTCATGTAAAACCCAATATGCTTTAACACTCTGGTCTACTGAGAGTAACTCTTGCTTCAAAGAGTCTGAGTGAATAAACTGGAGCTAGCAGATTTGGAAATGATGTTGATCATGAACATTTCTGTGCATTACCTTTAGCCACTGGCTCCATTTACTGCGGTGCTCTAAAAAACACAACTGGGATCTTATCACTCTTCTTTTCAGGTTTTATGATGCATTCTCGTCACTACCAGCGCTAGCTATGGCCTCAACACCACTGGTGGAGGAAAAAACTTACCAGCCCATAAAACCTTCACATTTTACACATTTTTTTATTGTAATTCTGTTAATTATATTTATGTTTGGTGGCTTATATAAAATATATTGGATTAAGGCCAAGTAACATGATTTTAATGACTTCTTCAGTTCCTAACAAAGTTAACCAACACATTTTATTCACGTTTAGAAAGTGTTCATTTTGGCCCATGCACACTCCTATAGCTTTTCCCCTGAGACAACCAGTGCTTTTGACTCATGAATCCAGCATTATCATCGTATCATCATGTACAGTGTACTGTATGTACATTACAATTCCATTTTACAGTGTAAATAAGGTCTTACGCTGTCTATTGTAACTGAACCATGAGTATGTATTCGTGTGCTTTACCTCTTCACTGAATTTCCTCTATGTAATCAAAGTACAGCAATACATCTTCCTGCCTATCTAGAAAAGCACTTGGAAAGTGCTTAAGCAAGCAGGAACCAGGTTGAAAGATCACTTCATGTGCAAAGTGTGAAACTGGCATATGGTACAACTATCACACTCTGCTTGTCTGACTCAGAAACAGTTACGTAATGTCTCAAAAATTGCTTTCGCTGTCCCTTTTACCCTGAAACATCCTAATCACTCCATCGCCATTGCTGAGAGTTGGGTACAGCCACTCCTTTCCTCTTAGTAAAAGATAATGAGGACATTCAAATGTGACTTATCCCGTTATTATGGACATGAGTAAGCTATCTGCCTTCTCACCGTCTCTTAATCAGGTCTCACAGGAGAGCTGCTCAATTGTGTGAGCATTAGCACTCCACATTGACATTTAGCTATTATGCCGAGACTGTACCCAACTCTCAGCAATGGAGATGGAGTAATTTGGATATTTCAGGGTTCAACTGTGCGAGAGCTGCACCGGTATTTTAAGATGTTCCCTCTTTTGCCCAAGCATTTTCTTGTGAACTCGGGACTGGCTATCTCCTGGGAGGATACTCAAGGCGTAAATGGAGTTCATTAAGTCTTTTGTCATCGGAAGAGCTGATGGGGGACATAATGTGTATTATTATCCATTTCTGTTGTTTTAAGTGGTTGGCGTCTGTCCTCTGTGGAAGGGAACCTGATGTCTGAGTTATTGACAAAGCCACAACACAAAAGGAACCAGAGATACCGTTACCCTTTTATGGAAAGAGTATATGACCATGCTACAGTATCATGTCAATCATCTAAATTATCTCATGCCTGGAATTCAAGAATACATCCTGAAATGCCCCTGTTCTTTTCCCATAACCCCCCTGATCAAACACACCCAGGATAAAAAAAAAAATCATAATGATTTTGAAAGGAAAATCTTAGGCTCACCAAGACTGCATTTATTTCATAAAACAAATACAGTGACAACAGTAATATTGTGAATATTATCATTGCAATTTAAAATGATTATTTTAAGTTATCTTAAAAGATTATTTATTTCAGTGATGGGAAAGCTGTCATTCATCAGACATTACTCCAGCCATCAGTGTCACATGACCCTTCAGAAATCATTATATTGATTTTGTACTCAAGAAACATTTCTTAATATTAGATATTAAGTCTCTCTTTACAGTCATTTTTGATAAATTCAATGCATCCTTGCTGAACAAAAGTATAATTCTGGATATGATTTTTTTTTATGAGTGTAACAATGGATACAAATAATAATAAAAAACAGCTAAATAATGCCATTGTTATAGACAGAAAAATATATAATTTTAAGTACAAAACAACACAAAATATGATTTCATGGTCAGTAAGAAATATTTATGGCCAGTAAATTCTCTCATTTCATCCGCCATTATCAGGTGTGGTAAAAAGTTAATGTTGGACCCTGGACACAACTGCATATGCTCCCTTTTTTTCATAATTCCACTGCTGGGTCAATTTGTCTTTTCCTTCTCATTTCTTTCACCTCCTCATGAACGCAATCTTAAGAAAATGACCCCAGGTCATTAATATGCAAAAGAGGCTCTGTTTCCCAACTGAGGACTTATTGGAGCGTGTCCCCATATCTTTATGAGTACAATAATGTGTTGCCCATGACATGGAGTGTGTTATAATCAGCTGACACATGGGGAGGAGGAGTGTGGAGCAAGGTGGAATGGAGCAGCCCCCCTGGAGGGTGAGAGATGGAAGCAGCGCGCTCTTCAAGGATCCTAGAAAATTTTATAAAGGATCGGTGGCCTCTGGGGCTCAGGAAATGAAAGTTTGCTTCCTCTTTTAGAACAGGTACTGTAACTTTTAGGCAGTGATAAGTTAAACATAGTCTGGAGGCTGGCCTAAAAAACACAGCTCATCCAGGGAACTGCAAACCTCAGATGGAGGAGAGATGAAGTTCCAGGACTCTAGGAATGGGGTAAAGCTGCAGCTGTTTTTACTTGCATATATTTCATATGGAATGCTTAGTGGTCAGGTTTGTAGTCAGGTGGGTTTTTAGTCCTTATAGATCCAGATTAAAGTGCTGACACAGATAGAATAGAATAGAAAATACAATTCCTAATATTATAATTCTCTCTTTTTTTATTACAATATGGAACATTTCACATTTAATTTTTCATTAGAAATTAATTTTTGTTTGTTCAATTTGGCAGGAATTTTTAGGTCATCATTCATCCTTACGTCCCAATACTAAGAAGATCTGGCAACTATGTTGGATATGCTAAGATATGGCTTCTCTGCTTAGATGATATTTAAATACATGTCTGTAGGACTTGTGATTTTGTAGCCAGACAGATCAGCTCTGATATGGTGATCCAGGCAACCACGAGTATTCAGAGTAAACCATGAGCAACCATGAGTCAGACCATCAGCAGGGCCAGCGAAACTGTTGGGCAAACTAGGCAATTGCCTAGAGCGCCAGACACTAGAGGGCGCCGCACCATGATGAGCACAAGTTCCTCGAACTTGTGAAGACCTATCTGCAATCGAGACGTTTACATGCAACCAAATAATCCATTAGAAATCGGATTGACTGCTCAATCGGACTGAAAAGCCTTCATGTAAACACCTTAATCGATCCGATTGAGCTCGATCTGAATGAAATTTCGATCGGATTGAAAGGGGTGGTTTATTCCTTAACTAATCCGATCGAGAGGACATGTAAACACTTGATCGGATTGAAAACCGAAACTGAAAGGACTGCACATGTGCAATGATGTAGAAATAGCGCAATGACGTATGACGCATGGAAGAGCTATTCTTCCTGTTGAATAAAGTGTCATATAAATGAGTGTCCCATCATTCTAAAATTCTCCTTTCACTCAGCGTCTGTGAGTGTGAAGTGGAGCAGGACAATGTCCCACCAGTCCTTGTTTCAGACTCTCCTCCACAGATGACTTTTTGGGCGCGGGTGGGGGCATTTTACGGCGTGATAAATAAGCAGCACGGCAAAACGGTTCATTTGCTCATTAACTCCAAATCATGACCAGAGACGTATATTAAGTCTGCTGTTTAAACAAATAAAGAACCAATGTAGGAGAATAGTTATTATGCACAAACATCAGGAAACTCTGTATATTTGTGCAGTGTGCGCATGTAAAAAAAATCTATTCCGATTTGAAGCTTGTGACATATAAACGCGCACATCAACCCAATCACTTTATTCAGTGTTCATGTAAACACTATATGTTCGGATTCATCAATTGGAATGAATTCAGTCCGACTGAAACAAAAGGTGTGCATGTAAACATAGCAAGATTGTTTGAATGGATTGGCCGAAAATTCAATTCAGCACCAAATCTGTCGCAAATTGGATTACTCCAAGATAGTTGAAGAGTACACAGCAGCCAAAACAAGAAAGGTCCTCTTTTAAATGGTGAGTCAACTGTATTAATTCATTAAACTTGTCTTAAGTCAACAGTATAGGGTCAATATTTGATAAATTGGCATTTTTTCTCTTAAAAATAGAAAAAAAAAAAGCGCTGGATGGCCCTGACCATCAGATAAAGTCACCTGAACAATTATATGACTGCTGGTTTGCCGAGGGGCAGTACTAAATGAAACAGATTGAAATTTAAACAAAATCAGAAAAATTTGGACATCTTCATCCGGGGGTATCTTAAGGGGTATGTCAACTTTTGAGCTCGACTTTAAGTACAAGTACTGTAAAATAAAGTTCAACCATAAAAGGATACCAACATTCTTGTGTGTGCCACCAAAACATTTTCCTGGTGGCGTTTTCAATTCAGGATACCGTTAGACAGGCACCTAGCAAGAAAAAACTGCTAGAAGCAAATGATGTTTGGGTTTGAATATTTTTGTGAATGAATTTGACTGCTTATAATGATAAGACAATATTAGCTTTTAATTCTGCAGAATCTTTTTTGAAATAGCAAAATGGAAAAGCAAACCAGCCATCATATAATTGTACAAGGAGTTTCAGAGATGGGTGTATTGGCAGTGGAAAATGATTACTTCAAAGCACCAATCATTCAGAAGTAGAAAAAAAAAACAGCTGAAGATGAAAAGTAGAAAGTAAATACACATGGTTGCTAAAGCAATTCAGCAACCTTATTCAGTAAAGTGAATTAGCAGGCTTGTATTTGCTCTTTTACCCTTGCCCAAAGCAAATGCTTATCTCAGTTGTCTAAACCTACATCGACACAGCACTGTAAATGCTATTGCTAAATGCAAACGGTCACCTTTAAGCCAACAGCATAAAATTGTTGAAATGTCTCTCTCTCTCTCTCTCTCTCTCTCTCTCTCTCTCTCTCTCTCTCTCTCTCTCTCTCTCTCTCTCTCTCTCTCTCTCTCTCTCTCTCTCTCTCTCTTTCTCTCTCTCTCTCTCTCTCTCTCTCTCTCTCTGTGCGTTTTTCTGGTCTCAGGTAGTCTTTAAAAGGAGTGAAGCTTGACTTTGATTGATAGCTTATCTCCATCGCCCTCCAGATGTCACAACAAAAACAGCCCAGGCCAGGGCTCAGGTTCAAAACAAAGATTCAATTCCTAATGTGCCGACGTTTATTGCCTTCGTGAGGCAAGGCTATATCTCCCCCGAGTCATTTCATAGGTGTGGATCTGTCCGTTTGTGTGTGTGAAAGAGTGTGTATGTCAAAGGCAGCGACAGCCTGTATCTTCTCGGTTGTGACTTCCTGGATAGATCATACCTGGACGGCAGATTCAATTCAGGTGTTGATCACTCTCTCCCCCACACATTTCAAAAAAGAGGCAAAGGTTGATGTGGGATTCTGGTAAATATTGATCTGTGCAATCGAGCCATTTTCTTTTTCGTGCTCCAGATCTCGGATCGAACATCTCGGAGACTACCGTTAGTTGTATGTGATGGGGGAAATTGGTCACGTGCTGAAGAGATAGAGTGGATTAAAACTGAACCGGTTGCCAAGTTTTAGTTCACCTAAAGTTGAAAATTCTGTCTTCAATTACTCATCCTCATGTCATTATAAACACTTAAGTTTTTCGTTCATCTTCTGAACACAAATGAATATAATTTAAATGAATATAGCCTACTTTCTATTTTTATCTGAGGGATTCCTGTCCCTCTATTCACCCAAAACGCTGATGTTTCAAAACATTTATAAAGAGATCGTAAAATAAATCCATATGAATTGAGTGGTTAATCCGAGTCTTCTGAAGAGACACGATCGGTTTATATAATGAACATTTAATTTTGGCTTTTATTCACATATAAACATTGATCAGCGAATGTGCATAGTCGTAGAGCATTCAAATTTTGTAAAATTGCATGACGCGCAAGAACCAATGGTCCATTCTCGTGTGTTACACTTTTGAGCTTCCGCAAGAACCAGTGAGATTCGTTCTCGAATACCACGCCAACAGCTTGAGGTGTGTTCTCGCGTGCCAAGCAGGTATAGTTGAGCTTTCATTTACCATATTTGAGTGCTCTATGTATGTTCGCTGATCAATGTTTATAGACTAAAAGCCTAAATTAAATATTTTCATCATATGATGCGATCGTGTCTCTTCAGAGGATTAAACTTCTTTATGAATGTTTTGAAGCGTAAAAGTTTTGGGTGAGTAGACTTTCAATGGATGAACAAAAATCCTTTTTACGCCGCCCATTTTCGTTCGACGCGACAGGACAGGCTTTGGAGCCTCTAGACACAGACAGGAGCCTCTAAATACCCCACCACCCTGACTTCAGCCATCCCTAAGTCTCTGTCTCTCTTTCTAGAGCTGCTAAGCTTTAAACATTCCGGTCATGGTTGGGCAAGGTGCACACTGTCAGTTTTATTTATAAACCTGGCTGCCCCAGTCTTTCATATGGACAGCAGGCCGCCAACCCCCCCCCCCCCCCCCCCCCCCCCACACATACATGCCGAGAGAAAGCGGGCGGTGGCGGGCAGATACCATTCACCTCTGAAAGACACAACCAAACGCTTCGCCGGCGATGGGACCCACCTGATGTTAATGAGACGATGTTAGTAGGGTGTTAAGAAAGCGAATACAATGATGCTGAAAGGCTCGGTTGCGCACAGTGTGAACCGAATTCATGCGGCAGGTGCCACTAGCCCACCGGCTTTTCTAAAAGAACCTTCTCGTGGCAAAAGACACTGAAGCTGTAAATGTTTGAAGGCACCTGAGGCAAAAAGTCAAAGCATTGTGACAGTGGGGTTTGATAGGCACAAGCCAAATGATGATTCTCTCAGCAGGTGGGGCCGTGCGAGTGAACCGAGAAAGCCGTCGCAAGACACGCACCCTCACCAGAGAACTATGTATTAGCAAGACATAATGGGGACAATGGCATGCAGCCACGTACTCCTTTAAGACTTATGTGGCCTAATCAACACTGAGCGCGTGTTGATGTCACTCGTTGGGCCGATATATTCATTGGACTTGATGTGCCGTGCGTTTCGCTCTGTAAATTGTGTCAACCTACACTACGTGCCACCCATTAATGTGAAAGAATAGGTGTAGCTCATCGAGTAATTGTTGTAGTGTTCGAATGCTAATGCTATTAGCTTTAATTAGACCTCTTAATTTGCTAGAGGGTTATAACTCAGCCGGCAGGAACATGACTCATATGAATCAAATTTAGAAAGCATTGTTGCCTATGATATTATGCCACTGCAGCTGTTTGCAAAACAACAATTAAAATACAAATGCAAATATGGTTTATTGAATCAATCTCGAATGCAAAATGGCGATATAATACAGAATTAGACTCTTACCTTATAGTTAGGCTTGCCAACAAAGTAATTTCAATTCAGTATGACTTTATGAGTGTAACATTTCATTTGATTTTAGGGAAGTGCAACGCTTCTGAACAATCTTTGCATTGTACAGAATACAAACACACAAATTAGAATGAACACAATGACCATAACTCTTTACATAAAAGTTTTACTTAGCAACACTGAAATTATTTTAGATTTAAATATTTTATATTCTACCAATGGTAAAACTGTGCTTAATGTTAAGTTTTGCTGAGGAGGACCACTGGCATAGAGCCCTATGAAAGAAAGGGTTTCAATATGCATAACAGTGACTGTAAAATATGTACTTTAGGTGTGGGAATGGGAATATTTTGGCCTATTATAGGCCTATTTTATGATTGGCCATTGGACTAGTTTTGTTACGCAGACATGGTAACCCTGTCTGAAATGTATTGGCATTATTGAATAACATTAAATACAATAAGTATTATATTTAAAAGTAATTTCACTATTAATAACATGCCAGTAAGGGCCTTCTGTTCTGTGGCAATTCATCTTTCAATTTTGACTAATTTTATCTTTTCACTTCACAATAAAAATGACAATTTTTAATCCACAAATCTAAAACCATTAATGTGTTCACAGACCTCTCATTACACAGACAGCAACATAGAGTCGGCCCAGATCTGGTGCTAGCTGCTACAACGCTAAAGTGTTGTCAGGAAATTTCTATGCAATTGCAAGGATGTTGCTGAATGAAAAAAAAAAATAGTTTTAAATACCAATTTAACTGTGCTCGGGACTGCCATTTCTCTGCAAGTGTGTGCCATGGGCAGGTGGGAAGAGCTCTGAGGAGGCACATTTTGCAGCAAAGTCGGCACATCCATGCCATGCGCCATCTGCCTTAGGCTAAATAGCCTGGCCGAGATAGCCCATTTTTGACATTACTAGTCTCTGGCCTGTTCAAATACATATCTTTGCCATGATGTAATGCACATCTTTATTGTAAAGCCGGTATGCTTGTTTTATAGGTCGACATTTTTCATCATTTGAATATGCAATCTCACAGCCCCAAACACGCTCAATGAATATTGAACTGTTGATTGAAACCGCATGAGATTAAAAATAAATAATGGGAGGCAAAATCATTTCCAGGGATCTCTGGCTGATTTGCTTCATGTAATAAATCATTTTGAGAGCAACAAAGCAATGTATCTGTCAGTGGACATCAGTTCCACCAAACGAACACAGCTATATACAAGCACGTGCAAGAATGGCTGTTGTCAGTCACAGATAAAACAATAAAGACAAGCACGTATGCTTACATACACTGGTGCAATGGTGGTGTCCTGAAATGAGGACGCAAAGTCCTCACAGTTTTCTTAAATGTGTTTTATAATGTGTTTAAATATACATATATTAACCAGGAAAATGTGACAACCTTAAGTGTAACTGGGATATATATATATATATATATATATATATATATATATATATATATAAATAAATAAATCCATGTCCCAGTTACACTTAATGTTGTCACATTTTGCTGGTTAAATAAACATTACGTCAAAAAAAAAAAGAAAATACAATTCTGTTTTGTATTTTTACATTAACAATGTAATCTGTTAGGTTTATTAAAACCAAGTTTAAATTTTACTTGTGAACTGATGTCCAGCTATTCTTTTTAATATTCAACTCATTTTCAGATTATCAGTCATGCTCTGTAAAACTGGTCACAGACACGGTCAATGTATCTTTAATTTCCCCAGGTTGATTGCTCACTAAATCCCCCACAGTCATGTTTTCAGGCCATTTAAAGTTTGATTTTGACGTGACATTAAGCTGTGATAAGTGGGTTGTTTACTTACTTTTTAATAATTCTTCCCATTAACGCCGTCATTTTGTTTATTCAGACTGACTCTCAAACGTGCACGAAAACAAGATCACATCCAATCATCGATGTAGGCATTGGCTCCCCTCACGTGACTTCCGCCTATTCATTCTCAATTACCCTCCACTAAACCAGCGGGCGTCGCTGTGTTATTTTAGAAAAACTAGTTATTCATACACCTTTTAATGTCACATTTTGTAAGACTTGCATTGTTTTATTTTTGTAATATGGCCGTAAGCACACCATAAGCTATCCCCACTATTCAAAATCTCGGAACCATATTAAATCAACACACCATACACAGTATAAACCTTGTCTGCACTAGTTCTCATGTTTGGAAGGCCTCAATGGCGTCTACATTTGTGTATCAAATAGGCCCACTTTTGAAGTTAGGCATGCAAACCAACTAATCCGGGCCAAAGAAAAGCCTTTAAATAGCTTCTATCTTCCAGTTATCTCCATATACTTGCTCCTGCAGATGGTTTCAACAAAATATGTTTACCCAGAGACATTTCTGGCATCGCAAATCCAATTCTGGTTATTCTGATTTTCACTCTGTTATTTGCCAGAGGGCCACAGATTGTATTTCCTTGAACAAAACAGCTATGACTTGGTTGGATATATTTGCTCAGTGATGCTTAAACAGCATTTACTGCCTCACCAGTCCACACGCCATCGTAGCCGGAGGGAGGATTGCCGCACTGAAAGCCTTCTAAATGTAGCCTATCAAGTTAGCACTTGTTAAATTGATGCCAACTATACATTATGAAGGGGGAGAAGAAATCAAATAACTTTGTATGTCTGAGAGAATCCCTGGATTTTATTGTGGCAAATACACTGAGGTGGTGCAGAAAATCCTTGCAGCACAAAACAGACTAATTCCATCTTCCGGCATCTACAAGGGACACGATGGAAATACTAATATGACACGGCCTTGATTAAGTTGATAAGACACAAAATTCTGTTTTTTCATTTGTGTTTTTTCTTTTCTTTTTTCTTTCATCCCCAACAATTCCCACCCCATTTGCACAAATTAGGCGGATGCAAATTGCTTTATGAGCAACTGTATGAATGGTAATGCAGTTCTGAGTGGGTGAGATGAGAAAATGAACATGGAACCATTCAATCAAGTGACACATTTCAGTCAGAGCCATTTGTCAGTGTCACATTTCTTTATATTTGATCCACGAGGTAAGAGTGTTATGCAGAGATCATTTGTCTTCATCAAGTATGAGAGGTGACTTCACTCTTCTGCCCACTGAGCTGTCAATCTGCTAGTCCCTCTGACTCGAGAAGCAAGAAAACCAGTCCGTTTCACAGTGGATGTGCATTCTCCAGTTTATCTGGGTTGAAATGTATTATAACATGAATAATCGCAAATCACTAACTCGGAATATGACAAATGGAGTGCTGAATCAGTACTGTGGCTGCACCTTAGCATAGAATGCATATAACGGGTATATTAATTAGCAAGGATGCAATACATTGATAAAAAAAAATGTTTATAATGTTACAAAAGATGATTCAAAATGTTACAAGATTTCTATTCTAAATAAATGCTGTTCTATTGAAGTTTCTATTCATCAAAGATTCCTGAATAATCAGTTCCCACAAAAAATATTGAACAGAGCACACCCATTTTCATAATCAGTAATAATATAAAGAAGAAATGTTTCTTGAGCACCAAATCAGAATGATTTCTGAAGGATCATGTTAAGACTGGAGTAATTATGCTGAAAATTCAGCTTTGTCATCGCAGGAATAAATTACATTTTGAAATATATTAAAACAGAAAACATTTGTTATAATATTTCACAATATTACCCTATATATTTGATCATAAATGCAGCCTTATTGAGCATAATAAACTTTTTAATATTCCAATTCCAACCCAAATTTTTGAATGTTAAATGCAAAAGTTTTGTGATAATTTTATTGTGCCTGGATGTTCTTTTTAAAACAGTGGGAGACAGTGGTAGACAAGATAGTATTTATACATAATTTGAGGATTTACTGAAAATGAGCAGTGAAACACATTTGGTCTTTGAAATGATACGCTGACAATGACAATACACTTACCATGTTTTATACATTTCTCTGTCACACGTCTCTCTCACATACAGAAGGCTATTTCTCTGTGCTAATGTATTAAAGCTGTTGACAAGTTGGCTACAGAATGCTCTTGCACACATCTCTGCATTTGCCCCTGTATAAAGAGGATTTGGAGAGATGAATGTTTGGCGGAATTCAGGTTAGTCATTTGGAAAATTTCAAATGGTGGTCATGGCTTCTTACTATGGCACTAATGCCAGACGTGTTAAGTGTTAGTCATGATTCAGGGCACAACATAAGAGCCCCAGGCTTAGTGGTTTTACACACACACACACACACACACACACACACACACACACACACACACACACACACACACACACACACACACACACACACACACACACACACACGTTTACTTCGCTATCTAAATGGGGACATTCTATAGATGTAATGGTTTTTAAACTGTAAAAACTGTATATTTTATCCCCTTACATTAACCCTAAACCGACCCATTACACACAACTTTATACATTTTTACTTTATTTTTATACGACAGCCTATTTACTAATGAGGACGTTTTGGTCACTTCTGGGTTCAAATTTGTCCCCAAAATATATTAAAGTAGGCACACGCACATACACGCATGCACGCACGCACACACACACAGGGACTATATCTATCTCTATATATTTAACTTTGATAGTTTATACAAATGTTTCTTTGAAATGTAAAGGGATAGTGCACCAAATAATGAAAATTCTAAATTTCAATTATCAATTTAGCTGACACTTTCATCCAAAGCATCTTGCAATAGAAGAACATAAGTAATTCGTCCCAGAGCCATCATTATTTGTACTATAAAGCAATATAATATAACTAGTAGACAGTATCAGTCATCATTCACTCACCATTATGTCATTCCAAACCTGTGACTTACTTTCTTCAGTGGAACATACAGTAAAAATATATTTTGGAGCTTGGAACTACATTAGGGTGAGTAAATGGCAAAAGGAGTTTCCCTTAAGGAGAATATTCATTTCAGGGAATATTCTATAACGGATAGCAATCAACACCACACTGGATTTATGACAGTCTCCAACCATCTTGAAATGCCTACAGAGGATGATTAACACAATGGACACCCGCTGGGACTGATTTCTCATCTTTTAACAGAATTGTGGCTAATGTTGAGCTGAGTTGCTCACAGTCCACAGAGCTCATAATTAGAATTAGAGGAACTGAAAGCAAAAAAAAAAAAAAAAATTTTTGCTAGAGTTATGATTATGTTATGATCTGGCAAAGGTAACGAGACATACAACAGATTAAATCCTGCTCGCAGACGGTGGAGGTTGTGCTCTTTTCAGACACTGAGGAGAACAGTATTAATTGAGGTCAAAATGCCAGGCCTCACAGTCCATTTAACACAATTTCCCCAAGTAAGACCTGCCCTGAACTGGCCGCACACCCTCAGGAACTGGTGAAAAGCTGCTTGAAATGAGCCTGTCATGCCAGGCAGTTTTCCCTGGGATGCAAGAGCAGGGAGATCGCTATATTGGATTAGAGGAGTGTTAGCACATGCTGCGTGTCTTCGGGTGAGTGTGTGCGAGGACATTTGTGTGTGACGCTCCCATGCCTGCTGGCAATAATAAAGACTAAATGCCACGTTACGAATGTGGTGCCATTAATCTTTGGGTGGGTTCCACACAATCAATGTCTTTTTCTCACAGGAGCGAAGATTGATATTACGATTGTCGCCTTAAATCTGTAATCAGCGCTACTACACAACACGCCCCCTTGACATCACATCTTAGAAGTAACAGATGCACTGACGGACATGTTGCATGGCACAATGAATGCTTGCTGTTCTTGCCACAGGCATAACAAAGGTATATTAATTCCTTTCCTTTTTTTGTGTGTGATAACTTCTGTTTAAAAGTGCCCAGATTGCAGTTTGTCAACTTTTTGAAAGGTAATTTTATTGCAACGTGAGTAGAAAAGATAGTAGCCATGGGAGAAATAGCATTAATTTCCATCCTATTGTTTACCACAAGCAGACATTTATGCAAGTAATGCAGTTTTTCTTTAGACCCAGACTAGTGCACATCTGTAAAACAAAGACCAACAGGATATTCTTTTTCACCATGATATAATGAGGTTATACTATTTGTCTTCATATGTGAACCGTATTATTATTACTTAATTTTTTTTAGCCAACATTTCTCTAGGTTACAGATGAGGATAATCCAGTGTTAAAGCAGTCAACCAAATAATTTAATATTTGTGCATCAAATATTCATCAGGCGTTCATGATTTAAGGGATTATTGGCATTTCTTGAAACTACAGTGTGCTCATATTAAAAATCATTCAATTTCTTACAGGTAACAAAATCGAAATAAATGAAGAAAAGGCAAAGATAAATATTGAAAAACTTTTTTTTAACGCTTTTACGAACTGGTGGCTAATTCGTATCGGATTCATTCCTTTTCATATGATCCGCTTACATCCCACTAAGCAGTGTTATTGTCGTTGAAACAAAAAAAAAAAGAAAAGAAAAAGTAATTACTTGAAACAAACTAAAATAAAATTCAATATTTAAAAATCTAACTTATTTTATCTCAGCTGGTTGCCAAAGCAACATATCATATTTGTTTAGTTGAAGTACTAAAATAACTAATATTAAAAATGAATGTTAACTAAAATTTAACAGAGAATATAAAAATTAAATTTATTCAAATTATTAAACTAAATAATATAACTAAATTTATATTTGAATGATACTAAAATAACACTACACTTCATCTTGTGAATTGATATGAAATTGGCACCTCGTAGTTCAATTTTCTCACGAGATCAGGTTGGGAACAGCCTAATAATTTTACATCACTGATTTAAACCTGGAGCGATTTCATGTTCAACATTTAAACATTCATTTAAACTTATGATTTAGTTTTAAAATCAATGGTTTGAAAAACTAGGCATATGCATGCAGCAAATTCACTGAAAAAAAATTGTCTGGACGTGTTCTTGACAAATGATGAACTTAGTTTGAGACCAATGAGACTGCTCAGCATTATCACTCTCCATCCTTGTCCAGATATCTGCCAAATTGAAACAGAAGGGCCCATAAGGGAGATGGCACCGTTCACTCATAATTTACTCTCATTCAATCATGTTGTTGGATAAGTCTCCCAGGAGTAGGCCATTCTGACTGGTAGCGGGATGTAGACACAATACCGCAAAGACTCAAAACTTTGTCAGATAATTGCTCTGAGAGGTTGAGAGGCATACCACTTTGGGGCCTAGTCATTTTTTACAATTTAAGCAGAGGTGGTGATCAGAGATGTACTAGGGGCCAATATCTGACATATGCCAGTCGTATGACATTATTGATATTAATGCAACAAATCAAATATTCTATGGCAAGCAACTATGCTCAGAGGTGTAAAGTCCAGGGGTCAGAAAGTAAAAGTCCTACCATATGTTTATTCCACACATGAACTGATTTCACTAATTAGTTCTATCTCCTGGCTGAAGAACTGTGCTAATTAGCAAATCCAGGTGATTGGAGCAAAATACTGAGAAGGACTTTTACTTTCTGAATCTGGACTTTACACCTCTGAAGTTGAGTAACCATAAAGATGAAATCATCATGGAATCAAGTAATTCCTAACGTTATACACAAAACCAGCATTCCAGGATTATGCTTCTCATAATTAAGAAATACTAGGCTAAGTCTTTATCAGTGCTAGTGTCTCTGAAAGCGAGTATCTGAGGGGCGATGCCGGGCTCAGTTTGAGGAGGCTGGTTCACGGTCTGCTGCCAATGATACGTCTCATGACTATTATTCATCTTCACCGAGCAATAAGGCAGCAATTAAGCGCTTTAATTTACAGCGCAAAGCAGCTTTGAGGAGCCATACATCACCATGTTTCACTGCACGCAACACTTGTTTGCTTCGGCGTCCATGATTGGTTGAATGATTCCGGACTGTACTGAAATAATAAAGAACGTGTGGCAGTTGATCTGGATGTTTCTTGGTGTTATTGTAATAACGATGATAAAGCGGATCTTTTAGAGTTTAAGAGTTTCTAAGAAGCTAGCGCTACTAACCGGAAGCTAATGAATGAAGCCCGCGCTCATAAATCTCTGCAGGTGATGTTGTACAGCAGCGATCCCTTCAATAGGGTCAAGGCAAAAAGTCAGAAACACGACCAATATGATTCAATAGGCATTAGCATGGCCTATTGCTCATATGATAAAGTCTTTGGAAAATTCCATTTTATTTTAGGTCGCTACTTTCTTTACAAGAGTTGTAAAAGACTGGCATATCAATCCTGTCTTGCAAAGGCCCTGAGGACAGAAGATGTCACATAAATTTCAACACAATTTGCATGTAGAGTAAATCCACATAATTCCATTTCAAACAAAGAATTAGTATACACACAGCTTTTAATTGAACTCACAGAAATCCATATAACTATCATTTTAACTAATTCAATTTAAATTCCAACTCATGAACCGAAAGGGAAACAATTTTGTAGGATCAGTGAGAGCCAGATGAACTGCTTATAACAAATCTGAAATGTAAATGAGGCTTATTCAGCAAATTAATATGAAACACACAAATTTCATTTCCATTACTAGCTAGGTGTTATTTTGTAAACAATCATTTCCAGTCAAGAACCAGTCATGCCATAGGTGTCACAATGATGACAAAGTGCATACACCACGCTTCATTTCAAATGATTCCACGTTATTGATGCTCAGTGCAATCAGGTTGTTCTCAATAGCGTTTGATTCCAACATTAGACGTGGATTTTGCTGAAGAGCCGGCAGCTGCATTGAGGAGATAGGGCTCAGACCTTTTCTGTTCTTGTTGCACAAACAGGATTACTTTAATCAAGTGTCGTAGCTGGAATATTTTACTATCTCAACCTCGTCACGTCTCTGGTTTTCCGCTGCGGCTTTCGAAATTTACAGATTAGGAGGCATTCTTACAACTTCCATACATTAATCTCCATAAAGAACCCAAACACATGGGTATGAATACAGATACGGGCTGGGATGTCAAAATGTATTATGGAGATAATTGGAGTCACTGAAAATTAAAATACTGATGCCTGATTTATGGCTATTTTCATGTTTAAGTTTTTTCATGATAATTTTATCATCTTGAAAAGATATGCTTTGACATTCATCATAACAAATACTACTGTTGCATCAAAAATTCCTCTTTTAAGTGTCTGGAAAGAAATAAGGGAAACAAATGTAAAAGCTTTGATCTAGTTTTACCAAAAGCTTTGAATGAAAAACATGTTTTATGCTATTATGCAATAAATACAATACATATTCTTTACCCTACTGACAAATATGACAATATATAAAGCCGACTCATGCACCGGCTGTTGTGAAATGCAGTAGGCTATAATCTGGAGTACACTAAGGTGCTTTATATAACTGTAATACTGTGTCTCTGTCAGTTCACATCTGGACTTATGACACGTCCCTCGTCATGCAATGCAAATCTTTAAATCCGCTTGATGCTTGATGAAAATTACCATTAACACTATACTGCTTTTTGGAAAAAGCAAGGAACTGAAGGTTTAAAAAGTTCTGTCAGTGCAGACGAGAGGCTGCTCACTGAACCACATGATGTCCAGCTCCCCCTCTTTGTTTGTAATTGGTGGAACTTGAAGGTCCAGCTTCACCCTGACCTTACCCTATCTATCCCTAAGCCATGATAAGGAGAAGCTCCACCTATTAGAGGCTGAGCTGGACTAGCTCCACCCATTAAATCCAGAGAGGGGGAGCTGGACATCATTTGGTTCTGCAGTGAGCACCATTTTCAAAACAATAACAAAGACGAAGATCGATGACGCTATGAAAGAGAGTTGAACAATGGGAGATGTTGTTTTCACCATGCAGAGATGTGTGTAATTCACGAATCATATAAATCATGTATCAGATAATAAATTCGTTTTTGTATTACCTGAACGTTTGATCACACTATTTTATGTCATCGTAATGAATTAGCTGCAAGGAACGTGAATAGCCTGTTACTGATATGTGAATGTTTGTCAAATGATTTGGTGGGTTAATGGTGCACAGTTTTACACGTTTAAAACAATCGTACTAAAAGTACATTTGAACAAACCCACAGTATTTGCAATTTGTTCACCAGACTTGATAAAATGCATTATTGAAGTACAAATAATATAACTGCAGGCCTATGTGGACAATTAATAATATATATTTGCTTACCTGTCTATTAAAACACATAGAGCAGAGTCTCTAAGATCAAGTCTAAGTTTGCCGCAAAGCTCTCTACATCTCCACCACGCCAATATTGATCCTTGTTTTATTTCTCCGTTTGTCCCAAAGCCTGCTTGCCTTAGTTGATCAAATGAATTTTAGCCTTTGGCTTATTTTTGCCATATCATTGATTTATGTCAAATGGTTCTTTATGGAGATTAATGTATGGAAGTTGTAAGAATGCCTACTAATCTGTAAATTTCATGCTTTATATTTCATAATGAACTGTCCTGTGCTTTATCAATATTTGTCACTACTACAGAAGATGTAATGAATATTAGTTGATCTACGTTTACGTTTTTTGGGGGGATTTTCTGTACTCGCAATCAATAATCGTGAACCGTGATGACGGAACGGCACAACAGCGGCGTGCAAGATATTGTACTGTATTTATATATATATATATATATATATATATATATATATATATATTTCTCTGGATTTACAAATCCATGGGAACTTGTGGGATAATGTAACTACACAAGTGCATGAAATTTATCACACTGTGGTTTTTGAATATTTTATTACAAAAATCTTCCATATTGTACCTTTAGCAGATACTGTAACAGTACACTAAATGTACACTAAACAAACTGAAAAAAAGCTAAACGAACAGCTCTATTTAAATAACTAACTAAATATTCCCTTATGACCTACAATCCAGGCAATAACTTGATTCATCTGTTAATTAATTTGTTTGTTATCCATCTGAACGAAGTCAAGTCAAGTCACCTCTATTATAGTTAAATTCAATTCTGCTGTAAAGCACCTCAAGAAAGACAATAGCAAACAATAATTATTCGGATCAATTCAGTTCAGTGTTGAATCAGTTAGGTTGAATGAATAACTGTGTAAAGTTCAGTTCATCTATAAAGCAGCTGTGGAGATAACGGTGATGTCATCATCATATGGTTCAGTTCAGGTCTCATCCAATAGTGTCAGTGCAGTCAAGTCATAATATTGCAGCATATTTGGTATCTCAAAATAAGCAACCCAAAAGGCGACAGTGGAAAGAAACCCAAACTCCATATGTATTCATATATTCTCCATTCTCCTCTGGCCAAACAAACAAACAAACAAACAAACAAACAAACAAACAAACAAACAAACAAACAAACAAACAAACAAACAAGGTGTGGTTTAATTCCAGGCTGCAACACGAGTCAGAACTGGGGATTGACGACGATTGAGAGAGACGAGGGTTTATTCTCTCAGCTCTCTCTGCAGTAAAACAACATGCGCAATACAAAGACATTAAAAACAGGATGCAACAAACCGTTGGAAAAGCCATTTACTATTTCCATGTTACTTCCCAGTACTGACGCAGAGTTGTATCTGATTCATGCGTTTCTGAATGTCTATGTGATGGATCGCAGCCAATATTTAGATGACAATTTGACATAAATCAATGATATGGCAAAATTAAGCCAAAGGCTAATATTCATTACATCTTCTGTAGTAGTGACAAATATTGATAAAACACAGGACAGTTCATTATGAAATATAAAGCATTCTTAAACATGTCTCTCATTCTCTGTTATTTTGAACATCTTTTTGAGGAGATGAAAAAAGAAACAGGCTAGATTCTGTAGAAGACTTGTTTAAACTGAGCATGTCCATGACCTGGAAATAAGAAAATAGTCAGAGAAAACAAACCTATCCACTCACATTTTGGTGGGCTCACAGCAGTGTTCACAGTCTTTGGTTTAAAGTGAGTTCATGGCTTCAGGTTCAGCTAAGGGTTGCGCTTACCTTAAAGACCATTCATGGAGATCAAAGATACAAGAATATGTTGAGAACTACTCTTGGAATTAACTTTTAAGTTGAAAAGGTCGCCTTAATCCTTTAGGTAAATACAAACAATTTTAAACTTCTTCCAGGTAGCACTTTTGAGTCAAATATACATATCATCTATCGCTATCTGTGTTCATCTGTAACAATCATAGCAGATTTCAATAGTTGGATTTACTGGTACAACTTTAGAAGCTACTTGATGAGTTTTGCTGCTTCTTCTTCTTCTTCTTTTGTTTTTATGGCGGTTGGCAAACCAACTTAACGGTGCATTTCCGCCACCGACTGGGCTGGAGTGTGAATCAAGAGATATTGGAACTTAGCTTAAAAAAAATAAATAAAAAAAATAAATAAATCCTTTTGGCTAAGTCTATTTCTCTCAGATACTTAATAACAAGTGATACATGTTACTAGATGTTTTCCCTAATAAACCTTGCATTGTGAAATTATTCTGATTGATCATTCTGAGAGACTGAAAAAGCTGGTTTCTTTCTTGACTGTATTTTGTGCACTGAAATAAAATATGCTCCACGGTTTCTAAATGAGTACAATGTTGGCATTTCCCTGTTAGATGTTTCCCTATTAATTTCAATGAAGAATTGAGCCCTGTGTGTCCCATTCTTAACCGTGTAATTATACTTTCCTCTCTTCTACTCCTACACTCTATCCTTCCTATACCCACTTCTGGTTGTATATTATATAAATGTCTCCCTTTACCCTGATCCGCCCAATACTCCTGCCATTTTGATCTTGCATATGCTTTAATTAATATTTTAGCTTCAGTTTTGCTATATGGAACTTGTAATATTGTATTATGTTTTAGTGTTTGTTTTGCAAGTTTATCAACCTCCTCATTCCCTTTCACTCCAACATGTGCAGGTACCCAAAGAAACCTGATTTTTAAATCCTTTACATTTAACTTATGTAAAACCATACATATTTTATGAATTATATCATTTCTTATAGATTTCCCAGATTTCATGCTTTCTAAAGCTGAATAACTATCAGATATAATCACGGAGTTATTTAAATCATTTCCCTCTACCCATTCCAGGGCCAACAAAATTGCAACCAGCTCTGTTGTGTATACTGATAAATTATCTGTTATTCTTTCCTGACATATTACCCCATTCTTTGGAATATATACTGCTGACCCAGCATGTCCTGTCTTTGGATCCTTGGAACCATCTGTAAATATAAATGTATATTCAGAAAAATGCATATCCAGATAACAATTAACAATATCCTCCACTGCTACTTCCTTTGATTTATTTTTGATTTCAGTTTTGCTTCTTCTTCATCTTCATTTTTTAATGGCGGTTTGGCAAATAACTTTACCGCCACCTGCTGGTTAGGAGTATGGGTCAAGATCGCACAACCCATTTCCTACCCCTTAACCTCCTAAATTATTTGATCTAATTGAGTCCTTTTCAAATATTGGAATTGATGAGTTTTCTTTCTTGTACTGACTTATATTTCCTAGTGAAGCTGGAAGTTTGGAGAGGCACAAAGAAAAGTGCCCACTTACTTTAAAAAATAACCAATAGCCTTTGGCTTTCATCACAGCCATGATCTATGATTTGTTATTGCATGGCAAGTATTGGGGATCAGAGAATGGCAGGCCAATATGGACAATATTTATATTCAATCAATAAATACGTTTGAACTGAGCCATATTGGCCTGCAATATATATATGGGCTGAATGGGCTGAGGCTGGGTTGTAATGAGTTTGAAGTGAAAGTATTTGATAAACTTATTATGTACTATGTGCGTAGAGCATTCACTCAATATTATTATCTAATTTTTGACAGAGGTGGCTTTTAGAGGCTTTTGCATCGGAGGTCTTCATATATTTATACACACACACACACACGCACACACGCACACACACACACACACACACACACACACACAGTCTCTCTCTCTCTCTCTCTCTCTATATATATATATATATATATACATATACATATACATACATACACACATATACACTTTATAATGTCGATCACGAACAAACACACACATGGTCATATCATATATTCAAAACTCAAAAAACAAAAAGGGATAAATAATGAAGAAAAAGGAGAACACAAGCAGACAAATGGTTTTCATAAGACTAGATGAATAGCTTTCAAATATTCATCTTTGCAAAAGACAAGAGTGGTTACGACCGTTTGAAAGTCCCAAATGGAGAAAAGAGAGAGGGAGGGTGGGAAAGAGAGAGAGAGAGAGAGAGAGAGAGAGAGAGAGAGAGAGAGAGAGAGAGAGAGAGAGAGAGAGAGAGAGAGAGAGAGAGAGAGAGAGAGAGAGAGAGAGAGAGAGAGAGAGAGAGAGAGAGAGAGAGATAACCCTGTAGACTGCCAGTCATCTTTTCCAGTTCTTTGTGGGGAGAGGGGGCTCCCTGACTTTTTAATTCTCTGTGAATCTTCTGTCCATCACCACACTTTATCCCTGCTTTAGAGCTTGGCTCTGACTCACGCACTGTCACTTTCCTGACAAACTACACCTATGCATGGAGAGACATCATAAACTGTCAGGAAAAAAGGGAAAGAATCCACCCGACTCTTCTCAGGAGAAAGAGGAACTCACAGATAGACTCCATACACATTCACTTTTTACTTTGTACTGCCACTGAATCATTCTAAACACATTTTTTTAAATATAAAATATTTAAAAAATGTATATAATTTTTAAAAATCTAATTCAAACTATAGAATGCAGACTTTTTACAACTATGGAAACTTTTATAACATTGTTTGCCATTATTTTACAAGCAAGTCTGAGATTGAATTTAGGCTACATGTAAAATGAGTAGCTCTAACACATTGGCTTTGAAGCTTTTTGTTATGTTTAACCTCATTTTAGTCTTTTAATAAACCCGGAACATTATTATGGATTAGGCTCTTGGCTAGAAGCTGCAGGTAGGCAATTCATGTAGAGGTTTTAATTTGACCTAAAATGAACCATGACCATTTTCTAGGGCTCTGACAGCACCCTACTTGGATTAGCCGTTTTAATTATCGCAAATGTCAAGCGGGGCTAACAACCTGCTCACAACAGGCTAAAAACACCAAACAAAATGACTGAACCAGTAATACCTTTTTCTAGGGGTGAATATATCCCCGCATTGCATTGAATTCCCTGGGACAGGCTCACAATCACTGATGGCAGGTGAAAAACACAATATTTTTTTAAGTTTCGAATTTCCCCCTTATGGCAGTACAGATGTAAATACAAATGTTGTAAAAATAAAATAAAAATTCCCAGCCAGTGCCAGCATTTTTTTGACAATTTTCACAAAACTTGCATAAAACTCAGAATATTTTGTTGTATGGATATCAGAACGTATCTCTGAAGAGAGCCTCTGCTAGAAAAACAAAAACAAAAAACATTTTATTCTAGCTTCATGCATTTTTATTTATCAACACTTGAATGTGGATACATTTCGTAAAAAAGAAGAAGCAACGGGCAGTTTTGATTTATATGCTGTTTACTTTTTGATGATCACCCTATTTTAAATGTACATTAGCAATGCCTTTATTGCTTGTTTCTGCTCCTTCTTCGCCTGTGTTTTGATCCAGAGGTTCTGTACTCTCTCAGAAGTTGTGTAATAGCGCCCCCTACAGTATATCAGTGAAAACATGGATCGGAAAATTCCGTCAATGGCGGGTCGCGGGGAAAGAGTTGGGCTTGAGCTAACATGAACTAACAGTGAACAGTATTTTTATCAACAAAGATTAACTCACACTGTGACAAATGCATTGCTCATTGTTAGTTAACACTACTAATGCATTTACTAATGTTAACCAATGGATCCTTACTGTAAAGCGTTACCATGTCTTTTTAGGGTAAACTATTGTTACTTTTGGTTTTTATGAGTAAAAAATCTTTTTTCCAAAAAAAAAAAATCCTTGACAAATCACATTTGATTACATATGAATATTATTATTTAATAATTGCAATTCCGAGTTCTCATAAGAAAATCCATGTTTTGATTTGCCATTGTTTCAAATTACACAGGCAAACTGAGCTGAGTTTCAAAACGGGCCCATCTATTTAATTTCTGCAACATATTTTACGCTTCAGAGAATCTACTGTTATACAGCTCATCAGAATATAGTGCAAACAAGTCTATGCTGTTTGATCAGGCTTTGTGCACCTTAATATTCACCATCATGTGAAAAGTATAAGAGTCTCTGAGCAGTTTCCTTCTGTTCAGCTGACAGGTGAAGTAATGGCCCATCTTTCCTCCAACTTCTAATCCTGTTTACTCTTCTTCCTCGGATGCTGCTTTCCACAGCTTGGAGTCTGGGGACAAGCTTTGTAAACACACAACCTTCTCTATTCACGCCAATTTACAGGCCGAACAGCCCAAGGCTCTACTTTGCAGATTATGAATGCTTTAACCTGGCTTTCCACACCTCTTGGTAATTTCGTCTGGTTTATCTTCTTCGGACCACATTTTCTAACCCTCCCCCTTTACGTGTGTCACTTTCGTGTGAATTTACATGCATAAACATCACGACCACATCGGCTCCATAAAACACAGAGAGCTCTTCTTGATGTGGGCACCAAGTCATCACATTCTACTGGTGTGCAATTGTCAAATTAAATGAGTAGTTTTGCATACCAAATAAGGTCGTAATCAGTTTGATTGAAGTGGTTAAACAAATGAAGTGATATTCTAAGGCACAGGGCAATGGAAATGACAGTTTCTTCTTGGCATGCGCGCACGTCTTTAAACTGCAGCATGACATGTAAGTAATGTAGCAAATTAGCAAATCATGGCAAGCTCTTTTAGATCAGGTGCCACTTGCATCGGTGTGTTTAATTGATAAGGCAGAGTGTGGGAAACCCTCTGTGTGAATACATTACAGTAATTACAGAAGATTGCACTTACAAAATAGTGCAGGCACTCAGGTCGCATTTATTTTGTAGATGCAGTTGATGTAAAACTAAAATAAAGCTCGATTCATCACTTCAGTCATCATTTACACACCCTCATGTCTTATGAATGTTCCATTAAACCCAGAAGTATGTTTTGCAATATGCTCACAGTGCTCTTTTCATTACAAAACCATATAACCACATGCTTCTAACAAACAAATCTTCTAAAAAAAAACAAACAAGCATGAAATCAAAATCAACCCTATTTATTTTCTTAATGCATGTCACTTGTGTTATTGTTACATGCAAATATTATACAGAGTGTTGGGGGTCTCAGTATTCCTCAAAATTAATAAAATCTGTGAAATGCAAACTCAGAATATTACACAAACCTGCAGAAATGAAATGTTAAATAATACAAATATACTTTATGTATTTAGTCTCATGTTATTTACTAACGTCTTTGCTGCTGGCCTGCTGATGATCCAATTCAATAAGCGAAATTGATTTTAGATAAACCACATTTGTATTTTTTTTTTATTGCTGAAATAAGAGTGTTGAACTTTCTTCTCTTGCGTCCCATTCTTCTGTGATCCAGCCCAGAAGAGAAAAAGTTACGCAACATATTACACTCCATAAAAGTAACTTACACAATTAGCAACATTTTAAGGAGTATTGTAATATTGTAATGCAGTCTCTTGGCTGCTTTTACGTGATTAGATATATGGTAGAACAGTAATATTATGAAATATTATTATAATTTAAAATAACTGTTTTCTATTTTAATATATTTCAACATGCAATTTATTACTCTGATATCAAAGCTGAATTTTTCTGAATCTTCATTCTTCAAAACAGTAGTGCTTAATATTTTTGTGGAAACCATGATATATATATATATATATATATATATATATATATATATATATATATATATATATATATATATATATATATATATATATATATATATATATATTAAGATTCTTTGAGTAGAAAAGCATTTATTTAAAATAGATATTATTTGTAACCATTTAAAAGTCTTTATTGTCTTTAAAGTCTTTTGATCAATTTAATGCATCCTTGCTGAATAAAGGTATTAACTCCTTTAAAAAAAAAAAAAAACGTTCTAAACCCAAACCTTTTGAACAGTATGTTATGTAATCAGTATTTTATTTTATAAGTTAAGAAATTAAGTCAGTTGCCATTTCCATTTCATTCAGATTTCAATGTATCTTATATGTAGGCTTGTGGCTTTTGCACAAGTCTTCTGAAGCCTTCAACAGCTTTAAGGAACAGACCAAATAAATAAATGAATAAATATCACTCTTTTGCATATGCAATGCCTTGTGATTACATAAAATGTGAGAACCGATGGTGTTTGTCAACAGACCTCAAGGACGTGATGCATTTCGAAACAGCGAGTTTGAATATGTTCTTCTATGAATTACAGACTTACATTTTTGGTTGTACTATACCTTTAAGAGTATGCTTAAATGCATAAAGCATTTAGTTCTCACTTGAATCAGAACATATTAGTGCTCTTTCTCAATAAGGTTTATTCAAAGTAAGTTCTGTCTTGTTTTATTTGTTTTATGGCCCTCTCCTGCTTGTACTTGAAAGCAGCTAAATAGGCCTCCAGGTCTCTCATACCCCCTTCAATACAACAACCTTCTTCTCGACCTTTCCCTCGAACATGCCGAACTTCTAAACCATTCATTATCTCACCAGTTCCCCCCCTGTGCCGCTGCACTACTAACAAGTGAACTATGACAGCACTATTCTATCACTGAAATGATTAATTTGAATAGCCAAAGGTTTCCTCACAATTATTTCTCCATTTATATATCCGAGGGCCTTTATACACCGTTATGGCTATCTATGAAAAATCTGGGCCACATTTTCTCCATTCATTTTTGCATAAGATCCATTACATCGCTGCAGGATAGAATTTTTAATCTGCCCCACTTCAATAAGCACATCTCTGCCTACCTTTAAAATATTGTCAAAAAGGAAGGTGGTTATTATTTATCAATGCCAGTTTTGATAATAAGGGGCCGAGAAGCCCTGGTAACATATCTATAGTGGGTCCAAAAGAGACCATATTAAAAATCTGGGATTTATTTTTAAGGAAGTTGCGATGAACTTTTCTCCCCTATTGTGATGTATATTTGAGAGTGAAATGGCTTCTTGAACAAGATAAAATGTAGGGCGGGACTCGGTTTGTTATTGCTGTGATCTCATGTGTTTGACAGGTTGTCCCACCCTCGCAAAAAAAAAAAAAAAAAAAAAAAAATCAACTCAACAGGGAAGAGAAAAGATATAGCTGCAAGTAGGAGGGGAAGTTGATGTGATGTTGATGAAAAATGATGTGCACTGACAAGTCATTTATAATAAATACTGCAATATTCCATAAAGACTTATCAATTTTGATTTCATGGTGACTTCAAGTAAAACAGACAATCCAAACGTGAAGAAATCACATCTTTCCTTTATTTCAGGGCACTGAAGCCTTTGTTCTGGGCAGCAAAGTGTCCGACTTATGGGATGGAACTGCTATCAGATAAGGTAAAACTCCCTTCAAAATTGAGCAGTGGTTTATTACAACCATTTTGTGAGATTATGCAGACACATCGGCTTGGCAAAAGTAGTGATTAGGAAGCAGCCTTCCAATATCTCGCTTCCATATGGGTCTTTACAGCTCCAGTGAAGCCATTAATTTAGAAGGATCAGTGCGAGAAATATCAGTCCCCACCAAAATTTGCTCGGACTCACAGGCACTATTGAAGGGCACCAAATGACATGCGAGGAGGACTTCCAAAAGGCTCTGTGACTGCCTACGACTGCTTCCGTTTCAGCTGGACTAGTATTTACGGTTAAATCCCTAGGTAGCCCAACAAGTCGGAGCAATTCTCTGGAGATTACATCCATGTTCGCACACTTACCTGTCAGTGTTCCTGACAAGCTTATTCCTCTGAGCTCTTGGAATAAACTCCTACACCTTCACTGTGAAATCTACTTTAGCAAACTCCATTTCACACCTCAACTGTAGCCCGGTTTCATAACTTAATGTCAAATCTTGGTAAATAAACATGTAGGATGCTGCTTATTGAGTGAAAATGTAAGTCCTTCCAAAACAGATAAAACATTTGGCTACTTGTAGTTTTGTAGGACGGTTGTGTCAAATATTTAGTTCTTGACCAAGGTCACAGTTTTTGGCATTGTAAAGGGCTACAGTATAATAATTAATTATGCATTGATTAATTATAATATTAGCACCTTAAAGGACAGTTTATTTATCATGATACAGAGAGGTATACAGATCCAAAGAACCACTTCAAATCTGGTCTTTTTTCCTCATTTATACTTAGAAATAAACAAGATTTTGGAAAAAGGTAAACCAAGGAAAAAGGGACATGCTGATGTAAAAAAAAAATTAGATGGAGAATTTTTTTTATTATTGTTTTTTGCGTTCTCTCGTAAAAGTTTTGTGTTTAAAACATTTTGGAGAGAACGCAATGTTTCTCAAAAAAGTTTTGCTTTTCTCTGAGAAACAAACATTTTGCAAGCAAATGCAAAGTTTATCGGGAAAACGCAAACATTTTATGAGAGAATACGTTTTTTAGGAAAACGCAAATATTTTCAGAGCGAACGCAAAATTTCTCACGAAAACGCAAACATTTTGTGAGTGAATGCAAAGTTGGGGAATTCAAAACATTTGCGAGAGATGCCAAAGCGTTGACATATAATTTGTCCTCCCATTTCATATTTATTTCCAAAACCATGTCACTTTTAGGGTTCCTTAAGAGAGCGCATAAGCACTGAAATATATTTTTTCTCCCATCTCATACTGTTTTCCATCACCATGTGCCTTTAGGGGCCCAGAAAGGTTATCAGTTAAGAGATGCTTCAATTCCCATTAAACCACAAGATGCTTTTTAGATCTTTCTCAAATCATGCTGGATAAAATGATCCAACACAACAGGTTTTACACAAACTTCATGTCAGTTTAAGTGCATTAAAGTTAAAGGGGGTGCATGCGAATACAAAGAAATTCATGTTATTTTTCACTTCAACATTTCAATCAAATCATTATGCTGATATAATTTGTACTGAAAAGAAAGTTGTACTTAATTAGAAAAATGCAAAATAGAAGCATTTTACTAGTACGCTCAGACTTCTGCATTAACTGTATATTTTTCTGTAATTTAACTAAGTATGACTATCATCTTTCCGCTCTCACCCAGCAGAGACTAATCTCAGGCTATTGGTAATTACCAATCAGTATGCAAATCTTTGAAGGAATCGTCTCTAGGCAACCATATAGATCAGCCAATAAGCTCTCTTCCACTCATCAAATTAGAATGAAACACCTCCTCCCATCAGAAATGCTGTAGTGTGAGTTGGAGGCTGTTACTAATACAGTAGCTAATAACATATTTGCTCTACATATATTTCAATATGAAATAGCATTTATTTTATCTCTCAGAGATTGTACAGGATTAATACAAAGGTATTAAATAGCTCAAAATGCTTACATAACAGCAAAAGAAAACACCAGGCGAATATGTTACATTTATAAAATGCAAAATTTCAAAATAAGGAAAAAAATATGGATACTATCAGGTAATTGACACAAAAATAAAACAAACATACAAATACGATAAACATACATTTTATAAAAATAATAGTAAATAAATAAAAAAGTAATAATGGTTTTACGTTTGCATGGTCATTCCTAAAAAATACAAAATTTGAAAAATAAAAATGATTAAATAAAAAAAAAGAGGATATAAAACATTTCTTTTAGACACAAATATTTAGAAAACATTAAACTGGCAGAGGGAATATCTGGTTAAGTGCACAGTTCTGATGACACACTTTGGTCTCATCAAGCGTACAAACTCAGCAGCGTTTGAAAGAAAGATTATCACAGGAACAAACATGAAGCATCTTTAAAAGATTTTAGGGATGAAACCTACTGTTTAACTGACTCTAATAGGAAAATATGAATGACAGAAGAAATCATAAGTGAATTGATAAACAATGGGATGAATTTAAAGGAACAAGATATACGTCTCATTTCAAACCATCTAACGCTTGACTGTCAAAGTCATTTTCCAGAATAATAATTCAAAACTAACTAGCAGCAATAAATCAGAGTAATTATCCAGAAACTATGTATTAAACAAAACTGTTGCTATTCATCAGAACAGTAATATCTCTCAGGCTTATGCAAAACACGATATATCTCATCTATCTAAAGAGGCCTTTTTACATAGACACAGCGTCTTTGACTTGACTGACGTGTGTATGAGGAAAAACAGCATGGGTATAATTCATAATTTAAGGCTTTCTCTTGGAGATCCAACATTCCAGGTCACTACTGCATTACTCGACTTAATATTGTGCTCAATATGAATCTCAGTTCTGAACACCTAAGCAAAATGATTAGCTAAAAGAGAAAGCCTGCTTTTTAGTACATACAAAACACAAATAGTTTGACAAAGAGGTAAAAAAAACAAACAAACAAACAAAAACAATATAAGGCAATGGAGCTGACTTTTTATCTTCTTTAAAAAAAATAAAAAAAAATAAAAAAATAAAATGTACCAACCAATCACACATTTTTAAAGTCTGTTTTCACTGTTTTCTTCCTTAGTCTTTTTGTTTTAATTTCCAGTACAAATACCTAAACATTTTTAAATCAAGGTACTCGATGATCTTGTTTAATTTGAAGTCTTGTTTTCTAAAAAAAACGATCTAAATTAAGCAAATTTATGTTTAAAACAAGACAAAATATCTGCCGACGTGTTCAGAAAAATAAACTTAATTCAAAGGGAAAACAGGATTATTTTTCTGACCCCATTGGCAGATAATTGTTCTTGTTTTAAGCATAATTTTGATCATTTTTTGTCATTAACATCTTTACTCGTTTTGCTTCTCAAATAAATGTATCTTGATTTAAGAATGTTTAGATATTTGGGAAAGAAAATCATTTTTTGTAGTGTTAAAGCTGACGTGTGTAATACTTTTTCCTATCTATTTTAAGCAAGTCATTTTTAGGCTGATTTCTCTACACTCTAGCAAACAGTGCTTGGGAAACAAGTCATTTTTTGCAATTCCACTCAGTGATATTAGTGGCACGGAAATGACACTTCAGCTTTAAATAAAGGCAAACGTCTATGAAAACCCCAATGACAACATCAGAAACACTACTCCGTGAACATGGGCCATCTTGCTTGCGTCTGAACTGAAGTATCCCCTTGAGTTCAGGCCTGTGATGGAGACAAACACAAAGACATCGCACACGGGATTATATGAGTGGGCAACTACAAATGTCAAGCAATTGCAAGGTTAGCAGTTCGATTCTGTGTACAAGCTCAAATATCAGAATGCACTATATTTAATGAGCTCACATGAAGCCTTACTTGACATCTTTGGTATCCGTATAGGGCTGCTGCTGCTGCCGTCTCCTCCGTCACTCAGGGCTTTGATGTGAACGAGCAGGTCTTCTTCTGACGGCACCTGAAGCTCCACGGACGTCCTGTTGGTCTCCACTACGCTGCTTCCTCTGTGCCAGTTTTGACGATATACAACCTACGTGGGAGAAAGTGGGTCAGTGAGACGCAGCTATTAGTTAAAAACACTCAAAATAAACGAATAAGTCACAAGAAGGATATTTCATGCTGTACAGCGGCCACAAAACATTTGAACAAATGCAAAAAATGTGATGACATGAAAGTAGCATTTATTATGAAGAAAAATAGCACAAGCACACAATATCACGTTTGTAAAACATTTTTTGCAATAGAAAACAAATTATAAAACGCTCACTTTTGGAATGCAATATTAGTGGCCTAAAGTGCATCTTTACCCTTTATTGAAATTGTATTAAAAAGTTGTTGAATATTTTGAAAGCATGTTGCATAGTTATGCTTGGAGTCAATTGTTTTAATTGTGGGAATGTAACATAATTTGGAAATCTTTTTTGGCCATGCTGTCATACAAAAAAAAAAAAAGAAAAAAAAGATGAACAACTAAATATTAATAACTTATTATGCTGTAGTGAATTTATGCTTTTTCCTGTGAGCTTTTAGTTTTGCATAGTAAAATAAAACCTGTAGCTGTAGTCTGCCTTTTTTTTTTCAAAATAATTTTATCAGATAAAAAAACCTTAACAAACTTTAGTGTTCTTCCCTCGTATTGAAAATATTAAAATACAAATATTTTAATATTCATTTTAATTAAATATTCCCTAAAAAAATCCAACAGCAGCACTGAAAAGTGCATGAAAGTCTGTTGTTAATATTTCCCACCGTCTCCATGCAATCTCCAAAACCCAGGTAAAAGAGGGAATACAAAACAAAAAATCATTATCAATTTCAAATTGATTTCTAGTGGGAGGATTAGAATGTTTGCTGACATTTCTCGCTGTGAAAAAAAAAAAATAGGTTTTATAATCCGTTTTTCATTTAAATTTCTTTTTTTTTTTAGAATGACAGTCCAAAACAAATAGCCACCAAACTGATATTATTTCTTGCTCACACAGACTAGAGAATGTATGATTATTGATTGTATTATTCTGCAGGTGCCTCCCAGCGGACGGTTAGGACTGCAAATGAATAGTGTTTCTCCCTTCTGAAAGAGTCTATGGTGAGGAGTCGCTATAAGCTCGGAGCTCCAGATGGAGGATAGCATCAGAGCCGGCCAGCTGTTCGCCGACCCGACAAACCTCTACATTTCAGAGAGGCCGTCGTCAATTAGCTGGCAGAACGCTGCAGCAAATTAATTTGCTCAAAAGAAATGAATCACATCGGACAATTTTAAATCCTCTTTCTGAACATTTTGTATGAACTCCTGCTACAGATGACTTGGGCTTTGAGCGCAGCAGGAGTTTAAAGAAGCTTGCTCTGAACTGTATCTATGACCTTGAGTGCTTTATTGCGGAAATTAAATTAGGAAAAAAAAAAAAAAAAAAAAAAAAAAAAAAAAAAAAAAAAAAAAAGATTATACTAAAGGGGAAATCAAATCTAGACCTAAGAAAACCCCTTAACACTCAATGTCTAGCCAGATATTTGCTTTAATCCATTCACTTTTACCATTTATAGTTTATACTATTTGCTAAAGAGTCTTGCGAAAAGCATATCTATTCCAGAACCTTGAGTTTTTCATACTTTTACTAAAAGTTTTGCAAGCAAAAAGAGCATGGCCTCTGCTGGCTCTTAATATAGACTACTGCTTATGCTAATTTGATCTGTTTTGACCAATCTCACCCAAGATGACATTTCAATAGCTCAACTCAACTCTGATATGAACAGTGCAAAAAGGCCGGTAACCATTTACAGAAAGGTTGCATATGATATTTAATGGTATGCAAAATCTTTAAGAACTAAAAATGCTGTACATAAGTTGTCACTTAAAACTGGTTTGCACTTCAAATAAGTTCAAAAGAAGTTGCATAAGCGTATGTGGAAAGGCTTCACTAGCACCTCGAAATAAAAAAGTGAAAAAAAAACAAAAAAAACAAAAAAAAAAACAGTATATAATGCAGCTTTCAAAGGTAATGTTCTCAGTCATTTATCTCTGAGCTGTTTTATGTGAAACACCAGCTTATGTGGCACACTGATACAGCATGTTTATCAGCAAAGAAACATAAGAACGAGAGCGAAAAAAACAACAGATTACCTTGTAGCCTGTTACTTCTGATTCATTATCCATCGCCTTCACATGTTCCCAGTTCAGAAAGACCTTTGAGTTGGTCAGGTTCCACTCAATGTTCCCTGGAGCCTGACTTGGAGCTAAAAGACATAAATCATGTTTTACTTCCAACCTGTGTGATATAACCGAACAACATCTCCTGTTTAGATTTTGCAATCTTTACAATCAGCAGCTGAGGTATCACTTAAATTTAAGAAAGCTCCGTGGCACGGATTCAATACAGCTTAGCTCTGACTTTAAATTAGCTGGACTATAAATGGAACCTTAAGAGTCATTTTTATGGTAAGCAGCAAAAAAAAGGCTATGAAACATTATGCAGAACATTAAAAGGAATATATCAAACAAACTGTAAATTCTGTGATCATTCATTCACAATCATGTCTGTTGAAACCTGTAACAGAATGTCCAAACTGCTCTTTTCCATTCAATGAAAGTGAATGGTGACCACGGCTGTTAAGATTTTTTTTAAGTGAAAAAAACGCAAGTTTTTGTTTATTAAATCATAGAGCAATTGTGTGGATTCTTAGGATTTTTCTAAATGGTAAATGAGCTGTATGGACTACTTTTATTATGCTTTTATCTCTTTGGAGCTTGACAGGACCTGGTCCCCATCCACTTCCATAGTAAGACAACAAATCTGAGAAGACATTCTTTTTTATTTCCACAGTAGAAAAAAAGTAATATAAGTTTGGCACAACATGAGGGTTAGTAAATAGCACCAGGAATGTCTTTTTAGGGTGAATTCCCCCTTTAAGGCCAACATGTCTTTTCATAACATCAGAATTGTGACACACACACAAAAAAAAGATTTGATCAATTTTATGCGACTTAGCAGAAATGTTCAAATAGAATAAAAAAGCAAATGACGAAAAAATTGTTGTAATATAATGTAATATTGCAATTTTCAATCTTCTGACGTGACAGACTGCTTGAATGTCATTGTGTCCTTTTTTCCTTTATTTCCAAAACACCCTAACAGTAAAATAGTTGCCCCTGATGTAGGGTTGCTTAGGAGCAATTGTATAAATGTCGTGTTTGCCACTGCCCGGTCATGTGCTCACTCAAACAATTCAGAAAACATCTTTCAATGAATGACTTTTCACAGTAATCGAGGAATTTAAACATAGTTTAACTCCAATATAACACCAAACCAGGGGAAATCTGATCTCCTTTCTCATAAAATTTCATGGCTAGGTCGTTGTGCACCCGGCATTCATGCTTTAAAAAAATGGAGGATAATAGATATCGTAATTTGAAGCAATTTAACTAATGATACTCAGCCCTCCAAGTCTACAATACATGCTATTATGATAACTATGATAACTCGATCATTACAGTGGTCTGCGCTATCACAGTACCCTTTTTCAGAGAATCTACCGTAAAAAAGGGAAAAGAACAATCGCCTATCTGCGCCAACAAAAAGAAAGAGATCTGTTAAGCTCTTAATTTTAAAGCGGCCTTTAATTGTACGCTCAGTCTATTAGCTGAAAATAGCCATAAGACTCCCTCCATAGTAATGTCATAGTTTATCTGATCAGTTTCTGGCTCAGTTAAACACTGTTTTGTTCTTGATTATTGGCATCAGATAATGAGCCTATTTAGCAACGGTAGTTTAACAGAGCCCACCTTAATCTCTCATAGTGTTGAAAACACCCCACTAAGAGTTTAACAGGGTCGGATTATGATCCTGTCAGGCCTCTAATCTCACATCTTTGAAGTTCCACGCTACTCATTTAGTGGCAGACCCACTGATCTATATAGAATGACTGGATAGCTCATGAAGTCATAAACAGTGAAGCCACCGCGCCGCCATATTGGTATTCCCTAGTGAGCTCACGCGTTCTATTGAATCAATAGGAAATTGTATGATTTTACTGAGGAAACCTAAGGAGACACCATTTTAAAATCTAAAGTCTCCCTGTACATTCTTACAACGCAAACACCCTAAGCATTTAAATGGATATTTGTCGAAAAAAAATGTAAGAAAAATTCCTATATTTGTACTTAAAATATTGCTCTTTCAGATTGTGTTGTATAAATCAGTAGTTTGTTCAAAAGTTTGTAGTTTGTAGCAAGTACAGGAAATGCACAAATTGTATGGGTTAATGTAAGTAACGGTAAAAAGACTGTACAAAGCTCTTTTTGAAGCTGTCAAATGGTGTCGTTATTGGAAACTTAATTGTGATTATTGCTGCTCGGAGGTTTCTTATAGGCTTCTGTTTAATGTTTTATCCTTTTTTTGTAGAAGAGAAACACAGGAATAGCGACAATTGTACATATAAATTACTACTTATAGGGCTTGACTTACATGGCGTGCTCTAGCTGTATGTGCAGCCTGAGGGCCTTAACTTGCGCTATATGTGGTAAGGTGCCTGCCGTACAGCTTTCTTTGCCAGTCTTGGGCACCCAGTTTGGAGGCCCCTGGAAGTCTGAGGCCCCAGGGCACTGGCCCCACTGCTTCTGAAGACTATACTGGATACTTTGTTTTAAGTTTCTATACTAGTATGTCAGAAAAGCTACATGCATAACAAATACAGGACTGATTCCACAACGCAGGAAATGTCAACTTCCACAAATGCGTTGTCAACTACTCATTTACTTTGTTTCAGTAGAAACCAATCGTTTACAAACTATAGACTTACGTGGCTTCTTGGTGGTGATGCTGATGGGGGCGCTGGAGGGCCCGGTGCCGGCGCTGTTGTGTGCTCTGACTGATATCAGATAGATTGTGCTTCCCTTTAGGCCTGTGATATTGACTGAGCTTTCCGTGACCCTTACCCTCTCTGCATCGCTTTCTGGTGACCCATCCTCCAACCACTGCACCTGTAATAGTAAAGGTTATATTTAAAGAGACAGTAAGGGCCGGTTTACACAGACGCAGATCAGCGGAATGAAAAATGCGCAAAGTCTAGAGATACTTTTTTTTTTTTTAAAGTTTAACTTATTTTAACTAGTCTAATGTGTTTACATTGGGAAAGAATGGAAAAATAGTGCATTCAGTGTGACGTCCTCTAAATCATTATACCATTTACAACACACACAAAAACCGTGCAACTTAAAAATCTGGGCTTTGAATTGATTACAAATTATATTAATAATTAATCAAAGTTCTCCATCAAGTTGGTACTTGAAGTGCTGATATGATTGGGAAATTATGCTTATGAAATGTATGTGCAGGTCAGGGACATGATTAGTTATGTATTTTATTTTATTTTAATTAAATCACACTAAATTACACACAAACACAATAAAAATTTACAAATAAAAAGTGTCACATTGGTGCAAATGTCAGAAATCCGCGTACAAGCATGTGTTTTAGTTCCCCTCACTTCACAACAAATCCTTATATTTTTTACTGAATTTAGTAGTGAACAGTACAGTAGTGAAAAATATAAGCATAAAACAAACTAATTAGAGTTGCATTCATTATAAACAACAAGCATAAACAAATGTATTTAAACTGAAACTACCGGTGTGTGGTAAATGCGCTATAAAAATAAACTCAGGCAAACGTACCTCTCAATTCGCACAAATCCAAAAGTGTGCTTTACGCATGTTTTGCGTTATGTTAATTGCATTATAAAAATCACATCACGTTTCAGATGATAAAAAAAGATGACTTATTTATCCGAAAAATGTATATTTATATTTTATGACTTATCCAAAAAATACTGTATATACACACAATATTTTTAATGAATTGAATGGGCATTATGTTTCTGCTTGAGCAAGTGTGCTTCCAACCTCACAGCTAAGAAATCGACTTTAGAGGAATGTCTTTTTGTTCCTGCATTAGGGTTCAATACACTATGAACGGCGACAAAGTCAGTGTGACTCAGTTTCTTTTTTTACTGCGTTCAATAAACATCTGCAGACTGCAGCAAGGGACTCTGAAAAGTATTTGTGGATTTTCATATGTGCTCTTTTTACTACCCGAAGCCGTGAACGACTTTGTGGTTTCACCACCGGAGCTCCCGCGTGACCTGGGTTTTCTCGCGGAAGGCTCGTTCGGGTTGGAAGGAGAGAAATGGGCAGAATCCTGTGGGTTTCTCACGCAGTGAGGAACGACCTAGCAGCTGAAGTGTTTGCAGGAGGGGGAATTGATGTATGATGTCCACACATCTGAAAGGTGATTTATATAAGTGCCCAGAAAGCCTGGGTATTGCTGCTCCCCGGGAGACAGGACCAGCTGTGAGAAGACCTCTTCATTCTGCAGATGAGATTGTGAAAAATGTGGCCGGGGGATCGCAGACTCTTGTTGGGAACAGGAAATTGCACACCCTGCCATCAGCACAGTGCATACATTACAGAATCTGATTGAGGTGATGCAGTCTGAGGTCAGAGTATCTTTTTTTCCCTTCCTCCATTTATGGTGATTACGTACCTCATAGCCTGTTATCCGTCCTTTGCTGCCGCTTTGGTGGACAGGTTCCCAGATTACCTCGATCTCAGACGCGGACAGAGTGCGGGCCCAGACTCTTGGAGGAGCTACAGAGGGTTCTGTATGTGAGGTCAGCCATATAAAAAAAAAGTGGAAAGGAATGGAAAAAAACAACAGCTAATGAGAACAGACAGTTTACAGGATTTTAGTGCTTAAATGTACCACCTGTTTGCAAGAACTAATTGCGGTGTTAGCACACTTGCGAATACAGAAATTATCATCAAAGTGCACTAACACAGCTGTAGAGGGAGTGTAATTAAAAATTGCAATGCATCCATCAACTTTGTCATTCTTAAATGATGTCCAATAATGTCCTTGTATTCTGTGCTGATTGTATGCAAATTGTGCAAGCATATTAACCTTCATCTGCTGAATAAACGACGACCACCGGGCTAAACGGGCCCTCTCCGATGTCGTTGTAGACGCCGACTTTTACTTCAAACCGTGTGAGTGGTGGAAAAGTATCATTTTTATACACATATCGTGATGCATCAGCCGTGGCCAGCACGCTCTGTTTCCATGTGGTAGTGCCAAGCGGACGAAATGCCACCACATAACCAAACTTTTCTCCATTTTGTAGCTCCTCCGGCAAAGGCTGTGAGAAAAGAAGTTGAGAATCAAACATAATGTCACACGAATCAATGACAAACTTGCATGCCCGGATTAACATAGTTTTGTGCCCTAGGGTGACCACAGTTTAAGTGCCCCCCTCCTCACACTTAATGTGTGAACAATTGAAATTCAGTATTTCTATGAAGACAATAGATGTACATGAACTTACAGCTAAAGTAAAGGCTCACCACAAATACTGCAGGGAATTCAATAAATCCGTGACAAGAATAGCGCGCGTAGACGTCTGTGGGATGGAGACGGAGACAAATCACAACCTGCTATGTGCGTCTGAGCGATGAGCGATCTATCGACTAGATGTCGTTACCTAGCAGCGAATGCAAACAAAATGAAAGTGAAACGAAAATACGCAACTCATATAGGCCTATGATTAGGACCGTGGAGCAGCAGCAGCGCCCTGAACCACTGACAGTAAAATAAAGCCCCGAACTCGCCAGTCGCGGGCCGATCTCGCTCACGATCCAGTTAAGAAATAGAAATCAATTAAATTCGCCTCAGAATTTTAACATCATTCATCACTACGAGATCTAGCGAGAAACATTCCGATTCCGCGCAGAGTTCTGTTATAAACCATAGATATCAGAGCAACCGCTTAACTGACGCCTGTCCATTTTGAATTAGTCTGATTGACTAATTGGGCGGCAGTGTTTCACTGTGGAATGGACCAAGATCGGGGGAGGGGTAGGGGGGCACTTACCAAATCGCAATTATATTTCTTTATTTTTAAATTCATAAATATGTATGTATTAGATATATATGTATCAAATATAGAACTATATAGTGAATACATATACATTTATAAAATATGACAAATATTTTAAAGGTATAGTATTTGTTTTAATGATTTGGTGCCCCCCATTGGCTGGTGCCCCTGGGCACTCGCCCAGTGTCACATATGGATAATCCGGCCCTGCTAACTTGTTCCTAAATATATATGTACATACACACACACCAGTTCATTCTGGTTCTTGAATCTGATTGGCCGAGAGCCTTTTCCAGCCGTGCGATATTCCCCCAGTATCAGCACTGGAACCATAGACATAATAAATACATAGATACCCTATTGGCTGCTGGAGCGTACGTCAACAGCGCCGCCATATCAAGGAGGGCAACTTGCTCATACCTCTCATTATGCATGGAATTGAGAAAAATGCCCGTTTCGTGCGCTGCTTGGGGCTGTACAAGTCGCCACACAATTGAAAACAGGTCTCGGGGAATTACCTTTCACAAACAAGACTGAACATTTTTTTCTGGTTGTATTTGGTAATTATATAATTAGTAATAGTAACGTACACCACGTGCAAACCACTGAAATCGGCTGATAAATGTAAACGTTATTATTGTTTTTATCCAGGAAAACCGCAGCTCACCCGTTTACTTGCATTTGTTCACAGCGCAGTCTTGCCCTCCGCAAAATGGCGGACACGTTGACGTATCGCAGCAACGCTCCAAAGCGGCCAATAGGGCGTCTATGTATTTATTATGTCTATGACTGGAACCGTTTAACCTTCTGTATCACTCTGCTTGCAACATTTTTCACAGAGAGTGTCATGGCGGACGAGGCTACCATAAATGTACAAATACTACTGCTATTGTGTCACAGACACAGAATGCTGTTTTAAACATATTTAGGCGAGAATGTATATTTAGATCTCGTAGCCGTGTCTACGGCCAAATCACAACCATGCTGACATACAGCCATATCGCATGGGTACTCGTGTGATATTGCTCATAAATCATTCATGGGAGTCGGTGGGCACTAAAGAGTTCTTTTGATGCTATATTTGCTTGCTTTGATTTTTTGATTGATGAGGATTTTTTGTAGAATGTAGTTTTTCTCCAAATTACGTAAACAAAAGAATATACCTTTAATAAACAACCTTGTGGCTCGCAGTATGTTGTCTTTAAAGGTTTAAGTTATCGTTCAAAGCTATCCTCCATGGAGAAAATGAATGGGATTTTAAAGTCCGGTTCCTGACTGTTTCATTCTGTTAGATCTCTCAATTCTCAAATTCAAAATCCAGAGCTAACAGAGTAATTTTAGCATTATAAGCACAAAAAATAAAAATGCGCACTGCTCCCTTCAACAAGTCCCATTGATTTGAAGTGTCACTCATGCCTATTAAACAACCGGTGCGGCATGATTTACAAAGGCAAAGTTTCACAGGGTTAGGGGGTTGTTCAAAGTATGAGCAATAATGCATTAAAATGCATTAAAGCAAAATCATTCAGCTGACATGACGTTACATTACTGCAAGTTGACAAGCAATTTTCCGTGGTAGGTTTACATTGTTGTCTACATAATCTGAAATCCATCGAATGCAAGTGAATAAAGTTGACAGATTTAAGCACTACTGTGTCAGTCAAGAAACCCCTGGACTTAGTGAAAAATGCGGTGTATTTGGAAAGTAATACTGTATTTAAACACGCCGCTGAATATCTGTCGTGACAGCCGGTAAGATTACAAGAAAGCCATTGATAAACATTGTCATTTCAGATTTACTGGTATGAAAGCTGTCTCACATCTGCGTCTTCATTATGATTTACATACCAGAGGGAGCAATCCCACTGAGGCAAAGAGCAAAGACGACAGCACTGCCTTTTAATTAAACCTTTTCTAATTTAAACCACGTCACCGTGGAGAATTCCCTCAGAATCCGATTCACCAGAGAAGACTTATTTGAAAATGCTCCTGTCACAATAAATACGCTGAGCTCACCTCCCAAACAATCACGAGTTCGCCTCGGTTGCCTCCACCTCCACTCACGTTAGCTGGGGCGACTTCAGGATCTACGAGCCAGAACAGAGAACAGACAGCATAACAGAAGAAACGGGTTTTATACCTGTGGGATTGGCGGTAAATCCGAACACTTCCTCTTCCTGAGCAGCGGCTCAAGGCTCTTTTCAAAATGCTTCAAAGATTTTGGATGAGGTAGAATGTAATAACCTGTAGAATGTTTTTGGAAGACATTTTTTCTGTAGAAAGACGGTCTTTGCATGTCACCCAGCCAGGGTTTTTTCTCTCTTTTTTTGCACTTTTATAGCTGGTCCAACCAGCTGGCCTGGCTAGGAGATCAGTTAGACCTGCTTAAACCAGATAAGACTAGCAAACCAAACCAGTTCAGGGCAGGCTGGTTTAAAATGTTAATTAAGATTTTACTATGTGCTGGTTGTTGTTTACGTCACTTTATAATACTTGCTTTGCAATATAATATTCAAAGTTTATTTGGTAACACTTTACTTGAAGGGGTGTGCATAAGACTGACATGACACCGTCATAATCATGACATAACACATGTCATGAATATGAAGGTTTTGTGCATGTTTATGACAACTGTCATTAAGTGTCATTCGCTCAATTATGACATTGTTTGAGATGTCTTTGTTATGACAACTTGACATTATTAAGACAACACAACCTGTCATAAATATGTCATAAACATGACATAGCAGATTAATTATCAAATTTAAGAAACCACTTAGCTTTATGGGTTAACATTTCATTAAACTGTCATGTGGTTGGTTTTGACATTGGCTGTCATGAAACCATTATAACATTTTAATGACAAATTAAATTTGTACCACTGTAGTTGAGGTGAAGAAAAACATTCATGACACAGTTATAATGGCCTCTAGACAGCCAATGTCAAAACCAACTAACTGACAATTTAATGAAATGTTAACCCATAAAGCTAAGTGGTTTCTTAAGTTTGATAATTAATCTGCTATGTGATGTTTATGACATATTTATGACAATTTATGTTGTCTTGGTAATGTCAAGTTGTCATGACAAAGACACTGACAGGTTATGATGTATTGATTTATGTCAAGGTGTCATAACAAAGACAACTCAAACAATGTCATATTTGCATTAAAAATGTCAGAACTGAGCGAATGACACTTAATGACAGTTGTCATAAATAAGCATAAAACCTCCTTCATATTTATTACATCGGCCATGTCATGATTATGAAGGTATCATGTCAGTCTTATGCACACCCCTTCAAGTAAAGTGTAACCGTTTATTTTATTATGTTTTTTCATAGATATTTGGTGACATAGATATCTGTTTTTTTTTATTTTTTTTTAATATAATTTATAATATAATGTATATATATGTGTGTGTATAGTGTAGCTTGTGAGTTAAATTAAGAGTTAGTCACCAAATATTTCTTATTATCTCACAGTGTAAACAGGAAAGACAATAGTGTTCTATTGTAACACATTTACACTGGCTGGGAGCAAATTAATTAAAAGTAAATAATGACCAAATTCTCCAGCCAAAGGGAAAATTAATTATTCTAATTATACCCATTTATACTAAATAACTATTTACACTATCATCCCGCAATGCAATATGGTAACTTTTTCCAGTAATTACGACCGAAAATGACCAATATCCTTGATTTTCACAGTTTCTATAGTATTTTATTCTAAGACATTGCTGTTAAATGGTGTACAATCCTAGCAAATGTAGATTCTTTGTGAACTAATTTTTATTTGCTGAATGGTTGGGATCTGAAGGAAACAGCTGTTTGCATGTCAGTGATCGAAGCAGTTGCACACGGTCCCTGAGCTTAAAATAGCATCTTTCGTGTGTTACTGCCTCATAGAATTCGGGAGAAGTCCACAGCAATTTTTGTTGGTGCTGACATGAATTATTGATAGCTGCATTTCCTGATCGCTAATGTCCAGTGTGCAGCAGGTTTGGGCCTTGCCTTAAATAATATAGCTACATTTTATTTTGTCCTAAATTTCCATGCAACTACATTTTCTTGCAGTTTCAAATTAGTGAACCTTCTGTGATACCAGTCCGATTTCTGCACACTTAATTTGTGTCCTAATTATTTAGCAATTTGGTTGTTCCCTGGAAAACCTGTGTGAATACTCGAGTGTTTATTTCTCATGGCTGAACTCTATTACGAGGAGTCACTCCCGGTGATTTAAACTAATTATAGAATTAAATTACATTTCTCCTTCCTGATGTATTAGAGATGACAGATATGGAATCAGGAGGGATGGGCGCATACCTGCAGCTTTGGTGCGAACGGGTTTGGATGGCACACTGGGTTCCCCAACCCCCACGCCGTTGATAGCCACAACTCTAAATTCATAATCTACCCACGGATTTAGATTCACTGCCGTCGCATGAATCATCTGTCCAGGCACAGAATCAGGAACTAGGATTAAAGAAAATTTGGAATGGAAAAACACATCAATGCCCATCTGCACAAATGAGTAGCCTAAAATAATTATTTTGGTCTATCTTGGCATTTGCCTGTTACTTTTTTTTTTTTTTTTTATCTTTTAGAGTGCATTTAAAAAAAGCATTTGCATGAATCACATTTAAATTGTGACATTGTCATCCTGGAATATGGCCATGATGTGTCTTCCTACATGGTTGTTTTAGAAATGAAAAGCTACACACTCCATTAATTAGGGTTAGAAGAACAGTTACCAAACATATAACATGCTAGAAACATAATAATCACTGTAATAATGATCTGATCATTGACTCTGAAGCATTTGCCTATTCAAATCCAATCAGTGAAATTTTTTTGCAGGGCAGCTTATAAACTGATTCTACGAGAAAGTACTGCAGATTACTATACCGGTTTTGACTGCCTGCCATCCGATAGAGAAAGGGGTCCTGGCTTGCACAATGTAGAGGGTAACGGGACTGTGGTTGTCAGGTCCGGGGCCCCACGAGAGCTGAGCAGTCCTGTCTGTAACGTCCCCCACTAACACACCCACTGGAGCACCAGGGGGCCCTGACAACACCGCCGCCAAAGAGACAAAAAGGACTCAAACTTGCTGTGTATTCACATCAGAGAAGGGCACAGCAAGGTGACCAAGTACCTTGCGATGTGAGACAAGTCTGCCCACAAAAGCAGACATGTTTAATATTCAGAACCAGGGAGAGTGATCGTTCACTTGATGATGGAAATACAAAAGGTTCTAAAGAGCACGAAGCAGGGAATTAATGCATTGATTTCAGATACTCCTGTAGTCATTACTTAAAGAGCTGAATCACAGAATACAACAGAAATAGCATGGAAAATTGTAAGGCCTTTTTAATTTATATTTGATAAATGCTCAGAAAAGTGTAGAATACTAAACAGCCTACTCGAGGCAAGACGCACATACCTCTGACAATTAAGTCTGCCGCTGCAGACACACTGTCCACTGCTGTATGCACCATGCAGACGTACTTCCCAGAGTGCTTCAGCTGCACGTTTCTGATCATGAGATCCCCAGAAGATCCCTATAAAAAAGAGTATCATAAAAAGTTACTATCCATCCGTCCATCCATCCATCCATCCATCCATCCATCCATCCATCCATCCATCCATCACTATATTAATGTATTATGGAATGTAAATGCTACACTAAGGTACTTAAAATAAACTATAGTATTACAGTGGTATATTTTTATAGTAATAACAAGTAAAAAAAAGATAATTCAAATATGTTATTCTGCAGATGAGTAAATAATTGAACTGACAATTACAAAGAGTATGCTGTATGGTACACTACCCTTCAAAGGTTTGAGGATTTTTAAATGTTTTTAAAGCACACTCTATATCTTGTGCTCACCAAGGCTGCATTTATTTGATCAATATAATTTTTATTTAATATTTTATATTTTAATATATTTTGGTATGTTATTCTATTTTCAGCATCATTACTCCAATCTTTAGTGTCACATGATCCTTCAGAAAACATTCTAATATGCTGATTTGGTGCTCAAGAAACATTTCTTACTATTACCGATGTTGACAACAGTTGTGCTGCTTAATATTTTTGTGGAAACCATGATTTTTCAGGATACTAATGAACAGAAAGTTCAAAGAACAGGATTTATTTGAAAATTATAGATGCCTTTACTGAGACATTTGAACTATTTAAAGCATTCTTGCTGAATAAAAGTATTAATTTGCTCTAACTGACCCCAAACGTTTGATCGCTGGTGTTATTGTATAATGTGGTACTTTTTTAGGTCTCAGAAATCAAATATATTTTCATTTCTGTAGTTATGACATTTGAAAAACATCAGGAAACACATGTCAATGAAGTAGCAAAGGACCCTCTGCTCTCATTTTTGATTGGCTCTTCAGTTCAGATAAGTATCCTTTATCTCACTTAAACAAGCAATCCTACTGTTGTTAGTGAGAGTCCGCCATTTGTGCATTTGATCTCTCCAGGTTCTCAAAAGCAATACTTGTCAACCTGAAAAGCTGGATGATCTACACAGTCAGAGAGTGGGTCCTGTGGATAGCTATTTGACGTTCACTGTGTGTTAAACAGTGTGTGATGAAAATCCTGTAATCAGACAGATTTGTGCCTCTATGTTCAGAGAGCAGCCAGGTGCCCTTGTACTCAGGTTCCCTCAATTGCTAGCTGAGCTAAAAAAAAAACAAAAAAGATAAAACGGCAAGAAATCTCAATCATTCCTCACTCGCATTCCACAACCCCTGGTTCTTTCAAAGAGGAATCCAAGGCTACAGTAATTCGGAAATATAGCGTTTGTAGCTTTGAATTATGACGGACAGAAACGCACTCCTCCAATCATCCAGAAGTGATCATGTCTACTGAAATCGATGAGTTTCCCGTTGAAGAACCACTTGAAGACGGGGTGTAGAGTGGAGTCTTTAGATACTTCACAAGGCAAGACGATGCTCTCCCCCACCGTGCCATCCATACTCAAAGGGGGGACTGTAATCTTGGTCGGTTCTGTTAAAAAAAAAGTTTTGAGTGAGACAAAGGGAAAAAAGGACCATGAGAGACTTTCACATGTATTACTTCAAAGTACTTTAGATTTGTTGTAAAAAAGAATCTACTGTCCAAATGTCCTGGCGCCAAGACACAGGACTTGGGGGGGCTTTTATAGTTCTAAGGGGGGCTTGAGGTTGAAATCATATCCCGAGGAGGTAAATGGACTGCATTTATATAGCGATTTCACAGACCCAATGGCCACCAAAGCACTTTACATTTTTGCCTCACATTCACCCATTCACTCACTCATTCATACACTGACGGTGTGGTCAGCCATAAAAGGCGCCATCCAGCTCGTCGGGAGCAGCTGGGGTTAGGTGTCTTGCTCATGGACACCTCGACACTTGACACCTTCCGGTTTGTAGACAACCTACATGAACCACTGAACCACTGCCGCCCAGTAGTGGTGGGGGGTGTTACGGTCCCCCTCAGATGAAATCATGTTCTATTGCGTTCCTTGAGGGGGTTCAGGTCATGGGGGACATGATGCTTTGGAGTGTATGTGTCAAACTCTACTCGTGGAGGGCCATTGTCCTGCAGAGTGTAGCTCCAACCAGCTCCAAAAACTTTTAAGGTTCAGGTGTGTTTCATTAGGGTTGGAGATGAACTCTGCAATACAGTGGCCCTCCAGGAACTGAGTTTGACTCCCTTGCTTTAGATAATCTTTTGGGCAATTTTCAGCCTGCCAGGCTTGGAGACTGAATTGGCTTAACCAGCTGAAACCAGCATGGCCCAGTTGGGAGAGCAGTTAGACCAGCTTAAACCACCTTAAACCAGCTAAAATAATGGATGACATTTTTTAGTCAGCATGTCCATGTTGATGCAATGACTGTAGCCATAAAAATGGGAGTCCGCTTAATTTTAAAATGAATTTACACAAAGAAAATTATATAAAAAATATATTTTCATGTCCTGAATTTGAATAACCCCACTTGAAGGCATTAAAGTGTCTGAAAACATGCATATGTAATGCCTAAAGTTATTAAAGGAGTAAATTGAGAAAAAAACAAAAAACAAAGCTTGCAACAGCAGCATATTTTTAATTAAACATGTAGAAAGTGACTGGGAGACGAGGAGAAAATCCGCTCCCGGTGCTGTGGACGACTAAGGATTTTTTCACACCAACGGCTGGACCAATAACTCACACATGACAAAAGCTTGGATGAGTTATACCTCTGTCAAACCAGCAGGAACATAAAACAACTATATATTTCATTATCAATTTCATGCTTGGGTTGCTCACTGTTTTTCCACTGGTTCTCATCCGGTTTAAGGCGTCCGCTTAGAAGCCAGAGAAATGTGGTGTTTGTGAAATGTGAAAGGTGTTTTACCTTTGACCACTAAAGTCCCAGAACTGCTGGATGTACCGAAGGGGTTTCTGGCAACGCAAGTGTACCTCCCTGCGTCAGACTTGGTAACATTGGCGATCCTGAGGGTGCCGTCCTCTAAAATAGTCCGCCTAAAATGGTAAACACATTTTTTGGTATAAGTTGACCAACCAATGACATCCTGCTGTACCTTATCATAAATAAATTATATACACACACTACCATTCAAATGTTTTTTTTTTAAAGAAATTAACCCATACTCTGAATCTGTCCTCTGCATTTAACCAATTCAAGTTAGTGCACACATACACAAAGGACAGTCATTTTTGCTCCGGCACCTGGGGAGCGATTGGGGTTTAGGTGCCTTGCTAATTTCAAACTGGTATTGAGACTCAAACCCAAAACTTCCGGGTTACCAGTCTGACTCTCTAACCATTATACCACGACTGCCCCAATTGTTGAAATTGAAAGTTTTATCCAGCAAGGATGCATTAAATGGTTTAAAAGTGACAGTAAAGACATTTAAACTGTTGCAAAATTACATCCAAAATCTTCAACTAATATATAAAAGAACTGTGTCAGGTAGAGTAAAAGTATTTTGGCTGTGAAAAGTCTACTGGAATAGATAAAAAAATAAGAAAGATGGTCTTTAACCCAACACACTCTCTGACACACATAGTCTGCTCAGGTACTGGATCAGAACTTTAATGTTCAAAGATACAGCAACCTTCTTTCCTTTCGTCTTGCATTCCCAAAATAAATGACTAAAGAGTCAGACTCAGCCCATCTATTCCATCCAGAAAAACAACCCCGTATTTGTCTCTGTATGCTTGTGTTTGTTTTTAAAAGGGATGAAAACTGTAGGAAATCATTTAGATTATAACCACAGCTAGAATTTTCAACAGGATACAGTCAGTCAGCTGGATTTTAAAAGATTAAACCGCTACAGCCAGAGGTGAATACTGCTATATTAAGACCAAGACTAAAGAGAGGGAAGAGTATGTAAAGGAGAATCTGATTCGTTCAGGATTGGATTCTCACCTGCGTTCTTATCATTATCCAACATATGAAAGATGCTATCGACACATTAAAAGGCGTTTCCAAAAATGTCTGGATCATGTGAGGATATGTTGATAGCATCTGACTGAAATGCTAACCTTCGCAATAGAGCTGCAACAGCACAAACAAAACTGAAACTCGCACTCTCTTCAAACTGGTTTTTATTAGTGGTGTATATATGAGTGACAGCTAAAATTATGTGTTGTGTAGGAGTGGGGTGTGAGATGATATGTCCATTGTAAGTGATAATTTATGCATTGTCAAATTGATATAGCATGTTTTAATCTTGATTTAGTTTATATATATATATATATATATATATATATATATATATATATATATATATATATATATATATATATAAACTAAATCAAGATTAAAACATGCTAACAAAATCCCACTTGTATTGAAAGAGGGACCAGAGACATAAAATGCTAAGACTAGTCTTACAAGTAGTCATCTAGTCTTAGTCATCTTATTGTTTCTTTAAGACTGATCATAACTTTTTGGTAACAATTTACAATAAGGTTCGTTATTTAACATTAGTTATCTACAATAGTTAGGATGAAATAATAATGAACTGCACGTATACAGCATTTATTAATCTTTGTGAATGTTCATTTCAACATTTACTAATACTGTATCAAAATCTTGTTAACATTAGCTAATGCACTGTGAACTAACATGAACTAACACTGAACAGCTGTATTTTTATTAACTAACATTAACAAATATTAACAAATACAGTAACAAATGGATTGCTCATGGTTATTTCATGTTAGTTAAAAAGTATTACCAACAAAGGTGTTACCAACTTTTTTAAGTCAGTTACATAAAAACATAGATGGGTCTCATATGAATCTGTAAAAAATGAGGTTACCCCGTGGTTAACTGCTAGTTGGTCCTTAACATTGAGGCTAAGTTTATGAAAAATGGACAGACTTGGATCTTTTGATTAGGAACAGGAAGTAACCATGTAGCCAACACCAAGACCACTTTAGCACCTGCCTGACAACATGTTAAAAATACTCAGAACAATCTAGCAACCATTTACATCACCTTTTCAACTATGGTAGACTTTTGTACCACTCACATTTTCTTCAGAAAATGTCAAAATTGAATTCTGATTTATTCCTTGCATGTATATTTCATATAACAGGAGGAAACAGTTCTCAGAAGTGCTTCATCTACCTTGATGTGCATCAACAAGCAATGCTGCTTTGTTTTTAATAACTAGGAAGGGATTGGAAGGAATGATAGATAAATAAATACAGCAATGTAAATATATGACGCTGAGATCCGCTGTGACCTTCTCCCAGAACAAATCAAACATGAGCGCAGCAGACCTGCCAGCTCAGAAATCAAACAATTTCAGCCACAGCTTTTAAAAATAAATATGTATTTTCTATGGCTCAGAGAACATGTTTTAAGCCGAGAGCTTTCATCTGATTTATTGACAAAAATATCAAACGCTGAGCGATAGAAGCGTGCAGACCAGACGACCCGTGAGCAATGAGCTGCAAAACCAATAGAAAAAAGCAAGAGCTATCTGCTTACGGAACAAAACTTCTGACCACACAGAGCCACATTTATTTTTGCGTCAAGACATGATGGCTTTGTAATCAGTGTCTGATCCTTCCTGTGGAATATGATGACTAATCGATGTTTCTCTTCACAAGTTGGGGCACGTCCAGAGAATCACTTCAGTGAGGCTGCAACACATTGACTTGATACAAACTCAGGAGTGTGAGATCCAACATTAGATTGACACGTTCACGTTTGCACCTCTTCAAACTAAATCACAGTGTAATTGCTGTGAAAATCAGACAATCACACATATTTACCCACTAAAAGAAAGCATCAATCTGTTCTTTACTCGTGAATGTAGGTGTCAGTAGGTTCAGAAGGGCACAATACCTACACAAATGTTTGGGGTCGGTGAGATGTTTTAGAAAGGAGTCTCTTATGCTCACCAAGGCTGCATTTATTAGATGCAAAAATGCAGTAAAGACAGTAATATTGTGAAATATTTGTACTGCTTTCTATTTTTATATAGTTTAAAATGCAATTTATTCCTGTGAAGGTAAAGCTGAATTTTTAGCAGCCATCACTCCAGTTTTCAAGAAATAACTGTATTATTTATTCACGTTTGATGAATTTAATGTGCGCTTGTTGAATAAAACGTCTCGGGTTATGACTATAACCCTTGTTCCCTGAGAAGGGAACGAGACACTGCGTCGAGATCGACACTTTGGGGACGCTCCCTAAGCGTGCGCCTCTGAAGTATGAATAAAACTAATCCAATCCTGATTGGTGTTGCGTCGTGACGTAACATGTGACGGCATACCCGGAAGTATAAATGTGACGCTGTCACAACACACACTAGCCTCGCGATGAAGCAAGAGGCTCAAAGGCCCCGAGGGGCGTGGCAGAACGACGCAGTGTCTCGTTCTCTTCTCAGGGAACAAGGGTTATAGTCATAACCCGAGACGTTCCCTTTCGAGGGAACTCAACACTGCGTCGAGATCGACACTTTGGGGAACGAGTGCCCACTAGGCCACGCACCGAATAGGCCTGTCCCGGAGTGAAAACTGTCTAGGCACTCAGCAAGGACTGAGCACGTGTGCGCCAGGCGTACTTGGAAGGTGGAGACTGTAGAACCTGATAAAAGTATGCGGAGTAGCCCAACCGGCTGCCTCGCAGATCTCCTGTAGAGGTACTCCCGAAAGAAGGGCCCTAGAAGAAGCCATGCTTCTAGTTGAATGGGCCCTGACGGCTAAAGGTGAAGGCAAACCGCGCACCTTGTAAGCCGCAGTAATAGCCTGGACTATCCAATTACTAATAGTCTGCTTAGATGCCGGGAGCCCCTTCTTAGGTGACCCAAAACATACTAATAACTGGTCCGACCTTCTCCAAGAAGAGGACCTCTCAAGGTACACGCTCAAAGCTCTGACGGGGCAGAGCAAATGAAGCTTCTCTTCTTCTGCCGACACATGAGGTGGAGGATGGAATGCCTGAAGGACTACAGACCGAGCCGTGTTCGAAGGAACCTTAGGTACGTAGCCCGGACTCGGGTGCAAAAAGGCCCTTACTCTGCCAGGGGCAAACTCCAAGCAAGCTGGTGTTACTGCCAGGGCTTGGAGATCTCCCACCCTCTTAAGAGAGGTAATGGCCAAGAGAAAAACCATTTTCTGCGTTAAATCCCTAGGCGAAGCCGACTCTAGAGGTTCGAAAGGGGCCAGGGATAACCCTTCCAGAACTATAGCCAGGTCCCAAGCAGGAACTCTAGACCTGGTTGCCGGCCTCATCCTCCAAGTACCGCGGAGAAACCGAATGACCAACTGGTGCCTCCCCAGGGGCCCATCACTTAACGGAGCGTGGAAAGCTGCAATGGCTGCCACGTACACCTTAAGCGTGGAAGGGGAGAGACCCGCAGAGAACCGATCTTGAAGAAATTCCAGAACTGAAGCCACCGGGCAGTTTACTGGATCCAACTCATGTTCTCTACACCAAGTGGCAAAAACATTCCACTTGAGGCCATATAATCTCCTAGTAGACGGAGCTCTGGAGCTAAGTATAGTTTCAACCACTCCAGCTGATAGACCAGCATTCAGGTACTGAACCCCCTCAGAGGCCAGACCCACAATTTCCACAGCTCTGGCTGAGGGTGGAGAATTGTGCCCCCCGCCTGAGACAACAGATCCCTCGTCAGAGGAATCTGCCATGGCGGAGCTATCAGGAGTGATACTATGTTCGAAAACCACACTCGGGTCGGCCACATTGGGGCAACCAGAAGAAGACTGATGCCCTCCTGACGGACCCTCTCCAGGACTCCCGGGAGCAGAGCGATCGGGGGAAAAGCGTACAGGCGAAGCCTCGGCCAGGCCTGTACCATGGCATCCAACCCCAGAGGGTCTGGAAGTGAGAGGGAGAACCAAAGTGGACAGTGGGACGTCTCTCGAGACGCAAACAGATCCACTTCCATTGGTCCAAACCTCTCCCATATCAACTTCACCACGTCTGGATGAAGTCTCCATTCCCCGGGCCTCAGCCCCTGCCTCGACAGGATGTCTGCTCCCTGATTCTGAACCCCCGGAATATACATTGCCTTGATAGACAGTATTTTCCCCTGGGACCAAAGAATAATCTGATGCGCCAGTCTGCACAGAGGGCGCGATCTGAGTCCCCCTTGTCGGTTCAGATAGGCTACCACCGACGTATTGTCGGATCGTACTAAGACATGGTAACCCTTGATGTCTGGGAGGAAGCTCCTCAAAGCCCTGAACACAGCCATCATCTCTAGGCAGTTTATATGCCAAGAACGATGATGGTCCTGCCACAGACCCCTGGCAAAGCGGCCGTCCATGACCGCGCCCCAGCCCGTGAGGGAAGCGTCTGTCGAAACGGATTTCCGGCGACATGACACTCCCAACACCGGCCCTTGGGATAGGAACCCAGGTTTCTTCCATATTTGCAGAGAACGAAGGCATCTGCGCGTTACTCTGATTAAACGAAACGGATTCCCCTTGGGAGAAAACCCCTTGGTTTTCAACCACCACTGAAGGGGCCTCATGTGCAGAAGGCCCAAAGGAATAACGTTGGATGCCGCTGCCATGAGACCCAGCATTCTTTGAAATTGCTTTACAGTGATGGCCTGGCCCAGCCTTAACCCAGATACCATCGCCAGAATTGACTCGACACGTGCGGGAGACATTCGTGCCTGCATCGTAATCGAGCTCCACACGATTCCCAAAAATATCGTGGACTGGGATGGTTCTAGCACACTCTTTTTTACATTGAGTCTCAACCCTAATTTCTGAATGTGGCCAAGGACGACATCTCGATGCCGAACTGCCATTTCTCGAGACTGGGCCAGAATGAGCCAGTCGTCGAGATAATTCAATATACGGATGCCTTGAAGTCTCAGTGGAGCAAGGGCTACATCCATACACTTGGTGAATGTGCGGGGAGAGAGTGCTAGGCCGAACGGAAGAACCCGATATTGGTAAGTTTCGCCCCCGAAAGCGAACCTCAGGTATCTCCTGTGACATGGAAGGATGGAGATGTGAAAATAGGCGTCTTTTAGATCTATCGTGACAAACCAGTCCTCGGATCTGATTTGACTCACGATTGCAGGAATGGTTAACATCTTGAACCTGAACCTCCTCAGAGATCGGTTCAAAACCCTGAGAGCTAGAATTGGCCTTAACCCCCCATCCTTCTTTGGAACTATAAAGTACCGGCTGTAAAACCCGGACTCCCTGTCTAAAGGATGAACACGTTCTATGGCTTCCTTTAGCAGCAAAGTCTGTACTTCCTGTTCCATCACCTGAGCCTGCTCTGGAAGTACTGCAGTTTGCACCACCCCAGAAAACTTGGGGGGGCGGCACGCAAACTGCAGTCTGTATCCTGATTTTATTATATGCAGGACCCATGCAGATATGTTGGGAAGATGATACCATGCCTCTACAAAATCTACTAGGGGTACCAGCCTCTCGAGACTGGCCTCTGGTGTTCTTCGAGCATCTTTCTCGACTGCCTGAAGCGGAATACCGGCAGGCTGTAGTCGATACGGTTCTTTTAACCATAACTGATGCTTTACTAGAAAATTTTCGCTGGAAAGAGATGCGGCCCGAAGCGTCGTTGACGGCGGGCAACCTACATCGTTTCCTAGAGGGCTCCGCTGCGAGAACAACCTCAACCTGCAGTGGAGGGGACCGCCCTCAGAGGTCCTACCATTCCGGTCAGGACCTCTTCCCCGAAGTCCTCCTAGCCTGAATGACTTCCCTCAGGTCACCCCTCTGGCTGGAGGACTTCGATTTCTGAGAGCGCTTCCTCTGTTGCCAAGCTCCAGGAGGAGGGGCTCTAGAGGAAACGCTCTCTTTCTGCTCTGCCCGGTGAGAGTAGCTGGCTGCTGGCTGGGGCTGATCGCTCGGCCCCACCCTACTCGATTTGGACTTAGCCTTACGGGGGAGGTACTGCTGGAACGCCGCAGATTGTTTCTTCGCCTCCTGAAACCTGTCGACGACCGAAGTAACGGCGTCGCCAAACAGGCCAGAAGGCGAGAGCGGCGCATCCAGCAGAAAAGACCTATCTTTATCTTTTATTCCAGATAGGTTCAGCCACAGATGCCTCTCCGTAGCCACCATAGCTGCCATAGAGCGGCCAATGGCACGGGCCGTCTCTTTTGTGGCCCGGAGAGACAAATCTGTGGCCTTCCTCAACTCCGCAATATCCTCAGGAGTTGGCCCCTCCCCCTCATCCAAATCTTTCAGGAGGTCGGCCTGGTATGCCTGCAAGACAGCCATAGTGTGCAGACATGAACCAGCCCGACCTGCCGCCATGTAAGCCCTGCCTATTAAAGCTGATGTATCTCTGCAGGGCTTACTAGGCAGCGCCGGGGTTTTTAGGGAAGACGCCGATTCAGGGGAAAGATAACCCGCTAAAGCTTCCTCTACTTTCGGCATCTTCCCATAACCCTTGTCCCGTGCCCCCATAATATTGCTATAATCAACCATACTGGGACTGGAGACACGAGACGAGTGCGGTTTATCCCACGATCTCGAGATTTCAGAATGGAGATCGGGGAAAAACGGCAAACCCCGGCGCTGAGGTTGTGCTCTCTGCTGCAGGAAACGCTCATCAAGCTTGCTTTTCGCCTGCGTTCCCTGCTCATGATGTGGCCAGCTAATATTGAGTCTGGCCACTGCACGAGTCACAACCTCAACCAGCTCCTCATAAGCTTGGCCGTGAACTGGCGCGCCAAAATCACGGTCATCCGCATCAATACTCAGCACATCTACTTCCTCAGAAGCAGAGAGCTGAAGCATTGGGACCTGATCGTGGGCAGGAGAAGCCGCGATGCGGGCTCCTGGACCACTCTCAGGGGCTACGGGATCCTCAGACGAAGAATGAGAAGGTGCCTCAGCAGCCTCATTCTCATCTAAAAGATCCCGCTACGAGCCCCACGATCTCAATCGCCGCGCTGCCTCAACAGACGCGGGACCAGAACCGCGGGGAGCGCGAGCCTGACCGTGCTCATCAAAGCACGCCAGCCGGGAGCGCAGCACTCTAATGGGTAGTGCTTCACAGTGAACACAAGCAGCTCCCTCGAGAGCTGCCCGTGCGTGCTGCGCTCCCAAACAATTCACACACAAAGAGTGTGTATCCCCACCCGTAATAAAGCGAGGGCAAGGATGCACACACTTCTTGAATTGTTCGCTGGCCATCATATATATATATAGATATGATATAAGGACAAACAACACCAAATAAGACAGACAGTTTTTCAACACAGAGCGCTTGCTGAAGAGCGAAAGCTAGTGTGTGTTGTGACAGCGTCACTTTTATACTTCCGGGTATGCCGTCACATGTTACGTCACGACGCAACACCAATCAGGATTGGATTAGTTTTATTCATACTTCAGAGGCGCACGCTTAGGGAGCGTCCCCAAAGTGTCGATCTCGACGCAGTGTTGAGTTCCCTCGAAAGGGAACTATCAATTTCTTTCAAAAAACGTACCCACCCCAAATATTTGAATTGCAGTATGCATAGTATACATAGATGAACCTAGTACTGCTACAGAGAAAACTGTACCCCACAATGCAATGCATCTTGAAATTAATTTTCCAAAGCAACAAATATATCAGCCATGATTTTAATCTTTCTTTCTTTCTTGAATCATTTTTAATTTGAATTTTTTTTAAACTAGATACCAATTGCTTAATTAAATATACAATATTATTATTGAATATTACATTACATGTTCAATAATAATATTGCTTGCACAATGTAGGTTGAAACATTTTGTCTGCATACAATTTTCAATTTTACATAATATATATATAACAGTATGCAGTATACAGTGTGCAATATGCAGTACACTAGTATTCCATTCCAAACACAATAGAGACTGTAATAGCAATTCCCACAATACAGTGCACTCCACTTGACAAAAATTGTTTGAGCGAAGTGTCAAAATATTTTACTCAAAATTCGATTTAAAAAATGATAACTGAATGCCTCCCGCTGATAAAAACATAGACTGTTTACTGAAATGTTGATTGTCGCATATTGCATTCTATTTCACATTTCCTATTTGTAAAAAAAAAATGATGCAGTGTGGACAATGTGCCCTGGTGTATCCCACAATGCATTTGAGTGGATTGTCAAAAGTGAAGACATTAAAACATAACCATAAAATAACTACATGCAAAATGACAACTAGATGCCACTTCCTGAATTAAACATGTTCATTAGTACATATTGCTTTATATTTTTAAAATGGTATGCAGTATGCACAATAGTGTCTCCCACAATGCCGTGCACTCGACCGTCCATTTGCTTCCAGACGCATTTGAGTGGCCAATTCCACTCCAAACCTGAAAATACTGCAAAATAACTATTTCCAAAATGATAAATGGATGCCGCTTTCTGAATTAAACATGAACTCTTTACTGACCTGTTTATTTTTGCATATTGCTCCACACATTCTATAAAGCTTTAGTACATACTGTGCAGTATGCAGTTAGGAGTATGTTAGAACTCCATTTCAGACACTCCGAGGCTTACCTTTACCCTCTGATAGACGGTATCTGATACGCAGTCTTGCACCTCTTGTCTCACTTCATCAGTTCGCTCTAACTTCCACTCGCTCTCCCCCTTTCCATCACTCCCTCTCTCCCTCATCCAATAATCACATAGTTCCACAGAGACCCTGGGCAGCATCAGTGAGTCATGGCATGTGTGTTCTCTCTCAGGTCCAGATGGACCACAGTGCAAAGAATGAGCTCCCATTGGTTATCACTCCATCCCCATCCATTACTGGAGATCATACACTCGTCCCTCCTGCCACCTGTTCTGACATGGCCATGCTAGAATGATTCTGTCCTGTTGAAACCCCACAGGAAAGACGCAGAACCAGGGGTGTATTAATTAGTGTTCCACTAGACACTCACTCTTGTGTGAAAAGTGCCATCAGGAAGTATGTTGTTGGTTTTGAATGTGCAACATCTGTGCCTCAGCAATGTGTGTTAAATATGAAAAACAAAAGGCAATTATGTTCGAATAAAAATATGGGCAAATATCACACAGTAATGGGCTGATGCTTTGCAAATAGTGACTGCTGAAGGAGGAAAATGTAATAAAATGTTACATTGTTTTTTTTATGGGAAGTAACATTAATTTTGCAATTTATCAATTTATCTTCAACATACTTTTAATGAGCACAACTGGATTCCACTGGAGTTCCACTCAAATGTATTTTTGTATTATTTTGCCATTTTAAATCCCATAAAATCAAATTCGGGAGTTTTGTCCTTGTCCATTAGCTTTAATTCGTCTTTGGCATCACATGAATTATAGATTACATGTTAAAAATATTACAATAGAAAATTAGAAAAATCTAAATAGAAAACATTTAAATAATATTTCACAATATTACTATTGTATTGTATTTTTTATCCACATTGGTGACATAAGAGACTTCTTTCCAAAAAAAAGAAAAAAAGTACAATTTTTTTTTTACCAAGTCCAAACGTTTTAAAGGTAGTATTTATGCTAGTGATAGTGAACTATTAGCAAGTGAACCCAATTAACTCTATTTCTGCAAAAATGGGAAAATTAGAGTTTTTCAACTGCATTTATCAGTAAATAAATAGCTTGGGTATCATGGTGTTAATGGAACAATAATTTGAAAACTAATAAAAAACTAGAAAGTGCTCTGTGTGAATGACAGCAAAGACGTTTCCCCACAACCCTGAACCGCTGCGGTGCAAACAAACCCCAAGGCTCTGGGGACAACAGGAGTGCAAGTGGCTCATTTGGCACCTTTCATTAGCGACCAGTCTGCTGACCCGTACCTCTTGCTGTCTTTCAGGAACTCGTTGCCTCTCCTCCAAGAGTACGAAGCTTTGGGGGACGCGTGCGGTCGGCATTCGATGACAGCTTCTCCACCTCTCTGGATCAGTGTGCTCTTCTTCAGTGCGTTTTTTGAGAAGTCTGGAGGTGAGGCTGAAGACATGCGATATGCGATATATTACAAAAACAGGGTTCCCACACATTTTGAATGTGAAACTGAAACCAAAAATAAAGTTTATTTCATAATTAATAAATTAATCACATTTATTTAATAATCAGCACTCAAATAAAAACTGAGTCGTATGTAAACATTTAAATTGCACACAAGGCAGTTTTTAATTATGCTGAGCCATTACACAAGCCATTTCAGTACGTTGTCCTGTATATTTCATCATAACCTCTGATGTTCATTCATGTTTATTTCATGCTATACTAGTGTTAAAGAGAAAGAGAGGATCAATGCTCCAAGACAATGTTGATTCTCGTTTTATCACAAGCTGTCACATTCACTTTTTCGTCAGCAAACTCTTTTCTGTTCAGCATTTTTATAAAATGCCACTCCCACACCATAAACACGACAAAGTTGCTGAAGCAACTTTTCTCTATTTACAGATATGACAATACACACGCGGGCGAGAGACAAATGATCAGTACGCAATTTCCCATGAAAACCATCCTGTTAGGTCTAAAATATAGACACCTATAATAGGCTTACCATAGTGATCAGGGTAAGACAAAAACATGTTTTGGAAGACGGATTCATGATTTATTGATTTTATTTTAAAATTTGTTAACTTTGAACAAAAAAAAGTTACATAGTGTACCTTTAAAAATAGCTGATTAAATATTTTAGGGCAGAGCATAACTAGAAAAAAAAAAAAACTTCACTACATAACAAATTCCAAGACTTTTCCAGGTCTGAACAGTTTTGATAACAATGAAAGGTGCTTACCCACAACTTTGAGTTCAGCGCTAGCATATATGACTCCGTTATCATTCTCTGCCAAACACTGATACATCCCAGAATCCATCAGGTTTATGTTGGAGATGGTTAACCTGCCACCATCAACACGAATTCTGTCCTGATCATAAACAAAACTGTCAGTACAGATTGTGACCACGACTAATAAACCAGATTTAAAATATTTAAAATATATACACATTTCAACATATACACTCCAGCACACAACCAGCATATTAAGTGTCTTAGCATTTCAGGGAAAAGGTAAAATACGTTGAGGGATTCTGTGGCGGTTAGTATTATCACCTGAGAGACCAAAGGCTGTCCATTCATGAGCCATCTGTAAACAGGTTGAGGTTTTCCATTAGCCTTGCACTCCCAGTGAAGATCAGACTCAATAGCCATGTTTGCGTCATATAGAGTCTGCGACCACTGCAGGTGTTCCACATCTGCGTGAACAGCAATGAACTAAAATATAACAAATGCAGAGGTCTGCATCCTGCCTTAACACAACGCTAGTCTCTCTGAACTTTCTCCCTTGCAATACATTGCAACAATAATGAAAGCATTGTGTTTTATAAACACTCAAAAAATGAGGTTACTGTGAGCACATTCATTCGAGATGATACTTCTTGTCCTGTGGAAGAGCACTGTTGCAGTGCATATATTGTGACTAAACAACACCTACTATAGCCATTCTAATTAGTCTTGCCTTGACAATAAAATCTATTCTTTCATTATTTATTATTTAGCACAGGTTGCCGCGTGATCCGTTATCTGACTCATTAAAAATTTAAATTTCTCGTATTGATTCTCCTGCAGTAATCGTGATGGCAGACAAAATGCGGCATGGATAGGAGAGATAAACAAGGTCTTTTAACATTGTGAAAAATACTCTGCACACAATGTTTTGGACATAGCTGTATCTAAATATTTCTGTCATGAAAACTCTGAGTGTTTGGCTTGGTAATGGATATGACAATGTTGGTATGTTTGGTCTTGGTGGAACAAATCTGCTATGCTGCTGCTGCTGCACAATATAGCGTACATGGATTACCTGTAGCAGATCTATACAGGTGGAGCTGGGGAAGGTGGAGCTGGGGAAGGTGGAGGGTTTCTGAAAGCACGCTGCACTGCTAAGGCAAATGCTAACCAAGTATTTGAAGGTTGATCAGTGAGCTCATTGGCTACTGAAACAGAATGAACCAATCATCTGTGCCCTATTGAGAATGATGTAATTGCAAGCAGGTTGAGTTAAGGACCTATCAGCCTGCGCCATCTAGAGTTTCATGACAGAACTTTGTATTTCTTACTTTGAAAAACAAGACGTCCTTTTGCAATACTGCGTCCTTTGGAGTTTTCGGCCACACATTCATAAAGTCCAGAATCCTCTGGACGGAAATATGGGATCTCTAGGACACCATTTGAGTGATTTATCTTCATTTTTCCAGGGAAAGGGCTTCCGTCTGCTCTCTTCCAGGAAATAAAAGGCACTGGACTGAGGAAAGTCAAGAAAAGAGACCATATTTACATCACACTGTGCAGAGATGATCTATGGAGACTTTACATGATTCATCAAAGCAGAACATGTTACTAGTAATTCAACATCTTTGAGTAAAATGTGATTCAATATCCATTCCTGCACAGTTATGGATATAATGACATATTCCCCAATCCCTTGCATGTTTGTTTATTTATCAATTTGGCTAAGTACATTTTCCAGCCATCAATAAAATAGATGTTAAATACATCACAATTCAAAAGTTTGGGGTCAGTAATATATATTTTTAAGAAATTAATACTTTTATTTAGCAAGAAGCAAATACTTTTATTTTGCACCAAATCAGCATATTAGAATGATTTCTTAAGGATCATGTGACACTGAAGACTGGAGTAATGATGCTGAAAATTCAGCTTTGCCATCACAGGAATTTACACAATGTAGCTTTATTCACACTAGCTTTTTCACATTGTAGCTTTATTCGATTTATAAATAAATACAATATAAAAATACATGGCATGGCAGCATCTCTGTTCTAGACCTATTCAACCTCCAGTATCCCAGCATCCCTTAACACATTACCTGTGGACAATCCAAAGCCCAACCCCTGGATCACAGTCTGCAGCTGTTTTTAAAATAATGGCCGCCCCCCTCCATCTGCTTCCCAGTACTTCACGAAGATTAAAAGATCCTGTAGATTTCTGAGACATTTCTCTTAAATAAACTGCTAAGATGTACTATGTGCCAAGTGTGGTAATCCCCAGTTAAGCAAGGCAACCCTCTGGGGTCAATAAGTCCATCTGTTAGTAAAGTAGAGACCTACTTTCCTAAAGCGAAACACTCCAGTCGAACCGATGATCCTTTGGCAACGTGGAGCATTTTTTCAAACTGAACCTCAATCTTTGGCTCATATTCCCCCATCACAGCTGTAAATTAAGGATAAACAAGCATAAGTCATTTAGGGTGAAAGCAATGCACTTCAATTCAAATCAATCTATTTATAGTATATCACTTGAAGTGCAAACAAGGCTATAAACAAGTTTCCAAACACATGCAGCTTGCCAATAAACCCTGCTGAAAAGAGAATGGCTGGTCACCAGAATATGTAGAGCTTTGGATACTGATGTTCACACTAGGCTTTTAGGTTGACTTTTTTAGTCATAGTTTTGTATTTTTTACTTATCCAATATTTTGGCATGTCATACTCATTACGTTTAGTCCATCTGACTCATGATTATACTTTATATATATATATATATATATATATATATATATATATATATATATATATATATATATTTTTTTTTTTTTTTTTTTTTTTTTTTGACTTTTTTGGTGACAGACCAAACTTCAAGTCTCTGAAAAATGTTAAATTATTATCACATATCATTTTTTATCATTTGAATTAACAAAATACATATCAGTTGATGATAATGTGAAAAATGAAAACTGAAACGTCACATTTTCACGAAAACTAACATTTATTATGAAAAACATTCATTTAAATATGTATCATACATACATAACATATAAAAAGATAAATAAATAAAACTTTCACCAACTAACACTTTTGGTAGTTATTTTGTTTAATTTTTACTGAGATTAAGATTGCTTAGCCAACTAGTTTTAGCAAAAGCTTATTCAAGCAGTTATAGCAAAAAGATCACGACGGTGGACCTGCTGATTGACTAGCACCACAACTAGAACATCATGTAAATTTATGCTGGCCTAAAATGGTTTTTTCAGCAGGGAATCTAGATCAAACACAAGGAAAAGTAAGAAATAAGAATTAGTAAAGTAATAAGAGTTTGGCGGTGGTCTTGAGCCCAAAATATTCATAGATAAAAATATTCAATATTCACATTAACTCAAAATATTCAAAACCTCTCCGCCCTACTTCATATACCTTGCCTGGGTGAATATTAAACAGACACTAATGACTAGTGATGTTGAGCCTTCCGGGGTATGTGTGTGTGTGTGTGTGTGAGAGAGAGAGAGGGTGTAAGTGTTCATCTCTGTCTCTTAATGCAACATATCTCTCTCTCTCTCTCTCGCTCTCTCTCTCTCTCTCTCTCTCTCTCTCTCTCTCTCTCTCTCTCTCTCTCTCTCTCTCTCTCTCTCTCTCTCTCTCTCTCTCTCTCTCTCACACACACACACACACAGTTGGCTGAGCATGGCTCAGAGACTGAATACACAAATGCTACATCTCTGAGTGGCAGCAAAGCAAACACTGGCATGCTTAAATCCACTGATTCATCACTGTTAGCAATTCCTCCGGGCTACTCACCATCCCGACGTAGCACCACTGGAGTTGGGGAACTGTGGACCGTCGTGTTGCTCATCACATTCCTCACCACACATGTGTAGTTGCCCACGTCTGACGTCTCTACCTTAGCGATATATAAGTTTCCAGTCCTCTGGGACACAAAGCGTCGGTTGTCCCCAACAGCAACGCTTGGGCGGCCATTAAATATCCAGGAATATCTGATATCTGAGAAAATTGTCAGATGAGATTACTAAATTTTTCTGCCAACTCTTAAAATTCTTTTAAAGAAACACTTTCAGTATATACTGTATGTGTATATTTATGTATATAAAAATGTCTTGATAGTGGATATCCTGCATGCCATACTTAGTGTACAGCTTTATACCTTATGAAAAAGACTCTTTACAAACTTTTTTTATTAAATTCAACTATTTGTGGATGAAGCTTGTTAGAGATCAGCTGTGGGAAAAGAATTTGTATATAACAAGGTTAAAGCAATACAGTTTCGATTTTGACAGTCAAGCAACAGCAAACTAATAACGTTCCACAAGAAAAGGCACAAAGCCACCCCAAAACATCCACACACTTTGGTTTGTGAGAACTTATAACAATGCACTATTAAAAACTAACCTAAATGTGAATGTGAATATCAGTCATGTGAATATCTTTTAATAAAATAGGATTTGACAGGCCTTCTTAATTTCCACAAACCTAATTTACTGTTGTAGTCATTTGTCTAAAATAGTCGAAGTGTGTGCTAAAATACAGCAAAAAGGTTCAGTAAATTTGTTTTATAATCCACACAAAGCAAATACATGTGTCTTCAAATTAATCAGCTCACTCACTGATTTTGCTTTTCAGTCATTTTTTTTTTGTATTATGCAAGTTCCTTTTGTCTTGATAGCCTTTTCATTTTTGTCTTTATCTATATTCCTTCATGTCACCTCTCACTCTTTCTTAATGAGATAGGGAAGTAGAAAGAGGGGATAAAAGGAATACAGGAAGAGCATATAGTGCCTGTGGTGGTAGAAAATAAAGTATGAAAGTATCAAATTACGCAGCATTTATTAGAGGGCAGACAGGGGGTTAGAGAGGCTGAAATATGGATTGATAAGTTAAGGTTCAAACAGCATATCTAAAAGTCTACAGCACCAAGAAAAAAGAACCATTTGGCTTCTAGATAGAAAAAGGTGAATTAAAACCATCATAAATGGAGTAGTGACAAGGTGGGCGACCTCTCGTCTTTACTGGGCACTGTGCTTAAGGCTTTTGCTCTCTTAGGAACCAAATTCACAGCCACTATAATCTGAAATCCCATGACAGTAGCCCAATGAACAGAGCTATTTATTAGTAAAAATACTGTACATTAATGTAGAGCTTTTGCTAAAATTCACATTGTCCGTTATCCACACTGAAAGAGAGCCAACAGTAATTTAACTAATATTAAAGTCATACTAACATAAATAAGCCACCAAAATTACTTTTAAGTGTTCACCTTAATACTTTCATTAATTTATCATTATAATTACATTATATTTAGTGCTTTCAAATCGATTGGTCGTAATTAATCACATCTAACATAAATGTTTGTTTTTATATAGTAATATATATAGTGTGTGTATGTCTGTGTGTGTGTGTGTGTGTGTGTGTGTGTGTGTGTGTGTGTGTGTGTGTGTGTGTGTGTGTGTGTGTGTAAAAATGTCTCAAACTAATGGTAATGCATACCAAAATATTTACATTACATTTACATTTAATCATTTAGCATACGCTTTTATCCAAAGCGACTTACAAATGAAGAGGGCAATAGAAGCAGTCAAATGAACAATAGGGTAACAATATACAAATGCCGTGACCATATACTATGGAAGTAAAATAATGCCAAATGTTTTTGAAACAAAAAGCCTGTTGAATTGCACTACTTGAAAAAATAGGCATTGCATTAACTATGGTTGCATTTTAATGCATTGTATTTTTAGGACTTGCATTTTTTATTGGCTCATATTTGCCATGGTTGAATATTTAAGATGTGAATATTTCAATTCAAAACTTTTCAAACACATTTTCATTATTAAAAATTCAATAATCCATATTCACCTTTCATATTTCACATCCAAAATATTCAAACTTTTTAAAAATACAACCTATAATATTCAACAGGCAATTTTTGGTCCATTTTATTTCGCTTTATAAATTCGCTTCCACAATTTCAGTGGTTCAAATTCGACAGTAAATTCAACATTGACATCCAGGAACTGCAGGAAAAGCAGTGGATTACCGAGCGTAATCTCCATCTGCTGTAAATCCAGCTCACCAGCAGAGGGTGCAAGCGCGTGTTGTTGACGAGGACCGAGCAACAGTTAGAGCAAGCCATTCATTCATAAAAACTCATTTATAGAAATATAAGTGTATTTGTTAACTTTATATTGCGGCGATGTGATTCAAACAATGGTTTCCCTCAGGATTGCTGGAATATACAGCACTTAACGTATCTTAATGGACTAATACAGTGTATACAGTATGTACAATAACATTACGATGTCCAGCAATCGATTTAAATAGTACATTGGGTTTCATCTGTGGTGTTTAATGAGATGTAATATGTTGTTAGTGCCGAGAATTTTTGCCAAGCGTGTCAGAGAGGTTCTGGGTTCTAATCTGCACTCGTATAGTTTTTTTCAATCATCAAAACCGATTATATTTATCAGTGGCTGTATATCAAGCAGGGACACGTTTGAATGCAGTTTGTTTTGTGATTTCACCGGAACGAATAGAGAAGAGAGTCTCCGCAACCGATTGAAGCGCGCGTCCGAGTTAAGAATGTGAGCGAGCCACAAGATATACTGTATCCGCACCACTGATCGCCGTGGCAACGAGCACTTGATTTCATAAACAACACATTTCAGTGCTAGATCGCCTCTTATTTAACAGACGAACGAAATGAATGCTCTGCTAGTTAACTGGAGATGTTTTATTTAGGCTATTTGTTTGTATATAGGCCTACATCGTGCTGCGAGAAGTGGTTTCAAAAGTGGTGGGGACAATATCCGCCCGCAAATTGTGCCTATGCATATCCTACTGGCATAAAGTTGGCTTGACATTGGACATTCGCGCGTAGCGACCGTCTCTAAAGTAACACAAAACATTACACACGTTTCTAACTTCAGTAGCAAACTTATTTATTTGAATACATATCAAAAATATAAAAGGGTGTGCATCATGCCTGACACCTACCACTTTTCTGTAAGTCATTCTCTCCCAATGCTATTGAAGTTAGAAACGTGTGTACCAATGTGTAACTTTACAGACGGTCCCTAAATTTGCGAATGTCCATGTCAAGCCAACTATGCCAGTATATCACTGGGAAACGCTTAGTGTGAAACTTTGCGCGTAAATTTCATATTCTGAGTCCATCTGCTTGCCTATAGGCATAGTAGCCTACGGCCTTCTCAATAAGGTGCGAGTTTGGTCTTTTAGATCACTGTATTAGTCAAGCTACGTTACGCGTTTTATGTGTCCAGCAATCGTGAAGTATTGAGGGAAACCCTAGTACTGCAGCATATATAAAGATATAAAGTTAAGGCTACTAAACAACCAAGAGAAATATGTCTACCTCAAATGTAAGCCTAACATTTGATTTGTACATCAGCATCGGGGGAATAACATTATAATCTCGTTCACGGTAGAGAGAGATATCACAAATACACTTACATTTCTATAAATGAGTTTTTATGAATGAATGGCTTGCTCTAACTGTAGCTCGGTCCTCGTCAACAACACGCGCTTGCACCCCCTGCTGGTGAGCTGGATTTACAGCAGATGGAGATTACGCTCGGTATTCCACTGCTTTTCCTGCAGTTCCTGGATGTCAATGTTGAATTTACTGTCGAATTTGAACCACTGAATTTGTTGAAGCGAATTTGTAAAGCGAAATAAAATGGAACGAAAATTACCTGTTGAATATTATAGGTTGTATTTTTAAACAGTTTGAATATTTTGGGAGTGAAATATGAAAGGTGAATATGGATTATTGAATTTTTTAATAATGAAAATGTGTTTGAAAAGTTTTGAATTGAAATATTCACAGCTTAAATATTCAACCATGTCGAAGTTGAGCCAATAAAAAATGCAAGTCCTAAAAATACAATGCATTAAAATGCAAGCATATAATGCAATGCATATTTTTTTCAAGTAGTGCAATTCAACAAGCTTTTGACAAAACATTTGGCATTATTTTACTTCCATAATATACATGTTAATATATACAACATGACGTACATATTTCTCATGAACCAGAGTAAAAATAATATGTTACCAAGAGCAAAAAAGACACTTTCGAATGGTACACTTTCTGAGTGGTCCTCCACGCCTAGCAACTGCCTTTGGGGTGAAAGGGGATGCTAAAAATCACTTCCAGCCCCGCATAAAATCACTTCCTGGACTGAGTAGCAGTATCTAAACATTGTATTAAGTCCAAAAAAGTATGATCCATACAAAAGAGCCTCGGGTTACGGAATTTGGCAAACAGTCTTAAGGCCAGTGATTCGACTGGAAATGTGGTGGCATGAAATTGCACCTCTGGAGCATGTGTGCGTGGCTCTTTGAGGGACTGCTAATCAGCTCTATACAGACACAGAAGAGGTGCACAGCTGGACTGGGGGATAAAGAGACATGTCGCTTTAAACCAGCCACCGCATGCCTTTATTAACTTTCAACAGAAGGCCAAGGCTTAAGAAAATAACCTTTCCAAATGACCACAAGGGCACAAGTGCCATTAAGGAGGAGGAGGGGATCTGAATGCCACGAGGCTGGTGCATGAATGCAAGAACGGGAGCTCCAGAGTGAGCCATTGTGCTCCGGTCATTTGAAAGCTTGATTTGCTCACAATATGAGATGATTAAGACACAATCTGAACCAACACGCACCATACATAACAAGTGAGCAGAGCGGAATGAGATTTTCTTTGACATCACTAGCACGGAATTGCCACTTGCTGTTAATTACTGACCTTGAATTTGCTTGGCATTATTCCACAGGCTAAACATAGTGCTCGAACTGATAAAAAATAGTCAAAAAAATTGTGCTGTGGAAAGAGGTCAACAGGTTTTGCAAACAATTGTCACTCTTGCTTTGTATGGAAGTCTCTATTGGAAAGTGGAAAATAATTGATAATTTCAAAGAATAGGGGCTTTGTGTATTTGTATGCAATAGAAGCCCTGATGCGCATAATAAAATAACATTCAAATTCATCCAGAATACAATAAAATGTACCTCCAAAGTGGGGTGGCGGACCGCACAGGAGCACAACAGCCTGTCCTTCCCTCACTAATACTGGACTTCTGGCCTTGCTGCTGAAATTCTGCAGGTCTGCAAAAACAAAATAATGGGATCGCCATAACATTTCATTAAAGGCAGTGTCATCGCTCTGACGTGTAACAGACGACTCACAGAGCAGGGACCTTTAGAAATGCCACTCTATAGCACAGGAAGGGACAGGCAAAAATGACATCCCACACTGGGCTCAAGCTGCGGTGTTTATTCAAATGTCAAATGTGCTGTATTGACTGTGTGGAATTAGCGAGGTTAATGCATAAATCAAGAAAATAGTTTAATTAGGTAAGAATTTGCAAGTGAGGTAAACAAATACATATAATTTTTAAACTTAGCTATATGAAATGCAATTAACACATTCTGACATGGTGTATGGGTGGATTTCTGTAGATATGTGGTTGTCGTGGTAAGTTTGTTAATTATGTATCATCAGATCTATAGTATGGAGGACCAGCTCTACCATATTTAAAAATAAATACATAAATAAATAAATGCTCATAAATAAATAAGCATACAATTAATTGCCCCAAAAATACAATAAACAAATAAATGTAGGTAGAGATTAAATTATACAGTGAGACATAAATGTATATATCTCTTTTAATTAGCTTCTTTATTTATTCATCTTTGTAATATTACCTTATTTATTTATTGTCCGTTATAATCTTCAACTTTATTTATTAATTACTTATTTTTCTTATTTTTTTATTATAAGTATTTATTTATTTGCATGTTATAATATTTTTGTCTGTTTTATTCTTCCTTTGTATTTTTTTTACCCTATTTATTTCTTCAATGCTATTTATTTCTGCCTGTCGTTTTTACATTTCTGTATGCATATTCTGCCTCATTATGCAAATGAGAAGGGGCTGTGTCTTAAGGGGTCAACTGCCCATTGGTTGTTTAGCATTTTACTATTGGTTAGCGACCGAGTTAAGAAGATGGGCCGCTTCCTCCACATTCTGAAAAACTACATTGTCGACATCTGTGTCCATGTGCGCCGCTAACTGAAACACACATTCTGTCAGAGCGTCCAAACGAAAAATAATAAAGTCAATACTTATAACGTTAGCATTGTTTTCAAAAACAGTTGCTAAATGCCTCAGCTCACTGACAACTTCATCGTAGGTAGCCATCTTTGTTGTGACTGTGGCCGGTGGCATGTAGATTCGACCGATGCAGTAAAATACTAACCAACCAATGGGCAGAAGTTGACCCCATTAGACAGCCCCTCCTTATTTGCATAATGAGGCAGAAATGCATACAGAAATGTAAAAACGACAGGCAGAAATAAATAGCATTGAAGAAATAAATAGGGTAAAAAAAAACAAAGGAATAAAACAGACAAAAATATTATAAAATGCACATAAATAAATAAGGTAATTATTACAAAGGTGAATAAATAAAGAAGCTAATTAAGAGATATATACATTTATGTCTCACTGTATAATTTAATTTCTACCTACATTTATTTGTTTATTGTATTTTTGGGGCAATTAATTGTATGCTTATTTATTTATTGAGCATTTATTTATTTCTGTATTTATTTTTAAATATGGTAGAGCTGGTCCTCCATACTATAGTACATGGATGAAACTAAAGGAAAATGTGCCCTTGAACACTAAAATATGTGGTTATTAATTAAATGTGTTTTGTGCCAGTAACAAAGTCATTCTTGGAGCTTAAACAGTTGAGAATGTAAGGGATTTGATTCCCTGTATACCTGTAATGGATAAAAGAGTCTGCCAAATGAATAAACAGGAAAAAAAGACACAAAAAAATAAGTAAAATTATAATTGAAAGCTTTCTTCATAAGTCAAGAGAAAAAAGGTTCCTCAAGACTCAAGGTAAATCATTGGGAAAATGCTTTTTCCCACTCTGTGAATGCCAATTTTGCCAGTGAAGCGCCACCAATTACGGTAGTCCTACAACTATTTTCTGCATCACTCAAGCCCTGAACAGACGCATCTTTCTTGTGAAATTTCAAAATGAACAATGTGTTCATGAACACACAATATGAATGAGGCAGACTTTGCGTGTTATGATTATTTGTCGATTTAAGACCTTTTTTCAATTATCCATGACAGGCTGCATTTCAGTAAGTACCACTGGACATCTCCTGATGGAATCTTCCAGATGGGAAAATGTAGTTGTCAGTTTAAAAGCCTGCCACATCCATGGAAGAAAGTATATCTTACCCACTAATGGACCAAATGACAACATGAAATATGAATGATAACATAGCGACCATTTTACCCATTACGCATTTAAGCTTCCAAAGGACACATATAGACAGCGCATTCAAATTAATAGTAATCAAATCAAAAAGGAGAGTGTCAAAAGCTATTTTCAAACATTCACATATACAAAACATCCGGTTTAATTGGCACTTACATGCAAACTCAACTTTAGCCTCTCGGCTAAGAATGGTTCCAAATGCATTAGTGGCGATACACTGGTAAACACCGGGGTGTTTAGTTGCCTGAGGTTTTCTGATCAAAAGGTTTCCCTCAACAAGACTGTAGTTGAAGTCCATGTCAATGTCAAGATCTTTCCCGTTGAATTTCCACCTAAAATGTAAAAACAGGTGGAGTGAGCACAGAATAGTGATGATGAGGAGAAATGTAGGCAAACAAATTCTTTCAGTGGCATTCAAAGAAATTGTTTATATTCAGTTACTTCTGAAAAAAAAAAGAATCAATGAGCTCAAAAGCAGTGTTTATTGCCAAAACTATCAAAACATGTCTGTTAATTAAAATAAACCTAACAATAAAGAAACAAAATTACTACAATTTTAAATACAATTAAAATGAAAATTGAAAACTAGAATACTATTTTATATTAAAAATGTAATTAATGTTACATTTATAATAAAAATGACACCGTCCAAAAGTCTGAACCTCTGACAAAATGTTTCATTTTATATATATATATATATATAATATATATATATATATATATATATATATATATATATATATATATATATATTTGCATTTTTTACATTTACTAGTATTTACAATTTCAGTCAAAAGCTGAAATGAGAAATTAAATAATTGTAATATTTTCTTATTAAAATCGGGTCATTCAAAAGCAAAGAAAATCTGACCTTGGAAAGTCAAATGTCACAAATTTGTTTAATATTTTAATGTTTCAAAATCCTAAAATATAATTTTGTTATACCATATTTTCAGTATGGTGTCAGACGTTTGGATTCCACTATATATTGAGAAGATATTGAGGAAAAGTCATTACTTGTAATGTGGCTCTGGACTTCCCTTGGCTTTGCAGTTAATAAATATCTTGTTGTCCTCTGCAGTTAAAGGGAAAACACTGTCACTGGGCTCTTGCGTGAACACTGGGCCATGCCGAATAATTCTCTCTAGGAGAAAGATCAAGAAGAGTCACAAACAACTCATAATCCACAATCTGGAACATGAAATCTGGATTGTAAAACAGGTGTGAACAAATCAGGTCCACATTATCTCAAATGTGCACTATTCATTTATTTTGAGCAACTTCCCACACTGAGCTCATTAGATCTGTAACATAAACACGTGCCAGAGGAACAGCTTTCATTTCCCCTCTTGTAGCAGGAACCGTATCAACATGACGTCCTCCTTTTGGCAGGCCCGTAACACGCATGGCAGCGTGGCTCGGTCTGTTGTTTCGGTTCACTGCTGCCAAGACACCAATCCACCTCCCTAATTACCCCATGTTGTGGTAATTACTCAAGTGAAATGTATCATTTCTTAAATGAATAAACAAGCTCTCAGAAACATGTCACAGGGAAAGGAATTGTGCTTTCTACTGTAGACTTCCTCATTCAACCTTTCCCAATGAAACTCACCTGTGACTTTTCTCGTTCTCTTTGAGTGAATGCAATTCTTTTTTACAGGTCTCTAACCTTGACGAGGACACACAAATGACCCTCCCACATCATCATGCTAATGAAAGTGTCCAGGCGTGTTTGCCTGGGGTGAGGGCCCTGCCTCCTCACGCTGGGGGAGATGCTACCTTTTTCACTTTCCCTTTGTGTGTCCTTTGAACGACGGGAATTAATGAAGCATTTAGAGCGAGGAGCAGCACACTTACAGTATTCCACATTTAGGTGTCATTTGCGGTGAGGACATGTCCCCATCACTTTTAGTCTTGGACAATTTTGCCCGGGGGTAAATATAATACAAAAGAAGCATCTACAGTTCTTGAGCAGGACTATTTATTCACTGTAGTTAATTATAGTGGGTAAAGTAATCAGAAGTGATCTGGAATCAGTTTTTTTTTTTTAATGTTAACATTAAAAATAAAGAAATAAATGTTCTCTAGCATGGACTGTCAGACATGCACTGCACTTCTCTACTGCTTTTCCCAATCACAAGACATGATCAAAAAACAAAATGCAAACAAATGTGTTCCCACGCTGGATATGCACTAGTGTTTAAAAGTTTTTTTTTTTTAAAGGAATTAATACTTTATTGAGCTCCTAAAGGAAGATGTTGATGTAAGAAAGAATATGACATGGGAGGAAAAATTGTACGTCAATGTAATTCTCTCGCTAATGTTTAGTGTTCTCCTGTGAAACTTTGCATTCGCACGCAAGTTTTGTGAGGGAATGTGAACACAAAGTTTCTCAGGGAAACAAAACATTTGTTAGTAAACACAAACACACATATATATATTTTATATATTTAATATATATTAAATATATTTTATATTTATATATTTATTCCTCTCATCCAATGTTGTTTCCATCACCATGTCCCTTTGGGCTCTGTAATACTTCTATTTAGCAAGGACACATTTAATAAATTGATTAAAAGTGACAGTAAAGACTTTTATATTGTTACAAAAAAATCTATTTCAAATACAGGTAAATACTATTCTTTTGCAGAATAGTATTTTTTAACTGTGTTTTAACTAAATAACTTTAATTTTTTTTTTTTTTTTTTTTACTTTTTAACTGTGATAATAAGAAATAAGCAGCAAAGAATAGAAAAAGTAATTTTAAATTGTAACAATATTTCACAATATTACTATTTTACTGTGTTTTTGATTAAAAATAAAAAAAAATCACAATTTCATTTGAACATCTGAATTGTTTCGACAAGAATGACTTTTCCACTGAGACATGAGTTTTATATTGAAAAATAGCCTCAATATGCAATCGAAATTTTTGCTTAAATGATTTTGTACATTTTATTTCTAATCATAATGTTATTAATAATTTACTTACACTTACAATGAATAAAGGGACATTCAACCTAGTTTAATAACTTCTGATTATTATAACCACATCCTCATAGGTCCATTCATTGCTTGAATATTAACTACATTCATATTCAGTCTCTGAATGTTGAATAACTATTTCCCTTTGGTAGATCACTATTATTCATTCACTCAATATAACATATTTCCTAAATAAATATACGTAGGCTACGTGAGATTTCTTTTTTAATTTCATGACGTTATCATCAATTATCAACAAGAGATCTAAATTACCTGCAGTTCATTACTACACAGCTTGAATGCACACGCTTCATCAACACTTACTGTAAAAGACATGAAATGAAGGTCTGCCTTTAAAGCTATAGGATCTGGCAGGTTGTTAGATACAGTATGTGTTTGGTTGGTCTCCTCAGGTCCTCCGTGCTGAATAGCTTCTGCCCTTCCATCTGATGCTGTCTGGCCTGTGCACTTCCTTTTCTCCAGCTAAGCTTTCTGAATATCAAGCTGTGCAATCAAAAGAGCACCTGTGGCTTGAATGCAAATGCCCAGTTGAGTTGGCATAGTTACTGTAGAACAACAATGGCAATAACTGGAGCACTGGCACTGAGTGGGGGACATTGGTTCATTTAAATAGGGCACCTGCCTCTTCAGACGGCCCCTTCTTTACAGCGGTGAATTATGTGCTGTGAGTTGCACAAACCATAGGAGAAATAATAAGAACATTTGATATGTTTTAGACATGTTGGAGAGTTATAGTTCATTGCAAGTCTGCCAAGAGCTACAAGTATCTATAAGTAATGTCTAACTCTATCAATGTTCTGTTAAAACAGTGGTCTTCAACTGGTGGGACGCAGGTTTGTTCTGATTGTGGATGGTGGAGAAAAACTATGCTAAAACCAAATGATAAAATTCAACTCAAAATAAAATTGTGCATAGTTAAGTTTAGAAGATTTTTTTCACTTGTTTAAAAAAAAAACCCTACCAGTGCAGAAAAATTAAAGATTAAAGATACAATCTCTGAATAAAAGTGTTAATATTTTATGCATTGTTGCCTCTTTTGCATTTTGTTCAGCCTTTGACGTTGGCATCTTGATTGAGAAATCCTTGAAACAAGATACATTTTTCTGAGAGCCAACATTGCATAACATATTATTAAGACTTTCAGAGAATGTATCTTTAATAAAGAGTATATCTTACTGTACCAACAGATATTTTCACTTATATTAAAGAAAAAATCTGCCAGTGCAGTAAGACTAAATACATTTATATATTCGCAAACTAACACTTTACAATTAGGATTCATTTCTTAACATTAGTTTCCTATGCTAGTCTATTATTATAAACAAAGAAATCATGCCAATATAAGTTACTGTAGAAGTTATTGCTGAGTAGAAAAATCAGAAACTGTGTCAAGACAAATGTCCTGCTGGGGCAACCACGAGCGCTTGTTCCCAGCATGCATCTGTCTCTAGAGGAATATGGAAATGATTAAACAGAGGCATGAAAAGCCACTCTCTCTGCTGAAGTGGGGACTATGCAGAACAGGTGAGCTATCAAAGGCACAACTCAGGGGATATCGTACCTGCTAGGCAGCTCTTGAGTGACAGCAGGATTAAGAGTTCCCATGGCAACAACATCTTCATCTTCCAAGGTCACAGAATCTCTTTTATTTCCATTCAACTGCAAGAGAATCAAGCCGTGTTCTTCCTATGTAAAATCAGCTGTGTTGGCTGCGGAATGAGCAAGGGACAGGGCAAGAGGGAGAGGGAGAGATCGAGAGAGAGAGAGAGACAAAAGATTAGAAAAACAAAACAACACAAGCAAGAGGAGCTGTACTGTATATTCAGATAAACCAGTGAAAAATATTAATAATTCATTCATCCAAATAAGGACAGACAGGATTCCATGCCTTTGGGCCAGCTCACAGCTGATCAACTGCAGTGTGGATACTGAGCATGCCCTCAATATATCTCCCAAGAAGTCGAGGGAATTGGAGAGGGAGAGATAGATAGACAGACCCGGGGAGAGGGAGGGCCTAAGAGAGATATGAAAAAATCCTCAGTGGCTTACGGCAGCAAAACCTGAACACATATTCAGCTGCCAAAGGCAATGTTTGGATTGTGCTAAAAGTATTGGTTCTACACACTTACACTTGGGAAAAAAAGCGTGTGATACATTTATAAACCTGCAAACATATTTCATTTTCAGCCCGCCGTATCTCAGAACAGGATTATGATTCGATAGGGGAGGTGATACACTTTGAAAGGGCAGTGAATATGATAGAGGAGTAAGCTATACGGCATCAGCCCTCCCTCTTTTTGAGTCAGCGGCGTGCAATTCATTCACCTCACAGGAATTCAATACTCTTTAAAGCACATCAGTGTTGTCAAATACCCACTCTAATTTATAAGGGTCAACGCCACCACTTTGGCTTTTACAAATACGGGTCCTGGTGGGACGTGCGGTTTAAGTGTCAAACTGTAACAAATGTCTTGCAAATGAGAGTAATATTTTTGACATTTCTGAGTGCAGAACAGCTCGTGGTTTATGAGCGATATATGAACACTAGGGACATCACATTTCGAATAAGCCATGAAAGTCATCGTAATGCATAACGTGTTTAACATTCAGGCTTTTCTTCATTTTCTTCGAACGCAATACCAAACCTTGAAGGATCAATATTGTTTAGTCAGAACGGTTTCTAAATCTTTTGAATTGCTTTGAAGCATTGCCATTGTTTTGAAGAATCAAATCTGCTTTGAAACATTAGTATTGTTTTGAATCATCAGGATTGTTTTGGAAGAATATGAGATTTGCTTTGAAGCATCAACTTAGTTTTGAAGCACCAAATCTGTTTTGAATTACCAGTCTTTTTCAAACAATAATGCACAATACTGAAGCATCAGTACATTTTACAAGTGTCAATATCATTTTGAAGTTTTAAAGCATCAACATTGTACTGAAACATCAATATTGTTTGGAAGTATCAAATCTGTTTGAAACATCAGTATTGTTTTAAATTTTAAAACAATAAACATTGCATTGACATCAGAATAGCTTTGATGCATCATTATTTCTTTGAAGCTTCAAATCTGTTTTGATTGATCCCTGTTGTTTTGAGTCATCAGAATTTCTTTGAAGTATCAAATCTGTTTAGAAACAATATTGCTTTAAAGAATCAGAACTACTTATAAGCGTGACAGTATCATTCTGAAGTTTCAATATAGCTCTGAATCATCAGCATTGTACTGAATCATCAAAGAATCAGTATTGTTTCAAAGCATCAATATTATTGTAAATAATTAACATATGAAGCACCAGTAATCTTCATATATTGGTATTGTTCTTTAGCCCATTTAACTAACTTCTTTGATACATTAATGTAATATCAAGAGCAGCTCAGTTGTTGGGTAGAAAATGAAAAAGACCTGACAATAGAAGGAGAAAAATGAGTGCAGATGGGGGGAGAGATTAAATTAGATGAGATTGATTATGTTCCTGTATTATCTACTCTAAGGGACCACGAGCTCTGACCTTCAAGTCCTTCGTCATTTCAGTCATCTCTATCGATTTGGTTTCCATTTTTTTAACCTCCTGCCTCCTTTGTTTGTTATTCTGCTCCTGCAGCCCGCTATGAGTCTCAATCAAGTCTGGGAGGACAGGTCAATAGCCGGATATTTGTTTGATGTCTTTCCTTATGAGATGCATGAGGGTGATCTATAACCGGTAAGTTTGCGAAATGAAGAATGAAACTATAGATGCGCAATGGGGGAAGATCTTACTTTGACCTGCACATTTGATTCTCTGCATGCTGCCCTTTTTTCATACTTCTTCAGATCAATTCATTCAATCCTACTTCCCTGCACCACTGTCCTTTGAGATGTGTTTAATATGCTTGAATTAGATAACTGATATTCATGCTGCTCTGCTTTCTCATAATTTGAAAAGAGGGTAAAATTTTACGTACAAATGACACCTATTTTAAGGCACTCGAAAAAAAGGTTGAATATCCGCCAGCATTAATTTCTTACGTTAAAAAAGTCCCTTGAGGAATACAACATTAATGACTCTAAAAATGTTGTCCTTAAATGTACCGAGAACGATGTGCCATTTGTAAAACAATCGAGAGTTGCTGGACTTCTGGGACAGCTAGTAAGACCATTATAATCTATTTCCACAAGATGTCTAACAAGCCCTGTAAGGCTCTCAAATCATTAAGGTGGCATGTTGAGCAAAAATGATCAATGCTAATTTATGTTTCAGTCTCGTCAGCAGTCCCCGCTCACTTCAGAGAGAGGTCAGATCGCTATTTGTCATCCATCTGGGGCTCTCGTACATTTCAAAGTCACAAAAAAAGCATACAATATGCATCAAACCATATTGGGGCAGCCACAAGCGTTATCTCTGTGTCAAAAGGCATCCCACGTTTTAACGATTCATGATGTCTCTGGCATCTTTAGGGAAGGAGTTTCTTGGTCACTCTCCTACCGGATTCAGAGTAGTTCCTTACATGATTAATTTATAGAGCAGGGAAAAAAATACAATGGCAATGATTCTTCTGCCCAGCGGATGACGGTCACAGGTGGTAGAAATATCAAGTGGGCCGAAGCCTGGTTAATGGTGCCTGCAAGGGAAAAGATCTGTCAGGGATAATCTCTTATAATACTCTGCCATAGATAATGTGCTTCCCCCTTCCACTGGCGGCAGATGAAGAGATTGCATAGCAGACATTACGAAATGGGATGAGAATTATCATGACTATGCTGCCTGTGTCCAGAGCGATAAATGCAGAGCTAGTTTAAATCTTATTGAGAAAATGGAGATATGGTGGGCGAGAGTGCTGAAAAAGATGGGACACCACAGTGTAATGTGATCTGGAAGGAATACTTCATGACTTTGTAGCTAAATGTACAGCTGTACGAGAAAAAAGGATGACCATCGTGTCAAACTTCCCTGCTTCCCAGCAAGAATACTTGCGCCAAGTCTGACAATGAACCTAATTTTTAAAGGCTGTAGTGGCCTTACATATAATTTTTATTAGCAGTAATAGTAAATAGGTGAAGTTAAAATGACAGGAAGAGGTGTGTATATATACTGTATATCAATTATATAAACAAAGAAATATCTACATATTTTTCTCTTTCTGCAGGTTGCATAGATGGTAACAATTGTCTTGTCTTGAGTGAGTCATTTATCATTCAACTGATTCATTACAACATGCCGATTGATCAGGAATTAATCAAGTGACTTTCTTTAGGATCGAGTCACTGAATCATTCACTCAAACAAAATATGTTGATTTATTCAGAAACAAAGCACCAACACTGAACTCAACTTTTTGAACTGTTGTATCAATATCACACTCCAAATCATGCTGTTTTTATAAATATCTGAAAATAATTTTAAGATTTTTTTTTATAGAAAATGGAAAATGTTCAATAGACTGGTGGCAATTCACATATTTTTTACAAACATTTCAATATCCTCATAAAAAATAAAAAGCCTATCCAAATATCCAGACATGTCAAACGCTGCCTAAACCCTGAGTAATAGCACTCCTCAATAAGACATGACGTATGCTTCCTTAACTCGCACTGGCCTTAAAAAATAAATCCAGCATCCACCTTCATTTACAGCATTAGATAAATCACATAGTCTCTGACTGCAGATTGAGTCCTCAAAGAGCCTTTGTGAGCTTCACACCAGCCTGCAGAAGCCAGAGGCAGAAACGCCGGCTGGGTTTAGCCGATGTGAACAGAATCTCAACATGGGCTTCAGTGAGACAGCTTCCATCAAACCAACCAACCAGCTATAAGCCTCAACCATACACAATCTGCCAGCTCATTGCCCCACAACCTGCTCGATTCTCTGTGCCATGCTAAATAATACAGTTTTAGATGCTCTAATATTACATAAATTATACAAAAAGCATAAAAAGGGCTTGATGAACTGTTTTTGCAAGTGCTTAAATATACAGCAGCTCAGTCAATGCACATTTGCACTATTCTTTTCAATTATTCATTATCGACCGTTATTTTGGCTGATATTTGGCCATTTAGAGGTCACTGACATTGGTCAATAACAATGCCAAACAATGCAATAACAAACTGATCTCGTCAATGCAAAATGTACACTTTCTATTTTAAAATGTTATTGAGAAAATGTAAGGTAAATATTATAGGGTGAATATAGGTAAAGTCGGACATTTATGTTAAGAATATATTTATAATACACAAGTTTTATGTATTACTTAGTGTATATATATATATATATATATATATATATATATATATATATATATATAAATACATAAATACATACAATAAGTAATACATAAAACCAGAACTATTGTTAACTATTGTGTATTGTTAAAGCTTAAATAAAATAAAATATAAATATTAGGTGAAAAACCTAAACTTGATGAAAATTAGAAACATTGATTGGCAACTAACTGAAATAAGTTTAAGTTAAAGCACATAAAAAAAACGAAATAGTAATATGTTTTTTAAAATAATAATAAATATGTCAAAAGCACATAACGAAATTACTAAAAAGTTAACTAAAATTAAAAACTGAAACCTAAAATATAAAAATAAAAGCTAATTCAAAATATTAATAAAATTAATAAACCAAAATATTATATTAAAAAATTCTAAAATAACACTGGTTGCTGGACTGGTTGCTCTGACGGTAGATTACGTGATAAAAATGTCTGGAGGGGCGGATTCACTGTTTACACATATACACATGACCTGGATTCTTGGGCTAACGCCAACAATGCCTTTACTCAGAGCAATTTGGTTTTTTGCTTGTGCAGGCAGACTCCAGCAGGGCTATCAAAAAAAGACAAATCATTTCAGTAGAAGGATGAAGAGAAGGCTGCAGTGGCCTAATAAAAAAACACTCTGCATATACCCCCCCCCCCCCCCCCCACTCCTCCCCTCCTCCCCCTCCCCTCCTTTAATATGGGGCCTGCTGGCAAGCTTGTAAGAAAACATGCAGTCTGCAGTTTCGCCAGCCTCTCAGAGAACACCCATTAAACAAGTAGTTGTTGACTTGTTATGAATAATAAAACAAAAGCATCAACACTATGGATGTTACGGGTGAGTGCTAACATAGGAACCAAGAAGTCGAGCTAGCTCTCAGGGGGTGACGAAATAGCTTGCGAAAAAAACAAACTCCTATTTTTCCCACATACTGTAAGTTCGTGACCTCAATTTTCAAATTCATGAAGGCAAAGAGTTCTGAATCAGCTCTTCACAGAAAATGTAACTAGGTTTATTGAATAAAAAAAAAAAAAACATTTATTGATTTTAAAAGTGAAAAACATACATATTCAAGGGTTAGATACTGTACACACCCACTCCATGTCAAGAAACATTCTCATCATGCGTGGTTCTTTGTTGACCTTATAAATGCCTTGAAATTGAAATTTTAGCATCTTTAATATATCCAACGAAACAGAAGGTGTGGGCATGTACAGTACGTAACCCTTTAATACATTTATTTTTCACTTTTAAAATCAATAATTGTTTTGTTTTTATTTATTTTCAGTTTGTCTGTCACAATTCAATGCCTCTAGCTTGTTATATAAAACAATATATGATAACATGAATACGTTCGATTTTTGAATGGACAAGCTACGTCAAAAAAAAAAAAGGCGAGGTATGCACACTTGTGATCACATGACTTCAGTTGAACTCTAAATACAGTAAATGAACAATGTTGCTATGCTGTCCTGCCTACATTAATTTGTTTATTTTAATATTTGTTGGCAGAATTGAACATTGTTATGTTTTATCACATTGCGGGTTGCCACTTGAGGGTGTACACTAAGGGATTTTTACACAGATATTGTAGAGCAATCAAAGTAACCTGAAGTCATTGATTCTCAATGAGTTACCTATTTTCGCCAACATATGCCAATAAGCAGTGCATTAAAATATAATGATGTATAACAAAAAATATACATAATACAACTAAAAATGTATTAATGAAGCAAAACACACACACACACACACACACACACACACACACACATACACACGCACACACACACACACACATATATATATATATATATGCATATATATATATATATATATATATATATAGACACATTTTATAAATAACAGCTTCACACTGACGAAAATTACTTTTTCTTCATATATATTGTTTTACATTCAACACATCTCAACTTTGATCAGTCTTAATGCCACAACCCACTACTAATGTTAATGGGCAGAAACAGCTGACCTTATGACCTCTATAATCTATAAAAACTGTTGTCAGTACAAATGGGGTATTATAATGATTTTACTAATGGAGTTACACTTTGGTTTAAAGGGGTGTTTGGTACTCTACTTCTAATATGCATTGTAAAATCACTCTAACGCACATCCTTGAGCAGCTTATTGCTAATTATCTCATTTTCCAGGAATAATAGTCCTAATAGGTTTACAATGGCACCAGGGACAAGGTGACAAAATGCTTTATTGACACGATTTACTTGAGCTGCAAATAGCTAGCAACTGCGTAATCCCATTTGTGATCGAAGGACACATGATCCTCTTCCAATCAATGCCCAATGTCTGTTGGTGACAGAGAATGGGTATTTCATAACATCTCCCATGGGATCTTATAAACAGCATCAATAACATGTTACCACCCATATGTGTATCATTTTCTCCCTCATATGTTGGCGTTGAATGGTAATAGTTGTAATATTTTACAGCTTTTCTGATTGAAGGTCATCAGAAACGGCAGCAATTTCTCTCTTCCCTACAAGGCTTCGTGATGAGGAAACGGGATCATAGATTTACCGTATTGTGACAGCAGATGTATATACCCACACAACCGCACTTCAGTCTTGCTCTGCCAATTTTGTAGTAAAACAAATTAGCGACTCCGGAGCCTTGGCTTTCCCTCTTCATCCTCGTGCTAGCAGCACCATCTAAAACCCTGTCAGTTCGAGTCACTGTCTCACTTTTAGCTGCATTAGAGGCAGCATTATCAGTGTCCGAGGTGTTATATTTGGAGCTGTAATCTGCGTGCACAAAGGAAAGGGCTCTATCTCTTCCTCTGCCCCCTCCCGGCTCAAGTATCACCCAGACCTTTAGAAACGCCACTAAGTGCCCAAGCCAGCCGCTCATATTTCCCCTTCCCTCCAGATTATGAATGATAGGGCAACTCTTTTTACATTCATTACACAAGCACGCATGCATAATTGATTTCGCTCAAACTATGGCACCCCGAAATATTCGGCCCTTCCATCCCCAACTGACTCTCCTTGTAGGTCTGCATGAGATACACCAACAAGCCTTGCTGAATACCATGTAAAACGGCCTTCAGGCAGCAAGGTTTTGTGAATGTATGTACAAGAAGAATCAGCTGCACAAGTTTTATTAATTTTATTTCGCCTGAAATATTTACAGTAATCGCCGAGATGAAAAATCAGAATCATCAATGTGATTATCGCAAAGGCTGCAATTTGAATAAATAGAAATATCCTGTATATTTCAGAGTGAAGCACGGCATTGTGGTCTTGTGCACTTGAGCATGTCATGAAGGGACGTCCAGAGAGTTCCTCACAGGCAGGGGCTCAAATGTAAAAAAGAGGCATCTATCACTATTATATTCTCGTTCAGACAGACAGAGCGACCGAACGTCGTTCAGACAGACAGACAGACGGACGGATGGATGGATAGATAGATGGATGGATGGACAGATAGGATGTCAGTGCCATTGTTTTGTCTCAAAAGGCTTGATTTTTTTTCTAAAGCACATTTATTAAAGCTACTTAAATGCCTTAATTGTACTAAGGCCAAATCATGGCTTAGTCTAAGCCCTGTCTGTGAAACCGGTTATTTGTGTACTAAAAACGAGACATACAAAAGAGAGACAACAAGATTGGATACTTGTCACCTACCGCATACTGCATCAAATGTGCTTAACAATCATATACAAGAGCTGAAATGTGAAAAATAAAATCCAACAGGCATAGCTTTAGCTAAATGTGTAATTTTAAGTAGATAAAGGAAAAATCACATGCTATCACGCACATTGCATTATTTCCCGCTACTTTAAAAAGTAATTCAAGGTGAGAAGCTGACACACAGCAAACAATGAATTGCCTCGGGTCAAATTTCAAACCTTGTGAGGATTTGTGCAGATGAACGGTTGTAAGGAGAAGAGCAAAAACAACATCAAATCACAAAGTGCTGATGCTGTAACAGGGATCATCACATTGTGGAATATCATGAAAGTGGTGCCGAGTTCTGTCAACACAGCCGGGCTGCGGGTTCCTCAGGGGAATATGGGCTGTCATTCACCTGAATAATGCCACAGACACTGCTGGTATTTCAGAGAGTAGGGGAAGTCCATCATCCAGGATAGGTCACTCAGAGACTAATCTTGCTAAAGGTTAGATGTGAACTGTGACCGGTCCCCACAACAGGATCCTTTGACAAAGTGCAGACATATGGCACAGGTAAAAATAAAATGAGGGTCAGCGTGTCCAATGATCTTTAGGAAAGGAATTATACTGAGAGAGGGGAATTTCATCTTGTGCATTATTTTCAGGTTAAGAAACACCACATAAGTAGCAGAAATAGCATTAAACCATGATGGAAATAGAAAAAGGATTAAACTCGGATTAAATTTAGCAAATATGAAAAACCGATGTTTGAAATGCCACCTATAATTTCTGCAATATGATTTATTACTTATTAAATATTTCCAAATATTAGGCTATATATATTTTTCCCATGTTGAGAAACATCATACATTTTTCAGGCTAAGAAACACCACAGGAATAGCTTGGAACCAGATGGAAATAGAAAAAGTGATTAAACTGAGATTAGACGATATGAACAACTAAAGTTTGAAATGCCACCTATCATTTTTTATATAGCTAATTTATTATTTAATAATAAGTATTTACAAATATGACATTATATTTTATTATATATTATATTATTATATTATAATATATTATATTGTTACATATGATGTTTCCTAACAAAGTTCGGGAGGAGCATGTTCAGATAATTAAACACATGTGGAGCACATTCAGGTAATCAAGCCTAATTAGACACGAGTGGAGCACACTCCCAATCAATGAGGTAAGAGGTATATATTCAGCAAACTTAACTCAGTTCTTTGACAGTCTAACAGCATATTGGTTCGACCTTTTTGCTACCATGTCTCAACTCCAGCTCTTCCCATCCGATGAGGAATCTAACTTCTCGCCGGATCCTCAGCCACAATCAGCTGACCCTAGGACAACTCCTTCTCTGCCCAACATTTCAACTGATCCTCAGGCTTCTCCACGCGGCCGCCTGCCTGCCCGAACAGCTACACGCTCGCCTAGACGCAGAGGCCAGCCCTCGCCTCCACCAGCGAGACATCACAATCCCTCCCCTGCTTCTTCCTATCGCTCGGCCGTCCCAACAATTCCACCAATTGGAAAGTGGACAGTTTTAGGATTGAGGCAAGCGCTGATCAATTCAGATGTTCAGTTCTCGCGAAGGATGAACAAAGCGGAACTATACGCCTTGTATGTATCCTTGCAATCAACTAACCTCTCTCCGAAGTCCATGCCGGCCCCGAAAAGGACCAGCAGGCAAAGCAAAGCTCAGGATTCACCTCGCTCGACAACACCACCATCGCAGCGTACCAAATCCAGTTCTCTTTCAGCATCAAACCGCAGCAGAAGGCCTTCAGCAAGCTTGGGCCGCGCCCCAGTTCCTTCTGCTGTCAGACCTCGCCAGCAGGCTGCAGCTTTGGTTGAAACCAGGCCCGCCGACCTTCCCTCAGCATATCAGAACATGGCTCCTGCTGTTTCTAATAATCCTTTTTCTTTTCAGTGGCCTCCAGCACCTGTCCCAGATGCTAGCGCGAGGCTGCCTCCGCTAGCATTGGAGGCCCAATCATTTCAACCTACCTTTGCAACAGCTACTAATCCCTCTTCTTTTCAGTGGCCAGCAGCTCCAGTAGCTCAAGCTAGCGTGAGGCTGCCTCCGCTTGCAGCACAAGCCCACTTTTCTCAGTTTCAACCTTCCTTTCCTTCTCATACTTTTAATCCTCTTCCCCAAGCCCCAGAGGCCAATTCAAGCGTGAGGCTGCCTCCGCCGACAATTGCAGCCCCGGCCTCGGCTCCTTTCAGCTCTCTTCTCCAGGCAAAATCTCTCCACTCTCTCTTCACAGCAACTCAGATGCCCGTCCCATCGAACGCCGTTGCCGCGGAGCCGCCCCCAGTGTCCCACAACATCCGAGCACAGATCCTGTCAGGTGCAGACGTAGATCTTTCATCTCTTCTCTCTCTGTTACCTGTAACCGAATCAAACCACCAAATAGATTGTGGGGATTTTTCTGTCATTTAAAAAAAAAAAACCAAATCCACATTCATCACGTTTACTTTCTTTTTCCGAGTTCACAATTGCTTTCAGCCGTTTCACTGAAGTAATCTGCTCTGCCTTCCCCCATAGGCGGCGCGAATTAAACGATTACTTATCAATTATAGCTGAACTTGCGCTGTCCTATGGAGGAGGGCACTTCTACACATACCACAAGCTCTTTTCCGCCAAGTGCTCTGTCCGGGTCGCCCAGTGGAACCAATGTCCTTACTGGGGCGCTCTTGATCCAGATCTACACAGCAGGGTTTTCCTAGGCTGCAGGAACATTTCATGTGCGGTATGTAGGTCAGTGGCACATTCAACCACAACATGTCCTCAAATCAACTCCTCCATCCCCCCCTGCCCAGACTCAGCCCCAGTTAAACCAACCAGCTATGTGCCAAGACTTACAACCAATGAAAATCCCGATGGAGGAAGACAGCAGACAGCCTCCTTTCCAAACAGCAGGCAGCTGTGCAATAGTTTTAACCATGGGAGGTGCTACAGACAGCGTTGCCGGTTTCTCCATGTCTGCAATTTCTGCGGCGGTGCCCATGCCCGCCATGTTTGCCCAGTGTCCAAAGCAGTCAATAAAAAAACATCAAAAAATTACTTGTCGACTCCCGTGAATATTTCTCGCTTAGCGATCGAACTAGCTCATCACCCGGACACCCACTTCACACACTATCTTCTGTCCGGCCTCGAGCACGGTTTCAAACCTGGCGTGGAATGCCCACTCTCTCAAAATATTGTCTGTAATAATCTTCAATCTGCTATGGCTGAGCCCGATGTAGTAGACAACCTGATCAAAAAAGAAGTCGAGTCAGGCTTCATGATTGGTCCTTTCGACAATCCTCCTTTCGAAGTTTTTCGTATCAGCCCCATTGGAGTGGCCACAAGAAAATTTTCAGGTAAAAAACGCCTTATAATTGATTTATCAGCCCCACATGATTCCCCGTTCCCAAGCATTAACAGCTTGATCCCCCTTGACGAATTTTCTCTCAAATACCACGATGTAGATCAGGCGATCGACATGATAAAAATCGCGGGTCGGGGAGCTTGGCTGGCAAAAATCGACATCACTTCTGCCTTCAAAGTGATGCCCATCCACCCAGATTCATGGCACTTATTCGGTGTACGCTGGCAAGGAAAATTTTATTTTTCCGTATGCTTAACTTTCGGATGCAAAAGCAGCCCCAAAATTTTCGACACGCTATCAGAAGCTGTTTGCTAGATTTTGTCAAACAATTATGCGATTCCTCACCTCATTCACTTGCTAGATGATTTCCTAATCATTTCGCCTCCCGACGCCATCCCAGCCGCTCATATCCTCACCGTTCAAAATGTTTTTTTAGAGCTTGGGATCCCCATCGCCCAGGAGAAAACCATGGGTCCCACCACATCCATCGAATTCCTCGGCATTAACTTAGATTCAGTACAATTCCAGGCTTCCCTGCCAAAGGAAAAAATTGACAGGATCATACTCGTCTCATCTACCCTCATTGACCGCTCAAATTGTTCCAAACGCGAACTCTTATCCCTGCTCGGCCACTTAAACTTCGCCATGCGCATCATTCCACAAGGCCGCCCTTTCATTTCGCATCTCCTCTCACTCGCTTCTTCGGTTCACGCACTAGAAGACCTAATTTCCATATCTCAGATGTGCCGTGATGAACTCAGGTTATGGATAACTTTCCTAAAACAGTGGAATGGCCTATCCTTTTTCTATAACGATCTCGTTTTTTCTCCAGTCGATATCCAATTATTTACAAATGCGGCCCCCTCAATTGGCTTCGGGGGTTTCTACCAAGGACGCTGGTTTGCATCTCCGTGGCCCCCCCAACTCCAAGACACGACTCAGTCCTCAGCCCTATTTGAGCTTTACCCTCTTGTGGTAGCAGCCTTCCTGTGGGGGAAAGGATGGGCCACCAGTAGCGTTTTAGTGCATTGTGACAATGAAGCAACTGTCGAATGCATTAATAAAGGCCGTTCCCATTCACCCGCCCTGATGCCACTCTTAAGACGCCTAATCTGGATCTCAGCGTGTGATCAGTTTATCATAATTGCCAAACACATCCCCGGGTCTGAAAATCTAATCGCTGACTCTCTGTCTCGTTTTCTGTTTCAGAAATTCAGGATGCTGGCTCCAGAGGCAGACCAATTCCCAACTCCAGTACCTCACTATTCAGAACTAATATTCCCGTAACCCACCCTCTAAAACAACTCCTCGACTCATCACTGGACACCATCCTCCAAGCAGTTTCTCCCAGGACCCTCCCAGGACCCAGAATCTTATGTGACAGCTTGGAGGTGTTTTAAAGCATTCCACTTCTCATACACCTTGCCATTCCCTGATTTTTCTCTCCTTTCAATCACCTCATTCATCTCCTACCTTAACAGCATTAAGGGCCTCCAAGTTGGAACCATCAAAGGTTACCTGAGCGGCATCCAGTTTTTCCACAAATTGATGTACGGCGCTCCCTCCCCAGAGATAAATAATTCACAAACCTCCCTTGTGGTCAAAGGAATTCAACGATCTCATCCCACCCATCCCGACACCAGACAACCCATAACACTAGATATTCTCACAAAATGTATTCTTGCCCTCCGCATAGTCTACCAGCCTCTCGAGACAGCCCGTACACTCGATGCTATGTTTATTCTAGCCTTTTTCGGCTTTCTTAGATGCTCGGAACTCGCCATCACTTCCAAATTCGACCCAAGAGTCCACCCCACCATCTCAGACTTATCAGTACTGGATAGTGAAACCATCTCATACTTGATTAAGCAAAGCAAGACAGACCAATCCAAAAAAGGCCATTTCATCTACATCTTCAAACTCTCATCGCCAATCCAACCATACCAATCCATTCAGGCATATCTTCATTGGAGAAGCTCCCAGGCTAAATCCCCTCTTGATCCCCTATTTATAGATGACTTCAACAAACCTGTGACACGCTTTTGGTTCCAGAAACATCTCAAATCTGTTCTTCAACAGTCAGGCATCCAAGCAAAACACTTCTCCAGTCACTCTTTCCGCATCGGAGCAGCAACTTCAGCTGCCCAAAAAGGCCTCTCCCAGCAGCAGATACAAGCTCTCGGAAGATGGTCCTCAGACGCTTTCCAAAGCTACATCAGGACCAACCGGTTCCACATTAAAAAAGCCCACCAAACCCTCATCGAATTAAACCCTCCGGGTCGTCCACCTGGGTGTTCTTCCTTCTTCCAGTGATCTAAATTCCCAACTGACAAAGCAAAACTCTCCCAGCGGACATTGCTTAATTCTGTCCAGCGAGCATTGGTCTCCCAGCGGACATTGCAAGCATCTATGTTTTCTCCTTTTTCTGTCCAGCGAGCATTGGTCTCCCAGCGGACATTGCAAAGCATCTATGTTTTCTCCTTTTCCTGTCCAGCGAGCATTGGTCTCCCAGTGGACATTGCAAGCATCTATGTTTCCTCTTTTCTGTCCAGCGAGGTTTGGTCTCCCAGCGGACATTACATAATTCTGTCCAGCGAGCATTGGCCTCCCAGCGGACATTGCATAATTCTGTCCAGCGAGCATTGGTCTCCCAGCGGACATTGCATAATTCTGTCCAGCGAGCATTGGTCTCCCAGCGGACATTGCATAATTCTGTCCAGCGAGCATTGGTCTCCCAGCGGACATTGCAAGCATCTATGTTTCCTCTTTTTCTGTCCAGCGAGCATTGGTCTCCCAGCGGACTTTGCATGCATCTATGTTTTCTCTTTTTCTGTCCAGCGAGCATTGGTCTCCCAGCGGACTTTGCATGCATCTATGTTTTCTCTTTTCCATCCAACAGGTATCGATTTCCCAGCGGACAGCAAGAAATCTCCAGTCCGGGCTTCCAAAAAACGCGCCACTCCACCGTCAGCCGGTAGGGCCCATCAGCCCGACGCTGTGAGCTGCTCCCGTCGGAAGCTATATGGGCCCTCCTGGTTGGGCATTCCCAAATCTTGTCAACCAGTAGGGCCCGTCCGCCCAGCGCAGTGAGCTGCTCCCGCCAGAGGCAACACGGGCCCTCCTGGTCAGGCGGCATAAATCAAGCTGTTCCTTATCCATAGGCCAGTAGGGCTCGCCCGTTCGACGCAGTAAGAGGCTCTCGTTAAGAACAGTGCAAATTCAAACGGACCCAGCCCGCCAAATTCTGCGTTCGGGGGGGTCTTTAGTCTGGCGGCTGTCCTTTGCTCTTTTGCTTTTGGGGGAGCACTCTGGGTTCGGGCAAAAATTTCCGAGCTCGGAGCCCTCCCCCTGGACAGCACGCCAAATACGCATAATCTTTACTCTGTTTAATTGATGTAAATGTGAACTCGTGAAATGATGTTTCCTAACAAAGTTCGGGAGGAGCATGTTCAGATAATTAAACACATGTGGAGCACATTCAGGTAATCAAGCCTAACTAGACACGAGTGGAGCACACTCCCAATCAATGAGGTAAGAGGTATATATTCAGCAAACTTAACTCAGTTCTTTGACAGTCTAACAGCATCCCTCCACCACCCCATCTCCTCACTTCTTCTCCTAAATACTCTTACAACAAGGGGGGAGCACTCTGGGTTCGGGCAAAAATTTCCGAGCTCGGAGCCCTCCCCCTGGACAGCACGCCAAATACGCATAATCTTTACTCTGTTTAATTGATGTAAATGTGAACTCGTGAAATTTTTTACATTAAGAAACACCACGCATGATACACATTATATATATATATATATATATATATATATATATAAACAGAGAGAAAATAAGAGATAAAATTAATATTTCTGTTCATATTTCTTGTCGAATTCTATTGAACTACAAATCAGTAAACTGAATGAAATAAAAGGTTGCAAATTATTGCATTCCGACTCCTAAACACTGTTCCCATACAAATCCACCTGGCGAATCTATAGCTAGCGTATCAGTGCATCAAAAGGGCAATGTTAGAAGCACTCGATACTCAAGTCAAAAGGCTCTCGTTTCAACATGTCAAGGTCGAGAGTGGCATGATTAGATGTTAAAGGGTTTGTAGTAAAATGCTCAACAATCAGATAGCTTTGAAGGTCGAGAGTAGAGACAAATGAAATATCCTCCCACATTGTTCTCATGCATAAACAGCTATGCAACTCATTTACCAGCTGCTGCTCGTGCAAATGGCTTGGCTAGTCAAAATCCCCGCGAGTGTGAGGGTGCTTTAAAACATTTAAGCAAATACTACAGCTGTGAAAGCACACTGCACACTCTGCGCGCATCCATATTTATCAGCTGCATATGTAAACGGCTGAATGTGAAACTGCTCTTTACACGGCCAACTGAAGCTACTTCTATCTCAGAGGTCTCAATTAGAACTGGTTTAAAACATTATTGGTCTGTGAGACCTATAGGAACAGACTTTATAGGAATGCAGCCATTACCATGCATTTCTCAACATTATTTTGTCTAACAGGAGGAATTGTTTGAATATATCTCACCTTACTTGAGAAAATCAATGTTAACCAAATAGTTCCCACTGAGCAACATATAAAACATGTGATTAAATGTCAAATCTGAGTACTGTTTGATTGAATTTAAGGAAACATAATTAAATAGTGTACGGCTTGTGCGGAAGTAAATACAGATCACCTGTCAGGCTCAAACCACAGGAGTAGCATTGCTTTAAATCAAAACACAGCAAGGGTTTAAGACTACCACAATTATCTCTCTTGATTCTGTACGTAACCACAGTATGACTGTGAGTCGAGTATCTCTATATAATGACAAGCACCATTAATCACCAAAATAGCTTTTGTTTCATCTGAATAAACTGAGCTTTTGTTTTTTTTTTGGTCTGCAGAATGGATGCATAGAGTCAAAGAAAAAACTAAATTGACCCCATTTGCACGTTCCTGGCCTTATTGTGGATGAAATGTCTCCAAGTCTGCCTCTGAAACAACTTTGATTTTCTGCTGATGTCACCTAAGCCGCAAGGGAGGGGAAGAGCAATATGTTAACTAATAGTCAAAGAGCTTACAGATTCAATGTCTAATTTAGAGATGAATGTCGGTGGTGTTTTATTCTTTTTAATCAGTAAAATCAAGTGCCATTCCACTTTTTTACTTCACTTCGCTCCGAAATGCATCACATTCCGGGAGTAAATATTGGTTGCGAATGCGGTTTCATGTTGACTTTCACATTACACAGAATTATTACATTGTGGTATAACAATACAGACTGTAAAGTATTAGCCTACAGCTTTTCATATAACTTTATCAGGCAGGATATGAAAGATCCAAAATCTCTCAATGCAATCTAGGCTCTTGCTGTTATACTGATGTAAATGCAAAACCAGAACTGAAGGTAAACACCATCTTAAAAGACGTAAACATGTCCTCCAAAGAACAAATATCATCTCAGTTTTTCCTAGAATAAAGGGGGTTAAAGATCTTATCGAATTTCATACTGCTAGATGGCCAGAACTCTTGAGCATGCAGATTATATGCATATGTATAAGCTGTTCTCATATCGATGAATGTTTGCATTTCCTGAGTCTCAGAGCAAAACTCTGCTATACAGAATTACAACACATTTTTATTTTTACACTTTTGATCTCTTCATTATCAATTAAAGTTGTGAATTATTTTTTATGTTAAAATCCATTTAATAGGCAGACAACTTTAAAGTGCCCCTATTATGCTTTTTCAGTTATTATGCACCTCTCAAGTAAAGTGTAATGTAGCTGTTTGTGATTGTAAAAGGTTAGCACTATTCACGTTAGTCCTCGGCTAACGTATGCACTGTTATTATACAGTTCCCACATGTGCACCGCAATAAATTAAAAATATACACATCGGTTTGTTGATGGACACTTGTTAATGATGATGGTGAGGAATTACAGTTGCATCATCTCATAATGTCCAAAACTGAGTAGCATGTCACTGAGAAACGTCCTGCTCAAGTCGTCCTTGCGATGGAGGTTCGGGTTAAATAACTAGTTCTTTAAATGTTTCATCATTGGACTTGATCTCTAATTGATATGGTAAAATCGAGGCCATCATTACTGTGTGTAAAATTTCAAAGGATTTAGGAAGCTGAAATTCAGATATTGCAATAGATATTTCATTTCCGACACCCGCTGTAAGCAGACTAGGCTGTCTGACCAATCAGAGCAGAGTAGGCGCTCAGAAAGGAGGCGTTTAGAGAGACTGAATCTTTGGATGAGTCGTTTGAGAATCTTTGAAAAATGTGGTGATGTGCAATGTATATTAGGAGAAAATTAAATTGTTTTTTTTTTTACCTTTGATGCATTTACAGCTATTGTAGGAGACCTCCAAAACAGAATTAGGAACCTTTTAAATAGCATAATAGGGGCACTTTAAGTGAGCCATTTGTATGCTGATTCCACCCCAAAAAAGTATACACTGTGACATTCAGACCAACACTATAACATTCACTCAACCAGGAGTCTTGAGGCACAACTATTTGTAACTGTTTGTCTGACCAATGAAAAACGGCAGGAGTGTTTTAGAAAAATCAAAATCATTGGAGATATTCCACAATTTGAGACAAGGTTTACTCCAACTCCCAATGATTCTAGCCTTCGGCTACAAGCAATACCTCTGAGTCTGGGTGTTCTCAGTCTCCAATACAATATGTTGTAGTGTGTCTCGCTGTGATTTTTCAGTGAAAGATTCCTTTAATTGCGATGACACTATCGGTCACAAGCAGAGCTACTAGTTCAGTTTTAGGTCTCAAGCCTCATTTACACGTCGCCCCGCACTGAGCACCACTCTTCACCTTGAGGATCTTCATATGGTGGTTTAATTGATTGCAGTTAGCCAGAGGTGATCATTAATCGAGACATGCTCTCTGATCACACGTCTGACTGTTTGAAAAAAAAAAAAAGTGACAAGAAAATCAAGTCTATTTATATACTACAGTTCACACAGATATTATAGCTCATAGCAGATGAACTTGGCTGTCAAAAAATACACGAATGCAATTAAATTGACTATACAATAAATTGAATATTTTCTAACACTTGTTATTAATGACTTTATGTGTCAATTCCAAATGGTATAGATTCCAAATAAGCATATGTCTATGCAAACACATTTGTTCAGTTGTATAATTTACAGATCCAAAGGCGTGGATACAGGGTTAAGCAACTATGTCAAATGTTTGGCACTTAGGTCCAATGAATGATGAATAAAAAATAGCACTCACAGGGTCAGATTTACAAAACAGGGCAAATTAGCGTTAGAGCACAATTATAAATAGGTGCAGGTGGGAGTGGAAAGAAAGCATTCAAGAAAGAAATGTTTGTGATTGGCTACATTGCTCAACATTTCACAAATACGCTGTAAATAGAAAACCTATTTATATTAGTTCCGATGCTCTCGAGCACAATCACCAAATCTGTTTATGTTTAGCAGTTTATGATGAGAGTATTCGCGAGTGTACAGAATTCCAGTGTTTCAGCGATTACTAATCTTAACGTCTCTGACTGGACATTCGTGTGTAATTAGTTATAGTGCACAACACTGTAAAATGAGTAAAAAGTATGATGCAACATGAGCAATCTAAATGTAATGCTGCAATCAACACTTTATTTAATTTTCATTATTTTTTCATTATTGATTCCACACAAGAAAGAATGTCATACGGGTTTGGAACGACATGAGGGTGAATAATTTCCAGAATTTTCAGGGTGAACTAACACTTAACTAACACTAGTCTCCTATAAGGTAAGTCTGCTCAGCTATACAGTACTAAATAAACTCACAGGGTACTTTCTGTCTCAAAGTCGTCTCTGTTGCCTGGAGACCTGCATGGCCAGAGATTTGCATGCAAAGGATTAGAGTGTAGGATGGTGAACATGATGTCTGCTGCCTGTGACAATCTGTAATGAACCTCAGCGCCCCTTATCAACCCTGCACAAACCAGGAATGATCACACCAGAACAGTACAAGGCAGCTAAATTGAACAGAGTGTGGAAAGAAGAAACGGCAGGCCAATAACAATGAGCCTGCAGCTTTTAATACAGAAAAATAAGGTTCAATTACAACTATCTGACTCCTATAAATGAGGAACACAATTAGTTTCTTTCTTTCGTCTTCTTTTTTCTCTGCGGTCTTTTGTTAGAGGGATGGTTCACAGAAAAATGAAAATTCTGTCATCCTCTACTCACCCTCATCATGTCATTCCAGACTCAAGATTTTTCTTTTTCAATGGAACACAAAGGATTTATTTAGCTGAATGTCTAAAGTTACGTTTGTGTCAGTTAATGAAAAATGACAAGTAATATGCTCCGAAAAGGACAAAGTAGTACCATAAACGTGTCCCGTAAGACATTATATAACTAGTCTTCTAAAGACATATGGCAGCTTTGTGTGGGAAACAGTCATTAGACTACAGTAATTTTATTGCAATGGCTATATATATATATATATATAAATATATATATATATATATATACACACACACACGGAACAGCTGAAATGAACTCCATTTGCATCATTGAATTTTCCTGTCATCGCTGTAAAGCTGCTTTGAAACAATCTGTAAAGTGCTATATAAATAAAAGTGACTTGACATAACATTAAATTAAGATTAGAAAGCCAAAAAACAAAGAAAAACTAAAGAAAATATCAGAACCTCAGTGTAATCACTTATTGCATTATTAATCCACTGAAAGAATATTGCTGAAAAAAATAAATGTCAGTATTAGGAATAAAAATGACAGGTGCCCTGCTCATGTCACATTGCTGGATTCTTCTGGTAATCTCTTGAATCCAGTGGCAGGGTGTAAACACAGTAAATACCCTGTAGGCCCTGTAAGCAAGAAAAGCTCTCCTATGATATGGCACCCTCACAAAAAGATAATACATAGCAGAAAAATATTTCCCATGCTAATTCTAACTGAGTCTGGGACTAATACGGGTCTCTATAATGGATCAACATCGCTCTTGGTTCCATTATCTGCTGCAGGGAGCAGCGTTTCAATACGCCACAGCAATCCCTGGGATTAAGAAGGATGGAGAATCCATTTCTAATGAGATACGAGTTAGAACCGTATAAGATGGTGATTGGCTCTCTGGTTATGCATCAACAAGTGGGGATGTTAAAGTGCTAAAATATGTTTGTGTGATGCAGTTTAAATTTTCAATACATAAAGGAAAAAATATTGATCATATCGGTTCATTGGCATAATCAATTTTATCAACATTATAAATCAAGTTACATGCTAAACTGGTACCGCACAAACTCAAACAACCTTTTGCGCTAATGTTTTAATTTCCAAAATGTTTGCTTGTAAAAGAAGAAAAGTCCAAAAAAGTCCAAAATAATGTTTCACTTACAGCTTACACTTCCAAAAATGTAATTAAAATATTTAAATGGGACAAAGAATACTGCTACCGCTATATCCAATCCGAGTATATCTTTATATATTATTTTAAGTCACCAGCAACAACATTGTACCATATTTTTAGATAATTTGTGTAATTGTATTCATAATTATCAAAACACAAAAACCATTCATAGACTTACTTAAAAAAAAAAGAGCAGAAGTTTTTTTTTTAGGATTCTTTGAGGAATATGAAGTTCAAAACAACAGGATTTACTTTAAGTGTTTACTGTTATATTTTATCAATTTATTGCACCCTTGCTGAATAAAAGTTTTAAAAAACTGCACTGATCACAACATCTGACTGGTAATATATGTAAACATTTATAATGATTAAAATATAAACTGAAGTGCATTATTAAACCCACTGCACGGTAACAAGAGGACGTGAAATGAAAATAATAGATTGACGCACTGTCCTGAATAATATTTTATTAATTACAAGAAAACATTAAAACCACCATCTGCACAAAGAAATGCAACTGTAACAATTATCATAACTTTCTTTAGCCTGACAGATTTGCCAGGACTATCCTGGCTGTAACGCAAAGGCCAATTAGCTTTCAGACAGAGATCGTTGGGACGGAACGCGGGAAACTGAACGCGCTAAAACGCATCTGGTTAAAGGGATGCCAATCATGTGCCTGAAGCATGCTGAACAACTGCCACCCATGCAGCTAATGCTGAACGCATGCTTCCTTGTAGCTGCTGGCTGGTAATCCTCCATGTGCTTCTGAAAAATCACAATTAGAGTGAAAGAATTTGCATCGTGGATGTAGGGTATAGGGAATGTGTGAATCAGCAAGTCTAGGCAAGAAACGAGCTGTTAGAGAGTTGTGTTGATCTTGTCATGGCTCAGGACTGCAGTGCTCGCAACTTTTTCCGTGCCAGAGAAACAAACATATAGTCATCTTTAGAATTTTGAGTTTGAAAACCTGTTTTTGTGGTAGCTCTGTATATTTCGATAAGATCTCTGTCGCAGAGTAATTAGCTGGTGAAGTGGATTTACTGTGGATTTATTTTTATTGCAGATTTAAAGAAAGTTATCATGAGCATTGAAAGCATTGTAATGTTTGAAGCGGATGTCATAACTGTAGACCGGGAAGATTTTAAAACAAACGGTTCATTCGTAAATCTGTAGGATACCTTCATGCTGAGGAAGTACAAACTGGAAGACAGAAAAGAACGAGCACAGCGCTGAAAAGGGGGGGAGCTACATAAGGTCTATAGTTCACCCAAAAAGAAAATTCTGTCATTATTTAATCGCCCTCATGGGAATAACTTCTATCTTCTAAAAGTTACCAGACTTCAGACGACTTGGAATATAGCACATACGTCATATAAATCAGTTTTATGATACTTGTTTATGGTGCTTTTGCGTCGTTTTGAAAGCTTGACAGCACCATTACTCATTCACTTTCATTATTTTGAAACGAACTGGCAGGATTCACCTCAAAAATTCACCTTATTGTGATTCCACAGTAAGAAAAGTCATGCAGGTATGGAGCAACATGAGGGTGAGTAGAGAGTTGGAATACTAACATTTTTGAAGGTTGTGGCTAACATCGGGGAAAGTAGTTGTCAAAACATATACCGGTACATATACATTTACTAACAATTGAAATCAACCTCTCTCATGCAAGTCTCTATCATAACCATTCTTTTTTTTTTAAGATCACTGGTTTATATTTTATTTAAAGTGCTTTGCATTTACTTGCCTATTTCAACTACACACTGACAGATATAAATAAACTGCGGCAAAAAACAGAGGGTCTGCATGACTGAGAGAAAGTAAGAAAGAAAGACAGCGAGATAAACAGCTATGCACCAAGATCAGGATTTCAATGGCCATTAAGCCTCCGCCAGGCTTTAAATCACTGATATCTCTGCCTGGCTCCTCTAAGCATTTACTCATTCTAAAGCTTTAGAACCACTATGTGAACATTTTATAATTGCTTCATATTTAGAAGTCGGCTACAAATATGTGAACATGGAATATATGGAATATATCAACTGGGATGTTTAATGTTTTGTTTCTATTTCTGTAAAAATATGTACAATTATATTATAATAATATATTATTTAAGATATATCAGTAATTTAATATCAGACAGCTAGCAAACAACCACCCAAAATACTGCATAAAAGGAGAAATGTTGTGCACGGAAAAGTACAAATAGAAATAAAACATCGATTAAAAACGATTTATACATCAGAATATATAAATCTCAACTTCTAATAGTGCTTTAAAAAATATAATCAGACTTTGTTTGGATTGAAGTGTGAGCGTCTTAGTAACATTTGCCTTCTTAATTCTCTTTTTTGAAGTGGGCATTTGTCAGTTTAGTGTTTAATATTACTAGTACTGAACAGTTCCAACTGAGACAGCACAGTCCTTCAACAGCTTTTCCTCTGAGGAATCAGAAACTGCCTCTGTGTGGAAGAGATAGAGGGACATCAAATGTACATCAAGGACTGAAAGAGATGCTCATTCAAACAGCGGTTTGTTAGGACGCTAAACCAATTCCGAATTCTGAAAGGCGAGCGTCGTCTTCATTCATTCTAAAGATCAAGGATACATCTTTTGAATTTAAGAGCCAAAGTGTTATGCATATCCTTGCATAATCTTTGGCAGCATATATTTATTAGATACTGTGACATTTTGGAACATGTGAAAACACAAAAAAATACCCCAAACGACAATTTGTAAAAATGAGAAATATAATTTTGAAGGTACACCGTAACCATGGGGAAAGAAAGCTGGCAATGAACCATTATGTTTAAGATTTTGTAGCATTTAAGCAAAGACATATTATGATGTAAAATGAAGAACATTTAGAAGACGACGTAGAAAAAGAACCGATTTGAATACAGGTTCTATACCAATGAATACCACTCATGTTGTAAAGTATTATATCAATTTAAAGGAACTGTTTTCTATTTGAATATATTCTAAAATCTGAATTTTTCTACAGTCTTCAGTGGCACATTATCCTTCAGAAAACATTCAAATATGCTCAAGAAACATCTTATTATCAATGTTTAAAAAACATGATCCTTTTTCAGGGTTCTTTGGTGAAAAGTATTCAAAAGAACAGCTTTTTTATAGAAATATTTTGTTATAAAATATTATAAATGTATTTACTGTCCCTTTGATTAATTTAACGGATCTGAATAAAATGATTAATTTCTTTAATAAAATAAATTCTTACTGACTTTTGAATGGTAGTGTATTTCAATATTTAAGCTTCAGAAACCACAACCAAATCTTGACCCAAGTATAAGTACTTTCAAGACTTTCAACAAAACTGAACATAAATCCAGCTCATCTTCATCATATTAAAAACTCTGAGGGAAAGAGCCCCTGTTATTGACTGTTTCAAGAGACAAAAACCTTTCCCCACCCATGAGAGTAACCTGACCTCATTCTTTGGTTCAGTATATGCACTCTGCTCTTGTTTATGTGCTTGGCATCTAGGAGAGCTTTATTATTTACAGCCTCAGTATATTCAATCATCCTGCAGCACAGCTACAAATACTATAAATATCGAGAGCCTGGATCAGGAGAAGTCTGAGCTCTCACATCTATTCATCCAGAGATACAGGGCAACCTGAGAGCGGTCTGTGGACGTCTGAGATCACAGTGTCCATGCTGCAAGTAAAGCACGCGGATTTGCCTTTTTTTATTTGCTCTTTAAGCATCGGAAAGATTCCTTTCTTGTTATTCTCCTGATGCCTCGTTCACTCAGGAAACAATTGGCAAGCAACGGTGCTATATTGGATATCAAAGCCTTGTGATTACCCATCATAGACATTGTGAATTAAACAAATTAATTCATAATTTCATTTCATTTTATTAGAGGATAACCCCTTGAGATGGAACATCTCGTTTTCGAGGGGGTCCTCAAGATAACACCAAAAACGTACATACTCATACATACTAAAGCTCTTCTTCACAACCAACCACCCCAACCTGTCCCACCTCTGGCCAAAGCGTATTCACATAAACAATATAGTATGATATTAAGGTGATATTAAAATAATATAATATAATAATATAAATGATGACATAATTTCAATGTTTAAGTTAACTATTCCTTTAACTCTTTCCCTGCCATTGTTGGAATTTTCCCAGCTTTCCGTGTTTTCACTGTTATAAAGTCTTCTGAAAGATAATAGAATCTTAAGATCAAAACATATGCAATAAAGAAGCAGAAACATGCGATAAAAGCCCTGCTTGTGCACGCTGCATTCTTTGATTTTTTTTTACATTTTCTCCACTTTTTGTGCAAAATGCACTATTTTTATTAAACTTAACGACATTCAAGTATTGATGAAAAAAGAATGCATGAAGCTATTCCATATTGCATGTTCAGATATCCAACCAAATATTCTGGGGGCCATGCAATTGTTGTGAAAATTATCAAAAATGCTGGCGGTGGCGCTGTCAGTTCTGGATAAATTGTTTTATCGTGAGAATATGCACAGACACAATCTCCATAGAAAAATCCCTGGGGTATCCCACCAATTGTCGTTAAGACTGAAATCCAAAGAAACCAAAGCATGTGTTTCACTATAATTAAAATGCCTCAATTGTGACTGTGAATATTAATATTCAATTGGACGAATCCAGATACAAGAATGAAACGTTCTTCTTCAACATGAATATTTGAACCTTTGAATGAACTTCAAGAACACATGAAAGGCCATGCTGTGACCTTAGCGCATCTGATCACAGCCAGAGATGTCCTTAAAAGGAGAGTTTAGTCTAAAATTAAAATTCTATGACTTTCTTTATTCTTTAAAACACAAAAGATGACATTTTAAAGAATGAATGAGTGTCCTTACAATGAAAGACATTGGGGCCCGAAGCTGTTTTGACAACAACAAAAAAATATGATGTGAGAGTTTACATTCAAGGGTGAACTATATCCTTTAGATCTATAAATGCGGCTACTAAGAGCTTGTTAGTACAAGGTAACTATCAAACCATTCAACACATTTACAAACTAGATACAGAACCCAATCTTGGAAGTCCGTCAGAAATGCCTGCAGCTTCATTTTACTGACATCATTTAGAATTTCTTCTGACAAGTCTGGTATGCCTGGCCAAGTCAAAGAAAAGGGATCCAAAATTCTTCCAACGCTTCATGTTCAACATGAGCAGACATGAATAAAAGAGTTGCCTCCTATCAAACCATATACAGTTCTCTATAACAGTCATTATCATGCAAAGAGACGAGATGGTGCTAGAGGGTGACATAAGTATAGACACAAAATAATAGTGCTGGCATAGTCAAATGAATGAATTTATTACTGTAAGCCAGCCAAAATGTGTTTACGGCTATCATTTGACATTTTCTCTTTTTTTAAAGAAAAGTCTCTTATTGCTGTGATTTTTTTTCCGACGCGTTTTCATAATGAATCCTGAGAAATGCTTTTGGCCATCTCAAGAATCTTCTCTTTAATATTGCTTTCACTTATAGCTTTCTCCTTTCTCCGACGAAATGAATCACACCAATTCCTTGACGCTGAAAGCATCCTAATATCATGAAGGATAATTAAGTTCAAAGGAATAACAACAACTTTGTCTCAGTTTGAGGCGAGTTGCGTAACCACGTCTGGGCTGAAATCACACGAATGCCGAGCAGAATGACTGACCAATTTCACCTTGCTTTTACAACCACCTTTGATGTCCTGAGTGCTTGGCTCTTCAACAGCCAACATGGGTGTTAGCAAAAGAATCGAGCAGTGTGGAATGTGTTTAAGAGAACATGCTGAGACTGTCTTTTATATGTATGCCTCCAATTCAGTCACCCTAATGAAAGCAATTCAGTATGATTAGTTAAAGTTATCTCCCTTAATAGGGAGGACTTATCACCTTGATGGTGCACGCTAGACACAGAGGCTAATAGTAATCTATCCAACCTCACTGGCATACAGAACACCCTACCAGTGGGTTTATATATTGGGGTCTTTTATTTACTGAAACCATATCTAAGCAAAAAAAAAAAAAAAAAAAAAGTACAGCATAAATGTATTAATAACTGTATGCAAACAGGAATGATAATTGCATGTTCATGGTACCACATGTTTTATACCACATCTAAAAAGATGAAAGAACATATATTTACTTTTAAAATTAAATTAAAAATTTTAAATCCTGCCATTTACTCGCCCTTACCTGCACTATAAACGTTTTTTCAAACCTATATATACATATACGTTTTTATTTAATTTCTGATACGAACGTCTGTGCATGACTTCATTACTTTTGGAGCGCTGTCACTTGCAGTACACCACTGTCCGACCTGATGCATTTGTTTAAAAAAAAAAAAAGAAAGAAAACTTACTCAAACATGGAGCGAGAACTCTGCAAATATGAGATTCTCCATATTAATGGGGTTTCAAAACTTTCAATGCATAAAAAGTAATCTCAAATGTGGTTTCATCTGCCTATAGGAAGATAAGCCTGGACGAGGATAGCAGAGGTTTAGCTGGTCTGGGGATGTCATGCTCATTTGAATATATCAAATGTAAAGCCAGGTCTTATAATATATTCCAGAACACACAGCAAGACTGCACGAGATAAAGGCTGAAGGACAGTTGCTTCTGCCATGGCTGGAGGTTTTATGAGGACGCCTTGGCTCCTGTTAAAGCTAATGCCAGTCAAATGTTATCTCTAGGTGAATGAGACACTGTCCTTACGGGGACCCGCTAAGACCTGTCCAACAGGAGATGGTGATTATTTGAGAAGATGCCATTTCTAAATCCATGCTCCGTCAACTCTAGTTTGAAGAGAGTGGTATCCCTCCACTCAAGGTCATGTCAGTGGGAGAGCCAGCCGACATCTCTGTTAGATGGTGTTAGACAGCACTGAGAGCATGGGAGGATCAATAGAGAAAGCTGGAGCAGATGACAATCATGTGACAAAAGCCATAGCTGGAAAAAGATGCAAAATAACACAATGCAAACACTAGACTTGATAGTCAAGCTAACTAAGCAGGTCTATCATTACCATGCTTATACACAATGCATAATAAACATTTTCATTTTTGTCATTCAATTTTACACACTGCTTTCCTACTATGTCTGTACATCCCATTTAGACTCGACCACATTAATGAGTCTCTGCAAAACTGAATACATCCAGTAGTATTCCTGCACAACATGCACTCAAACTTCATCTGGAAATCGGATTACCGTTGTATCGTGGAGAGCATTTAGATTTGGACTTTTCATGTTTGGATAGCTATCAGATCAGTAAAATCACATCAAGCGACTAAATTTGTAAACAATGTCTAAAAATATGACTTTTTAAAAAATAAACAACAGCAAATAATTATAAATATAAAACAAAATAGTAATCATTCAATTTAATAACTTAAAGTTAACATGAATCAAATCAAATAGTATTGCAGAAATGATGCCGTTTTCAAACATTGACATACAGTTAGAGGTTGGCAAAATAGATACTCACAATATGTAAATCTAATCAAATCTGGCCTGCGTCATGTCTCATTACCTGCACTCTCTCCAATAAAAACACATGAACTAAAAGCCTATGGGGTCTGGGTGACGTCATTTCAGAGGCAGAGGAAGTTATGACGAAGGACAACCGTATATATTTGAAAAAAGATGTGCTCTGATGAACTGTGCATAGAAAGACCAGGAACATGTTCCGTATTAAGAAAGTAAATTGAATGTCAACATTAAGAGAATCACCACATCAACCAGATTAATACCTACAGGCATATGCAAATGTAAAGAGAGATACAAAACACTGCAAAACATCATTCTTCCCACAACAGGTCCAAAGCAGGCTCAAAACGATTTTTGCTTCTTGTTGTGTGACATCTTAGGACCTTTGGATGTGCAAGAGCTGTGTTTCACACTTTTTTGGTTCATGACAAATGACAAAAAACAACCTGCTTTTTGTCAGGTAGCTTGAACATCCCAATTAATGTGCTCCACTGAATTATATTTTCACCAGACTGTAGAACAGTTCAGTTGTCAAGGTAGTCCTGAAACTAGTCATGGAAATAACTGCTATAATCGGAACTCTAAACACCTCCTGGTAACTTAATTTGCATTTGGGGAGGTGTACACAAAATACACTGACAGTTTTGAAGGAAGGTGTTTGCATCCACTGCATTTTCTTTAAACACACTTCAAAAGACTTTATAATAAACACTGGTGCCTTTACTCAAGTAAAATACTTTTTACAAAATAAAAGTTGGCCAATGTCAGTGTTTTAATATTAGTTATATGTTTAGGTATGTTTTATGCTAACATTTCTTAGGTCAAATAAAGGAAAAACACAGTATATATTAGGTTATATTAAATGTAATATAATATATACATATATAACTTAATCCAAAACATATTTTATCTCATAATGTTTCTGTACATACTCCATGTGTGTATTACAACATGTTTATGAATAATTCATACTGAAATAAGAAATGCATTATTAAAAGCTACTTACAGAAATAAAATATCTAGTTAAGCCATGAAACGTCTCGGTTACGGATGTAGCCCTCGTTCCCTTTCGTTGTCACTCCGAGTTACGTCGGATGACGATGAATGGGGTTACCAGTCTAATCACGCCACCTTCACAGCTGTCTTCCAGTGCCCTGCGTAAGTCTGAGATCCCTGTCGTGAGACTAGCACGGACGAAGGACTCCTATTTAACACAGGAATACCAAGGTATAATACCAAGGGGGGCGGGGGTGGGGGGTGGGGGGGTGGGGGGGGCATAGAAAATACAGGAAAGTGGAAGTGATGGAAGCCACCACCGCTGGTGGTAGGGTACTCAAACCTGCCTCGTCCCGTGAGAGCTCGTCGGCTGCACAGTTCAGGACTCTGGGAATAAAAATGCCTCGAAGCGACCTCAGATGCTTCTGATAAGAGGAGGTGGCGGGCGAGTTGCGACATACGGCGGGAGCGTAGACCACCTTGATGGTTGATGTACGCTACAGTGGCGGTATTTTCTGACCGGACTAGTACGTGTTTACCCCTGAGCAACACCCAAAGTTTTTCTGAAACCCTCCACCTCCCCTAGTTCCACCTGTCTAGATATGCTATGGGGATTTATGCATTTCTATATATTCGGCAGCAGCATATTGCTCACATCAGATTTTCCATACTTGCCCTGCAGCATCATAGCAGACCTACTCCGCCAAGACCAAATACATTAACATTGCCATATTCATTAACATTCCAAAACTACTCCGAGAGTTGTCACGATTGAAATTGCACTTAATTTTAATTCTTTAAACTCTTTTTCAAAATATTACTCTGCATCCTGTTTGCTGCCTCAATTCAAATTCATGAATTGGCATTCTCAATACAGTCCTGATTGGTGCACAAACCGAATGTTTGCAAATCTTCAACACCTGTCAAAGCCAGGCAGATCAGACACTATTTAACTTCATCTCTGATGTGGATTTCCACACGAATTACCATCTGCATTAGAGACCTGCGCGTGCCTTGATCCGTGCAGTCCCGCTGTGTTGACTGCACCATGTGGCAGAGGACTCTGTGTGCTCTGACCCTCTCTGTGTTTACTGCACTTAACCATCTGGCTGCATCTGAGCAGCAAGGTCAGCTCTTAGACTCATTCAGACTTACATTCACTACCTTCACTGTGTGAAAAAAAAAAAAAAAAATTCACACAAGTTTGCACCAGTTTTACATGGTAAAACCAGAGAGATTGCTTCTTTTACACTATTTTTGTTGTTGTTGTAACAATGTACTATCACTTTTCATGAATTTAATGCATACTTGCTGTTTTAATTTCTTTCAAAAAAATAAAAATAATAATAATCCCAAACTTTTAAAGAGTTTTTCCTGTTTAAACCATCTTCTCTCTAATATCTCTGGACATATGCCGTGACTTTGTTGTCACATTTTCTAAGCTAATTACAAGAATAATGCAAATAATGCTAAGAATCTACAACAACTCTGAAGACTTAATTTAAAGTTAATCAGTCACAATATGAGGTAACAAACCATTGCACTCAAAAACACATAACCAGCACAGTGCTGAGTGAAAACCGCACTTCACTTCCAAAGGTTTAAAATTAGTCCTTGAAATGAACTGGTTCTGGACAATAAACCAAAATCTAATCAACCCTGCTATTCTCAAACAACGTGATTGAGTTTCCACCATCATATTTTGCACTGCTAGCAGGAGGGAGCTCAGGTAACCCTCCTCATTACATTAACAGACACAACCAGTCTGCCCTGTAACTTATACATTATGCAAAGTGACAAGCATATTTGTTTGGGGCACATGGGACTGATATGTGTGTAGACGAAATTGCACTCACTCAAGCCGAGACAGTATTTATAATTCATATCCTCTTGCTATTTTACACCAACAAAAGATGAATGAGATTTTAGTGCTTAGAATTAGATTAGGTCTAAAATCAACATTATAAGACTCATTTACTCCAGCAGAGAGGAAGGATTATTGGTGGTAGACAATTATATAATTGAAACAGCATTTTTATTTCTGCTCCATTAATGGTGGTGGGGTTTAGCCCATGCTAAAAACCTTAATTATCTTGTTGTCAGTAACAGCCCACAAGAAAGCAATAGATGAAGGGTCGATGTAAGCTCGTAAGCATTTTATGAATCACATAATACATATTTAAACATCCAAAATGTGCAGACACATATAGTGCAAAATATACATTCGTGCTAATAAATCTAAGTAACTGCTCTTATAAAAGCAGCAGGGTATGTACTGTTAAATCTAGAGCAGGCTAAGCTCACAGCTAAAGTCCCCCAAGCTATCATTAGCTTTTCACAGTTACATTCAAACTGGTAAAAATAATGATGAAAATGAAGAATACATGATTCTTAAATATTGTAATATGTAGTGGTCTCTAATAGTCCTGCAACGATTCACTCAAAGCTTGGTATTCAAGCTGAGAACATAATCCTGAAAAAGTAAAAGTGCAGCAGCTTCCAGCAGCTATAGACTGTCTATACACCCCAAGACTTTTCTTTCCTATATTGAAATATTTCCTATTGAAACATGTCACAGCTCTATAAAAAGCCGCTAGCCACTACTGGTGGATGGCAAAAATACACATTCTGGCAGGAGAACATGTTTTTCTATTGACAACCACTCAATTCTGTGTATTGTGACAAATATTATATAATAATATATGTTTAGTGCCTGACTCATTTTGAATTGCTTTTAAAATAATTTGAACTGACTTTTTTCTTACGAACCCCTGTCCATAAAAACACAAGATCAGTAGATTGCCAAAAAAAGCATGAGGATTTGGAATATTTAAATATTGAGGGTTTGAAAGTGAAGAATTTGAGACATAAATAATATAATTGTTATTTATAATGATCAAATAATGAATTATAATATTAATTATTATTATATTATCTCAGGGGTACTTCAAGTAAATATCTTACATCTAAGGAGTTGTTTAGAAAACCTTGGCTTCTAAATTAAGGATCTTGAGGATTTTTAGATAATTTAACAAAAATGTATTAATATAAGAAATATATTGCAGTGTTCATATTTCATAGAGGTGCTAAACAGTATGATTCACCATATCAATTATAGTGATTATAATTTATTTTTATGTAATCAGAATAAGTCAATTTTAAATTGATTATTATTTTTTGTTTATGTTTAGGATTTCGATCATTTAACCCTTTATGTAATGATGAATATTTTCATCAATTTGAATATAAAATCCAATAGCAGCCATAACACTTGACTAAAATTGCCAGTAAAACATATTCAAGTGACACGCTACCAGATAAACAATTTACCTCAGAGACTGATTCAAAACTGTCGAGTAATTATATGTCTGCAAATGGAAATGTGCTGAGTAGAAATTCGGACACCAACATTACGTTTCTGCTATGGCTGAAATTATGGTTCTTTCAAATTTGCCAGCACCATTTTAAGCCTAACAACCTGTTTATGGAAATCTGAGAACTGGGATGATTGCACAGTAATCTGAAATGTCTAGAATAAACATAACAACGGAAGAGTGGTAAAAGGAAGTGTTTCATTAGTGAAGAGTTTTATATATTACGCAATTATTATTAGATATTTTCAATCTAGTTATCAGTGCACTAGTGGTGTTGTCGCCTCAGCCCTCAGTTTCTACACTGGACCTTCGCCACTTTAATTTCTCCTTTAATAATTTTCTCCCCCTCACACGGGTAGATTATGGTCTAATTGGAAAACATTGGGCCGCATTCCATAAAGGTAGATTGTAGCCTGCTCTCAAAAACTCCCACTCACCCATGAAAATGATCCCGTGGGAATCTCGTACAAGACTTGTCCTTTAGTGCATCCACATTAAACCTGAGAACGAGTCTCCATCTGTGAGATTCTTTCAAGCACAAAATAATGAAAATGAGCCATCATCTCTACACCCCAGTGGAACCCACTGTCTCCAAGACCTTGTGCTCACGGACAATCCATCCTGGATCCAGCAACTTTCCCAGATTTCATTACTGGAGTAGATCGTGGATATCACCAGGGATCTAAAAGATCTCAACCCAGAAGCCAGTTATTAAGATTCTTGAAAGCCAAATCTAAATGAGCTTGAGGTTGGCCGGACGTAACTCTTGTTTTTTCCGCCTTTACGAGTCAATATGTGCAATGCTAAGATGAATAGCATACTACCAGGTTAAGATAACTTAAATATAGTTGAACATATTCAGGCAACGCCACAAGCAGTTGCAACTTCTCTCAGGGACAATACCAATGACAAAGTTGGTGTACAATAACCAATGTGTCCAATAAAAGGAGGAGGCACAATAACCAATGTGTCCAATAAAGGGAGGAGGCACTTCCAACTAGGCGCTCCAAATGATTTATGGACTGCAATCGTAGGTCCATGTTGGGAAATCAGGATTCCCTTGCCAAGAACATTGTGTTCTGGTTCAATACCAGCTGGGGACTGCATTACGGCCACTATCTCTTAAGCAAAAAAAAGAGATTGTGATTATGTACGTGAAGGTGCAGATGGCAGGACGGTAGATCCTTAGAATTACCCGTGTTTACAGGACACTTTCTACTAACCCAAAGCATTGCCAAAGATATGCCTGTTTCTATCGGAGAACAATTTTTGCAAGCTTTCAAAGCCTTTGCGTTGATCTTTTTTTCATTACACCTCAATGAAACCACAATGCATAAATCAGAGGGATGAAGGCTACTACAAAGGTCTTGAACCAGAAGGGCTGGCAGCAACAGAAAGAGAAAGAAAAGCCTTTTCTTTTCGCAAAGCCAAGCCTGTCATGCTTTTGGGCCACATTATGAATCCATTCCAGTGCTGAGAGAGAGAAAAAGGCGTTCTCGAACCGCTACAAACATAAACAAGCCAACTGCAGAGAAAACGAAGGCACGTTGTGGCCCTGAAGATAAAGTTAAATCAATCACGCCATTGGAAGCGTAATAGAAAAACAGTTTAGAGGTTTGGAATGATCACAGATGTCATGAGTTATTTTTCACTACGGTAGAACATTGTGTTGCCTTGGAAAAAAAGAGTGGAGATGTTTTGACGATAGAACAAGAGGGTGCTGATGAATGGAACACACAGGCGACAGCGAGAGATAGGCTTGAGAAAATGTCAAAGACCATATGGCATTTGAGATGTAGCCTTACTTCAATAGAAAGTTGCAACACTAATGTGTTGAGAATGCACCAGTCTAATCAAGAGATCATGCCATACAATGACTATTTTAAAGGGACAGTTCGCCACAAAATAAAAATACTGTTATCATTTACGCACCCTCATATCCTTCCAGAGTAACCTGTATTCTAAGGAACACAAAAGAAAATGTTTTAAGAATTTTTTTGGCATATAATGAAAGTCAAAGGGGTTCAAAACAACACTGGACCCCACTGGCTTTCACTGTATGGACAAAAAACAACAACAAATAACAGGCTTTTCCAGAAATTCTTTTTTTGTATTCCACAGAAGAAAAAAAAAGGTTTTGAGTAAACGATGACTGAATTTCCCTTTTCCATTTCCAGATGAACTATTCTTTTAAATTTGATAACTTTTATTCTTTCTAGCACAAAAACACTTCATTTTTATGTAAATTGGCTTATTACAGATATTTATAATAAATGATGCTCTTAGATTTGACCTTATTCTCACATTTCAGAGCTATTTGCTTCTTTTGTGTGTAATTAGCCTAGTACAATATGAAAAGCAGGAAATAAATAAAAATTGTAGCTGTTTTTGAACATATTCTAGAGATCGTGGCAGAACATTTATCAAATCATAACTAAATGTTGAAGAACAACAATATAACTGGACTTTTGAAAGGGTTATCTGAATCCTTGATTCTGACTGGTCAATCGTGGCATTCAGTGGTCAAATATTTCAACAAAAAAAAACTTTTCCAACTCAAATCGATATTTCATTGTTACAAAGCCTTGTAAAAAAGATTGATAATGTACAGTCAGTCATTCATTATTGCAACACATCCCCCTTCAAGACCCATTTGCTAAATCATAGCATAAACAAATTGGAATTCAGCTTTACATTTTTGGTGGTGTTTGCAACATGGTTTTCACAATTCTTTTAGTGAATCTGGAGCTAAGACAACACAAACAGCATGTCCAAATGAATAACGCATTCTTGGTGAATTTGTCCTCCGTTTCCTTTTCAGCTGTCAAGTTAAAATAGCACCATAAGACCATTGCTGCGACACTAATAGTCTAATCAACAATCCTCCCTACACACACACACACACACACACCTCCATCCTCTCTTACTGCGTTTCGGTGTGCAAATTCACTGATTGAATGATTAGCACTAAGAGGGACAGGCATCAGTTTATTGCAGATATAAGCAGTATATTAGAGAAACGGCTCATTAGAAATCTATTTAGTGTGCAGCTTTAATCATGAGAGTGACTCTTTAAATCTCTAACATGCGTTTCAGGACTTTTTCCAAAGCTATCGATTGAGATGTTGTATGCTAACCAAATTTGAGTTGATCACCTCATCTAATATTTTTTTCACTACTAAACAGGCAGGACTGATCAGATTTTAGCATCCAATTAACATGATGTAATATCATGCAAAAATGAATTTGATAGCTTCCTGTTAATATCTCATCATCAGATGCCACAAACAAAAGTTTTGATTTAAGTACGCAGGGATTCGTGCAGTTCATTTCTTGTGGGCTCTTTAATGGCTGTGGATATTGATCCATAAGTGCGGTCCATCGCTGTAAGTGCTAATTTGCATCGTCTTTCAAAAAGACGGAGGATGGATTCAAATTCACCAGTTCACTTAATAAATTAACCAATTATTTTCTGTTTGTCATATGGTAACCGTAGACTGTAAACCACCAAGGTATTTGTGACATGATTTATTGTAAGCCTTGATTAGCTGGCTAAGTAAGAAAGATGTGCAGAACACAGAGACATTCATTCAATCACCTGTGGCCAGCAGGAGGCCCTCAAACGTCTGGTGCCCCAAGCTTTTCAGTGGTTTGCGTGATGGTTGCAAAACAAACAAACAAATAAACAAAAACATAATTTTCGCCAAACATGTAATATAGATATTAATATGATTAACTATTTCTCTTTTTTTCATTCATTGTCCACTTTTACATTTTTTGTTTTATTTTTCAAAATCCTAAAAGCTTCTGTTTACGTCCAGGTTTGAGTTAGAAAGCCAGATTTAGCTTTTTAAGGGCTTTCAGCTATTTGATATATATATATATATATATATATATATATATATATATATATATATATATATATATATATTATAAATAAATAAATGTGCAAAACAGATACATCTAATACGCACCTTGCTACACAAAATAACAGCTTTGACTTTAAGGGTACGTTTACACGACAACGATATGCTTAAAATGGGGACGTCTTTCCTTTGAGTTTTCCGTGTACAGACGACACCACTGTCAAAATGATCCCCATTCACACTGATCCGCGAAAACGACTGAAAATGCTGTATTCTGCTGCCTATAGATTGAACACTTAATACGCATGTGCATGACATCATCGTCTTCAGAATTTCATGTTTTTGTTGTTTAGACAGAGACCGTTTTCCAAAACTTTCATTTTGAAACCCGTTTTCAAAAGGTTGCGTCTTCAGGCACCCAAAATTGCCGTTGTCGTGTAAATAAATGGCTAAAACGCATACAAAGTTGTACGTTTTTAGTAGAAAACGGTGTTGCGTAATCCATATTACTCTATTTTTAACTTATGAGGTACGTCTTACTGCAGCAAACCAACAGCAACAGTGCTAGCTATATGTTGACTAAACAGAAGACGATTTAAAAAGAATAAAAATACAAGAAAAAAAAGATGCCAATTCAGTCCCACTTTAGATCTCACTATTAACTAACTATTATTATGACTTTTGCCTCAATACCAATGCCTCAAAAAAGGTAGTTGTTAACTTTAGGTATTGGGTAGGATTAAGGGATGTAGAATAAGGTAATGCATAATAAGGCATTAATATGTGCTTCATAGGTACTGCAATAATATGCATACTAATAAGCAATTAGTTAATGGTGAGAATTGGACCCTAATTTAAAGTGTAACCGCCAATTCTTATAGACAGCCCGAGAATGCTTAGCCTAATTTAGGGGTGTATCTAATGCATTTTGTTTGTTCGAGCTCTATGTGTAATATTTCATTTATTTGCAACTTGTGTTTTTAGAAAAAAAAGTAGTCACAGTCATATAATTAGAATTAATACGCTCACTGTTGAGCATCATAAGATGGAGTCTATACTATTCCATTCAATCACATTATTTAACTATTTAAGTATCAATGCACATTAATTGGGATCACAGCTTTTTTGCTGAATGCAGTAACTGTAATAAGCCAAGCAAAGACAAAAGTAAGCATTTTCACTTGTGATGGAATATAATGCATTTCTTTTTTATTGCAATCTTACAAAGAGTTCTTCAAACCCTAAATGATGGAGTGTGTAGTTTTTCATTTCTTAAACAACCATGTAGGAAGACACATCATGGCCATATTCCAGGGTGAAAATGTCAAGATTCATCAGTATCAGATAGTGAAAGAATGGTTGGGAGGGAGCATGAATAATCGTAATAGTGAATAGCACATAACAGGCCCAATATTGGTGTAAAAATAGAATAATATGCGTCACACGACTAAACATGCATCATCGTTTTCATATACATTTATTTTCACATTCCACACTAAAATGCAAAAACTGCCCATGCGGGAGAGCATTTAAAAAAAAAAAAAAATTGCAGGACAAAAACATTGTCTCAGAGTGGACGAAAGGCCAAAACGGAGAGAAAAAGGTGAGTTTTTAAACCAAAACTTATTAGTGTGGACAAGGCAACCCACTGGCTAATCGATTTTGAAAACATGGTTTGCTCATCCCTAATGGCTACTTTATCAGTGAAGAAAAGAAAAAAGTACCAGTAAAGCAAATCATGACCAGACTAGCATCAGTCTACTTTGCTGAATGGATTCTGTAATTCAACCCATGATGATGGTGGAATTCACCTCCACGGATATGGATTCTATCTCGATAAAGCATGTCAAATAGAGGCTCAGTGTCTTCATCACACACCACGCTGATTGATTTGGACATTTGGAGCTGAGTGGTAACATGGGGGAATCTCTGAAATGAATGAAGCCTCCCTTTTGCAATGGTACATTAAGCTATTTGCGGCAAGAGATGAAAAAAGTTAATAAGAGACTAGCAGTTTTCCAACTGTTTCCTGTGGGATTTTTCTAAATTACATCCCTGTCGCTCCGCAGTGGAGTGAAGCTCAGAAATTTCATTCAGAGTTAATGTGATGTTAATACCTGTGCTGAAGATGACTGCATTACAAAAAGGTTGGGCGAATTAACCTACTCATAAAAATAGCACGCAGGTCCACACATATCCATTCCGATCCCCTGAAACGTGGCTAAGCTCGATGAGTCGTTTTGACTGGAATGACATTTTGACTGGCCCGACATTTTGACTGGCACGACATTTTGACTGGTACATACTTGATTTTGTACATTGGAGAGGGGCATAGGGAATGTGCTTTGTAAATGCTTTAGATCAAACTTGTCAGAACTCTTAACACAAACAGAACAATACAAATCAGTGTCATGCAGTTTGTGACAAGTACACTGGGATTACATTATGATTGGCCTTTGTTTGTTATACATCTAAAACACGCATAAAGTTTAAAAAGGGTCAGAGAAATCCCAGCCACAAAGGACATTTCAGTAACAGTTTTCATGTTCCAGTAAGTTCACCAGAAATGGAGGACTGAAACATTTATGAGTGTATGTTGTTGAACTTGAATGTTGAATTAAGATGCAGAGTGATTCATACTGCTGTATCATATACAACACCATGGATGAGAGTCAACTAGCCAACAGCCATTTCCAACAAACACAAAATACTATAGTATCTGCTTCTGGACAGAACCTTTCAGATTGATTGCTTAAAAAAATATTTCCTTAAAAGCAATAAAACAAATGCACTACATCCATTTCTTAACATTTTTTAAAGTTATTTCCATTTGCCAAGTTTAATAACAAAAATAAACATTTTAAGTTTGCAACTTAACTTCGTTTCTACTCATAATGCACTGAATAAAATTGTAAATTAAACAGGAAACTTTATAATCCTCTTAACATACATTATTTGCACTGACAATAATTAAGAAAGTCTTTCTTAAAAAATTCCAAAGGCACACTTCCGGCTGTCACTGCCGGCTACGCATCCCAAAGATGAGCCGGTAAACTCTATAAAGGTTGAAATGAGCCTCGCAAGCCTCTGAATAGTTGTTAGAGCGAAATCATTAGGCTTGAGGGAGAAATTTGCATGCAAATCTTAGAACCATTCTGTGCGTATATCCTTCAACATGAACTTTACTTATGGACCCCTGAAGCAAGAGAGGCCATTGTGTGTGAGGAGTTACAAGTTCTTCCGAATTTAATGGCCATACAAAACCAGAATTATGGCGAATATGGTTATAAATTCAAAACCAAATATGTTGCAAGACCTCAAAAGCATTTTAGAACAGTAAATCCACTCGAGCCCGCAGCTGTAAACTTGATTATGGTGCCATGGTTCTTTCCCCATACTTCACTAGTGCCATGCTAGTTTACTAGACCATTTCTACGCACGATAATTCCAATTAATTTGTTTTGTTCTGCATTGCACTCCCAGATATCAGGGAACATTTTGCAACCATCTAAAAATGCAATGTAAAACCTGTCCTATTGTAGTACTATTGTTTAGGAAGAACAATGGCAAGCCTTTATCCAGTTCCTTTTCTTCCTCACGACCATAAATCAAACCTTCCTTTTCAGAAAGGATGAAACCACAGTAATCTCAAAGGATGAACACGTGAAAATATACCACTGGCAGAGGACAATTCCAAAGCCTTCCCAAAGGAAAGAAATTGTGTTACATCTCAAAAAATTTGCTGTTTTTGTTCGGTTCACCGTAAGGCCTGAATTATTAATGGATAACGAATACTATTATTTGGATGAATAAAAATATGACGTGGGTTAATATTTATAAAGCTGCCAATAAGCTATGTTTCTCTAACGTACTGTGGCATTAACCGCTCGCAATATTTTTAGCACGAAGGGAAGAGGAGAATGATGAAAGTACTTTTCGGATGAAAACTGTACGGAACAATAATTCCATTCCCTCTTGCTCTAAGCATTGACAGTGAGGGCTTTGATTTATTCATGAACCTTGCGCATACTGCCAAGAAGCATTAAATCAGAGCATGTGACTGAAAGAGACGGTGTGTGTGTGTGTTTGTGTGTGTGTTTGTGTGTGTGTGGGGGGGGGGTCGCCAAAAAAAAAGTTGCTGAGAAAAGCAAATTACAGGTTCAAAACAAATCAAACCAAGGTGTGGACACCACATGTCTGGCACCCTCTCCATAACTCTACTGGAAAAACTATTTGTCTCAACATGAACCAATTAAAGCATTGCCCTCTTCAAAACTCACCTTGGGAAATGCTTTGGAGAGTGCCAATCTTTGTTCCAGCAGAAATAGAAACGCCTTTCTTCGAAGAAAGGGCTGCGTATTAAGGTCTTTCATCATCATGTTGAGCTTGTCTACCAAGCAATAATAACTTGTGTTTTCAGAGGTGTATTTGAATATTTTGGCTTTTGAGCCAGCAGAAGCACATCTCCTGCTAAACTAGCCATATTGCCCTCTCAACTACCTTCAAACGTCCTCTTTAAGCATATCATATCAGCGCCCATGGGAAATGCTTGCTAAATGTCACATAACATGCATATCTGGGTCCACGTCTATACACACATGCTGGATCTAATACATCATTTTCTATCTTAACCTTGTAACGACTGACATGAAATAGTAATACTTTTAACCTTAAGACAAAAAAAAAAAAAAAAAAAAAAATATATATATATATATATATATATATATCAGTTAGTTTTGTTGATACATCAGGCTTTTATGGCTCATATGGTATGATATAGTGAGAATATGGAGCTCATACTTCAGAAGAAAAACCAAACCAAACCAAATTTATTCAGAGGAAAAAAGCTAGCAAAAATATTTAATTTGGTGCAATTACTGATATTTATATGGTGGCCAATAAGTAAGGTGAAATTCTTATAGCTTTTAAAATGAATCAATGACATCTTTATAACATTATAGCAGACTAATTATTTAAATGCATACATTTCAATTGTAACTATTATCTTCGAATAATGAAAAGCTGTTTTATATTAAAGTTCTGTAGTTATTATTGTGAGTGGCAGAAAATATAATGCAATGCCATATATTGATGATTGAGAGAGGTACAAATAAACTTTAACATGATTTTTCTAAAAAAAATATATGTATGCATAATTAAATAAAACGTTTTAAAAAAAGTTCCTTCAGTCCACTAAGTGTTGATTCATCTTGAAATATTAATAAAAATGTAAAAGTTATTCTTATGCGTATACTTTATAAAAATCATTAAAGATTTTACGGCAGACCACAACCTGAAGGGATATGTTTTTAGAATTATAAAAAATAAACTATCAATCAGATGACAGAAGGCATTTAGTAAATTTTGTACAACAGGTTTTTGATGTTGATAATTTAGAAGCCATTGAAATGTTTGAATCAAATACGCTTTAAAGGGTTGATATATTCAAGACACCTGCTACATCTAGCTGATTGTAAACAGTGTAATTTACACAATCACTGACTCCTACATTTTAACATTTAAGGATCCTGCGTAACATTGTTGTAGCAATGTTCAGAGAAGGAGGCGGGAACCGGCGAACAATCAAAATATAGTTTATTTAAAATAAAACAAACAAACGAAAATACCGCCAGCAGCCCCTCGCGGACGACTGCTGGCTAAAGTAAAATACAGATACAAAAACAAAACAACTAAAATACAGGCCTGTTCCTCTCTCGATCATCAACGTCGTCGCTCCTCCTTTATGCTTCCGCTCCTCCGTGAGAGATGCGAGACCGGTGTGCTTCACAGGTGTTGCTCATTAGCAATCGCACCACCGGCCTCGCGCCGTCCTGTCCGCCACATACCCCCATCGCCCCTCACAGGCCGGGGGGTACCCACGAGCCTGTGCCTACTCCCCCCCCCCCGGCGGCGGCGATCCCTGGGGAGTATGGACAGACAAACCGAGGGAAACGGAGACGGAAGCATGAGGAGCGACAGATCGAGAGAGGGGAGAGAGGAAAAAAAAAATTGGTCCGGTTCCCACAACGCGCTGCCATCTGGTCCCCCACCAGCTAGGCGATCTCCTCCGCGGTGCCTGGCGGTGACGCTGGGTAGCCCTCGGTGGACGGCTCGACGCTCCTCCGCCGCCCGGTGGACGGCGACGGCTCCTCGGGTGCCTTGGGCAGACGGTAGGAGTCCCCCGCTCCCTGCTCCTCCCCTTCGCTGGTGGACGGCAGCAGGCTCCGGCCCACGGCGAGCGACGGCGACTCCTCCTCTCCCTCCCGGATGGCAGCCGCCCCTCCAATACCCAGGCGGCCGGCAGCGAGCTCGACCGTCCCACCGGCAACTCACTCCAGCGCACCGCCTCGAGCGTCCGTGGCCGCGAGTCCCCCGCTCCCTGCTCCTCCCCTCGCTCGGCGGATGGCAGCAGGCTCCGGCCCACGGCGAGCGGCGGCGACTCGCACACCATGCTCGATGGCACCGCGGATTCCCCACATCGGCGAGGAATCTCTGACAGCGCGTTCCTCCCTCTTCCCGGGTTTCGGCACCAGTGTAGCAATGTTCAGGGAAGAAGGAGGCGGGAACCGGCAAACAATAAAAATATAGTTTATTTAAAATAAAACAAACAAACGAAAATACCGCCAGCAGCCCCTCGCGGACGACTGCTGGCTACCGAAAATAAATATAACTGCCAGCAGCCCCTCGCGGACGACTGCTGGCTACCGAAAATAAATATAACTGCCAGCAGCCCCTCGCGGACGACTGCTTGCTAAAGTAAAATACAGATACAAAAACAAAACACAACTAAAATACAGGCCTGTTCCTCTCTCGATCATCAACGTCGTTGCTCCTCCTTTATGCTTCCGCTCCTCCGTGAGAGATGCGAGACCGGTGTGCTTCACAGGTGTTGCTCATTAGCAATCGCACCACCGGCCTCGCGCCGTTCTCTCACGTCCCTTCGGCCGTCCTGTTCGCCACAATTGTGTGCATGCGTCATCTATCACTAAGGCCGTATTTACACTGCAGGTCTTGATGCCTAATTCCGATTTGTTGACTATATGCAATTTTTTTTTTTGAAAACCAGCTTATATCTTTTATATCCGGAAATGCTCAGGCTGAAAAGGAAGTAAAAATGGAGCGATTTGCAATGAATGCAGACAAAACGATAATGCAAAGCTTTTGCTTTCTGCACCATCTTTAAAGGCCAGCACAACATTGAGCCTTCGTTCTCCATTGCGTCATTGAGTCCCGTGATCGCGCTCTGTGTTCACCCGAGTTGACGTCATTCGCCACCGTCGCTTTTCCAATGACGTACGACTCGAATTGATGGGAACATTTTGCTTACATGGCGTGTATCCAAATCATATCAGATTTATTTCCACATATGAATGAGGACTGAAACCGATCTAAGAATATCGGAATCAATGTGCTTTTTTCCTGCTTACATGTTCGAGGGTCATATTTGATCAGTGCCACATAAGAGGGGAAAAGATTCGGAATTGGGTCACCTGAATCATGTTATGTGAATGCGGTCTAAGATGACTATCACATTGCTGGAGACTAGGACCTGATAAGTCAATGCAACAGCTGGAGTGGCTTGTAATCTACACAGAAGAAAGAAAGAAAGACGAGCAGAAAAACTACAGAAACGGTAAAATCAAAATAAAGTTTTGGTAATTTAACTCTTTATTCTGTGCAGGCTTCTCAGGTGATAAATAAAACCAGTCTATGGCTGCAAGTCGCCTACCAATATTTCAGACGAACAATTTTACATATCGAGCTTCATTTTTGGTCACAGTGAAGTGCGTCCACACTGTTGACTACCTGTTGTAGTTTACTGTATCTCCATTTTGTGTATGAAATATACACTGAGAAGCGCTAAATAAATGTCACTTTCAGTGAAAGATATCGGCCATCCAAAACTACTTCACTTCATTATGAAACTATTTAGTTCTATTCAGACAAATATTTTGAATTTGCCGAAACTAAAAAAAAAAAAAAAAAAAAAAAAAAAAACAACTACAGAGCTAAAATCTCATCCTAATTCCACACTTTTGACCAATGAACTTTTAAGACCAGTCATTCATTCACAGACCTTTCACACCAAGAACATCAGCTTTCATGATAACAAATTAGCGTCCACACCAATAAACAATAACAGTCTGGCACGCTACAGTTATGTCGTCTGCCGCTTTAAATGCTTCAGCTCTTTAATGTTGGGTGGTGCTGATTGACTGAATGTTTTTAACATTATTTTGATTTTGATTATGTTTTTATAATTCATCCGCAGAAAAAAAAGTTCTGAAAGTGACTCAGAACATGTTAGAACATGAACTTGTTTTGTTAGTTGTGGTGTGGACTTTGCTATTCTCATAGGAAGATTATTATTTTACTTTATAGTCATAGTTATTGTTATAGATATTGTCCTTGATGTGAACAGGCCTTTAGGACTGAGCATAACTAGAGAAATGTATATTCATCACCTCAGAAATCACTGTACTGTAGTGATTTTACAATGATTGTACCGGAAATTACAAGTTGTTTTTAAATTCTAGTATTTTTCCAGTTTTCCATGCCATAAAAAAACACTAAATAAGAACGTTAATTTATATTTAAAAAAGTTCACAGTTTTTGTAATATGAATAAAGTATAAACCTACAACCTTGGAATAGGTGTTAGATTTTCAGTGCAACACAATTTCACTGTATATTTTCAAGCATGTCTTATGCATGACTATAGAGTCGGATCAGCTCACTATATCAATAGTCAACAGAAGGAAGCCAGTGTAGTGCATGCTCAGTTTAACATCACAGCTTTGGTAAGCGTGTGTGTGGAGGCTGATATGTTAAGAGTTATCTCTCTGGAAAGTTGCTTTATTAGCAGATGCTAGCAGAAGGTTATACACTCAACACCATCTGGAGACATGGCAAGGGAAGCTGCTGTACTTCAATAATCTACCATACAGAATGACATCAGACATACAGAAAAAGCAAGTGCGCACACTCCCTTGTTCTATTCATTATTTATTCAGCTTCTGGTATTTATACTCCTGGGAATCTCAAGTATTCTCCCAGAAGTATTCAGAGCTAAAATTTTAAGGGAGGCCAAGATGAAGGATGCTCTAAGAAGGATACGTTTTAGAATAAAATCACATCTGGCTTTTTTTTTTTTATTACATAAATGGATAACAGCTGGTATCATCCGAATCAGCAGGTTCTCTTATTTAATTTGATACAAAACATCCAAGCGTTTCACATAACTAGGATTATAATAGCTGACGGGGAGAGATGTAGCACTTTTCAATACAAGCAATGGGACAGTAAATACAAACCTTTTGTAATATGATCACATACACATCTGTGATGTTCTTATGTTTACATAGACACAAAGCTACAGATGTGTTACTCTATGGTCAGACTTACAAGTAACCACTGCAATCACCCTAACATTCAATAACAAGGTGTAACAACCCACCTGATCTCATAAAGCAGACCATTATAATCCAAAAAGAAATTGGGGTTCACACAGGACGTGTTCCGTCTGCTCTACTTTTTGTTCATAGCCAGACGTCTCTGGAAGGTGCTTCGCGTCTCGCGGTTTTAGATAGATAGTTCACCATTCTTTTTTTTACCATATTGTGAAAGTGCGTAGAATGAGGATGCAATTCAGCGCGTGTTCCAATTAAAGTAATACTGGTTTAGAACGACGCGAGATTGAGTAAACGATAACAGAAATCTAATTCTGGGGTGGTCTGTCCCTTTAAGATAGTAGAACTGTAAAAACAGTTCAACTTTTAAACACCCGTATTGGGAACGTTGCGCGCCGTCGTGCTGCAAGAACGCGCCGTGTGTGACGCATCCAATGCCGGATACACGCGCGCACAGCACTGTCACATTATTTTAGAATACCATATCGAACAAAACTTAGGAAAAACTCGGCCATGCATGATTCATAATTCGAGATCGTTAAATCAACGATATAAGCCATATAGAGTAACGTGAGGAACATAAGTGTCCTTCAGGTAGGCTAAGTGATTCGCAGTAGAACTAATACAAATGCACAAGACGCCTGGCGTGCTTTGGCGCGTCCCTCTATTCCCGCACCATACAACATAACCAATCAGTTAGACGCTTTTTTTCTTCTTCAAATATTTAGATGTACTAATCATATCATTTATCTCTGGATAAACACATTGCACCGATGAAAGCGGGTCGTCTTACCTTACCACAAGCTCGGTTCCAGTAAAGGCAGTGAACGGAGACAGTGGGGAGAGATGTGGTCTGCTGGAGACACAGTGAGGTCTGCTGTCCGAACTGTTGCCTGTCTCCTCTCAAAGCGCATGTAAGCTATTCTTAACTGAACGAAACCCCTCCCCTGCTTCACACATTATATTTTCTGCTACATTGTATTTGGGAAAGGATTCATTTGTCCGAATCCATGCTTAAATGAACTACCTGTGCTGTCGAGATGTTTTGGTAGTCTAGCCACCCATGTTTTTGCCAGCCATCTGTCAAGGCTGCAGTGTCAAAATATGGCACGAGGTCAGTGTTTTGCAGCAAAAAAATCTTTCTGAAAATAGGCTTATTTCAGTCATAGCAGGTTAAACTGTATAATATCTGTGTGCATTAGTGGCTCCTTAAATGCATAAACTTTGCCCAAGTAGCCTAATAAAACATTAAGAGGCTGTCATTTGGCAAACACCACCACACCATTTTTTGCAGTTGCTTAAGGTGTAATAATAACGTAGACATGTGAACATTTTATTAGATTAGATTTTTTTTTTCAGATTAGGCTACTATGCCTACTGTGTACTGTTTGAGGTCAGTAAGATTTGTTTCTTACAAAGAAAAAAAAACTTTCATTGTTTGGGTGAACTAACCCTTTAAACTTTCTATTCATCAAAGAAAAAAAAAACATTGATAACAGCAAGAAGAAATATGTTTTGGGCACCAAATCAGCATATCATTATTTCTGAAGGATCACGTGACTGAAAATTCAGCTTTGCGATAAGTATACATTTAAAATAGGAAAAAAAAAATAATGCAGCCTTGGTGAGCAATAAGAGACTCCTTAAAAAAAAAAAACATTAAAAAACATATTGCCGACCCAAAACTTTCAAATGTGTATATGAAAAGTATAGATTATTATTATTAGTAGTAGTATATAACATAACTCATAATAATATTACTGGGTGACATAATATTTAAATACAATATGTCTTTGCCCTTTATAACAAAATAATCAAACCAAGTGACAATTATTTTAAAGAAAAATATCACAAACATGCTTTCAAGCAGAACATTTCACTTGTGTGAACTGACTTTAGACATCCACTAAAAATCACCTTAGGACCATTGGTTAAAAGTAACTGCAAAAGTTAGTTGTGTGAAAATGTTTATCATCAATTGTAATAACATTAAGACATTAGGTCTGACTTAAGTAAATGTCCAAATCATTTTGGGGTCACTGTAAATTCATATAGGCTAGTCTATATTTTGTTTCAAATGTAATATACATTTTAAATTAAATGTATTTATACTGATCTGTTCATTGCCCATGTTCCTCACTTACAGATGAGTCATTTTAGTGTTATCTAATATAAACTAATAGGCCTGTATTTGAAAGGAGTCCTAACTTTGCTGCTCACATCCCACAAGACCAACTGCTGATATTCCTTGAAAAGACTCTTGAAAAGAAGTTACTACGCAGTCTGGCTTCCTCGTTGTCTTTCAATTCCAACCATCATTAGCAACAAACTCTCACAGTCAGATATAAATTTCTCTTTAGTACTTTTCAATCCTCCTAGCAGGAAAAGATCTGGCATGAGGGTATTTGTCTCTTTTTTTTTTTACTTTCTTCCACCGTAATTGTGACCTTTTCTGATGGGTTCTGTACCCTTTCCTGCAGACAGATGAGGACCCTTGCAATCTCCCAAACGTGTGGAAGCAAGCAGATGGCCGACTAATTCTTGTGTGTGTGTGTGTGTGTGTGTGTGTGTGTGTGTGTGTGTGTGTGTGTGTGTGTGTGTGTGTGTGTGTGTGTGTGTGTGTGTTTGCTACAAAGGCACACAAGGTATAAAAGCACATAAAAGTAATATTAACATAACAGATTATAACCTGAAGGGACATGTATGCAAAGAACTGTCCTCAGGAGGGTATCACTTGAGCCATGACTGTTCACATATCAATACTCCAAGTTCCCCAGCGAAAAAACCAGCAACGGAAATAGAAAGGATATGGCAAGGATACCACAAAGCTCGATTTCATTATCTACAGGGAAAGACGAGAGAAAGAGAGAGAGTGTCAAGAGTTCCAGGAATATAAACTACACCCAGGACAAATATACAGCTATCAGACACGTTCATACAATTAAGATATTCGTTTCATGTAATTACCACAAATTCCGGTGGGACACCGAGCGTTACACAATGAAGTTCCTGATACTGCTGAAGCTTGCAGATGAATGACTGGCTCAGGAGTGTTATATGATTCTGAAGGTTGAGGTTGAAAGTGACTTTTACACAGACTATGATGGTAGGGTGTTGATTCGGCACATTTTTTCACTTCGCTATGATGTTTATCTGGCCTTTACTAAAAATGACAGCTGGAGGTGGGTGGATATGAACTGACTGGTCAGTGGGCGATTTTGTAGCGCTTTTGACCGAAGGTCTACATTTTAATAACCAACTGGGACTCGTTTTACTGTTCGCCACTGGGTTTACAGAGTTGTACAAAGTGCTTTATGGGAGACAATGGATGGTTTTTATTTTGAATATTCAACTCATAAATGTCTAAATAGTGCCATAGAGTAACACCAAGATTTATCAACATGATAAAGAAACAACATTTTTAAGAAATGAATCCTTTTATTTAGCAAGGATGGATTAAATTGACCAAAAGTGACAGTAAAGACATTTATAATGTTACAAAATATTTCTATTTCAAATTAATAGTATTCTTTTTTTTTATCAAAGAATCTTATAAATTGTCAGAGTGACCATAAGAGATTTTAAAATACATTTTACTAAAGCTTACTGACCCCAAACCTTTGAAAAGTAGTGTATTATGCCAAGTCTTCTGAAGCCATACTATTGTCACAAATTGGTCTACAATTAATGACGAAAAGAAAAAATCATAGAGTAACTTTAGTGAAAAAATGCTAAAATTTGCTAAATATATTTGAAATACATTTATTTTATGCTGAGTATACTACAAATACATTTACATATTATGTACTTAATATAAATACCCTGTACTTGTACTTTTGTTATACTTAAAGTCTGCTAAATCATAACAACTAATTTTGTACTTAATGTACTTTAGATATCCGGAAATAGTCCTGAGGTCCAAATAAAGATATACTTTAGTAAATTTGATTGTGCTAAAGTGGAACTATTGCAAATATACTTTATGTACACTTTAAAATCTTGCATTTAAAGAGTGATATTAGACAGAGATTATACTATCCTTACTAATAGTGATATTAAACACATTTTAAGGCTTAAAAAAAGAAATATGCATTGTACAATAAAGAAGTACTCCAAATAATGATTATCTTTATATCTGTAAGTGTCAGTAAAAATGTTAATGGACTTGTAGTATACTTAGTATGAAATAAATGTATTTTAAATACATTTTGGTGTAGGTTTTTATTTTCCTCTAGGGTAATTATTCAACAAAAAAGAGCGCTTAGAAGTAACGGTGCGTACTTAAACACAACCAACACCAGACAACGAGGAACTGAAAATAAAAGGCATACACAAGATAACTATCCGAAATCGCATGCTTCCCTACTATATAGTAGGCAAAAAACAGTATCCGAAAAAAGATTTATGTCCAAATTCACAGTACTCAAAAAAAAAAAAAAATACCCGGATGACCAAATACTTCTGGCGAGATTCTAAAGTTGTAAGCCTTTTTTTTTTAAGGCTTACAAAGATCATTACTGCATTGTCGCTCCGTACTCCAATTAGTGCATTCACTTTTTTAAAGTGCCATATTACCATCCCTTTGTTCTCCTGTAGCTCATTTACACTCAGTATAGCACAGACACATATAGAGTCATGTGTCCTGTCATCAAACTCCCCTACGTGTTGCTTGGCAAACACACTGACACAATCATTCTCTCCTGAGAAAAAGGGCCTTGGTTAAAAAGTAAAAAAAGACTGACCTTTTCTTTGCCTAATGTGACAAGATACATCCTTGTATAAATGTCACAGTATATCATACAGCTCCAGATATGACTTTGAGCATCGGCTTTATACGCATACTACTTTTAAAGCAATTAGCAATGGCTTAAACCAGTGGTTCTCAAACTTCCAGATCATTGTTGTCAACACCGAGTAACAATAACTTACTAGGCTTTCCAGCATTGTTCAACTACACAAGCTTAAGGACTGTATGAGAGACATTTTGAATAAAATCAATATTCCTGTTCTTTAAATGAATGTGTGAAAAACTAATCTGTCCTAGTGTGGCCAAACAGAAAGAATTGCAATATCTGCATTAATGTTAATATACAATTTTGGCTGAAATTCCTTTAATTAAAACCCATAATCACTAAATATTTCATATTTTGGGGCAGTGTAGTTTATTGAAATTCTACCTTCTAAAAGCAATTGAAACTCTGTCAAGCTGGGTAATTCATGCTCAAAGCTGAATTCAGTCGCTTATTTTGAGAGTAAGTGGAATATTATCCTTTTTGTCTGGATAGCTGGTTTTAATAGGCATGCGGAACACAACTGTGTCACATGGACATCTTGAGCTCTATTCAAATGAATTGCATTGCTGAAGTAAGAATTTAGTCTGTGCATTAGTCTAAAACACATAATAAATATACCATTCAAAGGTTTTTGATCTGTTTTTGATCTGTAAATTGTTTTCATGTTTTACAAAAATACAGTAAAACAGTAATATTGTGAAATAGTATTACAATTTAAAAGAACAGTTTTAAATCCATTTATTTATTTATTTTTCTTTTTTTTATTTCATATATTTTAAAATGTAATTTATTCCTGTGGTGAAAGCTGAATCATTCTGATATGCTGATTTGCTGCTCAAGAAACATTTCTTATTATTGCCAAAGTAGAAAGCAGTTGTTCTGCTTTAATAATTTTTTATGCAATCCTTTTTTTGTCAATCACATCAGTTTTTGCTGGTTTTATGTGCATACAGAACACAAGTGTGGTGAATTCCTATTCAAGGAATGTGATTCCTATTCAAATCATTGCAATGTAATGCAAAGTATTAAAGTCTAGGACACATTGTATAATTGATATAGATCAAATTGAATATTTATCGGAAAATAAAACATGGAAAAATAAAAATGCCAATTTAAATTATGTATACTGTAATTTGTGCATGGACAAACATTTGTAAATTGTAATATCCATGTGTCATGTCCAGTTTGAGAACCGCTGGCCTTTAGTAGCCTGCCATCACATATAAAGTATGAGCATGGTTAAGATTTATTGCTAGAGACACTGCTTTCCACTTACCTGCTGCCAGGGAGATATTGAAGGAGATGGACTGGACTGTGTGGATACCACACAGCAATTCACATTCAGAGTTCCTGCCTGTCTTTTTATGTTTGAGTGCATGAGAGTGAGTATGTGTCTTCCTAGATAAAACAGCCCAAAAGCTTACTGTCTCTAGCCATTTCTTTGATGTCATTGAACAAGTGAATGCATAGCGAAAGGACGCTTCACTTGTCCTAGTCAAAAGGGAACTGAACAGGTTACAGTGGCAGCAATACAATAACCATTATATAAGTGGTATTTTGCTACACGGAAGTATGTTTTTTTAAGACTTCCAATTCACTATAGGGAAATAACGAGAGGAATGACAATAGCTATGTTTCCTTCCACAGTTGCAAATTTAACTTGTGCGCAAAATTGGAATATAGCATAAAACATTTGCAAATAAAGCATCCAAAAAAACTTTAGTTTGTGGGAAATTGGTACAAAATATCTTTAATAAAAATGAAAGTTGCTGCAATCGGAGAAGCCACTTTGGCTATTTTTTATGTTTTTGTCATGTTATCTTGCATGCGGAGGCGGAATGTGTTTGGGAACGAAATTATTTAAAACAGTTCTGGGAGGTAATTAAACCCAACCATTTTGATGATAGACTTTGGCTCAGGCATTTCAGAATGACCAAACTAACATTTAAGATGCTGTGCATTGAAATTAGTCCACTGGTTAGTCCAGTTATCTAATCACATCCCCTGTTGTGGCATTTTTGTTGTTGTTGTTGCGCATCAAGGTATTTCGCTGGTAGACATGTTTCCATCATTTTCCTGATATTTTCCAGAAAGATGGATCCTACCAGTAAATGTTTTTACAATATGACAGTACAGAGTAATTGCACTGTGAAGGAGTGAATACCTCCTAAATAGCACTGCAGGATACCCAGATGGGAATCGTTGTATTCAGAGTGGTGTCTGAACAGTAAAAAAAAAAAAAAGAAAGAAAGACAAACCGACCTTTTGCATTTCACATCTGGACTTTTCAATCAGAGACTGACCCGTCGCTAATAAGTGACATCCCTGGCACGCTCAGTAATTTATGAGCTACCACTGCAAATTGCTTCACAGGGGAACGCAGCAGTGCCGTTTGGAGAAAGTAAATGTCTTCGAGACGGACCCCTGACATGTCAAACCAGCTCTTTGCCACCTCACACAAAAGAGAAAGGAAGCTCCTTTTCTTCTCTTAAGGAGCTTAAGGAAGCTCTATTTTACCAATCATTCCCCAAAAAAGCCTTTTAAAGTGATATAACACGAGGGCCGAGTTTTGATTGATATTTGTGTTTTGTGGTTATCTAGTTTTTCACAAGTAGGCTACTTTGTCTAGCCTCATGCTCCATAATCTCAAAAAGGATATTATAACAATGTGGTAGATTGAAAACATATTAAGCAGAAAGTTCCAACTCTGAAATCTGACTGGATTCACGTCATGCATAACATCACTACTTTACCGAGGTAAAATGTTGTAATGGCTATTTATAATGGCCAAAGGGCATGGTGCATTAACTTCTACTGAAGTAGCAAGTAGTTCAGTCTTTCTACACTGCTTTTCTCCTAATTGCTTCTACTGGGAGAAGATTCTCTAGTGAGGTGATATAAACCATGACCCAGTTTTAGAGCTGACCAAGAGAGAACCTTCTGTGACCTAGCCTAACCTTTTTAGCCATAATTCCCTGCCTTGGGAAAGACTCGCTGTCTGCAATCCGGTGAGTGCATCACGGTGATTTGTAGGCCCAATTGCAATGTTTTTCTAACAACTGTATTTTAGACAGAGATTTGGGATTTCTACAGTTCTTCACAGGTCACCTGTTTTATAGGGGAGGGGGAAAAAAATCGATACAGCATAGTATTGGGATATTTTGCGCGGGGATGTTTATCAATACATGGGCGCCAAGTATTGATCTTTTCAGGACATGAATTTTTGCTTGGGATTGTAACATAATTTTACCTTAAGCTCAGCAATTACAATGCTGGAAATAATAATAATTTAAAATCTTCCCTTCAGACTTCAATTTTACAAACCGTGTAAGTAAATCAGCGCCACTGAATGTCTCTGTTTCTCTCTCAGACATGTGCAGTGAGCTGTTTAAAGGAAGCGCGTTCTTGTATATTTTCGAACATGGACTGCTCAGTGCAGGAAAATTAAACGTGTTCATTCGACACGCAAATGCCGTCCCACCACGTCTGCATTACAATCCAACTGCGCGCTTTGATGAAACAAAACTTTCGCTCGCAGTTACAATCATAGAATCCTTCTACATAATGCCATTTCTATTGGCTGAGCCTAAATGGCATGTGACTAAACATGACCTTCTATTCAGCGCTCTGACAAAGCACTAAAATTGTTATTTTCACAGAGAAGAAAAACATTAATAACAGCCACTGTCAATACATTTTTAAAATACCATGAAACATTTGCTGTTTATGTATTGTTTGCATTTTTTTTTAAATCAAATAAAGAATACATAAAAAATACTACTTTTGACCAGCCATTAATGGAGAAAGATGTAGTTATGGCACCATTATATTATATATATTGTAAGTAATAAAGAATATATAAATAAATATTATAAATAAAACATATACAATTACAATAGATACTTATGTCTTATGATTCTATAAATAATGTTTTAGTTAAATCTGAATAATTCTTTTTTTGTTAAGTTAGTCTCTCAATTTGTATGACAGCATAAATTGATTTTTTTTCTCCATGTCGCTCTGTCTGTTCAGTCAAATAAATTCAAGGGAGGTGAGAATTGTTCCTGTTGACTCAGGAGCGAGAACATCAAGGTGCAAATCTTCTCCTAAAACAATGTGTTTACTTTCCAGATACAAACGGATATGCTCAGCACTGTTAATAACAATGTAAAAATAAATTTGTATTAACGTTACAAAAATAAACATTGCTTTAATTCCTCATGATATGGAGCCTTGCACACTTGCAAAGTTGCATTGCTTTGTAGTTGATGCAAGCAATGACTTATAAAACATTTTTTTTTACCTCAACACTAAATCAATAACTTCAAGGTGTACTGAGTAGTTACACTTTCACGTTTCACTACAGGGAGGTCTGGAATAGAGAAAGCTATAACATTAGCATTCATTCATCACAATAGCAGTTGAATATATTTTGTTTCCAAACGGATATATACAGTATATACTGCACCTTTAAGGATCAGTGACTCAGTGTCTTTAAAAAGAGAATTCTATGCGAAAAAGCAACAGCAAATACATCAAAGCAAAAGCGAGATTTGAAGTCAAAAAGCATGCAGAGGATCCACCTAACAACAAAAAGAAAAAAAGCATGAGACTCACTCTGTAGTGGCTAGTGGCAGCTCAAATGAGTCTCATTATGTTCGTTTCACTCTGCATACATGCAATAGAAAGAAATTGCCCTGAGTGTCAATGGGACAACACAGGATCTCTCCTTAATGTAGGGAACATGTCAAGGTTGCCCTACTTTCTAAACAGCATGAATGATGCACCACATTCTTGCAAAAACTTTAGTCTTTTTTTGCTTATGCAACTCGCTTGTGCAACCAGCGCTAGCAAAGATGGATGTGCGCGCGGTATATGCGACGTACAGGTTTGCCCTACGAGTGTCACATCTATCTGTGCATCTCACTTACTCAAGGTTGCAGTGAGATGATAAACTCTACTTCCAGGCCCGTTATGATTTTCATTCCCCTGCTGGTAATGGGGCTTGAAAAGAGAATCTGGCTGTAAGTAATTAAGAGGGCTGTGCAGTGCCCCTAATCTGAATATGAAAAGAATGTTCCTGAATTTCAAACATGAACATGATTTGCTCCACTTTCGTTCATCGTTTAATGATTTTATAAGCCGTTTTGTGCTTTGTGGTTGTTTCTTTGTCACTCTGGGCTGAATTAAATGTTATTAAGCGGACCTTCTGTTTTTATTGACATGCACCGTCAGCATTTACAACTCTCTGAACAAGAGGTGCTTTCTCAGAGGAGTGAGAAGACTCTAAATAACTGGTGGTAAATAAATAAAGCACAGCAAATATTACAAAATATGACACAAGATGTGAGTTTCAACTAATGTTTCCTCTATCATTATGGAAAGTGAGTAAACTGGGCCATTCAGCACCCCGCGGGAACACCCCACTCTTCATTTGGCTAGACGGCTACCCACTGCGCAAAATATGTTCAATGATGGATGTTGGTGATCTTTCAGAATATCACAATTTCTCAAGAGAAAATACTATTCATTATAATGCCCATTGCAGTGGGCTGAGGTTAAAAGAGGGATTTGCAAACTTTTTAATGCAAAGGAAAAAAAATAGCTTCAAAGTCAATTATTTTGGGAGCGAACGCAAAGTTTCTCGGGGAACACAAAACATTTGCGAGAGAGCGCAAAAGCATTGCCAAATATTTTTTATCTACCATCTCATATTTTTTCTTCACCATGTCCCTTTAGGGTTTCCGTATATATTATAAAGACCACAAAATAAATATGTTTATCTAAAAAAAAAGTATCATTCAATCAGAGGAATATTTAATACAGTTGCAATCAAAATGATTCAAGCCCCAATGCAAATCAGACTTTCTGCTGTTTGCATTGAACAAATCAGACAAAAGTAATTGAAATAGCTCAACACAACTACTAACTGTTAAGTTAGTAGTTAGTAGTTAACCATTTCAAGTGGTTTCCTCAAATTCAACTGAAAATGCAACTTTGAATGACTTCTGCAGTCTCAAAATCATTCAACCCCTTCATGGCAAGCATCTTTAATTCTTAGTAGAAGACCATTTTGCTGTTATGACCTGCTGCAAACGAGATGTATAACCAGACACCAGCTTCTGGCAGCGCTTCTGAGGAATCATAGTCCATTTCTCATGAGCAATGCCCTCCAGTTCAGTAAAATTATTGGGTTTGCGTGCTGCTACCGCCTTCTTCAAATCCCACCAGAGATCTTCTATGGTTAAGTCAGGTGACTGTGATGCCACTGTAGAATCTTCCAGGACTTATTCTGCAACCAAGCCTTGGTGGAATTTGAGGTATGCTTAAGATCATTGTCCTGTTGGAAGGTCCAATGACGCCCAAGCTTCAGCTTCCTCACTGATGGCATGACGTTTTCTCCGAGGATTTCCTAATACTACAATGAATCCATCTTGCCTTCCACACGCTGCAGGTTTCAGTGTCAGAGGATGCAAAGCAACCCCAGAGCATCACCGAGCACCAACATGCTCAACTGTAGGCAGAGTGTTCTTTTCAGCATATGCTTCATTCTTCTTCCTCCAGACATACCGCTGATCCACAGGGCCGAGAAGTTCCAATTTTGTTTCATCGCTCTACAGAACAGAAGCCCTAAACTTATTTTTTTTATATGATTTTGAGCAAATTGGAGCCCTTGGTCACATTTTTAAAATACAATTTATTCCTGTGATGTTAAGATGATTTTTCATTACTTCAGTATTTACGTCACGTCACATGATCCTTCAGAAATCATTCTAATTGGTGCTCAAGAAATATTTCTCATTGTCAATGTTGAAAACAGTTGTTCAGCTCAATATTGTTGTTGAAACCAAGTTTTTTTTTCTTATTTCTGTTACTTTTGATCTTACTATAATGTGTCCATGCAGAATGTGATAATTTCTTGCGAAAAACAAAACAAAAACAGAAACAAACTTTTACGAAAAACTTTTGAACAGTAATGTATAAAATTTCAAACCCTTTTATGTTCATTTTTTCGACAAGAAAGGAATTATAGACAGAACACAGACTTAATGAATAGAAATGATTGTTAAACTGATTTGTTCTTCTAAAGCCTTATTGACTTCCAGTGCCATTATAAATCTCTAGACTAAGGGTACGTTTACATGACAACAATGTTCTTAAAAACATAAAAACGTTTGTGCACAGACGACAATGTGGGGATAGCGATCCCCGCTGTCACAGGTCCACTAAAACGACTACAAACTCTCTTGAGCAACACAAACACAGTACACAGTCCACAATTGTTGTTTTTGGTTCTTAAGTACTCACGCATGCCTATAAACTGAACACGTAATACGCATGACATCACCATTTTCACAAATTCACATTTTTGTAGTTTACACAGAGACAATAACGGTATCCATTTCAGGGTTAGGGTTAGGGTAACCCTTGCTAACCCTAACCCGGTATCAACAAACGGTATCTTTTAACAACTTCCTTTGTCCTTGTCATGTGTTTCAAATGAGTTGACAAGAGTGAATATGCTAATGGAGGTTAAAAGTGTTCGTAGAGCAATCAGGGAAATCTTCCTTGAAAGTAATGTGACATGATATTCCCGAGGAGCGGATTATAAATGATCCTGTCAGAGAACCTGATATTATTTGACTCAAAAGTTTGTACCCTGTATTAAAAAAATTCTGACTTGCAACACTGCTGAGGGAGGCAAAAGTGATACACACATTTAATGAGTCATGTCAAAAACATTGAGACATATAGGTGCTGCTAAACCGAAATATTATAAAACTGAAAGATGGTGGTGGCAAAAAATCTTCTTTTCATTCAATTGAAGTCTCGGTCTGGTGTGGTTCAACATTACTTGTTGCAGCCGCCTGGCGACTCCAAGTTCAAAGTAATTATCTCCAAGCCAGTTTCCCATCCTTTACTGCCTTTTATATCTTTTTAAAAGTACAGACTTCGCTCAAAGAATTTCACTACGTTATGGTACGGTCCAATACGGCAGTTGCCTTGATGATGGGGGCCATCGACCAGAAATAAATTGCTTTGGGTAACAGGCATGTCAGGTGACCATATAATCAATCTTTCAGCGCCATGGACAGCGACGATGTGTAAAGAAATTTAGCAGCGGCATTGTGAAAAACCATTAACTACATGCTGCCAGGAACAGGCTGCTCACAGATGAATGGTTGAACACGCAGCGAAACACACCTGAAGATTTCACATGCGACCAATAGATACAAAAGAGACCCTTCCCAAACCCCAGCGGCAAGTCAGTGGGCGACAGTTTCCACATCCTTTGATCTTCTTATCTGCAAAATACAAGCACTTCAGATTCATTCAGGCTGACAGAATTTGGGCCAGTCAGAGAAAAGCTTCAGCCGAAATTGATCAACATCACATGCATGAAACCTGAACCCTCATGAGAGCCACTTTCCATGCACTCCAAAAGATTCTTGATGTTCTATGTTTAAATATGTAGTTAAAAGCATTAAGGGACCTTTTTTTTTAATCATTTTAAAATGTTCGATATGATTTTTATTAGTCACTAATCAAAACAACTTTCATTTGTTTCTAAGTTTTGAACAATTGCTTATGATAGCCTAGACTAAAAAAAGGAACTGTCACACACTGTCTGCACTTCGAAATGACAATGCTAAATCTAGCTGTGTTTATAACTAATTATCAAGCATGTCATCAGAGACAAGCAGACAGATGGTGATACATCAAGCTAAGTTGATGGAACACTGCTGATAATTGTCATATAGGTGTTGAAACAGAAATAGGACTGTCATTGCCTTATGTTCAACTGTTAGCACAATGTGGTGAAAGTTCAACTGAACTGCATTTTGATATATATATATTATACTAGGATATTGAAATATTAGCTTTGGACTTTTTAACTAGCATAGTTTGAATGCAAAATGCATTCAGTTGATTAAAAACGATTGTAAAGACATTTTGGCTATTTCATGTTAGATTTCTATTTCAAATAAATGGTGTTCTTTTGAACTTCATATTCATCAAAGAATCCTGAAAAAATGTATCATGGTTTCCGCGGAATATTAAGAAGCTCAACTGTTTTCAAAATTGATAATACTAAGAAGTTATTATTGTGCATCAATTGAGCATTTTAGAATGATTTCTGAAGGATCGTGTGACCCTGAACACTGGAGTAATGATGCTGAAAATTCAGCTTTGCCATCACAGGAATAAATTACTTTTGAAATATACATTAAAATAGAAAACAGTTATGTTAAATTGTAAAGATATTTCACAATATTACTGTTTTTACTTAATTTTTACTCAAATAAATGTTACATTGGTGTACCTTTCTTTCAAAAACTAGGGGTGGGAATGTTTAGGTGCCTTACGATCCGATCAGATTCTGGGAGTCACAATCCAATTCAAAAGTGTTTCTTGATCTACATTTTTTCTTACTAATTAAGTAGTTTACCAATTTTAAATTGTAAATTTATTAGTTTATTTATATTTGATTACTTAAATTTCTTAAACGAAATGACAAATTAAAAATTAAATTAAAACAATTGCAGGTTGGCTAACTGACTAAATATAGCTTTAAAACATACAATCGAATTATAAATAATAAAGAAGAACACAGAAACATATTACAAGCAATAAAGAAAGAGCGCTTTAAGTATCTGAATGTTTTCCAGTCAGGAGCAGTGAGTGATTTTTCTCTTTTTCTGCTTTTCTTCTGTTTGATTATTACTGATGACATCACAGGCAGCTGGAGATCCAATAGGCTGCATTCATCGATTTTTTTTTCATCCCATCCCTATCAAAAACAAAAAGATTTACCGACCCCAAACTTTTGAACAGTAGAGTAACTCATGGCAGAATTTACAGTTTTGCCCGCAAATATGTAGGGGTGGGAAATATGACCAAAATCTTATATCACGACATGATTCATTTTATTTCACGATAACAATACATAGCACAATATACACTACCATTCAAAAGTTTGGGGTCGGTAAGATTTTTTATGTTTTTAAAAGAAGTCTCTTCTGCTCACCAAGGCTGCATTTATTTGATTAAAAATACAAAACAAACCCAGTAATATTGTTAAATATTATTTCAATGTAAAACAGCTGTTTTCTATGTGAACATATTTTAAAATGTAATTTATTCCTGTGATCAGAGCTGAATTTCCAGCATCATTACTCCAGTCTTCTGTGTCACATGATCCTTCAGAAATCACTCTAATATGATTATTTGATGCTCAAGAAACATTTATGATTATTATCACAGTTGACAACAGTTGTGCTGCTTCATATTTTTGTGCAAACAGTGATTAATTTTTTTCAGGATTCTTTGAAAGTTCAAGAGAAAAGCATTTCATTAAAAAATAAATATTTTGCATTATTATAAATGTCTTTACTGTCACTTTATATCAATTTCATACGTCCTTTCTGAAGAAATTTCTTAAAAAAACAACAACAAAAAAAAACAAAAAAAATTGACCCCAAACTTTTGAACGGTAGTGTAGTTATATTTGCTTTAAATAAGGTTTTTCTATATATAAAAAAATGATACCATGCATTGAAATTTCATAATTCCTGTCACCAGTTTCAATATCACAAAATATAATAGACTATGTAAAATAAACCTCAAGCTCACGGATGAATAAACAGTGATAGTGCTAAAATAAGAACAAATAAACTATTTACAAGCAATATAAGACCACAAACTACAATAGAACAAAGAAATAGACCTACCTGAAATTTTTTAATTAAATATACATTTAATCTTATAAGAATTAGACAAAAGGGATTTAGTCAAGCGCATTGAAAGATTTTCTCTTTTTTGTTGTTTAATTACATGAATGACACAGATGACAGCATGTATATAGGCTGCTGTCACTTTAAGAACAAATGCACGGATCCAACATACTGTTACATGCGTTTTATTTCTCAACTGTTTACTTTCACTTAAGACATAAATGTGTTTACGAGGATACTTGCAAAGACGGGCATTTTAACAAATAAGTTTGTTGAAACCAAATTTGGTGGCAAAATATCTTAATTCAGTACTCACACACTCTATGAACAGCGTCTCCATGTGCTCGCGTCTCTCAGACAGTGCTTGGAAACCATCTCAGACGGTGCGCATAGCGAAATGAGTTCTCTTTGTTTCTCTGTGTTTCAATGGTTTAAAAACACTTGTTTAAATGCTTAAAAACACATGCAAATGATAAGCTTTCATGCACAGCAACATCACATGAGCATAACCGCGATAGAGATGATAGTCCAAAATCTCTACCGGTTAATCTTGTCTACTGGTTTATCAACCACCCATGAGTTTACTAGTTTATCTTTCAAAGATTATGATCCAACTGACCTGGCACTGGAACTAAACTTTGGGGTAACACTTTAGAATACGGTTCCTTCGTTAATGAATAACTTCACAGGAACAAATGAGTAACACAATATTAAGAATCTAGTAACTACTATTAACTAACAAGAAACTCTGATTAATGAATTAGTAAGTAATAGCACACACATAAAATGGTAGTTCACTATTAACTAATCAATAACTACTGTTTCTTTTATGCTTCCCAGATAACTACTGAAAAAGTTTCATAATTCATGCATTCATGCAAACTAATCAATAACTATGCAGGACAGATGACTAACACTACATTTACATTTTAACTGCTACCGTAAATGAATACACAAGGTTGTTTACATTATCAATATGTTATAGCATAGCAGACTTATGATTTGGAAAAACTTTTGATAATTAACCTATGCTATCTCGAGAACTATTTATCAACTGAATAATTTTAAAGAAATGGATTTTTAAATGCAGTTGTCGCGACCTTACTTGTCCTGTAGCCATTTCCTGGCATTCCTCTGGACTTGCATTGAATTAATATAATAGTCATGGTGACTACTGGAACATATTGAGTCATCAGCCATCCAAATACCACATACAGTGATTTTATTATTTAAATCTACCTCTCAAAAAAATTTATATAAGTGTATGTGTGTGTGTGTGTGTGTGTGTGTGTGTGTGTGTGTGTGTGTGTGTGTGTGTGTGTGTGTGTGTGTGTGTGTGTGTGTGTGTGTGTGTGAATATCTTGTGAATGATTACAAAATTCTACACTTTAGGATTGGCTTTTCACTAGTAACTACTGTAAGAATCATGGTAACTAGCTATTAATGACTCAAGTGTTACTACATACTTCCAAAGGAATTACTGAACATTTGGATCCGTATTCTAAAGTGAAGATCATGGCAACTAACTAGTAATGTATGTAGTAACACTTTGTACTGTTGTAGCACTATGTAGCACAACATTATGTAGTGTTGTAGTGTATGTAAGTATGTAGTAATACTTGAGTCATTACTAGTTAGTTACAATGATCTTCACTTTAGAATACGGATCCAAATATTTAATAATTCCTTTAGAAGTATGTAACACTTGAGTCAAATGTCTAGTCATTTGTCCTGCATTAGTTATTGATTAGTTTTGCATGAATTATGAAACTTTTTCAGTAGTTATCTGGGAAGCATAAAAAATAGTATTTATTGATTAGTTAATAGTGAACTACCACTTTCATGTGTGTGCTATTACTTACTAATTCGTTAATCAGAGTTTCTTGTTAGTTAATAGTAGTTACTAGATTCTTAATATTGTGTTACTCATTTGTACCTGTGTAGTTATTCATTAATGAAGGAACCGTATTCTAAAGTGTTACCAACTTTGGAACTAATCTAACATTGTTCTTAGTTCTTCCTCAAAATTACATATTGCCTCAACGCAATGGGCTATATGCACGCATAAGTTCCGCATTTGACGCAAGGATGCTCTTCAGTTTCCGGTTGGGGAGATTAAAGCGGAGGAAAACCGAGGAAAACGGGATTATGGAAAACGGGTCTTCAAAAAGTACTGTCGTCCCGTCTTTGAAACGAAACTTTCATATGTTTAGATATAATTTTATATATAGTTATGTTTATTTAATATAATTTTAAAAAGAAGCATAAACACAACGAGGGGTGTCTGTTTTGTCTGTTTTTGTGACCAACGTTTCTTTAGTGTAACCATGGAGTATAAAATTCAATATAAATTCTCGGTATTGCATTGGACTCTACGATCGGCGGAAGTTATTGAGTATCCTTAGACCTTCACCGGAATTACCGTCGTGCATAAAGCCCATTACTTTTTATACTTCCAGGTAAACTGATAAAAAAAAAAAAAAAACCTGTGATAGCTGTGTGAAGCAGCCAATGCGATTGGACCTGGTAATTTCAGTCAGAGCTTGCCATTTTTAAGAGTTGTATACATCTGACGGACGTTGAAATATAGACTTTAGCTATTATAAAAGTACCTTCAAATGAGCACTAACTATTTGCATTGCTGCTAGTGTCTGGCTGCCTCGTTTGATTCTGTATCCTGGAGGCACAATTGGGTTAGCGTGTCAATTGCACAGCGAAAATGCATCCGAGAGACCGAGGCTGTTCACTTCAGGGGCCTCGACTCCTACTCTCTCTCTGTGATCCTGTGATGAAACATGGAGAGACACACATATTACGCACACATGCTGCCAGCGATCTAAGCGTGAGCGCAGGGGGAAGACGTGAGCTCATTAGGAGTGTTATCCTAGAATGAGCTCAGCAGTGAGGCATGGGATTATTGCAGCTAGTTCTGCTACCCCGAGCTCAATTCTACATAATGAGGTATCCTCAGTAGGCCACCAGCGGTTGTGCTGTCTCATATCTGAACCTTGTGAGCAGGCAACGTGTGAGTTTATCTGATTATCTGGGTGCATATGCAAGACCTGATATAACCCATTGGAATAAAGATGACGCATGTAAATAGTAGAGAGCTAATTCAGAATTACAATACATCACATGAGCTTGAGCTGCTTCATACTTCCCAATCACATGATTTACAGCTCTCCTCTTTCTGAGGCAGCCAGGTTGACTTTCTGTAGCTCAGTGGTTTCCAACCTTTTTCTCACCAAGAGATCTCCCAGTCATACTCTCAGCAAAATAAGGCCATCCAGATTGTAAAATGCTTGAATTTCTTAATTAACAACATCAGCAAACATTATTGTATTGTGATAAACGAATGTTGTCCTAGTTTCTCATTGACTGCACTGTTGTTTGTCATGTTCTGGATTCATCCAATTGCAATTAATAGAGTAATGTATTAATAGTGGATTTAAGGCAAAAAAAATCCATTGATTATATACATATACACACATGTACTGAATGTGAAATATATATATTTTAAATGTATTCTAAATATTTAATTAACAAAAAAATATGTAAATTAGAATATTTAACATAATGAACATATGCAACATTTTGCAGAGAAAAAAATTATATAATCAAATGAATAATAAAATGTGTGTGTGTGTGTGTGTGTGTGTGTGTGTGTATATATATATATATATATATATATATATATATATATACATACACACATATAACACACACATTCATTGAAAATGTACAATTTCATATGTGCAATTTAAAAAGTCCACATTTTCTACAATTTATGAAATTATATTATAATAAAAAAATGTCCAGCTAATATCTTTAATGGAAAGTAATGTAATAAACTTGTAATGCTTCCACTTGTGTCATTTGATAAAAAAAAAAAGGAAATATTTCCCACTGATAGTCTAAGGCCCTCTTTAAACCTGGTATTAAGATGCATTTTGGTCAATCGGATAACAAGTAGGTGAGGGAGACACATTCACGTTTACACCAGGTTTTTAATCCGTGTTATTTGTCCACTTTCAGACACTTCTGTCCTGATCTCTTCGAGGGGAGGGTCTATGGGTGGGTAAATGAATGGGCTTTTACAGATCGATCTAATGAAATAAGCACACTATTTACATATGAACACGCTTGGAGACGACTGAAGAACATACGGAGAGCAGCAACTTTGGTTTCTGCTCTGACAGCCGCAGGACCACGCTGAACGCTGTGAGTGTGTGTTAGAAATCAGGAATGGTGAGAGAACATTGTGCTTGGTACGTTTTTCATCTTCAAACTTCAGAGAGACAAGTACGAACACGAGTTAGGCCAGCCTAATATACCCCAATCAATTACTTTCATGCTATCAGCACTGGGGCATGCAATTAAGTAGACGAGGCGCTGTGCTTGTTTAGGGATTTATCCGCTGTAAAACTATGCTGGAGTGACACTGTGATTGATGGCCCAGGTTTTTCGCTCTCTGTTTAATCCTCCCAGTCCCAAAAGAGATTCCTCTATGCCAGCACTGTCTCAGATTGGGGAAAAATAAAGCGGAGAACATTGATTACAGATCAGTGGATTAGAATGTGTGTATTCTACAAAATAAACCCTAACCAAGTCTGTAGCAAATGTACATGAGATAAACAGAAACAGTCAAACATAGGGTGATGTGATCTGCTTTAAGGTGTACAGTAGCAGTGAGATGACTAAGCTGAATGCATTCGGCGAGTCCATGAACTATTGGCAATGAACACAATCTGAGCATGTCCCAGTCTGATTTGTGATCATCACTGAGTTACACAAGAATACTCCAAACAATACTGAACAAGAACAAAGCAGCCTAGCATGTCATAGGCCAATGATGCGGATGATCTGATTGCTAGAATGAGTAAAAGGGTTATCAACAACTTCTTCCCTGGACCGGAGAGTAGATGCAATTGATATGCCTGTCAACATGCAAAAAGATCTCCTCAACCGAGAACAAGCTTGATGAAAGCGAGAAACTTATCTTGGATAACGTTAACCCCAAGCACAACTGGGTGACCGATTAGTCTGAACAGAAAGCAGCCTCAAGTGAAATTCAGCAAATGATTCAGAGTTCCAAACCTTTCAGGAAGTTTGTCCCTTCCTACAACATCTTTAAGTGTGGCCACTTTTATGTCCCAGGGTTTAATTTCTTTTAGAACTGACATATTTCCACTTTTTCATTTTTGTTTTACGAAGATCACGTTAAAGTAAACTTGAACGCCTTCATTCCTTTTTACAATTTCTTTTATTCATAGATTTTAGGGCCTATTTAGACTTGATTACTTCATGCGTTTTTACTGATCTGATAGCCGTCTGATTTCTTAAAACTGTTTACTCCGGGGATCTTCAATTCCCGCACTTAATGCAAGTTTAACGGGGTTCACGTCAACGAAAGCAAGATATATGAGCGGTATTTTATTTATCATCAGCCTATTTCAAAATATCGATAGGAAAGAGCAGCATCAGCATTGGTACAATAATTTAGTTTCACTACTTTTAATGAAGAAGACTGTGTGTTGAGCTTCAGGATGCGACGGCGAACATTCATTCATCTGCAACGGGCCATACCTGTGGCGAATGTGATGCCTGTCATTTCTGGCTATAACATGTCGTATAGCCAATAACATGTTCTCACGTTTATTTTATAACATTTTGGGAGGAGTAAAATTTACATTTGTGGTTTCAACAACCAGATGCATTTACACTTGTCCAGTTTCATCTGGAATGCGTCTCAAACCACCTCATGAAATAATGTTTTATTAACAAAGTTTTGGAGGAGCACGCTCAAATAATCGAACCAATTAACTCATCATCAGCAATAACCACGTCTATCCTATAAGCATAATAGGAAGCCTATATACACACAGTTGACTATCCTACATCCCCCCCCCCCCCCCCCCCGACTCCTCACTCTTGGCTTGTTCTACCAAAGCCAGGAATACGGGTAGAGTACTCTGTGTTCGAGACAAATGCCGAGCTCGGAGCCCTCTCCTCGGAGACCACGCCAAATGCGCATACCATTTATTCTATCTGACTTATTTGTAAGTGTGAACACGTGAAGTTGTTTGAGTAAACGGATTTAAATCCATCTTGAAAGTGTCTCGGAGTGCATTTAGCCTACACTTTGGATCTTTTTCGGTCTTTTCACAATCGGATAGCTATTCGATCAGAGAAAATGCAGTAACCAGGTGTAAACAGGACCTTAATGTTCACCATTGTTCCAGAGACTTTAAATCTTAAAATATGAAAATTCGTCATAAAAATTACCTGACATATTAAAACTATGATAGAGGGTTAAATAAAAATAAAATGTGAACAAACAAAATGTAATATTTAATAAATAATAAGTAATAAAGTAATTCATTTTGTTTAAAAAAAACAGCAACAAAAACAACGCAGAGTGTGACAAATACAAGAATTTTATAGGCCTACACACACAAAATATATTTGTTCGTCTCTGATCAAACACACACATTCACTGTAAAAATAATAATATTAAAACTCATATTTTGCCAACTTAATTGGATAAACAAAACAGTAAACTAAAAAAAAACAAAAAAAAAAACAAAAAAAACTTTTTTACAGTGTCCCGGAGCAGTTTCTAACAGAGGATTATTAAACTTCTTGGAGGCACAGAGCTTGAGAATCCAACATTTTTGAGACCTGACCACCCAGAATGTGGGAGAAAAAAGGTCTATTTCAACAGTTGCATTCTCCAGCATCACGAAAAGCACAACACAAAATCAATCCTATAAACTTAAGAAACACACTTGCATGTGAATATTGCATTTGATAAGCGGGCACCCTGCCCAGCTCAGTGATCGGAAGCAATCCGCAGCACAGATAACCAATCAAAGTAGAACCAGCAGGTGTTTGCATTTAAAAACATCCTCCGGTGTCGTCCCACTGCTTATTTACACTCTAAGCACAGCTCATTCATTTTTTAACACACCCTACAGGTCTGGGTGACAGACACAGCAGACACACATAGCGGAAGAAAGCACAGCATGTTATTTCTCCCCACCTTTGCAATATCAAACGGGATAATAGCTGGTAGCGAGGTGCAGCGTGATAAATAATTGACAAGATGGATAGTAACACATATGATGGAACATTCAAAGGTCAGTACACATTGTCTTGCCTGTTGCTGTCCACAGTTCAGGAATTAAAGAACATTCAACAGGGTAATTTATATATTTCTAGCTAAAAGCTACACTTATTGCACCACACTGATACTGCAAATTTTCAGTTGCATTCTGAAAGGCACACAACCGTTTTTTTTAACATTAATTAATGAATGCCCCAAATCACTCTTTGATCAGCATAGTTCTCCTACGTCAGACATTTTAGGTCCACTGCTGTTCAAAAGTTTGAGTTGGTCTGTAACATTTTTCATTTTTATGTTTTTGTAAAGAAGTCTCTTATGCTAACCAAGACTGCATTTATTTGATCAAAAATACAGCAGGTAAAAAAAGAAATATTGTGAAATATTATTGCAATGTAAAATAACTGTTTTCTATTTTAATGTATTTTAAAATGTAATTTATTCACGTTTGTTTATTTGTTTGTTTATTTTTAGGATCCCATTAGCTGAAAGTCTGTGCAATCAGCTAGTCTTCCTGGGTTCCATTCTAAAAAATTACATTACAACAACAACACATTTCAATCATCACAGTAAACAATATATACATTTTATATATGTACATACATATACACAAAACACACACTCATAACATTACCTACATACATTTTTTGTGATGGCAAAGCTGAATTTTCAGCATCACTCCAGTCTTCAGTGTCACATGATCCTTCAGAAATGATTTGAATATGCATTTTGTTATTAATACATATACGTCATTTGTATTATCGTAAAACTGTACATTTATGAAATTTACTTGAATACAGTCCCCTCTGATAACAGATCACTCTAAATTTTAATGTAGACATGTGTTTTCTGTAAAGCTGTTTTGAAATTATATGTATTGTAAAAAATACTTTACAAACAAATCTGAATAGAATATAATTGAATTGAATGCAGGTTTAGCACAACATGGTGAGTAAAAAATGACAGAATTTTCTTTTTTCAGTGAGCTATCCCTTGGGTTCATGGAGTTATTTATGCTGCATTAAACACTTATTATTCTAACAGGTTTTGTGCCATATCCAAGTCAATTTACAACTAATCTGATCTGTCTGCGCTTCTTCCTGGGGAAACGGCAGGCTGCGCTTGATATTAACAGCTAGAATGGATGCAGAATATGGTCAGAATGATCCTACAGGACTTCAGGCCACTCTAGTTCTCATGCCGACCGTATGGCACGGGCCCTCAGAGAACCCCAGACAGCTGCGACCAATAGTCTGCCCTGTCACGGTCCCAACATACTGCCAGCAGAGAGAGAAAGCGAGTCTAGCAGATCATCAAATGAGCACAGACACCCGCTATGAACACACCTCTATGGACTTATTGCATATGTGCATGGCCTGCTTTGTTTCTGTCTCTGGTTTTAAAGCTGCACAAGCTTGTCTATGCACCTCTAAACCCGCGTACCTGGTAATCTTGCTCTCCAGCCAGTGAGTTACAGCACTGTAATCTCATTACCCATACATGTCTCATTAATTTTCTTTCATGGTCAAGCAAGTCGTCACTTCTGCTGTGGCTTTCTGGTTCCAGCATCCCCCCCTCTTCTCGCTTTCACTGAGCAGATGAAGAGAAGCTAATGATAGCCCATTAAAAGACTGATCTCTCTGCAGAATCCTCAATGAGGCCTGACTGTGGAGGAGAGCAGAAGAGGACGGCACTCCAAGCGCAAGTCTCCGGAAGTGATTTGTTTGATTACCTCATCTGGTCAATATCTGCTGAGCTGTTAGCTAAATAATGAACCCTGTGATATTGTGATTTTGCACATCAAAATGTATACCATAAGATTCAAACTGTGTCATTTAGGGCTGGGTATTGACACAAATGTCATAATTTGATTCAATTTCAATTTCTATTCACAAGCTTGCAATTTGATTCAATTCTGATCTCGATTCAATTCAACATTGATTCATCTGGATATATTTCCAAGTGTGTCCGACTGCATCCCCAACCCGATCTCATGAAATGCGTCTCTATAGCACACATTGTATTTTTCATGCAATTTATATGCGAAAATGAGTTTTTACATTATGATACGCACTGTACAGTACATTTACAGTGGGATTAGTGCTGTGGAATACGTGCATATTATACTCTTGTAGGAGTATAGTGTGACATCAGAAGCCACGCCCATGTCCAAATATGTCACATTCTAATTAGCGTGATTCTTTCCCCCAAACCAGTTCAGTGGAAACTCCGCCCTGCAGACGATTCTTAAGATTTTATTGGTCAGGAAGAAGCATTGAGAAGACTTCATTTACTCAATATATTTTTCTTTTTATGAAAGACCGCACTGAAACCCACTCAAAATCTACCCATACACCTAAAGAAAACCCTTTTAATCTGGAAACTACTGAAAACCACCTAAAACCTACCCTTACGCCTGAAACCCACTCAAGATCTACCCTTAAAAACACTCAATCGGAAACCTGCAAATAACAAATCCGGTTTCCAAGGCGGAGTCACAAGGTGACCTATTGGACATGGGCGTGGATGTCACACTTGGATGTGTGTGTGTGTGTGTGTGTGTGTGTGTGTGTGTGTGTGTGTGTGTGTGTGTGTGTGTGTGTGTGTGTGTGTGTGTGTGTGTGTGTGTGTGTGTGTGTGTGTGTGTGTGTGTGTGTGTCTTTTACACTTCCATAACATATTCCCATATTTGTCTCCTATGAATTAAAGCTTAGAAATCTACTTCTTTTTCCCTTAAAGTAATATTATGTGTACTGTTAAAACCTGTGGATTCTCACCAATACTGTCATGATTCCTGTCTTGTGTTCAGCTTGTCTTGTGTAGACTTTTGTTATTTCCTGTTCTGTGCCATGTTTTGTAGTTCTTTGTAGTTTTTCTTGTTGATCAGTTCCTGATTGCGCCCAGGTATGTCTTGTTTGCCAATCTCCCCTTGAGTGTATATATACCCCACGTTTCTCATGTTATTTGTCTGGTGTTGTCCTTAGTGGATGTATTGTGTCAGTCGTTTCAGTGTCTGGATTTTCCTGTGTTTGGATTATTTTGTTATGCTCTCCCTGGATTTAATTGTTTTGTTTAGTAATAAATGTCAAACTGCATCTGGATCCAATGCCCTGTCTTTTCTGAAACAGCCGCCGTTACAAATACAAAATATGGACAACGTTGGTTTGTATTGATGTTACATTTAAGATTTTGTGCATACGTTTAGTGGGATAATCAAATGTACACAATTATGAATTCACAGGAGCACAACAACCACAACAATAACTTTTTTCCACAATTTTTCATCACCCATCAAATTATAAATATGCACTAGTTAATAATACTTTTTTATTTTGCAAGGACGCATTAAATTGATCATAATTGACAGTAAATACATTTATAATGTACAAATAATTTCCATTTTAAATAAATTATTTTTAACCTTTTATAAACCACAACTGTTTTCAACATTGATAATAAGAAGACATTTTCTTGAGCAACAAATCACATATTAAAATGATTTTTGAAGGATCATGTGACACTGAAGACTGGAGTAGTGGCTGCTGAAAATTAATGTGGTTGTCATCACAGTAATAAATTGCATTTTAAAATAAATTAGAAAACAGTTATTTTATGGTGAGCATAAAAGACTTTCAAAAATATTGCAAAAATCTAATAGACCCAAAACCTTTTAACTGTAGCGTAGGCTATATTAATCATTTTAATTCAACACGGCAAATAAAATTAATATAAATACACTGCATTCCCTAATGCAGTAACAAATGTCTAGTATTACGACCGTATCATGATCATTACTCTTAATTTACCTTTTTAATTGAAAGTCTCATGCTGTTCATCCCCAAAACAAAAGCAAAATGAAATCCTGTGTGGTTTTTGCCAAAAAGCATCCACACTTGAGTTTGAACATGAAGTTCCCACGGAGCCCATCTTAGATTTGGCTGTTCGTTCCGCATTAGCGTGGGAGCCATCTTGGATCTGGCGGAGAGTTATCACCCTCCTGCTGTTCACTGCTGATTTGCCTCATGCCACTTATCAGCACTGCTGCAATCACAGCTTTTTAAGCATTCACTACATCTCTTACTGAAGTTTTATAAAGCACCCCCCTTTTTTCCTGAGACCTTGTGTAGGCCCTTACAGTCCACTATAAACTACCATAATGAGCTGCTTTCAAGAGAAATTCAGACCTTTGAGTTCATACTCTCATTGAAAGAACACGTCCTTACTGTGCTTTTGAACAGTGTTCCAGAAAAAGTTTTACAAATAACATTGTTTTGCCATCCCTAAATACCTAATCTAATACCTACCTGTTTTATGCGTTCTAATTTGATTGGATGAGTGCTTCCAAGAGTGCTGATATAAGTTTTGTTTCTTGTTTTAATCATGAATCTAGGAGCATAATGCCTAAAGTAAGAAATATCTATTTGCCAATAAATACATTTAATTCAAGAGATATTCCAGGGTTTCTGGGTTTCAAAAAGGTCTTTAAAAGTCATAATTCACCCGTAACACATATTAAGGCCTTGGAAGTTTTTAAATCAGAGCAGGATTTAAAATTCATAAAGTCATGCCATTAAATGTTGCATGCCTTGTTAAATGAATATATTGCTCAGTTTTTTTTTGTCATGTATCCCAAATACAAATATCTAAACATATTTAAATCAAGATGTATAGCAATCATAAAAACTAAGTCTTGAAAAAATGAACAAAATTAAGTGACTTTATGCTTAAAACAAGAAGAAATATCTGTCGACGAGTATAATATGTATCTTGATTTAAGAATCTTTAGACAATTGCACTTGAAAACAAGATAAAAGTGCTGAGAAAGAACTTCACTTTTTGCAGTGTGAACAGAAGGTATGGTAAAGGTTATTTCAATATTTTAGTGGTTGGGAGCAGAGCGAATAAAGTATTTTTTTTTTTTGCACAATGAATTAAAAAGTAATGAGATCTGTTGGAAGTTTCATTACAAAACTCTGAAGTGTTGCTAATACAACAAATTGTTTTTATCCCTATACATTTACATTTAGAGAATATAATTACGTATTGTTTTAACTTCAGTTTATTCCTTACATTTTACTGGTCTTAAATTTACCTTCATTAAACCCCTGAATTCTCTGAGAATGTTGCATTCATTTAGGAATAGGGTTATTACACAGAGGCTTTTCAAACAATTTAAGCCATAATTATTTGAGCAAATGTTTGCATTATCATTATTTCAGTCAATTATTTCATTGTCTATTCCTAGCTGTATTTTCAAGCCTCTCAGGGGACACATGCACTCCTACAAAAATATGGATTTATGGATACAAATCCTCCAAATACCCCCATTTGGTGTTTTGACTAAGCTTTGGCTTTTATACGGTGACTATGTTCGGTTCAGTTAAGTTTTGACATGGCCACAACCTATTAACTCGCCGGAACGTGATAATATGTCGTGGCCACAAGATAATATTTTGCGGGAAGTTGGGAACATCATATTAACTCGTTGGAACGTGATAATATGTCATGGCCACAAGACCATTTTGTTGATGTAACAACATCCTTGTGTCTTGGGCAAGCGATGTGAAGTCATGGCTTCGAGATCAAATGTTAAGGGAATGACATATTGTGGCCACATTCTTGTGGCCACGACTTATTTTGCTGAGGGAATGACATCTATTTATTGTGGCCACGAGTTTAATGAAAAAAAAAAAAACCTGCGTGACCATAGCTGCCTTGGATTATTAGGCTACTTATAAATCAATGTTTCGAATTAAGAATTTAAAAAGTGTGCAATTAAGAAATTATTATATTAACCAATATTATAGGCTTGATATGATCTTATATTAGCCTATTGTGCAATGTTGCCAACAGCATTCGGATGAAGTCATCAATAAATATAAAAATATATATATGCCTAGAAAACATCTATCCTATCTACCAGTCTTTTAAATCCATTTACTGATCATTTCTTTTTTAATTCATATTTTAAATTTCGCCCTTTTATTTTTATTATAATTATTTTCCTTGGTTCTTTAAAAAAAAAAATCCTACGTATTTGCTTTATACACCAGCTGTGGTGACAAGTGAATTTAAAAAAATGTTTTTGTCATTAAATCATTCATTTAAGAGATTAGCTCTAAAATGCTGAATCATCCAGTAATGAAACAATATGAGTGAGTCATTGAATCATTTATTCAAACCGATGTTATTTTTAACAAAAAATAATGAATTAAATGAATTAAATATGTTAAAATAAATATAAACAGAGTGCAGCGATTAAACTTTTGTTAGGGCTATGCAGTATGACGTAACGTGACCACGGAATAAAGTGTCTATCTTTAGAGATTCTGTTTAGTTCTCTTTAGCGTCAAATTGAATTTGAATGGCCAAATGGACGCACAATAATGTCAAAATGCCCGTCGTGTGGAATATTCATGTAAACATAGTCTGTGTAAACATAGAGTAAATGTTGTTTATAATGACGAGTAATCGAAGATTAAAAGATTTATGAATTAGCCTACACTTTTGTAAATTTTACTAGCCTATTATGGGCTAATTTAACAGGATTAGAAATATATTCAGTGCATACTTTAAGTGGGATATCTTAGATGCCTAAAGCTCAGCTCTTAATCTATTATTGAAGAGCCATAAACCCTGGCCACGCATGCTGTTCTTTTGATGCTTGTTTTATGCATCCTGTAGTTTATTCAGTTCATACATATGCAGTAAGCTGCATGCGGACAAGCCCCCCATGTTGAGATTGTATACAAGTTGACAAAACTTTGCGAAAAGCCACAAAGTGAATCTCTAACTGTGATTTGCAAAGTATCAAGGGCCATTCCCAATTAGCATGATTTGTCTTGTAAATATAGCGCGGTAATTGCTCTGCTGAAGAACAGCAGCCAGAACAGCCTTCAGATGGTCTTTTCTTAGTCCAGGGTTGAAGCACTCTTCTTTGTCACATTGCAGGAGCAAAGAGATAAACAACTGCCAAGTGGCAAAATTAAAATACTGTTTTGTTCCTCACAGAATAAGCTATTAACCTTGCACTCTAGAACATTAATTATGAATTCCCTTCATCACTCGAAGAAGAAAAGTGTTCGTTAGGGCACAAAGTTACACTTGGCAGCTCGTCAAAGGCTATTTGAAAGGATCCTTTGCAGGTTTTTAAATTGGGCAAACGGAGCAAACAATGCATTTGAAAAAGCCACACTGCAACTTCATTTTCAGAACAATAGCGGCCTTGTTCCCAGAGGTGGCATTTCTCATTTTTCTTATCTGTGCACCTTGAAGGCTGTCACAGCGGTGAGCGGTGTGCCTCTGTTGTTCGCCATGGATCGGAGAAGTCTCCTGAGGTGAGAGCCTCGGCGCTGGTATTGAGTCACGCCGCTTTTGAATTTCGTCTATGTCTTTCCTATCAGACTCATTTGAGAGAGGGGTTTCAGTTGAGAAGAGTAAAACTCTACCTTCCCCAAACTCTTGCTGGATGTCGGTGCATTGTGACGTTGTAAGTGTCCTCTGTGAAGCCTGTGAATTGCTTTCCCAGGGAATGTCAAGAGGGTAGAAAATTGCAGCACTTTACGTCGACTTTAACAGGCATTTCCTCTCTTATTCGAGATTGCTGACAGATCCCATTTATCTTGTTATAGAACCTGCATTGCATGGGAAAGAGAATTATGGATATGGAGAATTACAGAATTATGGAGAAGATATGGATTTTGATGGTGCTTAATCTTTAAGTTAAATCTTTAAATTAAACAAAATGATTAGCTGTGTTCGTTATCGCACTATATATCCTCACTAGATATATTCATTAGTCCACTAATATAGTCCCCTTGGAGGAGTGAATGAAAACGAGTGAGCGAATTTGGACACTGAGTGTGCCGGAAGCTTCTTTTGAAACTTAGCAATTAGCAGCTCCAGAATAAAAACATTTACCTTGAACTCTGTCATGTATAAACCTTGATTAAACCATTTAATACTCAATTAAAAGGGAATTTATACCTGTATGATATTACGCTGTAGCAAAATTGGACCAGCAAATTGGAAAACCAGCAAAATCGTCCGCCATGTTTTGGCGAGACGCGGAAATTCATTTGGTGGGACCCTCACAGTGCATTATGGGTATATTCTCTAGTCGTTGAGCGTACATCAGACACTCATTATTGCAGTGCATCATGGGACTGAATGAGTACATTTGATAACGTTCACAATGGTTTCAGACACCATACAAATGGCTGTCGACTGTCCCCTCAAATAGTGCCCTATTTAAGTGTATAGCAATAGCAATAGCAACTTCATTTATATAGCACATTTAAAAACAAAACAAGTTGACCAAAGTGCTTTACATTGTAACACATAACACAGAAGGTGAAAAAAATCTAATCTTAAAAATAAGCATCACATAGGCAGCAACACGTTTAACAAAAAAAAACGTGGTTTAGGTGGTGATTTTGGAAACAGAGAGAGAGAGAGAGAGAGAGAGAGAGAGAGAGAGAGAGAGAGAGAGAGAGAGAGAGAGAGAAATAAATAATAATTTAAAGGTTTTAAGTAAATAATATAGAAAAACATGATCCAAATATTGTTTCTTCACAGCAAGATATGTCTGTTTGTCTTTCTCTTTTGAAGTGTGTAAATGATGGCCCATCATTTATAATCGGTACAGATTCTCTTCCGTGCACCTTTATTGTTGTAAACATAATTGCTTACATTTGTGGTGTTTCATTACTGGGAACATTGTCTTCCAATCAAATCAGTGACAGTCACGATAGTTATAATGTTAGCTTGTTTGTTGTTTATAATTGCCTTTTAATTATGTTCTTCTTGTATGATTGTAATTTCCCCCACTTCTTTCTATAACTTTGTAACTTTGAGGGCAAAGAAATTTGAGGGTTTAGAAAAAACAAAACAAAAATAAACTTATTTTTCTTTACCTGCAGAATATGATAAATTAAAGACTTCAGTGTAGGTGTCATGAGTGCTGGGGAAGTATCTTCATAAACATAGTTTGGATCATCATACTACACGTACTGTATATACAGGTCCTTCTCAAAAATTTAGCATAATGTGATAAAGTTCAATATTTTCCATAATGTAATGATAAAAATTAAACTTTCATATGTTTTAGATTCATTGCACACCAACTGAAATATTTCAGGCGTTTTATTGTTTTAATACTGATGATTTTGGCATCAACTGTGTCAATTAGTGACACTAATTGTCTGGGGCTATCAAAATAAGAAGTTTAAATGCTAAACTGTAAAGACACACACTTTAAAGGCAGACCATTTTCACAACATCTAGTTAAAAGGAGGCGAGCTATGAAACTAAGCTTTTCAAGTTTATCAACAAGACTTTCAAATGCCATTTTAAAGTTCACTCGGAGTTCATTTGTGGTTTTAGGCAATGCATGGTGAGTGACTGAAGAAGTATCTAGAGATAGATCCTTTATCACACACACACATACACACACACGCACACACAAAATGATCCCACGAGCATCAGGGAATGAATAAAATAATATCATGCAAATTAGGCCTTTAAACCAGTAGTTCATCAAATAGTCTGTATTGTTAGGCCTTCAAGTTTTAGGAATAACCCCATCTGAAATATTTAGCAGAGATTGGCAGGGCTTCAGAGAAGGTTGTCAGCGATGAACGTTTTTAGAAAACATAGATAGTAATAGAGAGACAACAGAGAATGTGACGTAGCTTAAACCACCTTGCTCGTAATCAAGACAAGTTGATTTTTTAAACATTTTTGAACTTATCAAACATTTTTAGTATAATATCCATACATGCTATATACAGTATCTACATTTACAGAAAGTCTATATCTATAAAATTTTTGGAGTCAGTAATTCTTTTTGGAAGGAAATTAATCATTTTATTCAACAAGAATGCATTGATTTGATCAAATGTTACAGCAAACTCGTGTATAATATTAAAATGTTTTATATAAATGCTGTTCTTTTGAACTTTCTATTTATCAAAGAATCCTGAAATTGTATCACATGTTTGCACAAAAATATTAAGCAGCACAACAGTTTTCGACATTGGTAATAATAAGTGATGTTTCTTGAGTAGCAAATCAGCATATCAGAATGATGATGTGGCTCTGAAGACTGGAGTAATGGTGCTATAAAATTCAGCTTTGCCATCATAGATTACTTTAAAATAGATTGCAAACTGTTAAATATTTTACAATACTACAGTTTTTACTTTATTTTGCTCAAATAAATGCAGCCTTGGTGAGCAAAAGAGACTTTTAAAAACATACAAAAATCGTACCGACTTTTGACCAATGGTGTATAATTCGATTTATTCACTTTTTGGTGGTGCTTCTACCAAACCTGTCAAGTGCCTTCAGTGCATGACATCTGACACCTACCAGGTTTCATTTCAATATTCCATAGTGTGAGAGAGCTCATTCATAAAAGGAAATTTGTATGTGTCCCCAGACAGCACGAGAGCTTCTGAACCAGCCGTCCCTAAATTAAACTGTTTACATCTTATAATAATACTAAAAACTTCTGTGCTTGAGTACTTAGATGTCGGTGGCACCGCTCAATCATTAATCACTCAAGCGAGAAATGAGCTAAATTGCTTTTTAAGTGTGAAAAATAAGGGACATGAAATAAACAAAACCATTTTTTTACATACCCTTGAGTTTTTGATAATGAAGGACTGTTAACAATCATATTGATTAACTTCACGTCTTACCAACAGTTAGGAAAGATGCACAAAGCTAGGAGAGGTAGCAAACTATAAATGGTAAAAGGGCTGTGCATATTAATGAATGTGCAGCAAAACAATATAACTTTCATTTATTATTTTAGTTTCAATAGCTATAGATTTTAAAGTAAGATATCAGTGTCGGCTTTTATATTAGAAGAGGTTAAATAATGTGTACCGAAGGTCTTACATTCTTATTTTCTTACATTTCTTACAATATATTTTGGTATTGCGGATTATAGCTTTTTTCGTGCTGTATTGCTGTATTATTTGATCTTCAGTTATTTCAAAACAGAAACAAACATTAAAGATAAGCTCACATTGGATATATTTTCCAAAGTTATGTAGGTCAACTGTGGTTGTTGTTTTCAGGTAAAGTTTGAGGTCAGAAACAATGTGGAAAAGCAATGCACGAGTGTACAACCTCAGATTAGAAAAGCTGAACATTGGGTCAAATAATTTCTTTTTATTTCTTTTTTGTTTATTCAGCTGGTAGCCAACATATAGTTCAATGTCGATAAGGGGGATCTACCTTGACATCTATTCACTTTTACTTGTCTCATCGAAAGTGGTGGATTTGGTTTGAACTGTCAGTAAAGGCGTTTTGTTAAACGTACAGATGCGGAACAAGTGTTGTCCTGCAATATGTTTATTTAACCGGGACATCCTGTGATTGCAGAATTAAATTTAAAAGAGCATTGCTGGTATATTCAAGGTTAATGCCTAAATGTATACACTGCATGACAAAATTGGCAATTTATTACTTTGTATGACAGTATTTCTTTTTAAGTAATTAAATATAAACAAGCACCTCCAAAACAATAAAACACAAAGTATGCAGTTTTTATGCTAAAGCCTAAGGCAAGGGCAGCTTATATAGTCCACACAGCAAAAGCCATCAAGGAACGGATCAACACCTTGTGCTGGTGGAAATGAATAAAACACATTTATATGCAAGGCTATAATTCACTCTGGCGCATAAAGATAAATTGTCAAAATTGTAAGTCTCAATCTGAAACTTATGGGCTGTTTACACGCCACCATTTTCAACTAAAAACGCACACTTTTGAAAATTTTAAGTGTACGTTTTTGAAAACGGTCTCCATGTAAACAACAAAAACGCGAATCTCTGAAGACGATGACGTCATGCAAATGCATATTACGTGTTCAATCTATAGTGTTTCACCGTAATCTAATGGCCTCGCAACAGAAAACAGCGTCATTTTCGCAGATCCGTGTGAATTTGGATCATTTTGACAATGATGTCGTCTTTCCCATTTAAGCACATCGCTGTCGTGTAAACGTAGTCTACCCTTAGAGCACCTTTTTTTCTTTTTTTTTACACTTGATCTTCTACTGAAAACCTGAGACTGTTTGAAATCAGAGTTAAAGACTTCTTATAAAGACTTAAATTCTATTTAAAATAAATGCTGTTCTTTTGAACTCTCTGTTCATCAAAATATCATGAAAAAATGTATCACAGTGTCACAAACTGCCTGTTTTTGTTTCAATTTCATGAACTTTCAATTTGTTTTTATCAGTTACCTGTTTTCATTTGTTCCAGTTTCCCGGTTCCCAGTTTATAAAATTTAGGTCTTGAAACCACTGGTAATTACGAAAGCAATACATCGTAACTTCCACCATGTTATTGATGATGTAGCCTACTGTATAATTAACTTATTTGCAGTTGCAATTATTATACAGTAGTGAAATGCATTTCTCACTTCTGGTTGTCCCTGAATCCAATGTCCTCAGAGAGCAGCTCATATTCTTTGCATCTCTTGCAATCCACCCAACAAAGGCAAGTTTATTTAAAGTTTTGGAGTTAAATCTAAAGGGACACATACTTCAATAACAGTGAAACTAGCATCTTTTCCTCTCCTCATTGATGACGCAAGACCCAAAAGTACAATCTTAAAAGATACCTGATGCAGGTGGAATCAAATTGATGCAGTTGAATCAAAGTTGTGGTGACTGAAAGTTGCCTTTTTTTCTTTGCAAAACTCTTTCAGGCTATGTAGAAAATATTGATTTTAATCGATTCTCTTTTTTATGAACTGATGTCAATTAGAAATGTCAAGAATTGATCTTTAAAGAACTGCATTTTTTTTTAGATGAATGATAAAAACATTGGCATCCAATCAGAATCCATCCTGCTTGAGTGCAAGCATTTAAAGCAGCATATGTCATAACTGCAGCTCGAGTTTATAATTATTTATTTTTTTAATTAGTGGTCAACCGATACATATCGGTCTTGGGATTTAAAAAATATATATAAATAAGCTTTTCTGTTTGGCCAATGTGTCGGAAGCGATACTTTTATTTTGACACCGCACCTGACTTTTGTTTTGACAGTGCTGAGAACGCAGCGCACCCAGTATCCAACTTAATAATTTTAAGGTCTCTGTTTACAGGTAGGGTAGGCAATAGCAAGAGAGGCTAGCAATAGCAAGCTGGCTTTGAAAAAATAAGAGCACCCTCCCTTCAGGACGCTCTCAAAAGCCACGCCTCCTTCAAAACACATGAACACACACAGCAAAACCTGCAAAGCATCAGGAGAGACGCTGTTAAATTGAGAGAGATAATTACAGATGTCAAAAAACAATGTGTTACAACACTTCCTGGTCTCCCCAGTCACTAAAGGCAAAAAATATCAATTTGGGCATCTGTGTTTTTTGACAGCTTTACATGGTTTTCACACCACAGAGCAAAAACATGTTGGTTGAGCAGTTAGAGCCCTTTCCACAGCCATTATGCCCTAGAGCAAAGCACTTCTGCTCCTGGTGTGCAATAAAATGGCTTACTCGCATGCTCCATCTCATTCCTTATTCTTTGTATCAGACGAGAGCAGGACTTCAGAGAAAAAAGACTCCTAGAGTCCATCTGTGTAAGCTAAAAGTCAAAAGTCCAAAAATATCTACCATACCACAGCTCAATGTATCTGCTCCATTTCCTTACTATCAAGAGCACACATCAAACATCATCTGACAAGCATACGGCAAACACTTCTCGGATGGGTGAAACATGTTGCTCTTTTCAAAAGAGAAAAGTGACAAGACCAGCCAGTTTCAATATTAACAACTCTCCAAGAGAAGTGAGGTATTAACATCATTCCCTTTGACAGCTCGTAGGAAACACATGCTGCGTCCCGATTCACCTACTATGCCCTAAAAGTGCCTTTCTTTTTGTGAAGAAAAAGTTCATACTTTTGAGTGTGTAGCAAAAGAGTAGACAAGCTTTTTTTTATTGATTATTAATATTTCATAGAGCTAATTCGTTACAACGTCATATTGCATCTTTAACGGTTGCTCTCTGTTGCATCCTGTAAACTGACATGTCAATCATCTTGTCAAAGATAAAATCATCCACCTTTAATTTAATTAAATGTATACTGTATCAGAGAGAAATGCAGTGGCACGTAGATCTGCAGTCATGCGGAGACCTCTCCTCATGGTTATGAATAATGATGCATTTAAAAGTTAATGACCAAACGGATCTTTATACAAGTCATGTTTGTAGTTCTGACTCGATTCCTTCTCCAAAGCTCAAAGGGTTGTGGGCAATATTAGCCTTTATGTAAACGGATCCACACTTCGAAAATCCATCGGAAATAGTAGACCATCCGGTTTGACAAGTTTGATATACTCTTTTCAACATACTATGCTTTGGGTCACACAGATAGAGTGACAGAGAGACAGACATACATATAGAATGACAGAGAGAGACAGACAGACAGATAGAGTGACAGAGAGGCATACAGATAGAGTGACACAGAGACAGACAGACAGATAGAGTGACATAGAGAGACAGACAGATAGAGGGACAGAGAGAGACAGACAGACAGATAGAGTGACAAAGAGAGACAGACAGACAGCTAGAGTGATAGAGACCCAGACATACATATAGAATGACAGAGAGAGACAGACAGCCATATAGAGTGATAGAGAGGCATACAGATAGAGTGACACAGAGACAGACAGACAGATAGAGTGATAGAGAGGCACACAGATAGAGTGACACAGTGACAGACAGACAGATAGAGTTACAGAGAGAGACAGACAGAAAGATAGAGTGACAGAGAGACAGACAGACATATAGAATGACAGAGAGAGACAGACAGATAGAGTGACACAGAGACAGACAGACAGACAGACAGATAGAGTGACAGAGAGAGAGAGACACACAGATAGAGTGACAGAGAGACAGACATACAGATAGAGTGACAGAGAGACAGACATACATATAGAATGACAGAGAGAGACAGACAGATAGAGTGACACAGAGACAGACAGACAGACAGACAGATAGAGTGACAGAGAGAGACAGACACACAGATAGAGTGACAGAGAGACAGACATACATATAGAATGACAGAGAGAGACAGACAGACAGATAGAGTGCCAGAAAGACAGACATACATATAGAATGACATGAGAGACACAGACAGACAGACAGATAGATTGACAGAGAGACAGACAGACAGATAGAGTGACAGAGAGAAACAGACAGACAGATAGAGTGACAGAGAGAGACAGACAAACATATATAATGACAGAGAGAGACAGACAGACCGATAGAGTGACAGAGAGACAGACATACATATAGAATGAAAGAGAGAGACAGAGAGACATATAGTGACAGAGAGGAAGACATACATATAGAATGACAGAGAGAGACAGACAGATAGAGTGACTGAGAGGCATACAGATAGAGTGACACAGAGACAGACAGACAGACAGACAGACAGACAGGGAGAGTGACAGAGAGACAGACAGACGGATAGAGTGACAGAGAGAGACAGACAGACAGATAGAGTTATAGAGAGACAGACATACATATAGAATGACAGAGAGAGACAGACAGACAGTTAGAGTGACAGAGAGACAGACATACATATAGAATGACAGAGAGAGACAGACAGATAGAGTGACAGAGAGGCATACAGATAGAGTGACACAGAGACAGACAGACAGACAGACAGACAGACAGATAGAGTGACAGAGAGAGAGAGACACACAGATAGAGTGACAGAGAGAGAGAGACACACAGATAGAGTGACAGAGAGAGAGAGACACACAGATAGAGTGACAGAGAGAGAGAGACACACAGATAGAGTGACAGAGAGAGACAGACAGACAAATAGAATGACAGAGAGAGACAGACAGACAGTTAGAGTGACAGAGAGACAGACATACATATAGAATGACAGAGAGAGACAGACAGATAGAGTGACAGAGAGGCATACAGATAGAGTGACACAGAGACAGACAGACAGACAGACAGACAGACAGACAGACAGACAGACAGACAGATAGAGTGACAGAGAGAGATAGACAGACAGATAGATAGAGTGACAGAGAGACAGACATACATATAGAATGACAGAGAGAGAGAGACAGACAAACAGATAGAGTGACAGAGAGAGACGGACAGACAGATAGAGTGACAGAGAGAGACAGACAGACAGAGTGACAGAGAGACAGACATACATATAGAATGACAGAGAGAGAGTAAAGGCTGAGTGAACACAGTCTAGCCATCGAGACCGGCAGACACAGAAAGAGCTGGTTACCCCGAGAGCAAAGGGTGTGTGTTCAGTGTAGGACAGGAGAGATCGAGACAGAGACACACTTCCTCCTCCACTGTCACAGATACAGCTCGATTAGAGACCTCTACTTTAACAAACTCAATAACTTAATACAGAACTTTACAGCCATGACTGAAGTAGAGCAGATACAGATCTTACTAGGAGAGGGACAGACCGCAGCACTGGCTGCCCGATACGTGTGTGTGTGCCACAGCCTGAGAGACAGTAGGTGAATATGTGTGTGTGTGTGTGTGTGTGTGTATATGTGTGACCTCAGTGTGTTTCCCTAATGTCCACCACAGTGACCCTCAGTGATGTGTTTATGTATATGTTAAAATACTGTGGTATCAAATGTTCACAGAAATTATAATCTGTTACACTGTTATTTTTTGCAATTCATTTAATTTGTACATTTCAATTTAAGTTGTTATAATACTTTGTTATTATTGATGTCTTCACTATTATTCTATGTGTTACAAGCTTTGGCAATATTGTAATATGTACAGTCATGCCAATAAAGCAATTTGAATTGAAATTGAATTGACAGAGAGAGAGGCAGACAGACATATAGAGTGACAGAGAGACACAGACAGACAGATAGAGTGACAGAGAGACAGACATACATATACAATGACAGAGAGACAGACAGACAGACAGAGAGACAGACAGATAGAGTGACAGAGACACAGACATACAAATAGAATGACAGAGAGAGACAGACAAACAGATAGAGTGACAGAGAGGAAGACATACATAAAGAATGACATGAGAGACAGAGAGACAGACAGATAGAGTGACAGAGAGACAGACAGACAGATAGAGTGACAGAGAGACAGACATACATATAGAATGACAGAGAGAGAGACAGACAGACAGATAGAGTAACAGAGAGACAGACATACAAATAGAATGACAGAGAGAGACAGACAGATAGAGTGACAGAGAGACAGACATACATATAGAGTGACAGAGAGAGACAGACAGACAGATAGAGTGACAGAGAGACAGACATACATATAGAATGGAAGATAGAGAGACAGACAGAGAGATAGAGTGACAGAGAGAGACAGACAGACAGAGTGACAGAGAGACAGACATACATATAGAATGACAGAGAGAGAGACAGACAGACATATAGAGTGACAGAGAGACAGACAGACAGACAGATAGAGTGACAGAGAGAGACAGACCGACAAATAGAGTGACAGAGAGAGACAGACAGACAAATAGAGTGACAGAGAGAGACAGATAGACAGATAGAGTGACAGAGAGACAGACATACATATAGAATGACAGAGAGACAGACAGACAGACAGATAGAGTGACAGAGAGACATACATACAAATAGAATGACAGAGAGAGACAGACAGACAGATAGAGTGACAGAGAGAAAGACATACATATAAAATGACATGAGAGAGACAGACAGACAGACAGATAGAGTGACAGAGAGACAGACATACATATAGAATGACATGAGAGAGACAGAGAGACAGATAGAGTGACAGAGAGACAGACAGACAGATAGAGTGACAGAGAGACAGACATACATATAGAATGACACAGAGAGAGACAGACAGACAGATAGAGTGACAGAGAGACAGACATACAAATAGAATGACAGAGAGAGACAGACAGATAGAGTGACAGAGAGACAGACATACATATAGAATGACATGAGAGAGACAGACAGATCGAGTGACAGAGAGACAGACAGACAGATAGAGTGACAGAGACAGACAGATAGAGTGACAGAGAGAGAGACATACATATAGAATGACATGAGAGAGACAGACAGACAGACAGAGTGACAGAGAGACAGAGAGACAAATAGAATGACAGAGAGAGACAGACAGACAGATAGAGTGACAGAGAGACAGACATACATATAGAATGACATGAGAGAGACAGACAGACAGATAGAGTGACAGAGAGATGACAGACAGATAGAGTGACAGAGAGAGACAGACAGACACAGAGAGTTTCAGAGAGAGGCAGACAGAAATATAGAGTGATAGAGAGACAGAGATACATATATAATGACAGAGAGAGACAGACAGACAGATAGAGTGACAGAGAGACAGACATACATATAGAATGACAGAGAGAGAGACAGACAGACATATAGAGTGACAGAGAGAGACAGACAGACAAATAGAGTGACAGAGAGAGACAGACAGACAGATAGAGTGACAGAGAGACAGACATACATATAGAATGACAGAGAGAGAGAGACAGAAAGACATATAGAGTGACAGAGAGACAGACAGACAGACAGAGTGACAGAGAGAGACAGACAGACAAATAGAGTGACAGAGAGACAGATAGAGTGACAGAGAGACAGACATACATATAGAATGACAGAGAGAGAGACAGACAGACAGACAGAGTGACAGAGAGACAGACATACATATAGAATGACAGAGAGAGAGAGACAGACAGACAAATAGAGTGACAGAGAGAGAGACAGATAGAGTGACAGAGAGACAGACATACAAATAGAGTGACAGAGAGAGACAGACAGACAGATAGAGTGACAGAGAGACAGACATACATATAGAATGACAGAGAGAGAGAGACAGACAGACATATAGAGTGACAGAGAGACAGACAGACAGACAGAGTGACAGAGAGAGACAGACAGACAAATAGAATGACAGAGAGAGACAGACAGACAGATAGAGTGACAGAGAGACAGACATACATATAGAATGACATGAGAGAGACAGACAGACAGATAGAGTGACAGAGAGACAGACAGACAGATAGAGTGACAGAGAGAAGCAGACAGACAGATCTAGAGCATTCTACAGCAGTCTAGAATCTCAAAGGCCACCATTAAAAGACTACCTCTTCACAAGGGGTAACTAAGGAAACTCAAAAACACCTGAGAGAGCACAATGGTCTTTAATGAACGGATTATAATGAGTATCTCTCAGGAAGAAAAGGTCTGTATATTTCATAAGAGGTTTATAAAACACAATTTATTAACGTTAAACTTTGAAAACAGCTCACTGTAACCTTGTGCTTTGTCACCGACAAAAGAAACATCATCATGACTCAATTCACAATCCTTGCATCCTCTCATGGAGCGAAAGTTTTGATTTGCTCTGAATTTAAACCGCAGCCCTGTCTGTGTTTACACCTCGAAGGGAAACTGCGGAATATGTTTACATTTTCTGATTGTTTAATTAGGAGGATAACGATTCCTTTAGGGGGAATATGAAGTATGTGTATCCCAATCATTTCACTTGTTCAAAGTGTGAGAGCAACAACAATTATTAAAAATAACTAGTGAAATGTAGAGAATAAAAATAATTACTAATTAGTCTTGTACTTATCTCTAGGCAAATATGCCATTGTCTGTATAATTGTGTAACATGTAAGGGATACAGTAAGCCGGTTATTATCTGCTTCATGTCTGGGTCCTGATCACCGTCTGGGTTTATTTTGCAATAATGACTCTCTCTGAGTTCATTTTATGATATGAAATTATTATCTTTTAAACAGTCCATAATACAAAAATATTGACCTTTGCTTTAACAGAGTGCTAAACTTCTAATTAATGCTTATTCTAATTATGGCTGGGCGATAGGGCAAAAAATATGATCACAATATTCCATTTTGATCAATATTGATTTTTTTATCACTACATATGATTTACAGTTATTCAACATTTGAAGTGGATCAAAAAAGTTAATCAAAGTTCTCCTAAGACAAGAACGGGTATTATTCAAAATTAATGTATAACTTTGATGAAAGGTTTTGATCCACTTCAAATGTTGACTACTGTATATGTACATATCTAATGCACCTTAAAGATAAATATTTTGAAAATAAAAGTGTAGCAATGTTCAGGGAAGAAGGAGGCGGAACCGGCGAACAATCAAAATATAATTTATTTTAAATAAAACAAACAAACAAAAATACCGCCAGCAGCCCCTCGCGGACGACTGCTGGCTACCGAAAATAAATATAACTAAAATAAAATACAAAAACAAAACACAACTAAAACACAGGCCTGTTCCTCTCTCGATCATCAACGTCGTCGCTCCTCCTTTATGCTTCCGCTCCTCCGTGAGAGATGCGAGACCGGTGTGCTTCACAGGTGTTGCTCATTAGCAATCGCACCACCGGCCTCGCGCCGTTCTCTCACGCCCCTCGGCCGTCCTGTTCGCCACATACCCCCATCGCCCCTCACAGGCCGGGGGGTACCCACGAGCCTGTGCCTACTCCCCCCCCGGCGGCGGCGATCCCTGGGGAGTATGGACAGACAAACCGAGGGAAACAGAGACGGAAGCATGAGGAGCGACAGATCGAGAGAGGGGAGAGAGGGAAAAAAAAATTGGTCCGGTTCCCACAACGCGCTGCCATCTGGTCCCCCACCAGCTAGGCGATCTCCTCCGCGGTGCCTGGCGGTGACGCTGGGTAGCCCTCGGTGGACGGCTCGACGCTCCTCCGCCGCCCGGTGGACGGCGACGGCTCCTCGGGTGCCTTTGGCAGACGGTAGGAGTCCCCCGCTCCCTGCTCCTCCCCTTCACTGGTGGACGGCAGCAGGCTCCGGCCCACGGCGAGCGGCGGCGACTCCTCCTCTCCCTCCCGGATGGCAGCCGCCCCTCCAATACCCAGGCGGCCGGCAGCGAGCTCGACCGTCCCACCGGCAACTCACTCCAGCGCACCGCCTCGAGCGTCCGTGGCCGCGAGTCCCCCGCTCCCTGCTCCTCCCCTCGCTCGGCGGATGGCAGCAGGCTCCGGCCCACGGCGAGCGGCGGCGACTCGCGCACCATGCTCGATGGCACCGCGGATTCCCCACACCGGCGAGGACTCTCTGACAGCGCGTTCCTCCCTCTTCCCGGGTTTCGGCACCAGTGTAGCAATGTTCAGGGAAGAAGGAGGCGGGAACCGGCGAACAATCAAAATATAATTTATTTTAAATAAAACAAACAAACAAAAATACCGCCAGCAGCCCCTCGCGGACGACTGCTGGCTACCGAAAATAAATATAACTAAAATAAAATACAAAAACAAAACACAACTAAAACACAGGCCTGTTCCTCTCTCGATCATCAACGTCGTCGCTCCTCCTTTATGCTTCCGCTCCTCCGTGAGAGATGCGAGACCGGTGTGCCTCACAGGTGTTGCTCATTAGCAATCGCACCACCGGCCTCGCGCCGTTCTCTCACGCCCCTCGGCCGTCCTGTTCGCCACAAAAAGTAAATAATGTTTTTTTTTTTTTTGCGCAAACAAAGCACTTGCTCACTTTCATATAATTGAGGTTCAACAACCGGAGTCACTTGGATTATTTGAGTAATGTCTTTACTACATTTCTGGAGCTTGAAAGTGGTAGATCTTCATCTGTGTTCCGAAGATGAACGAAAGTCTTACAGGTTTGGAACGACATGAGGATGAGTAATTAATGATATAATTTACATTTTGGGGTGAACTAACCCTTTAAAAACCTTGTTACCACCAAGGAGGTCTATAATACCAAGAGAGAGCTATCGTTTCTATTCATCTCAGTTGCAGTTCTGCCCTGTTTGTGTAAATGTGGTCTGTGACAGATCTGACTGTGGAGTTCAACATTAATAACATTTACTCTGAAAAAGTGTATGCTTCTTTCTTTTTTTTGCAAACCAAACTCATTTTTATTCACAAACACACTCATCTCTACCATTATTTGTGCCAGCTCCGACAACACACAACCCAATGAAAAGAACCCTTTAGAAGATCTATGCAATCATCTATCACCCTTTAAGTTAGTGCTAGATGATAATCTAAGTCCTATATGAAACAATGAAATATCATTTATTAGCTATTATTGTCTATTATTAGTAAGTAACAATGCTGATAAATTAATTAAAATTATATTAAATGCATACACATGCATATATAAATTTGTCCAGAGTTTTTTTGTATAAAAAAACAAAACACCATTTTCCAGCCCAGAAACTAGAATAAGAAATAAATAAATATGCAACTAATTTAAGAGATTAAACGTAATAAAAATAAAATAAAAATAAAAACAACACCTGAGACCAATTTCAGCACCGATCCTATTGATCCATTTATGAGCTGCTAGCTCACTAATGTGATTTTATACAGCCTAATGAGCCTGAAAATTACCAAAAAAAGTCATATTTCAAATGTATTGATTTGTCTGTGAAGTTTGATTATTCCAAAGCCTTTACAGGAAATTGCAGCTCCATCAAAGGTGTCGAGCCAATAGCATGTATTTTCTAACTGTGAAATAACGGTAAATTTTCTAATCAGTTCTCATTGCTTTAGTTTCACAAGAAAATGGCTTTTTGTTTTCCATTTCAGGTTTAGAGGTTCCATGTGTTGATCGTGGTCCTCTGAGAAAACAGTTAGAGAACAAATAGGCTGTCCATATGGCAGCCTCTGCCTGTATGAGCTATACCACAATATATCCTTTATGTTTTCAACAGTTTCATCATCGCATGAATAAGATGAATGGGCTTTGACCGAGGGATGGGCCATCTGGATAAAGCTATAGCAGCAGTAGCACTATCGACTGTGCTTTCCAATCACCAGCCCGAGGCTCATTCGTCACCGTTTCTGATGTGGCGACGAGCAGAACCCGGGCCGCTCTATCATACATCATAACACTAAGCTTGTTTTTCAAAACTAGAGGTTTAGTGAACGGGAACATTGAGTTGTCTAAGAAATTCCTCTAGTTATTGAAATTCTGGGTAACACTTTAGTTCAGGTTTCAATTCTCACTATGAACTAGTTGCTTATTAGCTTGCATATTACTAGGATATTGGCTGTTTATTAGTACTTAGTATATTAATGCCTTATTCTGCACAACCATATTCTACATTCATAATTCCTTGCAGTATCTAAACTTAACAACTACCTTTCTAACTATTAATAAGCAGTAATTAGGATTGCGTTGAGGCCAAATTCATAGTTATTAGTTAGTTAATAGTGAGAATTGGACCCTAAAATAAAGTGTGACCAAATTCTGTTTAATGCAACACATTCCACGTCTTATAGCGCAGATATATATGAAGGTATAGGTATTGCACCATATTCATTGCAGAAACTGTAGCAAAATTGTGAGTGTACGAGTTTTTTAATTTGTGAATTGTAGAGTAGGATTTGTGCATCTGCAATGAAGAATAAGAGAAGGTGTAACTGTTGTGTTGTGTTTGTGGAAGAGAAAAAAAGTCTACAAGTTTGCAACTCTTAAAATATTTCTCTCAGTGACTTCAAATTTACTGATACATATGTGTGGCTATTCTCTACAACTACACATTTCACTGTCACAGGCGTTCAGTTGTCTTGCACCAAATATACCTTCATAGATATAGGTGACATTTGCATTCAAAGCTATTCGCAGTTCTATTGTGCATAATGAATAGAATATATTGTAAATATAATGAATTGCATTTTGGAACCACAGGATTTATTGCAAAACATCATCATTATGCACCTAGCAAAGAGTGTGTTGGAAATTGTTTTATAAGTTGGCCTGGATGGATGAATGCATTTTTTAAAGGAAGGCACTACAAATCTAGGGTTCTTTAGGGACGCACAATATGCTAAAGAGGGTTGTAGAGGAGAAAAAATGTGAGTTGTCGGTGCATTAAAGTGACTATCCTGAAACATGTGCAAGTTATAATACAACGTTTACATTGTGATTAATGTCATATAGGATGCATTTCAGTAAAAAAAAAATGTGTTTGATTTTCTTCATTCTCAGAGAATAGTCAATAAAGCAGCCAATTCAAAAGGTCCAAAGACCAACATCACAGACTGTTTCTTCAACCAGTGTTATGATATTCAACCCATCCCTGGAGTGAGCCTATAGCAATAAAAGAACAAAAATTTCCCTGTTTGCACTTTTATAGCTATTGTTTTTTCTCTGTATTTTATTTTTTGGGGGGTTGGACTTCCGATGGAGCAGCTTGAAACTTTTATGACAAAAACTGCAATTTAGGTTACATGGCATTTTTGTAAACAAAAGCATACACAGTGGATTGACAGCCATCTGCTGTTTGGTTGTAAAACAAATGAAATCCCTGTTCTAATTTGCTGTACCGCCATTGGAAGAAGCTAATACGGAATTCTCCGTACAAGTTGTATCTCCACAAATTTGACATTTGACACATCTGGTGATTCAATAGGCTTTACACCAGAGAGCAGAACGGAAGATGCATGCAGAAATGAGTAAGGACTAATGGCTATCCCACAATCATGCCACTGATTGAGCCAATATTGCTCAGACAGAAAGCTGTTTTGACAGTAGATTGAGAGTTTATTCTTTTTTAAGAAATACCTACAAATGACTTATTCATTGCTGCCACCTTATTCAAAATGGGATACGAGAAAATATATTAAGAACAAAAATAAATATTTAAAGAAACCAATAATATGTGGTTTTAAACTTGGAAATGACATATTTGGGATATATTTACTGTATATTATTTTATTGAAACATAGTGTACAACAATAGTTCTAGAGGAAAATCAGAAAAATAGTAATGGACAAATTATAACAATTCCCTTTGTACTTTGATGAGTTACAAATTAGTATATATGTATTCCTTTTTACTTTTTTCTGTTTTGCCTTTTATCAAAATTTTATTTTTATTATAGTCACTGAAGCTATTTTATATGAAAACATCAACTAAAAAAAGACCATGTCGTTGAAATACATTATTAATATATGTCATGCTCTAGCGGTTTAACAGGCTTCTAAGTACCAAAACAATATTTTACCATTTACCAATATTTACCATTTTATGAGAGAGAGAAAAACAGAGACGTTTTTCTGCTATTTAAAATATAAAGAAGGTCAAAGAAATTCCTGTGGAGTGGAGTGTGTTTTCTAAAATTATTATAATGCATGAGGAAAAGCGTTCCTATCATCCATCATAACTGGCCACATAACACTAATTATCTCTAAGGTGTGCTTCAGTTGATGAGTGATCAAGAATGTTTTCATCCAAGGAATTACTAGTGTTCCCTTAACTGATGGTGTCATTTATCATGGCTTTCACAACCAATCATTCATCCTGGAGCCATTTATATATTTTCATTCATTTCATTATCGTTCCAGGACAAAAAAAAACATCATTCACACAATTCCTCCACAAACATTTGTGGAAGGGATTACATCAGGTAAGAGGCAGTAGGATGTTCTTGACGACTATCAGCTCAGTAAATTATTTTCAGAAGAGATTCCTTCGAGTTTATTATCTCTGATATGGATGCAGAATCACACAGTGAATGAAAACTGACAGCACTGATGGGAAAAAAAGAGCTCTTGCTCACTCTCTAAATGTTTGCATCAACGACTAAATGCCTGTAGGCCAAAGTCTGTGACAGGTATTAGTATAAGAAAGGTGGCCTATATAATGCAGATTCATTCGGCCAGCAGCCATATCACCCATGACTGGTTGCCCGCTGAAGCTAAGCAGGGTTGAGCCTGGTTAGTACCTGGATGGGAGACCTCCTGGGAAAACCAGGTTGCTGCTGGAAGAGGTTTTAGTGAGGCCTGTAGGGGGTGTTCACCCTGTGGTCTGTGTGGGTCCTAACGCCCCAGTGTAGTGATGGGGACACTACTGTCAAAGAGCACCGTCCTTCGGATGAGACGTTAAACCGAGGTCCTGACTCTCTGTGGTCATTAAAAATCCCAGGATGTCCTTCAAAACTGAGTAGGGGTGTAACCCAGGCATCCTGGCCAAATTTGCCCAGTGGCCTGTCTATCATGGCCTCCTAATCATCCTCATATATATATATATATATATATATATATATATATATATATATATATATATATATATATATATATATACTAATTGGCTTCATTACTGTCTGCTCTCCACCAGTAAGCTGGTGTGTGGTGGGCGTTCTGGCTCAATATGGCTGCCGTCGCATCATCCAGGTGATGCTGCACATTGGTGGTGGTTGAGGAGATTCTCCCTTCCATGTAAAGTGCTTTCAGTGCAGAGAAAAGCGCTACATAAATGTAATGAATTATTATTATTATTATTAAAGCAATAGCTCATTCAGAACTGACAATTATGTCATAATTCACTCACCCTCATGACACCCTCATAACCTGTATGCATTTTGTTCTTCTGTGGAACAAAAAAGGGTTTCACTTCATTTGGATGGTCCCTTTAACACATTCTGTTGACTATAAGTCACGTTGCACCTACATGTCTACTAACTCTCATTAGAGTGTTAGTAAAGTATTGGTAGACTGGTAGGGTTAGGGTTAGAATAAGTTGACATGTAGTTGCATAGTTACTTATAGTCAGTAGACTGTCTGTTGGAGGACCATCATGTTGGAGTTATCAGATATTAAGCAGACAGTACACTAATACTCTAATGAGAGTTAGTTGACATGTAGTTGCAAAGTTACTTATAGTCACCAGAATGTTCAAAAGGGACCATCAAAAAAAAGTGTTACCCACAAAAGTTGAACTTTTGAAGACTGCGCACTCTTTTCAATATAAATGAGTGAGTGTGGCTGGCAAACGAAATTACAAAAAAAAAAGCAGCAAAGAAGTAGTATAAAAGTTGCTCACATGACTCATGCTCTATATTCAAAGTCTTTGAAACAGACTGAAATGTATGGCATTATTAAAGAAAATCCTTGCTCCTTTTTTGCATTCATGGGAAAAGTAACAATTTCTGAATCTGATTCATGTACGAACCATTCTTTTGAATCTAGTAAACTGAATGATTCATTCTGAGTGCGTGAGTTACTTTACTTTAATGAGATATTTTCATACTTGTTTGGGGTTTGTGTTTGGTTTGTATTTTTTTGCATGAAAAAGTCACTACTACAGTACATTCATCAGTATTTCTCCTTTTGTGTTCCACAGATGAATTACAATCATATAGATTTGGAATGACATAAGGGGGAGTAAATGAATGCAGTGGTTTTATTTTTAAAGTAACCATTCCTTTGATGATTTGATCTATGAACTTAAAACAATGTGAGGGCAATTTTGAATTTTAAATAATGATTGAAATGCTCCTCTAGAAGCAAGATCACACATTTTCGGCCATAAATGTGATTTCTGACTTGATCTTTTAACTAGCCAGATTAAAGTCAAGGCCAAACTTGTAAAGCTCAAGGGCAAGCTCTCTTGTCAGGATCCGGTGAGCTCCTCTTTACCACAGAGAAAGCAATTTTACACAGGATAAAGAACTAATCCCAGACAATGGAGGATTAGTGCAGCAAATGACCTTTATCTCGCCATGGAGCAATGAAAGGCTTGCACAGAAATAGTTTAAGTCTTGATCTGAAACCCACCACTAAACTTATCTTTGAATTGGAATGTATCGTGCTGTTTAACTTAAATCAATTTAAAAGAATAGTTCACCCTTTTGTCAATGCCCCAAACTCTGGTACCCTTCAAGCCCCGAAAAGGCCCCATTCTCAATTAGTGAAATCATGATTGCATATCTGAATTGGGTTAATGCAAAAGAACAGCCTTTCATTTCCATCAAGGTCTCAAGGAGTCTCGAGGCATAAAAACAAATAACTTCAATAAATCCAACATTATCGCTAATGAAGCTCAAAGGCAAAAACATGACACCGAAGATTGGTGTAAAGAGGATTTTAATCTACAGAGAGAGAGGTGACCGGTTTCATAGATTGGCTTATTATCTTTCAACTTCTCTTTATTTTAATGATTGTGCAATTGAAACACTATATGCAAAAGTGTTCCATGTATTTTATTCCACAAGGTCCCTACCAAAAAGGAAAAAAAAGGAGCCAGGTAAACAGGACAGGATGAATCTTTGACATTTCAGACATTTTGAAAAGCTGAGCACAAGCTTTGAAGGACTATTGGTCTCGAGGGATTCCTTAATGAATACATCTTTATGCCAAAACTGTCCTCAAAAGAAAAGGACTATCCTTGAGTTAAGGAAAACTAATATCAACCATTTTGCCAGGTATTGTAGAGCTTAATAAGATAAAATTTTCATTCTGCGATTACACAATGTACTTAAAGTGAGTAAAGAAATAAAAATTGGTCCTAATTACTTTGATAATCCATATACTTTGTCTCATTGTGAATGATCCAAGGGTTTATGCTTCTCCAAAGAAAAAACGTTTTTCCTTGAACTTTTTCATTAAAATGTACTGAACAATGTTGTTGGCCAAATAACTATTTAGTATAGCTGCACGATTCTGGATAAATTGAGAATAACGAATCATTTCATTTGTTTCATTACTGGATGAATAAGCATTTTTGAATGGCTCTCTTGAATTAATGATTCAATGACAAATAAAAAAAAATAACAATCACTTGTCACCACCTACTGACAATTAATACAATCATTATTTGAAGGGGCAAGTAACTTTTAAAAGGTCTACTACCGTAGACATCAGTGTTTATATCTGAACTATAAACATTTATCCCAGTACTTCTGTGATAATTTGAATTATTGCAACATAAATTAGGATAGCCTATGTGGCTGAAAAGGTCTTTTGTGAAGATGTTTCATACATTTACGTGACAGCTGATCTCCTTGGCTCAGCGGCAGCACAAACGCAGATTTAAATGTTCTGCTGTGAAGCGTACTTGTCAGGTTTAATAGGTTTAAAAGGTTTAATAGACATAGCGAATCGTTGTCATTCAGACAGGATCACGTGGGTGTTGAGATCTCGATCTTTTATCGATTAATCGTGCAGCTCTAGGCTACTATTTAGGCATTATTTTAGCTTGCATTTATGTCTTATCTAATCAATTCACAGTTAATACTTAATAATATCCAGTCCTGGTCTACATCTAATTCCCTTTTTTACAGGGAAATACATTAAAAATTGCCGAACCAAAATGGATTGTGAACTAAATTTTTGTTGACTAAGTGAACAGCATGTATTGGAGGACTAGGCAAGGCAAGGCAAGGCAAGGCAAGGCAAGTTTATTTATATAGCATATTTCATACACAATGGTAATTAAAAGTGCTTTACATAGAAGAAATTAATACAAAAGAAATCAGAAAAATTAAAACAGTTTAGAATAAAAGATAAAATACAGAAATAATCAAATAAAATCAGAATAATTAAAACATTAAATAAAATACAGTACAACCAGTCGGACGAGCAGTGGCACAGTGCTCATTCAGTAAATGCATAGGTAAACTGATGTGTTTTGAGTCTGGATTTGAATGTGACTACTGTAGGAGCACATCTGATCTCTTCTGGAAGCTGGTTCCAGCTACGGCTGGCATAGTAGCTAAAAGCAGACTCCCCTTGCTTAGAGTGAACCCTTGGTATTTCTAGCTGATGTGATCCTAGTGATCTGAGTGATCTGTTGGGTTTATATTCAGTGAGCATATCTGCAATGTATTGAGATCCTAGGCCATTGAATGATTTATATACCAGTAATAAAACTTTAAAATCAATTCTATATGTAACTGGCAGCCAGTTTAAAGACCTGAGGACTGGTGTGATGTGTTCATATTTTCTGGTTCTGCTCAGAATCCTGGCAGCAGCATTCTGTATGAGCTGCAACTGTCTAATGGTCTTTTTAGGAAGACCAGTGAGGAGTCCATTACAGTAATCCACCCTGCTGGTGATGAAAGCATGCACAAGTTTCTCTAAGTCTTGACTGGAAACAAAGCATCTAATTCTTGCAATATTTTTCAGATGATAGTATGCTGATTTAGTTATTGCTTTGACATGACTACTGAAACTAAGGTCTGACTCTAGAGACACACCCAGATTCCTGACTTGATTTTTAGTTGTTTGACCCCTAGACTGAAGGTAAGCATTCACCTTGAGAACTTCATCTTTGTTTCCAAACGCAATGACTTCAGTTTTTTCCTTGTTTAACTGAAGAAAGTTTTGGCACATCCAATTGTTTACTTCATCAATGCATTGGCAAAGGGAGTCAATGGGGCTGTAATCGTTAGGTGATAGGGCTAAGTAGAGCTGTGTGTCGTCTGCATAGCTGTGGTAAGAGATTTGGTTTTAGATTAGATTTCTCAATATTTGGCTCATTGGGAGCATGTACAGGTTCAATAGGAGTGGCGCAAGAATTGAGCCTTGAGGGACTCCGCATGTAATGGATGTCCACTCAGACTTATGCTCTCCTATAGTCACATAATAACCTCTCCCTTCTAAGTATGACCTGAACCATTTTAGGACTATCCCAGAAAGCCCGACCCAGTTTTCCAGCCTGTCAAGAAGTATGTCGTGATCGATAGTGTCAAATGCAGCACTGAGGTCGAGTAGTACTAGAACTGATAATTTGCTTGTGTCAGTATTTAAGCGAATATCGTTTATTATCTTTATGAGCGCTGTATCTGTGCTGTGATGCGGTCGGAAACCAGATTGAAAGTAGTCAAAGTATCCATTCGAGCTTAAGAATTTGTTCAGCTGATTGAAGACAACTTTTTCAATGATCTTGCCTATGAAAGGAAGATTTGAGATCGGTCTATAGTTGTTTAAAATGGTCTTATCCAGATTGCTCTTTTTCAGGAGGGGCTTGACAACTGCAGTTTTCAGGGAGTTTGGAAAACTCCCAGAGAGAAGAGAGGCATTTACCACTTCTAGGAGATCTGCTTTTAAGCTGTGTAACACAGTTTTGAAGAAAGATGTGGGAAGTGCGTCAAGGGCGCAGGTTGATGTTTTAAGGTGCTGTACAATTTCTTCCAAAATTTTGCCATCAATTTCTTTGAAATCAGACATAGTGACTACTTTCTCAGGCTGTTGTCTGATCTGTCTGACCCCAGTGCGGCTCAAGGATGTGCTGATCACCTTTCTGATATTATTGATTTTCTCAGAGAAGAAAGAAGCAAACTCACTGCACTTGCTCTCTGAGAGCATTTCACTGGGAATCTGGCTTGGGGGGTTTGTCAGTCTCTCTACAGTAGCAAAAAGAGTGCCTGTGTTGTTTAAGTTGCTGTTTATAATATTTGAGAAGAAAGTCTGTCTAGCTTTGCAGAGTTCCTTATTGAAAGCATGGATGCTGTCTTTGTAGATGTTATAATGGACTACAAGTTTTGTCTTCCGCCACATGCGCTCTGCTTTTCTGTATTGTCTTTTCATATTTTGCACTGCTGTTGAGTTTCTCCAAGGTGCTTTCTGTCTGCCATTCTTCTTCCTGACTTTCACAGGAGCAATATCATCAATTACACTCTTAACTTTTGAGTTAAAAGAATCAAGGAGAAAATTAACAGAGTCAGCAGATATGCTTGGTGTTAAAGATATAGCCTTCATAAATAGTATACTAGTGTTCTCATTTAAGCATCTCTTCTTGACAGACACAGATCTAGCTTCAATGGCAGGAGAGATCAATATATCAAAGAAAATACAAAAATGATCAGACAGTGCTACGTCCTTAATAACAATCGATTAATCGATTGTTTAGACCCTTACTGATTAGTAAATCTAGAGTGTGTCCACGATTATGTGTGGGTCCATGTACATGCTGAGTCAGATCAAAAGTTTTTAAAACAGTTTTGATTTATTTTGCCATATTGGTTTCTGCATTATCTATGTGAATGTTAAAATCTCCAGCAATAGCAAAACGGTCAAACTCTGAGGAAATTGTTGATAACAGTTCTGTAAAGTCTTCAGCAAAGGCTCGAGAGTATTTAGGAGGCCTGTAAACAATGATAAGTAAAATGCGTGGAGCACCTTTTAACACAATACCCAGATATTCGAAAGACGGGTAATTCCCAAATGATATTTGCTTACATTGATAGACATCTTTAAAAAGAGCAGCTAAACCTCCACCTCTTCTTACAGCTCTGCAGACACTCATAAAAGTAAAGTTAGGAGGGGCTGTTTCATTGAGGACTGTTGCACTGCAGCTGTCTTCTAGCCAAGTTTCATTTAGCAACATAAAATCCAGGTTGTATGTGGTTATTAAGTCGTTGACTAGAAGTGATTTATTTTTAAGTGAGCGGATGTTTAAAAGTGCTAACTTAACAGTCTTACTTTTTGTCCCCACAGCAATCTTGGTTTGGCGTGTAATAGGCACCAGATTAAATGGGTTTGCGGTACGGCTTTTGAAGGCCTTAGACTTTCTATCATGTAATTGAACAGCAATAGAGAAAGATAAAGATACAGGCACACTGGGTTCCCGCTTGTTCTGTAAACATTTGAGAAAGTTATTGTTATCATAGCGGGGACCCGACACATATCACTGAGAGCTGGTATCAGTTGTTTTTGGTTCACGTCGAGCCGATGGAGGAGGGTGTGTGCCCTGGCGCTGTGGCAGAGGCCGAAGAGCTCTCACAGGAGGAGGGGAAGGGCGAGCTGGGCCTGCAGGCTTTGGTGGTTAAGGGGCCTGCCGTTTTTTGGTTGGTATCTGGGGGCTTGCAGCAAAAGAGTGGGATAGTCTAGTTCTAGCATACACCAGTTGTTCCATTTTCTCTGAGAAGCACAGTGGAAAGATGCTGGAGAGATGGAGAAACTGTCTGGTGAGAGGGGCTGTTGCTCTGGTGTTATTGGAGGCTGTAATATGCTGTCCTGGTTTTCCTCGCTGTTTTCTAGAAAGTCGTCCTTGGGTGCTGAATCTTGGAGCAGTACTAGTATGTCACAGTCTGTCTGTGGTGAGCTCTGTGGGCAGGGCTCAGCTGAGATTGTGTCCGTGAGCAGAGGTTGTTGTGGCTGAGTGGTGTTATCATTGTCCTTGTGTGATGTGTCAACCGCATGCCCATTCAGGTGCTAAAGTGAAATCCTGTGGTCATTCTTACTGTATCCAGGTGTGTGTGTGCCATTCAGGTTGAGTGGATTGTCACACATTGCAGAAGGATGACGGAGGGAGAAGTAGATATTGTCTTTTAGCACTCTTGAACCAAGTTTGTTTGGGTGGTGGCCATCCTGTTGAAACAGTTGCCTCTGACTCCAGAAAAGATTGAAGTTGTCAATGAAGTTCACTCCTTTTACATAGCAGGTTTTTTGCAGCCATGTATTAAGCCCAAGCAACCGTGAAAACCTGTTTGTTCCTCTTGCTGGGAGTGGTCCATTGATGAATGTTTGAACTTTCAGTCTTTTAAGTGTTTCAAAAAGTTCATTGAAATCCTTCTTAAGGAGTTCCGACTGCTCTTTATGAATATCATTCTTCCCCACATGAATGATGAGTCGATTTGCAGTCTTATGTTTCATCAGAATGTCCTGAAGTTTTCTGTTTACATCAGAAGTTGTTGTTGACTAAAAAAATGCTACTAAACATTTTAATGTGCTATTACAGAAAATTTTGGTCGCATATAACAGATGTATTGTTAAAATCTTAACTTTATTGGAAGCTTCTACCTTGATCGTTTCACTCACAGTTCTCAGTTTTTGAAGGTAATGGCAGGATCTAATTTTGCACAGAATTTCACATTTCAGTGCTGGAGCTGCTGAGCAAGGCCGTATCTATACATTCCTTTATTCTCTATCATTCCCAAATAAAAACACAGCTCTTGTCTGTACCAATTAGGGCTATCTGGCCAAGGCCATCTCATCTTTGAGATGCAAATATGAAAAGAATACCAGAGAGAAGTGATGTCTGTTGCCACAGCTCTTTCAAAAGTATAATTTGGGTGGGCATAGGTCTTGCTTTCAGCAGAAAAAAAAAAATGCAATTTAATTTTCAGCCACCCAGACCCAGTTATGGCAAATCACTGAACTTCCTTTTTAACAATTTCTTTCCCCCCCTCCCCTCCCCTGTGGTCATGCATTTAATTGTTTGCTTCATGGGAATCAATAACCAAGTCATAGTTGTTGTAGTGAATCACTAATGTTGAATGCACTTAAAGGAAAGCTCCATGAAAAGCTAAACAGTATCAAGAACATGTACAATGTAACATCAGTTTGCAAAAAAGAAAAAAAGGGTTTAATAAAAAGCTTTTAGAAGTTTATGAGGCAAGGTATTACAGAATAAATGTTTAAAATGTACCAACATTGGGGTAATTAGTGTATTTAAACACACTAAGAAAACAATGGATTTAAAAAAAAAAAATCTAATAAAAAATGTTTTATTCAGTGTACAGTTGTTTTTTTAGTTGCAAAATACATACACACGCATACAAAATAGGCTGCAATGATGTCATATTTTATAAGTGCACCTATTGTAAGTTTTTCTGCTGATACACCCAGCCATAAACCAGGATTTAACATAAAACTAATGATTTATTTTCTTACATGACACAGATGCTGTCTACAGAGCTTAACTTGTATTGAACTGTTTTAAACACAACAGAAAAAATCTTTTAAAATAAGCAACTGCTAAATACTGCGTAAACATGACGGCTTCAATGCAGCTGGGAAAACGGATGACAAATCAAACAGGCAAAACCATTTCCATTAAAACCAATGTCAATATGCAAAAGTTACTCACTCTCCATTTACTACTTGATCTGTGCTTTCTATGCAGACGTTTGCTCCCTGTAATCTTAATCAGAAGTCAAGCCATTTACACAGTAAACAGGTGTGAGAGGTGGAAATGTGGCGGGGTGCCATGGAGTCACATCTCGCGTAATCAAATCTCATTACAGACGTGTATGGAATCCCACTGCGAGTCATGCAAATAAGGATGATTAATATTTAGCTATTTGTTGAGGAAATAATAAGGATGGTAAACACAATCATTCTAAAGTCAAGCATCAAACCACACACAAAATGAGCTTTGGCTGAGTGTCTTATGTGCGTAGAGAGCGCACTTGTGATTGAAATCAGGATCTCTGCTATGTTTTTCATCAGCTTGTTTATGGAAGACTTAGGTTTAAAGGCTTTAATGGTTTGAATTTTAAGACAACATAATTACTGACTTCATGAAATATAGCTATTCTGTGATTTAGAATCACACACTAAAGAAGTGGATAGATAATTTATGTAATTCCTCTATTTACACAGTAACGGCTATAAGCTCATCTCTTTGTTAGCGGTTTAGACAATGATGACTGATTTTTCTTCCTCACGCTCTCTGTACTGTCATTTGATTCAGAATAATTTGGGGGAGAACAAAGGAGGGAAAAAATTCTAATTGCCTAAAGCATTAATTGACTATAATCGAAGTCGCTTTCAAGGAGGGTCTGTTCCCTTGGCGGCCATATTTGCAATGCCTCTGGGCAGCTATTTGGGGCATCCAAGACCAATGGCCAAAATTACTAACAGCTTGCACCTTTGCAAACCCTCTTTTGGCGTTAAAAACGTACTGTGGGGAAACTAGGTTCCCTTTCGTTGTCACTCCAAATTACGTCGGATGACGACGAATGGGGTTTCGCTTAGAAAGCCTATCAGCTTCGAGTATTTAAAAACGAGCCAATGGCAAAGAAATGCCATGGGTCTGCGGAATTTGCATGACGTAACTCCGCCCCACCTCATGGGTATAAAAGGAGGACGCCGGCAACATGCAGTTATGTTTTCGCTTCGGAGCCAAGAGTTTCTCTTCACTCCACAAGCCATCTCTGAACTGTCAGCTTCACGAACGAGTTCCTCTGGTGTTGGTGTGGCGGCGATATCTGGCGAGCGCGTGCTTCCTGCTTATCTGTGCAGTGGTTTGCCAGAGAGTGCGTGTCTCCCCGGGCGCTTCGACACTCAGAGTGTTTCTCTCTTAAAAGAGCTTGCACGCGGCACGTCTTTTTAAAGATGCCTCGCCCGTGCCCTTCTGGTTGCGGCAGGCTGGTGTCTGACTCTGATGGGCACGAGCGTTGTCTAGTGTGTTTGGGCATGGATCACGCTAGAGCAGCGCTCGTGGATGAGTCATGTTCTCTCTGCGGGAACATGACCATCGCGTCACTTAGTTCGAGACTCAATGAACTCGCAAGAGTGAGAGTCCCCTCATCCACACCCCGATCTAACGCTCCCCCGAGGAGTGCTACTTCGGCTGGTGGCCAGGGTGACCTGAGGGTTACAGTCTGGAACAAGGCGCCGACTATCTGTCCGCGACCCCAGCCCCCCTCCTGTGTGACGGTGCCCACTAGTGAACCTCCGATTCCCGCGGGTCTACCTTCGGGTGGCCCGCGAGTTTCGGTTGAAGCTACAGAGGAAGATGCTATGTCTGTAGCAGCATCACAAGTTGGGCTTGATTCTTCTGGAAGTGAAGATTCAGCACAGCTGCCACCTTCCGGTGTGCATACGGCTGTGCCTGAATCGGATCCGGAGATGACGGCCATGCTTTCCCGGGCAGCCGCGAGCATTGGTCTAGAGTGGAGGCCTCCACCCTGTCCTGAGCGCTCGCGGCTGGACGATTGGTTTTTGGGTAAGGCTGCCGACTCACGTCCACGGCAAACCCCAATACCTTTCTTCCCGGATGTGCATGATGAAATCTCGAAGTCCTGGAAGACCCCCCTGTCTTCCCGGGACCGCTCGCTGGTCTCATCCGCCTTTCCTCCCCTCGATGGGGCGGCTGCCCGTGGGTACACTGGGCTTCCTCCGGTTGAACGCTCTGTTGCGATGCAACTGTGTCCTCAGAGTTCTTCTTCTCGGGGCGAGCCTAAGCACCCATCCAAGGCCTGTAGATTTTCGTCGTCTATGGCGGCGAAGTCTTACAGAGCGGCGGGACAGGCAACCACCTCTCTGCATGCTATGGCCACTCTGCAGGGGTCTACCAGGCCCAGATGCTCAGAGACATGCACGAGGGCAGGACAGACCCAGGGCTCTTCGATGAGCTGCGTGCCGCAACCGACCTCGCTCTCCGGGCGACGAAGGTAGCCGCGCGCTCCCTGGGTCTGGTGATGTCCACTGCGGTGGTCCAGGAGAGACACCTGTGGTTGAACCTGGCTGACATGCGGGATTCCGAGCGGACACGTCTGCTCGACGCACCCCTGTCCCAGGCCGGCCTCTTCGGCGGCGCAGTTGAGGATTCAACAGTTCTCAACTGCACAGAAACAGACAGAGGCAATCAAACACATTCTGCCCCGCCGACCCGCTGCTGCCTCGACGTCGGCCGGGCAGACGTCTCAGCCTGTTTCCCGCTGAGGGCGCCCTCCTAAGGCTCCCGCCCCTCCCGCTCGGCCAAAGCAGCAGCCTTCACCCAGGCCCAGTCACGGAGGAAGCCGAAAGAAGGCGCCACAGCCCTCTCCAGCCCCGCCCCCCGCCAAGCGCCGGGCCAAGCGGCGCTCCTGAGATGGGCTGCTCAGGGACGATGGTTGTTTCTCAGGTGATGGTAGCAGGACCACTCCTTCCCCCGGTGGAGGGCCGGGGGAGAATCTTTTGTTCTCCACTCCCCGCTGCTCACCCACGGGTGGGCAGCACCCTAATGTGGTTAAAGAAAGAAACAATCCCCTCATCCCTGAGCACACAGAGTTCTCGGACGACACAGAGCGCCGCCCACAAGGCGTGCTCTCCTCGTCCCCCTCTGTACCAGAGTCGGTTGACACGGCGTGCCGTCCACGGACCGTTTCGTCCATGTCCCACTCTGTCTCCAGACCCCTGGCAGAACAGGCCCCGTGGAACGCTGGTCCTTCCCTGGCCTCCTCTGTCAGGGCGCGGAGGTTAACTGCGCCCCCACACCGGATCGCTATGCCGTCCACGTCCGGGCCAGTTACTCCGCTTCGCTGCCCCTCCGGGGGGACACCTGTGGTCCGCATGACCCCGCTGGTACAGTTCTTGCGAGCCTGGCTAGAGCTTCCCCATCTGTCCCGCTGGGTCGCCCGCACCATTAGGTTCGGCTATGCGATTCAGTTCGCACGGTCTCCTCCCCGCTACAGGGGAGTCCGCTCCACTTTGGTCGGTGGCAATGCCCCCATCATGAGAGCAGAGATTGCCACCCTGCTGGCAAAGGGTGCAATCGAGACTGTCCCTCCAGCCGAGATGAGGTCCGGCTTCTACAGCCCTTACTTCATTGTCCCCAAGAAAACCGGTGGGTTAAGACCAATCCTGGACCTGCGCTTGCTGAATCGCTCCCTTCACAGGATGCCGTTCAAGATGCTCACCGCCAAACGCATTTTGTGTTCGGCCCCAGGATTGGTTTGCAGCGATCGACCTGAAGGACGCCTACTTTCATGTCTCCATTCTTCCTCGACACAGACCGTTCCTCCGGTTTGCTTTCGAGGGGCAGGCATACCAGTACGCGGTTCTCCCTTTCGGGCTAGCCCTGTCTCCTCGCGTCTTCACGAAGGTCGTCGAGGCAGCCCTTGTTCCCCTTCGGGTTCACGGGGTTCGCATCCTGAACTATCTCGACGACTGGCTGATCCTAGCTCACTCTCGAGATCAGGTTTGCGAACACAGGGACCTTGTGCTCCGGCACCTAGCTCGTCTGGGCCTTCGGGTCAACTGGGAGAAGAGCAAACTTTGCCCCGTGCAGAGGATCTCTTTTCTCGGTATGGACATCGACTCGGTCGCCATGTCCGCGCAGCTTACGAGCGAGCGCGCGCAGTCACTGCTGACTTGTCTGAGACAAATTCAGGCAGGGCCGACCCTGGCCAATTTGCTGATCTAGGCAAGATTTTACCTGGTGCCCCATGCATCACAGCCCATTTCACCCTGTCATTGTGTTCATGATTATTTATCCTATATGTATATATGTATATGTGTGTGTGTATATATATATATATATATATATATACATACACACACATTACAGCCTAAACACAAATAGCAAGAGCGTTACATCTAGAATTCAAGTCAAGTCCCATTTATTTTTACAGCACTTTTTACAATCTAGATTATTTCAAGGCAGATATACAGCTTTACAGTTTTGTTGCGTTTTTAATTTTGTTCAGTATTTATAGCCGCTCTGGATAAAACAGTGATGTCATCGTCCATCGAATGTCATTCATGCACAAACTATTCATTGAGCGCTATAGCAAAAGTGTTTGTTTTGCAGTTGATGGCAGCAATCTTCTACTAAACTATGGCACGTTTCATATTTTCACCATGAATGAAACTGCGAAATGTCTTCTTTAATGTTAATTTTACATAAAACGTTGCTACTTTTAATAAACCTGTAGCCTATATAAATATCATTCATAATTTTGGCAAATAAATAAAAAAATGCCATATATCCCCCTCAAAACTGCACAACTGTAGAGTAAAACATTAATTAATAAAAGTGATAGTGAATGCGTCTAAAAAAAACTGATTATGATTGCTACAAATCACACTGTCCGGGGCTTCTGGAGAACTCAGAACAACTGTTAGCAAGTTTGAGGTAAAAATAACTGCCATTAAATTATATATCTTACTACTATGCAATTAGATAAACTGTTCATTCATTACATTACCTCTGTCTTTATCCCGTTTTTTCCTCTTCTTTTCCTTTTGGCACTGTATTTATTGCAGACTAGAATGCTAATCTAAAATATGTCATGTAAATGTGGCCATCCGTCACAATCAGGTAACTTTCACCATGTCTAGACCTGGCGCGAGCTGTCAGGCCCGTTTCTACGGGGTGCTTGAGTGTGTTAAGTGCCCTAAAACGAAAGCAATGCTGTCTACATTAGATGCAGCGAGGGGCGACGCTACACGTGCTCTGTTTCTGACGCACTTCAAGCACTCGCTGGGCGGGGGAAGATTGATGCGCCGGACTGGAGTCGGGGGACTTAGTTAAGTTTTTGTGGAGTTTTTTTTTTTTTGCTTTATTTTGTAGTATTCTGAATTAATGATTTTAAAATAGTATTAGTAAAAAAAAAAAAAAATCCTCCAAAAAATTCACTCATTCACTCATTTTGGCACCCCTATTGAGTGGCGCCCCTAGCATTTGTCTATTCCGCCTATGCGACGGGCCGGCCCTGAATTCAGGGCAAGAGTGCGGTTCCACTGAAACATTTTCAGAGGCTCCTGGGGCATATGGCATCTGCAGCCGCGGTGACGCCGCTCGGATTGCTTCATATGAGACCGCTTCAGCTTTGGCTTCACGACCGAGTCCCGAGGTGGGCATGGCAACAAGGCACGCTCCGAGTACCAGTTACTCCGACCTGCCGTCAGACCTTCACCCCGTGGTTGAACCTCAGTTTTCTCAGGGCTGGTGTCCCCCTGGAACGAGTTTACCGGTATGTTGTTGTCTCAACAGATGCCTCCACCACGGGCTGGGGCGCCATGTGCAATGGATATGCTGCCGCGGGCTCCTGTACAGGACCCCAGCACCTATGGCATGTCAATTGCCTCGAGTTGCTGGCAGTACACCTTGCCCTGCACCGCTTCCGGGCGCTGCTCATGGGTCAACACGTACTAGTCCGATCAGACAATACCGCCACTGTAGCGTACATCAACCATCAAGGTGGTCTACGCTCCCGCCGTATGTCGCAACTCGCTCGCCACCTCCTCTTATGGAGTCAGAGGCATCTGAGGTCCCTTCGAGCCATTTACATTCCCGGAGCCCTGAACCGTGCAGCTGACGAGCTGTCATGGCTTCAGCCCCTCCCTGGAGAATAGCGACTCCATCCCCAGTCGGTCCAGCTGATTTGGGACCAGTTCGGGGACGCACAGATAGATCTGTTTGCCTCCCACGACTCGACCCATTGCGACCAGTATTATTCTCTGACCGAGGGCACGCTCGGCACGGATGCTCTGGCGCACAGATGGCCGCGGGGCCGCAAATATGCGTTTCCCCCAGTGAGCCTTCTTGCGCAGGTCTTGCGCAAGGTCAGGGAGGACGAGGAGCAGGTCCTTCTGGTTGCACCTCCTTGGCCAATTCCTCTGAGGAAGGACCTCCTTTCTCAGGGACGGGGCACCCTATGGCACCCTCGTCCCGATCTCTGGAACCTCCACGTGTGGCTCCTGGATGGGAGGAGGCAGGTTTGAGTACCCTACCACCTACGGTGGTGGCTACCATCACTTCCGCTATAACGTCGTCCACTAGGCACGCCTACGCGTTGAAGTGGAACCTCTTCGTCAACTGGTGCTCTTCTCTCCGAGAAGACCCCCTGAGGTGTTCGATCAGTTTCGTGCTTTCCTTCCTTCAAGATGGGTTGGAGCGAAGGCTGTCTCCCTCCACCCTCAAAGTTTATGTTGCCGCTATTGCCGCACACCACGACTTAGTGGAAGGTAAGTCCGTAGGGAAGCACGACCTGATCGTCAGGTTCCTGAGGGGGGCGAGGAGACTGAATCCTCCTCGCTCTCCTCTCGTTCCCTCTTGGGACCTCTCAGTGGTTTTAAGTGCCCTGCAGAGTGCTCCCTTTGAGCCTCTGCAATCAGTGGAGCTTAAGTTCCTGTCAATGAAGACATCGCTCCGGGTTGCATTGGCCTCTCTCAAGAGGGTCGGGGACCTGCACGCATTCTCCGTTGACGAAGCGTGCCTGGAATTCGGGCCGGCTTACTCTCACGTGATCCTGAGACCCCGGCTTGGATATGTGCCCAAGGTTCCTACCACTCCCTTCCGGGACCAGGTGGTGAACCTGCAAGCGCTGCCCTTGGAGGAGGCAGACCCAGCCTTGGCACTGCTCTGTCCAGTACGCGCTCTCCGCGCCTATGTAGACAGGACGCAGTGTTTCAGGACCTCAGACCAGCTCTTTGTCTGTTATGGTGGGAAGCTGAAGGGAAAGGCTCTCTCAAAGCAGAGGTTGTCTCACTGGATAGTGGACACCATTGCTTTGGCATACCAGCAGCAAGGTCGACCGTGCCCCCTTGGTGTGACTGCCCACTCCACCCGGAGTGTGGCATCCTCTTGGGCTCTAGCGCATGGCGCCTCGCTAACAGACATCTGCAGAGCTGCAGGCTGGGCGACACCGAACACATTCGCCAGATTCTACAATCTCCGAGTGGAGCCAGTGTCCTCTCATGTACTCGCTTCAACTAGCTAGTGCCGGACCCGCTCAGGTGTCTTCGCTTGCTCGCCATTCCACTCCACGGACTGGATACGTGCGATGTTCTCCTCAGGTGAGCTTCTCCGCCCCTGAGTTCCTCCAGCACCCCTGATGCTAGCGCCAGTGTCTATTGCCTGGGCGTCGGCTAGGTGCCTCCCGTGTGCATGGTCCCTCCCCGGAGCTACCCCCACACGTGTATTTCCACTGTAAGCCTCTCTGAGCATGTGTCTTTCCCTTGGCAAGCCACCTTGCCACCCCTGAGGTTGAAATATTCCACCTGCGGCTGGACACCTCAGTGTTTCTCCATATGTTTCCTTCGGGTCATATGCGTATTCCAAATGCCCACCCCTCTGGGTTGGTGTTAATTGCATATTTCCTCTAAAGCTATGGGATATGCTTCCCAGTGTACCTTGGTATTCCTGTGATAAATAGGAGTCCTTCGTCCAAAGTCTCTCGAGGGCTCAGATTTACGCAGGGCACTGGAAGACAGCTGTGAAGGTGGCGTGATTAGACTAGTAACCACATTCGTCGTCATCCGACGTAACTCGGAGTGACAACGAAAAGGGAACGTCTCGGTTACGTATGTAACCCTTGTTCCCTGAGTAGGGAACGGAGACGTTACGTCTTCCTGCCACTTCCGCTGTACCGCGGGGATCGCCTGAGTTCAGTCTTGGCTCCTCAGCGAAGAAACATAACTGCATGTTGCCGGCGTCCTCCTTTTATACCCACGAGGTGGGGCGGAGTTACGTCATGCAAATTCCGCAGACCCATGGCATTTCTTTGCCATTGGCTCGTTTTTAAATACTCGAAGCTGATAGGCTTTCTAAGCGAAACCCCATTCGTCGTCATCCGACGTAACGTCTCCGTTCCCTACTCAGGGAACGAGGGTTACATACGCAACCGAGACGTTTGCGCTAGTCAATTTACTGGTATGTGTGGCATTATTTACCACCCAAAAAAACATGTCTTAAACCAGACGCTAATTTGCACTGGGTAGTCATTATAGAAAAGATCCACCTGTGTCTGTGTTCTTTAATTTCTAGCAACCAGAGCTTCTAACGGCAGCTGCGGTGGCACGGTGACTTTATCAATCAGCGATGGTCTCTTTTATTTAGAAGGCGGGACTTATTCCGCCATATTGCGCATTGCACTTTCTCACATTCATAAGTAATACAAGTGCACTGTCTTTCTACATATAAAAGGTGCGTCCCAATTTGCATACTTTTACACTATTCTATGATGTTTTGCAGTATAAATAGTGCAAAATTGTGTTCATACTGAAAATTCCAAATAATTAAAAGTGCACTTTAAATACCTGGATGATGCACTTAATTAACTGACAAAAAAGGAATTTTCATCCCAAATGATGCACTATACACTATGGACTTATACATTATGTAATCAACGGTGAAGTGTATGAATTTTATAAGTTTGTCATTCTGATAGGGCGTCCCAAACCTCACAGCATCGCCACAGACACAACTAAAGTTTACAATTTATAGAATTCTGCTAGCTTACAACAAATATACTTTAAAATTTCCACTGAGGAAAAAACATATAATAACAACGTTTTTCATTAATCTAATACCATTTAATAAAACAAATTGGATTTAAAAATGTATAATATAATATTATATAATTATTAAATATAGGCTTAATGTAAAACAATTGATTAAAATATAAAAATGAAGATATTTGACATTGCAAATGTATTTTCAAATGTCAAATGGAATAAGTATTCAAATATTTTTTGAAAAATATGTTTGAATAAACTGAGCAATCCGAGGGTCACCATTGGAGCTCAGGCCATATTTGACAGTCTAGACTAAATCAACATTAACCAACATCAACTTGGCACATCTGCAAACCAGATTTAAGACTTCTGCTTTACATCCGTATTTGTCATTGGCCCTAAAACACCGAAAAATTTTTCTTCACCATTGCAAAGAAGGGAAAACTATTAAACTGGAGAATCAGATCAAGGTCATCCATAATCCACTGGCTGACCTTACTGGCTGAAATAATAACAATAAAAAAAAAAAAAAACATGAAATCAATAAGAAAGGCAATGTCCCTAGAATTTATCATTCATTCTCTGCACTGGGCTTCTCACACCTTGGATTGTATCCATCATTGCAAATATAAACAAATTCAATACTCCATCAGCTGTTACTCTGTTTAGAGTCACAATTCATCACGGCTCTTGACGTTATTGCCGAGCCTCCCAGCCATATCTATCTGCTGCCTATCCTCTGCATTGTCCCTTACGGAGTGTCTCTGCAATGGCAATTAAATCCGTCTTGCTGCTGTGGCAGAATCTGCGTCTGAGCAAAGACGCCTGATGTACATTTGATAGTGAAGGCTCAGCAGTAAAGAGAGGATAAAGGGACTCCAGATCAAGCGTAAAATTACAGATGGTGGCCCTGAATACTTCAAGAGTTTGTAAATGACTGTCTTTCTACACTCGACCTGCGTCATACTTCATTACCTTATCAATGAAATGTGCCTCAAACATTGAAAGAAGGCAATATTTCGCATTTGATTCTCATAACAAGCGAGTTTGTTCATTTTGCTGGACGAATAAACGAATTTCTTTAAGCTTTAACTTTTGTTTACAAATTAACTTGAATCTAGATCAGGTCTGTATAGTGGAATGCAAATGCAAATCTTAAAAATCTATGGAATCTATGGTTCCATGAAAAACGTTTAACATTCATGGACTATTTCCATTTAAAAATGTCTTTATGGAGAAGGGTTGTTCAGATTATTCACATGTTCTTCATGCTAAGAAAAAAATGGTTCTTTTAAGAAATGTGGACTGAAAGGTTCTTTTGGGAACCCATAATGATGGTTCTATGGCATTGCTATGAAAATCCCCTTTTGGAACCTTTATTTTTTTAAGTACAGGTTTTATTAAAAAAAAAAAATGACAAGTTCTATTTATCTTATGTGCCAGAGAAACAAACACACAGCCATCTTTAGAATTTTTGGGTTTGAACTTTTATTTTTGCAGTAGCTCTGTATATTTCTATAGGATCGCTGTCAAAGAGTAAATAGCTGGTGAAGTGGATTTACTTATTTAAGAGTTAATGAAAGTTATAATGAGCATTGTAATGTTTGAAGCTGATGTCATAACAACTGTAGACAGGATATTTTAAAACGAGGGGTTCATTCAGAAATCTGTAAGATCTTACTTTAATACTGTGGAAATTACAAACCAAAATACACAACACAATGAGCACAGCGCTGAAAAGGGGCGGGGCTACATAAGGTCTATAGCAGGGGTGACCAATCCTGTTCCTGGAGATTTACCTGCAGAGTTCAGATCCAACTGTAAATATCAAGTGCTCCTGAATATCTTGATTAGCTGGTTCAGTTGTGTTTGATCAGCGTTGGAGCTGAACTTTGCAGGAAGGTAGATCTTCAGCAACAGGATTGCACTCCTGGTCTATAGAATAAAATAAACCATGTCTATATTTAATGCCAGTGACATGAGCATTATAGTGCTTGAAGCGAGAGCTTTGAAACTCCGTTTCCCAATTAACACACCATTCATGAATGTTACTATATGGCTGGAGGTCATGAACGTGGAACATTTGACTTAATTTGCCACATTGCGTTTAGCTCTTGAGACTACACATGGTAATGTTTTCGCTTAGAGCAGTGTATGAAAAATGAAAAATGTCACAAAGCTAATGCACCCGGACGTGAAGCTAAAGCTGAGCCAGTTAACTTTTACACCTTGCCTTTGAAATCTGTCGGTGGAGGAATCGCAGCTTACAAGATCTGTCCATCATAAAGAGGGATCAAAGAGAGCCGAATGTGGTACACGGTAAAGGAATGTCGATAACTCTTGTGCTGAGAATCCAGGGAAAATAGAACGGGTGGATCAGCAGTGCAGTTTGTAAGTGTACGTTAAATGGTTATGCAGTGTTTTCTACTCAGACAGGTAATACTTTTGTCATTGTCATTTTGACATTGACATTTTTGCCTCAAGCTGACAGGTGACGTGGAGGGGTGTTTTTTTGCCAATGATTGTCCCATGCTGACTGTTTGACTAATGTGGCAATGCAGATCTATATAAACACGCTTTGGGCTTTGGCAGGATCTTGACAGCACTAGGCTTTAGTGACATTACCCTCAGGAATCCCCCAGGAGTTCGGTATGCGGAAGTACACAGACTATATTTTGTACTTATAATAGGAAGTTTTAATAACTGACACAAAAGTTGTTTACAGTTACTTATTTTGAATAATAATTTATGTAAGAATGAAATATAAAGAATAACAACTACAGGCTACGTTCACAAAGTCTGTTTGAAGAAATAAAGTGTAATAAACAAAACTAAAGTTTTAAGATATATACTTTAGTTTAAAACATCTGTGTGATACTGTCCCTTATTTAACCATGCAATGCTCACGTAAACAACAATGCACATCTACTTTTCAATCACAAAGGAGAAACATGCTTTCTGCCTGCAAAATGGTGCAGTTAGAGCGCCTGCCAGCAGTCGACAACTGTCAAAGCTAACCCGTCGAACCTTTCCCCCTGATGCTCACAGCACATTCTTAAATGTTCCTTGTCGGAGGTGCTGTGGGTAGACGGTTAGGTAATCTGACGTGATTACATTCCATTTTCCCAGCAATTTTCTCTACAATGGCTTTGTCGCACCTAATAGTATCATTTTACCATGAAGGTCAGATGCGGGATTTCCAGCCTGTGAAACATTGTGCCAGACATAATGAAGCTGACATGTACGTCTGAATGACACTGCCTTACTGCCTTCATGTTGTAAATATTATATCGTAAATATAATTTTAATGCTTCAGAGGTCCTTAGACTGTACCACAAATATAGATGCATATAACGCCATATAAAACACAAAGAAAAAATTATTTCTAAATACATTGATTTAAAGGGATAGTTCATCATTTCTCACCCTTAAGTTGCTCCAAACCTGAGTTTCTTTCTTCTGTTGAACACAAAAGAAGATATTCTAAAGAATGTCAGTAACCAGACTTCAACAGAAGAAAGAAACTCATGGAGGTTTGAAACCACATGAGGGTGAGTACAGTAAATGATGACACAAATGTAATTTTTGGGTGAACAATCCCTTTAGCATTCTGACGATGACGATACACTGGCACATGGTGTTGACACGCGTCACGTACACAACATATAACGTATATAACGCGCCGCTAGCTTTGAGTACCCATATATGTGCATGGTGTAATTGCTCCATTTGGTATTAGTTAATAAGCACTACGTGAATGTGAAATACATGAAAACAATCCACCTAATCTAAATTGGGCCTCACCATCCAAAGCCAATGCAACGTTGACATGAATGACACGAAAAACATAAAACACACAAAATACCCTCAGCATTATAAGGCTAAATGTTTCCAACTCACCTGATCAGATAGGACATTGCTGTATTGCTGATGTCTCGCTGACTCTGAATACACATTTTTAGAAAAGATTAGGTTTTCAGAATTAGATTATAAAACTATAGGGTTGGCATGGAAAGTTCCGGGTTGTCAATTAATTGAAGGTAATTCATTTGAATACATAATGGTTTAAAAGTGTTCATGGGGGGCGAGACCGTGGAGGGCTTTGAATGTGATGAAAAGTATTGCATATGAACGGGTAAGATAATGTTATCTGTGTAAAACAGGACTAATGTGGGAGGATTTCTTGGTATGTGTGAGGACCCTGGCTTCGGAGTTCAGAATATATTGGAGCTTATTTAGTGTTGTAGTGGGTAAGCTAAAAAAAGAGAGAATTACAGGAGTCTTGGCGGTAAGTAATGAAAGCATGAACGAGGGTATCAGCATCATTGATATTTAAGAACAGATGTAAATAAGCAATATTCCGGAGGTGTAAAAAGGCAGATTTGGTAAGTGATGAGAAATGAGGAGAGAAAAAGAGGGAAGAATAAAACATTTCTGAAATGTTCAGGTTTATAACAGTGGTAGAAGGTCAAACTTGGAAACCAACCAGCAATATCAATATTGTCAACACAAAGATGTAAATTGAGGATAACCAATCAGAAATATATTTGTTTCATCAGTGTTTAGTATGTGAAAATTACTGGTCATACCTTACATTTTTCAAGGTTTGGCACTTGCAAACTCTTCTCTGATGAAGCGTGTTTAGTGTCCTTTTTGGGCGGGACTACCTGTCAATCACATGAGATCACAGCAATAGCAAAACAACCATCCAATCAATTCCCTAAGGACAAAATCATTTTCAAAATTGTTTTACTCGTAGATACGTCACAATAGGAAAAAAAAAAAAAAAACTATCGCAATTTCCGTTTCATTTCAACTTTAATATGCTTTTTTGAACAAGTTGGTCCTGAGTGCTATTTAGATCAATGGCAGTTGTTCAGCTAGCGTGAACAGTCCTTGAATTATGTGACCTGATGTATTTGCTTCAGGCCTGCTCAGTGCTCAATTCTGGAAACAATATGTCAAGAGCAAATCACCTAAGCCATTAATTCCATGTGACTGATTACTCTATATAACAAATGCTTGCAGCAGACAGGGAAAAAGTCTATTTCACGCTGTTAGAGCCCACATATATGTATATATGTATGTATGTATATATATATATATATATATATATATATATATATATATAATGTTAGGTTTATTTAAGAAACATTCATAAACATTTCTTTGTTCACAATATTTTTTTTTACTTAGCTCACCGCAATGCTTTTCTTTTCTGAATGACAAGTGATGCCGCTTTAGAATCAGCATACGTATTTTCCTACATTTTTTGATGATCTGAAATGACTTCATATAAAACTTAAAGGGCCTCGGAATTGCTTTGAATTTTTGATAGCTTGTTTCTTCAAAGCACATCAATACATTACAACACTCAGTTAAAAATAGCACTTTGCATTAAAAATACACTCACTCGGGTGTTTCTCTTTATGACTATGACTCATATATTCTGGTTGTCTCACCACAGCACATTCATAAACCCCTAATACTTTGACTGGGCACACACATTAATTGCAGGATTTAAGTAGTCGTAGGCAGTAGTAGTCTCTAAATTCCTCATTCGTGGGGAGGGGGATGGGGGGATGGGGAAAAGGGGTGGGGGGGGGGGGTATCTGATTTATTGTTCAATAAAGCCAAGACCTGTTTTGCTCAATTAGCCCTATTTATCTGAGTAATGGTATTTTACAGGGCTTGCCCTTCTCCCTCCGTTGAGGCAGCGAAGTATGCATACGGCATCATAGCCTGACTACTTTTCATTCAGTTTCCCTTGTGAACCAACGAAGGGAAATATTGGAAAGATGTGGATATATAAAGCTATATATTCTCTCTGTTATTTTTGAAAGCAATGTAATGAAATAATTTGCTAGTCTTGTTGTCAAGTCATTTGTCAAATAAACATGGGTGTTTATTTGTATGCCATGCACCATAGCAGAAACTGCTTCATCATTATGAGGCATAGGCACTGGTCGGATTAATGAAAATATACATACACAACCAAAATGACAGCACTACTAATCTACATTGCATTCGTCTTCCATAATCTGATGACTTTTTAATCAGCTGTCAGCAGATTAATTAGCATATTCAGGTAGCATGGTTAAAATGTACTCTCTAATGTTTATGCTGAAACAATTACAAATAATCATAATCACACTAACTGGCCTTTTACTCAACGGTAATACATCGGCTTATAAAGAAAGGAGGAGGAACATCAGGTGTCCTGGTGAAAATCAATGCTATGAAAACATTAGAGGTGATCATAGACTTCAGAAGATCTCAGGAGCCTCACTTTGATGGTCTCAAACACCAAAACTGGCACGAGAGTTGAGACTTTAAGGTTTCTTGGAGCCATTATTACTAAGAACCTCAAACGGTGGCATCTTCAACTCCGTGCCCAGTTCTATAAGCAAACTGCAAAGTGTCAAGTTTACCAGTCATTGCCTGGGAGAGATTATTAGCGACAACAGACTTTTCGATTCTAAAGGTGTGGTCACACTTACCATTTTTTTGGTAACTTTTTGGTAACCAAAATTCTGCTGGTGATATCCAGTCATTTAAATAGAAATCTGGACAAATGGGAGTTTAGGGTGGTAGTGGAAAATGTTACCCAGACAGGTTTTGCTTGTAGGTGCGTTCACGCCGTCGTAATTATGAGATTATAACTTGTAAAAAGTGTTCACGTCCTCATAGAACTCGTAATTACAACTTGTAAATTCATAATATTGTACTCCAACATGTACCACATGACTACTTCACACTCTGTTGTAATGACCGTAATTGTTAATCGTCAGTAGATCACGCACAGAGCTTTCCACTCCCAACTGAGTTTTTTTTGGAATTGCGCTCTCACGCTAATTAATCAGTTTCACTTTTTCACTATGGCAACACTATCAGCGGCAATATGAATCTGCAGCAGTCAGGTGGTATAGCAGTCACGTGGCACAAGCTGGAGCTCTACGAATATTACGAATTTACAAGTTGTAATTATGGGCTCCACAAGGATGTGAACACTTTACAAGTTGAAATCTCGCAATTACGGTCCTTACGACATGGCATGAACACACCTATAGAAAGTTGCTTGTTTTGAAAATGACTTCTGTGAGAGAGGTATTTCTTGCATCACTACACTATTGATAGTGGGGAAATTTCCAACTAAATTTGAAATGAAATGTCACTAATGTGACCGCAACTTAATTGGTCAGTCACAGCATTGAGGGTTCTGATATTTCTTAATGTTGCCTTACATTCATAGCAACATTGTATATCTTCTCATCTGAGTAACTGAAATGCACTCGCATTAAGGTGCGAAGTTATAAAAATTTCCGTCCATTGTCAAGCACAGCACACAAATTCTGTTTCAAACCAGGCAGCTTTTTGTTGGTCAACATGACGAATTTGCTCCAGCTTGAACACCAGTAAAATCTGCTTTGGGGACTTTATTCATCTTTATGCAAAGCTTCCGTTTGCACAGATTCCACTTGCAATTACTGGTTTTCGCTCACAGTGAATGTGACCACAGCTGACTCGCTCTATCTTGTTTTAGTATACAGACTCAGTTATTGAGTTTATTGACAATGACCTCAGATGACTTCAGTATATTATTGTGAGACTGTCCACGCTGCAGCATGTAGCACGATGACGTACTGGATGAGTGGATGTGATTTTCCTCCCAAACCAGTACAGTGCAAACTCCACCCTGCAGCCAATCCTAAATATTGAATTACTGATTTCAATCACAATGTTGATTACCAACACAACACTGCCTACGACAAATACTAACCTCTAAATTTACCCTACACACTAATATTAACCTGGTTTTGGAAAAAAAATCATGCATAAAATATTGGATTTAATCCATTACGTCATCGCGACACAGGCTGCAATGAGGACATCTTGATTAATTGTTGCCGTGTTGCTGCTAGGTTAATTGTTTTGTGCAGTGTATTGGACGTTTTTTCGTTAGAGGACGATTTAATAAACAAGCACAATTATAAATTTTTTACTATTTCAGGCATGTATTAAGTGTATATTTGGTGTAAATGTAACTTAACTTAAGCAACAAGAAAAATTAGGTACAGTATAAAACTCCCACTAGCTACCCAGGCTTCAATGGTACCATATTCCAATTTGAACCATATTCATCATTAATTTGAAGCTTTTCCTTAAATTTTAGGTATCACATTTTGAAGCAAAATGAAAATATGCAGTGCTAAGCTTCAGCAAGTAATGAAGACAGAGACTGCAGAAATTCCAATCAATACACAGTCTGTGTGAGCACAGCGCTGTGGCCTCATCTTCACTTGAGGTCAGTCTCTAGCTACATGCAAGAAAAAGAAATTAATTAAATACACAAATATTCAGCATCTCTAGGTCAGACTGCTATCTAGACTCCTAATTGTTGAAAACGAGATGGATTTTGACAGGAGGCTGCAGAAGCTTAATTTAATGTTTCTCTATGCAATGCAAACCTCATTATAGAAAATGTAGGCATTGCAGTATGCATTATGGTTTCCAAAAGCTAAATAAATGCTTACAGGGGACAGAGCAATTATAATTCTGTTTACATCGTTTGAAAGATAGCAGTAATGACATTCAGTTCACATAGAAAATGTGAGAATTTGAGGATTGTGAAATGTGAATCATAGATATTTTGTATAAAGAGATTGTCAGGATGCAAATCTCCTGCTGTGTACTGTAAAGCTAAAGCATAAGTCTCATGCAAGCTAAGGGTTGGATAAGGAAAATAAAATGCTGATGCTATACTTCAGAGTTTTTACAAACAGTTGACTCAGTGTTTGACAGAAGTCCTCTGCTGTAAATTTAACGTTCAAGTTAATGTTAATCTGCAGTCATAACGGTAGCCTAATAAAAGCAGTTCTCTTCTATATGGAGCAGGTCAGCTCAAGTAGCCATCATGAGATCATTTTACCCTCTAAATACTGCTCACTCTTGTATACCTTTAAAACCTTTTAAAATAGCTAAAATTTGCTAAACAATTCTTTACTTGACTGAAGTTGCTTCACAAAATGGTGAAGCAAAATTTTGATGAATGAAGCTTTCATCTAAAGTGAAGAGCTGACTGCTCCTTAGACTGGGAGACCAATTCATTTTCTGCAAACTTGCAATGCTATCTATCTATCTATCTATCTGTCCGTCCGTCCGTCCGTCCGTCCGTCCGTCCGTCCGTCCGTCCGTCCATCCATCCATCCATCCATCCATATATGTATCCATCCGTCCGTCTGTCCGTCCATCCAGCTTTTTATTTAGTGGAATTCAACTGTTGTATCCTCAGGCTGCCCACTCAGTAAAAATGTTGCATTATTGATATGTCCTTGTTGCTGCAAGATGCCGTATCTGTATATGCTGAATCATACCGCTCTTTCTTTTAGAGTGACTGACCCCTTCATTCTTATTCTCATTGTCTCATTTCCAACTGCTCCGCCACTTTCACTGAGGTTATTTCCCCGACAGAGAGCATCCGTGTTCTTACAGCCAAATACATAGATTTCCTCTGGGATGAAAGCTTATGAGCACAATGTCTGATATGCTTGTTATAACCATATTCCAGGAATATAGCGGAATCTATGGTGCGTAGCTCTCAGACAGATGTACTATTTTATAGATCTTTACTCACGATATATCTTTTTACAGACTCTGCCTCCAGTTTCTAATAGTTTTTGCAGTATTAACACCAGTGTTTTTTAAAGTAAAGCAATGGGCCTAGAAAATGAAAGCTGTGTCAAATGTTTCCTGCACGTTCATAAAAACACCACAATAGGATATGTGCATTTAGGCATTAATCAGCATTGAAGGTTCACAAAGCAAAAAAGCCATGATGCTGCATTCAGCAAACCCAGGATGAAGAAAAAATGATACAGTTTAATGTCAAATCTGCACACAAACCTCATTCAACATCCTTAAACATGCAAACAGAATTTACAGAAACATTGTACAGAATCTGGGTTTGACTCGATGTGGAGACATTCCAAAAAACATACATACACATGAACACAAATGCGTTTTCTGGAGATATTATGGTGTTTCTGAATTATTCGTTTATGAATAAAACTATTTCATTTGGATTTAATGCCAATGCGGAATTTTGGAATTTCAACCCAGTATCATGGAATTCAATGATAATGTGATTTGTTACGTCATACTTACCAGAACATCAAGGTCATTCTAAGGCAAAAGAGGCGGGTTTTTTTTTAAACGTATGAACATTGAATATGAGCTTATTTGATAATATACTGAAATATGGCTAGCAGGTTAACAGCAGCAGACTCACTGTAGGGTTTGTGTGGTACTAAATGTGGCTATGCAGCTTGTTACTATAGCCCTGAACTGTCAATTATTATCAGTTCAATATGAAAATGTTCAACAAAGCATGTGAGACTAATTGTGAGTCAACCCTTATGTTGCCTTACACTTTTTGGAATTTATTTAAGCAACTCCTTCACACACATAATAACCCACATTTAATGAATGCACAGTATACAGTGTCTGAAATATAAAATATCAATAATATTTGCCTCGAAAATAAAAATAATAAGTTCATACCCTGACACAAAGCTTGCTTGGCTACATGATGACAAAGAAAACAGTGTTTATCTTCTTAGAGAGGTTGCATTTACAAAAAAAAAAGCAAACCTTCTGGCAACTCCATGTTCACCAATGATTTGCAAAGATTTAATACAAAAACACCCCACAAAAGTATACACAACTGGCATGATTGATCAGTTACAGCACGCAAAACAAACTAAGCCTTGTAAAATTATGTGAGTATGACTGAGAGTTTGACAATAACACATTAATTTTAAAAATGTCCTTCGGGTGCCGTTATGCTGTGCCTTTTTCCTTCCTCTTCCTTTTGACTGACCTTTTGTGAGAGCTAGTCCAACAAATAAATTGTCTGTGGTCCATTACGCTGTGCTCTGATTGTTTCCCTTGATTTCCATGGAGACCCTCTCCTTGCGTCCAGAGTATTCTCCGATAAAAGAGCCGTCCTCGTTGAAGTGCGTGTCCTCGTCGCCGTATTCCACCATGCTGTCTCCACTGTCTCCCCCTTTCAAGTCACCATTCAACGAATGCTGGCTGCTTTTCAGTGGTTTCTCATCATTATCGCTGTGTAAGACAGGGAAATATAACTGAGTTTGGCTGTTTTTGTCCTTGTTAAAATTTGGATGGTCTAAAGCTCATCCAATACCTTCTTCTACTAGATTTTTAGGAGCTATACATAATTCATGGGTTCACGTTCACACAAATCATATTCTGTCATTATGTCCGTACTCACACGTCGTTCCAAACCCATTTGGTTTATTTTCTCTTTTTTGTCTATGGAATGCAAACATTTATTTTTGAATAATCTTTATAGAACTCTTTCCATGAACTTTGTAGTGACCATGAGTGTCAATCTCCAAAATGGTATAAAAAAGTGTCATAAAATATCATCAAAGTAGTTCATATGAAATACAGTTCATACATGTACTGTATGTGCATTCTATTAAAACTATACTGTTTAAAATGACTAATATGATAGAAATATTAAGACTTGTGTGAGGATGGGTGAGTTTAAGCATGCATTAACTTCACTCAAACTGTGAAGCTCATGCATTCACACAGTTGGATGTCTGAAACAAGCCTAGTGTTTCAAATAGTGGAATGTAAGACACTGAGTCGGGCACATCTAGAGTTCAACCTCATTTATCATAAACATGTCTTGGATGACTTCAGATTTACAATTGTCACCACAAACATGTTCTCGAAGAGATTGTTTTAAATTGCATCACCAAATGATTAATGAAACAAGAAACACATGTATTGCTGGCCTGATGATACGTGTCTTTCAACTAAACCAGATTGTTTACCATCATCCTATCGGGCAATCTTTTGTTCGCTCGATCTCAATACAACCTAATTTTCACATTTACAGTGAAGCCATTTTTTCTAACGTGCTACATTTGTACTAGCTACTCACAAAGCACCACGTGAAACAGGAAAACATCAATGGCATTGATGTGTGAACAACATTGGTTTTGTTGTTATTGTTTAGCACATACGTGTAGTGGTTACTTTAGCTTGCTGCACGTCCAGAGCTCAGGCTGGTATGGTGCTGGCTTTCAAACCAAAGAAAAAATGCACAAATTACAAGGAAACAGTGTCAGAAGTTGCCGTCATTCTGCCACTATGTGAGCTGTGAGTAGTAAATCCTAGTGGTGGTTTGAAATACCTGTATTCACAGAAGGTATCATCATTTATACCCTGGGACTCCAAATCGGGGTGCAGGTCTTCTTTCTCTTTCACTGAATAAACACAAGAGAGCATCCTTAATTTAGTGAGACTAACAAACATTGTTAATATTTCTATTAATACACAATATTTTAATAAGATATATTGTGTGTGTGTGTGTGTGTGTGGTCCTGGTAAACCCTACATTATGGGGACAAAAAATGTTTTGGGTCCCCATGAGGAAAACAGCTTATGGTCATACTAAGTGATGATTTTTGAAAAATTCTGAAAGTTTTCTGTATGGGTAGGTTTATGGGTTGGGTAAAAATCACTATGTTTATGAAAAGTCTCCATAAAACATGAAAAAAACAACTGTGTTTATGTTGTAAATATAATTGTCTTTACTGTCACTTCTGATCAATTGAACTATTTCTGTATAAAGTATTTTTTTTTTTTTTTTAATAAAAATCTTACTGACCCCAAACATTTGGAAATTAGTATATAGTAATTAATAAAAGGTAAATAGAGCATTTTACAGAAAGAAAATCTGTAAAATAACTAAATAATAGAAAATATAGCATATGCTGTATATTGGTAATTTACGATTATTATACGTCATTAGCAAGCACATCTGCACATTCATATTAGCACATGTAAATGAACACATTTGACCAATGCTGTTTCTGTAAAGTAATTAGAAAACTATCAGTTGTAGAGGTTACAGTGGTTTAAGAGATCCAATTAGAATACAACAATGCTATTGGCTAGCACCTTGAATCAAACCCAATTTGCAGTCCCCAACGAAAATGTGCAAAATGTTCTAAAGATAATTTTTTTTAAACACTTTCCATGTGCTACTGTGATAATTGAAGTTTCACAAGTTCACACTTACATACAATTAAAGGGAATAAAGTATAATGCGTATTTGGCGTGCTGTCCAGTGGGCATGCTGTCCAGGGGGAGGGCTCCGAGCTCGGAATTCGGCCCGAACCCAGAGTACTCCCCCCGTATGTAAAGTGGTTTAGGATTGGAAGAGTGGAGAAGGGGTGGTGGAGGGATGCTGCTAAACTGTCAGAGAAATGAGGTGAAACTGCTGAGTCTATATATACACGTTTTAATCATGATTGCTGAGTGCTCTCCACCCGTGTTAATTATCTGAACGTGCTTTTCCCGAACTTTGTTAATAAAACATCATGTAAATTTGATATACATTGTTTTTCCTTCTTACTTCAAGTGTGTTTTTTACTTCTTGTTAAACCTTTTGGCTTTTTCATTCTTAAAAGAAAATCTCCAGCGAGTTTAGACATTTGTTGGGGTTTTCTTGTGTTATCTAACAACTTTTTAAAAGATTCACAAAAGAACTGTGCAATATTCTACAACTGATTAGTTTCATTGTGTGGGAGAATACCTGAGTACTTTCCGCCTTTGTTTCGGTTCACAAAGCAGGCTATGAGCACCGTGAGAGTGAGCAGAGCTATGGCGCACATGAGCCCGATGAACCATCCCTGGTTGGAGATGCCTCCGTAAATACTGGCCAGACCTGTGAGAGACAAAACATTCACTTACCAACCCATAATTTGATATTTACTGAGGACACTTCATTGAATGTTGAGAACATCTGACACTAAATGAGAGACACCAGGCAAACTCTAGAATGGGAATGTGCTGATATTAATATTAAACTGCCAGACTGCATGTCTAATTGATCAATGGAAGAGGCTGATAAAGCATAATTACGTTTATCTAGTCCACAGAACACACGCTCTGGGATGGACATGGCATACACCACTCATGATAATTTTATCACAGGATGTTGCTTGCACTCTTGATGAGATGAGAAAGGAAGAGACAACGACGATTTTAGTTTGCATTTCTGTCATATCGGAGACTATTTTCTCCTCACCTTTGGCCCTGGTCTTGATAACGTCTTCAAAAATACTAGAATTATCAACCCAGCTTTTAGTCATAAGACGCACTGTGTATTCAGTCCCAGGTTCGAGCCCTTCAATGATGTGGAAAGTCTTAGAAGAGTTTAGCGCATCAGATATCTTCCAGTTACCTTCACCTACAAGACGTGCATAGGTGAAGTGGTGTTAGTATGCTACAAATCTCTACTGCCTATATAGACAAAACAGTAAACAATTATTAGGGCTTCCAAATTAACACGTTAATTTGGGTACAATAATTCTTTAAAAATGCAATTGAAAATTTAACCTACAGGTAGATATTAATTTTAACAAAATCAGTAACTGGCATCAATTGACAGCCCTAATAATTATAATATATCAAATCGATTAATCGCAATTAATCGCATCTAACATAAAAGTTTTTTTTAAATAATATATTTGTGTGTGTATATTTATACACACACAATATATATATATATATATATATATATATATATATATATATATATATATATATATATATATATATATATATATACACACACACACATGCATATATATATAAACAAACGATTGTTCGATTGTTAGATGCATGCGGTTTATCATGAATAATCGAATGGACAGCACTAAAATCTATACAACTACTTATAAATCTATGACAATAATCTAAAGGCTACACAAATCACTAATTAACTTTTTTTTTGGTTGAATTTACTTTGACTAAACCAAAAACTGTTATATGGAGAATTTAGACAAGAGTGAGAAATACTACCGAACTTTGAGGTATAATTTACAAGAACAAGGATGAAGAACAGTAAGAAAGGCTTACGGTTGTTCATAAAGGCAACATATAACTCTGACTCCGTCTGTTCTGTGCCAGGAATCCAGCTGATATTTGCAAAGTTGTGACTAACTGATGTGCTAATATTCAACACAGCTGAGAGAAGAGAGAAATGACAGAGGGTTAGTACTGTAAATGACACAAGGAAGGGTTGCTTGTTAGATAATGTTAGACTTGGGAGAAAGGAGAAAGAGTGACTTTTTTATTTTCTTTATATACACTGTTATAAATGAACTTCACCTGACATTACTTATGCTGCTTATTAGCATTGCCATATTTTTAAATATGTATTTTTAAAAATGTAAACAGTATCACAGTAACATAGTCCTAACCAGACGTGATGCTATAAAGACACAAATTATGATAACTATTTTTTGTATGTAAAGTTTTTTTCCACAACCTTTTATCATTTTAGTAGTGAATGACATCACCAGTGATGTAAGAAAAGTTGGTGTGTTCATACAAAATTCAAGTAATTACCAGTTTGACAAACATGAGAATGTTTTCTACTACTCTCGTAATTACTGTAATTTTGTCATGTGAAAGCAGCATTAAACATCAAATGTTTGTATATTCGCTAGGACTTTGTTACGTCGCAGAGCGACTTTTACTTTCATTGTGGTCAGACTAATTACTTGTCGCTGGAAACCCGAGAGTCACGGCTGGATAGGACATGGCATGAGGAAATTAACGTGATGGGATGTCACAAACAAATGGCGGATCTTCAGATGATGGAATTGAGTGTGGTTTAATTTCCATCAGAAACATAGCTGCGAGTCTTCTGTAATTAAATGACTAATTAACGGCCTGAAATAATGATGTGCTCGTTACACTGGGCAAAATAAGATGAAACCATAAGAGATAATTCTAGACAGTGTCGCTGAGTAATAATTACGCAGTCACCGAGTTCTGAGTGCAGCAGAAACATCTGAACCGTTTCTATTCAGGAAGCCAAAAGTATTGAACTTGGACAATTGCTACCTACACGGCATGCCACCGGAGCTATATCAATCACAGATAACTTGTGTTTTCATCACCTTCAGGTGTAGCAATTAGGCAGACTGTTGTCTGCTGTCAAAACTCATTACCACACATCTCAATCACCCAACACCTCTCCCTTTGGGCAAAACATGCAAATGGAACACATTTATTCTCAGGCTCTTTTCAGGAATCCATCTGCACCGAAGGACCGTGTCTATCCTGCCCATCGCCGCATGCTCAAATTACATCCTCTAATCGTGATGCGCTTCCATCCACCCTGTTATTGTAGAAATTGCGTTAATCATCGGTGCGGTGTGACACCTTTGCTTGACACAGAAATGGCACCATAAATATTGAGCGAGCTAGCTGGAGGTTTGTCAGACCGCATCTGCCGCCACAGCGGGAGGGAGGAAAGCTCGCACCACACGTGCCCTGCAATGCTGCTACCGAAAGCCACTTTTGTGGTGCTGAATTTAAACGGCTTCCTCTTATCCACTTAGCAGACACTTCGGTGCAACATCAGCACTGTTCCTCAGTCCCCCCGATAAACCCCGATAAATCAGACCTCGACTCTTCGACTATACAGTACACTGTTGTTGGGGGTCAGTAGATTTAATTATTCAGCAAGCATTACATTGATCAAAAGAGACAGTAAAGACTTTTGCATTGTTACAAAAAATATATATTTCAAAAAAATTATGTTCTTGTGAACTTTCTATTCATCAAAGAACACTGTTTTTCAACATTGATAATAAGTACAAATGTTTTTCCTTTGAGTTTTTAAAAAATTTCACACGTATCTGTGAAAACGACTAAAAACGCTGTATTATGTATGCCAAGCCAGTAGTTGGCGATGTCACTTCGTAAAGAAACACTACGCGCCTGCTGGACATGTAACACACATGTCCATGTCACCGTTTTCATAAATTCGTGTTTATGCACACTCTAATACATGCAGGGTGGTTTTAACCCAAATTTGGGTCAAATATGGACAAACCCAAATATTTTATTTAAAAATGTAACCCAACGGCTGGGTTTGTCCTTAATTGACCCAAATTTGGGTTAAAACAACCCAGCATTTTTAGAGTGTAGGCTAGTTTACACAGATATGATAATGGTATCGATTTCAAAAACTTTCAGCTTTTAGTTGAAAATGGTGAATAGCATGTGAATAGTGAATAGTTGAAAGCCTTTCTTTATAGTGAATTTCGTTTTGTATAAATTGTATCTTCATTTTAATACATTGTTCATCAACCAATTGCCTGGGTTTAATAAATATGATTTAATTGTGCTTGCTTTGCACGTGAACTGGGGCGGATCTTATCATAAATTAACGAAACTCAGCGTATGCTTCACAGACATGAGAAATATATAGAAATCTTGAAAAGTCTTTAAACGAAACAATTCAAAAAAAAAAGACATATAATGTAAAATGTAATCCACTATGTGCATTTCTCTCTATGAGCATGTTCACTATGGAGATGGCGATGTCAACTTCATATTTGCAGCCGACACTGACACAGAGAACACTAGTTTATTAATAAAAATCAATGCACGCGTGTCACCGGATTTACAAATGCACATCTTGCTTGTTGCACGCACACATATTATGTCGAAATAAAGAGATATTATGTTAATATAAAATTATTAATAATAACAATACATCTTTAAGAATATTTGATTGAATGCTGTATTCATTTTCCTCAGATGTAGGCAAAGGCAAGTACATTTCGAATGAGTGCTTCTCCCGGGAGACTAACGCTAAATTAATCCCCTATCTTAGCGCCATCTACTGTTTTTGAAGAGGAAGTTGCTCAACTGCATTTGAGAGAAAATCTGCCTGGACACATTTGTGAGAAAATCGAGCCAAGAGATCTCATAAAAAGCCAAGTGTCACACAATCGTAACAGACATATGCATTTGTGTGCACTAGATTTGAAATTTGTTCAAAGGTTACATGCAATTTGTAGGATAGTTTGTATTTATTTGTGAACATTTATTTATTTGTGAACATTTATTTAGGCTCATTTATTTATATTTGTAAAACACAATATGTGTTACTCCTCTGTGTTTTTGCTCAAATTGACCTTTGTATTTGAACATTGCTTTCTGTTTGTTTGCGAGCCGAGTTTTCCTTTGCAAAGCAGATTGAGTTTGTTTGTTTAATTATGTCACATAATTCGCTCCATACGGTCGGCATAAAAAAAGCCCAATTTGCTGTTGGGTGGTTTAGTACCTATAGAAGAAAGAGTAGCATTAGCCACAGGGGAAACCGTGGTTTTTCTTGGAGGAAATCGTGAGCTGGATTTTCCTGGAAAAAAGACAGTATTTTAAACGGTTTGAACTGATGTGATGTTTCTACGAGAGAGTTAGGCCTGTGATGTACTAAATAGGAAGATGCTCAATGCAAAATAAAAATAGTCTGTGTTAGCTGAACCATAGTATTATGCAAGGAATATTTTGATGGGATTGAACTGGATTAAATGGAATAAATCAATTAGTTTAATCTACCAACATAGAGCAGATGACAGGTTAATAGTGATAGATTGATCTAATTTAGCAACCATCTATGGAAGACCTCACATCTATGGAAGGATTACACAAGGACAGCAAAAAAAAAAAAAAGTACACGAATATGATATGATTATCTCGTTATGAACACATGCATTTTCAAGATAGATTTCTACAGTACAGCTACAAATGTATCCTCTAATCTAGTGTGCTAGCTATTTCTAGTGCTAAAGAAAACAGAATACTTCATACTGATGTTGAAAGAGGCCACATCTGTTGAAGCTGGCAAAACAAAAGCAATAAAGCAATGAAAAAGACATATTGCAAGGACGACAGAAAGACACCGAGATCACAGCAACTTTAGTTCATAAGACAGCTTGTTTTTAAGACAGCAGTGCCTGTTACCAAAGCATTAAAGCGAAAATGCAATAGCAAGAAACAAAGAAAAGTATTTAAAAATATGATCCCATACTTTTAAATGTCACACTAGAAATATGAAAATATTACAAAAGGGTTTTGAAAGTCTTATTTGTATGGCGATGTTGCAGAGATGGTATCAGATGGAAATACCATGGAATTGATGTCATATTCACGTACACCATGGTTTGAGCATGGAACCCAAGATATATTAAAGAATACAATGGTTTCACTATGCTTGTGTCCAAAAACATGGTATTGCCATGGAGACACATTGAAATACTTTTAAAATAAAACATTATAATTCTCATACACCCAGTTGTGCTTTAATTAAATAGATTTTCACTATCTGTTTTTGAAATCAACTGATTTTCTTGATGAATGCTGGTCATGTTTAAGTCTACTACATGCGGTTGTTTCCCACTGACACATAAAGATATCTCTCCTCACATCAGAGCAGTCATTTGTTTTCTTGAATGTTTTCTATTACTCTGCCGAATATTGGTATTATGTCTTGGGATTTTCATCTCGATCATATTTCTTGAACCCTCTCAGTGAAACGGAAATAAACAGCACTTTATTAACAATCCGCTAACTGCCGATGATAAGTATGTCGCCGTGAACCATTAATCATGATAAATGTGCTGTAAATTCACACTTGTGTGGTTTTTCTTTTAATATTTTGGATGTTGATTACCAACTTATTCCTACGTCTGTACTAATAACAATCCAACATTTCCATCCCCAAAGGCAACATATTATTTCTTCTTCCTTTTTGCAGGCGAGCTTTTACCCTCAAATCAATAAGCGCTTGGTCTTCCAAGACAGTGATGAATGCAGCCCAGTCGCGCACTGTTATGATATTGTTTAGCTATAAAGAAATGCTTAGATGGGCAAATGAAAAGCTTGGTGAGATGGGAGGTCGAAATAATGTCCCCTGCATTCGCCGGGTCGATGCCCATAACAACAGCAACTTGGTCATCCATGTCAGAGAGCCAGATTCCCTGTCCTCTGGAATGCCACAGGCTGACTCCCCGGAGACGACCCCACCCCAGAGCAGCTGCTACCCCGTACTCACTTGCTTCAGGGACAGTGGTGCGCTCCTCACTGGCAGCTGGTCCGCAGCCCACCCGCGTGCAACACCGTAGGTAAAACTTGTATTTGCTCAGTGCTTCCAGGTCCTGGAGGTGCTGCTTGTTGCTATCAGTAGAGATGTTGAGGGTCATCAGAGGACCTAGTTCCTCTGTGTCATTTACTAAACAGGAAAAGGAAACAGAGCATACCGTCAGTGCAAAGCATGGTGCATTTCTAAACAAGTCATATAGCTCCTTGTATTAGAATGCACACAGATTATAAACGAGAAAGAAAGATTTGCAGCAAAGCGACATGTGTTCATCATGTGTTATGGTTGGTCACTCAGCTTGACTGGTAGCAGGAAGGCCATGTCATTGAAATGTCAGATGTGTTTAGTCAGCCAAAGGTCAAATTCAACTCTTTTTTTTTTCTACTGACAGACTGACAGCCTGCACCAGGATTGTCACAATACACATTCCTGTAGTGGATGACAACAAGGTTGTCACAATACTGTCTTGTGGTACGATAAAAAAAGTATCACAATGCCACTTATGATGTTTGGATGTGTTATTGCACAGACTGCATGTTGTGGCTATTGGATGTCATATTATTTTTTTTGATTTCACAATATAAATAAATAGTTTTATTGAATATGTGAATATTGTCTTAAAAAAACAGTTCTGAGCTTCTGCAAAAAATTAAACTCCAACTGATATGCTACGGAACAAAAACAAGCAATTATTGGTAAACAGTCAGCAATAGGGAACAAAGAAATAAATGAAAATATTTTTCTTGGCAGTATTGTTGACTGATTTTATATATTAGACACAAATTTGGACACAAACCAGATTTTTTATTATTATTTTCTTTTTTTGCATTCACTCATGACAAACCAATTGTCTTTGCATTAATAACATTGGCAAGAACTGCAATTGACCTTTCACGCACATGCATCACAGCAAGGGACAAGTGTTATTCGCAGATCATGCACACACATACCAATGTGTGCATTTGACAGTAGCCATCAGAACTTGGATACCGAATTTGATTACTACAGAATAAAACATAATTTCATGTGCTTGTGTTATTGAGCTATTATGCGTATGCAGCTTAAACAGGTTTGAGTCTGCCCTGCAACATGTTTTGATTCATAATTTCTTCCTAATATTTATCTGCCAAATAAACCAATAAATAATAATAATAAAAAAAAAAACACTAGTTCTGAATCCTCCATAAGTAATTCACAATGTGCAAGTTTTCACAATGTGTGATTTCAGCGTAGTTGGATCTGGCTGCGGGCCATCTGTGGAGTGGCTCTTTAATCCCAGTTACTATTTTCCATTCGATGGGTACAGCTGTGTGCTCTCTCGCCAGCATTTTACACGCCACTTTCTTCAAGGAGACTTCAATGAGCCCACTTCAAAGGGAAACACAATGGTCCTAGCAACCTCTCCTGATGAAAATGTTACTTCTTTTAATACGCAACCTGACACTTGGCCTCAATCATCAGCCACTGCATCAAACACAATTAGCTGACGAGGCCTTCCAGACTGTACGCATCATAATCAGCTCCGTCATCATTCCTGCTGGGATCTGGTTGCGTGTTGAGCGGTGTGTGCCCAGCCTGGTGTTATACTGTGATACGATGCATGTAGAACAGTGTAGGATCAGTGCGATGAAGGGTGTCAGGATGGTATACCGGGTCATATATGTCTTTCCCATGAGCTCTGCACTACCTATGTGCCATGATCGCCCAGACAAGGGGTTCGCAAACCCCAGTTTTGGAAACCCTGGTCTACACAATCTTAGCACATACATAGTGCAGAGTTCATGGGAAAGACATGTTCAATATTGTTAAAGGGATAGTTCACCCAAAAATGAAAATTATGTCATCATTAACTCATCCTTATGTTGTTACAAACAACATTATTTTGTTGTAACCAGACAGTTGACAGTAGCAAATGAATTCCATAGTATTTTTTTTTCTACTGTGGAAGTCAACTGTCTGATTACCAACATTCTTCAAAAAAATCTTCTTTTTATTTTTTATTTTTATTAACAGAAAGAAACTCATACAGGTTTGTAACAACATAAGGGTGATGTCATCATTTTCATTTTTGGGTGATCTATTCCTTTAAATCAATTAAATATGAGCTTAGAAATATCAGGGAGTAAATATTTGAGGTCAGAATGGTTCGGCTGACAAAATACGTTGCTAGACAAGGGGCAGATCTTCTATTTCTTGAAAAAATAAAGGGGAATTATTATTTTTTTAATATTTCCTATAGGTGTAGAAAAAAATCTGAAGAGTGAGGATAGCACAATCTATAACTTATTTGCTTCGCTAGTGCATATAAATTAGCTGTGGTCATTCACCCAGTAGTCTAACTAGTTTGCTGAAAAGTAGATATTAAGTAGGCTTAAAAAAAGAAAGACGATTCTTCACAAGGTTTCTGTTGAATTTACCCATTAAAATATCTAATAAAAATCTTGAAACAATACTTTTCCAATTCTTTTTACTTTTCATTGTTAAACCAAGTAAACAAATCTGCCAGTGCACTAAGACAAAACACTTATATGCAAGATACAATCTATGAAAACAAGTCTTAATATCATATGCAAATAATATTTTCGAGCATATTTCTTGTTTCAAGGATTTTCAGATAACTGGGAAACAAGTCAAAAACACTAATAAAAAACTAATTATAAACCATTTCTTAGTGTAGCGGCCTTAGTATTAACAAGGCTTGGCTGCTGTTACCTTCTTCGGTGATTCTTGCCTCTGTTAGCGAGGCTTCTGATTGGTTTTGTTTTATGTGGTCGGCTAAAATTATGCTTAATCTTACAATTAAACTTTGAATATCAAAATCTACATCCTGAATCCTGAAAAATACCTCTTGATATTTAGAGATACGCTTCACAATGCTTCCCATTTCCCTATAGTGCATTACTTAACTATTGATACGAAGTGCATTGTTAACCCGCGACGTAATCAGTGGTCTTATTCACTGTAAATCTTAATTAAAAGCATACTCTAACGGCATGCAGTAAATAGCTGTTCAATTCACTAGTGTGCATTCAATTCAGTATAACAGGACCTGTATAATAAAAATAAGCAAATTGAGTGAGGCAACTTAAACAAGTCAAAGTAATTGTTTTCCATAAATCATTTAGCAAATACAACTGTGTCTTATTGAGGTCCTATACAGTCATAATACTGAAGTGTCTGTTGAATATAAGATGCAGCTGCCAACCCTAAGGTAAGTGGCACAACAATATCTCCTAGTGGTGAGACGTAGGCATCACTCGATGTAATGAGACGTGAACCATAAAAGAACATCCAAATCTGCATCATGGGGAACATGTTGACACAGGGGCAATAGCTTTTTTAATGCTCTCTGTGCCATACAAATGTACATTCTGTTGCCTGGCCCTTTAAGAGACATGAAACCAAACCAGTGCAAACCAGTGGTTTGTGGTTTTACTGTAAATCACCATAATGACCAGTAATGCTGCTGTGTCATGGGCCACGACAGAAATGCATATCAGGAAAGCTGTTTACTCAAACCCCATGCACAGAACCCTAACAGAAATAAGTTGCGAAGGTTATGAACAAAATGGAAATGCAATGTTTACATACTTAGCTGATATTGGAGGATGTAGCCGATTAGGACTCCATTTGCGTCAACTGGAGGAGACCAGGTCAAGGCGACCTTGTTTTTCTGGACGTTTGAAACACTGAAAGCTGCTGCTTGACCAGGTACTGAAAGTGGGGGAAGAAAGAAAGTTGACAGATTTGACAGATTTTTTTTTTTTTACAAATATACATTAGTGTATACTCACAGACACTTTAATGCATTTATTAACATAACAAAAGTTTCTTTGACATTGTTTCAATGTGTATAAGTTGCAAAGGAGTGGACAGATAATGTTCAAATAGCCTACTCCATTTAATGTCAACGAACTTTACATCGTTTTTTAAATTCAGAAAACATCTAGGTCAATTTTGCATTTTCTTCTCTCACTGGCCATAATTGTAACCTTTAAATCATGATTAAGCATAAAATAACATAATACTGTACATGTGAAAATCGGCTCAGAGGAGGATCATGTATTTGTGGCAGTTTTTCTGGTGATCAAGGGATGATGCAAGATTTCTTCACCTTACAAATAGTTGTCGAAAGCAAAAATGCTACAAACAGACCATCATATTTTGTGAGCAAGTGACTTTCTAGAGCAAAACAGACACTGTTTTTGGAATCAGCACCCCAAAAAAGAAACAAGTGCTGGATTTCATTCAGCAAATATGATGCAAGGCAGTGTTATTCATTCATGTGTTCCAAAACTTGGAAAATTTTCTCTGGAAAAAAAATAATTTTCATTTCCAAATATTCCAACTTGCTGTGACATAAACGGTCACATGAAAAACCAGAACCAATGCCATTTTGGGGTAAACCAACTATCTCCATCTTATTTATCACTCACAGAACCAAGTTTTTTTATGTTTAGCACAAGTATTCCCACATCTTCTCCTCACTCACCTCCCTCAGGGGTTTTGAAGCTGACCGAATGACTGCCAGGCCCGTTTCCTCTACTGTTAAAGGCCATGACAATGAGGCTGTATTCTGAGAAAGGCATAAGCCCTGTGACTACAGCATGGTTCCTCTCGCCTGAGAACGTCGCCGTGTGTTTGTCGCCGTGTGTTTTCTTTGAGTCCAGCAGACTACGAAGCCTCCACCAGCTTACCTGTAAACACATGAAGATGGATTAGTCTGTAGATAGTGAAGGGACAGCTGATGAGTCAAAAACAACACGGATTAATACATGTGGATAGGCTCTGACAGCTTGCTGGGAAACAAGAGGAGCTTCAAGGTCACAAAAAGGGGTCATTAGCCTTTAAACCGTGGCTAAAAAGCGAAAGACACATTGGTGGGGAATTACCCTGTAGCCCCCCAGATGTCCATGGAGTTTGTCCTTGTGAACATGGTCCCATCTGACCTTCACCATGGTGTGGTTCATCACTTCTACGGCTACATCCTCTGGAGCTGCTGAGGGGACTATGGACGAATAACATGCAAATGAAATATTACAAATAGCTCTATATAGCTGCCTTCAAATTACACTGTTCCTGCATCAAAATAATGTCAGTGAATTAGATTCAGCTATATCCATGAAATAAGGACCAAGAAATATGGTGTAATTTTGTGGGTAATCATGGGAAAACTGTGGTGGGAGTAATAGTTGTTTACATGGAGTTATGGACTGTAATATTGTTTTTATGCTTAGTAACTAGATTTCGTTATCAAACACATTGCAAATTGCCTACATAACACTTATTTATCATACACAATCTAAATAATCTATATAAACAACACTAAACACCATAGCTCACAGACACAGACACAAGCTCACAGACACCATATATGACACTCGCTAATGAGAAGAGATTTGATTATAATGGAATAAATCCTGATAAACACCAGTGTTGGGGAAACAATGTTGAAACTGTAATTTGCCAAGCTAGGCTACTGATAAATTAAAATAGTTAAACTTTAATTAGGCTATTCTTTTGAAAAGGTAGTTAGCAAAATGTAGCTAACTAGATTGATGAAAGCAATCTTTTTAAAATAAATAACTATTAGGGTTAGGACCCATGAATTAGATCCGCTTTTAACACACTGTAACATTAACAGTTCTTGTTAACAGTTATATAACCATTAAAAATATGTTACACTTTTTGCATTCTGGTCCATTTTGACCCTGGTATCAAATAAGGTTTACACATGATGTTACGCATGACAGTTTTTTTTTTTTATTTTAAGTATAAGTATTAAGAATATAAGTATAGCCTCTTTCCCGTATCTCATACACAGTTTTGGTGCAGAATTTTTTTGGATAAACTTGAATATGCACACAATCTGAATGTTCATGCAAGTCACATGTATTTAATACATTCAAGATTTAAACAATGTAGAGTTTTTATTTATGTTGTTTTGATAGAAAAATAATGTTAATAATATAAAATCATACTGTTTTAATAAAACATTCTGACTGAGATTCCCGTAGTCTAACTCTGATCCTGAATCTGCAGAATGAAACAAGTCAGCATAACCAGTGTTGTCCAATTACAGAACAAATTACTCTTATAAGCTTTTTAAAACAGTGTAGTCAGCAGTCGGTGTACAGGTTCCTGAATAAATGAATGACTCAAATAAACTGGTTCATTTTAGTGAAGCGTAATCAATGTAGTACAAGTCCAAAAATCTTATGAACAGGCTTATATTTATGAATCATTTTGAGTCATTAATTATGAATATTTTTTTCCCCCCAGATATTTTTTCCCTGAAAGTATTAAAATAATCCTTAATGGAATCATTAAGGAATCTAGAAAGATAAAATTCCACCATGCAGGGAATCAAACAGGTAACTCATTTTTAAAATATGGTCAATTACATGAACCATCCATATGAACTGATTCGCAAGTATGAACCATGCTTTTATTCCTTCAGGTTGCTCAGCTTGAAATCTGCATGTGCAAACAAAGCGATTTAGCATTAATTTGCTTATTTTCATTTGGGGAGTAAATCAGTTGCTCCCTAACACTGGCAAACATGTGCTAAGATAAGACAGAAATAAGAAAGAGAGAGCAAAAAGTGGACTAAACTAAGCGTATTGCACAGAGACAGTGACCTGAGATAACATCGGGAGGGCAACTCCAAAAGAAAACTGAAGGCAAGAGAATAATTATAGTCACAAATGTAAATAGCTCATAGCCATAATAACATTTCATTTGTTAGTCTACAAAGACTCAGAGTGAGGAAATCGTTCCCCCTTTTGCAATTTAATATCCTCAACAAGGCAAAAGAAATCGGCGTATCAGAGCTGCCGTTTGGATATTGTGTAAAGGCAAGACAGTATTTCATCAGCATTCTTTGCCCTCTAGGTGTGTTGATATTCTCATCACACATGTAGTGCACTTTCACTAGAGGGGGGGGTTCCATTTACAGGCATCTGCAATGTAACAAGACCCTTACAGACAAAGAAAAGGTTAGAAAAAAAAAAGATGCGTCTTTCAAATTCTTCACCTTCTTTGTACGCTCTCAAAGGTAAACATGGACAATGCTTTGACAGTGAGTGAAATGTCAATGGTATTGGCTTATTTGAATGCACACTCATCTCCACAGCTCAGACACAATGGTGGTTGCTCCTACTTACAATCCTCTCCTGAGTATGCCGTTATTATTTTGGGGTCCGGACCCCAGCCCGCGTGGTTCTTGGTTTGAATTTTGATCTCGTAAAGGACAAACGTCGGGGTGTTTTTAACCACAAACGAATGCCTCTTCACAATGTGCTCCATCCAGTCCTCTCCGCTGCCTTGTCTTCTGTAGCTTACTTTGTACTCCAGACCAGGCCCGTTGTGTTCAATAGGTGACAGTGGCTGTGACAAGGGTACGAAAGAGCTCAGTTAGCTGACGGGAAACAGTAAATCAAAGGAAATAGCATTTAGTTTCTCAAACACTTGATGTTTATATTGTCTCAGCCTCAGAGGGGCGAGCTCATTGAACCTTCGCTCGCTGACCATATGACCGTATTGCACACAAAAAAAAGGCAAACATTGGCTGAAATCAACCTTTACTATCAGAATGGCTAACTTTTACACTCCTTCCAGGAATAAGGGTGAACTTTTATTTTTTAATTAGTCTGAGTTGATATACTGAGCATTTGAATGTGGTTAGTAACAATTTAACAATTTACAAGACATCTCTGAATAGAACTGTATATTCATGCATGAATTAGTTATGATTTTGAAATAACCTGAACGATTAGAATTCTGATGAGAAATTGTATATACTTTACATTACTGTTCAGATGTTTGGGGTCAGTAACATTTTTTAAAATGTTTTAGAAAGTCTCTTCTGCTCACCAAGGCAGCATTTATTTGATCAGAAATACAGTAAAATCAATAATATTATGAAATATTATTACTATTTAAAATAACTGTTGTCTATTGTAATATATTTTCAAATTTAATTTATTCCTGTGATGCAAAGCTGAGTTTTCAGCATCATTACTCCAGCCTTCAGTGTCACATGATCCTTCAGAAATCTTTCTATTACCGGTATACTGATTTTGTGCTCAAGAAACATTTATTATCATTAATGTTTTCAAACGGTTGTGCAGATTAATATTTTTGAGGAAACGTTTTGAATGAATAGAAAGGTTAATTTACTTGAAATATAAACATTTATGATAGCCCAGAAACCGTAAAAGATCCACCTCTATGTGAAAATCAGAATTTATTCATCCCGTTCCTTTTACTTTTTAATCAAAGACTCACTCTGGGCTCCTTTTGATGGGAACGTGTGTCCAGAGAGATCCATTTCTGCAGGGCTTTGTAACTTTCCCAACAGCACGGCGATGGAGATAGCCATGTTTTTCTATGCAAAAACCCCTATCTCGGGGAATACGCTTATCGATAATTGGAAACTAACAACTGACACTGTTAGTTTGCTCTCCCGCTTTGAGAACTAAATGAAATTTTGTATTTGAGAGCACTTCTTTATCTGTGCAGCCCTTCCAGTGCTTTGAACCTTAGATATTCTTGAAGACTATTGGAATTAAACGTTTAGCATCGTACCTCCCAGTTGATATCCATTTCATGTGGCAAATGACCTTCGATCTTGATATTTTCTGGGTTCTTGTCAGGTGCTTTGGAAAGAGCAGAAATATGGATTTTGTTGGAGGTGAAAATGTTAGTGGAAAAATGGCCTGTGAAATATGCACTTTATAGACTGGAGCTTAAACGATAGGGAAAATCAATTCTCTCACAAGTTGGGATGTTTTAAAGTTCAATGGGTGATGAAGTTGGGCTCACTGTTGTCTGTGGAGGTGACGTGGTTAGGAGAAACAGCAAGAGAGCTTATATATACCTGATGCTGGAGTTTTGTATCTTTCAGTGGCCTGGCTTGGCAAACCTCTTCCGACCTCATTGATGGCGGAGACTCTGAAACGGTAGTCCACATGTCCATGAAGCTTCAACAGAGCGGAATGATGGTTTCCAGGTATTCTCGTAATCTCTCTCCAGCTGCCCGGTTCATGTTGGGTTTCCTCAAACTCTATAAGAAACTCTGCACAAAGTTTTAAATTTGAACTGTCAGCACATAGACCACAAAACATATTTTTTCAAACCTGTTGAAAAATCTAAATTAACTGGTTTTACTCAGGATATATAATTTAAATTGACTCAACATGACTACATTAGGTAACACCAATGAAAATTGTTTGTAAAGGTTAAATCAGGTAGAAAACAGCCCCTTGATGTAACAACTGCATGTTTCCACTATTTTCAATACAAGTAGCCTTGGTGAGCATAAGAGACAAAAAAATTTAAAGAATATATTTTCAAAACTTTTGAACGGTAGTGCAATTTGCATATGTGGAGTCATTTAGATGAGGTAAACAATGACCAAACAAACTAAATACTATTCTGCATGACAAGTCGATGAGTACACAGTGTATCCCAAATTATAGACAGTATGGGCAATATGGGTGCAAGACCAATTACCAGTAATGGAGCTGTTATGGTCATCTCCTGGAATCCACTGCACTTTCACACTTCTCCCATTATGTTCAGACAGGATCACATCCTCTGGTGGATCAGGAACATCTAAAGAAAACAACACATTTTATTTAGGGCTGTCAGTCGATTAAGCATCTCAGTTTCAATCAGATTCATTACATGATGTTGTTGCTTTTTTGTTGCCATTTTATAGACATTTTAGGGACAGTAGAAGAAAAGAAGGAAATGATAGGGAGGAGAGGGAGGGTGGGCCTGGAAAATGACTCCAGCTGGTTTCAAACATGCCAGGTCATGTCTCCAGCTAGTTCAATTGAACAAATACTATATGGTGCTGTCTAATTAAGGATATACTTCCAGTCGTGACACAGCTGGTAGCCAGATCCCCCCTGTGCCGTGTGCTGAACCCATTTCAGCCCTCAAACCTTGTGTCTATCTCCACTTTCCTAAACTGTAAAGACTAACAGCACATAACTCACCCACAACTGAAAGCTGCGCAACCGCCATGTCTTGGTCAACCGGTGTTCTGGCCACACAGACGTATAAGCCTTGGTCTCCAAAGCTCACATTAATGATCTCAAGCACTCCATGGTCCAGGATATATCTATAGACACCAGCAAAGACACTGATTAGACAGCTCTGACATTCACTAATGTAAAAAAACGACTATAGACTATCCTGTTGTCTATCTCACCGTGCGTTCTCGCTGCCGTTGAGGGTCATGCCATCTTTTTCCCAGAGGATCTCAAAGTCATCACCGAAGGAAGGATCGGACTCTGCCTGGCATGGAAACTGGATAGTGGTTCCAACCAAAACCCGCAAATCACGTGGAGGATCCACTATTCTGGTGGGATCTGACAAAGAAAACAAAAGTCATTTTGGATTATGGGGATGTACTAAATTGGTTAATTTTCTGAATCTAGTAAACCATTTCTCTTACCTTTGACTTCGAGTGTTGCAGCAATGGCAACTTTGCCCTCTGTATTTTGAGCGAAACAAGAATACTCCCCCATGTCCTCTTTTATCACGTTGTGGATCTCCAGCGAATCATTCTTATGAACAAAAAACCTTTCTCCTTCCACTGCATTGGCACTGTCAGCTTTACTCCTGTGTAACCATACATCAACAGGGTCATTCTCAGGAAACAGTCCCAATGGTGTGCATAATGGTGTTCTCATTACTTAACTAAGAATATGAGTCATAGGATACAGAACTTAGCCACATTATTTGATAGATGCATCAACTCTTAAGGGACAGAACTTTTAAAATGAAACATTAATGTTATTTTGAAAATTTGCATGCCCCAATTAATCACCATTAAATTTAACTGTACATAAATTTCACTTTGATTTAACTTACATTATAATGCTTTCACTGAAAGAAAAAAACATTAAGTTTATGCTTTGTCATGCTTGTCATGCTATGGACATGTAATCATAGTGCTTATGCTGTTAAAGGGTTAGTTCACCCAAAAATGAAATTTCTGTAATTAATTACTCACCCTCGTGTCATCTTCGGAACACAAATTAAGATATTTCTGAAGAAATCCGAGAGGTTTCTGAACCAGCCATATAGGCTGCAACATTTTTATGTTTTTTTTTTTTTGCTCACAAACAATATTTTCGTCGCTTCATAACATTACGGTTGAACCACATGGACTATTTTAACGATGTCTTTACTACCTTTCTGGGCCTTGAAAGTCGCAATGAGCAATGTCATAGGGGGTCAGAAACCTCTCGGATTTCATCAAAAATATCTTCATTTGTGTTTCGAAGATGAATGAAGGTCTTACAGGTTTGGAACGACATAAGAGTGAGTAATTAATGACAGAAATTTCATTTTTGGGTGAACTAACCCTTTAAGTTATGTTGTGTGGTGTAATGAAATTTATAAATCAATGACACTATTTGCAATTATTTACAAGTAAAGGACATCATTTTGCAAGTCTGTAAGATTCCACTCCAAGATATTTTGAACGCAAAATAGTTTGAAGAGAAATGTCATAGATTAGCTAAATAAATACTTTTTTAATTAAAATGAAAAAAAAGAGAATCCTGAAATTGACAGTTTCCAAAGAATACCTAATTAATTAGTTATCCGTGCTTTCAAACAAATCTCATATTTCTGAAAATTGCTGGACAAAAGTGCATAAGTGATAGTAAATACATTAAAAATGTTTAAAAAAGATTTTAATTCCAAATAAATGCTGCACTTTTTGACTTTCTATTCAACAAATAAATCCTGAAAGCATCAAGTTTTCTGAATTTTTTTTTAATATACTAAGCAGCACAACTGTGTTCAACATTGATAATAATCAGCATATTAGAATGATTTTTGAAGGATTGTGTTGTGTGATGCTGAAGATTGTAGTAATGGCTGCTGAAAATTCCACTTTGCTTTCTCTTCTGAGTCACCACAGTCAACACTTGTGCTGTTGTTGCTTTAACTTAACAGTAGCACACTTACAGATCCACATGAGTAGTTTACCTCATTATCACAGTGCTAAACACAGCCCGAGGGCCTCACCCTTGAGTAAACTGCTTCACCAGCGCAAAACCACACAAAATACACTCTATTACTGCAGTGGTAACCCTCCAGAGCTGTACTGCCCTCTGCTGGCCTGTACAAATACTTCCACTACAGCAGGCTCTACTCACCACGTAATACTGGCGGTTGGCAAGCTGAAGACCTTACAGTGCATGACCACACCTTTCCCCTCCACTGCCATATATTGCAGATTATTTTCTGTTAAGATCAGGGGCTGGATGTCTGGGGAGAGAGTTATCAGCATTGCACCATTAAACACGACAAAACACGATTGGATTAGTCTCTTTATCTCTCGTCTTGTGATGCACGTTGTTATCAGTTAAGTAAAAAAAAAAAGTCCTTGTCCTTGGAAAAGCAGCTTCCTGTTCTATCAGGGGAGGTAAGCGGGTTTGCAGGGTTATAGAGAGAGAATTGAGATTTATGTTTTTCTCTCTCTTCATTTAATTTAATTTTTTTCCTTTTCTTATTTTTTATTTTTTTAGGAAGGATCCTTAGCAAGCTTATTTTATCTTTCAGATGAAAGCAACACATGCTTTGGTTAGAGCAACTGAATATGAATGGAGGAAGGCGAAATTGTTCACACATAAAAGCGTCTGGCTGCCTGAGGGAGAGTGTGTCTGGAGATCAGAACCGACAGAACAGCTCCACCCTAAAGCCTGTGTGCAATCATGAGGACCTTCCGCTCTCTGAACAAACCCGTCCATATCACACCCTTGCTTATGGGCCTGTGCACACCAACAAAAAAACAGACGCTTGTTCACGGCCAGGCAAAACCATGGTCATTATGTGTGATTTTTGGCCCAAACTGAATGAAACCACAAATATCCCATAATTTCTGGATTGCTCTGTCTTAAATGGGTGGAGAGACCATGCTTAAAATGTTTTGCTGTACTCTGAACTGCATTTAACACTAAAGCCTGACATATGGAATCATAGTCAGACATAGTCGTATTTCTTGAGCCCCCCCGAAATGCTATTTAACCCCTGCTCCAGCGGACGTCCGTTCACAATATTAGATTATAGTTCTTCTCAAAATGCAAAGACATCATATTTAATTAGAATGAAAATCCAATCAATACACTGCACAGCTGAGTACAGTTTGCTTACTCATAATCATGATGTTGGCATTGGCTAGGATGGTGCCGTGTCTGTTTGCGGCCTCACACTGGTAAACAGCGCTGTTTTCTGGGTTTGCGTTGTGGATGGAAATGGTGCCATCTTTCATGATTTTCCTGTTGGATACTGGGACCTCTGAAATAGAAAATGTGGGTCAAATGTTTTGTTAAAACTGTAACAGGATATTTGAAAATTATTACTTGAAAATGTCCATACGTAAATGGATTAAATATTTGCAATGCAGTTACACCCATTAACACAGAACATTTTTTGACAATTATAATTTTAATTAAAAAAACATTGATGCATCATACAATGCTTTTGAGAGCCGGTCATTAAGAAAGTTATAATCAACACTTTGGTGATTATGTTATAATCCAATCTGTCAAAATCACCATATCTAGTAGTCAGTAGGCACAGTATAATCGGTAACACTTTATTTTACAGTGTCCTTGTTGCATATGTTACATGTACTTACTGTAGTAATAACATTAAATTATGCATAATTACATTCAATTATCCCTCAAACAAATCCTAATCCTACCCTAACCCTATAGTAAGTACATGTAGTTGCTTAATATTACTCAGTACTTAAATATATAATTACACTGTAACAATGACACCTTAAAATAAAGTGTAACTGTATAATCTGAATTTGATATTGTTAATGGATAGTTGATGAGTAATTTGAGACAGGAATTATAAATGTTTACCGTTCAACGGTCGGCCGTTGACTCTCCATGCAACACTAGGTTGAGGATTCCCTTTCACGACACACTTGATCACCACATCAGCTCCAATCGTCCTTAACTGGCTTTGAGGTTCAATCTCAAACTCAGGAGCCTCTGCTCATTCAAGAGAATCGAGTCATGTAAAACAATGTATTATACACACATGACATGATTTAGATAAGTCTAACATTTCATAATATTTATAGTTGTTTGAACACAAATAGCTTTTAGAGGTGAAGACGGTGTGTGTGTGCCCTGACCTTGCTTGCTGCTTGAAAATAGACACTATTAATGATATATCTGTCCCTCACAACCTAATTTTTATCTGTGTCATTTTTATTCAATATGGCGACTAAGGTCAGGGTATTGAAAAAGCAGACACTATACATGATGAAAATACACAAAAAGACAAAATATAGACCTATTAAAAATACTCAACCATAAACAGTAATCTGTAATGATAGCATAATTGTTCTAAAAAGGGCCATTGTGTCCTTAGAATGTGTAGTAATTTAGCAACAAGCATTATAGTAGGACTCTTTTTATAGTTGTCCTGAAACAGTCCTGCAAGCACTTCTTGTCTTTGGACAGAAGATGGCGGACTTTTACCATTAGTGACTTTAAAAATGCATACATGATATGAAACCATTTATTAAGCCACACTGGCATATTTACTGAGGTTATATTATGAGATCATTGAGATAGTGTGACTCACCCTCAACTGTAACATGAAAATAATGCACAACCTCTCCATGGGGATTTTTGGCTCTGCACATATATTTCCCATCATCCTCCACATTTACCATCTCTATGGTGAGCAACTTCCCATGACTCTCCACCACGACCCTTTCTGGAAGCTTGTGGAAGCCTATTTTAACCCACTCCACCTTTGGTGTGGGGCTGAAAGACAGATTGTAGTGATGAGCTAGCAATCATTTTCTTAGAGTCTACCCAGCAAACAAAAATATCTTCTATGACGTTATGCTAATGTTTCCATTAAGTTATGAAAATGTTATTTCGGAACTTTCTCCGAATGTTCAAAACGTCCAGTTTTTAAATTATTTTTTCTTGGTTCTGTACACATTAGAGAAAAGGGAATGTTAAATTTATGGGAACATACACTGACTTTTGAATGTTCTCTGAATGCTTTGAATCAAGCAGTAAGTAATAACATTTAAAAAATATTAGACGAATGTATAACTAAAACATGTAAAAAAAATCTGTGAACGACGTATAAACAGTTTTGCAAATGTATTAATGACCAGACAACTTTACAGAAACATTCTATTTATTTATGACATGGCTTGGTTGAATTCTAATGTAGAATGCAGTCTGTTATTTCTTGATAACAGACCGCTGCTAAGTATAAAAAGTTTCAATTTCATTTTAATGGTTTAATTCAATTTTAATAATAATAATAAAGAAAATATTTCATAGAAATTAACAAATTAATATTTTGTTTGTTGTTTTTAACACACCGTTGCCATGAAAAACAGAGCGTTGCTATGGACGCAGGATTCTAACCGTAGAGATGGAACTGACTATTTCTTTAGCGGAAGCAATACAATCATTTTTAAATCAATATTTTGTGTCAAATCATTGACTTATTTGGTAGGTAGCCATGTAATAAGCGGGATAATGTAGAGTGAGGCGGATGTTATAGCGAATACAACCCGGACAGGCTGATCAGGACCCCGACGCGAAACGGTTTTGCTTACGTATACTGGGGCAAAATACTATATATATATATATATATATATATATATATATATATATATATATATATATATATATAAAATGTGTTTGGATGATCAAATAGACTATATAATAAATGTATATTAGTATAGCTTTATTTTTGATGTATCCATCTAAATGCTCTTAATCATTTTTTTTATTAAAATAATCTACATTTAAGCATTCCCACTAGATTTCAAATGCATTTCAAGTGGTATTATTGAAACAAATGCCATGCTCCCAAATTAGATTTACAATTCAACTGAATAATGCAAATTAGACATTGACACTTACAACCCCTCTGCAATGCACTCCAACTGAAGATCTTCGCCTTTCACCAGATATGTATGTGACTCTAATCCTGTGGGCATCAGTAGACGGGGCTTCCTCTCCAACAGAGAGTTTGCTTTATAACAGTAAAAAGATAGATATGATATAATATAATGTAATATAACACACCATAACATAACATAACATAACATAATATAATATTTAACATACAAAAAGTATATATACTTGTGATCCAGAAAAGAGCATAAGTTATAAATGAACCTATGAATTACTTCCATCAGTTGATGAGAGAAAACCTTTGAGATTTGCAAATGTAGGCTAAAGAGTAAGCAAGTATGATGTGACATGGAATGAGATAGTTAATCAAAACTAATTAAAAACAAAGCAGCTGCTCTACACCCATGTAGCATCTCTAATGAATGTCACTCACCATAACCTCTGCCGCTACCAGAGACTGAGTCCTTCATTAACTTGTCTTGGATGAAGAAATGGAGACAAATAAAAATATGTGTGGCAATGCAAAAACAACTAAAACAATAGATAACATGGACATGAAATACAGCAACAAGTCATCACAGGAAGTATCAATATCTACCAAGCTGATTTGCTGAGGTCCAGCAAGCGCTTGGAGATTGACTACATGAGACACTGGAGATGTATATTAGATGCACATGGCCAGCATGTATAAAACCAGTGCTGGTCGTGTAAAGAAATTATCACGTTGTGCAATCAAACTCTTGAAAATGAGTATTTTAACGTACTGGTTTTGACCACGACGGACATGGCAGTTTTCTGGACGATGGTTCGTAAGCGCGGGAAGGCAGCAAAGCAGCTGTAGTCTCTGCGGCTGTCAGTCTCAATAGCATTTGAGAAGTACAGGTTCCCATTCAGACCCACTGATACTCTTTCGTCCAGCTCGATGTGATGTAGACCTATGATGTTTTTAAAAAAAAGGAGAAAAATTATTTAATGAGGCTCAAAACACTCAGTAAGAATGATATTATAATTGCTTTAATGAAAATAAATACAGTAGTAGCCAGAAGTGACGTCTGGACGGGATATTTGTTTTTAATGACCCTACAAGTTCGATTAAACCATAAAAATATGAGGAAAATGTTTTTTTTTTTTTTTTTTTTTGAAATATGAGGGAAGAACAATACACTAAACTTGGTTAAAGGCAGGGTAGGTGATTTGTTCTAGAAATTATTTTTTGTAATACTGGCTGAAAGTGTCTTCACATCCTGATAGCAATCACTAAGTTAACTGGTCTAAATGTATTTATATGTATATATATCGTCCTTGGAAAGTTCTTCCTGAAACAAAACAATGAGCTTATGCTGCGTTCACACCATAAATACCATAACCCGTAACGTTATACTCGGAGCAGTTTGTGACTCTAATTTATGCGTTTCAATGGCAACACTGTCAATGCCGAAATGAATCTGCAGCAGTCATGTAACACAGGTGCTCTTTAAGTTGTTTATGTACGTTCATTATTATTGTAATGTTCTGGCTTTGGAGACGCTCTGAAAGGAGGGTGGGATTTTATGCTTTTAAAGGTAGCTCTCTATTGCTAGCCTCTCCGAAAAACGCTTGTCCTACCTTTAAGGTATTTATCTGACAAAGATATTTAATGCAAAGAAAAAACAAAAAGCTCACATGATTAAGCATGCACTGACTACAACATAATTAATCAGTTATTAAGATGTTGTCTTAAATTTAGCATGTGTTCATAATTTTTGTCAATTAAAAAAAAGGATGTCCACACAATTTGGCATTGCCTTATCACAAATAAAACAATTGACTCCAAGCACAACTACGTAAGAGATTTTTAATAGTAATAGTATGTAGTAATATAATTTTTTAGATTATTAGATTTTCCACTATTCATTTTATTTTGTCCAAAAGTAATACATTATTTAAATATTATATTATTAAAATATACATTTTAAATATATTACTTTTTTTTAATAAATAATTCAATTCATATTATAAAATGATTCATAAATAATTGTTTAAAGATAGAGCCCCTGTCACCCGACTGGGAAGTAGAAGCCAGCCAATCATTTTAACTACGCAATATTCACTGAATGCACCGTAGGACAAATGTGGATGTGCCTTAGACTAATTTAACCCAAATAACCAGAACTTACCTACTGTCATCCAGTAGATTTGCAGTGGGGGAATTCCTTTAGGTGGGTTGCACTCCAGAATGACTGACTGACCTTCCATGACCTCAATCGGATCAATGATCTCTTTAGGGAACTTCGGAACATCTGCAGAGAGCAACAAGCTAAATGAACCCATTAACATGCCATTTTACAAATGAAATCACCATTAGGTGGCAGTATAAGACAGGCTTTCTCCCCTAAAGACATTCCTGGAAAGAGATTATTCATTCCAATTTCCCAAATTTAGTTCAAAATCCAGCCAATGACACATCATTCTGCTGCTGAAACTAAATGTGCCAGCTGAATGAGTGATTGAAAACCGGTCTTTTTTGGTAACTCATGACTCTTTGCCCTGGTTATATCTTTGGAGACTTATGTGGTGTATTTCAGAACACAATGAGAAATGTTACATAAAAAAAATGATGGAGAGAAAGGAGAAAACTCATTTTTCATCAGCCCTCTCCTCATGGTCCATAATGCACTGTGATGAAAGGGAAAGAAAAGCTCCAGGGTTTGTAGCGGGAAAGTGAAATGGATATCCCACTATGGACCAGAGCGGTTGTTTCATTGGACAGCGATCTCTAAATCATTCCGAAAGAGTCGTCACAGAGCATAAAGCACAAAGTTGTGTATTACTCACTGGGAACAATGAATTCAATCTCTTCCGACATGGCCGTTCCTAACTTGTTGGTCGCAAAGCAGCGATAATTGCCCTGGAATTCTGTGAGATTCCCATTATTGGGAATGGTGAATGTTCCGGAACCCTCTAATGTTATCAATCTGGGGTCCTGATACGGATCAAAGTCTTGACCATTCTTTGTCCACCTGAATCTGAAAAAAAACAGAGAAGATCAGTGATTAAATGAAATTACACCGCTCAGTGTGCCTCCTTTGAAATATGAAAACAACACAAGGATGCAAAGACGATTTCCACATTCAGTTTTTCAAATTTGAAACGACATCAATTACTCAGACGAGGCTTTGAAACGTGCTTTGAGGGGTGCCAGTGGGGTGTTTCTGATGTTGCTTTTGCGTATATTGTGAGCTGTTCTACCCATAATCAAGCTACCCTGCTCAATATCCATGCTGGTTTGGTGCTGATCTATCACAGCTGCACTGTTCATCCCGCAAAAATAGCTGGTGATGTTGATCAACCAGTAGCATGCGAGCCCCATGATGATGCTCTTGCGGTGGATCCTGAAGGTCGTTCCCTTCTTTGGTCTAGTTTTCAATGCAAAACTAGCACAAGCAAGCGATTAGTAGCGGAAGACAAATGATAACATAACTTCAAGCTGAAGATTTGGTTATTAAGATTCCATATGTAAGCAATAAGGTACGAGGCTCTGCTGTACCTTATTACTTTTATAAAACGGTTACCACACAATACAAAAATTAAACCCGAAAAAGATGTATCTATGCAACTTTTATGAAGTAAAATCACTAAAAGCCTTCCTTCCGCTGGAAAAAATAGTCCCTGCCCGTAAACAGCAACAGAAGTTACATACATTATTTCATCATTAGACGGCTGCAAATACTGTCTTTATGAGTGAGTCAGTTAGTGAAGACTTTTACATTGAAAGGACTCGAACTTGAGAACACGGACGCAACTGAAAAATGACCCCTTAACTGTTAAAAGGACACGATATCACAGTGGACATACCAACTAATTTTTTTATTATGAATGTAGTAGGCTACTGACCTGAAGGAAAATGCTATGTCTACTGTAAATGCAGGTACTCTAGCTTACTTGATCTCACAATAGCCTACTCTACTCTAGCTTCAATTAACAATATCAATGAGATCTAACATATGTTTAAGTTACAAAGAGTGGTTGCTAGGGGGTGCTGTGTAGTGATACATAGAACCGTTGGGTGAAGCGGTCATCGCCGTGTCTTATCGTGAATAAAACACAGCTATTGACCAATCAGAATCAAGTATTGGAACTAACCATTTTATAAAATACCATTAGATTCTTTGTCTCATGATTAAATCTGATCCAATTTGATCAGTTTGGAACAATTATTAACTTCTGTAATCAATTAATTCAAATTTTATAATCAGACCTGTTCTGAAAAACAAAACAAAACAGGGACTGTACCTAAAAACGAACATCCAAACTTTCTCTGGTCTCCATAAGGCAATGCACTACTGTTCACTGTTCACTTTGTTTAAATATTTAAAATATTTTTCCCCAAGCAATGACACATTCAATTGATTAAATGTGACAGTAAAGACATTTATAATTTTACAGAACATTTAGATTTAAAAATAAATTATATTCTTTTGAACTTTCTATCAAAAATCCTTGAAACCATTTTTAATTGTGATAATACTAGTAAATGTATCTTGTTCACCAATTCAGCATATTATAATGATTTCTGAAGGATCATGTGACACTGAAAACTGGAGCAATGATGCTGACAAATTCAGCTTTGCCATCACAGGAATAAATTAGATTTTAAAATATATTAAATTAGAAAACAGTTATTTTAAATCAAAATTATTTCACAATATTACTGTTTTTACTGTATTTTTATCAAATAAATGCAACCTGTGATTCGTAATTAATTGGTGATCTTTATAATTTGTCAGTTAGTTGATTTAAATGAGGCTAATCTCATTCAGTAATTATTGATTACCTAATCAGGAACTATCTCAGTCCTAAATTTGATATTACTTACAGTTAAGCTGTTTTCATAGTAGTTAATAGTAGTAGCTGAAGTGTTAATGTAGTCTTACTCATTTGTCCTGCATTACTTCCTGCATGGTTACCTATTAATGACGAACCAATATTCTAAAGCGTTGCCGAGACTTCTTTCAAAAACATTGAAATAATCTCACTGAGCCCAAACTTTTGAACGCTGGTGTATGTGTGAGTGTATATGGCTTACTCTGGTCCAGGGTTTCCTGTGGCCTCACACTTCACGGGGAAGCTCTCTTCGAAAGAGAAGGCGATCAAAGAAGCAGGAGACTGCTCTGTAATTGTGGGAAGCTGCTCCACTAGATAAAGAAACAGCCAGAAAGTAAAAATGCTCAGTAAACTGTGGAGGAAAAATGACAGCATGCAACCTACGTGCAGCAAATGGTGATGTGAAATGGCTTTGGTTCAATCGTAATGATTTTCCACAATCAGGTCGGCTGTTTTGATCAATGCATTCAAAACTAAAGGTAAACAAAATGTTTGTTGGAGAACATAATTAGATATTGAATCATTGATTGTGTGGCAAAGCATGAGTTGTTAGCAGGCAATGGCAAATGATCTGGTCAAATAATGTCAATGAGAGTTTGTTTGTGGTTTAGAACAGGAAGAAACTAATGGCTAATGCAGTTTGAGAGTGAAATTGGACATGCACGACTAAAATGATGATGGAATGGCGGTATTGGTTTCAATTTGACAAATGTAAAGTGGTTTGCTGGCTCGATTGTTGGAGCTTTTCCATTATGCACAGACAAATACTGTAAAAATCGTCTAAAAGCTTCGATTAGAGTATTCTCGTAAAATTTCTACACCATTAGTTTCTGTCTATGAAAATGAACTAAAGTCCCAAAAAAGCACCGTGGTAGTATAGATTTTTTTATATATGCTTTTGAGAAAAAAATACTGACCATGTACCATGGTAGTACCATGGTATTCTTTAAATACAATGAAGTACCATTATGGAGCATGAATATGGTAATTATATAGTAATTATAAGGTACCATGATATCTGATACTGTTGTAAATGTCCCCAACAAAAGAGCACATCTCTGCCTTTCTGCAGGATTTTCTAAATAAATCTGATGTTTGATGGATGATAGTGGCCTCTGCGGATGAAAGTTATCTAGTTCTATGACTGGCTTGGCATTAAAACTTACTGTTCATGTGTGCTAACACTAACAAATCCACCGCAGCAGGGAGAACACAGAGAAACAAATGTGTAGGGATTTGTTAGATCCATAGATATGACTTCTGTTGAACTTCTAACAAATTAATGAATTTTCAACAAATAAGGTCCATGACTGACTAAATAAAAGTAGAAAAGAAAAAAAAACTTAAGAACAGTGTTGTGTTCCCCTAAGATATCTTTCAGGCCCTAAAGATATATTGTGAATAATTTAACATCAACAAAATACACTTTTATCTGGTTTCCATGGAAACAGCCCCAGCAATAAATTATACCTGCTCTCAGCTTGTGTGAATATAAACACCCAGTTTCAAAAAGATTTGTTGTAAGAACAGTGTGCTCACTATGGAAGCATGTTTTCCTCCCAGAGAAAAAAAAAAAAAAAATTGTAATAGTTAAAATAATAAAATGTCACATAACATGTTGTGATAGAAAAAAAAAATCGCAATTATGAGATATAAACTCAAAACTATGAGAAAAAAAGTTGCAATTATGGGATATGAAGTCACAATTGAGATACATTCGTAGTGTAGGATATGCAATTATGAGAGATAAAGTGTAATTGTGGGATATGAAGACACAACTGAGATATACTGTACATTTTTAATTTTGAGACATGGAATATGAAGTTGCAATTGTGGTGATATATATATGAATTCACGTTTTTTTAATGTAATTCATGTTTTTTAATGTAAAATAATGAGAAATTAATATGAAGTCACAGTTGTGAAATTTGAAGTTGCAATTGTGAGAAATAAAATAAAATAAAATAAATTCTATATAAAAAGTCACAAATTATATGAATATGAAGTCATAATTGCTTAAAATTAAATAGCATTTTTTTATTAGAAAGTCTTAATTGTGATATGAAGTTGCATTTGGGAGATATGAGGTCACATTTGTGAGATGTGAAGTCGCAATTCAGAGAAATAAATGTGAAAATGTGATATAGAAAGTCACAATCGATATGAATATGAAGTCGTGATTGCTGTATATTTATAACTATGGAGATATGAATTTGGAATTTTGAAACAGAAAGTTTAATTTGTGGTATAGTTGCAGTTGTGAAATATGAGGTTGCATTTGTGAAATATGAAGTCGCAATTGTGAAAAATAAAGTCGAAAATGTGATATAGAAAGCCACAAATGATATGAATATGAAGTCATAATTGCTGTATATTAAATAGCATATTTGAAAGTCTCAACTGTGGGATATGAAGCTGCAATAGAGATATGAAGTTGCAATTAAGAAAAAGTTGAAATGAAGAAATGAAGTATAACTGATTGTTCTTATAGAGAGCATGAAAAATTGTGCACATGGCAAACGACTAAACTGAAAAAGCACCAAAAATATGATCAAATATATATATACTAGGATAAGAAATATTACCAGAAAAATACTAAATAAAAACTACACAGAACAGTAAGTCAGTAATTCAGCTTACCATAAAGTGAAATATCCAGGGCATTAGTTTGATACCCGCAGCTCATATTAAGGCAAGCGCCCATAAGGAGGAGGATTTTCCATAATAACCGCATGACTGGCCACAGCCTCGGAGGTGAGCAGAGGACGACGGAATGCTGCAGTTTTCCAGGAGTCAGTGCATCTCACTCCAACACAGGCTGGGGTCCTGCACAAAACACAACACAGTTCTTACTGGCACCAAGTCATCAGCTTCAAACAAGAACACACGCACACCCTCAAGTGTCTTAACAATACACAGACTCCTGAACAACCATATGGTTACGGCCGACCCACAACATCACATATAAAAACAACCCTGTCACCTGCACAGACACAAAGGCTTGCATATTCCGCATGTCTCCTGCTGAGTAACTTGCGTCAATGTCTATCCCAACTTGTATTTACTTGAAATGCTGTGAGAGGAATCTCCATATTAAAGCTCTCTATCACGGAGTCCCTGGAGACATGAATTGTATTTCTGTAAATTGTTTGGCGGTGAATATGTGACAGGCACATTTTTTTCTTCCTCTTCCCCTTCGTAACGCAGAATTCGAAAAAATGAAACCTAAAAGAAATAAAATAAACAGAGCCCCCCTGCAGTTATGGTAATGCACAGCAGCTGTTCCTGAAATTATTCTGAATTATGAATTCATGGCACTGTATCAGTGACAGATTTTGATTATCTGGAAGCAGTAGAGAGAGCAGAGCCACACGGCTGGTAAATCACAAAGCTTGCAGATGTGCCTAATATGCATCTAGAAATACACCGCTTTGTTATAACTAAGTGGATGAACTTTGAGTTAAATGTCATGTATTCTGCCATTAAAATCTCACTCTCTTGTGATGTCATGTGTGGTAAGGGATCAGTAGTTGATTTAACCTTTTGGAATCTGGCGCCAGCAAGACATCTGGCCTGAGACAAATGGAGTTCACGCCCATTTTCCCTTAAGATTCATAACAGCGGTGCAATAAAATGCTGCAGTTGATCGGGGTAACTCTAATGGAGGTCACCTTCCATGACGTACTGGGATTCAGCTATGTACTTTAAAACCAGCAATGCAATGAAGAGTATTACAGAGATCAGTTGCAGTTGTTAATGGTGCTTGTTGGCCTACAACACCTAAAAAAAAAGGTCAGACAGAATCAACACTGAGTTTGGACACTGAAAGTAGCCAAATTTGTCTGCCATATTATTTATTAAAGTGCCCCCATTGTGCTTTTAGAATACTTTAATTTGAATACCTTTCATGTAGCATCTAATATAATAAAGTTATTGTCTCCTAAAAGAAATAATCGATTCTGAACTGCCGGAACGAGTCGTCAGTAATTCCATTCTCACTTCATGTTAAATACCTATCTAACAATGTACCACATTTGCATAATGCCAGCATATGTTCTTCATTGGCTGCCCATGAATATGGGCTGTGACCCGCGCTCAAACACTGTAGTTGTAGCTTTTGGCCTGGAAGAGTTTGGTTTGTGTTGTCAATATGTCGAGAAGACGCTGTTTACAGCGCTGTGAATCCACTTTGCATGCACGTCCAAAGGATGATGACTCACACTGGCTATGATAAAAAACTGACAGCATCATTACAGTTTTTATCACTGTGTATTAAGCGATGAGGAAACCTCAGGAGATGTTCATATTCAGATATCGTAATATACTTATCGTTTTAAACATGCGCTGTAAGAGGTAGACCAAGTAAACAGACTGGGCCGTCTGACCAATCAGAGCAGAGTATGCTCATGGAAAGGAGGCTGAATCTTCGAATGAGCCGGTTTCAGACTCTTTGAGAAATTAGGTGATCCTGCAACGTATATTATGAAAACATTATATGTGGGTTCTTTTTTTTGTTTTTTCATATAAATCTATCAAAGCACACCTCCAAAACTAATAAAATCTAAAAAAACATACTGCACAGGGAATGTGTGATGAATGATGAATAATAGGCTTATCAGTCGCGGATTATGTACAAAAAGTAAACAAAAAATGTATTATTTAGACAACGATGCAGGGCAAAATAATGACAAATAATATCCATACCAGTTGCAGATTATGTAAAAAAAAAAAAATGCAAACAAAAAAGTAAATGAATGAAATAATCACAATTTATTTTATTCTACCGACAAATAAAACATAACAATACAGTGTCAGCTTAATAGAAATGAACAATTTTTCATACATTATATATTTTAATTTAATATTGTAAAATAATTTCTGTCGGCTGTGCACGATATTAAATGTTGAAGTATTGTATGTGATACACTCTGTCCCCCGATTGTGATACAGTATACATTGCTGTGCCTGTTATTTTGAGGCCCCCAAGTCACTTTAGATAAAATCTCAATGGCTGTACATTTATATAAATTTTACAACAGTGTCTCACTGATGCTCAATAGCCTTTTCATGTAAGCTGGACCCTAAGCGTATTAGGTCACTTCCTTTTTTACTTTAATTAGGGATCAGTGCTTACCTCTGAGAACAAAAGGGTATCAGGAAGGAGGGCAGATACAGAGAGAGAAAACATAAAGGGAGGCCCGAAGCTAACAAAATACAACTTTATCAGTCATTTCCACCCCTTCAGGAGCTACATTTTCAGAGAAAACCAGTGATGACTCTTTGTAACCATATAAGGTCATTTATTCAGGCCTCTAATTAAAGTAAAAAGAGGGATTTGGTCGTGCAGGGCTGATGTTCTCTTTATTTCAGCTTTGGAGCCAGTCACGAGTGATAAACACACTTCACTGCCCCATTTTAACCCCACCAGCTGCTTCAATCACTCTTTTTTTCAGCCAGACCCCTGAAGCCCATCCTCCCCTTAATCTTCTCCTCTGCTTAACAAATCCGATAGGAAACACAGAGGTCAAACACCAGTAAGCGGAGAAGCAATTGAATAATTGACCACTGTGTGAATCGAGTTGATTTCCTTCATTCCTCAGTGGGGGTTCTTGTTTTCTGATAGGCTTGAACTCTGCTCCACATGCCTGCATTTCTTCATAATAGTATTAACTCTGCCAGGAAGCTTTTGTGATTCAGTGCTGGTTATGGCGACCCCTGAGATGACCTCTGTGATGTCACTATAGAGGATGGGTTACTACACCCCTTGACTGTCATAATGACAGGCTTGTGGCTACGGTCTGTCGGATTTGGATGTGTTTCCTGGACCCAAAGACAATGCCTGAGGCTCTACCGCTTGCCCTGAGACTGCTCCCACAGATGGCGACTAGCTTTAGTAGGTAGATTAAAATCAAAGGTAAAGCGTTAAGCTAATTGGACAGTTTGGCACGTTACTGGTGGCATATGTTTACCTTCCTGATCCAATACAACATGTCCTGGATTTTTACACTGCACTAGTTCCATCAGCCCAACTTAAAGGTGCAGTATTTGCATTTCTCATATCATAGCAACCTGACCAGCCCAACATGACAAAACTATCTGTAATACATATCATGAGTTCATGATATAAATTACAACTTAATCAGATCAGTGTTTCTGGCACATAAACAGTGATGGTTTTTGAATGAATGAAAAAAAAAAATGGAATGACAATATCTACCTTAAATACATATATTTATCCTATATACAAGTAAAAACACATAACACTCTAATTTACATAACTTTTGAAAACATATTAATGAACAGCAGACTTTAACTCTCATTTAATATTCTGATATAAAACAAGATCTGAAATTGTGCACTTGGACTTGGATTTTTGTTAATCTGTTCATTTACATGAACCATTTGATTAAATCAATTCACTAGAATTCATCTTGTGACTTTACATCACACAATATAAGAGAGACAGTCCTTTTATAATGAACCAATTCACTAGAATGATTCAGACTTTCAAATGCAACATGTGAGAATAGTCATTTTTAGTTTGTTTTTAGTCTTCCCATTGCAACATATGTAAGAAAGATAGAGTCATTGAGAATGAATCAAATCACTGCAACCTATTGTATGTGTGAGAGAGACTTCTTTAAATGAACAGATTCACTAGAATAAATCCAAACTTTTCAAAGCAACATATTTGAGAGAGTGAGTCATTTAGTATGGAACAATTCATGAATCTGATCTTTTGCAAAATGGATGGACATGTAACATGAATCAGACATTCCAACACTATGAAAGATGCAACACTGCAACTCACTGGAAAAAATTATTGGAGAAGCAGTAATTTTGTATTTTTAAAACAATGTAACAATCACACTACTGAAAAAATACAGCTATAGTTGCTTTGCTTCGCTTAAACACTCCCTAGCATTGTATATAACAAAGCATACTGAGGCTCTTGTCAAAAAGCTGTCTTAATAGGAATATTCAAGCCAGATGGCCTAAAGGCCTGTGAAAGAGGATTTTATTTATAAAATAATTGATATCTGGCAGTTACAATGTCAATGTCAAATTTATTTTTAGAGCACAGTTAGTTTGATCAAAGTGCTTTACATTGATACACATTTAACAACTTTAACAAGAAGATTATATTCATCTCTATAATACATTAAACAACAATGAAAATAACACAAAGTTTTTAGTTTAGATTTAAAATCAGAAAGTGTTTGAGCAATTCTAACACACGGTGGAATGCTATTGCACAGTTTAGGGGCAATATCGAATAGATCAGCATGGGTCAGATCAACCAACTCTGTTCACTCGTAAGTGGATTTGTAAGTAAGCGTCAGGAAGACAACGTAGCAACCAAAGGCTGTTCCTCTAAACAGTTTAATCTGCAACATTCAAGCTAACAAAGCTCACCCCCATACAGCCCACCTAAGAAATACCCTGTAAACAGAAGTGGGACTTTCTTAACAACTACAGCCTGTTCTTAATCCCCACATCTCAGTCGAATGATACTGGCAAGGGGTAAAAGCTGCCCAGCGTGGGAAGATCCGCGTGAACTCTGACCTGGCACTGCCTGGGCAAAGCGGTCTAGAGCAAGAGCCAGAGGAGGAGGAGAAGGTAGAGACTGGGCAGAGGAAAATCAAGAGCAAGTTTTTCTCCCCAACTGACTGATGGCGTCCTGCCCCTCGCGCACTCGCCTCGCCCACCGTGAAGACTCGTTTAGCATGGCGGATAAGTGTAAATCAGGACAGTGGAAGCAAACTGGCAGTAGAAGGGAGGCATGGCGTGAGTACTTGGCTGCGAGGAAAAACTATCACGTCTGTGCCTCACACAACAGGATCGGTCACCGCCATATCCATTTGTCGGCTTATTACAGGCTGCATTTAAAAAATATGCCCACATGTAGGGATACACCATTTATCTGTGCAATACTGGTTGTTTACCAATATCAGTGTTGTTTTTTTTGTTTTTTTTTAAAGTATTTATTATAATTTTTTTATTTGTCAATTACTATAATGATATTAAGCACCAAATATCATATATTTAATGGTTTTGCCCATTCATGTTCAAATCCGAGTTTACTGTAAATCACACAATTCTGAGAAAAAAAACTGCAATTACCCTTTTAATTTTATTCAGTGGCAGAAACATGATTCCATTGTTCCAAAATGAAAACAGGTATGAAACGACATGGTGTGTATCCCTTTAAGAGTGCATGTTGGCACTCTTAATAACTGGCAAGGAAAGAGTGAATGCTAGCAAAGCTGTCTGTTTGCAGTAATTCTACTTTAGATGGTCTCAATACCACAGCATTGTCAATAAGTAGACGACAGATTTCCGCTACTCAGCACACACTCAGCATTTAAGTGTCTTTCAGTATAAAAACTTAGTGTGCACACTGTTCAGGACACTAATGGAATTAGCTCCAACCCTGTCTTGTCAAACTGGGTTAATATATTCTGACTGAAGAGTCTTAATGGCTGTGTATCCTTCTCAAACCTTTGGATAAAAGCCAGATTCTGATGTAATCTCTTTCGTACAGTTAAGACATTGGTGAGATTACTAGCACTAAAGAGTAATCCAATCCTTCCATGGCGTGGCGTTATCGATATGCCGAGAGCTTTGCGGCAAACATTGACTTGACAGAGATGCCGCTCTTGCATGTACTTTATTAGACAGGTGAGCAAACGTACAGTACATAAAACAAACCAATGTTATATAGCTCAACATGATGAAATGATACAAAATGATCAGTATGTTCTTCTAATGTTGATCTAGCTTACAGCTAGTCTCATATAGCCAACAAACTAACACATAAAATAACATAACTTAGAACACACTCAAATACTGTTTATTCGTCAAATGAACTGACTTGCGGGTAGTTCGGTAGAATGAAATGTCCTCATTCCTTTATATCCGCAGGACTCGTGTGTGGTGCTGATATCTGTCTCTCATTAGCAATCACGACCTGCTTCATACCACAGTCATGTTAAAAAACATTAATGTATTTACTTCATGAATGTATTTGCTTCTGGGTTGTACGTCAGAACGTAGGCTCACTATTGGACAGCATCACACGCATCACACACATGTCCAGCGTCGGCCAATAGTGAGCCTATGTTCTGACGTAGAACCTAGAAGCACTGCACTGTTTACACTACGTCAACAGTATAGGAGAATGGCATGAAAGAGAAGAGATGGTTGAATAAAGTTGTTATAGGGTTTTTGCACACAAAAAGTATTCTCATCGCTTGATAAACTTAAAGCTGTCGTCGGCAATTTTTTTTTATCATATTCAGTGAAATCGACACTATAATCCGACAGAACAACATAAATAAAGGGGTTTTAGAAAAAAAAACCCGAGCTTCTAACTCCACCTGGAGCGTGTTATTTGTTTAGCAAAAATCCACCGCTCCCGGATCATCGGGTCCAATCTGCGCAGGGTGTGAGATCTGACTGTCAATCACAGGTCGTGCACACGCCACCCCTCACGCACGTTACAATCACATGCACACGCCTGAAGTTCACGCAGTAACGAAGAGTGATGGTGGAAAATATTACAACTCCTCGGTTAACCTCAACAGCAAGGAGGTCAAAAACAACACAGGAAAAGAGAACACCTGCTGAAAAGAAAGACGTAAAGAAAGAAAGCGACCGTGCCCGTAATAAAACCAGGATCAACATCGGATCAGCATTTTAAAGGTGGAGAGATTTACGTGATTTAATTGGGTTCAAGCTGGATACAGAGCTTGCAACATTTCTTCTCGACGGGTAATTGTGCTTTATTAACCAGTTACTTTATTTCTTAGTGTTATGTTAGTAATCTAAGTATGTTTGCCCAAATGTGTTGGTATGGATAGCTAACGTTAGCACTTGTTGGGCAGGTTCGTGGTGCACACGCACTGACGAGCACAAACTCGGTGGGAGGGTATTCGTTGATAGTGGGGGAGGGGCATGAGAGTTGTAAACATTCAAAATTTTGCCTAAGTCCACTCAATCTGCCAGACTTGCCGACTGCAGCTTTAAGGTTGACCCACTGTAGTCACTTGGACTACTGTAACAATGTCTTCAATATCTTTCTGGGCCGGCAGATGAAATACCTAGCAGCCTATGAGGGAGTGAGACACCTCTCAAAATATCTTCAAAAATATCTTCATTTGTGATCTGAAGATGAACAAAAGTCTTACAGGGTTGGAACATCATGAGGGTGAGTAATTACAGACAAAAAATTTATTTTGGGGTGAACTAACCCTTTAAATGATCAGCAAATTGAGAATTTGACTATGCAAGCCCTTTATGATCGCTACTACAAGTCACAATGCTCACACTGTAATATGCTGCTAAACTGTTAAAATCACCATAAATAATGCATAAATAACACCCTCAAAAGCCATCAGCTACACAACATATACATAATTAAAACTTCAGTTCGGGCAAAGCAGACTACTAAATGAGATTAAGGAGTTGAAGCGATATTAAATAATAACTATGGCTAACTGAGATTTGACTCTTCTTCAGTCTGTTTTAACATGCATGCCAAAGACTGAACGGTTCAATTACCAGCCCATCAATAATACAGCAGCCTGAACAAAGCGTTGAGGCAGGGATGGGATGGGACAGGGGGACAAGCAAGGAATGTAGGAATACTCTGCGCTTAAAGGGAGAATGCAAGCATTTGGTCAAGAATAGAAAAAATGTGGGCTGGTGGAAGACAGCTATGGAATAAGATAGTCGGAAGCAGAAGTCATAAACCGTCTCTGTCGTTGACAGGGGATGGGAGAGGGATGTGGGAGTGAATGAAGGAGACAAAATGTAGATGGATGAGGGCGATGGATGGCGTGGGCGTGGATCATGAACTTGCTGCACGGAGAAGTGGAGAGATTGTTTTTTGATGGAGTGGGAGAGTGGATGAGGTAAACGTAGAATGACATGCAGGCGTATTGACTGAGACGTAGAGATGGATTATGATGCAGCAAGAGAGGAAGAAGAGTAAAAAAAGATGAGAAAAGAGAGTGAGCGAACTATAATCAATGTAGAGCTCCTAACCTTAAGTCCCCATTGGAGAGATGGCAAAAGACCTTGTAACCCCCGTGAACTGCTCTGACAGAGATTAACGTGTTCCTGGTCAACAGTGCAATTTATTGTAGAAGTGCCATCAAACCCAGACCAGTTCCTGATCATCAACCTGTTACATGCTTTTCTTGGATTTTATGGAGTGGGTTCCCAAGTGGAAAATGTCTCACTTCCTCTCATAAATGTTCTTGTCGTGCAAAAATTCACACCAGGTGAAAAACCAAGGGACAGATGAGAGATGGAAAAAAATGTCTGATAACTCATGTCTGCTTTTCAGAAATAATTGCCTATAATGTGTTCAAACACTTTTCAACTTTTCAAATAAGTGACTGTTTTCCTGCCTTTAAAGACTATAGCATGAGCAAATAGAGTTCAAATTTTGGTTATGAAGGATAATTTCATTAGTTGGCCCAACCAAACAAACACCAAACAAGGGTCACTTGATTTTTCGTTTGTTAATGAACTGAATAAATGTGTTCAAAAATGAACGGAAGGATCTGCAGGGAGTTGTTCATTCAAGTCAGTACCTGAGTTGATTTTGAAGGAGCATTTTAACACAAACGCTGACTTAAATGATAATGATAAACACAATTAAAATGTCTCTCCTTGGATCACTTTCCCTCCCTCTGCCTCCACAAGTCCCTGTTCATAATGTAGTATTTGACTTACATGTCACGTCATCTACTCAATTCCCACTGGCAACTGTTTACTGCTGTAAATAAATAAGTAATGACTTAGGAGAAGGTAACATCTTCACTGTTTTATTCATGTTCTTGCCTCTTTGGTTTTACAACTGAAGCAAAAAATACAGATTTGCACTCAGTTCTGTGGGTGAAAAAGAAGCAAAATATGTTGCATTGCGAGGCAATTTCAATCGAAAAAGTTGTAATGAGAAATACATTATACTCAATAGCTCATCGCTTCCGCAAATTAGGCCAGATTGCATTTCTACCAACCAAACAAACGGAACTGTGACGCATCGGATCCACACACCAAAAGGAGTAGAGTTCAAGTGCCCTAAAATTTAGCAGAAGCCTTGCATTGCTGGTCAAAATTTCACAATTTAAGCTATTTAAAACAAGAACGCAATGTTCAAGAGATGTGTTGTTGGGCCCAACTGCAAAAAGCCCAGAGGAACAAATTGTCCGTACGGCTAAGGTCACAGAAGACGGCTGTGAAGAATGAAAGAGATCGTTCAAAAGCTCTGCAATCACAGATGTGCTGTCAAGTAGGGAGAAGGGGGAGTGAGCGAGAGAGAGAGAGAGAGAGAGAGAGAGAGAGAGAGAGAGAGAGAGAGAGAGAGAGAGAGAGAGAGAGAGAGAGAGAGAGAGACATTTCATGTACATGTGAGAAAGACCTGGCTGAGTGAGAAATTCCCTTTTTTGTCTCAGCTTTTATAATATTTTATTTTCATTACCCCCTTTCTTTGATGTCTTTGAGATGAGTAGAGTTCTGCGTGCCCTGGACAGCGATCATATTAGGCTGTTATTCGTGGTGAGTGGCCTGAAGTAGAGGGGATTGGAAATAGGCACACCAGGGGGACAGGAGTGTTATTTTGTGGGAACTGACACAGCAAGAGCCCTGGCTACGTTCATTCAGATCTGACGGATGTTGGCAATCTCCCAGGATGAAACTTGGCTGTATCCAGACAAGATAAATGGAACTTGTGCCCAAGATTATCTCCTTCCCCTGACAAATCTAAAGCTAATTTACTTTTTACCTCTAGAAGGCAGAATATTTTATTCCTAAGGCAAAGAAATATCCTGTGTTTGTCATAGAGTAAATACTGCACTAATTCCCCTCTGTATATCTTCCAAACAACGGCACACCTGTGTCCATTGACTTTTGTGGTGTGTAGAAAGTGATTCATATGAGTTACTAATTTAGAACACGTTACAACTTGTTCCTTAACATCTGGATAATCTTGTTTAAAATAAGCTATTTGACAGTTCTGTCGGAAGCATCAAAACGTTCTGGATTTCATCATTATTTCAATGCTCAGATACACCACTGGCCTTTTTATCAATGTCTTACGAAACAAAACACGACACAAAGTTCTAGAGGGATATTTCCAGAGCAGTTTCTATTCAGAGATATTTCTATTCAGACAAAAAAGCTGCAAAATACTAAAACGGTGCTTAGTGGATACACTTCCATGACCTCATGGAGGTGCTTATTAAGATCCATAGAAAAATCCCAATGATTATGCATTGTTACAGAGCACATAAACCACAGTTACATTTATCTCATTATTTATATACAGATCTCAAACATAATACGTTTGAAGAAAGTTATCAAGTCAGAAATTTGTTTTTAATCAATTCTCATGCGATTGAGAAAAAGGAATTAAAAATGCTTTAGCACTGTACCCTTCTCATTGTAAAGTATATTTCCCCCCAAATGGTAGCAGAACAGAAAATGTGAGTTAATGAGCCAAAACATAAATATGATTGCCAATTAAAAATTAAAATCACTCTGACATGGACATTACTCACGAGAAACATGCAATAAAAAAAGTTTTAAAAAAAAGGTAGCACTAAATATTAAATCCCATATAAGCACTGGATGCAAAGAAGCTGATTTTGCATATCACACACTGCTTCACTGTCCCTCCAAAGGCTTTCACATGTGCGAGGGTCACAGGACACACCACTACAGTAGCAGCAGTATTCCCTCGACCGGGTTGCTTTTATATCAGGCTCAGACAAATCCATCAAACAGAAGCCTAAATACTCACAGGAATCTGCTTCATTCTTGTCCACTCGTCCTCAGAAAGACAGACGAACCCTTCCTCTTCTGCTCAGTTTAATCCCACAGGCGTGGAAAACAGAGAGTGCTGAGGAAATCCAGAGAAACGTCTACCACAGCAGACGCGGGAGAGAGAGAGCCCCGCCACTAGCGCATGGAACGGTGCAGAGCGAGAGAGGCGCTGGGGAGACATATGTTGCCAAAGCCTCTCGTCTGGCAAAGAAGCTCATTAAACGAGTGACAATCACTCCCACAAAGCCAGATCTGAGCGCTTTTCACATGGAGTGTACAAAGAAGGAGAGAGAGGGTGAGAGAGAATGAATGAAAGTGAAGGAATTCTGGATGGAGGAAGTTGCATTTTACGCATGGGGAGACTTGTTTATGTTTTGTGCCATAGATTTCAAGATCCATGTTTTGCCTTTTGTAACACTGCCACTATGGTTAAATAGGGGTTAATTTGGAGCTTAGTTTAGTATTATTTCATATTAAAAAGAAAAAAAAAACTGCACTACACATCTTTCAGACTAATGCTGAACAAAGCATTAGTTTAGTCGTTTATATAACTATGTTTTTACATTTTCTGAAGACAATGTGAGCAGTGCTAGCTGGTGCAAGAGTAGCTGATGTTCTGGGTGATTGCAAGGGCGTTGCTATAGAGTTGCTAAGGTGTTCAAAGTGGTTCTCAACATTCAACATGCTTCCCCAGAGATTCATATAGGATCGCTGAACATTTCTATACACTGTATCATATTTATTTTACATACAAAAAATTATAATGTCAGCATAATTTTAGTATTACAAAATATGTATTCTCTTGTGTTTAAAGTGTTATAGGCTACAACATGACTCAAACTGTGCACTTTCCACTATAATAAATAAATAATCAATTTTGAACAATAGCAGTTAAATTGCAAAAAGTCTTTATATGCAAATTAAATTGCATACTATTAAATTGCAAAAAGTCTTTATATATAAGGGGTTAACTCTTTCCCCACCAGCGTTTTTGATCATTTTCACAAAAGTTTCATGGCACCCAGATTATTTAGTTGTATGCATATCTGAACACGCCATATATCAAAAGAAAGTTATCGCTTGTTTCTGAATCTTCATCGCATGTGCTTTGATCAGGAGATTCATATACTCTTTCAATGGATGTGTCATAGTGCCCCCCTAGTGTATAAAAGTAAAAACATGGAAATCTGGAAAATTCTGTTTGGCGGAGAAGCGTTTTCTCACAAACAAAAGAAATGTGTGTGTTTGGCGGGGAAAGAGTTAAAGGGATAGTTCAACCAAAAATCATTTACTCAGCCTCAAGTTGTTGCAAACCTGTATGAATTTCTTTCTTCTGCTGAACACAAAAGAAAATATTTTGAAGACAATGGGTAACCAAGAAGTTGATGGGCCCCATTGACTTCCATGGCATGGAAAAAATACTATGGAAGATAATGGCTACTGTCAACTGTTTGTCTGATTTCTGAAACCAAAAAAACCAACATTTTTTGATGACCTCTGACTTAACCTTTGACTTGAATCCACCTGATTGACAGCGCAAGTTCATCTGTACCTCACATATAGGACTAAACCCATGGGAACCAAGTGATTTTCCGACAGAGCAAATAGCACAGGGCTGGACATTGTCACACACTCTAAACACAAAAGCCCCACCCCTCTCCCGCAATGCTGAGGGTGTAACGGGCTCGCCTTGATGTATGATGTGGAATTGGGTGAATGTGTGTTCGGAGAGTTTGAAATCGGGAAGGGTTGACATGTTTGCTTCAAATATGCTGATGTAGGTGCCGCTGACGTTTCTGTCAAATGGAAGAGTGCCCATATTGTTAAAGGAATAATTAGACTTTCAGGTTTCCAGGAAATGATGCCTTTCATCTGTCAAGTGCTTTCCGTGTGAGGTGAGATCACACAATTTGCCATCAATTAAAGGAAACCTCATTAAACGTACAGGTGCCATACACACTCCTAATTAAATTTCAATTAAAATGGATTTGTTCATGTGATCACTGTTTGAATGTACCATTAATTTCATTATCTGTGACTCCTACCCATTACATGGCTCGGGATTGCCTGAAATGCATGATGGACTTTCACATATTCTCCTATGTAAAATTATAGCTTGGTGTCTGACAGATGTTTTGATCTGCTTCCAATCAGGACAATTTATCATTTAAGTGTGCTTTTGTTAAGCCAAAACCATTTTCCCGTTTCCTGTTTAACATGCTTGGAATGATAATTGACTAACTGAGGAAATATTCAGTTTGTAGTGTTTCCAGAAGTAAACAAATCCAATGCCTTTTTTTCCATAAGGAAATACAGTTTTAATGAAACCTTTAAAGAATGATGTACTGTGAGCTACAATATTGTTAATCAGTGGCATGCGCTTTCGTTGAAGCCATCAGCCTGTATTATTTCATCCATTTTTTTTTTTAAATAATTGGTTTTAACTGTGAAATTCCTGCTGAAAAGCTACATAAGAACTGTTGCATTTCATTGCTCAAGTGTGCTGAGTAGTTTTAGAATGTTGCTATGGGGTTGCCATGGTGTTTTGAGGGGTTGCTAGGGCATTACTAAGTGGTTGCTAGGGTGTTTTGGGTGGGTGGCAGGTGGTTGCTTAATCATCAATCATCAAAGTAATCATTCAATCAATCATAGCATAAATAGGAATGAGTTAAATACTAAGTAGACACAAAAACAGTAATGTTTGTATTAACAAGTACAGTGAACAAACATAATATCTATTATTGAGGCTAAGCTGTTCTGCAAAGAGGGCATTCATCTGAACTTGGGCGGTAATTTGAACAAGACCCTTTAAATGCCCCCTTTACTGGTTGAAGGAGGGACAGAGGCAGGTTTTGGCAGGAAGAGAGGGTTGTTTGATAGCGTGAGCAGATTGCCAGACAGAGAGAACACTCAAAGCGCCACTGTGCCGACGCTGAACTGACGGGGCCCTTCCAGTACCCAGCATGTCCTTTTTAAGTACTCGGAGGATGAAGCTCCCATTATGGCTGCACTAACAGAAAGAGGGCTGATGAACTTCATAGGAATGCTTCCTCCTGAAAGCAACAGGGTTGGAAGAGAGTGGCGCGAGAGAGGGAAGAGAGCGAACGAGAGGGCAAGCTGCCAGTTCCACCAAGCTTAGTCTTCACGCAACCAGGCCGAAACAAACCTGACATTGTTTTGGGCACTGCCTAGGGGATCACATCCATTCTTTCTTTTTCTCTTTCCTCCGCTCCTCGATTTCATTCACTGTTCAGTCAGAAACTGCTCTCTCGCTTTTCCACTTTGGAGGATTGGGTTGAGGTTGTTTGATCTGTCATTATCATTTTCTACACCCTCTTGGTCTGTTTGTTTTGTTGCTTGGTAATGGAATAAGCTATATATGACTGAATAATATCTCTTATGAAAATGAGTAAAACAAAACAATATTGTGTTGGGAGTTATCATGCCTGTAGTAACAAATAATACTGACTATAGTAAAATGTTTCAATCGAGACCATTTAGAAGCAAACAAAGCAAACATGATTGCATAGCTCAATGCCTGTATAATACAAAGTTAAGGTGATGATACAGGGGGCAACTTTTTGAGCAATGTTGCTGGGCAATGTTGCCATCAACGGGCAACCAGGTGAGACACAGGGCCCATAACCGATATAAAGTATCAAGATAGAAATTTGTTGCCCATACTCAGTGGGAAAGCGCCCAAGCAACATCGCTCTGCAACATTGCCCGGCAACATTGCTCAAAAAAGTTGCCCCGTGTATCATCACCTTAAATGGATAGTTCACCCAAAAATGAAAATTAGCCCATGATTTACTCACCCTGAAGCCATCCTAGGTGTATATGACATCTTCTTTCAGACTAATACAATTGGAGTTATATAATGGGTATATTTTTTTAGAAGTCCATCAAAGCGCCTCTCACGGTTCAAACAATCAGAGCTGGGCAACCGTGTTCATCATTACATTGTGCTTCAAGTTCAAGGGTTACTCTTTTGCCATAAGTTGGCTTGCGTACGGCCGTCTGCTGGAAGCTAGTTATTGTAGTCGATAAAGTTTTAAATATGGATATTTTTCTTACACGAAAGCATCGCTTGACTTCAGAAGGCATTTATTAACCCCCCAGAGCCGTGTGGAGCACTTTTATCATGGATGAACCCGCTTTGATGGACTTCCATTCATGGCATATCCATTCACTCCCATTATAAAGATTGGAAGAGCCAGGACATTTTTTTATATAACTCCCATTGTATTCGTCTGAAAGAAGAACGTCATATACACCTAGGATGGCTTCAGGATGAGTAAATCATGGGCTAATTTTATTTTTTGGGTGAAATTATCCCTTTAAGTCTCATGCACGCCGCTCACAATACATCCCACTCTTTGATAACCACTGTAATAGCCTACCTATATGACATCAAATATCGAATATGATATATTTAAAATGATTTTCTGAAGATATAAAGATAACACCATCAGTACTGTGATTACCTTATGTGTTTTTGTTTTTTTGCCATTGAATTGAAGTAAATAAAATACAGTAGCAGATGGTATAAGATTTAGTAAGCTTAATTTATTTTCTTGAATCAGTTCATCAAGTTTCCATTCGAATTAATCAATTTAAAACTCTGATTCAATGATTCATTTTATTATTTTTAAAATGTTCACAGAAGTCGGATTTGCAATCTATTTGTGTGGGAAAGCATGCCTTGATTAGATTTTTACAGTCTTTCCTTCTTTCTTTCTTTCTTTCTTTTTTTTCTTTATATTTATTTAATTATTCATGTTATAATTTATTCATTTATTTATGTGGTGAAATTACAGTTCCTCTATTTAAAAAACAACAACCCATTTTGATATTTGCTGAACATTGCCAAAAGGCTGAAAAATATGTCCAAACCTTGTCCGAGGATTGATGTAACACTTCCCCATGACCATAACTGTACAGATTGACTAAGGAGAAATGCACAACCTACAAAAACCACAAAACAGTGAAGGGCATAGAACAGTGAAGCACAGGTGCATTCCTCGATAGGAAATAACCCCCCTCTAACCTTCAAGCAATGCTGACAACCTACACAATGAGCTCACCTGGGCCCTGATCAATGCCCTCCAGCATGTCAGGATGATATATGCAGCAGCATTTAGAGTGTCTCGGAGCTGGTGATATAGGCTGAGGCATAAAGACCGCTGTACAACATGTGCTAGGTCAGGGGCAGGACGAACCCAGTTCACCAGACCGAGTGAGGATGGTCTCCTGCTGACTGAACGCTAATCCAGCGTGCAATGATTACTGAACTGAACTCTTTCCAGACCTACAGAGCCGCCAAAATATGTTACTTTTATCATTTGAACGATACTTCTTTTCTGGTGCTTTATGCATATACTATATCATGACATGTTGTGAAACTGATGTATTTAAGGGTTGTATGTGTGTTTTTGTATGACTACTTACTTTGTATTATCACAGTTATGTATTGTGTTTGAATAATCTTCATTTGGGGTCTTTTTGTTAGAAATTATTTGGAATGTCATCAAATTAATTTGTCTAATTTGATCATGTTTTTACATATTTTATTTATTTTCACACTTTGTAAGTTTTCTTTGCTTCCCTGATCTAAATTAAATAGATTAAATTCTTAAGCTAGTATTTCGAGTCAAACAGCTGCTGATGCAAAAAGAAAAAAAAAAGTTAGCATGAATTAGCTTGTTTGACATGTTCTTACCATTGATCGTGTCACTGAAATCAAACAACATTGATCAATTGCCCCCCATGGAGTGGTATAAAATGCTTCCCTAAGTATTTATTTTAAGTAAGGTCAATTTACTCAAATAATGTATCAGGTAGATTTGCTCCAGAGCTCCAGAAGATCATTTGGTTTGCCGCCAAGTACCTCCTTTTGAACTCTTTCAAACATGCCATAATTATCGTTTATCTGATGTGTAGTGCTCCGTGAACTCTAACACCATATGTCATTCTAATAAAATACCCATTGTCTTGATTGCCTGTGTTTATATGCAATTCCCCTTAGCCTTGACATTTTAATAGCAGCTAAATTGTTTCCAGACGCAAGATTATAGAAGCAGCAATGTACAGGACACAATTTACTGTATGCATTCATTATACAATCTACAAGTGTGCCGAGACGAAAATATAGCATGTTCAACACATCTGTTGAGAAAGCCATCAACTCAAAGCCATGCTCATGTTCAAAATGGAATTAACTTAAGTGTGTTAAAGTGAGGTTTGGGTTAGGCTTAGAGTGCCATATGGTTAACATAACTCAACCTGAGAGAGAGAGAGAGGTCGAGAGAGCTCAGACTCCTTTCTGGCAGTCTTATTCACAGATGGCACTTTCTGCAATCACTGGCATCAATGACCATGTGATCATTCTTCCTGATTACCCGCCCCACCTAAGACCTTGTGCAAACATATGCCAATTAAACAAACATCTTTCGTTGGGTGTCAAACAGAAAAGTTAACTTGTAAAACTGTCTTATGTTTTGCTAACTTTATACTGCCTAGTGGTGTGGATTTAGCACAAACTAAATATATTACACTGACATTTTTCTTTTTAAAGTTCTAAATAAACCTGATTTTTTAGAACTTTTCAAAAGAAAATACTATTTTAGTCTTTCTACTTTCTACAAATTTCAGGTTTAACTCAATGTTTTACTTTGTTATTATTTGCAAAATTTCCTAGCAATATCTGAGTGAAAATTGTTTCAAATTAAATCCTAAACCTTTTTTTTTTTCAGTGTAGTTAGGGATGAACGATATTATATGGGTATTACATCAGCCGATATTTGTGATTTTTAAATAGATCTGTATCATTCAATATTTTTTATATATTGGCCAATGTTGGGAATTGAACTGTGTATGCTCATTTTTGCCCATTTTCACATTTAGATTATTGTTGTCATCATTTAGCACTCAGAAACTTTATGATTTAATAACACTTTTTCATATAATATAGAAGGAATTCATATGAAAATTGTATCTGTAATGCGCTGTGAGCACAGAAAACTCAGAAAACTGCTATCTTACAAGCTGTAATTACTACAACAAACTACAAATATGGCACTCAGGACAGGAAGTAACATACAAGTCCAGGGAGAAACACTGAGAACAAATGACAGTATTAAAGTAAATCCTACACCATTTCTTCCAGTGTTAGGGCTGAATGAAAAAAGGATACTAAACCAGCTGATATTAGTGATTTTTAAATGTATCTGTATCAGTCAATATTGTTTATCGTCCTATATTGGGAATTTAACTGTGCATGCTCATTTCTGCATGTTTTTTTTTTTTACCATTTAGATTACCGTTGTCATCATTGAGCACTCAAATAATTTAAATAATGATTTAATAACACCTTTTAATGAGATATTTAGAACATTTCAAATTGACCATTAATTATGTTTCAGTGCCTACATTACATTTTATAATGAAAAAAAAGCCTTTTAAATTATTATTTAGTGAATTTATTTTTATTAATATCAGCCATTTATTGGTTGTACATTTGTATTGGTACTTTCTTACAATGCATCTTTAAATGTAAAGGAAAAAAATGGTCAGTAATGTCCTATCTGATGGGCAGTTCCTTTTCGGCTCTCTTTATTGCCCCAAGTCTCTCATCTAGTTGACAAGTCGGGGTCTTCCTGAAACCCATTTTAATCATGTTACCCCAGAAATCAATAAACTATTTCCCCCTGGGTCAACTTCCACAATGGAGAGTGTCTGCCATCCTGAAGTACTCTGAATGTGTACTCAAGCCATCTGAATGCAACACAAACACAAGGCTGCGAAGACAAATTCATTAAAATAACCTCTGAGTCTCTTACAAACGAATGGGTGTACATGGCAACCTATCCCCGACTAAACTTCCTTGTGCATGTACAAAAAGCTTGAAGGGCTGGTTTTCAAGTTTCCAAAAAAATAAAATAAATAACCTGGTCGATAGTAATTCTGCAGGCAAAGTGCTTCACTGACCATCATCACATAAAAATTCTATCATAAAGCACTCCAGGTGGAATCCATACTACTTCTACAGACACCGCAGTTCCTGTTAAATCAGATTCACAAGTGAGATGCATGTTTCTGGGAGGCTTCCATATCAATCCTTCTCTTACTCTTGCCTTAATAAGATAAAACACAGCGGTTAGTAGGCTCATGATAATGCAAAGCATCTAATGCCTTTTAAGGAGAGGGGAAGCAAGCGGTCCGTCTTTGGAGGCCAATGGGTTGCGGTAGGGGAATGGAAGGGCATGTTGTAATGCTGTTCTAATCCTGTGGTGGATAATGTATCAGGGATCAGCTTCGCATGAGCAAGTTTCGCTTGATGAGGTGGAGGTCTCAAGGAAAGCAAGGTGTTGCATTGACATTCGGGTCACAGTGGTGTATGGCTCTGAAATGCACAAGTGTTCTTTAGTCAGTCCATGCAGGAAAAGTGTGGAGAAAAAGGATAAACTTCCCTCAAAGCATTTTGCTCTTTCAGTTTCTAGAGAATGCTTGAGAAGATTCACTCTAATTATGAGAACATTAAATGGTAGGATACATACCATAGGTTATGAATATAGGATAAAGGACAAAGCTAATTAAATTAAATTATAAAAGTATAAATAGGAATTCTCCGAAAGTGCCAGGGGCAACGATAAAATGAAAATTCCAGTATTTCTTAGCCCCAGGTACAATCAATTGTGGGAAAGACACAGTCTCGTCTTTCTCAGCAAGGTGCAATTTGTTCCTCTCCCCAAAGCCAATTAACAAAGAAGCCACAGGCAGAAATGTACAAGATGTATTAGAAAACTTCATTACTATGCAAATGTACCTACTGACATCCTGAGATTCATTAAATCAATCAGTTACACTGAAAGAAACAGAATCTAATGACTAATCACACTCATTTTAGAAACTTTAGTGGAAATTTATGAACTGAGAAAGACAGGTGATTTTAAAGATGTACTAGTCAAGACAACAACAAGACTATGTTTATGTGTGGTATAAGTGTCCTTGACTGCTTCCTTATATCATGTTCACATTACATAGCCTATACAGAAATTTTACACTGCATTGACAACCATCGCTGTCACTCAACACTGCAATTAAAATTAACTGAAAATTGCTTCTGGTCACTGCAGATCACTGTAAATGTGACCAGCCCTTTAAGAAAATATTCTTATTGGCTTAAAGGTGCAGTAAGCGATTTCTGAGGCCCTGTTTACACGAGAACGCTCGCGGGTGAAAACGTAAAAATATTTTATCAGATTTGCCTTTCGTTTAGACGGCGATGGCATTTTTGGGGCTTAAATACGCAAAAAAGTGAAACCACCCTCCAGAGTGGAAATCTTAAAAACGCTCCACCGTCGCGTTCCCGTCTAAAGGGTAAAAACGCAAAAGTCTGCTAGACAGTGAAGGCATCGATATGCTCACGGTGGCTCTCGTCGTGTATGCTCTTACGTCACGTTAAGTAAGGTTGTACGCAGGAGTGCCGACTTGGTGTTGTTGTGTGGCAGAGCTTCACATTGCCACCTAGCCTTGCCTATTGAATTTCACAAACTTTGGCGTCACCATATGCACACAGATTTCCCCCCCATAACGCTCGTCTAAACGCAGAATAAAAAGTGATAAAGCAACGCCACTTTTAGATTTTCTCTTCAGATAATTTCCGTGTAAACACAAACACGGCCTTTTCTTCATTGCTCCACCCCAGAACACACAAACACGCAAGGTAAGAGTGGATGTCTCTTTATCATAGCTGAAGCAAAGCAAAATAATGCTTAGTGAAAAATAAAGTGAAGATGACGAATGAATGACAATGAAGAACAAACAGTGAAAATACAGTACACAAGAGTATATACAAGCAAGGTTTCTTTGTTAGTCAGAAGCACACCAGCTCCAGACAAACAATGACACGCAAAACTGCTCAATTCTGATTTATTGCTCAGATCTGATCTTTTGTTTATTTGGCTCTTCACATTATCTTTAAAACGTGGCCAATATCAGATTTGAGTGTGAACTGGTTACGGTCCTGAATTGACTCGCATGCGCAAAAGAACGGTAACAAATACGGCGAGCAGCATTCTTTCATACCGAATTAAACACAGCGTTACTGAAGTCAGCGTTTACACGTTCATTTATAAGTTGATGTGCCATGGAAGCCAACCAGACGCAGACGAGGATGAGGAGAAAGAGAGCAATGTTTTTCTTGTACAGTTTTTCCTTATGTTTTGCTTGTTTAGAGCTATCACTGTAATACTTACAGTATGAGTATAACAGCTCACCGTCCCTCCACCTCCATCTTACATATTTAAAGATCTGCCAATATGTAAAATATTTGGAGTGATGTCCATCAGAGCAGAATTGTGACTAATGTCGATCTAGAGTGACATAAGTCACATGAATTCCGATATGACTGTTCAGACTGAGGTCGCATCGCAAAACATCTGACCTGTATCGGATTTAGGACCACATGTGTGGGAAGTTGCCCAAATCAGAATTGAAAAGATCAGATTCCATGCAGTTTGTGCTGTTTACATCTGAGTTGCATATGAGCAATACAAATATAACTTTTGCCTGCAGTGTGTGAACGTGGCCTAATATTAATGCAGGTCCTAAAGCTCTTGCCTGATCATACCACTTCTTTTTCCAGTAATATTCCTTTAACATTTTCTATTGTCTCTCAGTCATCAAATAATAGATATCATCATACTTTCCCTAGTTGATTAATCACAGTAATTAAGTTGATTAATCACTTAATTCAATTGTTTGTTATTACAAGTTTTAGAAACTTTATGTTATGTTTAAATAAGCAATATATGCATTATCAAATATGTCCCAATTTGCATAACTTTTACAGAAGATAAATCTAAACATTGGATAAAACCAGTTGCTTCTTGTTTCATTTTGTTGACATTAGAGTGAAATGTTTTTAAGAAGTGGATGTTGGATATCTCTTTTCATCACTCCATAAATCAGAAAAAAAAGGATAAGGATTTGGTGTATGTAAATGTTACTGAAGTGGAGTTTTGCCAGCAGTGTTTTGCCTTAAACCAACACTGTCTCACATTTGCTGACGTAAAATTATAATAATTTAGCAGAAGAAATGTAATTTTACAATGAATTTACTAAGAACCATGGTACTAAAATTAAATCCATAATGATTTAATACATGTAATGTAATTTCCCCCATTTGTACTGTAGTAATGTTTCCCTTGAGATTCACCTATAATGCAAATGTAAATTAGAACATTCATAACAGGCTATAATTTTAGATATTCTCAAATGCTTTTGGTAACCGAGCTATCTATGTTTTACGCTGCAGATACATTTGAGAAGTCATGAATGAAAATATAGCAGCACCTGCAGTCACAGTGCACATCTGGTATTTGTGAACCCCCTGGGCCAAAAGTGCAGGTTTGCTTACAAGCACTCTGGGACATAGACATATAACTTTGTAATTGTCCACTTAAGCCATTTCAGATGGTAAGGTATCATGTAGTTTTATGGTCCACATGCTGAGTTCCTCCTGCTCCCCAAAAAATCATCCTAGCTGATATATTATATGACCCTAAAACAGCTTGAATGTATAATTCTACACCGTATCTTCTCCACATTGTGTGATAAAAAAAGAGATTATGTTCTTAAACAGCTTATTCTGCAAATCACAACAGTCTTAACCACCATGATGATTTTAAATAATGTAAAGTAATCTCCAAGCTGAACATTGTAATAGGCTTTAGAGTTTCTCATTGGCGGCCTGCGGGCCACTCTCGCAGATGACACATAGCCTGTTTCACTCAAGAACATTGAAAGTTATCTTTCGGGATGCTTGAAAGGAGAGCCATGGCGTTAAAGAGCCCAGTGAAAAGAAGGCTTTTACAGAGGCGTCTTTGTCAAACTCATATCAAAGGCTGTGTCTGGAAAGTGAATAGTTTAGCTTTGTGTTTGGCAGAGCATGGGTGGGAGTTTGTTGTGGTGTGGAGATATCCCTGTGTACACGCAGAGCTATTGAAAGAGCAACTGGGAAATCTCCAACATTTTACGGCTCTTTAACTCAGAGTGTCCCTCACCGCATGATATCCTGGTTTGACATCTTTAAAGGACCTTGAATTTAAGTCCAAAGCCCAATTTGGACAGGAGTAGTTATCTAACTGATGCTTGAATTATAATTGTTAGCGTATAGGACAGCTATGATTTCTCTGTATTTTTTATTTATTTTACATAGATACGAGGTCTTTTGTCTGGATGCGTATGTTACAGAAGGTCTTGTGCTTTGAATATGTGCCATGAAACCCACTGATAAACCCAGCAAGACTTTTATATATAATAATGTTCACATGTACACACACACACACACATACACACATACATATATATAGTGTGAGTTATTATTATGAGCTAATGAATTGAATACAAAGGCATTATGTATATAATTAACAAAGACTGTCAATTAGTGTATATTTAAAAAAAACATGATTAGAACAATATTAAAATTAAAATTGAGCACAACTTCTTCAAGGAAAAAGTCCATTCCTTTTCAAATAGGTCTTTAATGTTTTTATGAATGGGACACAGTCTGCTCTTTTTATATCCTTTTTACATGCATTAATATATATGCAATTATTATTAAATCTACTTTTCATTTTATTAATAATTCAATACCACTCTGACAATAAATCTTTTTTTCTAAACCTTCAAATAACAAGCTTAAACCTGTCTCATAGTGGCAACATATTACCCACTGTATAATTCATGGATATTACCCGCCAAAAGGACACTATCAAATAGGGGTGCATTCACTGGCATCCATTCAGAATGTTCTGTCATTGTTCAGCCTAAGGCTATAGCTTGGTGCCAACACATTGAGTTCAAGCCATATCCTCTCTTCATTAACATGAGACCTCCAGCTCTCCGACACAATGTCTTTTGGAGAGCAGATGTTTAAACACTGATAGTGTAGCCTAAATATATTACCCTTCTTGATGACGTCAGGAGCCTCAGCCGAAGTGTGGATTGAATTAAGAAGTGCTGAACGAATTCGATGAATGCTGCTCAGAAGGTTAAAGTGCGAAGAAGGGTTATCTCAGTTGCAATTAGCATGTGCTTTGAATGGAAGCTAATGAATGGCATTCTAGAGAGTCTTTGTGTAATTGGTTTGAAGGACATTGTGTCCTTGCAATAAGTCTATTTCTAGACCAAAAATACACTGGGTTGATTAATCTAATTTGAAATCTGATCCGAAAACTACTCCATTTTACTTGATAAAGGAAATTAACGTTAGCATAGGATGTTACGTCTACATGTCATTAACACAGAAATGTAATTTGTATAAATGGCTTCCTGTGTCAATATTAGACAAAACAACAACAATCAAATCATCGTATAAGCATCAGGTGCTGTCAGTCATCACAGGAAATGGTTTCAACTGGACCCTCAGTTTGTTAAAACAATAATAAATCATGTTAACACTTTCCCTGCCACTGACAAGTTTTTTTTTCTGGCAATCACTGTTTCACAGTGCTATGATAGGGGGCGCTGTTACGCATCTTCCAAAAGAGTACAGCATCCCCGGATCCAAAAACAGGCGAAGAAGATCTGCGTAAACCAGAGGAGCAGATAGAAGAACAACAAGATTACGCACAAGTAAGCTAATGTGATCATCAAACATTCAACAGCATATAAATCCCAACGTTGCTGGAAATGTCGAACCCATGAGCAGCTGTGCAAGTCTGGGGGCTGTTGATGGACTTGATGTTTTGATCATCGCTCTGAAATTATCAAAATGTTGCTTATTTAATGAAACTTACACATTCAAGTGTTGATAAAAAAAGAATGAATGAAGCTATAATAAAATTAATAAAATGTTCTTTTGATAGACTATATTACATGTTCACATAATTAATCATCCGGCGAAACATTCTGGGGGCTATGAAAGTTTTGTGAAAATGATAAAAAATGCTAGCGCTAACTGGCAACTTTAAAAAATAAAATGCTGACGGGGAAATGCACGTACAATGAAAGTCTGGAAAATTTCAGAATAAACTTTAATATCCCCCACAATTCAGTATTTAAATAATATTGAGCTGTATATAAAAAGTAATTGACATTCTATTCATTGCAAAATTGCCTATAAATGTATTATAGATTTTTGCACAAAACTAAGCATTATTTACCTGGTGCAATTAAAGCTTTACTAAAATTTTTATTTTAGAGAGACATTTTCTTGTGATCAAGGCAGCTGTAATTTAAATGATTTTCAAATTATGGATAAAAGATTCCAGACACATCATGTGGTCAAGCAGTTTTGGCAGAGGCATTCAGCAGAGGCATGTTCACTTGTATTCTGAAGCATTCCTTTAAATACAATTATTTAATCTATTCAGCAATTTCATGTAGATTTCCTTCTGCTTTCACATTGTATCAAAAAATGAAAAAGATAGATGGACATTGCTTTGAAAATGGCTCTCTGTGACTTTTAGGGCATGTATTAGGACTGTACAGCTGAGCAATCATCTACCCAGCATTCTCTAAAGTGCTCATTGTGTACCCTCCGACAAAAGACTTCAAAGATGAAAGCCATACTCAAAATAAATATAAGAGCGGCAGGAACTGAACAGATGTTGCAAGACATGAATAACGTGTTGGTCTATGGAGGAAAACAGAAAAACGTGTATTGTCGGAGCCTGATGATAAAGTCAGCAGTAAAGTGTGTGGAGAATTGTTTACTTGATGTAAGGCTCTTTGAAACCACCAGACGCTCTTATGCTTGAGTAGACACACCCAGTTGCTTCCATGTTAAACTTTCTAAAAACGGCATCATCAAACAATGCAAAAAATACCTACAAAATAGTGAATTGAAAAGGAAAAAATAGGTTAGGTCCCTCGATGACACATTAACATTTATATATGCTAAGAGAAAGCTTTGAGTACTTCAGTTCATTGAATAAAAGACATTTGGATGAAGGAAATACCCTGCTTAGAATATTTCACATTAATATTCTACAATTGACTGGCATAATTTGTTTCCAGTGTATGACAGATGAAATGCACACAACATGTGAGCGCAGAAGAAAGCTCCCCATGAGTGTTTGCCAATGATGTCAGATTTTCATTGTTGTTGTTTCAGAAGAACTGTTTCACTTAAATGGAAAAATGGGCTTTAAAGTTAATTTTAATAAAATACAAATATATTATTTTCTAATTTCATAAAAATTAAAAAAAATGCATTACAATATTAAACGTATCAAAATAGATTACTGTTCTGTATGTCATAAGTGAACATGCAAAGAGGTTGCAACATTTATTGAAAAGTTAACATGATTGGGTTAACTTCAAGTAAATCATTGCGATCACACGAGTTCAGCTGACATAGAAGGTTGAGAACCCCTGATCTACAGTATGGGAACGCACACTCATATATTAAAATAAAGTAGTCATGGTCTCTGGAGGGCAACTGCAGCCCACAGGACTGTCAGACAGAGAGCTTTGAAGTCTAGTATCAGAGTTCCAGCCTTTTATATTTTAGGAAATTAGATTTTGCTCTTGCATTTAGCACTTAGAATATATAGTTATGTAGAAACTTGCTAAGCTCATTTCAACGAAGAACTGGAAGGGGCAAAAGTTAATCTGGGGCAGCAGAAATGAGCAGAGTCAGGCTGTGATCCTAAAGTCACATCTGCCTTTCAAGGAAGAGGAAGTCTTGGTTTGAAGAGGCCCAGATAAGGACATAATTACTTTGACTTTCCATTTCGTGACTGAATGTTAAGCTCTTGTCAAGTGCGCAAAGCACTTCTTTTGATTGCATGGTTTTCAAAAGTCAGAGAAAATGAGGTACGGGCAGTATGACTGAGCCACCAGGTATTGTTCACATCCACACTGAAGTGTCTGTTTCACTTGTTTCACTGTTTCATCAGGAGTTAAATGATTCTGGTTATAAATCTGTGGAATTATTTATGAATGTTGAAGAAAAATAGTCATCTATTTCCTAAATAAGTACCCTTTTCAAGTACCCTTTTCAAGTTTGTTAAAACAAAACTTGATGTGACTTTTTTTTGTTCTCCACTTAAACCAAGAACCAAAACCTTAAGTTGGAAAATCCTTATTACCAACTTTTGGCTCTTGGTTTAAGTGGATAACAAGGTATAAACATTGCGTTTTTATTCAATTTGTAATTTATTTCAGAATTTCGCCTGCCCATCTTAATAGTTAATGGTAAAAAAAAAAATAATAATAAAAAAAAACATGGCTTGCTGTCTGAGCTATTTACCACAAAAAGTCACATCATAAATGTAATAATAAATGTATCACTAAAATAACAAAAAAGTACCTATATCTGCTGTAGCATGAATAAAGTTTTAGCTTTGTCTAAGTGAAGAATGTCACCAGACCTCTCACCACCACAGGAAACCAACAGTCTTGTTTTCACCGTGAAAACACATTCATGTTTACCACAGGACTGAGGCACCACATGCAAGACCCACTGAGGCCATATTGTGACATGGGAACCCCAATAAAAAAAAAAAAAGAAAAGATGTTAAGAGCCAGGGGAATTTGCATTTTGGAAGGCGCTGAATGAAAGTATTTGTTCTTCCTGTTCCTCAGTGAAAGACTCTGTTAAGCCTAAAATTGTGTATAGATTCTTGCTCATAATCAGAAGTCAGGATTATGGGGATGATAAATCTGACAATTGATGAATGTTTGCCTCATTGATACTATTAAAGTCAGGCAGTAAATTAGGCACCGTGTTTTTTTTCTACTTTTCCCATTAGTTCATCAGTCAATTACGTTCTCTGGCAGGTCGCTTGACGTGTCCTAGAAACGGGGGCTTTATCCTAAAATTATATGGGGAAAATCGCAACCGAAAAGGACAAACACTTCCTGGCTGTTTATGTGAATGCAAATGTCAGGCCTTTTCAACTCGCTCTTCATAGAAATAGCTTTGAGGTTCATAAGGTGGCAGTATTTTGAATTCCACTTTAATGGTAGTTAAAGTGCTTGTTAGAACAGAAAGCTAAGGATGTGCATTGTCCCTGTTGAGTTTAGGAAAAAAAGTTCATTGGAATTATTAATGCTTATACCTAACGTTACCATACTGTATCAATAATCAATCAACAGAACATGATACACAAAAATAGTATAATTTTATAATTCAAATCTACCAAAAGTTGACTACTGTACTGACTTCACAACACAAGTATTTCACAACACTCAACAATACTAAATAGAAACCAGTTACAAACTATCTAACAACCACTTTGCAACATGCTAAGAATACACCTTAGTAACCATCCACATAGCAACACCCTGGCATAACCCATAAGCAGTTTTAGTTACACAGGCAAAATCTATCAAAATCTTTGCTGCTTGTATACTGTATCACCAATTTAAAAATTTAAGTCAGTTGCAGTCAGTGAACTTAACAATTTACAAAAACAACAATCTACAATATACAGTATTTTTAGTATGTCAGGCTTGAAATGGCACAGCTCTTTGTAGAAAGTCACACATGATGTCATTCCCATGCTGATGAATAAACCCATCCACTCAGATGACATGGTACGCTTCCCCATTATATTCCACTTTCACACCGAATAAAACGGGCCTCACCACCACAGTGTAGTTTTTAATGGATTTGATCCCAATATCTGTTAAGAGCTCTGTAAGAGACAAGGCCGACATCCCGTCAGACTGCTTTTGGCACTAATGGTGGTTGCTATTGACCTGGGATGCAAACCCACGCTGTGTAACACAGCAGGACAGTTTGTTCAGTTGAGGGCAGCGTCACACCCTATATCGCCCACAGCTTTCATCTGACAACATCCAAAAGTTCAAGTCAGCAAATCTGCTTTGTTGTTTCACCCACAAAACATGCATAATTTATGCCGTACCTTAGTAACCAAAGTGATAATGGCATGAAAGGTTGAAGATCCACCTGAATTTACATTTGTGAGGATGTTTTGATTCTCATCATGATCTCAGATTTAACATGAGGTTAGTGGGATAGATAAAATTGATTGGAATGACTGTAGACTAGTTATTCACTCATCAAAAAACCTGAGAGAGAACCCTTGTGATTCTGGAAATGGTCCATCTTTAACTGCTGACAGGGTAGGGCCCCTGCCCTTTAGATAAGAAGATTACAGAGTGATTCAGATGTCAAGCAGTTTTATTGTGCCAGAGCTGAGCCATTTAAAGGATAGATGGAAACTCTCTTTGGAGGATGCTGCTTTCAGGTTTTAATATCTCCCAAACCCAGCTGTTAACTCATCAAATGTGACAGGTGTATGCAAAAAAGAAAATAGAGATTTAACCTTAAGGTGACATCTTTTTTTAAGCAGAGTTGGCTCTGTTTTAATCATCATGTTGGTAACGTGACCAAGTTCTTGATGCATTTTAAAGATATATTTCAGTCAAAAATCTATCCATCCATCCATCCATCAAGGCAAGGCAGGCAAGGCAAGTTTATTTATATAGCACATTTCATACACAATGGTAATTCAAAGTGCTTTACATAGAAGAAATTAAAATAATCAAAAGAAATAAGAATAATTAAAGCAGTTTAGAATCAAGAAATTAAAATAATCAAAAGAAAAAAGAATAATTAAAACAGTTTAGAATAAAAAAAATGAGATAAAATACAGTAAAAACAGTCGGACGAGTAATGGCACAGTGCTCATTCAGTAAATGCACAGGTAAACAGATGTGTTTTGAGTCTGGATTTGAAAGTGTCTACTGTAGGAGCACATCTGATCTCTTCTGGAAGCTGGTTCCAGCTACGGCTGGCATAGTAGCTAAAAGCAGACTCCCCTTGCTTAGAGTGAACCCTTGGTATTTCTAGCTGATGTGATCCTAATGATCTGAGTTATCTGTTGGGTTTATATTCAGTGAGCATATCTGCAATGTATTGAGGTCCTAGGCCATTAAATGATTTATATACCAGTAATAATACTTTAAAATCAATCCTAAATGTAACTGGGAGCCAATGTAAAGACCTGAGGACTGGTGTGATGTGTTCATATTTTCTGGTTCTGCTCAGAATCCTGGCACCAGCATTCTGTATGAGCTGCAACTGTCTTGTGGTCTTTTTAGGAAGGCCAGTGAGGAGTCCATTACAATAATCCACCCTGCTGGTGATGAAAGCATGCCCAAGTTTCTCTAAGTCTTGACTGGAAACAAAGCATCTAATGCTTGCAATATTTTTCAGATGATAATATGCTGATTTAGTTATTGCTTTGATATGACTACTGAAACTAAGGTCTGACTCTAGAGACACACCAAGATTCCTGACTTGATTTTTAGTTGTTTGACCCCTAGAGTTAAGGTATGCATTCACCTTGAGAACTTCATCTTTGTTTCCAAACGCAATGACCTCAGTTTTGTCTTTGTTTAACTGAAGAAAGTTTTGGCACAGCCAACTGTTTACTTCATCAATGCATTTGAACAGGGAGTCAATGGGGCTGTAATCGTTAGATGATAGGGCTAAGTAGATCTGTGTGTCGTCTGCATAGCTGTGGTAAGAGATTTGGTTCTTTTTCATTATTTGGCTCATTGGGACCATATACAGGTTGAATAGGAGTGGTGCAAGAATTGAGCCTTGAGGAACTCCGCATGTCATGGATGTCCACTCAGACTTATCCTCTCCTATACTCACATAATAACCTCTCCCTTCTAAGTATGATTTGAACCATTTTAGGACTATCCCAGAAAGCCCCACCCAGTTTTCCAGCCTGTCAAGAAGTATGTCGTGATCGATAGTGTCAAATGCAGCACTGAGGTCGAGTAGTACTAGAACCGATAATTTGCTTTTATCGGTATTTAAGCGAATATCTTTATGTTGAGAATTATCTTTATGAGCGCTGTCTCTGTGCTGTGATGCGATCGGAAACCGGATTGAAAATTGTCAGAGTATCCATTCGAGCTTAAGAATTTGTTCAGCTGATTGAAGACAACTTTTTCAATGATCTTGCCTATGAAAGGAAGATTTGAGATTGGTCTATAGTTGCTTAATATGGTCTTATCCAGATTGCTCTTTTTCAGGAGGGGCTTGACAACTGCAGTTTTTAGCGAGTTTGGAAAAGTCCCATAGAGAAGTGAGGCATTAACCACTTCTAGAAGATCTGCTTCTAAGCTGTTTAACACACTTTTGAAGAAAGATGTGGGAAGTGCGTCAAGGGCGCAGGTTGATGTTTTAAGGTGCTGTACGGTTTCTTCCAAAATTTTGCCATCAATTTCTTTGAAATCAGACAGAGTAACTACTTTATCAGGTTGTGGTCTGATCTGTCTGACCCCAGCGCGGCTCAATGATGTGGTGATCACCTTTCTGATATTATTGATTTTCCCAGAGAAGAAAGAAGCAAACTCCCTGCACTTGCTGTCTGAGAGCAATCCATTGGGAATCTGGCTTGGGGGGGTTCATCAGTCTCTCTACAGTAGCAAAAAGAGTGCGTGTGTTGTTTAAGTTGCTGTTTATAATATTTGAGAAAAAGTCTTTCTAGCTTTGCCTAGTTCCATATTGAAAGCATGGATGGTGTCTTTGTAGATGTTATAATGGACTACAAGTTTTGTCTTCCACCACATTCGCTCTGCTTTTCTGCATTTTCTTTTCATAGTTTCTGAAATGTTTTCTCAGAGTTTCTCTAAGGTGCTTTTTGTCTACCACTCTTCCTGACTTTCACAGGAGCAATATCATCAAGTACACCTATAACTTTTGAGTTAAAAGAATCAAGGAGAAAATTAACAGAGTCAGCAGATATGCTTGGTGTTAAAGATATGGCCTTCATAAATAGCACACTAGTGTTCTCATTTAAGCATCTCTTCTTGACAGACACAGATCTAGCTTCAATGGCAGGAGAGATCAATATATCAAAGAAAATACAGAAATGATCAGACAGTGCTACATCCTTAATAACAATTGATGAAATGTTTAGACCCTTACTGATTAGTAAATCTAGAGTGTGTCCACGATTGTGTGTGGGTCCATGTACATGCTGAGTCAGATCAAAAGTTTTTTAAACAGTTTTGATTTCTTTCGCCATATTTGGGTCTGTATTATCTATGTGAATGTTAAATTCTCTCCAGCAATAGCAAAACTTTCAAACTCTAAGGAAATTGTTGATAACAGCTCTGTAACGTCCTCAGCAAAGGCTGGAGAGTATTTTGGAGGCCTGTAAACAATGATAAGTAAAATGCGTGGAGCACCTTTTAACACAATTTATTCACCCAGATATTTGAAAGACGGGTAATTACCAAATGATATTTGCTTACATTGATAGACATCTTTAAAAAGAGCAGCCACACCCCCGCCTCTCCTCCCCGCTGTGCAGACACTCATAAAAGTAAAGTTAGGAGGGGATGTTTCATTGAGGACTGTTGTACTGCAGCTGTCTTCTAGCCGAGTTTCATTTAGAAACATAAAATCCAGGTTGCATGTGGTTATTAAGTCGTTGACTAGAAGTGACTTATTTTTAAGTGAGTGGATGTTTAAAAGTGCTAACTTAACAGTCTTACTTTTTGTCCCCACAGCAATCTTAGTTTGACGTGTAATAGGCACCAGATTAGATGGGTTTGCTGTACGGCTTTTGAAGGCCTTAGACTTTCTATTATGTAATTGAACAGCAATAGAGAAAGCCCAACATAATTTCATATAGGTTTGGAACGGCATGAATGTGAGTAAATATTCCATTCTCTATACCGCATTTACACTGCAGGTCTTGATGCCCAATTCTGATTGGTTGACTATATCCCATTTTTTGACAACCAGCTTACATCTTTTAAAACGGACTAATTTCCAATATCTGCATTTACACTATACACTTGGCGAAACAACTCAGGCTTACTGACCTAGAAAAGCTTAGGCTGAAAAGGAATTAAAAATGTTGTGATTTGTAATGGACATAGACAAAAGGATAATGCAAGCTTTTGCTTTACACACCATCTTTAAAGGTCAGCAAAACATCAAATTGAGTCTTTGTCCTCGATTGCGCCATTGAAAAGAGTTATGATGTCAGGTGCCCAACTGAGTTGAAGTCATTAGCCACCGTCGCTTTTTCAATGACGTATGACTCACATTGACAGGGGAATATCTGATCTGTCCACTTACAATGGACAGATACAAATGCAAGTATCCGATTCATATCAGATTTATTTCCACATACTATGAATGAGGCCTAAAACCGATTTGAGAATATCAGAATCCATGTGCTTTTTTTCCTGCTTACAAGTCTGTGGGTTATATCCAATCAGTGCCACATAGGACTAACAAATTGGAATTGGGTAAATTACCATGTAATGTAAATGTGGCCTTATATAGGGTGGTAGTAATGCTGGAGCCCATTCCAATGTCTTGGGCCAAATGCAGGAAAACACCCTGGACAGGTGGCCAGTCCACCTCAGGGTTATACATTTTCCAAGCAAACATATGTCCTAAAGGAGAATGATATGAGAAATGAGAGACAACACAGAGAAAGGACAGAGACAAATGAGCAATGACCCTTTGTTGATAAAAGAGCACCAATGAAGCGGAACCACAGAAAGGCATCACGTCTCTGATACGATCACACACTATGAGAGGTCACGTATCAAAGGAGAGAATGCCATTACTGGCACAATGTCAGGCCTTGTTCTGCATGGCAAAGCTGCTTATTGATTAGAAAAAAAATATTGATTAGTGACAATGAGCAGCCACAGGCTAATCATAATTGATGCCTCATTGGTTCAGTTAGCTGTTTCAGGCACAGACACAGACTTACTTTTCAAGCATTATATTTTATCACATGAACTGGTAACAAATGGGTATTCAACTAAAATGTATAAGGAATTCAGGGTCATTTTGAAGTGGGTTTTGACCACTGCTTTTTAAGTGGCTCAAAAAGTACTTGGTTTGGTATAATGCAAGTCCTTACAGTGCACTTAGTGTGCATTTATTTTGTGCATTGATTAGCATAAAACTTTAATTTCTTAAGTAGTGGGAAACTAACTACTTAAGAGTCTGTAGAACTGTGTGGTATACAGATAAGAGTAGTTTGAAATCTCATTTGTCATTATAATACTGTATGTATCAGCATTTTGTACTGCAAAAACACCAGTGCCAGTACAGTAAGAGAAAATATACCTGTATTAAAGATACATTAAGTCTTAATATCTTGTATGTCATGTCTCAAGTAAATGTAAATGTTTCAAAGATTTCAAAATATTTTAACTGAAAAATTAGACACATAGAACTATTTTACGACACACACAAATATATACTACAGCTACGACACAAGAATATATTTTTGCAGAGTACACCGTCACTTTATTTAGAAAATAAAAATGTTCCTAAAATTGACAGTTTCCTATAGTTTTTCATAGTGACTACTGCACCTGGGTTTTAAGGGTTTTAAAGGAACATCTATTCAATGAAAAAAAAAATATATATATATATAACCTCAGACAGGAAATGTACCAAGGGAATGTGTGCAAGTGGAAATGTTAACTTGAACTCTCCAATGTACCTTATCTAAGCATTTGATGAAGAATACATGGTCTGATCGAAGTGGGCCAAAATAAAGAGTTTATCCAATACTTTAGATGCTAATGAAGAGATCCATATGAACACTTTTATTTGTTTACTATGTTGCCTTTGCCCTCTCAATATCTGACCCACTCACTATACAGCACTATGGCTGCTTGAATCGATCAACCGTACCAGACAGCAGTGGCTAAACTAAGAGTAACAATCAATGGCATTGCTAAGTGCGGGACAGGCCAGAGCTCTTTCATGGTTTCTGGAGTTGCAAGTGTTAAATCAACCTCTCATTGATTGTGTGGGTTTCAATTGGATGGGGGAGGGAAGAACTGGTGACTAATGAACTACTGGATTGCAGTCAAATAAAACCAATGCAAACTTTAGTGGGATCTTTAGTGGGAATGCACTCTGCAATGAGCAACTGCAGTGGAACTCATGCAGATAATATTTGGATAAAATATAAACTTTGTATTTTTACTATGGTAAATGGAGTTGACTAATGTGTATTGTCGTCTTGCGTATTGACTCACTCCATTTTCAATAGTGTTGCCGACAGGATGATAAATGCCCATAGCATTTTTGTATCTACATGTAAATGCCATTTGTGGGCATGCAGGATCTTTAATTCTGAACCGTTGTCAGCACTGACTATGAGACGATGGAAGAATGTTTCTGAGTAATTAGGAGTCTGGGGGAAAAGCGACTCTCTCGAAGGCGCCCTTCCCCCTGCTCAAACACAGCCTACATTGGCCACCCCTCCTCCCTGGTCTAAACGCGTAATATTTCGAACGGTAAACAAAACCATCCACTCTCAACACAAATGAAGATAAATGAAGACTAAAACCCCTATTAGATGGCTGACAGGTGGTAGTGTTGAGGAGAATGGGCAAAAACTGCTGCATAGGATGGGCATGCTTCCTTCTTGTGGTTGTTATACCACAAAGAGCTAGCGAAGGAGCATCCCATGGCCGATAATTGATAGTGCTATGGTCTTCTCGGTCTCAAATGAGCCAGATAAAACTGCAGTGCTTGCAGAAAGGACGCAATATGGTTTCTGGGCCTTTGGTGGCATTTTAATGATGATAGCTGCAGAGTTTCTACTTCGTGGTAGCCCTGGGATTGCATACCCCCACTTTGGTGAGGAAGGTTGCTGATTGTGCTGCCTGTCTTAATTCAAGACTCAAGCATCCAAGGAAACAGGAAATTGTCCCTGCATACCTGTGATACAGCATGCAGCGGATGCATTTCTTGCTATCTCTCTTCAGCTAGTATTGATTGTGATCTAGTATTTGTGCCACATGTGACAGATTTCATCCCTGTGGTCACTGGTGCACTTTTCATGATTAAGTATTCTTCCCATTTTCAAATAGAGAATCGATCAGACCAGTTAATTGTTCACTTACTCAGTGTTTATTAGTTGATGCATAAAGATCACCTGAATATGACCTTTTAATTCATGATTTTTTTTTTTAAATCTACAAATCAAGGTGGGGCATTGTATGAAGCAGGTAATTAATAAGGACCAGTTCTTGATAACATCTGTTCTCAGAATGTGTTATTTTCCTTATTTTCCCTAAAGATATGATTGTTCTCCATAATCATTCAGATCTTGCCAGCTGCATTCTCAAATTCCATTTCCTTTACAGGCCCTTTATTATTACATGTCTATATAAAAAAAGGGAGGAGGGGTTTCATTTCTGGCAGTGTGGAGAGCAATCATCTTGCCAAGCTCGGAACCTTTATGAATTCCCAGCGTATCTCCTCACAGCAGCTGTTTTCCATTGATAACGCCAGGTAGACATGGCTCTTTCAAACCGTTATCACCCCCCCCACCCCCAATGAGGGCCTTTTACGGTCTGTTTAGGGTGGACAAGACCAAGTTGAAAAATACGTATGTTCACCAATACATGAAATAAAATCATATCTTGCCACTTTTGACACACTCCTATTTACTTTGTTCTGAACGGTAGTAGATGAGACAAATCCATTTGCAATGCCACATATCCTGCAGTTTTAAAACTGAACCAACTGGGATGAAACTGCGTATGTGATAATATGTGAAGTGGGGTTAATATGTCGACAAGCATGGTGGTAATGCATTGAGAGATAACCTGAAAACTAAGGTCTTTACACCGATGTGCTAGGTGACGCTATGCTAATCTGCTTAAGCTCTTGTATCCCAAAAACTGTGATTTTGCTCTGCAAATGGATGATATTTGTGTTCCCCGGTCTAGTGAAGGTGAAGTCTGTCGTTAGCATTCACTGCTAGGTGTGGTTAAGCTCACTGTATGTCATCCACACTTCACAGCCCAAAAGCAATTTTGTGACGTGCCTCCACTGCTAATGCTAAATTACTCACAGCAATGTCCAACGCCAAGGCTATTTTATTATTTACACTGCAGTTATAGCCAATACAATGCCTATGTTAAGATAATGCATTATTTATCATTCTACATTATTAATAGACTGGTACGGTATGAATAGAATATCATAAGCTCATAAATCATATACTATATGATTTCACACCTCACAAACAAGTTGATAATCATACCTCAACACTCAACTCAGAATTGTCTTTCTAAATACACATTACTGGACTTACTCTGCACGTTTTAATAAATAATAAATATCCAAGCTGTAAATCTAATAAAAAAAAACTGATATTACAAAATCAATATCTTTCTAATCCATCTTGAATAATTCAGTCAAATGACCTTTCTGATACACATCTGGGAATTTATTCTGCAAATGTGTTTCTGTAGCATATGCACGTCTTCTGACAGAATAAAAAAAATGTATAAAATAATTTAATGTAAATTTTGCATTGTATACATATTTTTCCATCCAGCATTTTAATGCAAAATGCCAAAACTTACATTACATTTGAATGAAAAAATAGGTTATTGGTACATCTTAAAAAAGTAAAAATGTACCTCTAAAACAAAACAATGGTCTTTTCTGGCTATTTATGTTTCTTTCTTTCTTTTTTAATATAATAATATAACATTTTTACCTGGAAATATGTCAGATTGCTGCAGTAAAATGGGTTTTTAATGATCAATTTTTTTTTTGTGTGGAAAATATCGCCTTTGATGGAAAGCAAGTAGAAGTGCATCTATTCCAAATTTGGCTGGTTGAGAAAGTTACTAACAAGACCGAAACAGTGTAGCTTCTGTTTGAAGACACAATTAAAATAAAAGGCAATTTGGGTCCAGCAAAGGATGTTCATGTCAAGTGAGAGGAATGCTGAGCACTTGGGATTGAATGGAGAAGAGCTTGCCCGAGTGCCCTTTATAAGATGGCATAAAAGACTTAGTGGAATGTGAGTTTTAATGGATGAGCTGGCACACCGGAGCTCAAACCCACTCATGCCACAGGTGGCGGGAAGGGGACATGGGAGTGGGATTGTTTTTCTATCGTTGTCAAACAAAAAGTGACATTATCTAGGGTGCTGTTGTCCAATGATAATATCAGCGTGAGATGAATATGAGTATGTGCCCTTATTTTCCTTACTACTTCAACTTCCAGTTTCTTTCTTTCCACTTTGAGTGAGTGCTAAAGGCTTAAAATAAAGGATGCAAAAGTTCCATAAAATCAATCCATATGTTCTTAATCTTCTGAATCCATGAGATTAAAAGGGCAAAAACAGGAAAAAAGGTACATGTCTCTTCTTGGCTTGTTCATGAGTAAAGTAGCAATGTTGAATCACTGATCCAATTCACAAAATGATTCAGTTTGCATGAGGAACCTGACTGATCTGGTTACTAGTTCGCAATGACTTGATGATCCAATCGCAGAGGTTAACAGCTACTGTAGAAGGGAAGATTTTCAGTAAATAACGATGCAAATTTCCCACAGTCTATGACTTCAGAAAACTTGGAAAATAGCGCATATGTCATATTAACTACTTTTATTTTGATAAAAGCATCCCCTTTTTATGCTGAAAAGCTCCAGTCCTTATTTTATAAAAGAGTGACCAGCACAGTTTCCACACTGTAAAAAAAAACTACTTTTTTGAAGTAGAAAGACTAAAAATAGTATTTAAGTAAAATGCACTTCAATAATATTTGTTTTATCTACAACTTCGATTTTTTTTTTTTTTTTTTACAGTGCATCATTTACCCTATTAGCTTGCATGAAAGTCATCAGGTTAGGAACAACATGAGGGTAAATATAAGATGAAAGAATTTTCATTTTAGTTTAAAAAATATGCCAAACCATCTCACCAAATTAGATGCAGCTTTTATCACTAGTGTTGAAAGGCTAAATAATTGCTTATCAAAACAATACGCACTGCATGAATTCTGTCTCATGGTACTTGCTAGATGAAATGGTGTTCCTCTCCTTCTGTTGTGTGCACGTGTGGAGAACCGGCGTATTTACGCCACAGGCACCTCACACGCTAGTAGTTCTATCAAGGGTCCCATGTGACACAGGTTGCCCATAGTAACCGGCTTAGCTGCAGTCAATGGAAAATAATACATTAAAGAGTATTGCGAAAACAACTACAAACAGCAGTCTTGAAAGATTTAGTTTGTGGATGTAATGAATCAGATACAAACCGCTCTGGGCTGTTCTACCACAGCAGAGCTCAACGTGTCAATCATAGCTGATGGCCTGTGAAAATGTAGGGAGGGCTTTTTTGATTCTCGACCCCATTTGTATGATGGACAGCACCGTCATCCAATTACCACCACATGCTGCCAGATCGCCACAAGGGTCGCATTTAACAGACCTCGGGTGTAGAGAAACACCTGCATCGTGCAATTTACCACTGGGTTTGTTGACAGCTCTGGATCTGTGACATTTCTAAATGAGGGAGGGTTCAGATAACCTTTGCCAACCATTTGAAATGTACACTTTACAACAGGCTAAGCAATGCAGGAGTTGATTTGTAATTATGGGGGAACAAAATGAAAAAGAACTACTATGTTGTAAATATATAAATAGACGGTTATAATAATGCTTGTCAGCGACACAAAAGACCTTTTTTGATCTGAACAATCTATGCAAATGATGTTGACGAAACACCTAACGGTTATTGTTATGCTGTCATAGGCATTTAGCCCAACACAAAACCTCTCTATGCATGTAGACACACGGGCATATAGAAAAAGACTGTTGAAAGCTAACATAGCCATTCTCCTCAAACATCATTAGCAGAAGGAGTGTGCAAAACTGCTTTGTTCGTGTCTCTTCTCATCCATGTCAGCCGGTACAATGATTGACAAAGAAGTGAAACCACTTTGGCAGCCATATTTGAGGTGAGTCATATAACAGCAGGTCTCTGAGGGGCTTCGGCGCTGACAGTGACGCATTCATGCTTGTTTTCCCAGCTCGATAATTAGCAGAGCGCAGAAACCTGCTCGAGACACAGGTAATAGGTAGACTTCAGAGCTGAATTATAAAAAAAGATAAATTGCAGAATGGCAATAAATGATCAGCATGTACTAATCAGGGCTAATTATGAGATGCTTTGCTTGGAATTCTTTTGTCAAGGACAGCCAACCAGTGAATCCAAATAATAACTCTTCTTTTTGTCATTCCGTGCTTCTCTTGGTCTGAAAGTGATATCCAAATTAGTCTCATATACTGTATGTTTCTTTAAACAACCATACAAAGATGTTCATTCACATGTAGATCTGACCAAGGGCTGTTCACACGTACAGTATATAACAACCTTACTAGCCTACTAGCAAACAACACAACAACAAACAAGACTTGGCAATCTGCATGTGAAGAGCTTAGTTTCTGTTTTTAAGCCACTATGCTGAAACATATAATTTCCTTTTGATTTCATTTGTCAATTTTATTAATTATAAAGGAGGATAATCATTTCCCAATAGATATGACATAAAATGTAACTGTGAACTGTTTTAATATTTTTTAACATGTCTTGAGCCTAAACAGATTGAAGTATCTTGAGATTTTTAACTTACACAGAATGTGTACATTAAATTAAATCAGTTTTTTTTTAAAACCTCCAAAGTTTTCACATTTGGAGCAAATGCACTTCAAAGTCATGTTTACAAAAGAATTACATAAAAGTAAAATTGTGCATGTACTGTACATATTCAAGATATGAGCCAAGCACAACATTATTCCATAAGAACACAACCTATGGAAGCCTGTTTCCACCACATATAAGGGGGGAAAATACTGTGCTTTGGTAAATCATTATTATGACATACTAAGTTGTAATTGTGACATAAAAAGGCAAAATTATGACATATTAAAGCAACACCAAGGAACTTTTCCTCTGCGGTCGCCCTACAGGTTGGAAGCGGAATTGTCCATTACCGCTGTCGTAAATAATTTAGCCTACCGCATCCTACTGTCGCACGCGCACACTCGCTGTTTATCTACTGTCGAGTACGCTCCACCTATCGGCAATTGTAATGCTTGCCGTAAAGCAAGTCAAATGTGTAATTTTCTTATGTCTCATTAGAACTACAGAAACATGATCCGATCTGGCAATCTTACATAGCGTGGATATACCAGATAAAGGACCGCAAAGCGGTGGCATAAGTGCATTTCACCATGTCACGACTTCATGAACCACTGAAACGATTTTGGAAACATTATTTGAAAGGTAAAAAAAATCCTACTAGTGTTGCTTTAAGTCATAATTATAAGGGGAAAAATTCATAATTACTAATTGTGTTAATTATGTCATACGATTTTCTTCCGTATACAACTTTTTATCTTATACTTTCAATTTTTGTCATAATTCAGAATTTTGATCTCATAATTAGGCAGAAATGGGCTTTGCAAACTAAATTGAATTTCGAAGTAAAAAAGCTGAGGTATCTAATTCTTCTGAAAACAAATCAGTGTCTCTATTTGTATTGTTTGAAAGCACTACTGCAACGTTAGCAACTGCACAGTTATGTAAAATGTGAACATCTTGCATCAGTTGACTTTGTTTGAGCTACGCAAACACTCTGCTAATGCAACCTGCCTGTCTGTAATTAGTTAAAACAATTAAACTGAAATTACCCTCAATTATGCTATTTTCTGGTAGTGTATGTTTCTAAATCAGAGGTTTTAACCTCTGAGATTTACATGTATTCACTTTGCAGATGCGTTTGCCCAAGAGCATTCAAAATATACATTTTATCAGTTTGTGTGTTGAAATCAAGCTAGCACCATGCTCCAGTTGAGCTATTCAGGAATGGGGTGTAGAAACTAAAGCAATAACAGCATTTTTATCACAATTAACTGAATGCAAAAGCTTGTTATCCAAGAATCCAGTTTCCTAGTTTCCTCATTTCCCAACACTTCCCAAATTAGTGACCAATCACCCTTATGGGAACTAACAGCACATCTGTATTCTCTCTAAATACAAATATACATTGAACAAATTAGAGTCTGGCTTGAATTGAACAGATTTCCCTGGGACCTGCAGAAGAAAATGTAATGAGGTCACAGGGCTATGGGCTCTCAGCGGGGTCAGGAAGGGACATGGATTTTGAAGTATTGAATTATAGGTTTGGCAGCGTTCTGGTACAACAGTTGCTTTTCCTGCAGGATGTGAACATTGAGATCTTGAATATCGCTGTGCTTCTGGCCCTAAGCATGATTAGGTGCACACAGTGCCAAAGAGACACAAAGATGGCCTTATTCTTCCGCAAAACAGGAGTAACACCTTAAATGTCCAAAGAAATCGATCACAGAATGCCTTTTAAATTCCTAAATGATGGAATAAACTTGAATTGAGGTAGAAAACAGGATGCAGAATTGTATTTCAAATTTAAATGTAAGGAAGCAGAAGTTAGTTACACATTGTTTTGAAGACTGAAGCAAGTTCTTTTCACATCTACAATGAGTGAATGACTCAAACGTAATTATTTAGATAATTGAACCAGCTAATTCGATTTGTGTTGGGTTAAATCCAATTACATTTCCGCACAAACTTTGGCCATATGTTGGGATTTGTGCAACACTTCAAGTATAAAAGGCTAAATGTAATTACCTAAAGTTGCTTTTCTTTGCAACTGTGTCTTAAAGGTTTAAGTGCACATAGAGAGACTGACAGAGAGAGAAGTTCATTTTGCGAGCCATTTATTATGCCCTCTATGTTTCTTTTCTAATCAATGCTCATCAACCCTCTGATGGTTGCTGCTAATGGTGTTTTACCGCTCTCAGCCAGTAAACATCTTCTCTCTATGCAGGGCATGCACATATATTAGCAGTATGTGTGGGGTTTTTTTCTCCCAGTTGTATGTATCCTTATAGAACCTACAATGTAATGGGTCCCAATAGGGCTGTTATATATGGGTCTCACACTCTGTCATTCTGATAGACATGGTTTCCGTGTTGGATATACTGTATAGAGAGGCTGTTAAGACCGTAGTCCATGCATGCTAAACAAATGGAAGTGGGCATTAGAGAAGGCAGAAATGGCCTCATTCACATGGGGACTGCACCTGCTGGTTTTGTTTTTGTTTGTGTGTGCACATATGGAGTTCTTACCCATTAGGACTGATTTACAATGTGATGCAAGACAAGCTGAAGTCCTTAGCTTTGGCATGAAGGTTGAACTCAGACAATAAAACAAGTTAATGACCCACAAGAACTTGCTTAAATTATGTAATGTTTTGACTTTTCTGTTGATGTTAAAACTCATGCTAAAGGGATAAATTGTAACAAATATGAAAGTTTGGTCATTATTTACCCTGATGTCGTTCCAAACCTGTATGACTTTCTTTTTTTCAGTAGGATACAAAAGGAGTAAAACAGAATATGAAAAGAGCAGCATGAGCCGTTATAGTGAATAGTAAACAAGACTCAGTCAATAATTGCTTTTTTTATTTACTAAAAAGCTATCATTTGGCTTTAGAAATTAATATAGCTTCTATGTTGTATAAACTGCTTTTATGGCGCTTTTTTGTTCATTTTGCACCAGCCATTCATAAGGTCTTTATTAAAATAGGTGTTTTTTTTCTTATTTTCCCTCATGTAACTTATGAATTACATTTCCATTGTAATACAGTACCTAAATAATAAAATGATTAGTATACTCCTTTTGTAGCTTAAACAGTAGAGCACCAACAACTTCAAGGGTTCGATTCCCAGGTAAAGCAAGACCTGATCAAAACTGTACCTTGGATGCAAAAAAAGACGCTTTGGATAAAAAAACGTCTGCCAAGTGCAAAAATGTAAGTATTAAGCAAAAAATGTTACTTGAAGCCTGTATAATGTGTTATAAAGGTCAGGGCCGGCCCGTCGCATAGGCGGAATAGGCAAATGCTAGGGGCGCCACTCAATAGGGGCACCAAAATGAGTAAACGAGTTAATTTTTTTTTTAAAAAATTTTAATTTTTTTTACTAATACTATTTTAAAATCATTAATTCAAAATACTACAAAATAAAGTATTTTATTTTGCCCTCCCGACCGGACCCCCGATCCCAGTCCGGCGCATCAATCTTCCCCCGCCCAGCGAGTGCTTGAAGTGCGTCAGAAACAGAGCACGTGTAGCGTCGCCCCTCGCTGCATCTAATGTAGACAGCATTGCTTTCGTTTGAGGGCACTTAACACACTCAAGCACCCCGTAGAAATGGGCCTGGCAGCTCGCGCCAGGTCTAGACATGGTGAAAGTTACCTGATTGTGACAGATGGCCAAATTTACATGACATATTTTAGATTAGCATTCTAGTCTGCAATAGATACAGTGCCAAACGAAAGAGAAGAGGATAAAACGGGATAAAGACAGAGGTAATGTAATGAATGAACAGTTTATCTAATTGCATCGTAGTAAGATATATAATTTAATGGCAGTTATTTTTACCTTAAACTTAATGCTAACAGTTGTTCTGAGTTCTGCAGAGGCCCCAGACAGTGTGATTTGTAACAATCACAATCAGTTTTTTTAGACGCATTCACTATCACTTTTATTAATTAATGTTTTACTCTACAGTTGTGCAGTTTTGAGGGGGATATATGACATTTTTTAAATTTATTTGCCAAAATTGTTAATGGTATTTATATAGGCTACAGGTTTATTAAAAGTAGCAACGTTTTATGTAAAATTAACATTAAAGAAGACATTTCGTAGATTCATTCATGGTGAAAACATGAAACGTGCCATAGTTTAGTGGAAGATTGCTGCCATCAATTGCAAAACAAACACTTTTGCTATAGCGCTCAATGAATAGTTTGTGCATGAATTACATTTGGACGATGACATCACTGTTTTATCCAGAGTGGCTATATATATATATATATATATATATAAATGCAACAAAACTGTAAAGCTGTAAATCTGCCTTGAAATAATCTATATTGTAAAAAGCTATACAAATACAAATAAATGGGACTTGACTTGAATGCTAGATGTAATACTCTTGATATTTGTGTTCAGGCTGTAATGTGTATATATATATACATATATAGGATAAATAATCATGAACACAATGACAGGGTGAAATGGGCTGTGATGCATGGGGCACCAGGTAAAATCTTGCCTAGGGCAGCAAATTGGCCAGGGCCGGCCCTGATAAAGGTATTCATTATGCACGTTTAAAAGATTCCTTGCAGATTCCTCGTTACTTCTGAAATTGGTTGTTTGTCATGTGTTTTAATGTATTTTACTTTCTGAAGGTGTAACAGTGAGTAGATTTGTATTATAATTTATTTGAACTGTGGTCACAATTATTAATGAGATTAATGCAATCAGTACAAAACATTATACGGTGCATTATGAGGCATAAGTAGTGCATTGAAAAATACTTTTATAATGCATTATATAAAGGCTTCAAGTAAAGTGTTACCGAAAATGTATAAGGGGCAATACAAATACTTACAACAAACTTTAACAATTGATGTTATTATTTTTAATGAAACTGAATGAAACCTGACATGCATTGTGTTGTCATTTAGTTTAGCTCCCATAATAGTTTGTTGAATGCCCAAATAATTAGTAGTGCTACAGTACATCTCCATTTGTGTTCCACAGAAGAAAAAAAATTATACAGGTTTGGAAGGACTTGACAGAACGTTCATATTTGGGCGAACAATCCTGTTAAAATTATTAAAGGACCATGTTAACGTAACAGCTAAATGTTTCTTCTTTGAAGGTCTTCTTGCAGGTCCTGTGACTGGTACATCCTTGTTTACATAGCGAGAGGAACAGATTGGCGCAAAAGCAAACCACTACATGTTTCATATCACGTCCCTGGACACAATAAGCCTTTTCACTGCCATGGACTTTTAGGTCCCCATGGCTGTCACATCTATCCTCCTTCATCCTTTCTTTCTAGCATCCTTTCTTTCCCTCTACTCCATCTTTGCGGTGCCTTCTCAAGCTTGCCCATACCCTGAAACACAACCTCCTTTATGAGAACCCCAGAGACAAAGATGTCGCTAGTCCATAAGCAGTTCAAGCCCATTCATCATTTTTTTTTTTTGGTCTTTATTTATATAATCCTGATCCACTGCTTTCACAGTTTGGTTTTTGCTGATTTGAATAATGGCTCGTATAAATTCCATCAGTGTCACATGCTTCGTATTTCATATCTCTATCGCAGGAAACATTATATCATAGATATCATGAGCATGCTATATTTCACACCATGTTATGGGACATATACGAGCATGATTTTTTAATGCGGCGCCCCTGCAGTGCAGTACGATATACGTCTTGAAAGTTCAAAAGCGTATCTCCTGTTGTTTAACTGTCCATTCTCATGAATAAGATTTAAAGTGCAACGATGGAAGTGGAGATTTGTGAAAGAGATAGGACCATTAATCAGACTATGACCACAGGCATGCTGGGGGATGGGCACCTGCAGGGAATGTTGCTGCTGGCGTTATTTTGCCTCAAAGCCTGAGATGTTATACTAAAAAGATGCTGATCTCTTAAATTTCCTATATAAAAGCTAATTTGATTATGTTACATATGAATAATGATGCAAAGGTATGACGTTATTACAGTTTTTCTCAGTCGCTTTGGTACATTTCTCAGATCAGAATTGAAATTCTCAAAACTACCTGTTCAATCTTCACATCATTGTCACTTGTGCACATCAAAAAAGTAGTTTCTCATTTCTTTGAACAAGTTGCAAATGCTTTGGTACATCCATGCAAATGATTATGTACAATTCTCTGCTGTTTCCTACAGTATCAATTGCTTATGTCATGTTGATCAAAATGTATTATAATGGGTCTCTGTTGAATAGCCTCACCCCCCACAACATTTAGGCATTAGTTCATACATGCAAAATGGTCGAACAAGTTGTCATAATATGTCAAGCTTATTTCTATACATTTCCATTAGACTTTTTTTCTAAATCTGATGTTCACATTTCTACTTTTTGTGTGTGTGTGTGTGTGCTATGCAGTGCTGTCTTTTCCTTTCTGTATCACAATGACATGGTCTGTCAACAAACTACAGTACAGACAGTAAAAGCGTAAATGTGAATCTTGTCCAGTCTCTTGCAATCAAACTACCACATACACTAAGTTGTAACCTACAATTTACTATAATTGTCATCAAAACTTTAGCCATAGTTTACATCAGAACATCCCTTCAGAGTACACTGTTATTTTGACAACATGACTAAGCAATTTGACTGTCTTATCCGTACACACTGACACAAGGATGGCACTGACATGTTCATTGACACAGATATTTACTTTTGAGAGATGAACTAAGAATTTTGAGCAACAGACTGGCTTTTGCAGGTAATTCATGTTGTTTTGCGATTTGTACGAATTGTTTTGAGAAATCCACTTACTGTTTTGCAAATGTCGAGGATGATTTGAGAAATGTACCAAAGCGACTGAGAAAAATGGTAAGAAGTTACCATCAAGGCTTTGTCACCCTGGGCAAATTTGATGTTTTTTATACTGTTGCCAGGTACAGTATGGTCAGTTTCTGCCTCAGAGTAAAATATATATAAAAATAAAAAGTTTGAAATAAGAAATGCATGTTGTCAGATTTAAAATAACACTTTGGCTTAAAAGTCATTGGGAGAAAGAAATTATTGCAGTTACAATAAATAAAGTTGCATTGTGAGATATAAAGGCGCACTGTGAGATATAAAGTCTGAGATAAAGTCAAATGTCTGAATGAAATAGGATCTTAAGAGAAAAATACATATTCAGGGAGAATGTATCGAGAATTCTGTGGATACTAGTGATAGATAGATAGACAGATTGACAGACAGACAGACAGACAGACATGTAAGTAAATAAATAAATATTTGGCTGCCATTAATGTGTAAAATTAATTCATTATTTTTTAAACTGGAATAAAATGATCAACCATGAAACAGCATCTATTTTAATTTCACATTGAAAAAAGGAACAGTGCTTCTCTACCTCTCTGAAATACAGTCTGTGCATGCTGGAGATTATACTACCACAAGTACACAAACAGCCAAAGGGTACTTTTTCCGAATGATAAAAGAATATTAACTAACAATCCAGTGCTTCAGGATCCAAAAAAGACACATTGAAGGATCAAACAACATCTAATGCTAGATGAATCGTACAGAAACTGCGCTTTCCTACTGCCTTAGGCATTTGCAAAATGTACCGTCCTGGTGTTGTTGATGCATTCTGTTTGCCTCTTGGGAAAGGATGGATAAAGGGAACCCTGAACATGTCTGATAAGATTGTCCTCAGGTTTGTCCTTCAGTATTACCTCATTATATTAATTCTCCTTTTGGTGCAAATGACGGTGACTGAGCAACTCCAATGACAACCAGCCTGTTAAATAAGGTATGGGGGAGATCCTCCATCACAATAATCACTGCATCTTTACTACGGCTACCCGATACTCCCCTCCCCCAATGCTCAACAGACAGAATTGATCTCATTCACACCCACATTCAAAACCACAGAATAGGCAACACACAAACACACAGGAGCTGCCCTTTCCTTCAGAGAAAAGAGTTTAATAAAAAATAATATAAGTGGATCTCAGAGGTAGTGGCTTCAAGCCTCACTTCAAGTGGCTTCAATGCGAGCAATGTATGCATTGACAACAGAAGCTTACTTCGTAACATCATGTACTAGAATGTGCTACATTTATTAAACGGCTTAATTATAGCATAGGTCCAAAGTGTTACAATTGTTAAAGGGATAGTTCACAAAAAAAAAGTGTTTTGCACTTTGTGAAAAGCATAATTTTAAAGCACAATGAAAGCAGTGTTCAGGGGCTGTCAATCATAAAAAAACACTATAAAAGTGTACATATATATATGTATATATATATATATATATATATATATATATATATATATATATATTATATATATATATATATATATATAACATTATATATATTTTTTTAATTTTATAAAAAAATAATGGTCTAATTTTTTTTACTGTTTATATTATTGTATGACTGCTTTCTGTAAAGCTTTGTAAACATGGATTAAAAAGTGCTGTATAAATAAAGCATTAGTTCTCTTAAATCTCATTCATGAAAACACATTCAAACTTTGTGTCAAGAAGATGCATTGCAGCTGATTGCAAGGCAATAACAACAAACAGTTGTATTTTTTTCGGAGTCAACTATATGCCCACTTTAAGTATGGAAAAAGGCAATGTGAACATTCTCTAATTTCTTCTTTTGTGTTTTACAGAAGAAATTAAGTCATACAGGTTTGGAGCAACATTAGGGTTATAATGACAGAATGTTGGATTAAACAATTGACCCTTTGAAACTTAATCCTTGAGAAAAAAATGGTTTAGAACTGATACTGTTTGTTACCAAACCAAATAAGTTTGCAACGTTTGCAAAATGTCAACTCTGTGACATTTCGAGTAATGTTGCATTTGCAAACCAGACAAAAAGCTCAGTCTGAATAACTTTTCCTCCTCCTTAAATTCCCTTTCCCATGAATTCACTTAATATCTGTGCTTCTTTTCAGACGTGCCACCCTCATTCATTTATTTATTTATTTAGTGTCGTTCTGCTTTAGAAAACTTTGCCGCTTGCATTCAGCTCGCATGAAAATGAAAAGCGAGATGCAGCACATTTTTTTTTAGCTTAGGGCGCAGGTGTTCCTCAATTGAATTTGTATGTCTGAGTGAATATGGCATCACACATGGAGATGAGAGGCCTCACTGTAGGTTTCATCTCTTCCAGTGATGGTTCGAATACACAGTGAAAATCAGTTAGCACTGCGCTCGGCTAGAGTTTATCTCCCACACAAAATGAAATCTGAATTGTTTTTGCAACCTTTGAATAAGATAAAAGTATATCATGAATAAGAAAAAGGTCTTATCACACATCGTTTTAAAGTGGTCTTCAAAGAGTATAAAGAACCAGATATTTGGTGCTTGACCGCAAAACCCGCTAACACAAAACTAGGCTGTTGTGTGTAGTTGCTAAGGTGTCATAAGTCCTTATATTATTTGAGACCCTATAGATATGCTTCAGGTCCTCTTTCACATTTAATCACCCTCCTGCTTATAGAACAGCACACCTCTCTTCAACAAGCAGCAGTATTTGATCCACACATAAAGAAAATAATTTTATTGGGTGGCAGGCATCTGATAGGCACAGAATACCTCTCATTGTAATGGTGCCGGGCTGCATTGTCCACTTTCAGTGTTCTATTTCTGAGTTGATGGTGAGAGGAATTTGCCCTAGATTTCCTCACAGTGGCCTCAATTTGCCAAATTTGGCAAATAAATAGCCTTTATGCCATGAAGGAGTCCTAGTTTGAACTCAGATAAGACACAAACATAAACATGAACAACAGTTGATCATTTAATCCATTTTCCATTCAAATTTGACGCAAATGGGTATTTTAGTTCTTGTTCATTAAAGGGCACCAATTTTGTCCCTTTTTACAAGATGTAATATTGGTCTCGGGTGTCCCCAGAATGTATTTGTGAAGTTTCAGCACAAAATACCCCACAGTTAATTTATTATAACCATTTGAAAATGTCATTTTTGGGGCCTGTTTTAAAAAGAGCTGTTTTGGTGTGTGCCACCTTAAATGTAAATGAGCTGCATATCCGCCATGCCTTTGGATGAGGGCGTAACTTGCATACCTATGGCAATAAACAGTCGGCAGAAGCAGAATGGCTGAGAGTGAGAGACCCGCTGTTTTGTATGGCATTCAGCCGTACATGTTTGAACCGGAATCAGACCCAGATGATGAAGATACTCTGGCAGAAGAAACACAAATGAGAATGGACCAGGACGTCTCGGAATGGTTATTTGACACATTTATGTACTTATAGAGTTGTAATCGCGTCCCCTTTGCAATTATGGATGTGCAACACACACACAGACACACACAAACTGTGATAACATTGGCGCAATTTTTTGAAACTACAAACACAAATAGTGTGATAACGTTTGCTACGTACAAACGAAATTACATTTATGCGAGGGATCTGTTGCGTCATGTTTACATTACTTGTCGTACAGGTGCTTATGTGGCAAATGGGAGAAGATGGCTACAGAACTAGAAAATATATGCTGCAGGAGATAGAACAGGTATTCATTTATTTACATTTCTAATTGTTGCAAAAAATAATACTTGACATAAAACTGTCAGAACACTGGCTGTCGTTGAAACAATGGAGGATGGTGTACAGATCACCGAGGGTTGGGTCTATGGCAAAACCACAGTGTCAATCAAACCACGTCGGTGGGGCTTACGCAATTCTACGTCATATTGCACCAAATCTTAGAACAGCTGGTTCTGAGACAGTGCTTATGATTTATTGAGATTGTAAAAAAAAAAAAAACACTGGGTGGATTTGTATCATTATAGGGTGGTTTTGCTCACACACTGCCAACACACATTTATGTTCAAACACCATGTACAATTTTGCATAATAGGTGCCCTTTAAAGAGAAACATCTAAAACCCATCATTTTAAGAGGTTGACAATGTCAATTAGAACTTCTTATGAGCTCTGAAACATTGAAATGTGTTACTAAAAAGTTCATTGAAATGTAGGTAGCACATTATTTTACAGTACTGTTTTGCATGAACATTCTATTCTCACACACTCACAAACACACCATTTGGACTTTGATTTCAGTTTGCACCCTTTCCCTTAGTTTATTGTCATGGTTATTTATTGATTAGTCATTAAGTTCAGTTGTGTTCACCTGTTATCACTAGTATTTAAGTTCTCTCTGTTTCTGTTCAGTTTGTCTTGCCTCATTTAACGCTTTGTAGAAAATATCCTGTTCCTGTTTACCTGAGAGTTAAAACACTTCTGATTCTTCATCATCGTCTTCGTGTTTGTTCCTACTACAAACCGTGACAACTATGTTATTGTAGTAATGCCACTAACTGGGTAATAACTAGGTACAAACCCTGAACCTACTGTACCCCAAAACACAACCTTAACCCATATTGTTGACTTCCATTATTCAGTATTTCCGAACACTATAAGTACATACAGTAAATGCATACACTGCAAAATAAAGTGCAACCAAAATGCATCATGAGGCTTTCAAACAATGTGTAGGCCTAATGATTTATAATCTCGCAGTTAAATTGCCCAGGAAAACAAACACACTAAGGTGTGACCTACCCAAACTTATCAGATTAACTGTTGCATAATAATGATGATGACAGCTAGCCCTACTGGATATCGTACATGCAAGATTTGAATATGAAACAAATGGGTTTCTGGTAGTGGGATTTTAAAAACATCTAATTAGGAAACCAGCTAACTACAGGGTTCTCAAAAGCTCAGATGAGCAAAATGTTCACTCCTCTGCCACCGCTCATTAGAAGCGAATCACACCCACTGTCTCAGTGGAGGAACATCCAACTCATTTCTTATCTGGCTTTCCACACTCTTTACTGTGGACCGGAGAAGAAACCAATCACTGTCCTAATTCATTCTACTGACTTTCACTCGTGAAATCTCAAAGCACACGAGGCTGCCTTCTGTCTCTAATGCGACTTTAATTGTTTTCCTTACAGTAGAGTAACTGTTATAAATAAAGTCTTCCAACAAAAAGTGCCTTTTCTCTCCGTCCTTTTACTGAGCGTAACTTACATCTTACGTAAAAGGGTTTTGTATAACTAAACTTCAAAATTTAAGGTTCTGCAATGGTTTTTGGTGTTATATCAGGTTTAGGTTCTTTCAATCAGCGTACTAGTTCCTAGGTTCTGGAAAATACCAGTATTTTAGGATTGATTTCTAAAAGGTAACAGTACCTTCTCAAAAAGAATCAGATGATAAAATAATTGACAACAAATATAAAACAAAATATTAGTAAATATGGGATCAATAAATGTGATTTTTTTAACGATTTAACACTGTACAACAGTGTCAGCACTAGTTATAGTTTAAAGATACAAGTGAAATGTCATGTGAGACTATGATCGGCTTGGCTATTAATCACTCTGTCAACACAATAATGTCCTAAGATGTTCAAAAAAGGTGTGCAAGGAATGTGTCAAACTGGTAAAAATGAACAAACTAATTACAAAGTTAACAACTTACCGGCATCTTTAATTTTGGTCACGTTCAAATCAAAATGACCCTAAAATGACATCCACTTGTGTGTGAGGTCAATATTTATAATATAACATACTAATATACATATGGTTCCATATGAATTTAATCTGGAAATCATTTCACCATCAAATGGAAGTGAAACTGAATTTACAGAAGGGACTTTTGTTTCGAAAGCTCACCACATGCCACTGCAGTGCATAGATGTTTTTTTCTAAACAACTAGAGAATACAAAAGTATGCTGTGGAATTTAAAAATACTCTGCACTGGCTTGCTTTACAACACTTTTTTTTTTCAAACTGAAACCTTTATTTTTAAGACCGTACAGCCTGGGGTTCAATGAGAACCCAAGAGCAAGCCAAGGACTAAAAAAAAAAAAAAAAAAAAACAAAAAAAACACACAAGAGATCAATCCTGTAGAGGAAAATTAGCATCTCTTCAAGTCTAATGTTGGGAGTAAGGATGTCAAGGGCTACCAAGGGCATGCTTTTCAAAAGCACAATATGCTTCAAGCACCACAAGTGCCATGAAAGTACCACATATCTGTACTGTAAGCATCTGCAGTGTGCTACTGATACACTATTAAGCTACAAACCAAGAGAAAGAAAGTTGCAAATCTAACAGCTTACTCATTAGTATACATCTATATGGCTTAAGCAAAACGAAATCCAATATCACAATGCATGTAACCACTTAAATCCATCTCGAAATATGGTGCACTTTTGACTAATGCCTAAACTGAAAGGTTGACAGTATCAAACGTCTCAATTCATATTTGAATAATCTAAACATCCTCAATAGCCGTAGCAAACAAACAGTAATAAACGACCTGCAGGGTTTCCTATTACAGCTGGAGTCTACAAGCACCGTACTAATAGTAATTTGAAATAACCGGCTTTGATTTCACCTGTCAGATGCGCAAAAGCAGAGAACGCTTTTAGAATAACACTCATACATCTGATAAGAGGCTTTTAAAGTCTTAAAACACGCGTATCTAATGATATATCGAGAACAAAACCTCTACTTTCCAAAAAAAAACCAAATAATTTCCTACCTTTCGCTGTAGTTTGTGGGCGGAGATCGCAGAGCTCGAGCTGATATCAGCGCGCTACACCAGAATGTCTCGAGTGATGATGCTTTTCCTTCAGTGGTGCGTTTCTCTAACACATACATTCAGTGAAAGGCTGAACGCAGTCAATAGATTTTAGAAATCCATGGCAACCGAGAAAACCCTCCACAACTTCGCTACATCGTGACCGGGTTTACACACCCCCTTCCTCAATGGCAGTGACTCTACGGACTCTTCTCACTAACAATATGCCAATCGGTGACTATGAATTTCTCAGAGGTCTTAGGGGTGTTTTTAGGGTACTGAATCTCTGTATAATGTTCCCCTTTTTATAATTGTTTGTGTTTAATTGGTTATAGTTCGAATAGATTATATATATATATATATATATATATATATATATATATATATATATATATATATATATACATACACACAATTCTTTTAATATAAATCAAATGGCCATAAAACATGACTTCAAATGTTGTATGTTCCCTTAAAAAAAGTCAAACAAACAAGGATGTTCAAACCAAGCTGGTTTTGTGGTCTGAACTGATTGGCTGGTTTAGAGGGTTTTGGAGCACTTTTCAGAGTGTGAAACCAGCTAGACCAGCTTGACCCAACTGAGTCAAAATAGTGTTATGTTAATGCTGAGGATTTGGGTAAAATATTTGGCCCCTGCTGTGTTTTCAGCACCTCAGACAGCAGCACAATTGGTGGTTCCTGGCTTATGTGTAGTGTGTCCTTACATTTACAGGCACTACATTGTCATGGAAATATAGGCCAGTGTGCTATTATGGTTAGTAGTGACCATAGATTTGAGCTTGTATATAGTGAAGAAAGACCCAAAAAAGGACAATTAAAAAGCTTCTTTTTTTTTTTTGCATTTTCAATTTGCATTACATAAAATATCAAACCAAATGCACTTATTTAGAAAGATAGCACAAGCACACTTACGGTTTTGCATAATAATTATAATGTAAACAATTATATTTTAATATAGTATAACTATATATTATATAATTATATTATATATGTATTCATTTAGAGATTACACTTGGTTTGAAATGTTATATATATAGCGGATAGCCAGTAGTAGCTAGTAGTCGCTGTGCGAGTAAACTTCCTTGTTAGAACGCCTGGCTCCCACGCCAGAGACCCAGGTTCGGGGCCCACACAGAGCGGGGCGAGTAGGACCTGGGGGAGGGGATATATATTTATACTATATATAGTATATAATGTGTGTGTGTGTGTGTGTGTGTGTGTGTGTGTGTGTGTGTGTGTGTGTGTGTGTGTGTGTGTGTGTGTGTGTGTGAGCCACAGCCCATACCCTTAAAGTTTACCTTGCTACCATAACTAGTGTGAACAGCTTTTGTCAGTTATACTCAGTTATCAATTTAAACCCATTTAGCTGAGTTTATTTATTATAGCCAACACATCAGAATTAACAGAGGAAATTCATACCTGCTAAACTGGTAAACTCATTCTAGTGGATCCCCTCAAAGACAGCAAATGACCAGCGAAAATCCAAACTAATCTAATTTGGGCCGATCTAATCTAATTGAGAGGCTTACAAGATCATAGATTCACCCAGCACAAAATGTAATTGGATCTTTTTATGAGGCCCACTGCTTCTCAGTAGGTGCTCTCTTAAATCCAAATTGATTTATCATCAGCCGGCGGACACCTGTCACATCTAAGTGTCTACAGCAGGGGCAGGATAGTGCTTGCACTACACCAATCTATAGTGATGAGTATCAGACATGTGATGACTAAAAGGTTAGGGGAGTAGCACTGAATTATGGGTAGTGTAGCAGAACATGTTGCTCAGTTGGACGCAGATTGGTAACAGTATCTCAGTAGGATTCTTTTTAGCTTGATTGCTGTGTGAATATCACTGGGTGTGTAAAGCAGATAACCTGCATTTTTTGTCAGATTAAAAAACTTAATATCATATACATAGTATGTACACACACACACACACACACACACACACACACACACACACACACACACATATATATATATATTTCAGACTATTACTATGACAAAATACTTTATATATAAATATGTATATGACATTATGTTTTAATTTGGTAATTAATATTAGAATAGTGTAATATTTCATAGTAAACTTTAAATGTTTGATATATATACTGTATAGAAATAATTTCAAGTTTAAAAATAAAATCTACTATTCTAATATTAAAACATTAATTGTTCACTGACACTTCTTCAGTTTACCAGTGACAAATAGAGGAATGAATAGCATCATTTGGTTAGTAACAATACTACCTCTTTCAAAAGTGTCAGAGTTCACCAGTTCAACCTGAATACAATAATACCTTTTATCTTGACTCTCTCTCTTTCTCCCTCACTCTCTCACACACTGGTGTATCAATGGAGCAGAAATGACTCCATTGACATCCAGATGACTGTGTAATGAGAATAAATGATGTGGAAATAAATACGCAGCCTGTTTGCGGTCTGCTGACCGTATGTCTGAATATGGGAACCAAGACCATTTACATTTAACAAGGGAGTAAATCCCTAAATCCAACACACAAACAAACAGATTCAGATTTAACCTTGGCTAAACATATTTTTACAGAAAGTTAGAATAATTTATACTAAATAAAAGGGAAATTCATTAATCTTAGTAAATACTAAAGCAATGATTTAAATAATGAAGTTTTGCAATTAATTTTTATTAATTTCAAGTGTGCTCTTATTCGACATACAGTACAGAGTTAATGTCATTACTGTTTGGTACTTATTACCTTTAACATGCACACATACATACACACAGACAGACAGATAGATATCCAGTCTCTATAAATCCAATAATCCAAAAACACAGGACTGAATGTTATGTTTTTTCCAAATATAATTTCTTTGGCTCTTAATCGGCAGCACTTATTTGCTAAAGGGATTAGTCTGTTGTCTTCATCCGCTATTAGGAACCTGAAGGGTTTTAAGTAGACCCATGGTCTCTTTCTCTAATTCCCTATGAGTATGTGATACATCAAGGGTGGATTTTTGATTCATTAGGCTAAAAGCATGTTGGTTTCCAGGGTGGATGTCAAATCTTCCATTACCTGGAGACACACACAACATTTTTTTATATATATTTTTATCTTAAAAAAAAATACACTGTCAAACATTCTACCTAAAAGTATATGTCCATGTTCACTGAAAATGAAAGTTTACACACCAATAAGACCATTTTTATTCCACATAATCATCTCACATTATCTTCATGTTGAAACAGCATGTAGCGTCCTTTTGCTCCTCATCTGATTACAACCAGATTATGAGATTCTCATGTGGCGAGCCATTGACTGGAGGTTTCCTTAATAACCACATAATACCTTTATCACGATTTCATATGCTGCTTCCTGTAATCCTCCCCCCTCCGAAACCCAAGCAAATGTCACTGGAAGATGTGGATTATGTCAGCCCGAGTCCTATTGGGCGAGCTCATCATTGAGCTGAAGCAGAGGCCATAACTGGTGGAGAGCATGTAATTAAAATGTGTGGATAGCAACGTGGAAAGGCATTTTCCAATTCCATAGTGGACAAAGGATGTGCAGACCCTGGAGAGATCCATGGTGTTGATGAAGAACTTAATTATATGCTTTCAAATAATCATTAAATGGTAATGAAGCAATGAACAGGATAAGGCGGGCATCTTGAGAGATGGAAAATGTCTCAGAAAATATGACTTTGATAAGTCGTATAAAAGTATTCCTGATGTATTATATAATGCAAAATACTTTGTCTTTAAAGCTCATGCAAGCATTCCATTTGAAGTTGTGTCCTGTGCTCTCCACTGCCGCTGTGTGAGAATTAAAGGTGCCATAATTACATTTCTCAGTGGATGATTGCTGCACAATGACAGTGTGTTCATGCAAATAATGACTTTCATTTCTTACCCTGATGCGCCGAAGAGAGGCTTGCATCTCCATATCTGATGTCGGTGGAACACAAAAGAGGCTACATGCTTCGAAAAAGGAAAACCTCCCAGATTGATCTTGTACATCTGAACTTATTGTTGGGTGAATGTAACCACCACAAATGAACACTGGGAAGCTGTTGCTATTCTTCAAAAGAGGTCTCGCTTCATCAAAAATTCAACACGGCCCCTCAGGCATTTCATTGACATGTTTGCTCAATTCCCCTGATGAAATTCAGAGATGAGAAAACACAACAGTTTTGGTGTTTGGCCCCTAAATCCCACTGGTGACTCAAAACATGGTAATAGATTTTTTCTCCCGAGGGATGAGATTTTGCCACATCTCAGTCAAGAGCTTGCTCCACCTATCATACAGAATCATAGCAGTTAGTAAGCCGAGGGCTTGGGAGAGGGAAAATGTATGAATATACGGAGGACAGTTGTTTTAGGGGAAAGTACATGCAATCAATACGGTTAGACCACGGGGCAGATGAAATCACAATTTAAGCTGCACAGCTAATTAAAGAAAAGAGACAAAAAATCAATAAGAATGGTCCCCAGTATATTGTCTCTAAATGTTATGCCCATGCAGTGATTTGTAATTGGATTTTAAAGGTGAGACCAATGGTTTACGGGTTTAGTTTGGGGGTAGTGATCGCTGATGATGCGAAAGAAGGGAGGAAAGCACAAAAAAGACTGATTTCTGAAGAAAATGTTAGTACTTGCCCATGTAAGACACAGCACCATAAGGGTGTTAAGAATGGTTGCTAGGTTGTTACCATGCAATCCCTGTCGTGCTCTAAGTGTTTTTAGTATGTTGTTATGTGGTTGCTTTGATGTAAGTTTCTAATTAAATATTTCAACTCAGATCCCTCGTTAAGTCTAAGGAGATCTAAGATTTACCTTAGCAATAAGACAGACAATAAAATGTTGTCAACAAGTTACACAATAAAAAAAAAACATGGGCCAAAAAATCCCAAAAATTAACACTGAAGGAGTGGCTTGTGACATATCAGCACACCATAATATAATAAAGACTTGGAGTAGGCTTTTTTTTTTTGTCATTAAGCAACCACCCAGAACATCTTAGCAACCACATAGCAACATGCTAAAAACATCCAGAACACCTGTATAGCATAACAACATTTTACATTGTTGCACATGTAAACACCACAAGCATGTTATTTTAAAGAATAAAAAGCAATAAGCATCCATCTAGCAACCACCCAGAACACCCTACCAACTGCATAGCAAATATCTGCTAAATACCACTCACAACACCATTATGATGTGTAGTGAATGGGCAAGCAATTCTCAGTACTCACAGTTAGAGAATAGTATTGTTATCGTTAACTAAATACAAAGTTCTGTCATGAAACTCTAGATGGTAAAATGGTAAATGGACTGCATTTATATAGCGCTTTCACAGACCCATGGCCACCAACACGCTTTACATATTGCCTCACATTCACCCATTCATCCACTCATTCACACACCTACGGCGGTGTCAGCCATGCAAGGCCCCATCCAGCTCGTCGGGAGCATCTGGGGTTACGTGTCTTGCTCATGGACACCTCGACACTCCTCGACACTCAATCTTCTGGATTGTAGACAACCTACATGAAGCACTGAGCCATTGCCTCCACTAGATGGCACAGGCTTATAGGTCCTTAATCTACTTGTAATCAAATTATTCTTTGTAGGGTACAGCTGATCAACCTTTAAATGCGGGTCAGTATTTTCTGTTAGCAGTTGCAGCATGTTTTCAGAAACCCTCCACCTTCCCCAGCTCCACCTGTATAGATCTACTAAGGTTAATGCATGTCTTACTTGCTCACAGCAGTGTCGTGTGTATTTCGACAGTACCAATTACTGTATTACTCTGCAGGAGTAGTGTAGCAGATCTCTTATTACCAGAAATCCATTACCATGCCAAACACTCAGAGAGTTGTCATGACAGAAATCAATTTAAGTTGGAGTAGGCTACTACAAAAATATAGCTATATATTTATAATTATATAATTAAAAATAAAGCTAAAAAATAAATACATAAACTAACAAAAAAATTGCAAAAGAACATAACACAATGAGTAAAACTTGAACTAAATTTAAGATCTGAAAACATACAAAAATAAAAATTCGAAATATTAAAATGCACTATAATAGTATATATAAATAATACTAAAATAACACTATTAGTGACAAACAAAACCAAGAAGTAGTGCCAGTGAAATACAGATGGAAAAACAGAGAAAGGTCACCCTCTCTTATTATGTTCTGTCTTTTATAGTACACAGAAAATAACAAGAGTATTCAGCGTTTCAATTGAGTGACAAGCACTGAAGTCTGACTTGGTGTTTTCACCCAATTTTGGGTGTAGCCTGCAGTCACCAGTCATCTCTCTCTCTGTATTTTGCACCTGAGTCATTTACACTCGGTGACAGACAGCCATCAAATATAGCCTGTGGCGTACGCTGTAGCGTCTCATAAGAATTTCCTGACATTTATAAAGTGACATGCAAGTAGTTCTTTTAATGGATTTTAAGTGATATGGCAGGTCTTATCAGCAAGTGCTTGGACATGCAGTCCCAGAATGCTTTGCAACTCAAGCGGATGGGTGAGGCGTTAAAAAAAATATATCATGAAATACTACTCTACATTTCTACATCTACAAAAAAGGTTCATGAATGACTGGTTCATATAAAGACAAGACACAGATGCTGTATATGTGAAGAATAGAACCAACAGATCAGTGTGTGAATCAGTGAATGGTCATCCTTATAGGAAATGGGATTGCTCAGACATGACTAGATGGTGATATAATGACATTTGTTTCCGACGAGAACGACACCCACATGTCAGAGTCAATGGACTCACGCATCCCCCCTTTTCTCTCTCTCCCTTCCTGTGTTTTTCTCTACACAATGGCGGCCACTGTTTCTGCATCCAGACAGAAGATCTGATAGGTCTCTCTCTTTGTGAGTGTCTATGGAAACCACAAAGCAAAAAAAAAAAAAAGCCTACATGATGCTACACTATACCATTCAAAAGTGTGGGGTTGTTAAGATTTTAAGTTTTCGAAAGAAGTCTCTTATGCTCACCAAGGATGCATTTATTTGATCAAAAATACAGTAACTTCTCACGTGAAGATGGAGAGATGACTGACAGGAATATGTCTGATTTTTAGGTGTGCAACAGATCCTGAACTTCGACAAATATCTTATCTTCTATATCTTCCTAAATATCTATCTAAAATGTGTGGTCATACCGCCGCTCCCTAAACACAGAGTATACTTGATCGCGAAAACGATAGCGAAAGTCAAAAGCGAGCACACATTAAAAAACGATTTCAATTCCCTGCTTATTGATAGCAGCTCACTGATACCCTCAAATTACATATAATATAATTACTCAACTATATAATTGCGAGAAAATGCATAACCATTGTAATATATTTTTCCTCCCATTTCATATTTTTTTCCCGATCACCATTTCCCTTTAAGGGCTCTGTACAGAATATGTAATTTCCTTTCTGAACAATTCAATATAACTGTTTCCTGATTTAATATATTTTAAAATGTAATGTATTCCTATGGTGACAAAGCTGAATTTTCAACAGCCATTACTAATTTTCAGCAGCCATTACCATTCCTCTTCAGTGTCACATGATCCTTCAGAAATCATTCTAAAACGCTGATTTGGCGCTCAAAAAAATTATTTTTATTATCACAAACTGTTTACTTGACATAGAATTTTGGCATATTGCTAAGGTCCCTCCTTCAAGTGATTTTTCACCAATTCTATTCACCCATCCACCAGGAGATAAATATAAATCCAATCACTTAGTAATAGCATATCTGTCCTCAAACATTTACACAGATTTAGGTATCCAACTGTGCAGAATGAAAAATGCACCAAAGTATAATACGTTAGGGTTAGGGCTCTTTGAAAACCACTATGCTCAAACGTAATAGTGATCCTTGCAACGACCACGAATTATAAGCATTACTCCTCCACTTTTGCTGGCTCTCAAGGCTAATGCTAAGCAGTAGCCTGTTGCCTGTGGATAAATGGGAGATTAGTTCACAAGACTACATCAAAGTAAATTAAATTCAAAGTTGGGCTAAAATAAAAACTTAATCTTCGTTTAGAGGTCTTGAAGAGGGGATGTGAAGTTCTTCATCTTCTTCCACTTCCTCTTTTTTGTATCCTCCTCCCCCAGCTACTGCCACGACTGATTTAAAAGCACACAGCGGTTGCTATAGAAATGCAATCTAGGTGGCACGCAGGAAGTTCATTAGCTATCCAAGCGCATATCATTAGAGCCTGCGTACTATTCGGTTGAGAGGGTGATGAATATAGGATTTTTTTTCAGCAAAGCCCTTGCTTTTAACACATTCATCAACTGCTTTGTTTTTATAGTGCATTCCCTTTATAATCACATGCAAACCATATGCATCTGCACCATGCCACTCTGGAGGAGTCTTTAGATTCGGGGGGCCTTTCAAATCTCTTAAATATTGCTTTATGTGTTTATTTCAGGTTTCAGCGTTAAGGATCCACAGCGGAGTAAAACAAGCACACAAAAGGGCGACTGATAAATCTGTCAGGGTGGAGAAAGTGCCCTGCCCCTTGAGCTTAAAGATGTCTGCTCGCACACAAAGCCAGGCAGTGTTGCGTGAAATTTGCATGTGCCTCTTCGCAAGAAGCCTGGCAGCGGCACGGAAGCCAGACGCTTCGTCTCACAACTACTTTCAAATCAAAACAGCACAGCATGTGACATTAAACAACCTCCTAATCGTGGACCCATTATTCACAAACACTTCGGAAATAAACTGAAAATAAATGTTCACATTCAAGTAAATGTCGAATGCATTTTCGCAAGAAAAGTTCTGAAGAAAAAGTGAAGAGAAGTCGATATCGAGTGTGGTGAATGGATGCCATGGCTTTTACATTGTTATTTAACAAATCTCTAATATATATATATTAAAAAATAATTAAAAAAATGGTTTCTTGAGCACCAAATCAGCATAGTAGAATGATTTCTGATGGCTCATGTGACACTAAACGGTGGAGTAAGTGGAGCTGCTGAAAATTCAGCTTTGCCATTTCAGGCTTACATGAAGAAATGTCAATTTACATGTTTTGATTTGTGGACAAATTCATGCCTCTCATTCATTCATTCATTCATTCATGAAAAAATGGTGCAGGATGAGTTTCACACTGCAGTTTATTTTCGATAGATACTTAAGTATGCGCTATACGGATGCTTCACTTAGCAAGCACACTGATAATGCTGTCCGTTTTGCTAGGAATGTGTTTGTATAACATTTAATCTATGCAGCTATAAGCAAACACCTTATCGTAGGTTTAAATCATGGACAGGAAAGTAAACGAGCATGGAGCAAATTCTACCTCTATTTAATATGTTGGCCTTACAAACGACATCATGGTGGGATTTGAGCTAAGTGTGGCTTGTGGCAGCTGCAGAGATAGGCAGACGTCTGATGACATCATTGCCCCCGAGAGCAGAGGAGACGTGGCATTTCCTCCTCATCAAGACAAATAAAGCAGCACTTTGATGGTATCATCCAGAGACGAGACCCTCGCTCTCTGACACTGTCAGCCACACCAAACAGTGGAATCACATTTCCCACTAATCAGGTTCCTGCCTGCGCAGTGTGTGTGTGTGTGTGTGTGTGTACGCATGTTTGTATGTGACAGACATGGAGGTCTAGACTAACTGATGAATAAACTATGCTCTAGAGGATCCTCTTTCAAACAAAAAAAAAGAGTGTTTTCGACTGCTTTTCTGCATGTTCCGTGCTTAAGTCCATGCTTGTTTCGTTTCACTCTCTGCATTGTTCATTGCAACAGCAACAAGTCAATAATGAGGTGGAAGCACAACTGAACAGATGTTTGCAATTGAACAGATGTTACGGGAACGTCTGCATGGCGGTAAGTAATAAATAAAATGAGTTTTGTTTTGTAATACTACAATACTTCAGTATGGATAATAACAATAATAATAATAATGTATTATTAATATTTGCAATAAAATAAATGTAGTCTGCCATTACTATTATTATTATTATTATTATTATTATATCCTTCATTGTGTGATGATTTTCCACAATCCCATGTCTGTTGTTTGGCTGTTGGTTGAAAGAATATTGTCTAATGGAGTGGTTGAAAGGAATAAATTAATAAATTAATGTAATAATTACATTGTTATATTCAAATTAGAATTCTCTTTTAGTGGGAAATAAGCGTAGTATTCATTAAATATTTGCCAGGTTATCTGTATAGCTGATTTATATTTGTTCTAGATCATTAGAAGCTTGTCTGAAACCTCCATTTAAATTAAAGACATTTATATATGCAATTCTGAATTGAGCCTCTGTGTTAAAAGTAGGCATGTGCTGCCCTCCTCTGTCTAGCACTAATAAAGCTGGTCCTCATTGCATTTTTACAAACTTGAAAGCATTTTTAAATATATGACGCCCTCTATTGTTGAAAAAAATAAAGTGCCATGAGCCTCCTGAATATTTTTTTTTAGAAAGCATCATAGAGGCCATATGGGCGAATTATTTGCATGGTGAATCACTAGCCCAAAGACATTGGTATTTTATCACACACCCGTACACTTAACACTTTCACTATGCAGAAGGACCCTATTTAAAGCGCACGTTTGATCAATTCAAAGCTTTAAACTTATACAAATATATGATATACTTAAAAACTACATTTAGAAACAATCGATCAAATAAATACTTAAACATGCCAATGATCAACCATGGATTACTTCAATCACACATTATAAATTCACTGACTTTCAATGTCACCTTGCTAATAGGGTGCCTCACCGTGCTCACTACCCCTTTTTGTTCTTAAATTTATAATTAAGACGCATTTGTGTGTGTGTCAGCAAGGGGTTCTCAGGAGAAGCAATGGCCTGCTGCCTTAATGGTGCGGCATTTGGTCTCTAGAGGACTGTTTATTGTGCCCTTCAGCAAAGAGCCTGTCCTTAATTACTTCAGCATGGGTTCTGTCACACCAATGAGACCCAGCATGGGTTTACACTGTAATGCATTGCTTTGGCTGCAGTTGTTTTTAAATGGCTCCTCACCAGCACAAAAAAAAAAAAAAAAAAAAAAAAACATTACTTGTGGACTCTAGCCACAGCTCTTTAGCATTATAGAGGGCTGTTTTATACATATGAGCTTTTCACATTTCAAATAATTCATTTATTGTGTAATTGCTTATGAATGACATTACAGACAATCTCCAAATGTAACTGTTGCTCATAGAGGCACATGCTATTGCTTACACAGATCTTTAACAAGAAAATGTTCTGTTAAATAAACCTTGTTGTTAATCTTCTATCTTGGAATGGCTTGCGCTGTTTATTTATCTATAAAATCAACTTTGGACCTCAAAATATGCAAAAACATGCTGCAGGTCGCACTCATACATAAAATTAGCCATTTGGTGCACTGACCACTGAAGCACTTTTACACAGCATGTGGGCTAATTTTGCCCTTCATGGTTAGACAACCTCCACAACCCCCCGTATTTGAACATTTATACTGCTAGATCTAGTACCACATTTGACATCACTGGTAATTTAGAAAAAGTAGAAAATATAGAAGAGGCCATCTTCCTATCAAATACCAATGATACAACCTATCAACGTTTGGGTAGTCTCATGCCAAGCACCATCTGCTAGCAATTTGCCAAATTTAGAAGCCATTGTTCTTGAGGGAAAATATTTAATTATGGGGAGTTCATTAAGCACACACAGAATGGTATTGTCTACATCTACACTGCACAAAATCCTACTCTTAATGAGTATCTAATTTTAAAAATAGAAAACTTCACAAAGAAAATGTACTTGTCAAGACTAAATATGTATTAAGTATTTTTTTTTTCATGATTGTAACCTTGTTTTTGAACATTTCTATTAGCTTTTTATTGGATTTTTACACCTAAAACACCACACTACGTTGTTTTAGTGGAACCAGAGTTGTTTCAACAGCTTTACAATGTCACAAACTTTTAAAGGGACAGTTCGCCGAAAATGAATCCTCTTCTGCCCGTCAAGTTGTTTAAAGTTGTTTATCTGTAATCTGTATTTGAGTCAAAATCTTTAAAAAAAATGTTTTACTATTATTTACAACAGGATCTGCATTTTCATGGGTTTAAGATGTTTGTTATAAGAGACAATAAACAAACTTTGTGCATCAAAACCACTCCTTTTCTGGAAAAGAAATGAACTTGTTTTTTTTTTTTGCGACAGCTGAGTGAAACATTTTTAACAAACTAATTGTAACTGTTGTGTTTCTGTTCAGCCTTGTTAGCCACGTCTTTTGTTTTCCCGCCACTCACCGTTGCCATGTCTACCATCTTTAGTTCATCTTCATCACCTGTGCCTTGTTAATCATTGTCATCTGTGTCACCTGGTTTGTTTTCATCAGTGTCTATATTTAGTTCCCTCTGTTCAGTCACTTTTGGTCTGTTCTCGTCTATGTAACGTTGTTTATTGATGTGTGTTACCCTCCTGCACCGTTTGAGTTATAATTGTAAGTAAACACTTTGTATCGGAGCCTTCTGCCTTCCATTGCCTGCACATACCCTAACAATAATCATGTCAGTGTCTGAATTTTTTTTTTTTAAATTAAGCCACGAAATAAACTTCAAAAACACTTTACAGGTGATTGTTATTTGTTATAAAATATAGTTTGATCACTATCTTCTCAGTTGGTTAAAATATTAAGGCAATTATCAAAGTCTGACCTTAGCAGATTTTGACTCATATTTCTTCTATGAAAAACAGAGTTGAAAGGTGTAATTTGCCCACTAATCATATTTGCCCATTTTGCCCCCTGTCATTGCCCACTAAATGTTGTTTTGGACCCCATTGACATTTAAATTGAGGAAATATCAAAATTAGCTCAATTTGAATTCATACTCCATTTGATTTTTATACGGATTAACCAAGAAAATTTAGATTTAGATTTGCGGAGTGAATTTTCGGCAGCACTTGATCCAGCAATACTAACACTTATAACTCTTCTATTCTATATATATATATAAGTACATGTTCTGCGTTAGATTAAACTGAGAAGGGTCATAGCACTTGTATATTGTTGTCGTACAGTTTAACTGCTTCTTTAGTTCTCATTTGTAAGTCGCTTTGGATAAAAGCGTCTGCTAAATGAATAAATGTATTGTTGAGTTTTAAGTGTCACCAACTAAGCAAGCAAAAGGCGACAGTGGCAAGGGAAACCAAACTCCATCAGGTAACAGAATGGAGAAGAGAAAACAGGCAATGAATGGTGTGAAAAGAGATGCTATTCCTCCCTCTAAAACTTTATCCGTTGCTGTTAGACATGTTGTAATGTTTCTCATGTTGTAATATGCATTTGTCTCCTCATGGAAAATGGCCATGCTGAGAATGCATCTTGTCCTAACAAGACCATCCATGATGCCAGTTACAACAGTAATGGGTCCAAAATTGGTCTTGTTTTGAACAGGATGAAAATGAGAGTGCATTTGAGGGTAGTTCAGAGGGCATTTGATTAATGTGTGAAGTCAGTGTGAATGGCAGGCAAGGCCTACGGGGAATTGGGATCCCATGGGGAGCGAGAAGGAAACGGAACGAATCAGGGAGTGAGGCTTGGCTAGGCAGCAAGAGAAGCGACTGTTGACAGTCCCTCTCCTCATTAGAGGGGCAGTGGCAGGGCTTGGCGGTGCATTCTGCTGGAATATGTCTCTTCTGCAGCCCTTGAAGCTCTCTGAAGCCTGCTGGTGCACTGCGACCATGGCAGGCTCAAAATGAAGCCACTGGTGCCCTATACCACTGCACTGTTTTGACATTAATTATCAACACTGACAAAAGTTTGCGCAAAACTTTATTTTCATTTTTATACTGCATGACACTGTCCTTCTCTACGACACCCCTAGAGTTTTAGTGTATTGACTGCAGCGAGGACATAAAGATAAAAGTAAAAGCGAGTGTAGGGAGTTGACGACAGAAACTGTGGGATTAAGGGAGATGCATCAAAAGTCACAAAAAAACTAACCAAAACGAGTGGGAAAAAAATAAAAAATGTCCAAGTAAGAGGTTGTGAATGTCCAGGGGGGTCTAACAGAATAGGATGCAGCTATTTTGTGATACTACAAGGCAAGGGTTTTTCTGATTCACTCTCCACTCTGAGCTCAGCGGCGGGCTTGTGCAGGGAATCGTAGGATTGATAGAGGAGTAGAGCAAATGCAAAAGTTGAGAAAAGCTGAACCTAATGCAAATGAGAGGCGAAAAATGCCAGAAGGCAGCCAATCGCTATGAGGTAAATGCAAGCCAAGGTCACCATAAGCAACCTTGTCAGTCATAAGCATTTCAGAATGTGTTGCTTTGAGCATGCCAAAGCATGGTGGTGGTTGAGGAGAGATCCCTGATATGACTGTAAAATGCTTTGCCTGTAATTAGTACATAGTTAAGCGCTATATAAATGCCTTTTTTTTCATTTCAAAGAAACATTGTATTTTTGCACTATAACTGCATAAATGATGACTTTCATGGCCATGTATTGAAATGAATCATGGACCACGCTAAGCACAAGTACTTCCTGTACTATTTTCATTTACCATTTTTGGGGCAGTGTTAAAGGGATTGTTAAGCCAAAAACATAATATCCTATCATCATTTAGTCACCCTAATGTCATTCCAAATCTGTATACTGTATCTGACTTGAACATAAGATATTTTGAGAAATGTCTTTTCTGTTTATATAATAAATGTCAATGGGTTCCAATGGTTTCTTTTTGTTATTGTTAATTTTTTTTTCACAGATGAAAGAAAGTCATAGAGGCTTGGAATGCCACGAGGGTGAGTTTCATTGGATAAACTATCCATGGATCTTGATCTTGAGGACATTTTGTATATGAGCGTAAGGAACCTGGTTCGTTTGTGACGCTGATGGAATAAAGACCAGACCGATGCTGCCTGAATGGAAAACGGAGAGAGAAAGGATAGGATATATAGATGTGTAGAAGTATAGGGGGAGGGTATGTGAGAGAGAAGTAGCAAAAATAGATAAATAGTATGCAGGATATAAGGGTTCAAAACCAGCCTGCGGATACAAATAAATAAATAAACAAGCAAAATTGCTACTTCATTTCAATGAATACATATCAGAATCAGGGGGCGTTTGGTTGAATTTTATATTATTTCACTGGAACGGAGAGCAGACGTTTTTGACCTCTCAAGACAATGACTATGCTCAGAACAGCATATCACCGTACTCTTATATTTGCTGCTGTATCCAATATGTATACTGTGCGGAGTATGAAAAATACGTTCAACAAGAACATGCTGAAATGTTACACTCCATCAGTAAGGTTCAATTTCTATAAAATAAATATAAATTAATATAAAACTACAAATATCCCACTAACTGTCACTAATTTAGCAGACTGTTTGAATGAAAACTTAAAGCACAGAATAAACTGCAATTTGTCTCAATTCTGGCGTTAATAACTTACGTAACATAATAACGTAAAAAAATTTACGCCAAAAGAGTAACACTTGAACTTGACGGACAACATAATGACGAACACGGTTGCCCAGCTCTGTTTGTTTGAACCCCTGAGAGACGTCAAAGCTTACACTACTCCTACATCTACGTCATAAATTGTCAAGTGTTACTCTTTTGGCATAAGTCGACTTGCGTAGGCCGTCTGCCGGAAGCTAGTTATTTTTGTCGATAAAGTTTAAAATATGAATATTTTTCTTACACGAATGCATCGCTTCACTTCAGAAGGCATTTATTAACTCCCCATGGCGCACTTTTATGAGGGATGGATGCGCTTTGATGAACTTCCAAAAACAAAAACCCATACACTCCTATTATAAATCTTGAAAGAGCCAGGACATTTTTTTTTAATATAACTCCGATTGTATTAGTCTGAAAGAAGAATGTAATATACACCTGGGATGGCTTCAGGGAGAGTACATGGGAACTTTGGTTAACAATGTGGCAGGGTTCTCTCAAAGTTATGAACACACATTATTCTAGTAATGTTAATAGACCATTCATTCAAAGTTATAATCAACTCAAAATGTTAGCACAAAAACATTATTTGTATGTTGTTCATGGACCGTTTATTTTTTTTAAATGTTACTACTTGTTTCAGAACGTTCAGAGAACATTCAAATGTAATGTTCCCATAATGTTTGTTAAATGATCAAATTGAATGTTTCCTTAACATACGTACAGTACCTTTATAACCAGGAAAAAAGTTTTTAAAGCATTTAAAAAACTGGACATTTTGAACATTCAGAGAACTAGTACAACTATTGTTTTTCATAGCTTAATTGGAATTTTAGCTAAATGTTATAATAACTTATTTTTGTTAGCTGTTGAAAATGTATCACTATACTGCATCCTGCTTATGCTTTATAGCATTTGATATCAAGCAATACAAATGGAAATTTGAGGGACATACAGAACATCAGAGACTGCAATGAATAACACATAATTCCACTTAACGTTTTTTCAGCCCTTTTCATTTGCTGAAAAAAGGGTGCTATGACCCTTCATTTCATTAGATACCAAGAGAACAATATAGAAGTGTTTACGTTGTTTCCTCACATAAGGCCCTTAATATAGAACAAAAACAACAAGAAAAAAAAAGTTAGATAACTGTAGTCTCATATTAAGAGAATTTAGACTACGTGATTGTACTTCTTTGCAACAATACTCTATATGCACCACAACAAGGTCCTCTAATGTTCTATATTGCGTTTTGGCAGATGTCAAGGGCCTCAGAATCAAATCTGGCTATGGTTTGTTGTGATCATCCAGTAATTTTATCATTCGAACGTCTCTTGAAGCAGACTACCCTTTTAATTGGCTTTTCCAGTACAGTCATACTGCACCTGCGTCCTGTTACACAGGGAGCACTGCTGGTTTGAAGGGTGCTTCACTGGCTGGTTGAGAGCTTTAAATAGTCTGATGTTCCTTCTTAGAGCTGAGTGAAGAGACCGGTGCCGGCTCACAGATCTAGGGTGCTATGCTGCAGTATCAGCCATTATTGAAAAGGAAAACAGCCACATAAGAGTCACTCACACGGTTCTATACAAGCTGCGCTCATAGCAGATGTTCCTCAAGTAGTCATCAATCATAATGCAAACGTATTACATTTGAATATTAGTGTTTAAAGACTTTTTCATTGAAAGGTTCAAAGCTTCCTGTATATGATTAATGGTGAACTAAGACTTTTTCTTTCTTCATTTGCAAATGTGATTGATTCATTTTGGCGGTCTGTAACATGATGCGTTCTCCTGTTGGATGTAGCCATCAGAAGATGGGTACACTGTGGTCATAAATGGATGGACATGGTCAGCAACAATACTCCGGTAGGCTATTTCGTTTAAATGATGCAAAATTGGTACTAAGGGGCCCAAAGTGTACCAAGAAAATATCCCCCACACCATTACACCACCACCAGCATCATGAAGTGTTGATACATGGCAGGATGGATCATGCCTTAATGTTGTTTACGCCAAATTCTGACCCTATCATCTGAATGTCGCAGCAAAAATCGAGACTCCTCATACGAGGCAATGTTTTCCAATCTTCTGTTGTCTAATTTTAATAAGCCTGTGCAAACTGTAGCGTCGGTTTCCTGTTCTTATCTGACAGGAGTGGCACCCGACATGATCTTCTGCTGCTGTAGGCCTTCTGCTTCAAGATTCTTCGACATGTCGTGCATTCAGAGATGCTCTTCTGCAGACCTCGGTTGTAACAAGTGCTTAGAGTTACTGTTGCATTTATATCAGCTTGAACCATTCACTTCTGACCTATGGTATCAACAAGGAATTTTTTACCCACAGAAATGCCGCTCACTGAATATTATTTTTTCTTTTTCAGACCATTCTCTGTAAACCCTAGGTTATGCATTTAAATCCCAGTAGATCAGCGGTTTCTGAAATACTCAGAAAAGCCCAAAAGGCACCAACAACCATGCCACGTTCAAAGTCACTTAAATCACCTTTCTTCCCCATTATGATGCTCAGTTTGAACTTCAGCAGATCGTCTTGATCATGTCTACATGCCTAAATGCAATGAGTCGCTGATGTTTGATGCCAGTAAGTGTTGTTTGTGCCATATAGGGGATAGTTAATAAGTAAAAAATACGGGTTTGGAATGGCATGAGGGGTGAATAAATTACATACTTTTTAGTTAGCCAAACTATTCCTTAAACTGCACTTTAATCGCAAAAAATATCCAAATAAGTCCTTATCTATTCTATTCCCATTTTAACACAAAACAGATAACTCAGATAAATATAGCAGGTTCAGGCTTGCTTTGGATTTGCATCTCAGATGAACCCACTGATGTCCATTTCCAGAGTTCAGTCTCAAGCTACTGCAGCTGAAGTCTAAAAACACAAAGAGAATATGGAAGTAGAAGCAAGGTCTTACATATGAACAATTGCTTACTGATGCTGTGGATTGTTTGAAGATTTGGCTAGACTCAGGCAAGGTACACTGAGGTAAACTGTTAAACATGTAATTTTCTGACTTTCCTGAACCTGGTGTAATAAAGAAATTTCTCATGTCACGTAATTAAAGCAAGTCATAAGAAAGACAAGTGACATGCATGACATGCTCCGCAGATCATCAGTGGGGCTTTGAACTATTCAAGAAAACATCAGGAAAACAGGGATTTAAACTTTGCAAGAGCTGCAAACCTGCAAACATGAACGTTATCACTGACACCGTAGCCATGGCAACTATGAACAAAACAATGCTGAGTGTTGAAACCCACAGGAAAGCAGTGAGATCTCTATAATCTCTCAATTTGTTCTCCTAACAACAAAAGTAACATTTTAAGATTTCAGATACCAACCGCGTTTCTCAGAAATTGCTTACTGCACCGTTAATAACATTCCTGTGCTACAAAGAAATACCTTCTAAGCGTTATTCTTCACTGAAGACGAGGAGAAAAAAGCATTTTCCTACACCAATGGGTTTGTGACGCCACATGCAGAAAATCAAATCTGTGAAATTGCAGTGTGTGTATCCATCTAATCTGAAATGCAGGAGGCAGTCACATCCCTTAATATTCTTTTATTAAGGGTTTCTTGTCACCTCATGTTATTTTATGACAATGTTTGGAGACTGGTGTAAGTTGCAGCCTCACTCAATCAAATCTGGCTTCTATCCACCCACGATGCTGTGGAAATGATTTAGCAGCTGTTTCACCACTTCAGTAGAGAATAATAACAGTTTGCCATCAAGCACCAAAGAATTATTTTACTTAAACAAGCCTAGACCTGTGTGAGAAGAATTTTTTTCTAAAAATGAAATGTGTGTTACCTGGATAGATGGATTGCTTATATATAATGCTTTTGTATAATGATTGGTATGCCATTACTTTTTTTTAGATATGTGGACATTTCCGGAGCAGTATGAATGAACTTGAGTGGAAATAATTGCCCCCAGGACAATTTTTTTTCAACTGCATCCAAACCTGTCAAGATATTTACCAGTACAACAACAACATTTGTCATTCAAGATGTCTACAAAAAGGGGAAACTTTATATAATGCTATTTGAATAGAAGTTGCTTGTAATGGACTTAGGCAAAAATAGACAAAGTAACTGGCAATATTGTGCATTAAATGCCCGTTGCTTTTGTTTAAAATCAATATCACACTCGCAATCGTGCTATTCTGACTATCAATATAAATATTAAATAATATTATACATAACATACTGTTTATTAAAACCAAGTCACATGAATATCAAGTGATTTCTTTTTAAATTTCATCTATTATTATTAATAGTACCTCACCTACTGATCAGATCATTAGTCAACAAATCCTTGATGTGATAATAACAGGCATGGAGATGAAGATTTAATACTGCTGAGTGGTCACCTAAAAAAGGTCACACACAGTTCAGCATTCTAAAAAAATAACATGAATTTATATAAGAAATTATGCTGTATGTGATGGTTACTTTCATCTGAAGCTGCCTCCCTTGGTCCTTTTGAATAAACCATTGCATACCACATGCATTATACTCACACATATATGCACTCAGCCAGCTGGCTATTTCCCATGATGAATTGTTGGGTTATTTTCAGCCCTTTCTCTTGGCAGAAACACCTGGCACTGATTAAGGATCAGGTCACATTGGCACCCTAGATCAACTCATGAAGCAGGAGTCTGGGTGAGACTGGGTGCTCTGGCACTGGGCAGGCCGCTGAGGGTCCTTGTCTAGGACACCAGATGGAGAGATCTGCATATTTCTAGCACAAGTGCCTGTTTGGAAACTAGAAATGGACACATAGCATGGCTCAACTCAGTGATGTGAAAGTGTTTTTTTTTTTTTTTTTTTTTTTATTATATCATTTTAATATGATATACATACACACTTAAAGGGTTAGTTCACCCAAAAATGAAAATTCTGTCAGTAATTACTCACCCTCATGTTGTTTCAACCCCGTAAGACTTTCGTTCATCTTCGGAACAAAAATTAAGATATTTTTGATTAAATCTGAGAGTTGGATCACTCGTCCTTGGGCTTCTTAAGGGATCGAAACTGGCCGGCCCAAAAGTTATGAAAGACATCGTTAAAATAGTCCGAGTGACTACAGTGGCTCAATCTTAAGTTTATCAAGCGACGAGAATTGGCGAGGCCAGTTATAGCCATTCGACATTACAGTATAATTGAAAGCTATAAAATGTAAACATTTATTAGGCTTTTTAAAAATATAACAACTTTTAATTTAAGTGAACTTAAACAATCTTCACATGAACCCTTTATAATAATGTCATATTTAACTGCCCTTCAATATATATCAGGGCTATTTTTTTTCTATTGGCCCAGTCAGAACAGTTCATATTTTTTTACTTGCCCTGTCAAAATGCACACAAAGTTATTGTTTTCGTTATTTTTCACCCATGTAACTTTGTAAACAGTGCTTTAAGATTGTCAGGTAGGTCTAACAGGTAGGACACGGAAATTTTAGTTATCAAACACTTCACTGTCTTCACTGCATAAATGAATAGAATTTAGATTAATCCTTATTAAAGTTACAAATGTTATTCAGTCAAGAGAAAGATTTTCTCTTTTTCTTTTGTTCTTTGATTATCTTTAAATGACAGACAGCAGCAGATTTATTAGTCTGCTGTCACTTTAAGACCTGCCACATATTATCTTATCATATAAGACCTGCCTATTTTAATTATCTGAATGCATGGTCTAAAGCGAGGGCCGCAATTGCACTTAGGGCGTGTCCACTTTTGCTAGTTTAACGACGGGAAAAATGGTCCAGCACCCAGCGGATGGTCTAAAAGAGTTGTCTCTATTCTCTTAATGAGTAATGGGCCCGTAATGTGTATAATGAGTGTTTTGGGCGTAACGTGAAATAGACCAACCAGAGTCTCATCTCCCAATCTCTTACATTGTAATCCTTTTATTTTTAATATTTGGCATGTGTGTGTGCTGCTGCGCATCCCTGTGTGTGTAATAAGCAGAAAGTACACGGGTTGTGGACCCACCTATAGGGTCTCTTTTGAGCCAGTAAGCAACTATCAAAACACCTAAGAAGCTACATGGCATAACCCTGGCATCATGGCAGCGAGTATGGGCATACAACACTCACATTTCTTTAAAAACATGTAGTAAAATGTAGTTATAGGCAAATTACTAGACCATTCACAACCCTAAAATACACCTTTTCAGCATTTTTCTGAGCAACAGGGTTTTCAGACATTTATACCCTAAGAATAGCAAAATCACACACAATCGTCTGGCAGTTTTAAATTCTGCTACCAGCATATATAGTGTATAATTGAACACCCACCAAAGTGTGTGCTTGTATGTGTGTGTGGCCACACATGTGAGTGTGAAGTGTTCCTGACAGTGCGCCCACTTTTAATGAGAAACACCTGGCCCTCATTCATAATGGAGGGCGGATTTCAAATTAATTTGGTGGCACTTCTGTCTGTCCTGGGTGATGTTCAACAGCTGTACAACTCCACTCTCAACTGCATAATGAATCATGCTTCCCTCTCGTTTGAACCCAGAGACGGGCTTTTCATTGTTCATCTTCTCTGGGTATTGAGGGCCGCCACCTCTATAATGCTGAACATTACTGTCAGAAAAGTTGACAAAAAAACAATTTTTTTTTTTGCCATTTTGCATTATTTTAAGGACAAATTAGCCAACATTTATGCCATCTGGTCTCAATATTTGTTTTTCATTGATGATTTTCAGTAATATAATAGTTATTTTACATCACCTTTTTTATCAATTAAATTATAATAAAAGGCAGGACACCAAATGTCTTTATGATGCAGCATTATTTCAAATATATATATATGAATCATTTTATTCTACTATTGTAAGAATAAGATCCCATGTTTTGAATTACAGTAAAGATAATTGAGGGGAAAATGTCCTAAAAATAATGTCACAATGCAAAAAAAAAAATATTTATTTAAATATTTATATTTATAAATAAAAATATTTCCATTTTTTAGGAGGTTAAATTGCGACCTGCACACACACACACTGCTTGGAATCGGTCTTAACATCTAGAGCATGACATCTTATTCAGCAAGCTTCTGTTTTTTTTTTTTTTTTAGCAAATGATAAATAAAAAATCAACAATTCTAAATGTTTAAATCCAATATACTGCAACACTTCCTTGCACTTTTCTGTGTCCTAATATAAATTCTTCACAGTCGATGTTCCCTGATTATAAGAAACTACATGGGATGATTAATGAAATGTGAACGCTGCTGATGTTACATGGCCTTTTATCGAACCCATGGTACCTATGACTTCTAATGACTTGTTCTCTGAAATACAGTATCATCAAGAACTCAAACCTTGACTTTAATTTAAGACTGCACACATTCACAACTTCCAAACCAAACCAGACTCTCGTCAAACTGAGAGTGAGACTTAAGTTGAAAAAATAAATACGTGACTAATAGCATATCACGGGGCACCATCATGGTTTAACCAAATGTGTAGAAGATTCATAAGAACCAGGATTGTATCAAAAGCCTGTCTTTCTTTTTAGTATCAGTACACCCACCTATCCACACTCACAGTCACATACACACATACATACTGTAGCTGCTTGTCAAGTGCTGGATTTTTCATATAGAAGTATTTCTGAGGATATGGATTGCAATTCTACTTCAACTTCCCAAATCATACCCTCTCTGATCTTCCTAAGCAGCTTGCTTTTGATGTCACAATGGTTATAGGTTTAAGGAGCAGGGTAGGGTGTCACATCTCCTTTGAGGATTTTGATGTGCTCTGCTTATCTGCTCGGCATATTTGCATCCAATCTTTTACTGGTAATGGAAGATGTGTCATGTCCTGATCATGTGATCCAACAAGTGTGTATTTCTTTGAATTAGGAGGGGGCAAGGTTTTGCTGGTTAGCATTGGCTGAGTTAGCTGCGGGAGGATGTTGTAACTATTGTATAACATCTGACTGCATAAAGCATTTTCCCATTACCCATTGCCTGGATTTATTATGTTTGAATACTTCCACTTGTGTCTTATTATCTTGTTAATGCCTGCCTATTTAAGCCCTGTGTTTTCACTCATTATTTGTGATGTCTTGTATAAGTATAAATATAATAATAATTATTATAATAATATTAGTCTAGAATATAAAATATTGGGGCAGTCGTGGCCTAATGGTTAGAGAGTCAGACTGGTAACCTGACAGTTGCGGGTTCGATTCTCAATACCGGCAGGAAATGACTGAGTTGCCGATGAGCAAGGCACTTAATAAATTCTAAAACTAAATTTGGTTTAACTTGATAAAAACCCTGTTTCATGTTATCGACAAAAACAATTTTCTCAAAGGAGTAGAAATTACTCCTAGCAAATCCTAAAACACATAGCCTCAGAACAACTACATATGTGCTAGAAACCACTGAGAACATATAGAAATCACGTTGAAAAGCAGGAACGTTTTCTTTACAAGTAAATTGTTACAAGATTGTTATCTTTGTTTGATTATTTTCACTGGAAAAAAAATCTTGTACAAGTACACATCAACAGAGTGTCACTGTCTCTGAAACATATTATTGGCAGATAAATATTGGTCAACAAGCAACAAATGTTTTCACTTTTTAACACAAGGGTCTATGTCAACCTAGTCATTATGGAGACATTGGCCCTGTTTACACATGTTATTAAGATGCATTGGCTTTCGTAGACTACACCAAATGCTGTGAGTGTGTGTTAGAAATCAGGAATGATGAGAAAACATTGTGCTTGGTATGTTTTTCATCTTCAAACCAAGTTTGGGTCTTCAGCTGACTAAGTTTGAATCACATCTGGATAGCGCACTTATCATAATGTTTATGCATTAAGTCAGCAGGCGGAGTCGGAGAGTAGGTGGTATTTTGAGGCTGTTTGAATGCATTCGACCACATGAGCGTTTACACTTCAAAAGCAATCCGGTCGAATGTGATTTGACTACCTCTGGAAATGGTTGAAAGTAGACAATCTCAAAACGTTTTTGACCCCGTTTACACCTGCATTTGGCATTGTCTACTTGTGATCCGATCGACTAAAACGCATTTTTAAACCGTAAAATTACTTTTCATACCTTCATGTAACGTTCCTTCTGGCTTCATGTTTGAGAACTATCTCATACGATCTGCATATTTTTTATAGAACTTTATTGCAGGTGCATTGTGTCCCTCATGACTACTGTAGTTTAGATGTCTGAGTCACAGAGATTTGTAGACCAAAGCCTTGATGCCAGAAGTCTTATTCTGAATATCTTTATTCTAGGATGTAAACAGGATATTATAAACATGAGCCAGAATTTTTAAACCAATGCAATCACAGATGGGCAGAGAACATACAGACTGAGTTAACAGATCTTTCTATGAAGCCAGATCCATCTGCACACTGCATTTCAGAATAGGCAAAACTTTTATCTGCCAACTTACAGTATATGCCTATGACTTTTCACCGAAAATGACATGAGGGTGAATAATTGATGACAGAATGCAATGATTTTTCACCGAAAAATTATAGCATTCTGTCATCAATTATTCATCCTCATGTCATTGCAAAACCGAATGAATTTCTTTCATCTGTGGAACACAAAAGGAGACATTTTGAAGAATTGTACTGGTCGCTCTTACATGCATTTAAATAATAGGGATAAAGGCTTTCAAACTTGAAGCCTTAGAAAATGTTAAAAAAATTTAGGAGAAATACAGTTCTAAAAAAACATATTTAAGCTAAGATGTAAAATGATTGATACTATGTACTAATGACAGTGTATTTGCTCACGGGTGATATTTTGTATATTGTAGACCTTCCTATAAAGAGTGCAAATGACTTTACCTTTCCTAAACATCCTACCTGGATTTCATTTATAAATAAATTTGCTTGTGAAAGATACAAAAGCTCAGGTGTCTTATTAAAGAGAGAGGAAGCTAATTGGTTTTTCATGGTGTTTTAATTTTGTGTTCGGCCACTTGCGGAAAGGATTTTATTTTCCCATAAATGTTAGTTGTAATTGTTATTGCACTGGACTAAAACTTACTGACTTTGCATTCACAATGTATAACTTGCCAGAAATCAGAATTTCTTTCTCCCACCTACTTACACTTGTGGTGTTCCCAGTCAAAAATGACTGGCCTACAAAAAAAAAAACTCTCGTTATGCTGTTTTTGATATCTTTTTATCACCTTGTTTTCTTTCAATTGGCACAGGTTTTGTATTTCTTTTTGGATCGTAGGACTCATCGATCTGATCTTACGCCTTACTTTTTTTAGGTGAATAAGCTTGAGTCAACTTTAGCATAGAGTTAAGGATTTTCAACACAGCACAAGGGTTAACACCAACTTCATGATAATAGCATGAATGCTAATTCAGTTCAAAAGAACACAAACATGGGTAGCTGTCGATAAAGGGGTATTTAAGCCATACTGATGGAGTATACAAGACAAGTATAATGAATATAATGCTGTAGCAGACATTGCAATGCTTTGTAACTTAATCTCTATGATTAAATGGCCACATTGAAGGTCAACACAGCATTAACTGGAAGTTATTGCACACAATCATTTCCAGGCCTTTAAATACATTTGATGTGCCTTTCTCACCCCACCACCCCCCACATTGCTGATAAAATAACAATTCCGAACCATTTCTTCATGTTCACAATGGTTATTTATCCAGTGTGTCTTAGAAATGACCTCCCCACTTCAGCCGCTAGTACCTCAGAAACAAAATTTCCACTGGTTGGCCTGAGATACCAATCAGAGCTTTGTTCCTGTTGTTATGTCAGCTAGCAGAGTGCAGTAATCCCCAACACTAGGCCTACTCAAAAAGGCTGTAATGACAGCAAAAGCGTCATACCGTAAGTTCCTCAAAATCCTGTTTGTGTGATGAAATTACTTTGTGAAAGTACTTACAAGAAGCTTGCACCAAGCAAAGCATCAGTGAAGCACTAAACACAACCCCTTTGTCTCTATAAAGGATTACACAAGCCAGTGATCTCAGCCCAGAATGTTCCTGAGATGCCCGAAGAGGATCTGGGTAACTGCTGCTTTCCTGAGTCTCTATATGGGAGCATACATGTTCATGTTACACCCACTACAGATGTTTGAAGCCTGCTGTTTTACTGTCTGAAAATGTGCTAAAAGGCCTATAGCCAAGTTCAGTGTTGCCTAGTGGTAAAATACTACAAAATATATCCATTTTAATTAAATAGTTTGATTTGACATTTCTCATTTAAAAAACCTACTGTCTAAGATTTCTGAAATTTTGTGGGATGCAAACAGGAAAGGTGTCGAGCATAGCCACTTTTATACATTGTATTTTGGAATATTGATATTAAGCAAGAAATGAAAAAAATATAGATGTTTATGGAACATGTCTCTTAGTCCTTAAAGGGATAGTTCACCCAAAAATGAAAATTCTGAATTTGAATTGAGGTAGCAAAAAGGATTTAAAGAATGTAAAGAAATTCAAAATAATAACAATATGCATGCAAAGTGCATGGCCTAAAAAGGTTTCAGAACCATTAGCCTAGTTAGAAAATAAACAGCATGTGTATTTTACCTAAGTCGTCGCTGAGTGATCTGACTTGCCTAAAAGTACTTTGGTTTGTTTCATGGAAACACATGCAATATTTAAATGCTAATGTACTTTTGAAAAAGTGTAACAACTGCCGTGGCAAATATTTCAGTTACGGTCAGAACTTCGTTGCAGACTAAAATTCATTGCAAAGGTAATTGACTGCCAATCTGTGAACAATCTAAGTAAATTAAGCCTGATTTTTGCAACGAGAAATCTTTACGATCACTGAAATTGTGTGCATGAGTTTTGAGTTTCCTGAAAAACTGACTAAAATGCTCACACCTTTGTTGGATTACTCCATCAAGCAACACATTCTCCATCAGAGATAATCTAAAATGAAATAAGATTGAGAAATTATGTGATTAACTGCAACATGAAAGTCCCCATTTTCATAATTTACAATGGTGGTGAGAGGGTTTATTCGGATTCCCACACGCAAAGCAGATAAATACAGATGAAGGACAAGAACGCTCGTCAGAGAGCGTGTGATTTTTTAGCTTTTAGACAGCTTGTAAGAGCATGCATTGAATAATTTGCACACTATCTTGATCAGTCAGAGAAATGAAGAAATGACTGCAGCTAATTACAATCCTCCTATTCCTTTCATTTGCACAATGGCTTTACTTAAGGTAAATGCATTGCAGAATAGCACAAACATGAATGCAGAATACTAAACAACAACTTCACTGTGCAAGTCAATACAATATAGCAATTCTTCAGTAGCTTTAATGTATGCAGGGCTTGTCATAATGCAGTCCAAGGCATTAACCAACCTTTTAGTCATAGTCACGAGCACATTTTATGGATTCTGTGGGGAAGTGTTCACAGAACAACACATATGCATTTATTTCTAAGCTTTTAACCAAGTGTTGAACTTCATGATCAATTTTAAATGAGAGCTTTTGAAAAAGTTTGAAGCAGTGAAGTGCTGGCAGAGAAAGCCTTTCTCATTTGCCTCTGGTATGTATTGCATATATTCTGTTTTTAAAGGTGAGTAGGTGTATGGCTGAGGATGTTAACATGTTTAGGAGAAACTTTCTGTCCCTTGGGTCTTATTCAACCCAGAAAGAAGTTCAATTCTGCAAAGGCTATTCTGCATACATCTAAAACAAGACAACTGCTTTGAAGAGTCTGAACCAAATTTCATTTGAGAGCGAGGTGTGGAAAAACCTGCTTAAATTGACTTTGGTGAAGCACTTCCTCAACAAACAACGAAATACAATTAAGAACTCTAGACTTCACACAACTCCCAGGCTACAGAGAGCCTTGCAGGCATAAACACACAACACTGCTTCATTTCATGTTTCATGGATTTTAGGTTTAAATCAATGTGCTACAGTAGATAAACAAATACATAGTGACACACCATACCACAGAACGGAAAATAGTATAATATTAGTCACTATAGTCACCACTGCTATGCATTTGCATTTAAATGGAAACAACAATAAAAAATACACCAGATAGGTTTCCACTGTCTGACTTATGCTACCTAATTCACATGCCACCCTTGGATATATAAATAAATAATTGCACTATAATAATCTCTTGAATTCACAACTCTAAGAATATATTTAATAAAATAAATAAATACACATTTTTATTATTATTACATTTTTATATTTTATTATTATTGTCAATTTAACAGATTAATTTGGTGCAATAAATAAAAACAAATTTAATCTTTTATTTGTCATCTTTGTATGGGTTTGCATATGCATTTCACTTTAAAGAAGTTAGAATGCTCACCAAAGCTGCCTTTATTTGATCAACAATACTGTAAAACTGTAATATTGTGAAATATTATTACAATTTAAAAATAGCTGCTTTCCATTTGGATATATTGCAAAATGTATTTTTTTCCTGTGATGACAAATGATTTTTCAGTAGCCATTACTCCAGTGTCACATGATCCTTTAGAGATCATTCTATTATGTTGATTTGGTCCTCAAGAAATATTTCTTATTATAATCAATGTTGAAAACAGTTGTGCTGCTTATTTTTGTGGAAGCCATGACACATTTCTTTTCAGGTCTTGTCTGTCACTTTTGATCAATTTAATGCTTCTTTGCTGAATAAAAGTATGAATTTATTTGTTTATTTTAAATCCCACTTACCACAAACCTTTGAAGAGTAATTTAAATTGCAAAGTACATTATTGTAAATTAATGTGATTAAAACTAAAAGGAAAGGCCCATTTGATAGTGATAACAGTATCATCATAGTGTAACTGGATAGAAATGCTCCTTATGTTTAAATATACACTCAAAATACTGCTCTACTTACTACATATAATAAATATATTGATATGTAAATGAATTCAAGTTAAGACTCATGGGTGCAGATGTGTTGCTGATGTTACTGATTATACCTTACATCTTATGTTCATTTGGGAATGAGGGCTGACAGACTGTTTAAGCATGAACGTCACAAGATTTATTTAAAGACTTGGAAAAGGGGAAAAAAATACTACAAACTCTGGGTTACTACTAAGTGACCTGGCAGCAACGTTATACTACTTCCGGATAATTCCCAACAAGATTCCATTGAAAACTAACCAAACACTCAGGACTTTCAAAGACTTGCTTATAGAAAAGATCAAAAACTTCTCTGGTATTAGTGCGGATGGCCACAGTTGCTGGTAGGACTAGCCATTAATGTTGCCAGGCGGCAGCAAAATGCATGCTAGGCAGAAAAGCACAAGTGACAGAGATAAAACAAACAAACAAACAGACAAAATTATTTGCGATTGTTGTGAACTTTTTCTTCTAAAGTGTAGGAACTCAGAAGCAAAGACCAGGAGACTTGATTATCTCTTAAGAAGGTTTCTTTATTGAGAACACGAGCTGTTCGTTGCTGTAGTCTTATTAGCTTGTGTCTTAACCAAGTCTGACTAAACTAAAATACAGACTGTTTATATACATTACAAGGGGAAGGGGTTACATAGAGGTGAAGACAATATAAACAAAGCATGTAAATGAAGTACAGGAGTCAACTCTTCCTGTTCAGCATAACAGTGTGAGATGGTAATCCACTCAGCCTGATTGTATACCTTCACATTATCATAGAGACAAAAGCTAAGGTCAGACACCTGAATTGCTTGACTTAATCTTCCTAAATATTCAAAATGGTAAAACACTGTGTGCACCTTCTCGGTTAAAATACTGTTAAAAACTAAACTAAAACATTTAATAAATGTGTAATCCTACACGATAATTTTTACAGTCAAGACTATAATGAAGTCCCCCCGCGCCGTGTTGCTGCACTGCTGTGGGGACGGACTGTGCCTCAGTCCTGTAGAATCTTATCCATTCAAAAGATGCATCATCTTTTGTAGGCAAAACACAATTCCTCTCTGTGGCGAGACTTTCTACTGTCTGTTCTTCGATCCCCATGTGCACTTGCAACCCTGGACCTCCAATTTTTTGCATTGCCTCCAGTCTTCATGCTAGCAGTTATCTCTGCACAGTTGTAGCTACATTCTGTACCCTTTGTAAATTCAAAAGCCATCACCGAACCCTGGCTAAGCTTTGCAATTCACAGCTGTGATGTGGATAAAGCCCTCCTCCGAGCTTCTCTCAGCAGCCTGTGGGCTGCATAATGAGCAAAATACAGTGACTGATTGCTGTTAGGATGCCAGCAGCTATTTGGCTAACCACAAGGCTTTTTCTAGTGTGAAAACGATGTGTAGACATTACCATCATCTACACAGTGAATTTGTGGAATTTAGAGCAAATTGCTTTCTTATCTACACTCAATTTTGTCATTTCAGGTTCTTACCATAGCATAAATCTTTCTGGAGCAAAATAAAATATGCATCCATGTGCTCAGTAACTTGATGATGGTAACAAATGCCACCTTTCAGCCAGTAAATCTGGTATAAAAACAAGCAGCATGTGCCCTATTATTCATTCTCAATAGCCTTTTACCATGAAGCACAATGATGAGCTAGTCAGAAGATGCAGAGGGAATGTTGGGATCAGTCCTGGGCCCGAGTGTGAAGTGTATATGACCTGATTGATTGTGTTGTTATTGTTAAGGACTCTTAACAAACGGGATTCTCCCTCGCTATTCATCCACTCGTCTATTTGCTCTGGCTCTCATAAATTTCACAGGCAGAGCCGAGCTCTGCTGGGAGCTTAAACAATTGCCTTATTGATGGATGCCCACGTATGAGAGGAGAGATAATCTTTACAGGAGCTGCTCCTTGAGGTCTTGTGGATTGTCTAGTTTGCTGGCTATACATACACTCAATATGTTCATTAATAATATATTTTTTAAAAAAGGATGGAATGTTTTATAGTGACAGACCAACTCAAACACCACAGAATGATAGGGATATCAGACCTTAATGCTCCTCTCCTGAATGTTTCACCTCAGCAATGCCCTGAATGTTTCACCTCAGCAATGCCCTGCTTGTTGTGTTCCTTTTTTCAAGAACAAATACTGCTATAACATGTTTAATTCTTGCATGCATCAGCTCGAGGCACACAGTGAGTCAGTGGGGGAGCTGGCGAAATGGAGTGCTGAAATATTTATCAAGGCGTTGAATATTCAGCCTGAGGTCCTTTGTGAGTGCTCTTGTGATCTTCCGCAACACGTTCGCAAATTAAATATTGATAGCGTTTAAATAAATAGGCGAATGGCGAGTCCTGGCTCGAAAGGATGCCACGCTGAATAAGTGAAGATATCGGTGGTGGCTGGGGTGCTTTTTTTCATGAGGCACTGGAGTGATAAGGGGAGACTCGCTACTGTCTTCATGGCCGGTCTTCCCTCTTCACATTGAGTAAAAGTATCGGTTCGGAGATAATGTTCACAAGTGATTTAATCGAATATGGTCATGACAAATAAAAAAAGGGTCAACTGTCTGGTTAGACTCGTGTTTAAAATTCGGCGGATGAAAACGAGGCTGTGCGGAATTGATGTCTGCTCAATAGGCTGTAATGTTGTGATCACAGCAAGGCCGTGACCATGGGTGCTTCTCCTTTCTTATTTGTGCATCCTCGTTTCCTTTCCTCACGTCTTAGCTCCACCCCGTTAGGATACAATGGAAGAATACACCTGTGTATTTTTCGCTAATGAATCCTCAGGAAGCTTCCTCGCTCCTTATTCCTCGCCTCCTCGCTGTGCAATTAGAGAATTGAGATGTCCTTCAAGATGGCTGAGTTCGATAAGTTTCAGGGCTACGTACTAGAGAAAAGAGGAGTGAGGAAACGAGGGAGCATCAATTTGAGTCTATCTTGAAGGACATCTCATGATGCTAGAGTGTTGTGGGTGGTTACCACCATAACAAGTGCATTGATACTTATTAGGGTTGTTAGCTTATGGACAAAGTAAAAAATAAAAAAAAAACGTTATGATATATTGCTGCGCTATCATTGCTAAGGTGTCTCTATAATAATCTGCACCCTGTATATATGATTTGGGTCCCTTATATGTAAGTCTATTAGAGTTTGTTTGCCTCTTATACTGTACAACAGGCAAAACTCCCAAATTACACCTTTCCTTAACAAGCCACAATTTCAGGTAGCATGTACATGACGTGTCAGTGTTTACTACTTATGGTTAGGCATTTTTAAAAAGATCTATGAGCAAAATAATGACTTTTGAAAAGCATATTACACAAACACTCTTTACACAAAGTCTTACCATTGACAGAGAGCTCCCGGATTTCTGAGGTCGGATTTGCTGCAGACAGATGCAAGTGGTCAGATGCATTTTGTTGAACTGATATTAGGTAATTGAACATTTTAAATAAATAAAAATAAGGCCATATGCATAAACGCTACAGAGCAACCAACTGTAATCTCACTAGAATGTATCACTTACACGGATGACTAGCAAATTTATAGTTAAATAGAAATGCTAATTAAAACTGCTATCAGAGATAGAAAGAAAAAGAGAAAAGGATATGAGAGATAAAATCCTGCATCCTGTTTCTTCCATGTTTGGAGGGCAGCCAAAAGTTGAACACATGCACACATACAATTGTGCATAAATTTGGTGGTTCCATATTGTATTCCCTTTCAAAGGTGTAAACAAAGGACATGCCACACTATAATATGTATTGGTTCACACAATGCTCTGTGAATCACACACACCACCTGGGCCTCACACTTATTCTAACCTACATTGAGAAAGATAAGCAAGAAAACATCAGAAGCTCACTCACTTCCTGTTTTCCATAGAACAGCAGCACCATGGGAATACGGCATCATTTATAACACTTCATATTACAAACAGAGCAGGATAAGGAGATGAATTCAAAGTGCTAGTTTGCATTAAGGTCTTGCCTTTCTGGCTTCTATGTGCATATGATTTGTTGTTGAGCATATAAATGTAGTGATCTTTCAGGTGTCAGATGCAGGCTAGCAGGGGTCTCCTGGGGTATGATCCAGTTTTAAAGATCCCCTTAGGAAACTCAGAATCCCTAGTGAAAACACATGCTATAAATAAGCATGTGTCAAAATATGTAGAATACTGTACACTTAAATTTGACATTTACTTTGTACCAATCCAGAAAAAGAGACTGAAAAAAGGCAAGCTAATTATGTGCACATGTGTTTCAACAATATTTGAATAATGATAAATGAATAGTGGTAATCCTCAGCTAAAAAGGAATAGGCCCATTAATCTCTGATAATCAGTTTAGTGTGGGATAAGTCAGCTAGTCAATATCACATACATCACAACATAATAGGGCTACTCAAATAAATAAATGAAATTAATAACTCCCCTACTCATATGGAATATTAATAATACTTTTCTCTTAAAACATGTCAAACAGATGTAAAACTCATCTCTGAATGCCAAATTAGAATCAGTTTTTCCAGGTGTGTCCCAATATTATTTTTGATACACTTTTCTGGGATTGTTATTGGATGTATGGATATAAATCGTCTTACCTGCATTCACAAGATACACTTGGTACAAAATATTCTTCATCACTGACAAACGATTTACAAGTTTTGTTTCCAGTCAATGGAAACTGAATTTTTTCTGTTTAGTTCCATCCCTAATAAAACAAACCTGAACAAGCTAAGCAAGGTCTTTGGAAGTACTAGACAGTAACAGGTGAATTTGATCAAGGTTGGAGATAAACTTTGGGGCCAGATCTCGAGGGACAGAGTTGCCCAGCCCAGGTTAAGATCAACAGTGAATCATTTACGAATGTGTTATCACTGCTGGTTCAGATTCTAAACAGCTGGCAGTAAACACACATGTATATTTCTGAAATATTACCAAGGAAAATGAATCTCAGGTCAGTATAGCTTAATCTCCATCATCAGACAATGATTGATTATCAGTAATATTTTACCAGGGTAAAGCTGTATGGCACTAAATTACATATTGCTGAAGTAGTTCAGTAAAAAAGGGTGTAGCGATTGTATCTAAAGATGAAGTGAGATGCAATGGATTGAATAGCTGGCACTGGGTTTTTGAATGTTGTGAACATGCTTAGTCAAGGGGAAAATTCTTCTATCTGCCAAAAGAACCAAACACAGACACTAAACAAGCTCAGACTGTGCAGAGATAAGATTGATATTGATAGCTGCAACGCTCAAAAAGGCACAATAGATATTTCATATCTAAGAAAGCAACGGACCGTTTATGTGGCTTTGCTTATTGAGAGTCTGAGCCTATTTATTTATTTTTTTGTATTTATTTATTTAATAGTCCACCCAAAAATGAATGATCTGTCATCATTTTCTCACCATTGTGTCTCAAACAGGTATGACTTTCTTTGTTAGGAGGAACATACACACTTTTATTCTTGAGTACACATTGGAATACAGTGTATTTTTATTATTTCAGTACTCAAGTCCATACTACGTCTTCTAGTCCGAGTCTGAGGAGTTAGATGACGCTGTCGGAAGGGAAACAAATCATTTCGATTTTCCATATGGCTTTCACGGGACTAATGAATGAAACAAGACAGACTTTCCTTTTTTTCTGTTATTCTTTTTGCTGAGATATTGCACATCCATGGCTACAGTGAAATAAGCTCTTTGGGGGGAAAAAGAGTCATATTAAACATTTGTTAAAAAAAAACAAAAAATTATCAATGACCAATCAATCAGTAAAAGCTTGAAAGATTCATTTCTCATTCATTTTAATTGCACGCAAAAGAGCGACAATCTTTAGAATTTCTCCTATTCTTAAATGGAAGAAAGTCAGTCAAGTATGGAAGCTTGTTTCTGCCACAGAAAAAAAAAACTCAAAAACAATTGAGAGTTATAAAGTCCAAATTCCAAGATATAAACTTGCAATTGCTTTTTTAATTTAACTCAAAATTATTTTTCACAGAACTGAGATATAAAGTCGCAATTCTGAGAAAAATAGTGAGATAATAATTGTGAGATGAAAAGTCGCAAACTCCTTTTTTTGTTTTTGTGTTTTATTCCATGGTGGAAACAAGCTTCTATATTCAAGGGGGTTTGGAACAAAATATTTAATATTAAAGAACTCAATGTGTAACACGTTTCAAGAGAGTCCACAGCCCTGTATTGTGCTAGGAATAAACTGGAGTCACGACCACAGCCGTGCTTTAATTTACAACCTCAAATCATCACTCGGAAAACCATGTTGCCAAAAAGCCTTAGCGGGAGAGACTTAGGAGGGCACCTAATTGGGAGCAATGTCTGTCGTGGGTCAGAGCTGAGCGGTACAGATCTCCCTCTCTTTTTAATTAATACCAGTGGGCTGTCACAGCCTCCAAATGAGAAGTCATAAGAGATGAGTGCTCAGTCAACCATTCAGCCATTTAAAAAAAAAAGGCACTACATGCCTCTGTATTGATGCCTCATTCGTTTTCTGTTCTTGCTTCTCCGTTCACTGTTGTGGATCAAACAATTTAGTCAATAGGGCTGTTTGGTGAGCTGAACACGTTATAACACAAGCAACGTGGGTCAGTATTGCACCATAGCCAAAATTGACTATCATGTCACTTCTTCATCATACCTGCGTCATTAAAGATCAGTGCATAACAGTAAGACACAAAGGGTTAACGTTTGACCACAAGAGGAAACCCCAGCTATAATTTTGGTTGACATTGTGTCAATTAATGAATTTATATATGTAAATATGCATTACTTTAACAACAGGACAAGGCGATGTAGCGGTTATGGAAAAAAAAAAAATAAAGAATGCCAGTTACGGCAGCAATCGATCTCCCCTCATCCATGAATAAGATCTGTGGCCCGTCCATCTCGGGAACTTCAAAATTATCCCCAAACTTCCCAGTGGTGAATACAACTTGAGAGGGCATTCATATCCAATTTTTAACTACGAAACTCTTATTGACGATAATTCTAATAGCACGTGAAGACAGTTTAAGAACTTGATTGGCTGTTTATAGGGTTGAAGCTGGACTATGCTGGACAGTGGCCCTCCAGGAGCAGGATTGGACACCCCTGACCTATATGATATAGTTTGATGGAAGCATGAATAGGTACACAACACTCTGGAAATAAATGTCATTTACTTGGCCGCAGCCAACGCGTGACACACTAATTAAGTTTTCCTGATATTTTCACTGAATTTCATCAAATTTAGCCTGAAAGAAAATGTGTGATTGAAGAGTTGATGAAGGTCATAAGCTAAAATTTGAAAAATGAAACCATGTATTAATTGGTTAAGATATGGCATTTTACAGTTTTAAATCATTTTTGCAAGTGCTAATTTTTTACAATATATTTTTAAATAAGATTTTTATTTGTTTAAATTAAATATATATATATATATATATATATATATATATATATATATATATATATATATATATATATATATATATATATATATATATACAGTGTATATATAGGTCAAGCATTCAGTTTAATTAAGTTTCCCTCAACGGTTTGATCATGATTGACGCTTATGAAATTCATGATTGATGACAAGTCATTAAAAGTTTCCCCAACTATTTGGTTATGATTAATGATGAGTCATGATTGACAGGTCATTCAGGGGTTCCATTACTAAATATTTTTAAAGAAAAACAGAAATAACGATTTTCTTGGAATTCAAGGCATTGTAAAATGGCACTGCAAACAAATTAGCAGATAGACCAACGCTACTTTTGCGTCATCGAAGGGTAACGCCCCTTTTTGGGGGAAAACAAACGGATTCCCCTGAGAACAGAACTCGCTCTACATCTGCAAAGTTTATTGATAGCAAAAATGACACAAACAATCACTATTCCACTATTTCAACAGTAAAATCAGTTAACAGCCAAGGTAGCGTGCCTAGTGAGAGCTAACATTAATCACGTAGCTGCTAGCAGCTTCGTCTTTCAAACTACTATAGCTAGTCGACAACAAAACTATGTCAATAGCTTAAATCAAGTTAAATATGATCCAAGTGACATGGCCTCATGGTCTAGTTTGTCAAACTGTGAGTGTGTTAATGACAAAAAAAATAGGCTAACTACTTGGTGATTCCACGATAGTGGTAGATGTCTGAATAGTCCATATTTGGCCACTGAGTGGGGTCATTAATCCAGTTTTCAACCAATTCAAAGGGACACCTCTGTAGTCCTGTATCCAGTAGCTTCTTTAAATACCGCTCACGGTCCTTGGCCGGCAAAGAGTGTGTGTATGTTTGTGTCATTTTTGCTATCAATAAACTTTGCAGATGTAGAGCGAGTTCTGTTCTCAGGGGAATCCGTTTGTTTTCCCCCAAAAAGGGGCGTTACCCTTCGATGACGCAAAAGTAGCGTTGGTCTATGGAGATTAATGGATCCATCAAAAAATAACACCAAACCTAACATCTCTCTTCTGACAAGATTTGCTTTGATTTGGGATTTTATTCACCTCATTTAAACCCAATCCATTTATATGTGCTTTAAGAATATACTATTTTAAAATCAGCATCAACTGTATTTGAAAACAACGTATTTTAACAGTATTAATTTAGATTGAGCTGTGGATACCAGAAGAGAAATTAGAGAAAACATATCAAGATTTAACAGCTCATCTGTGTCTCAAGAATTCCCAAGAAAGACAATACAATGTAAGTCTAGAGAATACAACGAAAGAAACGTCATGCTGAATAAGCAGAGAGGTGCCCTTGATTTACTCAAAGCCTATAGAGGAACCAGATGGATCTGTGTCACCTGCCCAGCTTTGAAGTTCACAAAACCCTGCAGGAGATCCACCAAATGAGGGATCAAATTCTGTTTGATGCCATTTTTTCCCTCTGTATTGGAAGATGAAATAACGTGAGAAGATTTGTCTTTATTGCACATAGCTAGTGTCTTATCCTCAAGCCAGGATGATGAAATCTGAAGTTAGGGCCGCATTTCATAATAATGTTTGGTTAGACCTTTGGATTGCTGATTCATATGAGCCAAACTGAAGTTACTGGTTAAAGACAATACAATATTTATGTAAGCCATAAAACCCCAAATTGCACAAGTATTAGTATCCTGCATCCTTGTTCATATATTCATAAACCTTAAAGGAATTGTTAAGGGTTACACTTTATTTTAAGGTGACAGTAATATGGGTCCACTACATGTACTTATAGAGTTATGGTTAGTGTTTGGTTTAGGGTTAGTTACTTGTAATTATGCATAATCTTTGTTTACTTTTTTACTTTAACTTTTTTACAGTGTAGTGACCAAATCTGTCAAGCTCCCAAAAGGACAAAAAAAAAAGCACCATAAAAGTATGTGACCAGTAGAACATATTCAAAATCTTTTTAAACCATTTGACAACTTTGTGAGGAAAAGTCTTTATTCAATGATAATAGCCCCATTTGAAATGAGAACTTCTTACATAATCCATTGAAAATGACATGACATGAGGTTGGGTGAGTTAAACAGAATTACCATTAAGGTGATTTATTCCTTTAATGTTTATGTGCTGTAAAATATCAGCTCATGCTCACCTCAAGCTAAATGTCGCGAGTGACATGCTAGAAGCCGATGCAGTCGACCATTCGGCTTCACTGACTGTTTCACAAAGCAGCTGGTCATGTGGTTGTCAACTGAACATGATTTCTCCCCTAGATGAGGAGCTCCTCAAGGTCCAGTGCACATAATTAAATGAAAAAAACTGCTATTATTTACCAGACATTTCTCAAAGACCCTTTGCTCCATCTCTCATCACGGTCTCCTCTATTTTTCTTTGATTCTTAGAAACCACACTGACCTTTGACAAAGGGTCAAAGAAAACTGCACCTCTGTGCCACAATACCATGCCATGAATCCAATCTTCAAATATATGCTTTATTGATTGACACTGTTAAGGGTTTGGTTCACTATGAAAAATTATATTTTTTATAATACTGAGGTATTTTTAGTTATTTTTAATTTCAGTTATTATTAATACTGAGGTATTTTCAGAACTTTTTGCAAAGACTATAAGAGCAGTACTTGGTTGAATTATAACAGTAAATTGATTTGCTGAAAAATAACACCTTAAACCAGCCTTGGACCAAATTGCAGATTTTTTTTTTTTTTGAAGTTTTGTAATCAAGTCTGGACCAGGCCGGACTCAGACGCAAGTCCATATTTCAGGAGCGTTTAGACAGCCTCGAATAAACTGGTTTGATAGCCACAGAAAATAAGGCCTTGTACTCTGAACTTAAGCCGAACTTGATTCTAAGTCTGGACTTGTACAACACTGGTTAGGCGGTTTTCAGTCTGGTTTAAGTTTGGTTAGCTGGTCTCTCAGCCTGACAAGGTGTACAAAACCCTCCAAAACCATCAGACCAGACTGGACAGCAGAAATTAGCCAGCTTGAACCAGCAAACCGCCTTAGGCTGGATTAAGCTATTTTTTTTCAGTGGTGTACAGCACTGAAGGACAAAGGTTGTGTAAGGTTCAGAAGAGGAAAATTGACTGTGTTATGGTGGCATTCAGCAGTAGAGTGTGCTGTTTTGTAGCTGAATTCCAAATGACCTGGAATAGTAGGGTTATCTGACATTCACTAGTTTCCTAGTCAGTTTAAATCATGGGAGACTGGGGCTAATTGTCACACATGGAAGTTTGCAAGGGTTATATGTCAGTAGCTATAATGTTCTGAGGCAAAAGTCTAATTGCATATTTTCTCTATAGCTGTGGCTTTGTATGTTGGTTACAAAACAATCGAACTAATAATTAAACAATTATGTCCTCCAAATTAAAATTACAATATCATCTTCTTTCAATAGTGGTTTCCTTTTCAAATTAATACAAAATGACAGCTTAAAAGTAAGTTTTAATTTTATTGGGGCAAGCTGTCACATGTTTTACAAGTTGTAATTTTATTTGTAAATTATCATTATTAATTTAAATGATTACTTTAAATGTTTTCAATATTCTCTTTTTCATAATTTTGCGGTTTCATGAATTTTGTTATAATGTGACAACATGCCACATTGGGTTGATTGATGTGTGTTCAATGAACTGTTTAATTGCTGTTGTTTTTTTTTCGCAACCAAGACTTTAAGGTTTGTGCCTATAATTGATTTTCAAAAATAAACCTGCCCTGAGAAATATTCACAGGAGTAAAACGTGTGACAACTAGAACCCATCTCATTCGAGCTGTGAACAAACTGAAAATGCTACAGGGAGGAAGCTTTCGTGGAACAAATTAATCTTCTTACATTTTAGGTTTATCCTGAGCTGCCCTTGCCATATCTCAGCATAGCACACATAGATAAGCTTTATGCAAATATAGGTGGAATTAAAGCAGAGCCATTATTTTATTACAGTTCTAATATTGCAAATGAAATTCTTAAGGGTCCAGTTTATGACATCCCAATTTTGAATTACAATATCACAAACCAGAAATGGCACTGAGAGGTCAGACATTAGTCAAGTGGTGCAAAGGATCCCTATCACATACAAATCTTCCCTTTGAGGCACTTTGCTCATTGAATTTGGGGCGTGCTTACAGAGACACTCTTAGCTGGAGGGGCAGCAGCATGTTAGGTACCAAAACTGCGCATTTCATCCACTGAGAGACTGCTGGAGGAGGGGATACGCATCATATTTACCTAACCAACGGTCTTTTGGATCACTCTGCTGGTCGGAACCGATCACGCGGCACGTGTGTGCGGTGGATACGCCAGAGCGCTGTGATTCGTGGACTAATTGCTGGGCGCTTGCGGGAATACGAGGAGCATCTCTGTGCGCGAGAGGGAATACATCTCGTTCTCCTGACCGTATCCACACAGTCTTCGATTTAGAGGGCATTTATTTTTGCTCTAAAAGTGAGAGAACGATATCAGGAAAGATGTTGCCGATGACATTATGGGGTTAGAGGTACCGAGATTCATCCCTTCTCTGAATATGGAGTAAATTCCTACGGCTTCTCTAATTTTGACTCGGAATACAGTGAACGGGAGCGCATCACGGTGACTCGGTGAGTTGATTCATTATATAGTATGCACTGCAAGATTATTCAAAGTTAAACTGTTAGCCCAAGTTTTATTCAAGATGCCAAATAATGTAAATTATACATTATCATTATATAATGAATAATTAATTATATTAAATACGAAAATCAAGACCAGTTTTAGACATGGAAACCGGGCAGCGACCCCTATGACTTTTAGAATGCAATGAACTGATAATTGATGGGAATTAAGGAATGAGTCTGGCGAATCTTAACGATTCCACTTGCGATCTTTAAGCCTACTTTTAAGGAAGGCATGGGATATGAGGAAATAAAAAGAAATGCAATTCTTAATGAATTTTGCCGGCAGTCGATGCCATCTATTTTTTCAATTGTCTATTGTCCTACTAGTTACATATAATTCTTTCAAAAGGCATTCGAACAGACTAAAACTCTACAGACCTCTAAGAGTATTAATACCAAAACACACAGTGTGACATTCCATTAATTCAGTCATTTGACTAGAACAGAACTCATATCGTTCATGTGTAGCCTATCAACACAGAAATTTGAGTCTCAAGAGCTGTACAACATAAACTAGCAGTGGTTTGTTTAGCGGACTTAAAACGAATAACTTGCGATTCAGCAATTAGTTAAACTCACAACAAAATAATCACATCATTAGTCGTTATTCGTTGGGGAATCGGGTTACCCTGCTGCATATTATTAAAGAATCGGATCACAAAAATAAATCGCTCTACTATAAAAAGAGAATCAGGAATCGTACAACGATCATCGCACGTTTTTTGATTCACTAATCATAAACGCATCGTTCGAGAATCAATCAGACTATACTCGCAGTAGAATACAGGTCCTTCTCAAAAAATTAGCATATTGTGATAAAGTTCATTATTTTCCATAATGTAATGATAAAAATTAAACTTTCATATATTTTAGATTCATTGCACACCAACTGAAATATTTCAGGTCTTTTAATGTTTTATTACTGATGATTTTGGCATACAGCTCATGAAAACCCCAAATTCCTGTCTCAAAAAATTAGCACGTTTCATCCGACCAATAAAAGCAGTGTTTTTAATACAAAAAAAAAGTCAACCTTCAAATAATTATGTTCAGTTATGCACCCAATACTTGGTCGGCAATCCTTTTGCAGAAATGACTGCTTCAATGCGGCGTGGCATGGAGGCAATCAGCCTGTGGCACTGCTGAGGTGTTCTGGAGGCCCAGGATGCTTCGATAGTGGCCTTAAGCTCATCCAGAGTGTTAGGTCTTGTGTCTCTCAACTTTCTCTTCACAATATCCCACAGATTCTCTATGGGGTTCAGGTCAGGAGAGTTGGCAGGCCAATTGAGCACAGTTATACCATGGTCAGTAAACCATTTACCAGTGGTTTTGGCACTGTGAGCAGGTGCCAGGTCGTGCTGAAAAATGAAATCTTCATCTCCATAAAGCTTTTCAGCAGATAGAAGCATGAAGTGCTCCAAAATCTCCTGATAGCTAGCTGCATTGACCCTGCACTTGATAAAACACAGTGGACCAACACCAGCAGCTGACATGGCACCCCAGTCCATCACTGACTGTGGGTACTTGACGCTGGACTTCATGCATTTTGGCATTTCCTTCTCCCCAGTCTTCCTCCAGACTCTGGCACCTTGATTTCCGAATGACATGCAACCACTGAGCAACAGTCCAGTGCTGCTTCTCTGCGGCACCTGTAGCCCATTTCCTGCACACGCCTGTGCACGGTGGCTCTGGATGTTTCTACTCCAGACTCAGTCCACTGCTTCCGCAGGTCCCCCAAGGTCTGGAATCGGTCCTTCTCCCCAATCTTCCTCAGGGTCCGGTCACCTCTTCTCGTTGTGCAGCGTTTGTTGCCACACTTTTTCCTTCCCACAGACATCCCACTGAGGTGCCTTGATACAGCACTCTGGGAACAGCCTATTTGTTCAGAAATGTCTTTGTGTCTTACCCTCTTGCTTGAGGGTGTCAATGATGGCCTTCTAGACAGCAGTCAGGTCAGCAGTCTTACCCATGATTGCGGTTTTGAGTAATGAAACAGGCTGGGAGTTTTTAAAAGTCTCAGGAATCTTTTGCAGGTGTTTAGAGTTAATTAGTTGATTCAGATGATTAGGTTAATAGCTCGTTTAGAGAACCTTTTCATGATATGCTAATTTTTTGAGACAGGAATTTTGGGTTTTCATGAGCTGTATGCCAAAATCATCAGTATTAAAACAATAAAACACCTGAAATATTTCAGTTGGTGTGCAATGAATCTAAAACATATGAAAGTTTAATTTTTATCATTACATTATGGAAAATAATGAACTTTATCACAATATGCTAATTTTTTGAGAAGGACCTGTAGTTTGGCTGAAGCATTGCCGGGGAATAGTAGTCTGTGTCCAAAACTACGTAGGACAAAACCTACTTTCAAAGCACTGAATTTAATTGAGGACTTACTTCTGGATCGATGACGGGCCTTTTTCAGGTATGCAGGTGTGTGGTAGCGATAATCCCTGAGTACTACATTCGCCATCTTGGCATGATGACCCTTATGACCTATGACATCAAAAACAGTCCAAAACAATTTAATCAGCTGTTGTTAAACAAATTTAAACTGCTTTCTTTGGGGGGTATAGAAAGTGAACACTTAAAACAAACGTATTTTCCGGCCTTTATATATATATATATATACACGTGTGTGTGAATTCTGACAGCGCCTTATGCTTTAGTAGCAGCGGCACGTGTGATTTATTAGGTGAACTGCACACTGATCTCAGTCATGTAGGTCAGAAGATCACATGGGGCGCACACATCACTCTTACTGCAGATAACCTCATAGTTCCTCAGACTTAAGATACAATGTATAAGCGAAAAAAATAAAATAAACTGGCAGGTGGTATTCTTCAGCATCTCCTTTCTGATACTAGCCGCCCGTAACACCATTCTCTTATAATGCATCCCACACAATAGAAGCTTCACGCACTGTATGGAATTCCATGAACAGAAATTTCAATAGTTATTTCCATGCCCAGCCCATTTGATCTGTTGTAAATATATAATATTGTTCTTTTTTTGTAAATAGAATATTACTTGTCAGCATGGAAAATCATTCTGTCTGTTGGAGCCATTTGTACACTAGTTGCTTAATTTAATTCCATACAATAACCAGGAATGACTGGGAACACCATGGAAATAAATTTTGTGAGAGGGTAAAAACATATACTTGTGTTATACTTTTATGATAGAGATCTGATCTTTGGTTGCTTTTGAAGTAAACCCTCAAACAAGTGTTAGGGATCAATAAGCGATCAGCCTCTCTTCAGATCAGCCAACACTCCTTCTATCGCCTGGTTTATAATCTCACAAGGGTGTGACTAAGCTTTGAGAACTTTAGTGCCATTATGTATTGCAGGAGTGAGACAGAGAGAGGAAGGACTCACAGGAGAAAATACACATTCGGCTCTCTATCCGCACCACATCTGCTATTCAAATAGGAGTGGGATCCTTCTCTCTCTGTGTTCATGTTTATTTATGGATGCATCTGGGATGCATGTCTCATCTCATTTTGTTGCTAACAAGCACAGCCAAATTAGAGGTGAGAACACTGGGAAACAGCAATGTGCAGAATTCAGTCGAGCCACTCCCCAGCACAGCTCCAAGACTATTTATTTCTCTCATTGTGGCGTATAAAGTTTATTTAAAGACAGACTAAAGATAAATTTGAATATGTGGGAGGAATTCATTCGAGATGAAAGTAATGTTAGTTTATATAACAGAGTTTTTTTTTTTCCTCTTTCTTAATATCCATCTTTCGAATTTGCTTTTTGCAGTCTGGATCACAAACTTCTTTTTTTCTCTCGTTATCTTTGTGCGGTTTCCCTATTTTTTTCTTTTTTTATCTTTCATTGAGGCCTAAAGGAAAAGTTCACCCCAAAATGAAAAATTTTCATCATGTTCTTCTAAACCCATGACTTCCATACTTCTTTGGAAGAGAAACAGAGAAAAAAGTCCATGGAGGAATTTTCTTGGTGACGCTGTATTTTAAGTCTTCTAAATTCAAGTTGGTAATTGTTTCACCAATAATCTTCCCCTCCAGTGAACTGTTAACTGATCAAATCATTGAGTTAGGTTGTTGAACTTGAGAACCGGATCAGTCTGATTCATAAATGAATCTTTTTTTTAGTGATTTAACAGATCAAGCAATTAACTGACTATTTGCCTCAAAAGAGCAATATGTTCACAATTTCACATGAATGCACAATATATCGGTACCTACCAAATCAGTTATCTGCCCATATTAGAGGTTTTTTTTTAATTATAATTATCGGTATTGTTGGTGTTGTATATTTAATTGTTCATTTACAAACTCAGTTTTTACTATTAGATTGCCTTTGCCATTATCTGATGCTCACCTAAGGTTAATCTTTAAAAACACTAATGACTTAATAACACTGTTAATCTTTAGCCAACACAGTAATTTTTAGCCAATCTCAAAATACATTTTTCATACTGTACATTATAAGGTTGTGATACCTTAATTCACATGATTTTAATCTTTAGTGTTTTATTTTTAATGTACTCTAACAAAATAGCAAATAATTTTAATATCAGCAATTGTATGGTTATCAGCCCCCAAATAAAAATAATAATTTAACATCCTTTTTGAAGCTTGAAAGTTTGAGTCCCCATTCATTGTTGCACAAAAAGAGAGGGATGGATCGCTGGCTGCCATCTTACTGTTAAGGGCACTTTCTTGTCTTTAATTATGTTTAGTGTAGTTGTTTCTTCTGGGTAAATCCATAGGCAAAAGTTCCTCATGTAAGTGTTCTGTAGGCTGCTGATTTTTGTTCATGATATTCAGCTGCAACAAAAATGTTTAAAAAAAAAGACTGTGGCAAACAGGACGGCCGAGGGACGTGAGAGAACGGCGCGAGGCCGGTGGTGCGATTGCTAATGAGCAACACCTGTGAAGCACACCGGTCTCGCATCTCTCACGGAGGAGCGGAAGCATAAAGGAGGAGCGACGACGTTGATGATCGAGAGAGGAACAGGCCTGTATTTTAGTTGTGTTTTGTTTTTTGTATTTTACTTTAGCCAGCAGTCGTCCGCGAGGGGCTGCTGGCGGTATTTTGGTTGTTTGTTTTATTTTAAATAAATTATATTTTGATGGTTCGCCGGTTCCCGCCTCCTTCTTCCCTGAACATTGCTACACTGGTGCCGAAACCCGGGAAGAGGGAGGAACGCGCTGTCAGAGAGTCCTCGCCGGTGTGGGGAATCCGCGGTGCCATCGAGCATGGTGCGCGAGTCGCCGCCGCTCGCCGTGGGCCGGAGCCTGCTGCCATCCGCCGAGCGAGGGGAGGAGCAGGGAGCGGGGGACTCGCGGCCACGGACGCTCGAGGCGGTGCGCTGGAGTGAGTTGCCGGTGGGACGGTCGAGCTCGCTGCCGGCCGCCTGGGTATTGGAGGGGCGGCTGCCATCCGGGAGGGAGAGGAGGAGTCGCCGTCGCTCGCCGTGGGCCGGAGCCTGCTGCCGTCCACCAGTGAAGGGGAGGAGCAGGGAGCGGGGGACTCCTACCGTCTGCCCAGGGCACCCGAGGAGCCGTCGCCGTCCACCGGGCGGCGGAGGAGCGTCGAGCCGTCCACCGAGGGCTACCCAGCGTCACCGCCAGGCACCGCGGAGGAGATCGCCTAGCTGGTGGGGGACCAGATGGCAGCGCGTTGTGGGAGCCGGACAAATTTTTTTTTTCCTCTCTCCCCTCTCTCGATCTGTCGCTCCTCATGCTTCCGTCTCCGTTTCCCTCGGTTTGTCTGTCCATACTCCCCAGGGATCGCCGCCGCCGGGGGGGGGAGTAGGCACAGGCTCGTGGGTACCCCCCGGCCTGTGAGGGGCGATGGGGGTATGTGGCGAACAGGACGGCCGAGGGACGTGAGAGAACGGCGCGAGGCCGGTGGTGCGATTGCTAATGAGCAACACATGTGAGGCACACCGGTCTCGCATCTCTCACGGAGGAGCGGAAGCATAAAGGAGGAGCGACGACGTTGATGATCGAGAGAGGAACAGGCCTGTATTTTAGTTGTGTTTTGTTTTTTGTATTTTACTTTAGCCAGCAGTCGTCCGCGAGGGGCTGCTGGCAGTTATATTTATTTTCGGTAGCCAGCAGTCGTCCGCGAGGGGCTGCTGGCGGTATTTTCGTTTGTTTGTTTTATTTAAATAAATTATATTTTGATTGTTCGCCGGTTCCCGCCTCCTTCTTCCCTGAACATTGCTACAAAGACATAATAAATATGTTTGATATCTAAACAGCATGCTATGTTTTGGAATTGTCTAAAGTAAAATCTACAGATAACAACGTTATCAATGAATCTCAAACTTATTTAATACAAATATACTGTATGTAACTGCAGGTTTAGTGAAAGAAAAAGATTGAGAAGCTCACATACTGATGTACTGTAGACTGAAACAACAGAACCATGAAAAAGATAAGCACAGTACAGATAGACCCACAAAATGTATTACATAAAACATATTAGATACAAAAGTAACCTGAACATATTTAAAAATGTGTTTTGTTAGTTTAAAAAAAAAAAACATTAAAAAACCCCAAAGTGACACATTTAACAACTGTTTCAGAGTGAATGTTAAAAGAAAATGTGTGCAACATGTAATGATGGTACAAACAGTAACAAAGAACAGCAAAGCAAGGTGAAGTTGTTGTAAAGTGCTGTCAGGTTATCATTCCTCTTTCAATGATTTGGGTGTCAGATGTCCACGAAGTCTTGAATTTTGACAAAAAGGTGGTAGCTGCGATAAGCTCAGGGTCGTCCATCATTTTCCCTAATCTTTTTTGGAGTCATTCTTGTAATGCTTGCAGCAGTGACAAACATAATTTACTGGAGGACAATTCTCCATTTCTCCTCAGTTTTGCCCTTTTTTTGCCCATCCCATGTGGGTGTTGCTCCCAGACTGTAAGACAGTGAGTGCTAATGTAACAGGCTTCATCACTACATACTCAGCCAGAAATGCAATCTCAGCTGGATTCAACCTAAAATATATTATATACGGTATTTATATGAAAACCAAGCTTTAGTAATAAACTTGATTTACAAATGCAAAATATTCAGTTAAATAACTGCAGAGAGTAGTTACATGTTTACGGCTCCACACACATTCCGAATTGCCTCCTCAACTGGTCTTTAATTATATGGACCACCCTTTCGACAGCCAGGTGTAGTGAACACCACTGAGTTTGGTTTGTCTTATAAACTGCAGGTGGCACTCAGTGTCTACTATCTCAGAAGCTGCTGAAGATCTTGCAGTTTTGTTCCACATAGCATTGCACTTAGTATAGCATTACAGAAATTACAGAAAGCATTACAGAAAGCCTTGCAAAGCATTATAGCTTTCTGTAGATCACATTCTGAGTTTCAGCTGCAGACGCATAGCTGTTGCCACTAGGTTTAACAGTTGGCATGCACATTGCTGGTGTTTTGGAAGATGATATTCTAAACCAGAATCAGCTGCCAAAATGATACTCTACTTCCTCTTCATGTTCAGTGTCATCATCAGCCTCAGTGTCAGCTGCTGTCACGTCAGTCTCTTCCTGCACCCCAAAGACTCTGAAGGTCTTCAAAAAATTAGACCCACTGTCTGTAGTTGTTCTTGTCACGGATGTGAGATTAGCTGTGGATATAATCAAGGGTAGATGCAAGTACATTGAATGTGTGGCTCTCTCTGAGACGTTTGCAAGCTGAAGCAGCAGATCTCCAGTCGACTGTCTCATCAATCCAGTGAGCAGTGACCCTGATGTAGCTTCTTTGCCTCACACTCCAACAGTCTGTTGTTGTTGACACAATCTCCACATTTCTAAGCTTAGCTGTTATGGGTTTTCTAAGATGCAAGCTTCTTGAATTCTCAAATGCACCAGTTAACCAGGGTCTTGAAGGCAGGTTGTTCAACTACTGAGAATGGCTGAAGGTCCTTCACAAATAAAGCGGATGACCAGCTTATCTAGCATGGTCCGATAATAAAACGATCTTGTCAATTCTGCATTGCTTGCTTGAAGATGTAGAAGATGGAGTCTCCTTTTTTCTTTTAATTCGCTGAGCAATTCAGTTTTCATAATATTTCATTTTCTGTGGGTGCTTTCTCTGTAATGACACATTTAACTTCATTAAATATTATTAAGTACATTTTATAGCATTTTTCTCAATTAAGCTGATAATTTACAGGGACACATTTAAAATCTAGTCTACTTTTTGAACGTTTTATTACTCTGATTGATAACTAATAATAGTTCAGGATAGGCAGTTGCTTAAACTATGCTAGTTCTGTAGTTTATTTCAGCTTTCACAAAATTAGTACTTTAGAGTAATGCATGCCCAGTTCCCTTTCGAAGGGAACTCAACGATGCGTCGATCGACGCCATGGGAACGCCTCCAGCGTGACTGCGTCTGAAGCATCTATATCAACTAGTCCAATGGAAAGAATGAGCGTCACGGGCGGGTGACGTCATGACCAGGAATTGATAAAAGCACATCCGGTGCAAGCCGGCATAAGCTTCTGTTGCCTCAGCAAGCGATCTGTGTTATACTGTCTCTGTCGATTTATTGTTGTCTGTTTCAATTTATTCGGTTACGTTATGGCGAAACAGGTGTACAAGCAGTGTGTTCCTCCCTGCCCGCGTTATTTAACGGGTGGGGACACACACGAGCTTTGTGTCATTTGTTTGGGAGTGGAGCATGCGGTCTCAGCCTTCGAGGGGGCTGAGTCCCAGCATTGCGAGATGCTGCCGCTTCGCATACTCCGCTCTCGCCTGTCACTCTTTGATGAGAAGAGTGGGCAGGCTCGCGATCCTCAGGAATCAGGACCCGCGTCTGCCGAGGCGGCGCGGAGAATGCATTCTTGGGGATCGCAAAAGGATCTTTCGGAGGGATTAGAGACGGGACCGCGGGCCTTTTCTCCTTCCTTACCCGAAAGATCCAGCGCTCTCCTCCCGGTGTCGGAAGCACGCGCTGCGGTTTCTTCCGCCCAGGGAGATAGCCCTCCATTACTTCATTGCTCTTCCTCCGAGGAGGATTGATGTTATGAGTATGGAAAGTGAAAGCACACACATGGGGGAAAAATATTCTCAATGTATTTCCCCAGCATATGATGAGCTGGTGGATGTTATGTCACGGGCAGTAGAGAAATTACATAATGAATGGCCATCTGAGAATAAGGACGCTCGTCCTAAAAGTAAATTAGCGTTTTTTATCTTCAGCGACATTATCTCCACCACGAGGGCTTCCTTTCTTTCCCGATCTTCATAATGAGTTATCGAAATCGTGGAATAAACCATACTCTTCACGACTTTTTAGCCCTTAAGTTAACACTTATTCGAGAATAAGAGGGCTAAAAGAGTATGGTTATGAGGCGATGCCCCAGGCGGAACAGAATTTAGCCAGCTATCTTTCGCCTGGTCCTGCATCGTCTCTGAAAGCCTCGGGTTTGCCCACTAGACCGCTTAAAGCCACCTCGGTTTTAGTGGGCAAAGCTTATACGGCAGCAGGTCAAGCTGGAGCGTGTCTGCATACAATGGCAGTGCTACAGGCCTATCAAGCTGAACTGCTGGGGGATTTGGATAATAGTGAAGGTATTTCTCGTGACGAAATTCGAGAACTTCGTCGGGCTACCGATCTTTCTCTCAGGGCTACTAAGGAGACCGCCAGAGCAATTGGGCGGTCTATGGCAGCCTTGGTAGCTACTGAGAGACATTTGTGGTTAAATCTCTCAGAGATTAAAAAAAAAGATCGGGCTTTTCTTTTAGATGCTCCTCTTGAGCCTTCTGGTCTCTACGGCGACGGAGTTCACGCGGTCGTCGAGCGATTTCAGGAGTCTAAAAAACAAGCTGACGCTTTTAAAAAATTTATCCTTCGCCGTGTCCAACCCCCTGGGGCTCCTGGGCGTGAGCAGCCCCAGCCGTCAAGCTCATCATATCGTGTGCAACAAAAAGAGAGTGTTTCGTCCCGTGCACCTTCACATAGACAATGGAGTCAGACGCAACACGCTCAGTCGAAGTCTTCTAAGTCGAAGCCGGATCTGAGGACCGTTCTTCAGGCGAAGAAGACTTCGGCTCAGAAAAAAAAAGACCTGAGGTTATGCGTCAGGCCTGTGAGGACACCCCCGACCGAAGTAGAGCGGTGTACACCTCATTATACGGTGCCCGTTCCATTTCGGGGTCCTCACGAGACCATTCTGCCAACCCTGCCACCCTTGGTGCTTCAGGGCGCAGCGGTCTCCAGCGAGTCGCTGATGCTATGCTGCGGCACAGCATCGGTTTCGCGCCCTCTGAGGGGGGCTTTAGAGCAGCCAGTTCAGGTAGTTCCTGCCATTATGTTTCAGGCTCCAGAATTAGCTGTCTCAGTTCCCTTAGTAAATTTTCTGGCAGCGTGGAAGCTTCTGCCGAATATTTCTCGTTGGGTCCTGCAGATTGTAGAGAAAGGATACAGAATCCAGTTTGGTTCTCGTCCTCCTCGTTACAGCGGGGTGTTGCCCACAGTGGTGCATCCCGAGCAGGCTCTGGTAATGGAGCAAGAGGTAAAGGCCCTGTTAGCGAAAGAAGCTATAGAACAGGTGTACTCGCCCGACCGAGAGTCGGGTTTTTACAGCCGTTATTTCATTGTTCCAAAAAAGGATGGAGGGTTGCGTCCCATTTTAGATCTTCGTCTGTTAAATCGTTCAGTACAGAGACTCAAGTTCAAGATGCTGACACTCAAACAGATCCTGACTCAAATCAGATCCGAGGACTGGTTTGTCACGATAGATCTGAAGGACGCTTACTTCCATGTCTCCATCCTCCCTCAGCACAGGAAGTTCCTAAGGTTTTCTTTCGGGGGCAAAGAATACCAGTATCGGGTACTTCCTTTCGGTCTAGCTCTATCACCCCGCACGTTCACGAAATGCGTAGATGCAGCTCTAGCCCCGCTCAGGCTGCAGGGCATACGTATTCTGAACTACATCAACGACTGGCTGATTCTAGCGGAATCAGAGCAGTTGGCGGTTCGGCTCCGAGGTGTCGTTCTCGCTCATATGCAGACGTTGGGGTTGAGGCTCAATGCCAAGAAGAGTGTGCTTTCTCCAGTACAGAGAACCACTTTCCTTGGTGTGGTATGGGATTCAGTGACGATGCGGGCCACCCTATCGCCCGTTCATGTAGCTGCTATCCTGTCAGCCACAAAAGAGCTGAAGCTAGGCCAGTCACGCACTGTAAAACAGTTCGAGAGACTGTTGGGTCTCTTGGCAGCGTCCAACGTGATACCTTTTGGCCTGCTGTACATGAGACCTTTACAGTGGTGGCTCAGGACCAGAGGGTTCTCCCCGAGGGGAAACCCACTTCGTATGATCAAGGTCACGCGACGTTGCCTTCGTGCCCTAGTTATATGGAGGAAGCACTGGTTCTTAACCCAGGGTCCGGTGTTGGGAGCTCTTTGCCATCGAGTTACTATCTCGACAGATGCTTCCCTCACCGGCTGGGGAGCGGTAATGGAAGGCCGCTCGGTTCAGGGTCTGTGGAAGAGTCATTATCTCTCGTGGCACATAAATTGCCTGGAGATGATGGCGGTCTTCAATGCGTTGAAACAATTCCTCTCAGACCTGAGGGGCCATCATGTGCTCGTCCGTACAGACAACACATCAGTGGTCTCTTATCTGAACCGTCAGGGGGGTCTGCGTTCGTGTCCGCTTTGCAAACTGGCGCACCAGATCCTCCTGTGGTCTCTGGGGAAGGTACTCTCCCTGAGGGCAGTGTATATTCCTGGGGACCAGAATATTGGAGCAGACATCCTGTCGAGGCAGGAGCTGAGGCCAGGGGACTGGAGACTCCACCCCGAGGCGGTGGAGAAAATTTGGGAGTTTTACGGCCAAGCAGAGGTGGATCTGTTTGCGTCTCAGCAAACGACGCACTGTCCACTTTGGTTCTCCCTTACTCACCCAGCCCCCCTGGGGCTGGATGCCTTGGTGCAGACGTGGCCGAGGCTACGTCTGTACGCCTTTCCCCCTGTTGCTCTGCTCCCAGGAGTTCTGGAGCGAGTCCGGCGGTATGGAATAAGCCTACTGCTAGTAGCACCACGCTGGCCGAGTCGGATCTGGTTTGCGGACCTGATCCATCTCTTAGACGGTCCTCCCTTGGAGATCCCGATCAGGAGAGACCTTCTGTCTCAGGCGGGGGGCACAATATTTCACCCCCGACCAGAGATTTGGAACCTGTGTGTTTGGCCTCTGAGGGGGCCCAACTCTTAGAGAGTGGTCTTTCAGCCGAGGCTGCTGAGACTATTCTAAGCTCCAGAGCTCCAGCTACTAGGAAACTATATGCGCTTAAATGGAGAGTTTTTTCTGTATGGTGTCACCAACATCAGTGGGATCCAGTTAACTGTTCTGTGAACACAGTACTCGAGTTCCTGCAGGAGCACTTTACATCAGGTCTATGTCCTTCCATGCTTAAGGTCTACGTGGCGGCCATTGCGGCTTACCACGCCCTGGTGGGGGGTACATCGTTGGGTCGAGACCCCCTGATTACTCGTTTCCTTCGTGGCACATTGAGGCTGAGGCCTGCAACTCGCACTGGGGTGCCAGCTTGGGATTTGGCAATAGTACTAGAAGGCCTTTCTAGGGCTCCGTTCGAGCCCTTAGATTCGGTTTCAGAGAAATTTCTTACCCTTAAGACTATCTTTCTGCTAGCTCTCTCATCCCTTAAGAGAGTTGGAGACCTTCAGGCCCTTTCGGTTTCCCCCACTTGCCTTGAGTTTGCACCGGGGATGGTCAAGGCATTTTTATATCCGAAACAGGGATACGTCCCTAAGGTGCCGACCTTGATTCTGAGGCCTATTGTGCTGCAGGCTTTCTGTCCTCCTCCTTTTACATCTGCGGACCAGGAAAGGCTGAACCTCTTGTGTCCAGTGCGAGCACTGGATACTTATGTTCATCGGACATCTTCAATGAGGAAGTCCGACCAGTTATTTATTTGCTTTGGATCACCTAAGAAGGGTCTTCCTGCTTCTAAACAGACGGTTAGTAAGTGGATAGTTGAGGCTATTTCACTTGCATACGAGTACTCTGACCAGCCGTGTCCTTTGGCGGTCAGAGCTCATTCTACTAGGAGTATGGCGGCCTCTAAAGCCTCATTATTTGGAGTTTCTCTTCAAGACGTGTGTGATGCGGCAGGCTGGTCCTCACCGCTCACATTCGTTAGGTTTTACAGCCTGGACCTTGATGCTGCCCCAGGTTCTCAGGTGCTTAGTGCTTAGTTACAACAGACTAACACTCAGGTACTTGGAATTCTGGCGCTTTGGGTATTCTCGTTCCCATGGCGTCGATCGACGCATCGTTGAGTTCCCTTCGAAAGGGACGTCTCAGGTTACTATTGTAACCATAGTTCCCTGAGAACAGGGAACGAGACGATGCGTCACCCTGCCATACTTCCTGCATCCCTGTGATCGGCTTGCTTCGGCAATTTTCGAAGCTAATGCCGGCTTGCACCGGATGTGCTTTTATCAATTCCTGGTCATGACGTCACCCGCCCGTGACGCTCATTCTTTCCATTGGACTAGTTGATATAGATGCTTCAGACGCAGTCATGCTGGAGGCGTTCCCATGGCATCGATCGACGCATCGTCTCGTTCCCTGTTCTCAGGGAACTATGGTTACAATAGTAACCTGAGACGTTTCATTTTGCCCTACAGGCTCTAGGTGAAGTGGCACATACTGTACAGTAAGATTATTGCAAATTTTCTGAACGAAAGATTAAAAGGATTTGCAGATTTATTTGTACAGCCATCTTTGATCATATTTACCAGGGATGCCAATAATTGACCTATCAGTAAGCCCCTCCCCTCGAACGCAGATGAGCCAATGGCAGTTGAATATCAGATGCACATCTTTAGGTTTCAGCACCATAGAGAAACATTGGAAGATCCGATGCTCTCATCGTTTTGATGGTATTTATGCTACACAAATGGTAAAACGATGTGCCTAGGGGTACTTGTAACACTGATTCCAGGTATCCTGAGAGGATGGGCATGGGTATTCATGTTTTGAATCACTGTTCTGTGCGTGCGTTCATCAGCGCGTTTCAAAAGTGTGATTTGAGCAAACAGTTTTCTGTGCAATACGACTGAAGCCCGGTGTATTTATAAAATCAAAGATGTGAGCGCAGTAACCTGGTTCCCTAAGGATTCAACCCCAATCCCAATGAAGACGAAAACGTTGATTTTCTGGTTGTCATACTCTTATTAAGTTACAACTAAAGTTAGTGAGCCCATGCTAACGTACAAACCTAAATAGCTAACTGTTCTCACTTAATGAGAACTAGTTAAAGGTAAATTAACTGTATCTAACAGTGTTGATCCTGAATGTAGTAATTTGCGATTGTGACGATCGTAACATAAGGCTTCTCCTGCTTGCATGTGATCGGTTAACCATCGCTTCCAAATTACTCATGTGAACCACCATATGTATTTTAAAAATCTTTTATATATTCATATATTCCTCCATGCCATATTTAAGTCCCACTTGAATGCTCCTCGACGATAGGTGGTCCTTCTGTGTCCAAAATGTATCAAAAGCATCTTGGTACAAGGTTTTTACACTGACAGCGGTCATTGTAAGACAGGTAGCAACTCTGTTTGTTTGTCCAAGGTCGCAACAGTAACTAGGGGCGGGGCGGGGCTTACCGATAGATCAATTCTGTCCACAACTGTAGATTGTAGTCTAAACATTAATTCATATAGCGCCAAGTTGCATTCTTGTTTATGCTAATAACTTTTGAACTGTAAGGAATTGATTTCTTGATTCCTTGGCTCAAGACATTTTGATTGCATCCTATGACATTTAAAAAAATATCCTCCTAGACAGTTGCTAAAACCATTTTTAAATAAAGTGCAAATTAATTTGATCAAGAGCACGCCAGAATCAACTTGAGGCTATATCTCTGCAATGCTTTAACGTATTCAGACCAAAATTGGTGTGTGTTTACAACTAGCCTATGCCCTAGTGGTGAGGAGAAAACCAGAAACCGGTCTCTTTAGATTCGGTGCAGCATGCAAAAGTCAAACAATACCCAATTTTGTGTGTCGGCCATTTTGAATTTTGTTGTAAAATGCTGTTTGTTACGAACGCATGAACGTTTCATTACTGAGTGTCTCAAAATGAAGGTGCTCAAATGGTTTCGAGACCGCCATCTTGTCATCACAAATTATAATGAAAATTTTAGCTTTATACAAATAGCTTTTCATTAATTTTGCCTATTGGAATGAAACTGTAATGAAATTGTAATCTACTCTTCCTAGACCATTTGTATGATTTTCACCAAATTTGAGTCAGATCATCTCAAATCATCAATGATCAATCAAATTATGCTGGCAGCAGATGGTCTTTCTACCTTGAATTGCTATGGTTTGATGCATGGAGCATGATTTATTACCATTGGCTAAAAGACAATACACAGTCAACTTCAGCACATTGTTACAAAAGCTGATGATTTATAGCAGGATTATGAAACCAGCTCCTACACCAAATGTCACTAACAAGCAGTTGATCTACAGTAATTATAGTCTAAAAGTACACATAATGCTCAGGTTCAACTGACACTTTTTCCCAAAGCATCTTAAAGCACACTTATTAAAGAGAAAATCCCCCTGAAGTAACCTAGGGTTAAGTGGCTTGCTCAAGAGCATGACAGAGATGGGTTTAGGGGCTGTTCCCTCTAGAACTTCAGCTTGTCAAGAGATGACTGAGTTTGCCAAGTAAGATTTGTTCATTAATCAACATTAGATTTTGGTTTTGTAACAACAATCCAGCCAAAAACCATTGTATTTCAGGGCTGTCTGGGTTGCAACTCAACAGATGAGAACCACTAGCCTACACCTAACTCTAAAATCTAATTGACTAAAAACACACATTAGAGCTTGCATAGACTAGTTGGGTAGTCAATTACTTCAGCCACTAGTCAGTGCTGTCGGAAGTCATTGAGTACTTGAGCACGCAATAACCATTCTGCATCCTTCACATGTTGACAAGCTTGTTTTTCTTAATGCAAACCACTGAGCCATGACAACAACCAAAGAGAGTATGTGGCAGGAGGACGATGACAGAAATTAGACTACATGGATTTTGTCTTATTCTATTATGAACTATTTTGAACTGGTTGAGTGAAGATCTGATGAGAGTACAGATCCATTATTCTTTTTATACTGAAGACCTGTGAAATGTTATATGACGAGGCTAATGTTACATAATAGGCTAAATGGCCTAACTGTTTAAATTTTAATAATGTATGCACATACTGTTCAACAAAAAGACGCGGATGTTAAGGTTATAATGTTGCACAATTATACAAAGCCATTTTGTTTTTACATGTTAGAGAAATAATTAGGCTGACAATTAATAAACACTTGTTGACACAAACTATTACTTTTTATGTCTTTAACATAAACCACAAGTACTGGGGTATTGTTTTAATATGTAATCTACTAACTGAGGAATCAGTAGACGTCCTACTTGACAAAATCGCCTAACAATGTTAGAATCAGATTGACATGTAGGATTTATTGCATAACCAACCTATCTATCGTGGAATCTATTTTATAGCTTCAAGTGGGAGATTTACTTAATGATTGGCTCGATAGTTTTCATCATCATCCAGTGGGCTGCTGGCCTGTCATGCACCATGATGAGACCAACATTGCTTGGCATGTTGATCATCTATGTAATACATTGTGTTAGTGAATTATAACTACATGTAGACCTCATGTTGCATGTTGTTCCAGTCCTCAGATCTTGACATCCTTTACAATCATTTCTTGGGGCAAAACATATGCATTTAACTACTTCTTATATCAAATATATACGCCAAAACAATGTTCATGCTAACCAAGTAATGATCTCATTTACTGGTGCAAGCATGCAATGGTGCATAGCATTGTTGCTGAGGTGATGCCGCACTGCCTCATTATATTTGCCAGTCAAATGCTCATAATTTTGTTTAATACGTTGGTTGGAAGCTGGTGGAGATATCACACCCCAGCTCAGTTGTTTGGGAGGATCATGAGATATTAATTGTAATTGCAATTCATGCCCTGTCTCTTGTGCTGCTGGATGTGACATGCAAGCTATTTGAAAACTACATCTATTTTTGTTAACCCACATTTTTTCAACAGAAATCTGACCTTGAAGTTGTCCTTTATTTTGTTGATGTGCCTGTTCGTGTACTTTTTGGGTGGTTGCATGCAGGCATAGGCGTAATTTGGGGGTTGGACACCCCACCACTTTTTTGCCATGGGTTGATATTGTCCCCACCCCCTTTTTTTTAAATATCTCGCAGAACTTAAGTAAATAATACAAAATAAACATCTCTAGTTGATTAGCAATTTGTCTGTTAGTGTTAAATAATAGGCACTCTGGCAGTGGAATGTGTTGTTTTTGAAATCATGCTGAGTGCTTGTTGCCGCTGTTATCAGTGGTGGAAGGCAACAGTGTTCTCCTGGCACTCATGCAATGAATGTCTTCACACAGACGAGAGCTTCAATATATCGCTTAACTCTATTCATTCCCGTGAAATCACAAAACAAAATGCACGAAACGTGTCCCTGCTTTTGATATACAATCACTGATGAACATCTTTGGTTTTAATGAGAACAAATGTGAACCCAGAACCTCTGGCACTCTTAACAAAAATGCAACCACCAGCCCATTTGGACAAAGAAATCTATAATCTACATCTTTATTCACTGATGTAAATACTCCCGAGACTAACAATATTTTGTATTATAGTAGATGTAAGGATGAAACTATGACATTAAACATGGGTTTTATGTCAATAAATTAAACTGAATGTACTACTGAATTAGAATTTTTATTGACAGAAAAAATTTCAACCCTCCCACCCCCCTTCCCCTCCCCCCTCAGGTTACATACAGAGGTCACAATGAGAAACACTGACAACTGGAATGCTTTTAATGGGAGGACTGTAGCTACAGTTCCTCTTCCCTCTTGTCCTGTGTAAAAAACCGAGCTGTGTAATCCAATCTGACAGAGTTTCCTGCGGCATAATGCTCCCCCAAACTTAAAAGACGGCAGGCAAATCCACCCAGAGAACCCCTGTCCCTGCAATTATGACAGACACCCAGCAGTTATCCCCACTAGGATACAGCGCTAAACAAGGGGCTCCTCTGAAGATTATGCAACTATAATGCAAAGATACCAGATTACCCTTCCTCTAAGTCTAAGCCATCATGTGTTTATTGATTTAAAGGGCCAGTATACCAGAAATGACTAAGCTTTATGAATCTGATCTGAGAAAGGAGTGTATACAAATGGTGTTTAAAAAAGGCTGACTAACAGGCTCTGTAGACAGAGAAAAAAAATCATATTGCCTCAGGCCATAGAGCTGGAACTGTGACAGTTAGGGATTTTCAAAGCAAAATAAAGCAAATAAAAGAAAATCTCAAATACTAACAGAAGCGAGCTCTTCATGAAATGATACAAAAATCCCAAAGTGCATTCCAGTCTGTCAAATAAACATCTGAGTATTAATTAAATACAGTAAATGTAGCTTTTTGATCCAGATGACCATATGATTGCATATAAAAGAGCAACATATAAAGCATCAATACTATATAGTGAATAATAAGTGAAATAGATGATCTATTATCAATATACATTCTTAAATATTAAGGTTCTTTAGGCATCTATAGTTCCATATAGAACATTTAACATCCTGGAACCTTTCTAATTTACAGAAAGATCTTTATAGAGGAAACAGGTTATTTTCTTTAAATTTAAATTGTTCTTCTCACTATTAAAAAATGGTTCTTCTTAAGAGCTGTTCACTGAATGGTTCTTCTATGGCATTGCTGTGAAAACTGATAATCTTTAACTGATAAAAAAGGCTCTGTTATTAAGATGAGTTTTGGTCGATCGGATCACAAGTGGACGAAGCTAGTCGAAAACGTGTTTCGACCGGATTGCTTTTGTAGTGTAAAAGCTTGCGTGGTCAAAAGCGTTCGAATAGCCACAAAAGAATAATGCGAGGAACATTATGGGAAGCTCGCAAGCCAGATGGGATTTAAACTTTGTCAGCTGAAGACCCAAATTTGGTTTAAGACAAAAAACATACCAAGCACAATATTTGTCTCACCATTCCTGATTTCTAACATCGTCACCGGGCCCGTTTATGTAATTTGCGCAAGCTTATTATTGTCTATTAGATCGAAAGATCTGTGAAAAAAAACATACATTTACCCACCCATAGACCCTGCCAGAAGAAATGAGGACAGATGAAAAGAGACGGATTAAAATACCAGGTGTAAATGGGTATTTTGAGGATGTGTGAAGTTTAAAGTACTTTTTTTAAAGCACTTTGAGGCCCCATTTCGAATGTAAGAATATTTCCTGCAAGATGGCATCACGTTGTAATTGAAATATGCATAAACCTCATATGTATATGGCTGCATTTCTGGTAATCAAAATGAAAGGTCCTCCGAGAAGTCATTGCGAATTATTGTGTCAGATTCAACCCTACGCAGGGCCTCCGAAGATGTCATTTTGTCTGTATATGTGGGTGGAATTCTATGTGCTAGTGAAAGCGACTAACAGTATTTAGGTTGGCTTCTAGCTCCTATTAATAGTCTAGAGAAAGTAGCTTTTGAGGTCAACAAATTCCAGCCCTCTGAATTCTATGATGTTGCAGGTTTCTGTTTGTTTCTTTGGTATTGTGAATAATAATGCATAATTTAGACTGCATCAGGCTTCACAACTAAAGCAGAAATTCTCAAAAGCAGTTGTTACTTTCTTGTAAATGTGCAATGAATAATTTTTTAAGGAGTTAACAGTTGGGGTATTCTAACTTGTCTGCTTTCTAACTGTCTGTTTTATTCTTCCATCAAAGTGACACTTCCATCTGTCATTTACACTCAAAATTTCATATCATTGATTTTCTGCACATTTTTTATTCTAGTCTCCCAGGGCTTTTGGTTGCAGTGCTTTAATATTTTAGTTGCCGTCACATTGAAAACAACTCAGTTGTTAACTTTCTCTTTGATCCAACAATATTTCACCTGTCCCTACAGTCAAGGTGATCACTTTCAAACAGGAGTGTAATCTTTTAGATCTGCCGATAGAAGCAGCGCGACTGTCATAAATGAATCAAAATGTCTTATTTTAATTATTTCTGTAATTACTTTCCTCCACAGATTATACTTCTCACATTCAAGGGAGAAATCATTCCATTCACAAGCAATTGGATGAGAGTTATACTTGCCCTTGGCAACTAAAGATGACGTTACTATGGAAACGACTTGTGGTGCTATCAATCATTGGCTGCCTCACAGGTAAACTATTGTCCTGCTGTTTTTTTTTTTTTTTTCTGAATGTGTTGCATTGGCCTGTCATGCAAAAAACAATTTCAGTATGATCTTAAGTCTTCGATTCATTCAGTCCTCATTGGAGGTTTGAGACAAGGTGTGATGAGTTGATGCATTCATCTTGAGAATATTGTGGTTTTGAATATCGTTGAATTGAATTATCATATTATATCCATAACATATATATATATATATATATATTAAGGAAGTAATCCTTTATTTTCAAGTATACTAAACTTTAACAGGAAATCACCACTACATGGAACACATAATATAAATACTGTAAATAACACCTAACCCTAATTTTGAGCCTCAAGTTATTTTTCATTATATAGCCTATATATCTATAGTACTTTTTAAAAGTTTGGTGTTGTTAAGAAATGAATTGTTTTTGTCTCTTTTTCTTATTTAAGTAAACATACATTAATAACAGTAATATTGAGAACGTCTCGGTTACGTATGTAACCCTCGTTCCCTGAGTAGGGAACGGAGACGTTACGTCGGATGACGACGAATGGGGTTTCGCTTAGAAAGCCTATAAACTTCGAGTATTAAAAAACGAGCCAATGGCAAAGAAATGCCATGGGTCTGCGGAATTTGCATGACGTAACTCCGCCCCACCTCGTGGGTATAAAAGGAGGACGCCGGCAACATGCAGTTATGTTTCTTCGCTGAGGAGCCAAGACTGAACTCAGGCGATCCCCGCGGTACAGCGGAAGTGGCAGGAAGACGTAACGTCTCCGTTCCCTACTCAGGGAACGAGGGTTACATACGTAACCGAGACGTTCCCTTTCGTTGTCACTCCGAGTTACGTCGGATGACGACGAATGGGGTTAACAGTCTAATCGAGCCACCTTCACAGCTGTCTTCCAGTGCCCTGCGTAAATCTGAGCCCTTGTGAGACTTGTAAGGACGAAGGACTCCTATTAAACACAGGAATACCAAGGTACACTGGGAAGCATATCCCATAGTTAGAGGAAATATGCAATTAACACCAACCCATGGGGGGGGCATTTGGGAATACACATATGACCCGAAGGAAACATATGGAGAATACTGAGGTGTCCAGCCGCAGGTGGAATATTTCAACCTCAGGGGTGGCAAGGTGGCTTGCCAAGGGAAAGACACATGCTCAGAGAGGCTTACAGTGGAAATACACGTGTGGGGGTAGCTCCGGGGAGGGACCATGCACACGGGAGGCACCTAGCCGACGCCCAGGCAATAGACACTGGCGCTAGCATCAGGGGTGCTGGAGGAACTCAGGGCTTGCGGAGAAGCTCACCTGAGGAGAATATCGCACGTATCCAGTCCGTGGAGTGGAATGGCGAGCAAGCGAAGACACCTGAGCGGGTCCAGTACTAGCTAGTTGAAGCGAGTACATGAGAGGACACAGGCTCCACTCGGAGATTGTTGAATCTGGCGAATGTGTTAGGTGTCGCCCAGCCTGCAGCTCTGCAGATGTCTGTTAGCGAGGCGCCATGCGCTAGAGCCCAAGAGGATGCCACACTCCGGGTGGAGTGGGCAGTCACACCAAGGGGGCACGGTCGACCTTGCTGCTGGTATGCCAAAGCAATGGTGTCCACTATCCAGTGAGACAACCTCTGCTTGGAGAGAGCCTTTCCCTTCAGCTTCCCACCATAACAGACAAAGAGCTGGTCTGAGGTCCTGAAACACTGCGTCCTGCCTACATAGGCGCGGAGAGCGCGTACTGGACAGAGCAGTGCCAAGGCTGGGTCTGCCTCCTCCAAGGGCAGCGCTTGCAGGTTCACCACCTGGTCCCGGAAGGGAGTGGTAGGAACCTTAGGCACATATCCAAGCCGGGGTCTCAGGATCACGTGAGAGTAAGCCGGCCCGAATTCCAGGCACGCTTCGTCAACGGAGAATGCTTGCAGGTCCCCGACCCTCTTGAGAGAGGCCAATGCAACCAGGAGCGCTGTCTTCATTGACAGGAACCTAAGCTCCACTGATTGCAGAGGCTCAGAGGGAGCACTCTGCAGGGCAGTTAGAACCACTGCGAGGTCCCAAGAGGGAACGAGAGGAGAGCGAGGAGGATTCAGCCTCCTCGCCCCCCTCAAGAACCTGACGATCAGATCGTGCTTCCCTAAAGATTTACCTTCCACCAAGTCATGGTGTGCGGATATAGCGGCAACATAAACTTTGAGGGTGGAGGGAGACAGCCTTCGCTCCAACCCATCTTGAAGGAAGGGAAGCACGAAACTGACCGAAGACCTCCGGGGGTCTTCTCGGCGAGAAGAGCACCAGTTGACGAAGAGGTTCCACTTCAACGCATAGGCGTGTCTCGTGGACGACGCTCTAGCAGAAGTGATGGTAGTCACCACCGCTGGTGGTAGGGTACTCAAACCTGCCTCGTCCCGTCCAGGAGCCACACGTGGAGATTCCAAAGATCGGGACGAGGGTGCCATAGGGTGCCCCGTCCCTGAGAAAGGAGGTCCTTCCTCAGAGGAATTGGCCAAGGAGGTGCTGTCGCGAGGAGCACCAGTTCGGAGAACCAAGTCCGGGTGGGCCAGTACGGCGCAACCAGAAGGACCTGCTCCTCGTCCTCCTTGACCTTGCGCAAGACCTGCGCAAGAAGGCTCACTGGGGGAAACGCATATTTGCGGCCCCGCGGCCAGCTGTGCGCCAGAGCATCCGTGCCGAGCGTGCCCTCGGTCAGGGAATAATACTGGTCGCAATGGGTCGAGTCGTGGGAGGCAAACAGATCTATCTGTCCATCCCGGAACTGGTCCCAAATCAGCTGAACCGACTGGGGATGGAGTCGCCATTCTCCGGGGAGGGGCTGAAGCCGTGAGAGCTCGTCGGCTGCACAGTTCAGGGCTCCAGGAATGTAAATGGCTCGAAGGGACCTCAGATGCTTCTGACTCCATAAGAGGAGGTGGCGAGCGAGTTGCGACATACGGCGGGAGCGTAGACCACCTTGATGGTTGATGTACGCTACAGTGGCGGTATTGTCTGATCGGACAAGTACGTGTTGACCCTTGAGCAGCGCCCGAAACCGGTGCAGGGCAAGGCGTACTGCCAGCAACTCAAGGCAATTGACATGCCATAGGCGCTGGGGTCCTGTCCAGGAGGCCGCGGCAGCATGTCCATTGCACATGGCGCCCCAGCCCGTGGTGGAGGCATCTGTTGAGACAACAACATGCCGGGAAACTCGTTCCAGGGGGACACCTGCCCTGAGAAAACTGAGGTTCGACCACGGGGTGAAGATCTGACGGCAGGTCGGAGTAACTGATACTCGAAAGGGAGGACCGCGTACTGGTATGCCTGCCCCTCGAAAGCAAACCGGAGGAACGGTCTGTGTCGAGGAAGAATGGAGACATGAAAGTAGGCGTCCTTCAGGTCGATCGCTGCAAACCAATCCTGGGGCCGAACACATTCGAAAATGCGTTTGGCGGTGAGCATCTTGAACGGCATCCTGTGAAGGGAGCGGTTCAGCACGCGCAAGTCCAGGATCGGTCGTAACCCACCGGTTTTCTTGGGGACAATGAAGTAAGGGCTGTAGAAGCCGGACCTCATCTCAGCTGGAGGGACAGTCTCGATTGCACCCTTCGCCAGCAGGGTGGCAATCTCTGCTCTCATGATGGGGCATTGCCACCGACCAATGTGGAGCGAACTCCCCTGTAGCGGGGAGGAGACCGTGCGAACTGAATCGCATAGCCGAGCCTGATGGTTCGCGCGACCCAGCGAGACAGACGGGGAAGCTCTAGCCAGGCTCCCAGGAACTGAACCAGCGGGGTCATGCGAACCACAGGCGTCCCCCCGGAGGGGCAGCGAAGCGGAGTAACTGGCCCAGACGTGGACGGCATAGCGGCCCGGTGTGGGGGCAGAGTTAACACCCGCGCCCTGGCAGAGGGGGCCAGGGAAGGACCAGGGAGGTCGTCCCACGGGGGCCTGCTCTGCCAGGGGTCTGGCGACAGAGCGGGACAAGGGCGAAGCGGTCCATGGACGGCACGCCGTGTCAACCAACTCTGGGACAGAGGGGGACGAGGAGAGCACGGCTTGGGGGCGGCGCTCTGTGTCGTCCGAGAACTCTGTGTGCTCAGGGATGAGGGGGTTGTTTCTTTCTTTAACCACATTAGGGTGCTGCCCACCCGTGGGTGAGCAGCGGGGAGTGGAGAACAAAATATTCTTCCCCGGCCCTCCACCGGGGGAAGGAGTGGTCCTGCTACCATCTCCTGAGAAACAACCATCATCCCTGAGCAGCCCGTCTCTTGGCGGGGGGCGGGGCTGGAGAGGGCTTTGGCGCCTTCCTACGGCTTCCTCCGCGGCTGGGCCTGGGTGAAGGCTACTGCTTTGGCCGAGCGGGAGGGGCGGGAGCCTTAAGAGGGTGCCCTCGGCGGGAAACAGCCTTAGGCGTCTGCCCGGCCAACGTCGAGGCAGCAGCGGGTCGGCGGGGCAGAATATGCTTGATTGCCTCAGTCTGTTTCTGTGCAGTTGAGAACTGTTGGGCGAAATCCTAAACTGCGCCGCCGAAGAGGCCGGCCTGGGACAGGGGTGCATCGAGCAGACGAGTCCGCTCGGTATCCCGCATGTCGGCCAGGTTCAGCCAGAGGTGTCTCTCCTGGACCACCGAAGTGGACATCACCAGACCCAGGGAGCGCGCGGCTACCTTCGTCGCCCGGAGGGCAAGGTCGGTTGCGGCGCGCAGCTCATCAAAGAGCCCTGGGTCTGTCCTACCCTCGTGTATGTCTCTGAGCATCTGGGCCTGGTAGACCTGCAGAGTGGCCATCGCATTGAAAGAAGCAGCTGCCTGCCCCGCCGCTCTGTAAGACTTCGCCACCAGAGTAGACGAAAATCTATAGGCCTTGGATGGGTGCTTAGGCTCTCCCCGAGAAGAAGCACTCTGAGGACACAGTTGAGGACAAATCGCAACAGATCGTTCAACCGGGGGAAGCCCAGTGTACCCATGGGCAGCTGCCCCATCGAGGGGAGGAAAGGCGGATGAGACCAGCGAGCGGTCCCGAGAATACAGGGGGGTCTTCCAGGACTTCAAGATCTCATAATGCATGTCCGGGAAGAAAGGTATTGGGGTTTGCCGTGGACGTGGGTCGGCGGCCTTACCCAAAAACCAATCGTCCAGCCACGAGCGCTCAGGACGGGATGGAGGCCTCCACTCTAGACCGATGCTCGCGGCTGCCCGGGAAAGCATGGCCGTCATCTCCGGATCAGACTCAGGCACAACCGTATGCACACCGAAAGGTGGCAGCTGCGCTGAGTCCTCACTTTCAGAAGAATCGGACCCACCTTGTGATGCTGCTACAGAAATAGCATCGTCCTCTGTAGCTTCAAGCAAAACTCGCGGGCCACCCGAAGGTCGACCCGCGGGAATCGGAGGTTCACTAGCGGGCACCGTCACCGAGGAGGGGGGCTGGGGTCGCGGATAGATAGTCGACGCCTTGTTCCAGACCGTAACCCTCAGGTCACCCTGGCTACCAACCGAAGTAGCACCCCGTGAGGGAGCACTAGATCGGGTGTGGATGAGGGGACTCTCACTCTGCTCCAGACTGCTCTCGCTCCACTGCTCCTGTGCTCTGATCTGCTGTTCACTGATCGATTGCTCCTGTCTGCCCTCCTGCCTGCTGTGGGTTTGTTTGCGTCGAGGCTGTAAGCTCTACGCCTCATATTAGCTTCGTATTTCTTTCTGTTTTGAACCATCATTTACTATCATTTCTAGTTGTTTATATTACTAAATATAGTTTACCCACCATCTCAGATTAACCTTACATCGCTAGCTTCCGTTATTGTTAGCACCACACGCTAGTGTTTACGCGCCACCCGCTCTCATTTATTTATTATTTATTTTCTCTCGCGCGCCCACGCCCTTGAGTTCATAAAAGCCCAGGTAAGTAAGAATCAGTCAACACAAACGGTGAGTAATGTCTTGTCCTGTTATTGTCACCTGTGTCACATGTCATATGTTTAGTATAGCCTTCTCCGATGGTAATACAGGATTTATTTGTGATAAATGCAAGGAGACAGTCAGGCTGACGGAGAAGATTTCAGAGCTAGAGACACGCATCCAAACTTTAATTGAGTATAGTAAGGATAGTACTAGAGCTTTAGATACTATTTTGGATGCGCCTAGCATAGTGAACTCTGTACATGATTCGGTTCCGGCTGAAGTAGAGCCCACGCAGCAGGGCAGATGGGTGACCGTGAGAGATCGCTCTAGTCGCGGATTAAAAAACCACTCTTCCGTTCCGATTACCATAACAATTCAATTTGCCCCACTCAGTGAAACACCCACTGAGAATTCTGTTGATTGTGCCCTGGTAATTGATGATTCAATCACACGGAACGTGAAAATAGAGACACCAGCCACCATAGTCACATGTTTGCCGGGAGCCAGAGCGCCTGACATCAAAGCAAATTTAAAAGTGCTGGCTAATGCTAATCGTAAATTCTCTAAGATCATTATTCATGTCGGCACTAATGATGTTCGACTCCGCCAGTCGGAGATCACGAAAATTAATATTAATGAAATTAATATTACCCCCTTCCTGTTCGCAGGAGTGATGAGATAGTTAGCAGATTGGCCTCACTCAATGGTTGGTTGTCTAAGTGGTGTCCGGTGAATAATATAGAATTCATAGACAATTGGAAAAGTTTTTGGGGCAAGCCTGACCTGTTGAAAAGAGATGGTGTTCATCCCTCCCTGGATGGTGCTGCTCTTCTCTCTAGTAATATGGCACATAGTCTTAGAGCTAAAACATGACAATCTGGGGCTCAGGTCAGGAAGCAGACAGACTGCCTAAACCGACCGTCTGCTAGCGGCCTCGCGTCACCAAGGTCAGATAAATCCCATCACATAGAGCCTCTTTCACCTAGATATCATTATATAGAGACTGTGTCTGTTCCCCGAATTTGGAAATCCAAAAAACGTCAGGTAAAAAATTTAATTGATGTTCAACAAATAAAAAAGATATAATACAGATGAACAAATGATAAAGCTTGGGTTGCTGAATATTCGATCCCTTACTTCAAAATCGCTCATAGTTAATGATATGATTTCAGATTATAATCTAGATGTGCTGTGTTTGACAGAAACCTGGCTAAAACCAAACGATTACATTACTTTAAATGAGTCAACCCCACAAGATTACTGTTATAAACATGAACCTCGTCTAAAACGCAAAGGGGGAGGTGTTGCTGGAATTTATAGTAATATTTTCAAAACCACTAAGAAATCTATTTTTAAATATACTTCTTTTGAAGTGTTGGTGCTTAATGTAAAAATATATAGTGTAAACGATAAATCACGTTTGAGATTTCTGCTGGCTACTGTATACAGGCCACCAGGGCACCATAAAGATTTTATCAAAGAATTTGCGGACTTTCTATCAGAATTAGTATTGGCTAACGATAAAGTACTAATTGTTGGTGATTTTAATATACATGTAGATAATGAAAAAGATGCATTGGGATTGGCACTTAAAGACATTGTAAACTCAATTGGAGTTAGACAACACGTGTCAGGACCCACTCATTGTCATAATCATACTCTAGATCTAATATTATCACATGGAATAGATGTTGATGCCGTTGAAATTCTGCAGCAGAGCGATGACATCTCAGACCATTATCTAGTCTCATGTAAATTACATTTAGCCAAGGCTGCAAAGCCGACTCCGTGTTATAAATATGTTAGACCTATAACTTCTGCCACTAAAGATTGCTTTATCAATAATCTTCCTAATCAGTTTCATCATCTCAGCATCCCGGATAGCTTAGAAGAACTTGATATTGCAACAGAAACTTTTAACTCTCTCTTTTCCAGCACTTTAGACGCAGTTGCTCCGTTGCGCTTAAAGAAGATTAAAGAAAATACTCCAACGCCGTGGTACAACGAGCACACTCAGGCCCTTAAGAGAACAGCCAGAAAAATGGAGCGCAACTGGAAGAAAACAAAACTAGAGGTATTTCGGATTTCATGGAAAGAGAGCTCGATTGCTTACAGAAAGGCTTTAAAAGCTGCTAGATCTGCTTATTTTTCAACCCTATTAGAAGAAAATAAACATAATCCTAGGTATTTATTTGAAACAGTGGCTAAACTAACGAAAAAGAAAGCTTCAAGCACAGAAGTTTCAGGCCAACACAGTAATGACTTTATGAACTTCTTCACTTATAAGATTGATAATATCAGGGACAAAATTATAACTATGCAACCGTCTACTACAGTATCGCATCAGGGAGTGCATTGTAGTCTCCCTGAGGAAAAATTTTATTCATTGGTTGCTATAGGAGAGGAAGAATTCTGCAAACTCGTTAATTTCATCTAAATCGACAACTTGTATGTTAGACCCTATACCGACTAAGCTATTGACAGAGATGCTTCCAGAGATCATAGATCCTCTTCTTAATATCATTAATTCGTCTTTGTCTCTAGGATACGTACCAAAAACCTTTAAGCTGGCTATGATAAAACCGCTTGTTAAAAAAACGCAACTTGATCCTTCAGAATTAGTCAATTACAGGCCGATCTCAAATCTGCCTTTTCTGTCAAAGATATTATAAAAAGCAGTATCCTCACAACTGTGTTCCTTTCTTGAAAGAAATGATATCTGCGAGGATTTTCAGTCAGGATTTAGACCGCACCATAGTACTGAGACAGCTCTCATTAGAGTTACAAATGATTTACTTTTATCATCCGATCGTGGTTGTATCTCTCTATTAGTGTCACTTGATCTTAGTGCTGCATTTGACACAATTGACCAAAACATTCTTTTAAATAGACTAGAAAACTATGTTGGCATTAGTGGAATTGCACTAGCATGGTTTAAATCATACTTATCTGACCGTTATCAGTTTGTAGCAGTAAATGAAGAGATGTCTTATCGATCACAAGTTCAGTATGGCGCACCACAAGGCTCAGTACTAGGACTGCTGCTGTTCACTCTGTACATGCTACCATTAGGACATATCATTAGGAAACATGGAATTAGCTTTCACTGTTATCCCGATGATACTCAGCTGTATATTTCTTCAAAACCTAACGAAACTTACCAATTCACAAAATTAACGGAATGCATAGCTGATTTAAAAAATTGGATGACTAGTAATTTTCCATCTTAAAAATATATCTAAATTACGACATATGCTCTCATTAACAAATGCGGAACAATTAGTTCATGCTTTCATGACATCAAGACTAGATTATTGTAATGCTCTACTGGGTGGTTGCCCTGCACACTTAATAAATAAACTACAGCTGGTCCAAAACGCTGCAGCTCGAGTTCTTACTAGAACCGGGAAATATGACCATATTAGCCCGGTTCTGTCAACACTGCATTGGCTGCCTATTAAACATCGTATAAATTTTAAAATATTGTTGATTACTTACAAAGCACTAAATGGTTTAGCTCCGCAGTACTTGAGCAAGCTCTTAACGCATTATAGTCCTTCACGTCTATTGCGATCTCAAAATTCGGGCCAGTTGATAATACCTAGAATATCAAAATCGACTGCTGGCGGTAGATCCTTTTCCTATTTAGCACCAAAACTTTGGAACAGTCTTCCTACCATTGTCCGGGAAGCAGACACACTCTGTCAGTTCAAAGCTAGACTAAAAACACATCTCTTTGACCTAGCATACACATAATATATTATAGACTTCTATAATTCAATGTTAGGCTGCATAGATTAGGTCAGCCGGAACTGGGAACACTTCCCTTAAATCCTGATGTACTCGTTACATCATCATAAGAAGAATGGCATCTACGCTAATTTTAGTGTCTTTGTTTATCCCGAGGTTTTCCCGCAGCCTACCAGATCCAGGCCGTATCCAGATCTGACTAGGAGCTTTGCCTGGACCCGATGACAACGCAGTGCTGAAGTGCCAACTAGCCGCTCCCTATGGAGGATCCCTTTCCCACTCTACAGATAAAACGTTGTGATTCCGGTTCGCGTACCCACCCCGAAGTGATAAAATAAAACAAAATTCTGTATCAAATTACAGTTACTGTAAATCCGGCCTCTAGTTCATAAACGCCAGAGGAGAACTGGCCCCCGACTGAGCCTGGGTTCTCCCAAGGTTTTTTTTTTCTCTCCATTAGGTCACCTGATGAAGTTTTAGGACACCAGTGGGTCACTTGATGGAGTTTTTCGGTTCCTTGCCACTGTTGCCTTTGGCTTGCTCAGTTGGGGATATTCAAATTAATTAACCAAGCATTAATACCATTGATCAGCCCTACCAAACGTGGATGTTTTTCTTCCACTAAGAAACAAACATTGTTATGTTATTTGATTGATATTGTGAAGCTGCTTTGATGCAATTTATATTGTGAAAAGCGCTATATAAATACACTTGACTTGACTCTTGCGAGTTCATTGAGTCTCGACCTAAGTGACGCGATGGTCATGTTCCCGCAGAGAGAACATGACTCATCCACAAGCGCTGCTCTAGCGTGATCCATGCCCAAAACACACTAGACAGCGCTCGTGCCCATCAGAGTCAGACACTAATCTGCCGCAACCAGAAGTGCACGGGCGAAGCATCTTTAAAAAGACGTGCCGCGTGCAAGCTCTTTTATGAGAGAAACACTCTTGAGTGTTGAAGCGCCCGGGGAGACACGCACTCATTGGCAAACCACTGCACAGATAAGCAGGAAGCGCGCGCTCGCTGGAGATCGCCGTCACACCAACACCAGAGGAACTCCTTTTTACATTTACGGTTGATCTCCACAAAGGCTGCAGGTTGTGGCCCAATACCCGTGTTTGTCAAAGATGATTATGGGATGGAGGCTTGTCTGTATCTTATTAGCAACTCCTGCCTCTTCCTGCCTCTCTGGATAGAGTGGATTACAAATGGAACACAGAGGCCACTTTTTTTTGTTCATTGGTGGCAGTATTTATAACAGAAGTAACATTTGATTAATGAGAGTGCGGATGCTATTGTGTGGAGAAATAAAGACTTAATCATTTTCTTTTCATCTTGTATTCATGAAACCAAAACACAGAACAATTATAACCAGTACATTCATCAAATAACGTATAGTAATGGTGTGTAATTTCAGAAATGAAACACAACTTTTTTCTGTTGATATTTCCACAACAGCAGCTGACATAGGAGTGTATTTTCTTGTAGTATGGGGTTTCAGCATGTTTGCAGAATTCTCTGGCTGTCTCACTATGCCTGTATAATGTTAATGAATACAGTGAAAATAATGGCTGCAAGTGTTTTGAATTTATTTAGATACAATTCTTATAAATGGAGCTGCAAAAGATGTGTAAATAATGGTAGTTCTGGATATGTTCAGCTTTCTCAAATGAAAGGAGCTGTCAAAGCATGCACAATATAATCAAACAATATTGCCGTTTTGCATCAGTTAAATTTTTTTAATCTATTCAAGCACTATATTTTATAACATAAACACTATACTCTTTTTTTAATATATTATAATGCTTTGATCCCTGTTTTGTCTTTGTGGTTAAAGACTTATCGCAACAAACACCAGATTTGTATATTAAATGGATTATTGAGATACATTTATGCATCCAATCCTTTGAGTTTCCTTAAAGGAACAGTTCACCCAAAAATGAATGTCTGTCATATTTTACTCACCCTAATGTTGTTTCAAACCTGTATTAATGTCCTTCTTCTGTGGAATGCAAAATAAGATATTTTGAAGAATATGGGTAACAAAAAAATTGATGGGCCCCACTGACTCACATAGTATGGAAAAAATGCTATGGAAGTCAATGGGGCCCATCAACTTTTTGGTTCCTCATATTCTTCAAAATATCTTCTTTTGTGTTCAGCAGAAGAAAGAAAGTATTACAGGTTTGTAACAACTTGAAGGTGATTAAATGATGACTATCACTAACTATCCCTATAGACAAAATAATAAACTTTGTAATAAACAATAAAGTTCGACATTGGGTTCTAAAAAAAAAGTTTTTCACTTAAATGTAAAACAAATGGTATTCCTCTGTTTCAGTCTCATCAGCACAAGCAGAAGACACAACGTTTATTGGTCCAAGCTGGAAAACGGAACCAGATGGCCTGATACTGCCCATCCATTCCCCTGAGCAGGAGGCTGTTTTAACCTGTGAGGCATCTGGAGTCCCTTCCCCTCAGTACAGGTAGGAATGCTAACAGTTTATGCATCCTTTCATTGCTATTACAAACCATTTAAGCAGTTGGTTTTGGCAAATTGGCAGCTTATTCCTGTAAGGATCAACTTGAAAAGGATTGACACTGATTGCTATTGATTTTCCAGGTGAGAGGCAATTTATCTGTCCTCCTGATTTGCCATTGCATAAATCCAGTAAACTACTGTATTCCTAGCAGCCTATCCCAGTGGCATCCGACTGTGACCCATTTTCATTTGCTTTCCAGAGTTTCACCAATGTCAACAATTTTAAATGTGCATCAACTAGCTTCGCTAAAGACTGATCTAAAAAAAATTACAAAAAGGCAATTTAGCCTACTTCTGAAGATATGTTCAACAATCCATTACTCTGTGTACACATCTCAGCAAGAGCTTTAGGAATTAGCATTCCAAATTTATCTTTCTGAGAGGGGTATGCATGCTACTGTAAGAACGGAAATTTGCTTTTGAATTGGGAGGGATCTAAATGACTAATTTAAGATACTGTCCCGCATATTCCCTGGTGAGGCGTCTGCTCTGAAAATAGCAGTGTGCTCTAGCTCTGTGGTATATTGTGTTTCGTAGCTTGGGTCAGCATCATGTAAATGCTCCGCTAAGCACTAGGGAGGGAAATAATAACCTTGTGAGTGACATTCGATTTAAACGCTTACATTTCCCTTTAGTGCATCTTTGCGGAAAACACCAATCTAACTGAACATTGCGAGAGTATCAATGTTCAAAAAGAAGAAGAGCACACCGACTTAAGTCATGATGCAACCTTTACTTTTGAACAAACAATACAGCTAGAGTCTCCAAGGTCGAATAAGTTTGACTTTTGACCCAGATCCTTTTATGCAGATATGTAACGATAAATAAACTCTGGGGCAGAGGAAATGAAGAGGCTTATGCATATATTCAACAACATGCAAAATAGTTATTTTCAGCTTTGTCACACTGAAATACACTGTGTAGCAATGTTCAGGGAAGAAGGAGGCGGGAACCGGCGAACAATCAAAATATAGTTTATTTAAATAAAACAAACAAACGAAAATACCGCCAGCAGCCCCTCGCGGACGACTGCTGGCTACCGAAAATAAATATAACTGCCAGCAGCCCCTCGCGGACGACTGCTGGCTACCGAAAATAAATATAACTGCCAGCAGCCCCTCGCGGACGACTGCTGGCTAAAGTAAAATACAGATACAAACACACAACTAAAATACAGGCCTGTTCCTCTCTCGATCATCAACGTCGTCGCTCCTCCTTTATGCTTCCGCTCCTCCGTGAGAGATGCGAGACCGGTGTGCTTCACAGGTGTTGCTCATTAGCAATCGCACCACCGGCCTCGCGCCGTTCTCTCACGTCCCTCGGCCACACTGCATTCCCTTAATTCTTTAATTCCTTTCTCACAGATAATAGGTGTATTTGGTTTTGGATTAATTTTCGTGAACCAGCTGAGTGTGTGATTGCTTTTAAACATATAACGGTTTCATTTTTGTACAGTAAAAGAGAGGAAACTGTCTAGCAGCATGAAGCAGCTAAAAGTAGCAGCACTACTTAACTACATTTGTCAGTAGCGTGACAGTAGTTCAGTTGTTTTTAAAATAAAATACTTTCTGGTTACAAACTACTTTTTCGAATAAGTAATAAAGTATTGGAAATTTGTAATGAATTAGTTCGTACAGTTCTTGTAAATGACAAAAAAAGTCACAGATTTTCTGTTCACAATTTTAATTATTTAATTATTAATTTAATTATTTAAGATTTTTTTTAAGAACAATGTAAATATATTTTCTTTACAAATCCTCAATTTAATTATTTATAATTGTGTACATTGTTATCTTTTCTACTGTCTCGTTTTAGTTGCATCTGTTAGTTTTTTTAAAAAAAATCTGTGCTTAGAGTAAAAGTATCTGTTCGAGTTTAACGTGTGTCGCCCTATTTGAGATTTGTTTGTCATTTTTTGATAATATCATAAATTGTCATTTGATAGTTATATATTTTCGGTAGTTTGAATAGCTGATATTTAAAAAAAAAAAAAGTGTTACTATTCTTCAACTATGTACTTATTATGAAAATGTACTCTATTAATAATTTGGCAAGCTACAGTTTCAGAAGCTAGAAGTTTCCCCAACACGTGTACCGGCTGTGTATTGTCTTGCTTTCTGGGAACATTTTCTCTTTCTGTGTCTGATAAAACCTCCACCAATCATTCAATGAACTTTACAACTATACACCCAGACTCTGATAAGATAGAAGACAATCTAAAGATAATTTTTTTTGCCTTAAAAAAAAGACATTTGCTGAGTTCTCTCTGACATTAAATTCTTCAAGGCTTTTCTTATAACATCCAATCTGGTCAAGAGGCACCCGAAAAGTTCAGTCCACCCCAGCAGTCATTTCAAGTGTGTTAGCAAAGAACAGTTGAGGCAGCTAATGTTGTCTGAAGGTTGGCCAATTCTGCTGCAAAACATAAGAGGAAGAAGAGTCTCCAATGAGCATCCCGCTACTTTCTTTGTCAAAAGAAATTGTCAGAATTCCAACAGAGACTGGTGGTTTTTCAGTGTCTGCAGGGGCTGGTGTGAACTTTGAGAACACAACGCGCCAGGCTATTTTGCATCTCAGTTTCAGATTCCATAGAAAAGTAACTCAGAGCTGAGTCAGAGAAGTGCACTTGGCTGGCTTCAGCTCTTCTCTCAAGAAAGCTTTTTAAAGAAAATTGAGTTGCGGAAGTCTTTTGCAGTTATAGGATTATATAAAAAACAATCAATTATATACCAAATCAAAAGGTTTCATTTTTGCTAACCAAGGTTGCATTTATTCGATCAAAAATGTCTTATTATTATTATTATTATCAATGTTGAAAACAATTGTGCTGCTTAATATTTTTGTTTAAACCAATTTGGGATTTTTTGATGTCTAGAAAGAACAGCATTTATTTGAAATAGAAATGTTTGTAACAATGTAAAATAATTTACTGTCACTTTTGATAATTTGATAGCTTAATAAAAGTATTAATTTATTTTATACAATTTTACCGAACCCAAAGTTTTGAACGGTAGCGTATATTAGTGAATGTTAATTAAGTTAAATCTAGTTCCGACTGTACCCTTGACTACCACAACTGACTTTGCTTCTAATGAAAATGTATGTTTTCCTGAAGGCCAAAAAGCCTTCCTCCTAAATATCACAGTTGTAGAAAGATGCAATTAAAATTAAATAGATTTCCTCTTCCTCCTAATAGACATTTCTGAGAAAATAGCCCGGCTACTGTTACTACGGTTTAACCATGATAAGTTGTTGTAAGGGTGGTGATGTGTAGTTTGAAAAGCCTTAATTTCTTTTGGTGTTTCTTCACTTTTTGTCAGTGCTGTTAGCTAAGGCTGTCTAGCTGTTTAAGGTGTTTAGCAGAGTTGTTTGACTTCCCCAGTAATGCTTAAAAGATAATCAAATAAATTCTCAGCAGAGCTCAAATTTCTCACACAGGTTTAGTGGCCTGTGATGTGTTGCTAAAGCGATAATATTTTTGCATATCTACAGAACATGCTGTGCTTTATGCAACACTTGCATGTAACAAGGCTTCATTCTCCCCACTTAGATAATTGGTCCGCGCTTTGAAGAACATTTAGCGCTTATCATATAAAAGCACAGAGCAAAAGCATGCCAACATTTAGCCGAACATGTACAATGCAGTAAAAAACACTGACCTTTGTATCTCTCTAGTATTCTGTGGTTTGTTCTTTTTGATCCAGCAAAAGTGAAGTTGAATTAATGTGGTAGTGTGGGTCCACAGGGAGGGATAAGGGAAGCTGTGAGGTAAATTGAGGCCATAGGACAGCCATGACTCCATGAAACAATCCTTTGTGGGCTCTTGTGACCGACAAGCACTCATACAGCAAGTATAGACATGTAAGTTTTACATTAGTTTTAACTACTTGCATTCAGGCTATACAATTTTTATCAGCTTATGCTTTCCTAGGCAATCAAACCCATGACCTTGTGCCGAAAAGTTCTGTTTTACTCACTTTAAGCCTCCCTTTGGTGCTATTTTAAATCCTTTGAAAAAGTAAAGAATCTGTTTTCCCAACCTACACTTAACCTGACAGGTTTTTCAACCTGCCTAGCATGCTTTGGAGATTGTAAGGATATGAAACCTGGTCCATGGAGCAGGCAGTCATCAGAGACAAGAATGTGAAGGAGAGCTGGTTATAATGCAGAGATTACACTGAGAAAGTCAGAGGTGCTCCTGTGTCGGCCCTCATTAGCTCGGCTCCACCATGATCTTTGTTGCTTTCCCAGTTGTAAGAAAAAGTGCGGAGCATTCTTTTGGAAAGATAATTGGAGCTGACCGTTTTTATTTTTTGCACTTTTCACATCCATTTTTCATGATTTTTGTTTCTAATGACCAGGTGTAGGCTTTGTCTCTGGGCAGTTTGTTAATGTAGTCTGAAATAACATAGAGATTATAATGATAATTATTATGAGGCGACGTTAATAGTGACAGTAATAATAGCGGTGAGGATCATAACGACAGTGATGCTGATGGAGGCTTGGACAGTTTGCTGTGCGGGGGCAGCATAATTGTCCATTAAACTTCTCAGAGAACTTTTTTGTACTCATTATCTAAAAATACTTTGGCTCCCTGTCACTACTAAGCCTTTTTGATTCTTGTTAAGGGGCTCCTTGGAGACTGGATTGTTTGTAATTATTTGTCTAGCCTTTAAAAACGATCATTCATGCACCAATTACCATCAGGCTGAATTCTATTACCTTAAGCTACCACTGTGATTTTGACCATCCCGGTCCTTTAGTATGACTTCAAATTGAATTGAATTCAAAAAGAGTACTTCATCCATAGAAAATAAAAAAATGATCTTTGAGACTCATAGTATATGATATTAGGGTCTTTTGAATCGTTTAAGATTAACAGACTCAATGTGCTTGTCACTGGTGCTGTGCATTCAAATACTGATTTGTACCGGTAATGTTTACATGCAACTGTTAGACTCCAAAAGTGTTTGAACCAGAAAAACAGCCAACAGGAGCACAGATAAAGCCATAGGTGTCATCATGGAAATGCTCCCTTAAGGTACTAATACCCTGCTGTAATGAATTGCTGTAAAAATTACAGCATTATTTTACAGCAGCTGGCTGTTTTCTAATAATACTGTATATTGCTGTAAACTGCAATGCATTCTGGGGTCGCGCAGCAGTTTGATTCAAAATACAGAATGTTGCTGTAAATTTCAAATCTTCAGAGGCATTGTGATCTTCAACGGTCGTGTCGGCGGCGGCAAGAGGAGTGATTCTCAACTGTGTGGTAAGTGACTTATTATTTCAGTTTCTTATTTTTCATGTTGGGTTACTCGTAGACTGTGAAGGTAACGTTATATTCGCGGTTCATATTGGTAACTTAACCCCGATCTGGATCACACATCCTCCGACCGCGGGGCTCGAGGGAGACTTGCACGGGGCTTCAGCAGCGTGTACGCGGTAGTATTTCACACATTCCTCGGATCTATGTTAAGAATTACATGCTTTAATGACAACAGTCGGTATTCACACGAGCTTCGTGTTGATCAGCACTTCGTCGTGATTATTTTATGGTGTAAATCAAATCAAAATCAAGTCATCTGTTAAAATGGGCGCCGAAATTAAAACGGCATTGCTAAAACCTTGCGTCAGACTCACAAAGGATGTGTGTCATATAACGTTAGCCTACATTTTGAATGGTGCTGTAATACCAGTTTTGTCGCATGTTTAATATGCCGGTGTAAAAATCCCTTACATTTCAGTACATATATTAGCTATAGCCTACTCTGTGTGTGTAATTAGCTTATTGTTTGTATAATGCCTTTGTTCATTTTAATTAAAAGAAAGAGTTCCTGCACTCTGAATACTAAAATATAGTTTAAATGTAAAAAGCTGAAAAATAAAAATGGTAGGCCTATAGTAAAAAATAACTTTTGTCACATGTGCTATTGTTTTAGGAGACACTTTGACAAGTGGACACTGGAAGGCCAAGTTGTGTGTGAGGAGAGCATTCTGCCCAGCTTCCTGTCTGGCCTTGCCATACTGTTCACTGTATATTACATATGCAATCAGGAGGAGGGAGCCTGCACCTTGGAGTTCATTTGGGTTTGACTTGGGGCCTTGTTGTTTGGATATGTTTGTCTGGTAATGAAGTAGTGAAAATTCATCTGTGTCTGTGTTTTTCAGAACCATTTTATTATGATCATGTTGGTCAACGTGTGGTTTTAAATGCATGTCGTTTGCGTATTTCTTCTTTGTGTGAAGGGCCATTACGGCTAATTTGTTTCAAGTAATTAAAAAATATTTAATTTCATGTTTCATGTTTAATTTAAGTTTGTAAATCAAAATTAAATCAAAATATACAAAATACATTGTTTTATTACTTTTTTTCATGTATATTTTAAAGTTATAAATTAAACAAATGTTGACCTGTTTTTCAAGATTAGGATGTTGAATAATTTGTTTGTTTTGTGAAGTAATAGGGGAATTAAGTTGTGCATTATACAACACCTAATGTATTTAAAAACAATTTGCATTTGATGAAAAATTAACATTTTTAAATTCAGCTGCCAGTCATTAATATTCAGACATCAGGAAAATATATTGTATATACTGCATTTATAGCAAATACAGAGATTCACGTAACTTACTGTAAAAAAATACAACAATTTAAAAAATACTGTTATTTACTGTAATCAGAGAATACAGTAAAATTCTGTAAATTAAATTACAGACGCTACTGTAAAAAATACAGTAACTGTTTGGCAACCCTGCTGTCAGTATTTTACTGTAAAATTTACAGGTAATCTTTAACAGTAGATATGAGGGTACTTTTGAGGTACTGCCCCAGTAACTGCCCCGCCCTACATTTGTTTTCTTTTCGATAAACCATTTCACTCGGATACACCTTACAAAACGGATAAAAAGATCTGACTTTTTTATTAAAGGTAAACTAAGTTATAGTTAATAAAATGAGTTGCACTTTAAAAAAAAAGATTTATATGATCACTTGGATAATACAAAGAGAAGGGAGGAAGAAAGTTTGGAAGAGGACATGATATTTTTATTTGCATTAAATTATTTGTCATCATTGAAAAGTGATACAACATCTCAGCACGTGTTAGAAATCAATAATTCCTATTTCCATATTATTTTATGGCTATTGATCCATCCGAAGTAGCTCGCATCCAACGGCTGTGATATATCCAATCCTAGTTCAAACTGAAAGAAAAAAAAATATTCAAACATTTATAGCTGAGGCAATGAAACAAACAGAGCCAAGACTATACCACTTATAAAGAGTGGGAAATCTGCATATTAACTCATCTGTTTTTCAGATGCTGCTCTTGTAGGGTTCTTGCATAGATCTGCAATGGCCGGTCAGGGCACAAATGACAGCATCATGATTCATCTTAAATGTTTATATTAGTTGAAATGTCTTTTGGTAGCATTATTTCTCAAGCATGCAATCACAAGCATTACGTTTGTGAAATAATTTTAGGAACTGTTGTTGTTTTTAGGTGGTCTGTGGATGTCCTGGTCTGATTAAAGTTGCCTAAATTGTTTGAGAACCAAAGAAATAGATGACATTATTTTATGCAAGCGAATCTGTACCAACACAGATGATATTAGATTCTCTCAGGATAATAGACCGTTTTTTTTTTTTTCATTCATTTTATATACACAAGACCCCATCGTATGTTAGATGTAGGAGCTTTGTTGATTTATCATGCTATTGAAAGTGTAATGGAAAACTAGATTAGTTTGATGTTGTAATATAATATTCGACTACTTCGTGAGAACACAAATATGGTCTGTATTTACAGCAAGCAGCCTCGCAGTAATCAACTGTGTAACCCCGCAGGCCGAATGTCACAGTAAATGATATCAAATACAGTGGCTGGCTATGATATTAGACTCACAAATGATGACTAAAGGAGTCAGATTAACTCGACTGCCACACTGAGATCAATAAATAATGCAGTAGAAATGGGCTTCGAAGAGCTGCAGTAGATCTATGCTTTGTTGTCTGTCAGATCGGGCAGAAACCGCGTTGTCCACCCCACTCGTTTTTTTTTTTTTTTCATACACAATAATGTACATCCTTCCAACACCCTTTTCACCATTGTTTCTGTCAATTCTAAGGTCTTCTGCCAAGTTTTGACTGCATCAAACTACAAAATGCCTGATTTAGCACAACAATTTAAAAGTCAATTCTGAATAGTAAAGTTCTAGATATTGAATACCTTGAAAAGGTACACATTTATGATTTTTTCCTTGCTACATAAGTTGGTATACATTTTATGATTGCGCTTATTGATTATGTTGGTTTTCTGATGGAAAATGTGCCTCTTTGTAATATGATTATCGTACTGTTTAAATAGAAAACAATATAAAGGTACAAATTACAGCCTTATTTGATGTACAGTGGCTCAAAAAGTAGGAATGTAGGAACGTCATTGCATTAGATAACAAAATATTAAACCGAATGGCATTTATTTTAAAGTAAGACAGCTCAAGCACACTTTTTAAGCATCTTACAAAAATAAGTTGTTCAAAATGAACATAAAATGTGTTTGGACATTTTTGTTTTCTGAATGTTATACATGTCCATAGTCCAACATGTCTGCTTCAATTGAGGGTGAACTAACTTCATACTTATGATGGCATGATGCCACATACTGGCATCAGATGTTCACACATTTTGTATAAAATGAAATCCTTTAGCAACCAGCAATGATTACTGCATTCCGAATATTCTTAAGATACCCCATTATTTTTTGTCAAGCAGTCCCGAGTTGCTAATTTGCTCTTTTTCTTCACTTTCCATGTTGAAAAGTTTGTATATTACACATGCAAGTGTAGCTAAATAATTGAAATCATACTGAAAAATAATGAACCTTTCATAGTTGAGTGTGAAAGCTTTATTTTATAATTAGAAGATAAAATCAACCTACTCACAACCACACATTGCACATCTTCAGGGTCAATAAATAATTAGGCATTTCTGATTCTTGAGTGCTGTTTTGCTTGTTTTCATCAGTTATTAGTACATTAGACTGTACTGCAGAAGAACAAAGAAGGAAAACAAATGTCAGCAATGAGCTTTGTTTCATGCTGAATCTGGCTGTATAATGAAGCTGGCTTCATCAGATCGATGCATGTGATGAATATTGGTTAGTTAGCTTCTCTGGAGACCACACTCCTGATTGTGTTTGCGTCTCTCCAGATGGTCTCTAAACGGAACGTTCATTGATCTTCATGGTGACGAGAGGCGTCGCCTGTCTGGAGGTAACCTGATCATTACTGGTCTGGATCGAGACCAAGACAGTGGTGTCTACCAATGCACTGCCTCCAATGTCCGGGGAACCATTCTCAGCAAGAGAGCCACTCTACAATTTGCATGTGAGTTATGCAAATACATACATTTTTAAAGATGTCAGTTTATGTATTCAACAATGCATTTTTCCAAAGCCACAATACATGCATAGATACACATACATAGAGTACCATTCAAAAGATTGGGGTCAGGTTTTTTTTTTTTTTTTTTTTTTTTTTTTTTTTAAGAATTTAAACTTTTATATTGACCAAAAGTGAATACATGCTGATAAATACATTCATATAGTCATCAAAGAATCCTGAGAAAAATGCATCACAGTTTCTAGAAAATGTTTCACAACTGTTTTCAAATGTTTCTTCGTGATTTCTGAATAATCATGTGACTGAAGACTGGAGTAATGATGCTGAAAATTCGGCTTTGCCATCACAGGAATATATTAAAATACTTCACATTATTACCGTTTTTACTGTATTTTTGATCAAATAAAATCAGCCTTATTGGGCTTAGTGACTTTCAAAAACTTTTCAAACCCAAACTTTTGAATAGTTGTTTATAGCCCCTTTCACACAGCAATCCCAGTAATTACCGTAAAATTACCAGAATTACTTTTCCGAAAAATACACAAGCGCTCTTCACACAGACGTTTTTACCGGAAAGATACCATTCACGCCAACTGTACTTTACCAGTTATTTACCAGTAAAGATTGTATGTGTGAAAGTGGCTTATTTGTGTGTAAGACTGGAGAAACTGGAAGAACTGGAAGAGGCTACTCTCTGAGAAAACAAAGGAAATTAACATTTTAACTCTCTTGCTAATCTATATTACTAACCCTATTCGAGACATGATCACACTTGAGTTGATCACCTCCCAATTTACACATCATTCCCTTCACCCATCCCTACCTGAATTCACCCAAAAATCTATTTAGTTTAATACGAGCAATTATCATACGGTATTATACATGTTTGGTATCATTTGAAACGTCTCAGTGCGACTGGTACAAAGGTCTCATTTCCACAGAAGTAAACGAAAAAGGTAATAAGGTGTGGAGAGTTTAAAGATATCTTGTTAACTGGTGCGGGTGTTCCCCCATGTAAATCAACTTCTGTCCCAGTAAGTCTGGGACGGTGATTAATGCAAATTCCCACTGTGAACTCATGTTTAAATTTGAAAAGAGATTTCTGCCTTGGTCTGAGTATTTAGGAAGATGCTGAAGAAGGCTTGTGGCGATTGTGTATACAAGACACTCCGCATCTTGTCATTTATTATGTCAGGTAAATGTATCATGCCAATTTCATAATCAATTCAAAGATAATAAATACAAAACATCAAATGCTCTGGAATAAAGAGAGAAGATGCGAACCTGAATATAGATTAGCTCAATCAATGCCATTGAGTTTGGGGCAGGATTAAAAATGTGTCCAAACAATGACATCTGGGAGGAGCTCTTGGATGTATATAAGCGACATTATAAAAGCACCAGCTTTGGTATTTGGTATTCACATGGCATTGCTTAAGAAAGAGCAATCACACAGCTGTCAAATGTGACAATTTCACAGGTTGAAGCACCATTTCATCGACTTCAAACTCCATCACTCATTCTCATTAGTCACCAGCTTCAACAGCATCTTTGTACGCTACGAATTGACTCGCAATATTAATACCCGTAATGTCTGCTCCACAAAGTAAACTGCCAAGTATGAGAATAGCCTATCTATCTGCCTGGCCTCTGTGCCTTTGATTTAAAATGCTGTCCTTGTGCATGCTCAAAGAAATCAGATGCTCAAATCAGGTTTTCTCAGAGATGGGAGAAGGATTGTTTGAGATGAGAACACACCTGGCCACGGACTTCTTTTGTTTGTCTCGAAGACTCCTCACTCTCATGCCGTCTACCTATTGATCCACATAGAAGATTATCATCTTTATGGGTTGGATAATGAATCTCACTTTAGGGGATTGGTTAACAGGACTTGCTTGACATTTATTTCCTATATTGATCATTGGTTAGTCAAAGGGGAATTATGATTTTAATAAGATGATAATGCCGCTGGCTTTGGTCATATGTCATTGTGGCATTTCTTATCTTTCAGACAGCTGTTGAAAACTGCATCCCGTTGCGTTTGCAAGCAAGTGTGAAATACATGCTGTAAAATTTGTCATTGGGAGATTTATTCCATGGTGGCTTTCTATTGGCTGTGTATTGGGGTAATCCTCTCCTGGGGCCAGTTTGAAATGAGTACCTTTCTCAAGGGTGCAATAGCAGCAGAGTAGATTTGTGACCTGACAAACCGTGGCTCACACAAGCACTCTAGAATTCAAAGCCTAGTTGTGACAACTGGGATTAGTTGGATCATTAACCAGTAGACTGCCATATATATTGTGATGGGGTGATCATATGCATGTTTAATTTGTGTTTTTGTATATTATATCACCCCTCAATACCCCACAATCCACCCAGAAAACCTAGCAATGCACTAAAAGCCACTCCACTTAGCAATCGCATAATAATGATTAGAACGACAACCACAATGCCCTAGCAACTATGGTTATTATTGGTTTAATCTATTTTAATTTAATTCATTTTTAATTTGTTTTACAATTTGCCATTTCAATTTAGTTTTCGTTAGTTTTCAATTTATCATTGTTTGTTTAGTTTTCTCATAACATACATTGTACATCTTAATTTCTCAGAGTAAACGGTTAGATCGAAGATTCAGTCTCTCGAAACTCCTCCTTTCCACGACCCTACTCTGCTCTGATTGGTCCGACGGCCCAGTCTGTAGTGATTGGCTTACCGTTTGCAGCTCATGTTGGAAACAAAACCCCAGGGCTTGTTAAAGGTGTCATATAATGGCATTTTTGTTAATATGCCAAGTTAATATGAATCTTTAGGGTCTAAATAAAAACTTTGTAATATACTTTTATTAAAAATTCTGGTTTCACTTTATTTGGATGGTCCCTTTAATACATTCTGTTGACCATAAGTAATGTTGCAGCTACATGTCTACTAACTCTCATTAGAGTGTTAGTAGAGTATTAGTAGACTGGTAGGGTTAGGGTTAGAATAAGTTGACATGTAGTTGTATAGCAGCCCGTTCTCATCCCAAGGCATCATTTAATTGAGACTTTTGACCATGCGTCAACTAACTGACGCTAAAGGGTGCCTTTAGCGTCAGTTAGATGACGCTCATCCTCGGGCGTCATGTAACTGACGCTTTTGACCATGCGCCTAGATCCGACGCACATGGCACCCTTTAGCGTCAACATGAGACGCGCCTACCCTACCCCATACCTAAACCTACCCATAACGGAAGCGTCATCTAACTGACGCTAAAGGCACCCTTTAGCGTCAGTTAGTTGACGCATGGTCAAAAGTGTAAATTAAATGACGCCTTGGGGTGAGAATACGTTGTGTATAGTTACTTATAGTCAGTAGACTGTCTGTTGGAGGATCACAATAAAGAGTTATCAGATATTAAGCAGACAGTACACTAATACTCTAATGAGAGTTATTTGACATGTAGTTGCAAAGTTACTTATAGTCACCAGAATGTTCAAAAGGGACCATCAAAATAAAGTGTTACCAAAATTCTTATTAGTATTGTAAGAAAACACTCATTTTACCTAGTCAAAAACAGCTCTGTTTTCAGCACGCTGTTTCAGTGCATATGCCTTTAAATTATAATGAGCTTTGCTCACTCCGCCCCTCTAGGTTAATAAAACGTTACACTCACTTCTTCTGGAGGTGCAGCAGGAACACGAATAGTTGGTACCGATTCTTTTTTCAGGAGCAGCTTCTTAGCAAAACCTGATTTACACTGACCCACGTTTATAAAGCAGTCTGGTGAGAAATGATTAGCGCAAACATAAAAGCATTGACGTTGATCGTTGGGAATATTCCCTTCAAAAATAAAACTCGGCCACTGCGTTTCCAGCGGTTCGAATTTAGGAACATTAAAATGACTGCTGTGTTCCTTATTACACCCAAGAACAGAACACCCCAAACGCTTAGACGCTATTCTGCTCCAGTGTATCAACAATGGTGGACTACGATGACAGCTCACTCAGGGCGGGTCTGTGTTGAAACGCTGCTGTCAATTCTCAATCATGGGAGGGGCGTCCGATCTAGTGACGTCCGATCTAGTGACAAGATCGAACGGCTCAATTTGAGGCAGTATAAAACATATAAGGAGACAAAAACACTGGATGGATTGTACAGGCACTGCCAACACATTTCAGTACAATCAACTTGTAAAAGTGGATGTACCATTATATGACCCCTTTAACACAGTAATATGAATGACGGCGTCGATTTTTCTGTATCAATTCCAGCACAAGTACTTAACCTTTTGAAGTGCAAGCAAAGTGGATTTGCAGCACTAAAAACAGCATCTTCTCCACATTCGACAACACAAACCAAACTCTTCCAGGCCTTTAGCTACAACTACAGTGTTTGAGGGCTGGTCAGAGTAGACATATTTCGTGGGCAGCCAATGAAGACCATAGGCTGGAATTATGCAAATGTGTTACATTGTTACAACTGGAATTACTGATGATTCATTTCAGCAGTTCAGAATTGATTCTGTCTTTTAGGAGACAATAACTTTATTTGCTGTGAACTTTGATTTTTAAAACTTTGCAGACTTTGTACATTCACAAACAGCTATATTGCACACTGCATGAAAGGTAATATTCGATAAAGCATAATAGGGGAAATTTAACAGGATCTTAAAGTTGAATGTTCCGCCATCATATTAGAAAGAATCAATTAAAGTTTCAAAATGAATCCATAAATGCTCACATCTTGACCCTCACATATGAATGTTTTCCATTTATAATGCAATGGCATTCACTCTGAAGATGTCTGCTTACCACCCAATCTACAGCCTTCACAAGAGTCCAGTCTTATAGATTTTAACACAAGAGACCATTAATCAGCATCTGTGGCTCTGCCACTCAGACTCTAAAGCTATTCATCCTGTTACTATGAGCCGAGCAAGTCCTGCTCTTGCCACTTCCACCACGGCTCAGCACTGTGTGGGACTTATTTTCAGTCAGCAGGGAATCTCTCATTAATCTTTCCCACTGTTTTCCTCCACCTCTCCCTAATCCTGATGTTTTCTTCTGCTTGTTTTGTTTTTCTGTTTCCCCCCCCCCCCCCTACTCTGTAATTTGTCTTATTGGTCACATTGACTCTGTATTCTTTGTGCTGGGGAGCCTGGCTCTTGGCTTGTTTGCTTAAGGGTGTGGAATTGGCACAGCAGGCCACAGTTACAGAAGGCCTTCTCTGTCACGATACAAGGAGAAGGTTTTTATCATGCCAGGTATACGAGCAGGCTGCCAACTTCCTCTCCTCCTGTTAATTTGCGAGGATGAATCGTGTGGACATGTATTGACAGGGAAGCTGCTGGCTCAGTGGGTGAGATTAAGATATCTCTGGTAATGATGCTGGTAGGTGGAGGCAACGTTAGCATTCTTTTTTTTCATACAGCTTCATACTGTTTCACAGGACTGCATTGTCAGACACCCACTGTATGCTTTGGACTTTTCTCAATCACTGATTCCATTGCCTTCTTTGTGCTTCCTCAAATTTGAGCGCTACTAAACGATTGCAGTTAACATTGCTTTTCCATTGCTTACTGTTTTTCATATTTAATCTGTTACAGATCTGGAAAACTTCAAAACGCAGACAAGAAGTGCTGTCAATGTCAGGGAAGGCCAAGGGGTTGTTTTGTTATGTGGCACACCTTCGCATTCTGGAGGTAAGTCTGTACATCTCGCCATTTAAAGCAATTTGAACAATTTGTCATATAGTGAATAATTAATTGGTTAGTCAAGCAAAAGATCTGTTTTCATAATCTTTAATCAAAATGCTCTTCCTTTTGCAATCACATTGCTTTTCCTTTGATGTCACTTTTAGCATTATATAGCCTACTATAATAATATTTATTCATATTTTCAATTACTTTATCGTTTTTTTTTTTTTTCAGTTTTGATTTTAAGTACAATTTTAGTCATTTTGTTATCAGTTCCTGATATTTTTATTCTTATTTTTTTATTTATTACTTTGCAGCTTTGTCAAGGCAACTATTCTATTTTTTTTCTTATAAAGTTTTAAGTTTTTCATTTAATATTTATTTTTTGTTTTATTTTATTTCAGCTTCATTGCAATTACTGAAAATTATTTTAAAAGTTTAGCTTGTTTTAGTTAATAATAATAACAACACTGGGTTTCATAAGTTGTTAGATAATGTTAACCAATAGATATTTAGGCAATAGATATATAACAGATATTTAGGCAATTTTTTTGTGAATTGTTTCATTCAGTCTGGCTACACTCTGGTATGGGACACACACTTCTCAGCTTCCAATCAGTTCCTTATGGTTGAAATTCCTGCCCTACATTTTTTCTTGTTTAATATCCTGCTTTACTTGAAAATGTCAAATTATGGAAGTTAAATGGGTTTCAAATGGCGCTTCACTTTTGACTTTAATAAAAAAAGGAGTCAGAGTCTGTGAAGCGCTGCATACATACATGTACTTGCTCTTAAAACCATAAAATACTTCCTTTTATCCATTGCATAACATGAAACCATGTTTCCCTTGTTTTATCATCCTTGGGAAATTATATGAAACTTGCATAGAGCTTTTTTAGATGAACTGTTGGTGATAAATAAAAAAAAAAAAAAAAAAAAACAACAACAATACAACATGTTGCCTCCATTGAAACTACTATTTGAGAAGTATAATAAAGAACACTCCAATGTTGTTTCCTGGGGCGGATCGGGGTGTCACTCCAAGAACTGCTACCTCAGATTTATCCCAGTATAAAATATAAATGTAAATAGTGTTTTCTATACTTCAGTTTTAGCAGCTGCGCTTTAATGTGATGACATAAAAAAAGATGTACTCTGTAAAAATGGCATGAAAACACGTCTAGTCCACGGCTGATCACGATGTGTGTCAATTTCATTCACGAACAAATGTACTGTTTTTCCATTTGTTCGTGAATCCAATCCCATTCGTATAGTCTGGTATTTTTGTATTATTTGTTGTTAGTTGAAAGTCTCAGAAGTTGCATTTCTGTTTTGATGTTTTTGCTGTTCTTTTTTTCTAGCAAATTCAAACGTTTTTGTTGCTCTTAAACTTGATGCAATAAAACCTGATTTTTATGTAATCCATGTAGCCTACGTAATATCAGTAAACTCTTCTTTATGTAGTAATGACAGACATATACTCAAACAAGCTCAGAGACATTTAGAATGTGATTTTTTTTTTAAACACAGAAAATGAATTGGACCCCAAATGAATTTATATTACTAACTGCAAATTCTAATCTATCAGCCATTTCAACTGAAAGATGAGGGCTGCGCTATTAATGTTGTTAACAGGATAAGGAATCTTTTAAGCCTAATTTTCTATCATTTTTCATCCCTTTGAATTGAAAGAAATGCATTGATCTAGTTAATTAGTATACCTATTGTGTATTGGCTGTATAGTTATTAGTGTACATCGAAATATGTGAAATCCTTATATCATTAAATATTTAACATTTATTGATAGACATGATTAAATATAACGCTGTCCATTTAAAACGAAGAGACCATTTTATTTGTATTTTTCAAGATAATATTCTATAAAAACACTTATTTTCTACTGTGGAATAATAAAGCAAAAACTTAAACTGTGATTACACTGGGTTTGTTTTTTTTTCTTAATTTTTTAGTTCTCTTTGAATCGAACAGTTATAGGAAGTGATTTCTTTCGACATTCAGTTGGCCCTTAGACACCACTATGTTGCTGTTGCTTAACTTTCTGTGAAGATTCGAGATGGACTTTTCCAACTTGAATCAAACATCATAAGATATATTTCAATGGGATCATTAATCATTTACATGGGACACTGGTGCTTGCATCCCGATGATTGCCATTTGCGACTGAATTTTGTTTTTAATTATAGTATAGATGTAGTATATGATATAGATTGAGTATAAATGATTGCTTGCTTGCTTGCTTTCGTGTTTCTTCCCCCCACTCTCTCACAGTCCTCATGTCACCCCCCATAAATAATTTTCTAGATCCACCCTGGTTTTCACAGGCTGGAACCAGGAGTGGCAGAAATGCATGTTCACATGGTAATTGTGCTTCTCTTAGGCATTCATGCGCCTATCCTTAGACAAGACTGAGGTTGTAATTCAACCAGCTGTAATTGGACAGAAGTCATTAGACCCCAAGTGCAAACAAGAACCAGGCAGTGAGAAACATCAATATCAATTAGAGGTCGTGACTATTACTGCGACAAATGAGATGTCAGAAATTAGAAGATGTGAATTTGTTTGATAGGCTGGCAATTATAGTTGGCTGAGATAAATCTGTAATTAACCATTTGTTTAATTAGAGAACCCAGAAGAGGAGCATTTCATATGAGATACTCTGTTTGGCTTTAATGTCACAAGGGATTGAAGACATAGGCTAACTATGACTAAAAAGCCAGATATAAATTATTCAAAAAAGCTCGAGAAGGCAGAAATTTAATCGAAATACTTTGTTGTGAAGCGTTTCTGAATCACTGATGGTCATTTTATTTGGAGTAAGCATGTTGGTTAGCATTAGACCTTCTAAAGAAACTCATTTACTATGGATCGCAGATCCTGCCATTGTTTGTTTGGCTTCAATTTGTTTTCTCATTTGGATCACTTTCTTTTCAATCAGACCTGAATCTGGAGGCAAATGGAAATAAAGACCTGAAATTGAAATCTCAACCCAATTAGTAGGAAATATGTTTTTTAGATGAATGCTTTTTTGTGCTGAGTAGGTAATCAATTGTTTATCAGTGAAGAATGCAAACAAGAAAGCTAAGCTTTGCAAATTTCGAACTGATTCTATTATTTGTTCTATTATAAGTTTTTGCTGTGCAAAAGTTGAAGAACTACAATATAGTTGCTCTTTATCTGTTTAGATTTAGGCTGCATATTGAACTCAAAAGACAAATGGGTTATTATTACCAACCTGTTTTATTGTGGAAGAAGCTATATTGTTTTACACTAGAAATATTTAAAACATCTAAGCTATTTTCCCTAAGAGCAATGCTGAAGATTTTTATTGTTGTAAAACTTCATGTGATCAAACATTTTAAAAGCAAGTTTTCTCTGCTCCACATTTGCAGTTTCCTGCTAGATCAAAATGTCTTGTTATCAAAGTACCCATGATCTAGCTGTCTATTGAGATTGCTGAACTCAAAAAACAAATTGGTTATTATTACCAAACTGTTTTGTCATAGTGGAGGAAGCTATATTATTCTAAACTAGTAATATTTAAATCACTTTTTCCCAGGGCAATTGTTTTATAAATATCAAACAATTGTTATCACACCATTTTCCCTGCTCTACATCTGCTAAATCAAATGGCACAATAACAATCCACATACACTACCGTTCAAATGCTCAAGGTTTTAAAGAAATGTATTATTTATTCAACAATGTTTAAATTGATCAAAAGTGGCAGTTAAAACAATGTAAGATTTTTATTTCAAATAAATGCTGTTTTTAGAAACTTTGGGGGTGGAAAAACTATAATGGTTTCCACAGACAACTGTTTTCTACATTGATAATAATAATAATAATAATAATAATAATAATTTCTAGAGCAGCAAATCAGCATATTGGAATGATTTCTGAAGGATCGTGATCATGTGACACTGAAGACTGGAATAATGATGCTAAAAATTCAGCTTGGCCATCACAGCTGTAAATTGCATTTTCAAATATATTCACATTGAAAAGAGTTATTTTAAATTGTAATATTATTCTAAAATATTGTTTTTTTTACTGTGTATTTGATCAAATTAATTCAGCCTTATTTCCAAAAGTATTCATACCTACCCCAAACTTTTGAATGTAGCATTTGATTTAGCTATTTATGAATAGAGCAGTTTCAGGCTAACTTAGAGTAGTTAGTATTTTGTGGCTCTTTTTGTTGCAGAATATATTTTCTATGAATTACATGTATAGACATACACATTTTGAATGAATGGTAGAGCATTCAGAGCATTTTTCTCTTGACTTTGACCTTGAGCGTCATTATTTTAAAGCCGTAGGCCATTTTCTACGGCATTTGTATTATCCATCACTTCCTTGCATTGCCAGAATAGAGCATAGACAGCTCTTATATTGTATGCTCTGATGCAAGGATTCCTGGGCCAACCTGATCATAAAGAATTGCTTTTACCTTCCTGCCTGCCAGCGTGTTTCCCTGTCTTTTGATTGGGGGCGTGGTCTCGGGGGACACTTTATGAGTGGCAGCCATCCCGTACACCTTTCCAACAGTGTGCACGAGCCTCTCTTTCCCATTCCCTTCCTCCTCTTAGTCTCCTGTAGATGACACGCTAATGCACTGTGGCAGGGCCTTCGGTCTTCTCTGGTTCAGCCTTTTTCAGTAAGAGCCAGCCATGCATGAATGACGCCAGCAGAGAAGCCTTCGTCCCTAGCCACTGTGAAGCCGGACAGGGCATGTGTCATAAGAGTGCCAGTGAGGCGCTTTAATCTAGTTTGTTTCGCTCCCTTTCCTGCCGCCTCACAAAGGAAGAGTCACTCTGTTTACTGAACCTCACCTAAGGACCTAAGGAGGTCAGCCCGAGGCAAAGCGAGTGGTGTAATACAGACACGTTGTACGCTTTCTAGTCAAGATTATAGTTTACCAAACAAAGTGACTCTACACCTTTCTGAAAATATAAATGTCTGTGTCAGAATATAACTCTCTGTTTCTGACATCTATCTAGACCTCACATTCACCTGGGTCTTCAACGAGTACCCTCACTTCGTCCTGCAAGACAGCCGGCGCTTTGTGTCCCAGGAGACGGGGAATCTCTACATAGCTAAAGTGGAACCATCTGACGTAGGGAATTACACCTGCGTGGTTAATAACACTATTACCAAGGAGAGGGTGTTCAGTTCACCGACACCTTTAGTGCTGAGAAACGATGGTAAGAGGGTTGTCTGTCAAATACTGTACAGTTTATGCACCATATAGGAACATACACTGTAAAAAAAAAAAAGGTTATTGTAATTTTAAAGATAAAAGACTGTATAAATGCTACTCAAAAAACCTGTTACTTGGTTAACGGTAAAGGCCCTGATATACTTCAAACGATACCTAAGAACAAGCTGAAGTCATTACAAACAAAATCAGGCAAAAACGAAGGACGCTTGGAGTGTGTTTTGAGAATTCGAAACAGCTAGCCAAAGCAACCTTTTTAAGAAAAGGTTTTGTTTGTTTTGTACTACCATTGGTCCATGGCGATTACAAAATAGGTGTGCGATGAGGCTCTGCCCTTCTTTGACGTGGGTATCTTCTGTAGTTCATTTGTTCTGTTCAGCCCCTTGAGGTTGGATATCCTGCTTTATTTTTTAAATAAAGTTATAATTTTAATTGAAAGCGACACTGTCAATGTTTTTCATGTTTAATACTGTAAAGCGGCTTGCTTTAAAGCAATATATTGTATAAAGTTCTATACAAGTAAATGTGACGAGATGCTAAATTGCAGAGCTGGTGCATATACTGTATATTCACATCGCTATGTTTAGATGTTTCTGAACTCTTAGTTCCTCACTGCTGTCATTTTTGTTGTTGGGAAGAAAGCGTGCAGCACGTATTAACATATTCATCTAAATGGCGCTCTCAGCAGCTTGGGCAGCATCAGGATGTTCATTAACAGTATAACGCTGCTCATATGTTTCTTTTTAACCCTAACATATAAGACATATTCCCTATGTATCGGGCCTTAAGAAACCTTACTCAATATTGTAAAAAAGTGTAATAGATATACTGAGACATTTCATGTAATTTTACAGTAAAATACAGTTAAAGATAAAATTTTTGGAAGTGAAAAAGAGCAAGTCATCTTATAATTTACAGTGAAAAATCGTAAATAGACTTTCCCAGAATGCTCGGCGTGACAGCTCACGTTTTTCAATGACATATCTGTTTCTTCTTTTCAATAATGTACATTAAATTTTTATGTTAAATCTTATGCTGTTAAATACATTTTTATTGCATTATTTTAGTCTGTTACAATGATGGTGGTTTGTTTTAGAGTGTATGACATTAGAGTGTGTGAACTTTCTATATATTAATATTTACCTCAGCTTGTCGAAAAGCTACTTGTGGTGAAGCTTTCTCTTTACCACCTGTGTTTTAAGGTGGTTGTCAGTATTTCATTAAGAAAAATATATATATTTTAGTATTTGGTATATCAACATTATTTCAGTTAATGAAATTAACAGTTTTTTAACATATATTTGTTTAGTCTGTAAAACTTTACATGTTGCTACCATATTTTTAATGTTAATTTTCTGGCAACCACAGATTTCACAGATTTTCAGTTGGGTCAAAAGAGCATGTGGCATTTTTTCAAAAAGATCTTCATTCGTAAATGTCAGAGATGTATTTATGCCACTTTTTTAAAGCTAAACTGCCTCTTTTAAGAACACTAACCTGCACTCTTGACAATGTCTCAAAGGAGGCCACATTTCCATTTGAGATGAATCCTGTTTTTATTATGTGTTCCATAAATCTTTAATAACGTGTCTCTGTATTTTCGGCACAATCTTCTCGGCTCCCTAGCTCATTGACAGGTCTTTGTGTTTTGCCATTTGTTGTTGTTTTGCTTGTATTCTGGAGTACAAAGCTTGTATGTCGTAAATCATGAATGACAAAGCTGTTTGCATCTGTGGTGTATTGTCTGCCCATGGCAGGAGCGATGGGAGAGTACGAGCCCAAAATAGAGCTTCATTTCCCAGACACCATTCCAGCTGCTAAAGGATCCACGCTGAAGCTAGAATGCTTCGCCCTGGGAAAGTAAGTCCGCCATGCACACACCTGGATCTGTCTGCGTCCTCTCTACAAACTGTTGCCTGAGTTCACACCCTTGTATAGCGCTGTTTCATTTTATCCTGCATTATAAAATACACCAAATTTGTGATCAGCACTTCAGGTTCTTTCTTAATGCGATTTGCAATCTGTCACGGAAGCTTTTTTATAGAGGCCTTTTCACTATAATGGCCTGCTTTGCAGAAAGCAATGACCTGCAAGATTCCCTCCTTAAATAGTGTGGAAATAGAGCTGGAAGCTTCTTTTCAAAAGAAGAGCAGAAGGGTTGTCGTTCAGAAAGGGGGTAATGCAGGTTTTCAAAAAGCGGCAGATGGTGGCTTTTCACACTATACAAGGAGTGTGTCACCCTAGATTCAATTCTGAATAAGATCCATTCACCCTCAGATTTTCTTAATGGGGTATATATTTGAAGAAATAAGGGGGAAATGGATTTTCTTTTGCCAAATATTATGGAATTTCAGTTCCTCAGTCCACGTTCCTGTAAATAGTGCTAGCAATGCCGGTGTCATGGATTTGATTCCTGAAATACATCAACTGATCAAATTGAATGAAATTTAAATAAAGTTGGATAAAAGCATCAATCAAATGCATATATGTACACTACCACTTTCAAAAGTTTGGGTTCGGCAAGATCTGTTAACATTTTTTGAAAGAAGTCTCATGCTTAGGGCTGCATTTATTTGATCACAATTACAGTGGAAACCATAATATTGTGCAATTTTATTACCATTTAGATTAATTGCTTTCTTTTTTAATATATTTTAAAATGTAGTTTATTCCTGTGATGAAAAAAAGCTGAAATTTCCTTCAGAAATCATTATAATATGCTGATTTGGTGCTTAATATTTTTGTGGAATACATTTTTTTTTTAGAATTATTTGATGATAGTTCAAAAGAACAGAATTTATTCTAAATAGAATAATTTATAACAACACAAAAGTTTTTACCGTTACTTTTGATCAATTGTATTTGCATCCTTACTGAATAAAAATATTAAAAAATATATAATCTCACTGACCCTGAACTTAAACATTGATGATAATTATTAATTATAAATGATCAAATACATATAATTGTATGACACTTTAGATAAAAGCATCTTCTAAATGGATTTCCACTCACCAAACTTTACATTGAACCATAATTCATAATTCTGGAATTAGACCATGTAATACCATGTAAATGGAATTGTGTGAATGAAAAAAGTAGCTAGTAGAAAATGAAGCTCGCAATGCCAATGTCGTACATTGCATTCCTACACAATACATTAATGATTAAAAACCTTGAATGCTTTGAATAAAAGAGTTTTCCAAATGCATAAATGTAAATGCAAAATGTACACATAATAAAATGCGTAGCTTGAATGGAATGGATGTCGCTTTGGATAAAAGCGCTTATCAAAAATTTCTACCGTAGAAATGCAAAGGTCATGGATTTATTTTCCAGTCAATTAACAATTTAAAAAGTATATATATTTTAGGTGAAAGTATCTTTCATATGAATTTGTCGAACTACTAATGGTGGCTTCGCCTCCGTTTCACAGTCCAGTTCCTAAGATCAGCTGGAGAAGAACCAGTGACGTTTCATTCCCAAACAAAGTCAAACTGAAAAATTCTAACGCCATTCTGGAGATTCCGAGTTTTCAACAAGAGGACACAGGGACGTATGAGTGCATAGCGGAAAACAGTCGTGGAAAGAATGCTGCAAGGGGTCGTGTGTCTTTCCATGGTGAGTAGTTTGTCATTTTAATACCTCTTTCCTTTTTATCATAAACACCCTTGTCAACACAATTTCCCCTAAATTTATTGTTATACATTTTTGTGTATTTTTTCTACCTTTTGAATTTGTTATTTATTATTTGATAAGTATAAATATATGCTTCTGTTGAGAGATTAACTTTGTCTCATCAAGATTTACAGTAATTTGAAAAAATATGACTGTTGCCATATGGCAGTTCTGTCCCGCCTTGAAACTGCAGTAATAAATCAGTAAACAGTGACATCAGTTATAATGCAGTTATTTATTCATTTGGAGCTGTTTTATAGAAATACAATTATATTTTTGCAGTAAGAACATTATGATTTATGTTTATCTTTTGAGAAAAATGAACACAGGATAAATGATTATGGTTGACTTAATTTGAGTTTGTAGGAGATCCAACTGCCTCCATATCAATTTATTAAAAAGACATGAATTTAATCAATAAAAACATTTTATATTAAGACAGCAGCACAGAATGCCAATTGCTATTGTTAACTATATTTATTTATTTATTTGAAATAATTTATTTGTATTTTACTTATGAAAAATATCTTTACTTTTGTTACTGAAGCTATTTTAGGGCAAAAAAATAAATAAAAATCAAATGTGAAGAAAATATTTCAGTCATAATGTTTACCAGAAAGAAAGCAAAGCTATTGTACGTTTGACATGATTCTATAACAGTTATAAAAGGTTCTATACAACCTGGAGTGGCATAATTATGACATTGTCTACTGTCATTATGGCACATTAAACTGCACACAACCTCGCTATGCCATATTTGTCATAACTCATGGTGAGGACATGTCATAACAAGTGTCTCATTTGACTTGTGTCCTTGAGAGACATGCCATTTCATGATTCACGTGATTGTGACCTTCTGCAATGAGCACCTCATTGTAGAAGGTCACGGTGGCATTCCATGAAAAGCCAAGCTTAATTTGAAATGTATGGCATTGGTGTATTAATAATTGTATACCCTTTACCTTTATCCTCTCCTCAAATTATTTTTCTTTTCATTTATAAAAATCGAGTGTTCATCAGAGTGGTACAAAACTTTGTCAGTTTTGAAATTGAAATTGGAACATACACAAAAACATTTACTGGATTCAAGGAGTTTGTTGTAATAATAATAGTAACATACACACACAAACACACACCTAGAAATTCCCCTTTTTTTCTCAGAATTGGTCAATATAAACTTGCAATTGCGAGTTATCAGCTGCAATTCTAAGGGGAGAAAGGCAGCTCACAATCCCGAATTTTTATTGAGATTTTAAATCTTGCAATTACCACAAAGTCAGAATTGATATAAACTCACAATTGCGAGAATAAAAAAAAAAGGTATAGAGTCCTAATTGTGAGATATAAACTCCCAATTCTGACTTTATTTCACAGAATTGCGAGTTTATATCTTGCAGTTCAGACTTTATAATTTGCAATTGAGAGCAATTCTGAGAAAAAAGTCATAAGTGTGAGATAAAAAGTCGCAATTACCTTTTGTATTGTTGTATTATATGGCGGAAACAAGCTTCCATATATCTAACACACACTCTGACATCTTTTTGGATTTTCTGTCTTTGCAATGACTGTATGAATATATGCATCTGTATGCTGTGAAATTGAAATAGAATTCTGTAGGATAAAGAAAAATGGGAGCTTGCCTTGCCAACGTAGATTGTCTGTTCCACTATTTGACTTTGTGCAGAAAACAAGCAGTTTGAAAAGCACTGGATTGGTGTAGGTCTTAAAGGATTCATAGGTCTTATCCTAGTGTGTTTTTTTTTTTTAAATGAACATTTGTGAAGAGGAATGCAATCATACAAATGTGTTAATTGATCTCAAGACTCTGTATGTGGCACTGGAATGTTTGCCAGCCAAAAGGATAATAAAGCTTCCAGAAGGAGGTCAAAGGATTTGTAGCTCGGAACGGAGCATGTGCCGTAGTGTGATTGAATTGATTTATTCATTGAACATCTTCTTCAATAGTTAGATTCATATTCACATGGCTCTTGTGAAATGGGTCGTCTATTGTTTGTTGTTATAGGAGTTTCAAGCATGCTGTCAGTATTATACAGACTAGCGTATGAGTGTATGGCGAGCCTTTTTGGAGGTGGTGAAGCGGCTTATGCAATTCCCATATTGCAGCCTTTTCTGATAATGCTAATTAATAATTCATGGGTCACACTGTGTGATTAGAGCAATTTAATTGAATGTTGGATTTGCTGTATGTAAGTCAACCAACTTTGAAGGAATAGAAAAATGTTGTCATCATTTCCTCAACCTCGTGAATCTGATTTATGGCACACAAAAGGGGTTATGTCCTTGTATACATTTATAAATTATATACAGTACCATTTAAAAGTTTAAGGATAAGTACTTTTTTTTTTTTTAAAGTAAAATGTATGGGGGGGGGGGGGGTGAAATTACCTGTAGGGTGAAAAAACAATGATGGATTTTTCATTATTGGGTGAACTTTTACTTTAATTGTTTCTGTCATCAAGGCCTTTGAATCTATTAGCCTTGGGTAATGTGGGTGGTTTTAATATGCAAGTGTAACATTTCCTTTATGTGTATTATTTAATATGTCCATCATCTACCCTTTATCCATTGTATGATTGATCAATGTGCTTTCTTTCCACAGCCACACCACATTGGCTGCAAACAACGACAGACACAGTATTGTCCATTGAGGAGAATCTGTTTTGGGAGTGCAAAGCCAATGGGAAACCAAAGCCCTCTTATAGCTGGCTGAAGAACGGAGAAACTCTTATATCTGAGGTACTTTAGGGCTTTATCTGCTCTTACTGTACTGTAGCTCAAGGTCAATGCAAACATATTCTCATTGCTGCCATAAAAGCAAGGTAAAAAAAAAGTTAGTTATAAGGCAGCAGAAAGACTCCATTAGATGTGACCTGCATTCAAGCCGAGAGTGACCCGCACCTCCTCCCCTCCTTCCATCACACATCACGTCAATCTCTCCTTGTGACTCTTTGTACTGAGGTCTGCCCTTAAAAACAGCCGATAGGCTTAAATGTCTGCTATGCCATTAGCAGAACCATCAACTCAACACCTCCCTTCCTGTCTCACATACTTTTCCGACTGGGCGCCCATGCTAAATGAATTGGCCATTAGTATTTTACTGTTATGTTCAACGTTTCTTTTCTGTTCATCGGAGCAGAGGGTCAGCATTTTTTTCCTCTTTCTCTTTTGTAACCTCCTCCACCCTCTCCAAACCCATCCTTAGATGTTCAACCCGACAGACTCTCTGTGTTAAAGTGTTTTTATTGGTTGATATTGGATATACATTGGCTGATATTTTATATTTCATTTTATTTAATTTTTCAGTTCCCATATTTTTACATTTACATAATTGAATAATTTAATAACTCTGAAAAGATATTCATTTTAAGATTTGTCACAAATTATACATTTGACAGTTAATGTACAAATTGAAATGGATGATTTCAGATTTTTAAATTATTGATTTTAGTTTTAAATGTTTTATTTGGACTTTTATTTCAACAAAATCCCATAGACTTACAGTAAAGCAGTGTTATTTTAATATCGTTGAGATACTATTATAATTTTTATTAGTAAAGTTTCATTTTTCATTTTTTCATTTCATTTTTAAGTTTTAGTAATTTTGTTGTGTTTTCGTTATATTAATTACTTTTATTTATCTTTATTTTATTAGTTTTTAAGCATATATAATTTTTTTCTTAGTTTTTATTTTAGTTTTGAGTTAATTTAGTACATCAAGTTAACCTAAATGAAAACGAGAGGTTTCCTTGACAACCATCTGACATAAAATAAGTTTAAGTTTTAAAAAAAGTATGTAACGTCTTTTTATGGTTTTAGTTAACTGTAATAACCCTGCTTTGAAGGAGGGAGCCAAACCATATCTAGTGACCAGAATATCATAGAATCTTTTGACCAGTAAGCAACCATGAAATCAAGCAACCTAGCAACTGCATAGCAACCATTTTCCTGTGATTGTCTGTGTATGTGTCTACAGGGCCGAGTGCAAATAGAGAACGGCGCTCTCTCCGTCTCCTCGCTAAACCTCTCAGATGGCGGGATGTATCAGTGTGTGGCGGAGAACAAGCACGGCATCATTTATTCCAGCGCCGAACTGATGGTGCTTGGTATGACCTATGCGTTTCCACTGCTTGCTCTCCATCCTTCATTTGAATGATAAAACTTTGAGTAGTCACAGCCCAAGCTCAAATTACAAGGCAGCACTCAAAACATCCATGTGATTAAGTGCTCCATTGTAACACTCATATTTCCCCTATATAGATGTATTCATTTTAATCAGAACAATAAGTCAGTATTGTTCGTTCGAGGCCAGTGTCAAATAAATGGCGTCTTTTGAAGATACAGCACAGAATGGCACAGCAAAATGTAGGTTTAGTCAAAGACAAATGGCCTGGAAGCAGCCAGTAGAAGTGGACAGCTTTATTTTTAAGTCCTTTAGACTTTTATAAAAGGCTTTCTTCCTTTTTTTTTTCTTTTTTTTTTTTGCCAGAGGCTGTTTGAACGTCAATTGCTGTTCATCACAGATTCCATTGAGTGTGAGTCTGAGGACTAAATCTCTCTGTCTCCTACAGCCTCTGCTCCCAGCTTCTCCCAGAATCCTTTGAGCCGGGTGCTTAAGGCTCGCTCGGGTAGTGACGTTAGCCTAGATTGTAGACCACATGCTTCGCCCAGAGCCATTAGCCTGTGGAAAAAAGGGACTGAGATGCTGCAAAGAAACGAAAGGTATTTAGCTTTTGAGTTTATTTTTTTTATCACATTGAAGACTTTGGCCATGTGATTATTTTTTTGTGATGTTTATCAATTATCTATTACTCTCAAGGATTTCCCTCTTCCCCAATGGAACTCTTAAGATTGCCAACGTAACAAAGCGAGATGGAGGTATTTACACGTGCATCGCTAAAAATCAGTTTGGCACAGCTAGCACAACAGGAAGACTGATAATCACAGGTGAGTCATTGTGCTTTATATTCTCGATCAAAGTGTTTTAGTGCATATTGAGATTCGAATTCTGCTTGCAATATTTTCCAGATCCGGTTTCCACTGTTTCTCTCACCCCACTATTTGCACCATTTCTATTTTCCATTACAATAAAAAAAAAAGCAAAAAGCCACAAAAAAAAAAAAATTCTCCAAGCAAAGATATAATATAAGTTCTTTGTTGTAAAAAAAGCTGATTAATTTCTCTCAAAAATGTTTTGGGATTCTTTTGATAATCATACATTTAGCTTTAGACTCTAAAGTAGCTTTGGATGAATAACAGCTTTAAATGCACAGCCCAGTTCACTCTTATTGTTGACTCAGACACTGTACTCTTGATGGTTTAACTATGATTAGCTTTGAATGAAATGCCACATCTGGCACATATCATAATGCATTGCTTCAGCTGTTTCAAGAAATGTATTAGCCAACTGACATCTTCATTCTTCTAAGTTTCTGTTGTCATCACTGTCAGCCTTTCAAGTCAAAAAATCACAAAGCAGAAGATTTGTTTTATATAATCAAGCAGACTGAGAAGTCTCACATAATGCCTACTCTTTTTCAAGACAAATAGCTTTTGTTGTCAAGTCTCTATGTCTAAAAGTTTTAAGAGAGCTTTTCAAACTCTTATTTAAGTAATAGTTATCCCAAAAATGTTAATTCTGTCATCATTTACTCATCATCATGTTGTCCAGAACTCGTATGATTGAAACACAAAAGGAGAAAATATCAAGAATGGACTCACTGTAATTGCATGTCTTAATTTCTCATTCACTGAAGAAATACAGTTTTGGACAGGTTTGGAACTACATGAAGTTGAGTAAAAGAAATATTCTCTTTGGGTGAACTGGTCCTTTAAGTTAGCCAACCTTATCGTGGACATATAACATTCTCTTCTCTAGTTTAGTTCATATGCCCTCTTGCTTCAATCTTCCACACAGTTCAGTCAGTGTTACGCTAATTACTCATTGTTAAGGTCATCCTTAATTGCTGTGGCCATTATCCATGTGGATTGTTATATCCTCGTTAAGCAATAGGAAGAATGTTATTCCTCACTTTTGTCCTTCATCACATAGGTTACGGGTTTAATCAGCAGTATTTTCATGGCAAATCAGAAGAAACTCTTTAGCTATGTACCATTGAGACCTCTGTGTAAAAGCCCATACGTCTTTTGTAGGGTTTCTCTTTCTTCTCTTGCTTGTATTTTTCTCTCATTATGTTTTTGTCATGCACCGGCAGTTGACCTCCTTAATGTAATTGAATTAAAATGACCTTTCCCTCACAAAGTGCCTTCACCCAACTGTATTCTGCTCACAGTAGACATGCTGCCAATTCATTTGCCTCTTATTAAAACCCAGTTTATATTCTTCTCAAATAAATAGTCCCCATATGGAAAGACAGCAGCCAAAAATCTAAGTATAGCACCTAGAAATTATGATTATTTATTACAGCTATAAACCACCGCAAGCTGTGGTAAAATTGCTAACCCACAGCCTCGAGTGCATGGCCTACTGCTCATCAGGACCATAGCAATGTAATAATGAAATGTGTATGCATATTTTATTTTGCATTATATGTTATAAGCACATTTTTTCCTCTGGAATATTTTTTTTTCTTTTTTATTGCTGATTCATTTATATATATTTTTCCTCATGTCCTCAATATAATAATTTTAGTCTTTAGTTTACTTTTTAACTGTTCAAATGTGGCTCATCCAATCAAGCCTTGTATTATAAATACATGAATTTATTAGTGTATTATTTGCATAGAACTTTGGGTTAAAAGGTGACTTTTTACTATTTTGATGTATTTTTTATTGATGCATTTCATTATTTAGTGAAATATAAGTGTATTTAAATTGACATTTGTCTCAATTGTTGCGGTGGATTTTAGTATTATAATGCAGAATAATTATGCAGCCTACCCTTCTGGAACAGCCTTTGGTTTGGGTGATTGTCTTGCTATTTGCCAGGTCAAAGAAGTTATCTCGCTTTAGTTTGTGTCCCAGAGCTAAACTGACACACTGTGTTGGCACTGTAACTAACAGAGCCCACGAGGATCAGCCAGGGCCCCAGCAGCACTGAAATCACTGTGGGGGAGAGCATCGTGCTTCTCTGCCAGGTGACTGCCGATCCAGCCTTGGACGTGGCCTTCTCCTGGGCCTTCAACGGTCAGCCCATCGATTTCCATCAAGACGTGAACCACTTTGAGCGAGTGGGAGGGGTGAGTATTGTGGTTGTAGTGCAATATGGCAACCTCAGCACCCTCATCCCACACCACCACCTCCAAACATGAAACATTTATAGGGAGCTTATCTTGGAAAACAGGATTTTCCTTGCCGTTTTGAAAAAAGAGTTTGATTTACTGTGTAGACATAATCTAACATTCACAAATCATTTATGAAGACTTGACTGCAAAAGCAAAAAGGTCTGAAATGAATGACTAAATTGCAGTAAAAACAAGTGTATTTCATAAAAAAATGAACATGGTCAGAATTTGTAGAATATTACGCCCATAAGGGGACATGGTGGTGGAAAAAAATATGAGATGGGAGGAAAAATAATAAATCTATGTGTTTGCGTTCTCTCACAAAAGGTTTGCGTTCCCGAGACACTTTGCGTTCGCTTTTCTCGGGGGAACTTGAAACAGTTGCGATTGAATGCAAAACCATTGCCAAATGAGTGTTCCTTCCATCTCATTTTTTCACTGTGTCCTTTTAGGGGCTCCATAGAATATGGTCCTTTTAATGAAGTACAAGAAATTTGTCATGAGAAATCTGTTCAATAAATTGTGTGTTGTAATTTCTTAAAAAATTCTAAGTAAGATGAGTTTATTTGAGTCGGAGGAAATAGAAAAAAATAATTTGTTTGAATTATTATTTTTTGGTGTGTTTGTTTTATGCTCATCAGTGCTCTTCACCAAAGAACCCAGCATGTAATGCAGTTAATTTAGTTGAATAAATCTCAAACACGAGCACTTGGACTACTGTAACTGGGTTTCAATCTAATCATTGTGCTGGACAGGAACAAGCTATTTGGACTTTAATGCTTTCTCTCAAAGAGATTTGCCAGCTGTTATATGTCTGTAGTTTGATATCATCCAATTCTGGGTCATTCTGTTGCTGACCTCCATTGAATGTGAATGATTCAACATGTATACCAAACAGCTGTTCTTTGCAAACTCAACCAGGGAAAGAGGCCAGATCAATTAAGAGTCTTGTTCCCATTATACCCCTCCAGTTGCACAGGACGTTGTACATCACAGGGGAAACAATTCCTTATTGCAGCAGGACTTAAATGAATATGAATAAAATCCTGCCTTATAAGAAATCCTTTGTGTTGTCACATTCCATTTTGCTGTTAGATTTCTAGTTTAGATTTTTCCTTGGTTGACTAGGGGTTTGAACAGAATAATAAACAGCTCTTGATCATTTACAATCAAGGATGTGAAACCTGGGTGCAGTCTAAGGTTCTTGAAAGCCTGTCTGAGAGGGTCTTTTGATGGTTCATTTAATAGGCAAATCGTAACTCCCTAAATTTTGTTGAGCTGGAAAAGTATATTATAATATAGTATGGTTCTATAACTTATTTTAAAAATAGTTGTAGAATATTAAAAAAAAAAGATTAAATATGAATATTATTTATTAAAAATAAATACAAATAAAATGTTGCATTTCCCCCCACACGCCTTGGGTCCATTATCATGATCTTGATTCGGGCCACTCAAACCCACGGCCAGGCCCTGCCTTTTATTGTCATGTGATGGTGGCTGCGTAAAGTTCATACATGAGCTTCTCTCAAGGGCAATTACATATGACATTGACATATGCAGATGGGGGTTATAATGAGATATGGCTTTCACGGATTCACACTTTCTCTGCTCCCAAGGATTACGCCTTCCGTCTCAGCAGCCTCTGATGAGTGCATTACCATAATTAAACATCCCCCGCTCCACAGTCGTCCCTTTCCAACCCTGAAATTTTGGAGTCAATTGAACCATTGAATGGGCTCTCTTATTGATTATGTGTTAATAGGAATTGAACTTGATTGAGAGGAAACCACAGTCAAACGTAAGTGCTTGTCCTGTTTTGAGAGCCATAGGGCATCCGACACTTTTATGTTCTATTACTGTAGAGTAGTGGTCTGTGGTTTGGGGATGGTAGACCACTAGAGACATCAATGATATGTAGGATTTAGCTTCTATGAACTTCTGGGCATACTAAGCCAGGCAGAAACACAGAGATAAATTGTGTCTGCAGTTTCATCATTTATTAAATTAAAAAAAAAAAAAAATTGTTTTATTTTATTGTAAATATTTTGTTATCTTAATAGGAAATAAATAAAATGTTAATTTATTTTTTTAATTGTATTTGTTGCCAGTTAACAAAATAAATATATTGACACTGAACCACGTTTTAGATAGGCTTTATTATTCTCTATTAATTCAGTCAATTGTTTAAATTTCCTTTAAGACTTTCAATGCTCTGAAATGAATGGAACAAATAACAGGTGATAATTTAGTATCACTCAACCTCAAATACTAGATTACACTATTCAGTGTAGAAACTCTAACTGAATAGTTAACAAAAAAATATCTTTACAGAAATACCAGTAAAGCCTTATAGTGTCAATTTCTTGAATTACAAATTATTACACATGTTAGGGCACACTTTCGGGGTGAAACAATACACTTTGAAAGCAGACAAACACGGTAGTGGCACCCTACACAAACACAAAACCACAAGTCAGCATTTTCATCATGTGCATTCAAGCTCCATTTCACGAAAATCTAAGATAACATACACATGATAATGCACCTCATCCACATTTGTTTAGCACATACACACTACATTAACAACTTACCAAACTCTTTTATAAAGACTTCGTAATGCTGGCCACGTGCATCGATCAAATATATCCGGTCATCTCGAACTCTAACCACAAAATACACATTATACACACACAGGACAAAACGAACACAGCCTATTACACCAGATCAAATGATGATTATTATCTTTACTCACCTAGAACATCGATTTAATCAAGGATGATAATCACTTGACACACAACTGAACTCGTCTCTCATGCACTGCTTTAGCTGTCTTTCTCTGTATCGCGCTATTAACACGTCATCAACAGGGACCCCTTTTCTTAAAGGGGAAGTACTCGCTTTCTTTCTTATAAGTTCAAATACCACCCGGCTACATATTATTTATTTTAGAGAGTCAATGTCGGTTCATCAAAATAACAGCATTTAATCAGAAAATCTCGGTCAATTAACCCTTAAAGACCTAAACGGCCGCCGGCGGCTAAAAATAACTGTTGTTCTTAAATGTTTAATAACTTTTGAACCACTACCGGTAATCCAATTTGTATGCTTTAAAAAGTCCCATAAAGAGGAGAGGCTTTTTTGTCGTATCGGGTTAAGCGCGTTTGGACATTCTGATTCTCTGTGGTGAATGTGATTGCGTCATCAAGTTTTGATCAGCATTGATTCGTCAAAGAAACCCATGTGGTTTGTTCCTCTGAGCCAAACAAGTGGTTTGTTGATGGTTAGTCCCACCCCCAAGCCCAGATTGGTTGAAACTACATAAATATATATAAAGTCACATTTGCTTCAGTGTTCTATTACATTGTTTCTATTTATTTTTCTTCCTGAACTTTTTTGGACACATCTACATTGTCAGTAAATAAAAAACACCCGATTTTCACTGAAAATCGCCTATAATAATGTTATAAGAAATGGCTATAACTTGCTTAGGGATTTTTACATGTAGTCAACATTTCATCTGGAAATCTAGAATATCCAAGTACAACTTTCTAAAGGAAAAAATCCAAACTTCAGGAGGATTTGTTTGTAGCGGAGTAAAAAAAATCACTAACAATCTGCTGCCGCTTTTTCTTAAATCTGGTAAATTCATCCCTTCTAAGACTAAATAAATGTAAAATTGGTCATTTAAAGGAGCTAGATTGAAACTTCCAGGTCTCCTGTTTAAAATGATATATGGCACTTGATGCTGACTGCTATAATGGGTTAGAAAAACAAAGAAAAGAGCAAAAATGGTCTAGGTCTTTAAGGGTTAAAGTCTTTAAATGTAATTAGGGCCCGAGCACCGATGGTGTGAGGACCCTATTGGAATTGCTCTGTTTATTTAATTTACTTATTTTGCACGCTGTGCTGTCTCATGCTTAGACGTGTCTTCATTTAAAATGGAAGTCTGTACCAGAAATGCAGAGTATTTATGACTTATCTGCGCTTATTTGGAACAATATTCACTCTCACTCTGCATGTTCTTTGTTAATTTACCTGGTGCTGGCTTATGTAATTGTGGAATAATTAGTATCGTCTTACCAATTAGCCACAGTGTGTGTGTTTTACTGAGCTCCTGTGTGTCTGAGAGAGCAGGATCTGAGTGAATCCCTGAGGCTAGTCACCGAGGCTGTTTATGAAGGTCCACACATATCTCAAGAGCACAGACAGCAGCCATTTTAAAGGGACGGATGAGTGTCTGAGTATACAGAAATCTGCAGATAGCAGTGAACATTATTGCACCTGCCTTTATTTTGCTGATAATTACATAATAAAATGGCAGCACACATTGTTGTTGAAAACGGGTTCTTTGTTACTCAAGCTATAATAACTCTGCAGTTGCAAGTGTCCTAAATATGTGTGTGACACATATCTGGTTTGCAGGATGACTGTGTAAACATCACTGGATGTGACATTTACAATTCTGATCTGGGCCACTTACGTATGTGGGCATAAATCTGAATTATAATTTTTTTTGTAATTTGACTTCAGTGTGCAAACTGAAAATATTTATTTTATTTTATTTTTTATTTCAATCTAATGCCAATTTTAACTTTATTTTATGCTTGATTTACCTTTGGTGTGAATCATACAATAATTTATATTGAATCATGTTTAATTTGTAGTACCTGAAGACTACAAACTTACTGTTTATGTAAAAAAAAAATCTTTATTAATTTTCATAATAATTGCATAATATATTTTGTGAAGTCAGAGTATGTTTGTACATGTGTGCTGAGCAGAGATATGGGATGAGCTATATTTTGAAAGTATGTGTGCAATGCAACGTTCACTGAGCAGAGATGTTCCTATGATGATGATACTTCAAATGTGCACAGTTGGCATGTTCTTTACAAGGAAAATAATGTTTTTCAACTGATGCAAATGTACCAAGAATGTATACACCGAGGGATAGTTTCTTAATCTGGAAAGTGGATTGTACCATGTGTAAGCGTGAGGTATAAGTTCTATTTTTAAACATAAGCAACATGTTTTTCTACCTTACAAGGAAGTTGAAAGTCGCTCAGTGGTGTAAATAAGCTCAATCTTACTGTACTGTGGCAGAGAAACACCGGCGACACATAAACCTAGCACGAATTCAACATCTTCTCAAGTTTCTCTCCTGTGCTGACACGTGTGAAGAATAAAGATTGTTCTTGGCAAGATAACGGGTGTCCGGTTCCGTGAATCAAATAATGACAGGGGAAAAGGCTTAATTCCAAGTAAACAGTAGGCCTACCTTTTTGCGTCTCCCTTTCCCTCATTTTTGGAAATAGTACCTGAATTTAATGACACAAGCCAAAAAAGACAGTGCTTGAGGTTGTGTTGATTCATGAAATATTCCCAGACAGCAACATAGTGTCGGCCTAGATCTGGCCCACATCTGGTACGTGTGGATTCCAAGACCGACTCTATGTTGCTGCCTGGGTGTTATGAATAATAATGCATCACACTTATTATAAAACTACTGTTTATCATTAGAGATAGGGTTTGGTGTCTTGTGCTGTAACAACATGATCAATTATTAAAGCAGTAATCTTTATATTGTGTTTCCTCTTTTCCAACAGAGCTTTTCCGGTGATCTTATGATTCGAAACATCCAGCTTAATCATGGTGGGAAATACGTTTGTCTTGTTGATACAGACGTCGAGAGTTTGTCTGCTGACGCAATATTAGTTGTTAAAGGTAGGAACAAATTGTCTTCGGTTTATGTCTACATGCACAATATTTGCCTTTTTCCACAGTGAAGAGCTTCCTGCGAGGTGTGTATTTCAATAAAAGGGCACTGCTAATGTAGCAAGAGTTCAGAGAGTGCTAAATGTGTCACCTGGGATGTTTTATGGGGGCTCGTCTTTGCTGCTGCGTTTTTGTGAGTCACATTGGTATTCATGGTCATTACACATCACGGTTCTGTCCCAGGTGTTTGGAGAGGAGCTGTTTATCATAGAGGATGTCTTTAATTGGCTCATTTACACATCGGCTAAGCAGCGCGACAGGCCCCAGAATGCAGTGCAAATGAAGAGAAAACATTTAAATGGCAGAGAGTTATTTGGAGCAGAAATGTGAATCATTTAGTTGCGCATATACACGCGTACACACATACACACAACTTGTTGCCCTTGCTAAACTGATGCATGCATACACAAGCACAAGCTTGCCATGTCTAACACCTTAGAACACACACTCCTAAACAATAGTCTTCTAATCAGAGTGAGGCAGTTTCCAAGTCATCAATATGCACAGTGCATGGACCAAATGTAACATTTGAGCAGGTGTGAAGTATAATCAAATGCTCTTAATTAATTCAATTCCTTATGGGCTATGTGATTGAGTCAGGTCCCCCCAGCCCCCCAGACTTGGTCGTGGTGGAGGAGGTCACAGACAGCACGGCCCAGCTGTCCTGGAGCCCAGGCCAGGACAACGGAAGTCCCATAACAGGATATGTCATCCAGGGCAGGACTCCCTTTACTGTTGGCTGGCAAGCTGTCGACACAGGTACATCGCCCATCTCAGACACATGCCATTGTGTTTCTCTGCACATGGAAATTATATCCATGTGATCAGCACATGAAAAAAAACACAATCTCAATGTAAAAGCTGAATTATGATTTTATTTTATAAAATTATATATATTTATACAAATATATGTAAAGCATACAATGTATGTAATATTAGGTTTTAGTATATTTGTTTTCTATGGAAGCTTGTTTCTGCCACAGAATAGAACATAAAAAGGTAATTGCAACTTTTTATCTTGCAATTCTTTTTTCTTGCAGAGACTTTTTTCTCAGAATTGCTTGATATAACTTGCAATTGTGAGTTATAAAGTCAGAATTGTGAGATAAATCAATATATAAATATATCAAATATAAATATATATAAACTAAATAAATTTTATGAAAGTCAGAATTGTGAGATATAAACTTTCAATTGCGAGGAAAAAGTGAGAATATATCTTGCAATTCTGACTTTGTAACTCACAATTTAGAGTTTACATCACGCAATTCTGAGAAAAAAAAGTCAGAATTGTTAGATACATTTTTTTTTTCAGTGGCGGAAACAAGCTTCCATCGTATTTTTTTTTTTTTAATTTTATTGATTTTTATTTCTGTTTTAATTTTAGTGCTTAAACTTGAACTTTTAGTTGCTATTGTATTTCACTGTTCTTCTTGTCCTCAGTTCCTGAGGTGATCAATGGGAACACTTTGACCGCAACCGTTGTGGGTTTAAACGCCTGGGTGGAATATGAGTTCAGAGTGCTGGCCAGTAACAGTGTCGGCATGGGAGAGCCCAGTCCCCCATCTACCAAGATCAGAACAGAAGATGCTGGTGAGTATGCTAGTGGGAAACTCCACTGGATCTCTTTCTATTTCAGACAGGCACTAAAATTGAAAGCACTGGAGCAAAACTATACATCCTCAATTCTCCTGTCATCTGTCACATCCATCACTTTTACTCCACATGCAACACTCAAACCTATGCATTATTTTATTCACAAATTTCTAAAGGGGGTGGTCTAAAGAAGGTAGAACCTATGTGAGAGCGATAGTTTAGAGTCTTAATGTGATGAAAATTTAAATACACTTTAAATGCTCAAACTCGCAATGAAAAATCCCAATCAGAGCTCTGCCGGCAGCTTTTTAATCTCTTCTTTGGGTTTTTGCCCGCAGTACCTGACACGGCTCCCACTGATGTTGGAGGCGGAGGAGGTACCAAATCGGAATTAGTGATAACATGGGAGGTAAGTCATTTGTCAGATTTTACTGCTACCTCGGCCAGCCTGGGCTAAATGCCGTTGCTTAATTGTGTAGAATGAAATGTAGCCATTTTATGATCGTTGTAGCCCTCCCTCCTGCCCTCTGGACTCCAGATTTTACTACTTCTCCAAATGGAAGTTAACTCAGGACCAGACTTCTTAGAAGTTTATTTCGCTCAAAAATAGGCTTGATTCTGTTCAGATACATAATGGAAGAAGTAAGGGTTTAGCAAGGGAAAATCTGACATTCTTTTGCTGTTGGGGATAAGAAATTCTGCAGAAATTTGCTGCTGCATCTGACTTTCAAAGCCTTTTGTGAACTGTAGCAGTGATTTAGTGCATTTAAGTTAACCTAAATATGAACACATGTCGGAGGGCAATTTTTGCATACTATTCTGTAACTGTCCTGGTTCAACAGTGGGTGGAGTGGCACAATAGCAATTTCAGAAAAAGTGGAGTAATAAAAACAGTAAAAGACATTTGTAATGCTGCTTATTCAACAACAGTTAGATATCTTACTTGACTTGATTAAGTACCTTTCTAAAGTTCAGAAATATTTTTTAAAATAAATTAATTTAAAAAAATCAGCAGGGATGCATTAAATTGATCAAAAGTGACTAATAAATCCATAATATATATATATAAAAAAATGTTTCAAATAAAAGCTGTTCTTTTGAGCTTTCTAATCAGCAAATAATCCTAAACAAATGTATCACAGTTTCCACAAAAATATTAAGCAGCACAACTGTTTTCAACACAATTATTTTTAAAGGATCATGTGACACTGAAGACTGGAGTAATGATGCTGAAAATTCACATGAATAAATTACATATTAAACTAGAAAACAGATATTTTAATTAACAAAGTGTAGCCTTCGTGAAAATAAAAGACTTTCAAAACCATTAAAAATCTTACCAAACAAATACAAAGTATATACAAAGTATTGTTTTTTAACCATATTTATGACCATATCGCTTTTTTTAGGTGAGTTAAGTCCTTTAAATGTTCCATATAGTCTCACATGAGGTTATGAAACTTGGATGCATAACAATAAAAAAAAGACAATTAAGAAAGAAAGCGGTCTTTAAACTAAGTGCTAACAAAGCCCTGTTGTCATGTGGGTTAGTTGGTGTGTTGACCTCAATTTGTTTTAATATCACTATAGTTTTGTGTTCCACTTTAAGCCTGTTCCAGAGGAGTTGCAGAATGGAGAGGGCTTTGGTTACATCATTTCTTTCCGGCCAGTGGGCATGGTCACTTGGACCCGCGCCGTGATCTCGGCACCCAGCGTCACCCGCTACGTTTTCCGCAATGACACCATTCCACCATTCTCGCCATTCAATGTCAAAGTGGGAGCGTTCAACAACCGCGGAGAAGGACCTTTCAGCACTATTGCAACAGTGTTCTCCGCAGAAGAAGGTAGAGCTGGATTTATGTACATAAACACTCACAAACACACGTGCATAGAATAACTTTCTTAACCTTATTTTTTTCACAGATTTGAAGTGGTAAATACAACTGTTAATTACTTTTTAATTACGGTAATTTAATTATATATTTATGACTGATAACAATGTGATGGCCTGTATTATAATTTTTCAAGCCTCTTTTACAGACAATAGTGTTTACATTACATAGAATGCACTTAAAGGGGTCCTATAATGCCCTTTTCACAAGATGTAAAATAAGTCTCTGATGTCCCCAGAGTGCGTATGTGAAGTTTTAGCTCAAAATACTCCACAGATATTTTTTATAGCGTGTTAAAATAGTTACTTTTTGAGGGTGAGCAAAAACACGTTGTTTTTGTGTGTCCCTTTAAATGCAAATGAGCTGCTGCTCCCGGCACAGAGGGCGGAGCTTTAAGAGCTTGGGTGTTAGCAGCTCAGATTACCTCACACACACACTGGAAATTTAAAAACTTTTAGGCTTCTATATTCAAACCAGAGTCAGAGACAATGATGGAGAGACTCAATAAAAAGTGACAACATGTAGAATGCAACAGGACATTTCTGAATGGTTAGTTGATGAATGTATGTAGCTGATGTGGAGTTTCCTATCTTCTTGTCATTGATTAGCATATTCTGTCATGATAATCTATAAACCCCATTACCGGGGGCAGGGTTTATGTAAATTTTATGGTTAGTGATGTCACTAACCCATGAAGCTCATTGTAGTCCCTACCAGCCGTTTTTTGTAGTTCTTAAAAAGTGATTTCTGTAAAAGAAATTTTAGCTCCCTTTGCTTTGAACTTTGAGTGTCGTAACTTTGCAGATGTTGCAAACAGCAACATTACACACTAACTAATGTTAAAAAACTGAAATCATAATTGTAGTGTGTTCAATGTGATTGGAGGAAGAAGAAGACGAGGTCGGCGAAACTGGGACTCGCACTTTATTATACACAATAAAAATAAAAATAAACAAACAGGGTGCGCTCGTGCGAGGCCGCCGTGTCGCTTCACCACGGCAAACTAAGAACAAACAAACAGCTCAAATACAGGCTCAGTCAACGCATCCACAAGTCCCGTGCGAGTCCCAGGTCTCTCTCTCTCCTCTCTCACAGCCGGCAGCTTATATGCAGTCTCCACGCCAATCACTGCAATCAGACACAGGTGTTCGTCATCTGCACTTGACCCACTTACTCACCGCGCAGCTCGCTGACTCATCTCCCGCTACAGACTTCGCAAAACCACGCCCCCCCCGCCACATACCCCCACTGCCCGACTCAGGCCGGGGAGCCGTCCGGCCTGCAGCCTCCCCCCCCCCCCCCCCCCCCCCCCCCCTCCTGGAGTGGAAGTCAGCCACAGCCATCTGTGCACCCGGCCTATGGATCACCTGGAATTTAAAAGGCTGTAAAGCTAGATACCAACGGGTGATCCGCGCGTTGGTATCCTTCATGCGGTGGAGCCACTGCAGGGGAGCGTGGTCCGAACAGAGGGTGAACTCCCGCCCCAGGAGGTAGTAGCGGAGGGTGAGAACAGCCCACCTGATGGCCAAACACTCCTTTTCAATGGTGCTGTACATCGTCTCTCTCTTAGAGAGCTTCCGACTGATGTACAGCACCGGCCGCTCTTCACCCTCCACCTCCTGGGACAGGACGGCGCCCAGCCCCCTGTCCGATGCGTCCGTCTGTAGGATAAAAGGGAGAGAGAAGTCAGGAGCATGTAAAAGCGGCCCGCCACACAGAGCAGCCTTTATCTGGGTAAAGGCCTGCTGACACGGCTCCGTCCACTGGACCGTATCTGGTGCTTCCTTTTTAGTTAAATCAGTCAGCGGGCTAGCGAGGTCCGAATAATTAGGCACAAACCTTCTGTAATATCCCGCTAGCCCCAGGAACTGTCTAACCTCCTTTTTGGTCTTAGGTCTCGGACAGGTAGCAACGGCCGCCGTCTTATCAATTTGGGGACGCACCTGTCCGTGACCCAAGTGGAAACCCAGATACCTTACTTCCACACGCCCAATTGCACACTTCTTTGGGTTGGCCGTGAGCCCCGCCCTTCTCAGCGTCTCCAGGACAGCCCGCAAATGCTGCATATGACGCTGCCAATCGGAACTATAGATGATAATATCATCCAAGTAGGCAGCGGCATATGCAGCATGCGGCCGGAAAATTTTGTCCATCAGACGCTGAAAAGTCGTGAGAGTGCAGGGCTGCCGGACTCGGGACGGGGTGGTCGGTCGTGGCGGGCCCCCTGGGTGGGGCCCGGAACGCAGCGACAGGCTTCGCCGGGGCCCCTGTCCTCCACCTTGGCGCCGGCCGGGGCACCAGCCCGCCGCGAGACCTGGGAAGGGGAACAGGTTTGGGGAGAGATGGGGTAGAGAGAGAGAGAGAGGGAGAGAGAGATGCCGATGGTAGGGGTTCGCCGACCCCTGAGCACGCCACCATGTGATCTTCCGCCAGGCGGATGGCCTGGTCCAGCGACGTCGGGCGGTGGCACTGGACCCACTTAGCGGTCTTCTTGGGTAGCTTCGTGATAAATTGCTCCAGTACCACCTTGCTGATGATGTCCTCGACGTCGCCTCCGTCAGCCATCAGCCATCTGCGGCAGGAGTCCCGGAGCTGTTGCGCCATCACGAAGGGTCGGCAAGACTCTTCCAGGCTCAAGGACCTGAACCGCTGTCGATGTTGTTCGGGGGTCTGGCCGACCCGCTGTAGAATGGCGCGCCTCAGATCTTCATAGACCAGGAGATCCTGGACTGGCAGTTGGTGGGCGGCTATCTGCGACTCTCCCGACAGCAGAGGGATGAGCCGCATGGGCCAGTCCGTTCGGGGCCATCCCCGGGCCTCAGCGGACCTCTCGAACAGGTCCAGGAATGCCTCCGGATCATCCTGAGGACCATCTTATTGAGAGGCAGGGGCGGGGCCGAGGCCGTAGCTGGAGCGGGGACGGCCCGAACCTCCCAGTCGAGCCAGCTCCGGAACAGCTCGCGGTCTTTTTGCTGGCCTTGGAGAAGCATCTGAAAACGCTGGTCTTGCTCCTCCTTTACGGCCAGCAGGGCGTGATGTTGCTCCCTGTGAAGACCCGCGAGCGTCTGGATGAGATCTGCAAATGGCGTTCCCGGCGGGGTCTACATGGCGGCGGCAGTCTTCTTCTTCCCGGGTTTCGTCACCAGTGTAGTGTGTTCAATGTGATTGGAGGAAGAAGAAGACGAGGTCGGCGAAATTGGGACTCGCACTTTATTATACACAATAAAAATAAAAATAAACAAACAGGGTGCGCTCGTGCGCGGCCGCCGTGTCGCTTCACCACGGCAGCTTATATGCAGTCTCCACGCCAATCACTGCAATCAGACACAGGTGTTCGTCATCTGCACTTGACCCACTTACTCACCGCGCAGCTCGCTGACTCATCTCCCGCTACAGACTTCGCAAAACCACCCCCCCCCCCACCACAATAATCAACCACCCATTTAAGGTAAAATCATATATTGAAACATTTACAAAAAGCTGTAAGTTAAGAAAGGGGTTGTGGCACATTAATAGTAATATTTACTATAAAAAATAATAGCAAAATAGTACAAATAGCCCAAGTCGTTAGTCCTACGTATAAGTCTCAGAGTTTAATCCCTGATGTTAGCTGCTTTCAATACTGGCCTAATAAACAGGAAATATTAATATAGGCCAGTCAATGATACATTGTGTGGGCCTGTGGAGCTAAAATATCAGGAACACATTCCAACTCAGCAATAGTCCCCTCACGTTCTCAAACACTCTCGGTTCCCTCCCTTCACGCATACAGGTGTGTCCTTGAATGAGAATAATGGAATAAGTTGATTTAGACAGCTTTCGCCCCTCCTCCCTCGTTCAAGAAGCGAATGACAACCTTATATTAGTTATTGCTGCTATAGGTTACAACAAATCCTGCTAGACACTTACAGGCCTATTCATGTCCTAGAGTGTTAATTGAATTTTCCCAGCAGATTGTCTCCTTCTCTGTCAGTCACAGTTCCCATTAAAATGAAGTAGGGCCTCTCTCAGGTGAGACCGGGGCTTCATTCTCCGACTTAATCCAATTTTACCTCGTTGGCTTTGGAAAGCTTTTTGAATAAGAGCCTCAACAGTTCTCTGTTCCTTCGCAGTGCCAAGCGTACCGCCAGAGAGGGTGTCAGCAAAAAGTCTGTCGGCGGCCGACATCGAAGTTACCTGGGAGCCGATTCCGGTCACCCCTGAAAGAGTTCTCGGATATGAGGTTTGACTCAATTGTCTTGCCGTTCACGGTAACGTTAAATGTCATGTTTTTCCTGTAATGATGCAATCCAGATCTCAAGCAATTATTAAACGTGCTTCTCACCTCTCCCATGCCACCTCAAACATCGAGAATGCCAGTGTTTAGATAGCGCTTTGTTAAATATCTGCGTCTCTCAGAAGCTGTATGAAAGCTCTCCGCTGGCCTTTCAAGAATGCAAAGAGAGTCTAGCTTTCTCACAAGCCACTCTCTCCATCTCTGTCACCCCTGCCCCGAGGCACAAAACAGCCACGTTGCCATGGTAGCTGCCGTATTGTCTGGAAAGAAAAGAACTATCATGTCACTGGATTCTAGATGAGGGGGGAAAAAAGAAAACTTTCTAGGTTTTATTTTTGTCTCGTCTTTGGTTAGCAAGGACTGAAAGACCAAATCAAAGCAGCATGGATCAAGGAACTGCGCTGTATGCCGTATATACCATTTATTTGTGCTCAAGGTCCTTTAAAGCACCTGCAATATTGGAAATGGAAAATTCCTGTTTAAACTATCACTGCATTTCCTTTCACAAAACCAAACAGTGAGCTCCAAAAGTCTGAGACCACTAATGCAAATACATCTATTTTGCATTTTTGTAATTTAATGCTTCTTTTCAATTCATGACTACATTCTTTTCAGTCGAACCCACAGGAAGCTGAATTTGGAATAATTGATGTAAGAATTTACTTCGCAAACTTTCGTTTATGAAATATGATCAAATATATACTCCACCAGTCCAAAGTTTGAGTTCAGTTTTTTAAAAGAAATAAATATTTTTATTAAGCAAGGATGCATTGAATTGATCCAAAGTGACAGTCACGACTTTTACTTTGTTACAAAACAATATATAATGCTGTTCTTTTAAACATTCTATTCATCAAAGAGTCCTGAAAAACGGTTTTCACAAAAAGATATATAGATATATAGATATATAGATTAATATAACAAATAGTTATCATATCAGAATCATACAGAATACATGCATCATATAATACCTATTCTGAAGGATCATGTGATACTGAAGACTGGAGTAATGATCCTGGAAATTCAGCTCTGTCAAGGAATACATTACATTTTTTAATAAATATTATTACAATTTAAATTATCTGTTTTCTAACAATATCACTTTTTCTGTATTCTTAATCAAATAAATTGGAAAGATTCTTCTTTCTAAAATATTACTAACTTCCAACTTTTGAACAGTAAACAAAAATGTCTATACTGTAGGTAGCATTTCAAAAGTCTGTCTGTCTAACCATCCGTTAGAAAAAACAGTCACATGACTTTCTTTGAATTAAAATTCTGCAACATGTTTGCTGTCTCAGTTAAAATGAAGGAACAGAATTGGAATGAATACTTGAATTCCCAATTCAAATCTGAATGATGCACAACCCTGCTGTATGGACAACATTTCTATAAGTAGAAAATAAATCATTTAGAAATATTCCTCCCTTGGCTAGATCTCATTATTAACTAATCAAATACTTAATGCCTCAATATAGATATTACATAGGACTCAGGGTTAATAATTGATTATTTCATTTCCGCTATCTAATTGTTTTTCACCTAGCACACAGCTAAAAGTTAATTGAAATTTCATATCCTTAAGGGAATCTCCATACAATTTTACAAAAATATCAAATGACCAGATAGCCAGAGATATTTTCTCAAGCTTGTAAGCTGCAGAAAAGACACAAATGATAAGCTGAATGAAGTGAATGGTGAAGTCAAATATCGTGAAATCTCGTTAAACTATGTCTTGTTGAAAGACTCATCAGAAATCGCGTGCCAAGTGTAATGACTGTAATGCATTTTGTGCATATCATGTCTCACCTTCTTTGGCAGCGGATTAGAAAAATTGTGGCATCTACTTTGCATATGATCCTGATATTTAACACTGTAAACCCAGTTAACATATTTTAGTTTACAAATTTTGAGTTAAATGAACATGCCAAAAACTCTTATCTGCGTAGTAGCACTTTGTGAAAAATCTGCAATGTTTAGGGTCACAGTGGGTTGCAAGAGTGACTAATTGTATTAGCAGAGAGCTATATACATGTAAAAATGTAGTATAACATGCCCTTGTTGTGTGTCCTGGCGAGCAGGTGGTGTACTGGGAAGATGACACCAAGCCGGATACAGTGGGTAAAGTGCGGATCACTGGAAACTACACAGCAGTGAATGTCAGCGGCCTGCAGGGGAACACTCAGTATTATTTAGCAGTGTGTGCCTTCAATACTGCAGGAACTGGCCCCCAGTCCGTTCCTGTGAATGTGACCACCAAAAAACCACGTGAGTCCATTTTTAGACATTTATTCAATGTATGGGTTTTTATTTAGAAGATATTGGTAAAATATTCTTTGTTGGCTGCAAGAAGAAGGTTCAATGGAAGCCTGTTTCGATCTCAGAATAAAAATAATAATCACACTTTTAACTAACTATTATCTACAACTTTTATCTCAATAAACTCCTAATAACTGCTTATTAATAGTTTGTAAGGTAGTTGTTGAGTTTAGGTAGTGGATACGATTAAGTGACGTAGAATCTGGTCATGCAGAATAAGGCATTAATGTGTGCTTTATAAGTACTATTAAAAGAGTCAATATCATAGTAGCATGCATGCTAATAAGCAGCTAGTTAATAGTGAGAATTTGACCCTAAACTAAAGTGTTACCAAAATAATAAATAATCTGCGACTTTATATTTCACAGTTGTGAAAGTTGTGAAACGCCTCGATTGTAGTCTTGCATTTTCTTCCAAAAACATGTCACACTATTCTATATATAATTATAAAGTATATAAGTAAATATATTAATATTTTCCACCAAAAGCATACAGTAAGGGGCGTGACATTGCCGAGACAGGTTTGAAGTGGTTGACCAATCACTACACACTGGTCCAGCCTGTTATGTCTGAAAATGTTCAGCATTGTTTCCTGTTGGACTCTGTATGTTATGCACTGCTAGTGACAAGTTACGGGGCCTTTAAGGCTTACGGCAGTGATTTACGGCAAGGGTCAACAAATGTGAGTTTTGCGTCAGTTCAGTAAACGCAACATGAACGAAGCTACACGATGTGGTTATTGAGTCCTTCACAAACACAACATTTGGCGAACGAGGATGTCTGAACTCGTCTTACCGCCACCGCCACCTTTCCTACCTGTTCCCGGCGACCCAGCTGTTCCTTTGGATCGCTGGCTGACGTCGTTTGAGGATTATTTGCTAGCTTTGGGACACTCGGATCTAGCGGAGGCGAGGAAGTGCGCGCTCCTGCGCCATTGTCTCGAGCAGAAGGGACAGCGAATCTTCGCCACGCTCACTTTATCGGATGATAAGTACGTCACAGCCACGGCCGCCTTGAAGACCCACTTCAGCTCCGGAAGAAGCCGGCGGATGCACCGTTTTGAGTTTCGTCAGAGAACGCAAAAGCCAGGTGAGACCGTTGTCCACTATGTATCAGCATTACGTGAGCTGGCTAGACTTTGTGATTTTGGGGCTTTGGAGGATGGACTTATAGTTGACCAGTTAATAGAGAAAACGGCATGTAACCAACTGAGGGAGAGACTTTTACTAGAGCCAGACTCCACGACATTGACGGACGCTTTAGTAATTGGAAAGCAGTTAGAAACGGCCCTAATGGAGGCGCGCAAGTTCGGCCGCGCTGTGCACGAATCTGTGACATCATCACCACCGTCAGTTCAGCACACAGAGACTGCAGAGGCGGCTGACTGGGTGAGTGACCGTTTGGACGTACAGAGAGTGGACAGGGGGCCCAGAGAGAGAGGGGGCACAAGAGCTGTAGCAACTGTGGCTCCCCTAAACATGCAACCAGAGATCAGTCATGCCCTGCCCAGGGGAAACTTTGTACTTACAACAAGTTGAACCATTTTGCACGCTGCTGTCGCTCCTCCCCTGCTTGCCATGATACTGCGGCTGTCCCCATAAACACTGTACAGACCTCACAGCCTTCGTTCAAGCTCTGCACATGCCGTGTGGGCACAGCTCTCATTCCACTCCTTGTGGACACAGGGGCAAAAGTGTCAATTCTGAACAAATGCACATATGACCGCTTTTTCAGTCACGTGCCTCTGGAAGCAGCGGCTAAACCCCTGTTAGGCTACGGCCATTTTCCCATCTCCACTCTGGGTGTGGCCCACCTGCCCGTCAGGTATGATCAACAATGTGCGCCTGCCACCAAGTTCTGCATCACCCGGAAGGGAGCTAACATTATGGGCCTAGACTTGTTCCTTGCCCTGGGTTTTACTGTGAGTGATGCTAGGGGCCTGCATGTTGCCGCCTCCTGGCCTGACCGCTATCCACAACTGTTCAACGGGCTGGGACGCATGACTGGTTTTGTACACCAGCCCACTGTGGACCTGTCAGTCCGCCCTGTTATCCAGCCCCTACGGCGCATTCCCCTGGCCCTCCGTGACGCGGTGGAGGCCGAACTGCATCGCCTGGTGGAGGCGAACGTCATAGAGCCCGTCGACGCCTCGCCGTGGGTGTCTAACCTGGTGATAGCCAAGAAAAGGGGGGGCGGACTGCGGCTCTGTGTCGACCTCACAGATGTCAACAAAACCATCATCCCTGATAAGTACCCCTTACCTACGGCTGAGGAGCTCACTAGCCATTTCCACGGCTCCACTCTTTTCAGTAAGATGGACTTACGTAACGGCTACCTCCAGGTCCCTCTGGCACCGGCCAGCATGGATCTTACAGCGTTTGTCACACACGTGGGGTTTTTCAGGTTTAAACGCATGGCATTTGGACTTTCATCAGCCCCGAGCTGTTTTCAGAAGATAATGTCGCTTATACTGGCTGGTATCCAGGGTGTCTCCATCTACCTGGATGACGTGGTGGTGCATGCGCCCTCCACCGCACTGCATGACGATCGCCTGGAGCAGGTCTTTCAGCGTTTCGAACAGCATGGGGTCACACTGAACTCTGAGAAATGCATGTTTGGGGTTGAGGAGGTCGAGTTCCTGGGTTTCAGGCTCTCGAAGGAGGGCATCGCCCCGATTATGTCCCACACTGAGGCCATTCTGTCCCTGCCAGACCCGCATTCACCATCCCAGCTGTCTTCCTTCCTGGGGATGGCCGCTTACTACCTCAGATTCATGCCACACTACTCTGACGCAACGGCCCCCCTCCGCCGGCTGCTCAAAAAGTATGTTACGTGGGACTGGACCCCGGCCTGCCACGAAGCCGTGTGCATCATCAAACGGCAGCTCACGTCCCCACCCACACTGTCCCATTTCAGCCTGACCGCGCCCACTATGGTCACCTGCGACGCCTCCGGGGTGGCGCTAGGCGCTGTGCTCTCACAGATTCAAGAGGCGGTGGAACGCCCGATGGCTTTCGCCTCACGGGCACTTACTCCAGCAGAGCAGAAGTATTCAGTGGGGGAGAGGGAAGCCCTGGCCTGCCTGTGGGCGTGCAAACGCTGGCATGTTTACCTATACGGGAGGCCTTTCACCATCCGCACAGACCACCAAGCGCTGACGGCACTGCTGGCGACTAAGGGCTCGGGGCACAGGCCCATGAGACTGCTGCGGTGGGCTGACAGGCTGAACCAGTATAACTTCAGTCTGGAGTTTATGCCTGGGCGGGCCAACACAACGTATTCAGTGGGGGAGAGGGAATCCCTGGCCTGCCTGTGGGCGTGCTAACGCTGGCATGTTTACCTATACGGGAGGCCTTTCACCATCCGCACAGACCACCAAGCGCTGACGGCACTGCTGGCGACTAAGGGCTCGGGGCACAGGCCCATGAGACTGCTGCGGTGGGCTGACAGGCTGAACCAGTATAACTTCAGTCTGGAGTTTATGCCTGGGCGGGCCAACACGGTGGCCGACCTCCTGTCTAGAGCTGTGTCTGTGACGAAGGACACGGGCGAGGTGACACCAGACACAGAGAGCGACGAAGACTGGGTCCACATCCTGCACGGGCCCCTCAGTTCAGTAGTCACCGCTGGCGGACCTGCAGCAGGTGTCAGCTACAGACGAGGCCCTCACAACTCTCCGTACCTACGTCCAGGACGGCTGGCCGGCCAAAGTGGATGACAGGCTGCTCCCCTAATACCGCTTCCGCAGTGAGCTCTCCTGCTGGGGGGTAGTGTGTCTGGCCCGGGGCCACCGTGCGGTCGTTCCAGAGATTCTCAGGTCCAGAGTACTACACATGTTGCATGAGGGACATCTGGGGGTGGTCAAGGTGAAGCAGCGCTCCCGTGACACAGTGTGGTGGCCCCACATAGACTCTGATGTTGAGGAGCTGGCACGTAACTGCGCCTGCTGCCTCCTGAGTGGGAAAACTGGTCGGCCTGCCACAGCCCCTCTCACCCCGACCCCTTGGCCGTCTTCACCCTGGGAACATATTCAGGTCGACCTCTGTGGAGAACTTCACGGGGCACCTGCTCATGCTCGCTACCTGCTGGTTGTGCATGATCTTCATTCAAAGTGGCCAGAGGTTTTTCAGCTGAGCTCCATTACTGCACACTCCATCATCGACCGCCTGGACAACCTTTTTGGGTGCTGGGGCCTCCCCAGTGTTGTCACAACGGATAACGGGCCCCAATTTGCGTCGGCAGAGTTCACTGAGTTTCTAATGATACGGTCCATAAAGCACATCAGGACGGCAGTGTATCACCCAGAGAGTAATGGGGGGGGAAAAGACTGAATAAAACTCTTAAAAAATGGAATCCGAGCTTGTCTGGAGGAAGGGAAAACCTTCAGCAACGCACTCGACCAAACTCTCCTGACCATCCGGGCATCCAAACATTCCACCACTGGAGTGCCACCTGCATTGCTCATGATTGGGCGCGAACTAAAGCAACCACTGGACTGTTTGAGAGCTGAGCCAGCTCCTACACGTGGAAGCCCAGGGCTCCAGAAAGCCAGAGCTCAGGTGAAAGGTTCGCAGGCTCGGATGAAAGCAAGGTTTGATGCCACGCACAGAGTGCAAAACCCCTCACTTTCTGCAGGGGTTTGGGTCAGGATCAAACACCTCCACCGCCAAAATAAGCTGCAGTCATACTGGTCAGAGCCCCTGCGGGTGACTAAGCAGTTGGGTCCTGCCACTTACAGACTGGAGAATGGGACTCGTTGGCACTCAAACCGCCTGCACAGAGTCGCAGCCCCCACAGCACCTGTATCACCTCTGTCCCCAGCAGTGGCTCTAGGTTGGCAGCCCAGGCCAAGAGCTAACCGGTTGGGGGGTAATCCACCAGTGCCGCCCGACGCAGCTTCACAGCCAGCACGCCCTCAGAGAATGAGGGTCCCGCCCGTCTGGCATGGGGACTATGTGACAGGGTGATTGTGACACTGGGGAATGTGGGCTGAATGTTATGTTTCAGTTACCAGGGGGGGGGGGGGGGGGGGAATGTTATGTCTGAAAATGTTCAGCATTGTTTCCTGTTGGACTCTGTATGCTATGCACTGCTAGTGACATGTTACGGGGCCTTTAAGGCTTACGGCAGTGATTTACGGCAAGGGTCAACAAATGTGAGTTTTGCGTCAGTTCAGTAAACGCAACATGAACAAAGCTACACGGTGTGGTTATTGAGTCCTTCACAAACACAACACAGCCAACCAACCAACCAGAGTACATTGTGCTTTTCTGAAGGAGGGGCTTCATAGATACAGGAACTAAATGGAGTGTTACTGACTGAAGGGGAAGAGAGGTGCAGCAACAATATAAACTATTTGAAAAATAAGTTTTTTTTTAAAATTTAAGCATGAAAACCTATTCTAGTAGACTCCAAAAACAAAATCAAGACTTTGAAAGGGGCATAATAGGTCCCTTTTTTAAAACTTACTCTGCTGCAGGAATAAACTCCCATAACATTCAGCAGTTTTTTTAAGGATCATCAAATCTTTTAAAGTTGTCTTGAATACATTTTTGCTTGAGGCACCTAGTAGCAGATAAACTAGCAGAATTGTTCTGTCAGTTATGTCTGTGAAATATTCATAACTTATAACTTTTGGATAGATCTACAAATTGCTTGTGAATTTCTTTTGTGTTGTTGTTGAAACCGTTCACAGAAACTGCTTAGACATGACTTGAAGGTGTCTTTTGTCCCTACTGAATGAGTTTTCAACCATCTATTTTTGTAGTAGTCAAATTAAGGCAATTAATGTTTATTTATAAATAATTTAATATATATATATTATATATATATATATATATATATCAGACAGTATCAAACTGTAGAGGCTTAAAACCAAAATCAATAATATCTAATTAGTATGGTATGAATCACAGTTTAGTCCGTCTATGAGAGAAACTGTTTTAAGTTAGCAATGGGTTTGGGCTGAAATAACTGTCCGTTTGCAGTACTAATGTGCTTGTCAAACATTTTTGTGTCATTGAATGCAATAACACAATTGATTGCACATTGTGAACCTTTTTTTCTTCTTCTGTCCATATCACACACACACACACACACACACACACACACACACACACACACACACACACACACACACACACACACACACACACACACACACACACACACACACACACACACAAACCTCAGCGCCTGGACAGCCCCCTCAGAATGTAGAGTGGAATCTGATTGGCTCTCAGCTTTTGCTTCAGTGGGATCCCGTCATTGCTCTCGAAACTGAATCTGAGGTCACCGGATACATAGTGAGTGACATTATCTCTTTGCACCTGGAGAAATGCATTAGGATGCTTTATGAGAGTTTTACTGGAGGTAATTCTTTATTTCCCCTTTAGCATGCAGGCATATCCATTGCTACATTGTGAGCCAAACAATGATGGCAGGAACTACAATGCATTATTGAGTCTGATACTATTGATTTACATAATAAGGGTTGTTGGGTGCAGTAATTTAGCAACAAAGATATGGCAGTTACATGCCTGAAACCCATTCATTTGTGTGTTTTTATAGATAAGGGCACAGCATATGCTATTTCATGTCTCGTTCCACCTCTCTCTTAATTACACATGCATGCAATTAACAGCTCTCACTGTACTAATTTCCCCACAAGGGAAAACTGTCATGCAGCTCAGGGGAAAAGTACTAGCCATTAGCATCAGTAAACATTATCTATAATAACAGGGCATCACGTTTAACTCCTTTCATGGGAAACATCACTGCAATTGCTTATACTTAGGAATAGAGATTTTAATAAACCACTTTCTATAAAGACACGTATGATGCTTCAAATCATGCAGCTTTTTGAGAAGAGGTTATTATTTTTCAAAGCGATCTGACTTGAGTCAGTTCATAAAATAGGCTTGTATTGAAGGAGGAACGTGATTAATTTCCGTTTTTATTAGAGCTATCAATTTGATGCATTAATTCAATGTAATTTTACACTTTTACAAGTCCGGTATGTCTATTATAATGCCACAATAATGTAATTTCTTAAAATTATATACATTTGGGGGCTTTTCTCAGCAAATATGCAACAAATTGCAATAGATCTAATTGATAAACATAACGTAATTCCTTTTTTTTATGATTAACAGCCCTAGTTTTAAATCTTTTGAATGAAACTTTGATTGATTGGGGTGCCATCATCCACAGGTGCTGTACAGAAGACACCGGAATAACGACATGTACTCTGTCATCACCAACAAAACCTCGGTGGAGTTGACCCTCAATCCAAATGACAACTACGTCATTCAGATCAAGACCCTCAGTGAAGGGGGCTTGGGGGAAGGAAGCGAGCCTATCCACATCCACCAACTCAGTAAGTCTCTCATTTCCTGTTGTCGTCTTTTATTTCATCTTCCGCTGGCATTGATAAGCTCTTAATGGGCAGTCAGTCGGTTTGGACGCATAAATATTTTGCTCTGTTCGCTTCAGTCTTTCAGTGAGTCGTAGAATCCGACCTTTTAAGAAATGCACACTCCTCTGCTATCTATCTCTGTCACTGCGACGCCCGAGTGGCATATAAATGAGTGAGAATCACCCCCAATTCCTTCATTCCCTCAAATGGGCGGCAATCAAAACATGCTCTACTTCCCTCCCCCTTGTTACAGAGATCTGCTTACAGATTCAACCCGAGCATTATCCTCACAGGATACTTTCCTCAATAATGCCTCTTTTTCCAAGACCGTGGTACAAATTGGTATGATGAGCATTAGAGGCACAAATCTCATGTTTTTTATTTTATTTTTTTATTGTTGTGGTTAGAACATAAAATATCATGTTTCCATTTCATTCGTCAAGCTCTACCATTCTATCCAGCTATATATATATATATATATAAAAATAATTCCTGTAACAAAATATATATAGTTCCCTTTTGTGGTCACTCCGAGTTACGTCGGAATGACGACAAAATGGGGTTTCGCTTAGAACACCTATCGACTTCGAGTATACAAAAACGGGCCAATGGCAAAGAAATGCCATGGGTCTGCGGAATTTGAATGACGTAACTCCGCCCCACCTCGTGGGTATAAAAGGAGGACGCCGGCAACATGCAGTTATGTTTTTGCTTCGGAGCCAAGAGTATCTCTTCACTCCACAGCCATTTCTGACTTCGCTCTACGAGACGAGCCATTCTCTCCGGTGTTGGTGTGACGGCGATCTGCAGCGAGTTCACATTGCCTGCTGATCTGTGCAGTGATCTGCCAGTGAGTGTGTTTCTCCCTGCTCGCTTCAACATCGCGGAGTTTTTTTTCTCCTCTCACAAAAGAGCTCGCACGCGGCACGTCTTTTTAAAGACGGCTCGCCCGTGCATTTGTGGTTGCAGCAGATTGGTATCGGACTCTGATGGGCACGAGCGCTGTCTAGTGTGTTTGGGCTTTGATCATGCTTGAACAGCGCTCGTGGGTGATTCATGTTCTCTCTGTTGGAACATGATCAACGCGTCATTTAGGTCGAGACTCGGTGAACTCGCAAGAGTGAGAGTCCCCTCATCCACCCCCCGATTTTCGGCTGGTGGCCAGGGTGACCTGAGGGTGATGGTCTGGAACAAGGCGCCGACTCTGTGTCCGTGACCCCAGCCCCCCTCTTCAATGACGGTGCCCTCTAGCGATCAGGTGATTCCATGAGTCTACCTATGTCTGTAGCAGCATCACTAGGTGGGCTTTATTCTTCTGGAAGTGACGACTCGTCACAGCTGCCACCTGCTGGTGTGCTATGGCTGTGCCTGAGTCTGATCCGGAGATGACGGCCATGCTTTCCTGGGATGATTGGTTTTTGGGTAAGGCCGCCGACCAGCGTCCACGGCAAACCGCAATATCTTTCTTCCCGGACGTGCATGATGAGATCTCGACGTCCTGAAAGACCCCCGTGTCTTCTCAGGACCGCTCGTTGGTCTCATTCGCCTTTCCCTCCCCTCAACGGGGTCGCTGCCCATGGGTACACTGGGGTCCCCCCGGTTGAACGCTCTGTTGCGATGCTACTGTGTCCTCAGAGTGCTTCCCGGCGCAATCCTAAGCACCCGTCCGAAGCCTGTAGTTCTTTTCGTCTACACTAATCTGTGGCGAAATCCTATAGTGCCACAGGACAGGCAGCCGCCTCACTGCATCCCATGACCGTTCTGTGGTCTACCTGACCCAGATGCTCATGGTTATGCATGAGGGCGGGACTGACTCGAGGCTCTTTAATGAGCCAAAAAAGCGCCCCGCCACTGACCTTGCTCTACGAGCGGCGAAAGTGGCCGTGCGCTCTCCGAGTCAGGTGATGTTTACCACTCTGGGGCTGACCGGTCTGATGTGCAGGATGTCGGCGGACTCGTCTGCTCGACACCCCCATATCCCAGGTCGGCCTCTTCGGCGGTGTGGTTGAGTACTTCTGCCCAACAGTTCTCAACCGCCCGGGAGCAGATTGAGGTTATTCTGCCGACGGCCCCGCCGTCCGCTCAGGTCCCTCAGTCTGCCAACCCCCGAAGGTGCCCTACCACGGTTCCAACCCTCCCCGTTCACCCGGGCTGGCTTTGGAAGACCGTGGGGGGATGCCTCAGACCTCTCCAGCCCCGCCCCCCGCTAAACGCCGGGTTAAGCGGCACTTTTGAGATGGGCTGCTCAGAGATTGGACTCAGTTCTTTCCAGGATTTGGTAGCAGGGCCACTCCTTTCCCCGGTGGAGGGCTGGGGAAGAATCCTTATTCAGAAAGAACTGACTCTCTCGTCTCTGAGCATACAGAGTTCCGGACGACACGGTGCGCCGCCTCCGAGCCGTGAACCCCTCGTCCCCCTCTGTCTCAGAGCCGGATGACAGTGTGTGCCGTCCCTGGACCGTACCGCTCTCATCCCCCTCTGTCGCCAGACCCCTGGCAGAGCAGGCCCCTGCGGAACGCTGGTCCTTCCCTGGCCTCCTCTGACAGGGTGCGGTTATGACCATGCCCCCACTCTGGGCCGCTATGCCGTCCACCTCTGGGCCGGTCATTCCGCTTCGCTGCAGCACTGAGGGGACGTCGGTGGTTCGTTGACTCCGCTGGCACAGTTCTTGGGAGCCTGCCTAGAGCTTCCCTGTCTGTTTCGCTGGGTCACGCGAACCATCGGCTCGGCTATGCGATTCAGTTCGCACGGTCTCCAGCCCGCTACAGGGGAGTCCGCTCCACTCTGGTCGGTGGCAATGCCCCTATCATGAGAGCAGAGATTGCCACCCTGCTGGCGAAGGGTGCAATCGAGACTGTCCCTCCAGCGGAGATGAGGTCCGGCTTCCACAGTCCCCAAGAATACCGGTGGGTTATGACCGATCCTGGACTTGCGCGTGTTGAACCGCTCCCTTCACAGGATGCCGTTCAAGATGCTCACCGCCAAACACATTTTCGAATGTGTTCGGCCCCAGGATTGGTTTGCAGCGATCGACCTGAAGGACGCCTACTTTCATGTCTCCATTCTTCCTCGACACAGACCGTTCCTCTGGTTTGCTTTCGAGGGGCAGGCATACCAGTATGCGGTTCTCCCTTTCGGGCTAGCTCTGTCTCCTCGCGCCTTCTCAAAGGTTGTCGAGGCAGCCCTTGTTCCTCCATGGGAACACGGGGTTCGCATCCTGAACTATCTCGGTGACTGACTGTCCTAGCTCACTCTCGAGACCAGGTTTGCGAACACAGGGGCCTTGTGCTCCGGCACCTAGCTCGTCTGGGCCTTCGGGTCAACTGGGAGAAGAGCAAACTTTGCCCCGTGCAGAGGATCTCTTTTCTCGGTATGGACATCGACTCGGTCGCCATTTCCGTGCAGCTTACGAGCGAGCGCGCACAGTCACTGCTGACTTGTCTGAGACAATTTCAGGACAAGAGTACGGTTCCACTGAAATTTTTTCAGAGGCTCCTGGGGCATATGGCATCTGCAGCCGCGGTAACGCCGCTCGGATTGCTTCATATGAGACCGCTTCAGCTTTGGCTACGCGACCGAATCCCGAGGTGGGCATGGCAACAAGGCACGCTCCGAGTATCAGTTACTCCGACCTGCCGTCAGACCTTCACCCCGTGGTCGGACCTCAGTTTTTCAGGGCAGGTGTCCCCCTGGAACGAGTTTCCCGGCATGTTGTTGTCTCAACAGATGCCTCCACCACGGGCTGGGACGCCATGTGCAATGGACATGCTGCCGCGGGCTCCTGGGCAAATATGCCTTTCCCCCAGTGAGCCTTCTTGCGCAGGTCTTGCGCAAGGTCAAGGAGGACGAGGAGCAGGTCCTTCTGGTTGCGCCGTACTGGCCCACCCGGACTTGGTTCTCCGAACTGGTGCTCCTCGCGACAGCACCTCCTTGGCCAATTCCTCTGAGGAAGGACCTCCTTTCTCAGGGACGGGGGACCCTGTGGCACCCTCGTCCCGTTCTTGGAACCTCCACGTGTGGCTCCTGGACGAGGCAGGTTTGAGTACCCTACCACCAGCGGTGGTGGCTACCATCACTTCCGCTAGAGCGTCGTCCACGAGACACGCCTATGCGTTGAAGTGGAACCTCTTCGTCAACTGGTGCTCTTCTCGTCGAGAAGCCCCCCGGAGGTGTTCGGTCAGTGTCGTACTTTCCTTCCTTCAAGATGGGTTGGAGTGAAGGCTGTCTCCCTCCACCCTCAAAGTTTATGTTGCCGCTATTGCCGCACACCATGACTTGGTGGAAGGTAAATCTTTAGGGAAGCATGACCTGGTCGTCAGGTTCTTGAGGGGAGCGAGGAGACTGAATCCTCCTCGCTCTCCTCTCGTTCCCTCTTGGGACCTCACAGTGGTTCTAACTGCCCTGCAGAGTGCTCCCTTTGAGCCTCTGCAATCAGTGGAGCTTAAGTTCCTGTCAATGAAGACAGCGCTCCTGGTTGCATTGGCCTCCGTCAAGAGGGTAGGGGACCTGCAAGCATTCTCCGTTGACGAAGCATGCCTGGAATTCGGGCTGGCTTACTCTCACGTGATCCTGAGACCCCGGCTTGGATATGTGCCCAAGGTTCCTACCACTCCCTTCCGGGACCAGGTGGTAAACCTGCAAGCGCTGCCCTTGGAGGAGGCAGACCCAGCCTTGGCACTGCTCTGTCCAGTACGCGCTCCCCGCGCCTATGTAGACAGGACGCAGTGTTTCAGGACCTCAGACCAGCTCTTTGTCTGTTATGGTGGGAAGCTGGAGGGAAAGGCTCTCTCCAAGCAGAGGTTGTCTCACTGGATAGTGGACACCATTGCTCTGGCATACCAGCAGCAAGGTCGACCGTGCCCCCTTGGTGTGACTGCCCACTCCACCCGGAGTGTGGCATCCTCTTGGGCTCTAGCGCATGGCGCCTCGCTAACAGACATCTGCAGAGCTGAAGGCTGGGCGACACCTAACACATTCGCCAGATTCTACAATCTCCGAGTGGAGCCTGTGTCCTCTCATGTACTTGCTTCAACCAGCTAGTACTGGACCCGCTCAGGTGTCTTCGCTTGCTCGCCATTCCACTCCACGGACTGGATACGCGCGATATTCTCCTCAGGTGAGCTTCTCCGCAAGCCCTGAGTTCCTCCAGCACCCCTGATACTAGCGCCAGTGTCTATTGCCTGTGCGTCGGCTAGGTGCCTCCCGTGTGCATGGTCCCTCCCCGGAGCTACCCCCACATGTGTATTTCCACTGTAAGCCTCTCTGAGCATGTGTCTTTCCCTTGGCAAGCCACTTTGCCACCCCTGGGGTTGAAATATTCCACCTGCGGCTGGACACCCCAGTGTTCTCCATATGCTTCCTTTGGGTCATATGTGTATTTCTAAATGCCCCCCCCCCCCCCCCTGGGTTGGTGTTAATTGCATATTTCCTCTAAACTATGGGATATGCTTCACAGTGTACCTTGATATTCCTGTGTTAAATAAGAGTCCTTCGTCCGTGCTAGTCTCACTCAAGGGTCTCAGATTTACACAGGGGACTGGAAGACAGCTGTGAAGGTGGCGTGATTAGACTGTTAACCCCATTTCGTCGTCATTCTGACGTTACTCGGAGTGACCACGAAAGGGAACGTCTCGGTTAGGTATGTAACCCTCGTTCCCTGAGTAGGGATCGGAGACGTTACGTCTTCCTGCCACTTCCGCTGTACCGCGGGGATCGCCTGAGCTCAGTCTTGGCTCCTCAGCGAAGAAACATAACTGCATGTTGCCGGCGTCCTCCTTATATACCCACGAGGTGGGGCGGAGTTACGTCATGCAAATTCCGCAGACCCATGGCATTTCTTTGCCATTGGCTCGTTTTTGTATACTCGAAGTCGATAGGTGTTCTAAGCGAAACCCCATTCCGTCGTCATTCCGACGTAACGTCTCCGTTCCCTACTCAGGGAACGAGGGTTACATACGTAACCGAGACGTTTTTCAAATAAAATACGTAAACAAAAATGTATATTGTATTGTCCGTTTCATCGGGTCAATGTAAGTTAATAATAAATATAATGAATATATGTGTATGGGCGTTTAGATATATTTTGAAAATAGATGATTATATATATATATATATATATATATATATATATATATATATATATATATATATATATATATATATAAATTCTAATATATTCATTGATATTGGCTTTGACTCCCTGCACTGACAATTTCCTGACCATTTATTTGGAAAAGAAAAAAAGTTCTTTTTTAAGACTTTCAGAGTATATTTTGTTGAAATTGCCTAATAATTTAGATGGTGGAGATGACCTTATATACAATTGCTCTTTGATTCAGGAAAGAGCTGTCTGCGAACTGAAACCACAATGCTCGGTCTGTCTTTTTCTCCTTTGGGAGGTTAAATAGTGTTTCTTAATGGTTGTGTTTGCGTTTGCTTACAGGCATGGGTGCACGTGGATCCAGAGCGGGAAGGCTGTGCACACTTTCTCTCTCTCCGCTCCTCATCTGTGCTCTGTCGACGCTCAGTGCCTCCTGATGTTCACCTCCCATGAGCACCAGACCAGGCCTCACCAAGAAAAACATACTTTCTGCTCTTTGCTTATACAAGGCTTATGTTTCTCATTACAGTCTGACTTAATGGGATTCCCCAACTCCGGCAACATGTTTGAAAGAGCCGGATATTGAAATGTCATGGGAATCTTGGGAAATTCATCTTTAGTAAACATGGCAAAGGCCTGCACAAGAGTAATTAGGGGTTTTGGGTTGGATTAGAACAAACTGCAAATAAAAGTATTTTTTGTGGCGTTTGTTTTTCCCTGTCAAAATATCTAAGCATCCTTAAATAATTGAGTTAAATTAAATTAACTTAACTTACATTAAATTAACTTAACCATAAAATATTAAGACTTCTTTACAGAGAATTTAGCTTTATATATAGCTTTTATTATTTTCTTACCCTTCTGGCCATTTTTTATTTTTTATTTGTTATCATAATTTCCTTGTGCTTAAAACAAGGAAAATAATTTTTTCAGTGGCTAAGATTTTTTAATTTATTTTTTATTTTATATATATATATATATATATATATATATATATATATATATATATATATATATATATATATATGTATATATATATAATATTTAATATTATATTATAGGTAATTAGGTTATATAATAAATATATAACTAATATTATAATGTACTTATTGTTTTACACTGCTAAAATTTTCTTGTTTTCGGAGTGTTAAATATTTGTATAATTGGAAAATAAGACAAACACAGTTTAAGAAAATTATTTTTTTGCATAATATGTTTCTTTGGCACTCTAAAACCGGGGGGGGGGGGGGGGGGGGGGGGCTTTTGTTTTTTGTATAATACGCTTCTTTATGCAGTGTGCCAATGTGTGCAACATTTTTTTCCTCTGATCTTTGAGAACAGTCAATGCCTTAAATTCATGTACACACCAAAGTAGATATAGAAAATAGTTTTGCAGTTGAGGACAAGGGCTAAGAAACCAGTGTTGGTGGGAAGTGTCTCTAATATAATGCCGATTTTTGGATCTGTTTGTGGCTTGTTTCGTGCTGAACTAAGTTCTTGGTCTGGGTTAACAAAGCTGAGCATTGATTTGTCTTAATGGAAATATTCCATTAGTTAAGAAATGAGCGTCGCTGTCCCGTCCCGATTACAGTGCCATCGATTCCAAAGGCAATCTCTCAGTCTCTTTGATGGGTATTAGCATTTTGTTCGAACACTTCATGACAGTTAAATTATTGATGCATTAAGCATTAGACACTGCACAATTAAGGCTTACTTTTCCTTTGAGAATTTGCTCCTTATACATCATCCAGCTGAACCAGTTTCACACTTTAATTTCCTTTTTGGAGTCCCGCTGCACTATATTGCTATTCACAATCCATTCATGCCTTTTGAAGTGTCCCTGTTATACTATTTTAAGGTTCCTAATTTAGTTTTGGAGGTCTCCTACAACAGGTTTACATGTACAGAGCCCCTAAAGGGACCTTTGCAAAAAAATATATATATACACTTTCATGAGAGCACGAGATACGTTTCTCGTGAGCATGTGAAAGTCTGTATATTTTTATTTTTGCAAAATTAAATTATAAATTTCTCATATTATACATTGCAGCATCACCTCTTTTATCACGGTATATGAAACGGTTCGATAAAGGATTCGGTCTATCGCTCCTTTCCGTGAGCCCACTATACTCTGATTGGTTAGACGGCCTAGTCGGTGGTGATTGATCTACAGCTTACAGCGTGTGTCAGAAATGAAACCGCAATTACCATATCTGAATTTCTGATCCAGAGGCTTTCTCAGCACTTGTTTACACAGTGATGTGTCGGTTTTACCGAATCAATTCAAGGCTGAGTCGTCATTCTCTTTTAATTGGATTTGCTTACACAAAAAACTTTTCCAGGCCTCAGCTACAACTATAGTGTTTGAGGGCAGGTCAAAGTAGATGTTGTTCACAGGTAGCCAATGAAGACTGTAGGCTGGGATTATGCAAATGTATTACAAACCTACAGAGGTTTGTGGAGGAAGTGAGACTGGAATTACTGATGACTTGTTTCAGACAGTTCAGACACTCATACATGTCTACCTGTACTTGTCTCTGTGCTTGTTAGTAAACTGGCATAAACTGCAAAACAAGTTGTCAAAAACTAAGTGACAAGATGTGGAACACTGCTGGAAGTGGGACTCGTTTTAAATTTTTATAGCTCTAATGTCCTTGTAGATGTAGATTTGAAAGCCTTGCAAACAAGTATTGGGGTGGTGATGGCGCAGTGGATAAGACACATGCCTTTGGTGTGAGAGAACGGGGTTCGAATCCACTGTGAGACACCAATGTGTCCCTGAGCAAGACACTTAACCCCTAGTTGCTCCAAAGGCGTGCGACCTCTGTCATGTATAGCAATTGTAAGTCGCTTTGGATAAAAGCGTCAGCTAAATTAATAAATGTAAGTACAATGTGTGATAGCCCAGAGGTCCCTACCAAGGTGTTTCTCCTTCCTGATCCTGTATTACTGTGCAAAAGTCACATTATGATATTGCATTACCAAAATATGGAGATAATATCTCATGTTGATGCCCATATAATGCACCTTGAATTCTGAATTTCTCATTTGTACCTTCAATGAGACAAGAGGCCGGGACGCTTCGGGGATGACCTTTTAATGCTGAAGTTCGCTGCCAAGGAATAGTGCCTTCACTGGACAATATGTTCCTGGCTCTGTCGTGGCAGTATCAGGCTGTAGAGTCCATAATTTGCACTTGTTCTTCTCAAAGTCATAGGAAAGCACAAGGTAGTGAACCACGGTGACACAGCCTTTCTGTCCAAGACTCCAGAACAGGTGCAGAGCAGCCCATGAAGACATGTTTAAAAAGTTAGTGAGGGAGATTAAAAAAGAGAGGCTGCAGAGTCCAAATCAGGACAGCCTATCTGTTCTCCTTCAAGCTTTCATAAAGGTCTGGACACCTTGATTAGGCTGCAGTGGCCCAGTCAATGGGATATGGATTTTTCTGTTCTGTCACAGTGCAGACTCTTGATCGACTGATGTCGGTGTTTCTGTCAGCCATCTTGTGTGGAGTTTGTGCTTTGAGTGTCTGAGATGTCCTTGCCCTCTTCTCCCATTCAGTTTTCGGATGAACTTGCATTTGGCAAAAAGATGCAACAATGAAACAATGAAACGTTTCTTGAAGAAGAATTAGATCCATATGACAAGTCAGTGCAAGGGAAAAATAACTACATTTCAGGATTTGCAGACATACACTACCATTCAAAGGTTTGGGGTTAGTGGGATTTTTTTAACGTTTTTGAAAGAAGGCTCGTATGCTCATCAAGGCTGCATTTATTTTACCAGACAATACAGTAAAAACAGTAATATTGTGAAACGATATTACAACTTAAAATAACTGTTTATTATTGTAGATATATTCCTGTGACAGCTGAATTTTTAGCATCATTACTCCAGTATTCACTGTCACGATTCTTCAGAAATCATTTTAATATGCTGATTTGGTGGTCTTATCTATATTGAAAACATTAGTCCTGCTTAACATTTTTGTTGAATCCTTGATCATTATTTTGATAATCCTTGATAATCATGATTGTTTGATTAATTAGAAAATTCAAAATAACAGAATTTATTTGAAATAGCGATCTTTTGTAACCTTGTAAATGTTTTGCTGTCACTTTTGATCAATGTAATTAATCCTTTATGAATATTTCTTTCAAAAGAAAACCTTACTGACACCAAAAGTTTGAATGGCAGTATGTATTTAAGCATCATTGAAGTCATTTAACCATTTCTTAATACACATACCTGGTTTCATTGTGACTTATTTCAAATAGGCTCCGCCCCTTAAACATCTTTCCATTTCAACTAATGTCACTTACTGATGTCAAATTCTCTTATTCTTCAAGACCTGTAATATGAGATGACTTTTGGTCTAAGCACAATTCTGTCCTATGTTACATTACAGGAGTAAAGTGGGTTATAAACACTTTTCATTTTAAAGCCAGTATCATGAATAGTTTTGAATTTATTTTATGGTCAAGTGTTCTTTATAGTTCTATAGTTGAGTTTATCTCTTTGGAATTACAGTTGTCTATTATTGCAGACATAGCATTCATTGTTCTTTTTTTTTAGCATTGGAAAGTGAAAATACATTTTTGTACTATAAGTATTTCATATTATTAGTAATTTAAAAATAGTGCTGCTTAAGACACCCTCTTTACAAATAACATGTTAGTTTTTCCATTTGCTGTTTCTCCAACTAATGTGCCCCATCAACCCTCAGTTACAGTCTCTGCGTAATGATGCATAAACACTGAAACAATAATTGTTGTTTAATAGCAATGATTTCTTTGATACTCTTAAAATTGTGAAGTCTAATTTGCCTAATTTTGTGTATGCTGTATAATCAGTGAGTTTCGTTTCTTCAGATTATGGTTTCCCTTTGGCAAAACTTTGACATAATATGAAAATCTGAGCTGTTAATGACAGATCTTATCGGTACAATCCAATTATGTTTCTAAGTAATCTGAAATGAAAAATCACGAGACCTTGGCCTGATGTAAATAGTGACTATATATTTTTAGAGTCGGCCAGCATTGATAACCTAACGTTTTCTACTGCACACGGCCCTAGGAATTTAATACTGATGTATTAGTGAATAATCTCTGTGAGATGACTTACATATAACATGAAATTTTCACATTGAAAAGTAACTGTTTTGTCTTGTATACTAAAACTGTGCATGTGGATAAATGTTTGGTGCATATGTGTTGAATTTTATAATTCTGTTAAAAACTTAATAAAAATGTCAAAAGCATGGCTCGCTGCTTGCCGTATCTCATTGTGGGCTGTAAACGGCTTGAGTTACATTACAAGAATTGGTCTAATACAAAGTTCTGTTATGTACCTTTAAATACTCGGTTGTAGCAGTGCAGCACACTTCCAGAAACCCTCCACCTTCCCCAGCTCCACCTGTATAGATCTGCTACAGATAATTCATGTACGCTATATTGTGCAGCAGCTGCATGTCTTACTTGCTCACAGTAGCATGTTGTGTATACATTGCAGTAGAAAGTCCCGCACTTGCTCTGCAGCAGCAATAACAGCAGCAGCAGCAGCGTGTATCTATTCTGCCAAGACCAAACATATCGTCATTTTCCTCTTTTTAAAAAGAGGATATCATTTAATTATATCCATTATTTTGCAATTAGAAGAGTATTCATCTTGTAAAAAAAACAATGAGGATCTCAGGTGATGCCATTTGTTTTACACCAAATACAACCAATTAAACAAAAAACTAATTTACCTGAAACAGTAACTACAGGCATCATTCTATTTAATATTCTGCAATTTTGTAAAAAAAAAAAAAAAAATACTATATATATATATTACTACAAAAAAAGACAACATTTATTACAAATAAATATATATTATTAATTGGGGAAAATACCATTACTTTTAAAACACTGTATTGTACACAAATTTGATCAAGGTAAAATCCATTCAAGCGCTGATGTCATGTCTGTATTCGCCATATCTCCTGTGCAGGACAGAGAAATCAATGTCTAATTAGCTCATATGTAGCTTCTTAGATGTAATGATTGTTTAATTCAGAGCATCTTTCCTGGGCCAGCCTCAGACTGTACATGAATAATACACCGGCCGTTTTTAATCTGCAGGATTTAAACTGGATTAAGCTTTGCCATGCTGCTTGTACAACAAAGTAGAACAAAGAGTCATGTGATCGCTTATATTCATTTTAAATGTCAAGATTAGCTAAAGAGTTTAATAGCTCCTTTGAGAAGCGATATTATCCTGATAATAGGATAGCCTACTAATGGTAATTTAATTAGCTGGACTTGCTAATCAATATTTGAAGGAGGGAGCTGATGTCTGGACTCGTAACCTTCGCTGCAGATAAAGCAGAGTCACACCGACTTATTTTTGGCCAGTTATCGCCGCTTTGTTTGATATGTAGAGATGTATCACTCCCCAAACAAGCCTAATTTCAGATGAGTGTGGAAAGGGTTGGTCTGGGTCATCTCCAGCAGCTGGATGAATGGTGTTTAATTAAAGGTTCAGCAGACCAGAGTTATTTCCTAATTAAGTATAAATGCCAAGCTCGTCATGAAGATGCCCAGGCTCCATCTTAATGCCAGCGAGAGATTTTATTACTGAATGGCACGTCTGGAGGAAGTCTGCATCTCTTCCCTAATTGCAAATACACACTGCGGTTGGTCAAGACTGGCATTGAAAATAAATAGTGGTGGTGGTAAGTCATTCCTTTCAAACTGTTTGTTTCAGTGAACCAGTTATATTATGTCATGCTCCTTATATCCTTAATATTCAATTAATTAACTTTTTTTTTAATTAAATTTCATTATAATCAATAATTCACACTTTACTTTTCATTGATCTTTCAAGTCAAACATGATGGTCAGATCATTGACTATGAACTGGATCATTACAATGTTTGATCAAAACATTGATCTAATTTGCAAACCAGTTCAACTGATTCACAGAGCAGAATCTGAACAAAATAATGATTCATTCACAAATCAGACAGATATGGGTGGCAAAATCTATATTTATATCATCACATATACATTCAAGATGATAACAAAATGGTCTAAAAAATTGTCTAAAAAATAGAAGGACATTTAAAAGTTTCCTGAATATAAACAATGATAACTGCATTTGTGTACTTCCGCTAGGTGCCACAGAAAATACCTACTGTACTTCACCATAAAAAAACGAAGAAAATGCATTTAAAATGTGCAGTCTCTCAAGATAGACCAAAAATATGAATGACTCATCTTGCACAACAAAATCTTTTGTCCAGTAATGATCTCTACATCCCATCCCCCTAAATTATAAATAGCCTATCAGCAAATCGTAGTTTGTCGATGTGTCATTGGGTACATTAAAACTCAGACTTTATTTCATCCATTGATCAGTTGCATATAGGAAGTGGCTGGAATTTATTTAAACTGAAAGTGTATTTTAAATTCAGTATAAATTGCTTTCTTAGACAGAATAAGCTGTCAAGTCCAGTTTTGACAAAAACTAATACGAGCCCTTTAGTGTCTCCCATTGCAGCCCCCTGTTCAAGCAAAAATGTCAACAAAGAAAATGGTGATTGTTATTTGTTAGCTATTTTCATAGGGTTTTTATGACTGCATTAGATAATGGATGTTTCACTCCATGCTGATCTTATTACTCTACATGAACACTTAATTTATTCATCTCAAAACTACAAGAAGTTTGTTACAGAGTAAAAGCACATTGAGTAGTTCATCACACTGCTGTCAAAGTGAGTTGCCCAAATGTCCTATTATCCAGATAATATCTCTCTTGTAAGTCTCTCGCTGTCTGTCTCAACGGACAGATATATTCACTCATTAGCCTTAAGGTCTTCAGGCATGCACTCCACTTGCAGTTTAAATTCAGCTTAGGATTCATGACAGATTCTATCATATGCTGGCACGTGGCACCAGTTTCTCTTGAAAAAAGGCTGACATGTTGGCGTTTTGAGAGCTGCTTTAGGGCTCTGCTCGGGTGACGGCTAATATTCTTAATCAACATGGTCTGCTGGCACAGACGTAGATCCTTTGAAGTAGTCGTATGAGTGAGGACGTGGAGCGATGCTCCTCATTATCATGGCTTACTGGTTCGTATCTGGCGCGAGAGACTCTTTAGTGTGGGTTTTAAGAGAACTACAGTACATCTTTAGTTTGACTCTGCAAGACAAGATCTGCTTGCGTTCCTGATGTGCATTGAGACAATCGGCTGCCATTTGCTCGGACGACCCATCACTCAAATTAATTACTTTAAATTCATGTCATGTTTGATTTTATTTCATGGCAAAAAAGTATGGGTACTGCTATCAAAGGTTGATTGGGATTTTGAACGTGGGAACCCTTCAAGAGTCTACAAAATTATATTTTTTGTAGGTCTACATTGTTCTGGTATTTTATGTATTTATAAACATTTTGATTATTTAAAAAAATATTGTACAAAAAAATTATAACATACAGCAAATGAATAGATACAAAAGAGATACTGCTTTACAGAAACAATATGAATGGAATATTTTTTCTCAATAAAAATCCAGTAATTTACTGTACTCTGTTGTTGAACTTGTTGTTGAACTAAAAGCAAACTTTTAGTCATAATGGTATCAACTTGTGTTGTTTCCGGGTGCAAGAATTGAAAGAGTAAACGTTTAGCGGGAGTTTTGGTTTCCAGTGAAAAATCCAGCGCGTTGTAGGCTAAAGGCTGCAAAGGACTGGAGACAGTTTGGAGAGAACACTACGATGGAAAAACTGAAAGAAGCTGCCGTTCAGTCAGAAGCAAAATGTTGTCGCGAACAGGTAAGAAAACTATTGCATAGCGTTACATTATACCATAATAAATAGTAGATATAGTACGATACAGTTTTCAGTTTTCAAACCTACTCTTACCATAACTATTCTGTTAATAACCCTCTGTTAATACAACTGTCCGTGGGCGCTTGGGCCAGCCCTGGAGCTGTCAAAGGCTGGATTTTGCTGAAAAATACATGTGAATTTCTCGGTCCAGGTAACACAGAGAACAAGTAAATATAGTTCAGTTATGTCTCTACCGTAATTGTAACAAACAAAGCAGGTTGAAAATCATCAAAGTCACACTTTAAGTTCTAAATAAACCTTCCTTGGTGTTAGAACATACAGAATCCCAAAGAGATCATTCATATCCCTTTTTCATATTCAATATATTTTCTTTTCAATGTGTCTTTTTGGGAATAGATTAAATCTTAATTAATAAGAACTTTCCTTAGAGCTACTCTGAGGAATCATTTACATGTGCCTCGGTTTGTATGAATTCATCACAATTGTCTTACTCCTTATTTGCTGTCAAGCCTTTTATTACTGGGTTTTTATTATGATTTACTGTCCTCTGATACAACCTGTATATAACAGCAAAGGCTTAATACATAGGTTTTTGTTTGAAGAATCAATAAATATACTGATTTGGCATTGTGCATGTTATGCTGGCTGACAAGAAGAAGGCAGTTTACCATATTGAGTGTTGTAAGACTCCCCACCAGGGTAATTATCTTGCAGATTGCTTCTTGCTAGACATCCTGATACCCTTTCTTGACAACATGCTGGCACCATTAAATCAAGAGAGAGAACAATTCTCTCACATTGAACTCATACTGACAAGGATAAAAACTTGATATTGCTTAAGGTCATTATATGCTATGCATACATCTAAACAGGACCAGAACCAATGTTAGCCATTCAGATGCTGAACGTCTCTTTGAGTTAATTTTATCCCCTATGAAATCGCTCAGGGTCTGTTACAATCTGCTTAAGGGCAGATCTTATTTGAGGATGAAGGTCGTGTGCATCACCTTAAAGAAGTGTACAAAATAGCAACACGCAAATAAATAAATAATGAACAATGCACAAAAAAAAAATTGTTTCCCAGGAAATAAGTATGACTGGGGAGCACATAACAGAAAAACGTTGAACAAGGGCAAACCTAGACTGCCTCTAACTTTCCGTCCTTAGCTAGACATGCTACGTAACTCAATAAAACAATCCAAGGACATTTCCCAAGTGAAAAAATGTACTTGGTACAAGTCACGGCATGTCCTCTTGTTCTCAGGGCATAAAGAGGTGCCTTGTTTTAAAAATGGTTGTGCCTGTTATCCCATTGAGTATTCTGTGATGTTAACCGCGGGGCGACGTAAGCTACACACGCCACACAGGGGTAAGTACTGAGGTTAATAGGCTGCGAGCACCTCTCATCTATTCTTTTTGCATATGATTTAGGTGCACACCAATGCTGGTCATTTTATTCTGATGTTCATGGATAATTCTAACTTAATTATACGGATAAACTAGATGTTTTAATGAAGTGAATATTTAGTGAATATTTTCATAGTGAAAAATATTAACTCTTGAGTCATTTATTAGCAGTTTTTTAAATTAATATTTCAAAAAGACCATGCCAGTTTGAATCAGTCCAAAGTCCCTTTAAGGCAAGTCATTTCACACGGCGCAAATTGGCGGCCATCAATGAAATGCGTCTATTTCAGTACAGCTGAAGTACAGCTCCTATCTCTTTGAATGGGGAAACATCAATTTCTCCAAATCTGTCCACCAATCTTACAAATAAATTTCATGGGAAATCACCAATGATATCTGACAACAACTGTCAAATAAATGTTTTTTATGCTCAAACAGAACATAAAAACCTATGATTCAGAAACCCCTCCACCTTCCCCAGCTCCACCTGTATAGATCTGCTACGGGTAATTCATGAATGTTATTTTTTGATAGCAGCAGCATACTTGCTCACAGCAGCAGCGTAGCAGTAGCAGATCTTTTCTGCCAAGACCAAACATATCAACTTTGTCATATCCATTACCAAGCCAAACACCCAGAGAGTAGTTATGACAGAAGTGTAATCACTCATTGGTGGAACGCCATCCCATAGGGAATGACGTCTTAACCAGGAAGCTTTAAAGGATACCCCGACCAAACTTTGCCAGATTCTGTTTAAATGAAGTAAGTCACTCACAGGCATGTAGGAAGTATGCCTGATGCAGCATCTCATTCCCTTCTATGGGAACGTTAATGTTTTTATTTTATTTTATTTTAAGTTTTAGTAATGTTGTTATGGTCATTGTCATGTTTATTAGTTTTGTCTGTATGAAATCTACCAGATAAAAAAGGCAAGTCTAATTGCCAAGTAGAAAAAAAATCTGACATTTTTGAAACATTACATATTTTTGTTCTGTGTACCTTTAGCTGATGTGGTAGAACATGGCACAAGTAAAGCCAAGCTTATGGGTTAAGCTGAACTTAATGTTTACCTTCAATTCACAACAATTTGCTTTACATAAAATAGTCAGCCAAATGAATAAATGTAAATGTAAGCAGTTAAATCTGTTGAACGATATTCATACTGAGCCAGGGCTAAAATGACCACTACACAGCAAGTCTGGTTTGGGCATACATGAGACATTTTGCATTTTATTTGCAAGGTCAGTGCTGCTTGTCTCCTGTCATTTGTGTTAAACAAGACACAAAAGAAGTGATGACATTGGATTTTCAGCAAAGGGTCACAGACTACCAATATCTTTCAAAATTCTGTGACCCCAAAGGGACATAAACAAACATTGGATCGATAAAAAGAAAGGATTCTTGCTGAGGGGAATGCAAGTGTCTATAAGAAACAAACTGAATCACCTTCATAAATGTGCTCCCCATGATGCTGATCATAATTTAAATTCTTAATTCAGCCACTGTGGGAAAAGTACAACCTACAAACACATATTCCTCCCTTGCTGCTTAGCTGTACCAATAAAGACTGGATGACACAGGTCAAAGAACAAAGGACAATGTAATAAATTGAGGTGAAGCATAGCAAGATTATACATTAAAACAGTATAGTGTTGGTGTTTTGATCAATAGACAAATACTCCTGTAGGAAAGATGAATGCATAACTGATATGTAGTGTGATGAAGGGCTGTGGTATACAGCCAAGACTAGACTACAACAATTTAAGTTATTTTCCACAACAGTGTCGGTCCTGGAATTTGACAGGCTATCAGTCAGTGCATTAGTAAAGGAGACATCCACATATGCCCTATAGCAGCAGTGAGGCCTCAAGATTTCAGCAACATTTTTTGTGATTTTGATATGTAATGATAACTTGATAGGGTTAATTGATAGTATTTGCTTCTGTTAAAGCCATTAACCCACATCATTTAAACTTAGTTTTAAAATAATCGTGTTTAACAGCAGAATTTGTGGTGAAAAACTACATTACCCATGATGCTGAAAATACTTAAATATTAGAATATATATGCAAATTTTGCAATAAAATTAAACTATGTTATTTTTATATAGATAATTACAAATTTTAAATAGGTAGATTAATATATTTGTCCACTTATATCTGTTGTTTTTCTTCGTGGGATTGTAGTTCTTTCAATCACTAAAGCCATTTCACAGTCTTGTACCTTATAGATATTGTTGGAGCCATTCTGTGTATTGGGATGGGCTGGGGCTGTGTTCTGCACAAGTCTACTTAAGACAGGGGTTAATTAGTGCAGGTGTGGCGCACAGCGAGGTGCATGGTTTTTGACCGTGAGGCACGGCGTGTAATCATGGAGACTGACTTGAGTTAAGTTTATTATTGAAGAAATGTTTCATTTTTCGTTATGTTTATAAATGGATTGGCATATCCGACTTTAAGTTCAGACTTTTGAAAGTTTATTATTTACCTTATTTAATTATTTTAAGCCACAAGGAAACAGCACGCCCAAAACACGCGCGTGCAAAACTTAAATTTGCTTCAACAGATATTTTTGTCCGATTTTCAAGTACATTTTTGCTTCAAATCAAAGTTTGTAATGTTATGATTCACCTCGTAGCTGTTTGGCTTGGTTCGTGGCTTATAATGTTTTAGACTTTTTTTAAATCCTCAAAAGCGAAATGAATGGATAAAGTGAAAAAGTGGGCGCGGGCACTTATGCACTCTATTTGCACTGGCATAGCAAGACTAAAGTGACTAGCAAAATATGTCTAAAATGTAAATTACTCACAATATTGAATAAAGAGTTCTTACACCCTGTCTTAACTACATTCGACGCACGATAAAATGTATATTTTCCATGTTAAATAGAGTTTTTGCCCTAACCAGCCAAGACGGCGACACGAGACGATTATATTTTAGAAACGTTTCTATTTTTCTGCGACTTCGCGGCTGGAACAACAAACATAAAGTGTGGCAAGGATATTCTCAGGTACTGTTTATGTGCTTTATTTAATGTTAAAAGCATTCCATGTGACTTTGAATATCATTTAGTGCTCCCAACAATGGATAATTCACCTCATATCTTGAAATGAAACAAATGGAAACAAGAACGTTCAAACTGTGACCAAACAAGTGTATTCTTCAACAAATAGTGCTTTAGTAACTCAGTAGCCTATGTATTTTAATAATGTTTAAATGGTGTAATATTTGTGAATTTGATTATGTAGCTACTTAATTTTCTTGTGAGTGCTGTCAAGATTACTGTCGAGACTCCGCCCACACAGTTCTGATTGGCTGTGGGGTTTGATTGATTTCGACAGCATCTCGCAGTCGCGTTTAGTGTGAAATGATTTTTTACGTGCATAGGATACGCATGGGTTGGTTAGGGTAGGTGTAGTAGTGGTGTGGGGTGCGTACGTGTGTATTATACGTTTGGGTAGAATTATTGGTGTGGGATGCATGAGTATTACACGCAATGAACCGTATCAAATGCACGCGAAAACTGCGAATCATATTCATTTTCACGTATAAATTGCACGATAAACACAATGCGTGCTATAGAGACACATTTACGTGAGAACAGGCTGAGTGTGGACAGACAAATAATTTGACGCTGGAATCCTATCGCATTGCGTCTGGTTAGGACACGGTGTAATATTGGTTAGTCTTAATTTGTTCATACTACATAGTGTTACAACAATAAAAAGCTTTGTTTTGTTTGTTTTTGTGTGCGTTTTCCCTATGCTGCCTCCACATATTTCTTTAAGGGAGGTAGGCCTATTTCTAAGCTCATCTGTTTTTCCTCTTTCACAGCAGGTAGGCTACATCTACACCACTGAAGTCTTAACAGTGGGAAAGCTACCAACATATTTAAATTAATGACATATTTTCAAAAAACATAACAGCATGTACAAATAAATCATATTGAGGTCCATAGATCAAAGCACAATGTAACTGTGTTGTACACTTGTTCTGTTTAAAAAAGCACCCGTAACCCAGCTGCTGATTGAGGAACGGCTGGTTTTCTGATGCGTTGGCCGTGGGTGGACAAAGAATTTTACAGGGAGAGTGTTGTGCATCTGGTGTTGTTTTTTTTATTCATTGTGTTCGAGCTTTTATTGAAAACTGAGGATAATGATGGTGATGATGATTTTATATATTAATGAACGAGACAATAGTGGAGCTTTCCAAATCTTTTGATGTGGACGTCAAAGTCTGAACGTATAGCCTACATCCAGTCAAAAGGTTTGATCGACATCGGCTGCATGTAACCGATCGGCGGGAGTTGCCGCGTGCAGGCGGGGAGGAGTTGAAAACACTTTCAGGCTCCCGTACTGACCACTCACGTGGTGTTTGCATACTTTACCACACCTGAAGTGAAATAAATGCAATATTTGTCAAATACACACGTTTCAGATACGTTTCCATTTAATACTTTTTGCTTAATACAACATCGGTTTGTACAAGAATAAGTTCAACATTAGCCTATACTATTTAAATGATGTAGTGGAGTTTATGTTTTTTAATCAGTTTTATTTTGATAAACATTCCACAATATCAGATTTTACTGTTATAAAAAACATTAGTGGAACTGAAGGTGTTAGAATAAACACGAGACACACGTGATCGTTGTCATGCAGTGAACCCAGCCAATCGTGGAACAGCTGTGTCACAATCAGATTCAGAGCTCGTGCAGCCGCTCTTGAGAAACTGCGCTGGCTGAGTCCCCGCAAATGCTCTCGAATCCCTAGTGCTACTTTGATGGCATACGTCACAGACACGTGGCGTCTGCGCTGTATCAAGTCGGACAAAATTTCTTACCGGCATGTGTGGCGGTCTTCACTCAGCACCACAAATGTACCACCATCACCAGGCTCTTCAGAGGGATTATGTCTGCAGTTAATTAAAGACAGGACAGGAATTAACACATCACACTCTCATACTCTCAGTTCTGTAGTCTCGGTCTCGCTAAAATCCAAAGCTGTTCTCCATAACATTTACTAATAAACATTTTTACAATATCTCTTTTACAATGTCTCTTTTCTTTCATTTCTTTTAACAACATGCATCACAAATTACATACAACACATCTTAAACGCACTCAATCAGGTAAATATATATAATAAATGTAACAATAAATGCATATATAATAAAAAACTCATATATATATATATATATATATATATAAATAAATTACTCAATACTCTGAAAATACATGAAAATAGGTCTCAATCTAACATCTCAAAGACATCCGATCGTATAGTAGTAATAAAGTTCGTTACAATGACATACCTGCAGTTTATTAAAGACAGAACAGGGATTAACACATCACACTCTCATACTCTCAGTTCTGTGGTCTCTGTGAGAAGTCCGAAAAGATAAAAAAAATAAAAATAACCCCTAACCCCATTAACACCGTAACTGCATCTGCCATCACTATTTCAAGTACACACTTAACTACAAATACACATTTTTCGACGGATAAAGACGATATACATTGACAAGGTTAACTGCAAGATATTCTAGAAACATAATCCACCCTTTTAACTATATTTAAGAATTAAACAACTGTAGAAACCCTCCGTTCAAAATGGCGCGCGGGCGGCAATTTGAAAACGCAATAAGAGCTTATTAACACAAAACTTGGAATATACATACAAATAACGACATTCAAGCACATCAAGTGACACTCAACTCAGCATTAAAACATGTCATCCACTGATATTGATCACAATCTTGACTTAATCTATTATATATCAACACTTTACTTCAGAGCTCATTTACAACATACCTGTCTCGCTCAAATCCAAAACTGTTCTAAGCTGTCCAAGCTGCAAGACGCGATTGGACGACTCAGCAAGTGGAAATGACGTCACTCATCTCATAAAATACATCTGCATATTGCATCACATGCACTCATCCAAGACCAGAACAAAACTACAAACCAGGATAAACTAATATATACTATATAAATACCAAGGGATATTTAAATGCAGGTTCACCTGCAGTAAAAACTGATAATCTGTACAGAATGCTATAGGTCACTGAAAATCCTAATAGATTTTGGGGGAATTTAAAAAAAAAAATTATGAAACATCCTTGTGTATTTTGAAAGTTCAATTATGCGATATATCCTTAAAGTTCTTCTGGTATGCTAGAAGACTGTTAATTAACTTAACCTGGTCAGACAGATCAATACAGACTTCTGCTCTTGTTTAATTGGTCCACATCTTTTGGCACATGTCCACCATACATGTTAATGTTTCTGGGCATGATTTAAGAGTGTGAAGAAACACCAGCTGTTCATGCTAATAAAGACTGAGAGGGAAGAAAGACGTGATGCAGAGAGGGGGGGAGGGTAAAAGAAATAGCTGCCATTTTACAGAAGCTATTTTAAGATTTTGTAACAAGGGATGCATTTTAATACTGCATGGCATTTCAGCAAATCATTCTGATTAATATTTTCACAACCTTTTTCATTGTGACAGTCCCTCAGGCACAGATGAGACATATTTATGAAGTCTTGTCAGAGGTCAGTGTTTTTATACAATGCAATTATTTTCTCTTTCACTGGTCAGACAAGGGCACTACTTAGAGATCAAATGAGTCTGACAAAATGATGTACTTATTATACTTCATGCACATTTTAATCATGAATCATTTTCTGTGTCCCCACAACATTTGCATTGTCACCAAACCTGAATAACCTACAATGTTGTTCACTCACCTTTAGACATGAAGTTATCTGACTCCATCAGATATTCACTCTCTTCCAAACCCTATTGAGCTTCTTACCTGGACATAATTTTATGCATCAGGCACACGGAAATGGCAGCCCATGTAAAACATTTGAGACTTATTATATTTTGTATAGAACATTTTAGACATTTGAAATGCATACTCCTCTTTAAATTACATGATAAACTTTATATGAATGGTTTATTAGTTTATAATTAGTTTGAATTAATATATTCAAGCTTGCATAGTTTTTGTGTTTAGTGTCCATCATCAAATGTTGTGGACACAAATGGCACTCCTTGTTGTTAGTTTAGATAAGTTAGGACTGCTATGTATGACACAGACCCTGCGTTCCAATGTCCATTCTGTCCATCCTAAATAGTATGAGATTAGAATAAGTGTGCCCTAAAGCATTGTATGTTGAAAAGAGTGTCAAAATTCCCCGGATGGTCTACTATTTCCAGTAGATTTTCGAAGTATGGATCCTTGCACACTATAAAGGTCAATATTGCCCACAACCCATTGAGCTTTTGGAGGAGGATTCAGCTCAGAACTACAAACACAAGTAAAAAAAAGTGTTAAAAACATGGCGGATATGTGCTAACGAAGTTGAGAGGTTTAGATACAGGGTTTATTGATTTAATGTTATCCGTGTTATATTTCATCTGCAATAACAATGTGGACCTTTATAAAGATCAATTTGGCCATTACCTTTTAAATCCATTATGCATAATATGAGGAGAATTTTCTGCATGACAGACCTGCGATTGCAGGTCAAAGTGTCACAGCATGTCGCTCCGATACGGTAGGAAATGAAATGGAGGATTTTAACGGTGACAATATGATTGACAGGCCAGTTTACAGTGACAGGATGCAACAGAGAAGGACGCAATTGTGTGACGTGATAGTATGTCCCAAAGCTTGTCTACTCTTTTGCTACACACTCAAAAGTATGTACTTTTTCTTCAGAAAAAGAGTACATACTTTTAGGGCATAGCATAAGTAGGCGAATTGGGACGCAGCATGATAGTTACTACCATAGTGTTCCAAATCAGGGACCATTTCAGTTAGGATGATGCCGTAGGGGCTGTTCACGCACACGATGCACTCTTGCATTGAAAAACAGCTTGACAGAGCGCAACAGCGTGGAACAGAATGCAGGTGTCACAGGAAAGTTTCTAAAAACATGGTGTGCTTAAAAACAACCAAACATGTAAAAACAGTTAGCAAACTTCATACAACAGTGGTTTGCTCAAACAGTAAACATTGTCAAGTAAAAAAAGTTTGAGAACCACTGTCAAGTCCCAAACAGCAACATAGTGTCGGCCCAGATAGACAATATGTTTCTGTCTGGGGTGCATGTTTGCAGAGTGTAGAAAAATCAGATGTACACAACCACGGATGTTCTGTAGGCAGTACACAAAAAGGCAGCTCGGTTGGTTTTAGTGTGAGAGGAGATTGTTTTAATCGGGAGCCAGGACACTTTAATACAGGGAGGACAGCTGGCTGTCAAGTTTGGTGGACACACCGATGGCTAGCAGTGTGATTAGTTCCATTGTGTTAATCATGGCTCTCAGAGCATCTGTCTGATGACCGTCAAAGCAAAAAAAAAAAAAAAAAAAGTAAAGCCGTTCAGTGAGTCGCAACAACAACACAGAAAATAACAGGACCAGGCCAAGCATTCTTTGAGTGTTTCTTTTTAAATCATTCTCAGTAGTGATCAGACATCCTTTTTTTACCATGCAAATTGTCGGAAAAGTAAAATAACACCTAATATTTTATTGATATCACATGATTGTCAAAAAAATCTTTATTTGCATTCTTTTTTGAATAGTATTGACCCCAAACACACACTGAGACATAAGAACTGATTTAAATTAAATGTACTTTTACAAACCCTTTATACACATTTGAGTAGGCCTACATAATGTCACATGGTAAATGCATAAAACGTGTTTGATGTAATGCAAATGTCATTTTATAAATCTTTGAGTTATGATCATTGATCATTATGTCTATTAAATAAATGCAAGTTCACTGAGCAAAATGATGGGTAAACATATCAGCCACAAATCTATTAAACGCTGTGGTTGTATTCACAGGCAACAATTATATTGTTTGCTCATAAATTGGCTTTTAACATTTAAGAGGGGCACTGGCAGGGGTTTGCATTGAAATGAATGACACAAACCCACATACCATGGGTTGACATGTTAAAATGTTCTTTGGCTACACTCTAATTCGCTGTTATGCACATAAGCCTCAAGCGAACAAAACTCAAGACGTGAATTATACATATTCAACACAAAAATTGCAAAGTCATTGGCATTCAAGTCACAGACACTAAAATGCTGGATTTTATGAATCTGTTTGAATTCAGAGACAAAAATGTTAGAGTGTACACAGAGCATGTTTTATTGGAGTGATCGCAAAAGGTCACACGTGTCCACTACAAAATACCATCCTGCCAGCATGCCATGAATTTAATCAAATTCAGTTAGAAAGAAATATTTAGCTGCCACGGAGTATGATGGTTCAAAAACTAAAAAAGAATACAAAGATTTTGAGAACGTCTCATAAATGTGCCATGTGTACATTTCAGTATTTGGGTTTCCGTTTTCTATTGATCAGTTTTGGACATGTCAGGGAACATAAAGCAGAACTGACAAGTGGTTAAAATATGTATGGAAAGGGGTAAATAAAAATGTACATAAAATAAATAAATATATGTGAGTGAATCACTGAATCATTCATTCGATTTATTCAAACAGAGGCTACTATCGTGTTTCATTCAGGAATGAAGCTTGACTGACTCTGTGACTCATTGCACCATTTATTAAACCAATTCATTCACAAATGAATTAATTCAGAAACTAAATGATCCACTGACTCAAATGATTTGTTCCAAACTACTAGTCTGTTGCAGTGGTTCTACTGTTGCTTTGTTAGTAACTATTCTTGTTGATTGTAGCAAAAAAGAGAAAATAAACAAAATAACTGCCAATATTGTGTCTAAAATGTAAGACACACACACACGTGCTACTTGTTAGGTACTGTTCAACTGCTTGTTAACACAAGTATTTAATCAGCCAATCACATGGCAGCAACTCAATGCATTTAGGCATGTAGAAATGGGCTGCATCCAAAAACGTAGACAGCTGACTTTTTCCCTCGCTGCCCTATCAGAAAATGACTTTGCAGACAGCGTTTGCACATGAAGGTACCTCACGAAACTGATTTCGGACAGGCTTCTGATGCAGCGTAACGATTTAATGATCTAGAGCTAAATAGAGCGAGGTTTGGTGATATCTGAGCGAATATTTAATTACCACAATAGAAATTTCTCACTAGAACTTACATCAAAAGTGGGTACGTTTGCACACAAACTTACCACCATCCGCAACTTTCAGATGCAATTTTTTTTAGCTCAATTGTCACAGAATGGAAAGCACAAGATTGTGGGATATCAAAGGCAACAAAAGGGTATATCTATGCTCCCTTCAAAAAACGATCAGATGAAAGGATCTTAGGAGACAGGAAGTGAAGCTAATATTGTATTTGGACATTCCTTAATGTCTTCTTGGAATGCGTCCTTCGAAGGCAGCATTTTTCAGTTTTTGGATGAGCCATGATCAAGACAATTGGCTCAAGTTCAAACGGAGCATCATAATGAAGAAGAAAGGTAATTTAAGTGACTTTAAATGGCTTTAAGTGACTAGTATGGTTGTTCGTGTGAAATTCAGAAACCACTGATCTACTGGGATTTTCACGCACAAACATCTCTCATTAAAATTAGACAATAGAATATTGGAAAAGCATTGCCTGGTCTGATGAGTCTCAATTTCTGCTGTGACATTCAGATAATAGGGTCAGAATTTGATGCAAACAACATTAAAGCATAATCCATCCTGCCTTGTATCAACGGTTCAGGCTGGTGGTGGTGGTGTAATGGTGTGGGGGATATTTTCTTGGGCCCCTTAGTACCAATTGAGTATAATTTAAACGCTATAGCTTACCTGTGTATTGTTGCTGACCATGTCTACCTCTTTATAACCACTGTCTCTGATGGCTACTTCCAGCAGGATAATACGGCATGTCACAATGCTCAAAACTGGTTTCTTGAACATGACATTGAGCTCAATTTATCAAATGGCCTCCATAGTCACCAGATCTCAATCCAATAGAGCATATTTGGGATGTGGTGGAATAGGAGACCTGCGCAGCCGACAAATCTGCAGGAACCAAATCTCTGAGGAATGTTTCCAGATTTTTTTATTTATTTTTATTTATTTTATTTTAATATATTTCAAAAAGTTTTATTTATTCCTGTGATGGCCAAGCTGAATTTTCACCAGCCATTACTCCAGTTTTCAGTGTCACATGATCCTTCAGAAATTATTGTAATATGCAGATTTTATGCTCACGACACATTTCTTAGCATCAATGTTGAAAACTGCTTAAAAACAAAGAGAAATGTCCTCCCACTTTCAAACATAAGCGGGTTCAAACATAAGCTTCAACAACTGAGAAAAGACATTTGATGAACAGAAATGGAATAATGAGTCCGTGATCAGAGCGGGGGTCATTAGTGGCCACTATAGTGCATCTCATCTTAATGGACTGAGCCAGATTTGCCCGTTCTTGCTAGAGGAGGTTACTCCTTTCTGAATAAAAGTGTGTGTGTGTGTGTGTATATATATATATATATATATATATATATATATATACACACATTAGGCGGTCAGTGAAAGTATGTGGGTAGTCCGTGTGAGTGCCTTTTTCTGACAAAAGTCCCAGACACAAAACAAGATATTTAACAAGTAAACTGCCATGAAAGCATGAGACTGGGCAGCTTTTGAAGGTATGCACGGGTAGCTATAGCAACAGAAAATTCCTTGTGCAGTGGCTGAGACCTCTTATGACAGGCCCACTGCTTATTGGGTGATTGGAAATCTTGTGATGCTTGTTTGTTTGGAAAGCAGCAAAGGCTGCAAAACTCCTGAGCAAAAAGAATGCAGTTCAGCTGTAAATCTTGTACTACAAAAAAAAAAAAAAAAAATTTAAATTACATCGTTGCATGTGCATTTTGCTCTAATTTGAGCAGGTATTTCAGTCATTTAAACTTGAATTCTGGAGCAGGTTAATGATGAAAGCTGACAGACAAGAAGAAGAAAATTCACGGCAAGCAGTATTAGGCAACCTATTACCGAACAGCAAAGTTTTCCATAACTGACAAGAAAAACAAAAAAAAACTGTAAAGCTATCCGTTCAAAACACCATTATAACATCTCAAAGATTGAATGCAGTCATTGTTAGCTGTAAGTGGCATCATTACCCAGGGCGTAAGGCACGAGAGAGCTTGGGATCAGAAGTGTCTATCATGATCCAGAGCGCAGGGCGCCAAGCGCGCTGTGACTCAGAAAAGATCAGTACTCTAAGCTGACTGTAGCACTGCGGCCTGCTCATAACATACTAATTAACCCACTCCGATCGGCCGCGTATGCAAGCGTTGATAATGAGGATGCGCATGCCTTCCCCTTTCGGGCCCATGGGATTGCTGTTTTTCCCAGGCAACAGGCGAGACATCATTAGAGTCAATGTGCATGGTTACACATGCCGAGGTCATGATGAATCTTAAATGGAGTAACGTTTACAGCATAAGATGTGCAGCACAAGACATTTACTGCTCAAGACATCCAGCAGGTAAAGGTTTCATTGTAATTTCATGAGGAAATGCATTCCTCTTCACCCAAGATTTTTTATACTCCACACACTTCAGCTGCACTACAATTACAATCAGTCCGCAGTTTATCATGAATCCTGATTTCCTAGTTTCTGATAAGTTCTAATGAGGATGTACTGAGATTCTTATATGGTAGTGTCAATGATGAACACTTCTGACCATCACAAAACGCTTCGGACCCCTTTTAGAGCTTGGCTTGTGATCCAATGTTAATAGGTCCAAAAGGGGCCAAAGGTAATGGAGCACCACAAAATCTTGTTTGACAAATGGTTAGCGGTTCAATAGATTGCAGTGTGCAAGGGAAACTAAATTCTCTGAGCCTTGTAAACTCTCACAATGCCTCTTAATTTCAAAGCATCTTATCTTTAAATGGTTTTCTTTATCTCACCATAATGTCAGAGCTAAGATTTCATACTCCACCTGAACATTGTTTTGGCTGCAGTTCTTGGCTCTTAAAGTCCTCATGGATCTGTGCAGACAATGCAGGGCTGTGGTGGTGGATTCATCCCCAGTGACAGGTGTTTGATTGCAGGCCATGATTAGAAGCAGCACTGCCTTGGAGAGAGAACTCTCCCTTCTCAGCTGACAATATGAATTAGGAAGTCCAGCACCTCTGAACACTGAACGCACACACATAAACCTGAGCTTTAGTGGGAACACACCTGCATGCAGATCTTTATGTGTCCGCATACTCAGAGACTCTTCACTGCCACTGTCAAAGCTCTCAACATCATAATCACGAGCTAAACTCATGAAACTAAGAGGGGCTGGAGCTTCACTGTGTATGAGTGAAAAAGTTCATTAATTCATGACTTTTTTTCTTTTAAATTGATGTGATGTACTAGTGAGCATTTGTTAATATAAAAAGGTTATATATATATATATATATATATATATATACACACACACACACACACACATATATGCGTGTGTGTGTGTGTGTTTAAAATAGTCATATATTTCATAATTTCTCTCATTTAATTCATTGCTACACAAATATCAAATTAAATCCACTTCCTTCAGAGGTATTTTTTGTTCATTTCATGAGTGAACTGTCAAGATAATTCAGACTGAATCACTAACCCATTCAGAGTGTTTTACTGAGCTGTGTCCTGATTCCTGAATCATTAAATAATAAATGACTCAAAATTATAAATTTGCTCATCAAACATCACTTGTTCTGATTTTAAACAGCTGACAAAAAAACACAGGACATAAAGCTTGGTTTCTGATATATTGTCTGGAAAAAATTAAAATTCTAAGTTCTCATAAAAATAATATGATTTGGTATTGCTAGACAGAACAGTAACCAGGGAAAGAATATTCTTATTCTAGAGAGTATTTTATTAGCATATGCCCCTTTGATACAAGTTGAGTCATCAATATTTTGGGTTCATTTTCCAGGAAAAGAAAGACTGGAAGTCTTAAATGCAGATCTACAATGCTTGAATACATTGACTGAAAACCACTGCATTCTAAGTTCATTTAATGGAGTATCAAAATCACTGTACAATACAATTTAGTTCAAAACTATTTGAATAGTACTTTATTGCACAAATGATTCAAAAGCTTTACGAAGAACATAATCCAAACCCAAGTGAGTGAAGCCAAAGTCAACTATAGCAAGAACAAACTCCCTAAGATGTTTAATTAAAGAAGAAAACTTGTAATGAACCACTGTAGAATCTCTCTCACCTTAATTTAAATGCTATATTATAGAGGATTTCATATTTCTATCACTTACAGATTTTGAATATAATATCCAGTAGGTTGGAACTTTTCTCAAATTCTAGTCATTAGTTTAGGCACATCAGCATCCTCCCGCAACCTCCAGCAGTTATATTTTCTGCTTTCAAGGCATCCTCAATTTGCCTCAGAAGACACTGATGAATTCTGACATGTTTATGTTTGTGGTTCAGTGTCAGGCAGGCAGCATTTTACCTCCACCTGACAGTGTTGCATCACTTGTCTTCCAAAAACACATCTGAGAATATTCCTTTGGGAGACACCGCTCCATCAAAAGATGGAACAGCATTTCAGATGTTTGGAGGTAATGCTCCCCTGCATCTCTGATACAGTACTGCTGATGCTCTTCTAAAAGAAATTGGCAAGAAAAATGAACGACTTTCTGTTTACACTGACACTCCCAGTAGAGTTTTGGCAACATTTGAGGGGAACCTGACAGTCACATCATGAACAGGAAATCTTAATTTCCGAAATCCTTACAGAAAAAGAACTTATAGACAGCAACATAGTGCCATCTGGGCCGACACTATGTTGCTGTCTGTGGCAGTACTGTGGTACAGTGATGTTATCAGATGGTGGTAGAACCTTTTTTAGTACTTTTTTTCAACGCATTCTCACCCCAAGGCGTCATCTAATTTACACTTTTGACCATGCGTCAACTAACTGACGCTAAAGGGTGCCTCAAAGTCTCAATTAAATGACGCCTTGGGATGAGAACGGGCTGTTTTTTTGTAATTGACATGTATGGTTCCATGAAGAACTTTTAACATCCATGAAACCTTTCCCTTACACAAAAGGTTCTTTACATTTTTTAAATATTCTTTACACAAATGGTTCTTTTAAGAACTGATCACTGAACGGTTCTTTGCGGAACCAAATATGGTTCCTCTGTTGCATTACTGCAAAAAAACAAACAAAAAAAGAATGTATAGCTACAGATTACCATGATAATGATTATCATATTAACATATGTTATTTATATGGTACTTTAAGATACTTAAATTATACTATGGTATTACAATACTTACAAAAAATATGACCCTTACAAAAAATTATATTTGGTAACACTTTACAATAAGGTCTCATTTGTTAAAGGTGCAGTCTGTAAGAATGGTCGAAATAGGTACTGCAGTCCAAATTCAAAATATCGGAGATTGTTGTTTCCACCGCCCCCTCCTCCTCAGATTCGACGCTCACACGGGTTACCAGTTTGAGGACACGCACCATGAACGAGCGCAATTGACAATAAAGGCCGAAGAGACTTACGAGGAGAGTAAGTTGATGAGTGGATTTAACCGCGTTTTAATATGCTCTCGTTCATAAAGATTTTTTGGTTGGGTAGAATCTGCAATCTCTGACCCAGTTTGTTTGCTGGCTGCAATGGATGCAACACGCTGCGTTTTCATGCCAACTGGCATCCTGGGGTGTCAAAATACTATAGGGTGAACTGGCAATGGGCGAGATCACACAGACTAAAACAAAAACAGACATTCCAACATGGAACGCACATTTCAAAGTAAAATAGCTGGCTGTAGAAGTGTTTTTCAGAGAAATGATGTGAACTCAGCATGTTTCCTAAATATCTGCAAACATATTATGGTATTTTTATGCTTTAGTAGAGTGAAAAAGTTACATACAGCACCTTTATCATCAGTTAATGCATTAACATGACATATGATCAATATATTCTTTCAACATTTATTATCCCTTGTTTATGGTAGTAAATAAAAGTTTACAGTGAGTTAAGTTAACAGATACAACTTTTGATCTTAAATCAATGTATTGGTAAATGTTGAGATTAACATGAACTTAAAATAATAAATACTGTGGAAACATTTTTCATTGCTAGTTCATGTTAATCAATGTAGTTAACTAATGTTAAAAAATACATCATTGTTGGAAAGTGTTGCTAATTATGGTAATTCTATGATACTTTTAAAAATGTCAAGGTATGTCAAGGTATGTCAAGAATATTCCTTTGGGAGACACCGCTCCATCAAAAGATGGAGTAAAATTCCATCAAAGTACTATGGTACTTCCAGGAATCAGGTATCATGGTACAACCACATTACTTTTTATATATCCATGTCCAAACAAACATGAAAAGGTCTAAAGCAAAATCTCCAAAAACATGAACCATGCAGGTCTGAAAAAAAAAAAAAGATATATTTTTGTTAGCAATTTTCCAGCAGAAATCTGATTTAATTATTTACATATTTATTTAGTGGGGGTTGGAGGATGAAAGGCTGATTTCTCTCCTTGCTGCTTCCTCTGTTGTTTAATTGCCCTTTGATCATGATGTCTTGAGATTTAAAATACCACAAAGATCCATCATGCAATGAGCCAAGTGAGCGATACTTAATATTTCCATTGATGTGAGAGATTTAGTTGAGTTAGATTAATTGTAAGCTTCATGTCATTTGAGAGCCTGTGATCATGCAACTATTAATAAACAATAAACTACAACTATTTTAGAGGATTGTGCTTCAAAGTAGACAATGTTGAAATTTACACCCCAAAAGCTCATTTAACTCTTTTTGAGTTTTTTTTCTCACAAAACCATGACTTGAATATTAATGTTTTTTTTTTAAATGCAAACATTCACAACAAAATAATCCAAACAATAGACTCACTATCTCTAAAAAAAAAATAGTCAAAGGCTGTGTACCAATTTGCATACTGTCTGTCCTAAATGTGTGTTTGTGCAAGGCAGTTTGTGGTATAATGACTCTTTTTAGACATTGTAGTGTTGTGCATATGTGCAGATTAGGACACAACCAGTGTCTAAGGTTAGATACCGGTTCAAACACTTATGCACTTGAGTAAATGTTTAGTAACATCTTCCAGTCATATCAGGACAGGAGGTAATAGACGTCTTGAGTATCAACCTAAACCACTAAATGTGAGTGAGGACATGACCCTGTGTTTTATCACAAGCTTTGCGATTGATTACCTGCCATACTGACTCTGACTGAGAGATATTTTCCGATTCAGATATGTTGCTGCTTGTTTTCACATAATCCTTGCTTTTTGACAGACTCCAAATTCATTTAGAGCCAACCCTCCCTCTCCTTTTTCTCAGCACACTATCTTTCTCTCACTCAGTGTTTCTGGGACACAGCAGACAGCTCTGATGAATGACCTCGGTAATGGCATTGATCCACGCATGGTGCATGCCAGTATACACACAGACTTGTCATGCCAGCAAGTCAAGAATTTGATAGAAAACGGCCCTATTAGCTTCAGATGCTGATCCTGAATCAATGTAGAAAACAATAAAATAAGAAAAGATACATAAGCACAAAACCTAAAGAGCTGTTCAACTGGGTGGGCTCTCAGATTACGAAATTAGGTTGCAAAAAAAGAATGATCAATTCTGAAATATCTCATTATGGCCCACATTAAGACTTTGTTGATCCTGGAATAACATTTCAATCAACCAATCAGATTTGAGGGACACGTTTAGAGTTTAGGCTGTCAAGTTTTGGCTTAGAGCCAGGGTTAGGTGGTTCTCTCAGTGTTTTCACCTATCATTTCCCTCTGATTTTAGGGAAAAGTTATGGGTAGGGATAGGACAAACTGTTCGGACAGGAATTTTGTTCCAGGATCAACAAAATATGCTGTACTTTGTTTTACCGGTTATAAAATCTGCAAAATAATGAAACGCATTAGTTTCAAGTTTGGGGTCGGTAAGATTTTTTTATGTTTTTGAACAGTCTTTCATGCTTACAGAGGCTGCTATTTTAATGCATTTTAATTTATTTTTTCCCCTGTGTTGGTAAAGCTGAATTTTCAGCAGCTATATTAGTGTCAAATGATTATTCAAAAATCATGTAAAAACATGTTAAAACTTTTTTTCAGGATTCTTTGAGGATGTCAAAAGACCAACATTTGTTTGAAACAGAAATCTTTTGTAGCATTATAAATGTCTTAACTGTCACTTTTAATTGATTTAATATGTCCTTGCTGAATAAAAGTATTAATTTAAAAACAAAATACATATACTTAGATGTGTGATTCCATATTTGTCTTATTTCTGAATTGCTGATGTCCACTGCAGTCTTCTTATAGCTTATTGTCTTACATTTTAACTGCAAAGCATGACAAAATTAAGCATGATTTCCATTCTTAAAATACCCAAATCTATTGGAAATTTCTCTTTATGTCTCCTATAAGATTTATAGGAAACTATGATAACCGTGATATGATGCAGTGCCAACTAGATCTGTAACAGAACATTGTGTGTTTGTTGATTCTAATATCTCCATTACACGCTGTTTATGTAGATCACTACCCACGTAGGCATTAGGCAGCAGTGACACTGAAAAACGTAGTTGCAATTCAAATGATGTTTAATAAAGAGAAAAGAACTGCAAGTATGTACAGTGCATGACATGTGCCTCTCGGGCTGCTATGCCTTAATCTCATTAGTTCAAAAATGAAGTCTTGATTATTTTCATGTTGTCAAGCATATCCACCTCCATTACTGTTGGCAGGGAGCCTGTTCATCGGAGCCTTTGACAGATTTAGTGTGCAGATAAGAAGGCAGCACTAGCTACTAAACGTCAACATGAATACCCGATATATCTTATTCACATCACAGTTAGAGAAAAGTAAAATAGTGTATTTGTAATACATAGACAAGCTGCTATATTTGTGCATATCACATCTCAGGTAATTAACCACCTAATGGCAGAATCACAACGGGAAAGAAAGCATTAGCTCTGTTTGTTGAGATAGGCAATGGCACAACCCTTGTGAAAATATTTCTGTATTTATACCACTTTATTTTACTGCAGGTTGATTTAAATACTTTTAATCTGACACATAAACACCTGTTTGATTACATTCAATGCTTTTGTTTAATTAAATTGCAAAGTAAAAAAAAAGATGCTAACCATTTTAAAACGAAGTTGATTTGAGTGGTAGCTATGCGGTTGCTAAGGTGCCCTAAGGGATGTTAGTGGGTTGCTATGCAATTGATAAGGTGTTCTGATGCTATGTTGGAAACTGAATACTTCCCTACTATATTACATGCGATATATTACAAACTTTAATGTAAGATGCGATTCATCTCGATTAATCGATTTGACTAGCCTGGGAAAACCCAGACAACTTCCGGCAAATTTAGATTTGCTCTGAAAGTTAGTCTGGCAAAGAGCTCATTCAAGCCCATTTCCAATCCGTTAAAATCGAGGCACCAATCAGAAACGTTGGGGCTGGCTTTACACGATGACGACAGCGCTGGGATTTTGAAGCAGATTTTGTAGCCTACATTACAAAGATGGATGCCGCCGTCGAACATCACTCGTTCGAATCAGCCATCGCGTCTGTTTTAAGCGATTTGAACGTTTCCTTTTTGTTAAAAACCGAGCAAAGAACAACACTCGAACAAGAATCTCCGCCGGCCGCCGCTCTGCATACGTCATCTCCTTCAGCGCTCTGATTGGTTTTAGGTCTACCCGCGACGTCCGTTGGTGACGCTCTCTGGAAATGATTTGTGTCTATGACACTTTGCCAGACCATTACTCAGTTACAACTGAGAATGGTCTAGTTTTAACCAGGCTATGATTTGACAGCACTAGTCCAAAAACATAGTATTCGAAAAACAGTAATTCTGCAGCGCTTCTGAAGTGTGTATTCGAGGGACACTTTATTATCCCATGAGAACACGGAGAGGAGTTGTGAATGGCAGTGAACCAACTCAACTGATGCAATAGGTCACATGACAGTGACAACATGGTGGATGTAGTATGTCTGAATTTCATCTATACAACACGCATGTCACGGTGTGGGTTTTGTGTTTGTGTATCTTGTTCTTGTCTGTCATGTGTTCCCCCCCTCCTTTCATGTTTCAGCTGCTCCCTGTTTTGTTGATTAGTCTCCCCATGTGTTTCTGATTAGCCACGCCCCCTTGTTATCTTGTTTAGCTTGTTTGCCTGTCTTTTTATACCTCTGTGTTTCAGTTGTGGTTTGTCGGTCGTTGTACTTGCTTCAGTGTTCCTGTGTTCCTTGTTTCTCCTGTTATTTTTATTAAATTTAGCTGCACTTGGATTCTCTCTCTGCTTCGTCCTTCCGGCGTCGTAACAACGCATTAGAACATACCAAATGTAGTACCTACTATACAGTATGCGATTTTGGATGTAGCGTGAGAGCTTGGTAGAACGTTGTTTACTAGTGCAAGTCCTAATACATCTCTTCAATATGTATAATTTTATAATTCACCGCAAATCTAAACTTGTTTTTCCGTCCGCAAGGGGAAAGTTGTAAATCCAATCACTCTGAAAAGTAATAACACACCTCTTTGCAACAAGCCACATTATTTGAGGTATCTGTAGCATGACACCAAAGTTGAATTTTTAGGACTAGAGGCTCTTTCATTTCCTGTCTTAACAAGAAATGTTACATTTACATACAATGTTATACATACAGGGATTCCTTCAAGAATTTCTCATGTCTTTAACGCACGTTTCATGTTTTATCCATCACAGATCATTTTCTCACTCATGTCATCTCGTGTGGCTGTCAGAAACTGCTGTGAAGCTCCCAGCTGGGAAAATTTGAATCATTTTTATGGCGAGACACTAAATTGCTTCCCCTTACATCAGTCTTTCTCTCCTTGAATGAGAGCACCTGTGAGAAAACATGCTAACAGTTCATTCAAAATATTTTTAATGTAATTTTGGCCTGAGAGTGGTGGTTATTCACGAAAAGAAGTCCTGAAAGAGGATTTTTCATGAGTGTAATGCGTTCTGTAGATTACAGGCCAAGCAGACGCCTCAATCTCAGCCACACCATTCCTTGAGAATGTGTTCGTCTTCCACCGGCTGCAATCTAACATTCCGCACTTCTGCATTATTAACCACTCCGATGGGTAAAGAAAGACTTATGGTCAAGAATGAGGAATCCATAGTCGCCCAGTGAAGCTGAACCCTGTCAAATATCGAATTTACACTTTTTTTGGAAGACAGCGGGCAACATTTTTATTGTGCCTGTAATTTAAGATCAAAAGAAAATTCTCAAAGTGTTTCAAAATCTGATGGCACCATGAAAGCAGCAGATATACGGTAAACGCTAGATGAGCCCGTCTTAAATTATTAATTCTACACACTCTCTTCCATCAAAGCCTTCGAATAGATACACGCAACAAATAAGAAAGGTTCTGGAATTGTCTCCCTTATAATAGTTCTCATGTGCAGCTCTTAATTGTTTGGGATTTTGAGCGGGGGATGAACTAGATTTTAAGTGTTCATGGCACATTAGGTGCCACGTTGATTTTTTCAGCCCATTGATTTGTTCGTCTCTTCTTCAAATTATTAAAATTCCAAACAGCTTCCACAGTGCATCTGTTACTACCAGTGAGAAATTCATATCAGGAATCACACAGCTCACATTCTTACTTTTTTTTTTATTTAAAAAATTTTTATATATATATATATATATATATATATATTTCCCTTTCGTTGTCACTCCGAGTTACGTCGGATGACGACGAATGGGGTTTCGCTTAGAACACCTATCGACTTCGAGTATACAAAAATGAGCCAATGGCAAAGAAATGCCATGGGTCTGCGGAATTTGCATGACGTAACTCAGCCCCACCTCATGGGTATAAAACGAGGACGCCGGCAACATGCAGTTATATTTCAAGAGTATCTCTTCACTAAGAGTATCTCTTCACTCCACAGACATTTATGACTTGGCTCTATGAGACGAGCCATTCTCACCGGTGTTGGTGTGACGGCGATCTGCAGCGAGTTCACATTGCCTGCTGATCTGTGCAGTCATCTGCCAGTGAGTGTGTTCTCCCCGCTCGCTTCAACATCGCAGAGTTTTTTTCTCCTCTCACAAAAGAGCTCGCACGCGGCACGTCTTTTTAAAGACGGCTCGCCCGTGCATTTAAAAAAAAAAGTGATTGCGGCAGATTGGTATCGGACTCTGATGGGCACGAGCGCTGTCTAGTATGTTAGGGCATGCTTGTACAGCGCTCGTGGGTGATTCATGTTCTCTCTGTGGGAACATGATTATCGAGTCATTTAGGTCGAGACTCGGTGAACTCGCAAGAGTGAGAGTCCCCTCATCCACCCCCCGATTTTTGGCTGGTGGCCAGGGTGACCTGAGGGTGATGGTCTGGAACAAGGCGCCGACTCTGTGTCCGTGACCCCAGCCCCCCTCTTCAATGACGGTGCCCGCTAGCGATCAGGTGATTCCACGAGTCTATCTTCAGGTGGCCCGTGTGTTTTCATTTGAAAGCTACAGAGGATGGTGCTATGTCTGTAGCAGCATCACTAGGTGGGCTTTATTCTTCTGGAAGTGACGACTCGTCACAGCTGCCACCTTCTGGTGTGCTATGCTGTGCCTGAGTCTGATCCGGAGATGACGGCCATGCTTCACTGGGACGATTGTTTTTTGGGTAAGGCCGCCGACCCGCGTCCACGGCAAACCCCAATATCTTTCTTCCCGGACGTGCATGATGAGATCTCGACGTCCTGAAAGACCCCTGTGTCTTCTCAGGACCGCTCGTTGGTCTCATCCGCCTTTCCCCCCTCAACGGGGCCGCTGCCCATGGGTACACTGGGGTCCCCCCGGTGGAACGCTCTGTTGCGATGCTACTGTGTCCTCAGAGTGCTTCCCGGCGCAATCCTAAGCACCCGTCCGAAGCCTGTAGTTCTTTTCGTCTACACTAATCTGTGGCGAAATCCTATAGTGCCACAGGACAGGCAGCCGCCTCACTGCATCCCATGACTGTTCTGTGGTCTACCTGGCCCAGATGCTCATGGTTATGCATGAGGGCGGGACTGACTCGAGGCTCTTTAATGAGCTACCAAAAAGCGCGCCGCCACTGACCTTGCTCTCCGAGCGACGAAGGTGGCCGTGCGCTCTCCGAGTCAGGTGATGTTTACCACCCTGGGGCTGACCGGTCTGATGTGCAGGATGTCGGCGGACTCGTCTGCTCGACACCCCCATATCCCAGGTCGGCCTCTTCGGCGGTACGGTTGAGTACTTCTGCCCAACAGTTCTCAACCGCCCGGGAGCAGATTGAGGTTATTCTGCCCAAGAGGCCCCGCCGTCCGCTCAGGTCCCTCAGTCTGCCAACCGCCGAAGGCGCTCTCCCACGGTTCCAACCCCGCCCGTTCACCCGGGCTGGCTTTGGAAGACCGTGGGGGGATGCCTCAGCCCTCTCCAGCCCCGCCCCCCGCTAAATGCCGGGTTAAGCAGCGCTTTTGAGATGGGCTGCTCAGAGATGGGACTCAGTTCTTTCCAGGAGTTGGTAGCAGGGCCACTCCTTTCCCCGGTGGAGGGCTGGGGAAGAATCCTTATTCAGAAAGAACTGACTCTCTCGTCTCTGAGCATACAGAGTTCCGGACGACACGGTGCGCCGCCTCCGAGCCGTGCACCCCTCGTCCCCCTCTGTCTCAGAGCCGGATGACAGTGTGTGCCGTCCCTGGACCGTACCGCTCTCATCCCCCTCTGTCGCCAGACCCCTGGCAGAGCAGGCCCCCGCGGAACGCTGGTCCTTCCCTGGCCTCCTCTGTCAGGGTGCGGTTATGACCGTGCCCCCACTCTGGGCCGCTATGCCATCCACCTCTGGGCTGGTCATTCCTCTTCACTGCACCACCGAGGGGACGTCGGTGGTTCGTTGACTCCGCTGGCACAGTTATTGGGAGCCCGCCTAGAGCTTCCCTGTCTGTTTCACTGGGTCGCGCGAACCATCGGCTTGGCTATGCGATTCAGTTCGCACGGTCTCCTCCCCGCTACAGGGGAGTCCTCTCCACTCTGGTCTGTGGCAATGCCCCTATCATGAGAGCAGAGATTGCCACCCTGCTGGTGAAGGGTGCAATCGAGACTGTCCCTCCAGCCGAGATGAGGTCCGGCTTCTACAGCCCTTACTTCATTGTCCCCAAGAAAACCCGTGGGTTACAACCGATCCTGGACTTGCGCGTGCTGAACCGCTCCCTTCACAGGATGCCGTTCAAGATGCTCTCCGCCAAACGCATTTTCGAATGTGTTCGGCCCCAGGATTGGTTTGCAGCAATCGACCTGAAGGACGCCTACTTTCATGTCTCCATTCTTCCTCGACACAGACCGTTCCTCCGATTTGCTTTCGAGGGGCAGGCATACCAGTACGCGGTTCTCCCTTTCGGGCTAGCCCTGTCTCCCCGCGTCTTCATGAAGGTCATCGAGGCAGCCCTTGTTCCCCTTCGGGTTCACATCCTGAACTATCTCGACGACTGGCTGATCCTAGCTCACTTTCGAGATCAGGTTTGCGAACACAGGGACCTTGTGCTCCGGCACCTAGCTCGTCTGGGCCTTCGGGTCAACTGGGAGAAGAGCAAACTTTGCCCCGTGCATAGGATCTCTTTTCTCGGTATGGACATCGACTCGGTCGCCATGTCCGCGCAGCTTACAAGCGAGCGCGCGCAGTCACTGCTGACTTGTCTGAGACAAATTCAGGGCAAGAGTGCGGTTCCACTGAAATATTTTCAGAGGCTCCTGGGGCATATGGCATCTGCAGCCGCGGTGACGCCGCTCGGATTGCTTCATATGAGACCGCTTCAGCTTTGGCTACGCGACTGAGTCCCGAGGTGGGCATAGCAACAAGGCATGCTCCGAGTATCAGTTACTCCGACCTGCCGTCAGACCTTCACCCCGTGGTCGAACCACAGTTTTTCAGGGCAGGTGTCCCCCTGGAACGAGTTTCCCGGCATGTTGTTGTCTCAACAGATGCCTCCACCACGGGCTGGGGCGCCATGTGCAATGGACATGCTGCCGCGGGCTCCTGGACAAGACCCCAGCGCCTATGGCATGTCAATTGCCTCGAGTTGCTGGCAGTACGCCTTGCCCTGCACCGCTTCCGGGCGTTGCTCAAGGGTCAACACGTACTAGTCTGATCAGACAATACCGCCACTGTTGCGCACATTAACCATCAAGGTGGTCTACGCTCCCGCCGTATGTCGCAACTCGCTCGCCACCTCCTCTTATGGAGTCAGAAGCATCTGAGGTCCCTTTGAGCCATTTACATTCCCGGAGCCCTGAACTGTGCAGCCGACGAGCTCTCACGGCTTCAGCCCCTCCCTGGAGAATGGCGACTCCATCCCCAGTCGGTCCAGCTGATTTGGGACCAGTTCGGGGACGCACAGACAGAACTGTTTGCCTCCCACGACTCGACCCATTTGGACCAGTATTATTCTCTGACCGAGGGCAGGCTCGGCACGGATGCTCTGGCGCACAGCTGGCCGCGGGGCCGCAAATATGCGTTTCCCCTAGTGAGCCTTCTTGCGCAGGTCTTGCGCAAGGTCAAGGAGGACGAGGAGCAGGTCCTTCTGGTTGCGCCGTACTGGCCCACCCGGACTTGGTTCTCCGAACTGGTGCTCCTCGTGACAGCACCTCCTTGGCCAATTCCTCTGAGGAAAGACCTCCTTTCTCAGGGACGGGGCACCCTATGTCACCCTCGTACCGATCTTTGGAACCTCCACGTGTGGCTCCTGGACGGGACGAGGCAGGTTTGAGTACCCTACCACCAGCGGTGGTGGCTACCATCACTTCCGCTAGAGCGTCGTCCACGAGGCACGCCTACGCGTTGAAGTGGAACCTCTTCGTCAACTGGTGCTCTTCTCGCCGAGAAGACCCCCGGAGGTGTTCGGTCAGTTTCGTGCTTTCCTTCCTTCAAGATGGGTTGGAGCGAAGGCTGTCTCCCTCCACCCTCAAAGTTTATGTTGCCGCTATTGCCGCACACCACGACTTAGTGGAAGGTAAATCCTTAGGGAAGCACGACCTGATCGTAAGGTTCCTGAGGGGGGCGAGGAGACTGAATCCTCCTCGCTCTCCTCTCGTTCCCTCTTGGGACCTCGCAGTGGTTCTAACTGCCCTGCAGAGTGCTCCCTTTGAGCCTCTGCAATCAGTGGAGCTTAAGTTCCTGTCAATGAAGACAGCGCTCCTGGTTGCATTGGCTTCTCTTAAGAGGGTCGGGGACCTGCACGCATTCTCCGTTGACGAAGCGTGCCTGGAATTTGGGCCGGCTTACTCTCACGTGATCCTGAGACCCCGGCTTGGATATGTGCCCAAGGTTCCTACCACTCCTTTCCGTGACCAGGTGGTGAACCTGCAAGCGCTGCCCTTGGAGGAGGCAGACCCAGCCTTGGCACTGCTCTGTCCAGTACGCGCTCTCCGCGCCTATGTAGACAGGACGCAGTGTTTCAGGACCTCAGACCAGCTCTTTGTCTGTTATGGTGGGAAGCTGAAGGGAAAGGCTCTCTCCAAGCAGAGGTTGTCTCACTGGATAGTGGACACCATTGCTTTGGCATACCAGCATTAAGGTCGACCGTGCCCCCTTAGTGTGACTGCCCACTCCACCCGGAGTGTGGCATCCTCTTGGGCTCTAGCGCATGGCGCCTCGCTAACAGACATCTGCAGAGCTGCAGGATGGGCGACACCAAACACATTCGCCAGATTCTACAATCTCCGAGTGGAGCCTGTGTCCTCATGTACTCGCTTCAACTAGCTAGAACTGGACCCGCTCTGGTGTCTTCGCTTGCTCGCCATTCCACTCCATGGACTGGATATGTGCAATATTCTTCTCAGGTGAGCTTTCCCGCAAGCCCTGAGTTCCTCCAGCACCCCTGATGCTAGCGCCAGTGTCTATTGCCTGTGCGTCGGCTAGGTGCCTCCCGTGTGCATGGTCCCTCCCCAGAGCTACCCCCACACGTGTATTTCCACTGTAAGCCTCTCTGAGCATGTGTCTTTCCCTTGGCAAGCCACCTTGCCACCCCTGAGGTTGAAATTTTCCACCTGCGGCTGGACACCTCAGTGTTCTCCATATGTTTCCTTCGGGTCATATGTGTATTCCAAATGCCCCCCACCCCCCCTCTGGGTTGGTGTTAATTGCATATTTCCTCTAACTATGGGATAAGCTTCCGAGTGTACCTTGGTATTCTTGTGCTAAATAGGAGTCCTTCGTCCTTACAAGTCTTACAAGTGTTCAGATTTACGCAGGGCACCGGAAGACAGCTGTGAAGGTGGCGTGATTAGACTGATAACCCCATTCGTCGTCATCCGACGTAACTCGGAGTGACAACGAAAGGGAACGTCTCGGTTACGTATGTAACCCTCGTTCCCTGGGTAGGGAACGGAGATGTTACGTATTCCAGCCACTTCCGCTGTAAAACGGGGATCGCCTGAGCTCAGTCTTGGCTCCTCAGCGAAGAAACATAACTGCATCTTGCCGGCGTCCTCCTTTTTAGCCCACGAGGTGGGACGGAGTTACGTCATGCAAATTCTGCAGACCTATGGCATTTCTCTGCCATTGGCTCGTTTTTGTATACTCGAAGTCGATAGGTGTTCTAAGAGAAACCCCATTCGTCGTCATCCGACGTAACGTCTCCATTCCCTACTCAGGGAACGAGGGTTACATACGTAACCGAGACGATATATATATATATATATATATATATATATATATAGAGAGAGAGAGAGAGAGAGAGAGAGAGAGAGAGAGAGGATACTTTCAGTCTACATTTTAAACACTTCTCAGAAATATACTTAAAATTACACTTAAGTGTACTTGACTTATAATGAGTATATTTGGCCTGTACTTGTACTCAATCTTTTGCTCAAGATATTCAAGTATTCAAAGTATACTTTGTAGTTGTGTTAATCCTTTTGATCGAGTAGCCTATTAATATACTTTTTTTACATAGTTTTTCATATACAGTCTTATGAAACTTACATTGTTTGAAAATATTGATATAAAATATGTTTCTAATTATGTGTTTCTGAATTTTTGTGTAAGCTAGTCTACTGGTAGTGCACGTAGGAATGTACTTTAATTCTTCTTTACTCTTTCTCCACCATTGACTGATTTTTCCAGCTATCCATGTTTTCGCTGTTATACGGTAGGGGGCGCTATGACACATCTTCTAGTACAGAATCTCCGGATCAAAACACAAGAGAAGAAGCTGAAACAAGTGATGGAAGATTGCTCACGCAAATGTAAAATAACGTGATCATCGAACATTAAACAGCATGTAAATCAAAACTACTTAATGTTACCAAATGAAATGTCGAACCCATGAAGAGAAAACAACTGTGAAGCTTTGGGGGTGTTGGACTCGATCTACTGAAAAGTGATTTTCTCAACTTTTTTTTGTTTAAAATGTTGCCTTTCTTTATGAAACTTACCAACATTCAAGCGTTGATAAAAAAGGATGCATGAAGCTAATAAAATGTTTTTAAAATTAGTTAAATCGACCATATGAATCGGGAAGAAAGCCGATTTAGGGCTCAATATTCCCGGCCTAGGTGGCCCAATGGGTGACCCCTCCATGTTCGGAGTCCGGAGCCCCAATTTGGCTTGGGTCCCGAGTTTTGCCCGGTCAAAGCTGGACAGGAAGTGCCGGTATCTCGGAGCCTCAGCCTCTTCGTCACAGTAGGGTCCCTCTGGGACCTCTCTATGCCCGGAATCTCAAACCTTAACCCGGCTTGGTTTCCGAATTATGCCCGGCTAACATAAGGGACTTTAGGATAAAATGGGCTCATTTGAATGAATGTGTGTAATTTGTAGGCCTATCTAATTATAGTTGTAAATTAAGGTAGTGAGTGAAGTTAAAAGGTTAGTAAGGTAAAAGCACACAAAGAAATAGAAAATGTATCAAAGTTTGCAATTAGAGCAAATCCTCATTGAAACACTATTGAAACTTAAATGGTTCCACAGTGAGTAAAGACAATGCTTTCCTTTAAAAAAAATGTAAGATATGCTTACAAATAAATGCATGGAGCTTAAATATACTGTGGATTAACTATCATAGTAATTTTCATTGTGCCCACATTGAGAAATGTTAAGTTTTTTTCATTCAAGTTTAGCTCGTGTTGGCTATAGTTTTCATGCGTTTTGTGGCACTGTACCACAATCTTAAAAAAAAGTTAATTTATGAAAATAATCTTCTCTACAAAACAATTTATGATGCATTTATTCGTAAATTAATGTAATATGAATCAAAAAAACATTTCTTGTTTGCAGTTCACATGCTTAATTCTTTGGCATTTTCTGTAAGGCTAATGGTTAGACCCAGAGATTGGCTTTGAACACAAGCTAATAAAACTCATCTTTCCCTTTAAAGGACTATTTAGTAGTACTATTTGTTCATACACAAAAAAACACAATACATTTATCTCTTATTTGACATAATATCAATGTAGTTACCAAAGAAATGGCTGAAAATTGCATAAATGTGTTGATTTCTGAAGGGTCCCGAAACACCAATGTTTTGGGGTTACTTTGTGTGAGGTCCCCTGAGACAGCATGCACATTGGTGGGGCTAACTCAACATTGCCAAATGTGATTGGTATGCAATAAAATATGTCAGGGAAGTAAAAAAAACAAACAAAAAAAAAAATCACTGGATTGGTTAAATTAATGAGCAGCATTAAATATTATTTTCTCTTTTTTAATTTGACTTAAGGAGTTGAAAGTGGGCTTAAAGGGTACATGGGCTTAATGGGTACACTTACCCTACTTGTATTAAAATAGTAAACTACTACTTATAAGTTCACTTGTAGTACAGACGCATTACAAATGAGAAACCTATTGTGTACTTTAAGTTTACTACTGCTACACTTATAGTACACTTAAACATATACTTTTATATACTAAAAGTGGGCCAATTTAGTCCCAAGCAGTATTAAAATAGTACACTAACAAGTTTACAAGTACACATTGATATTAGTATACTTAAAAATATACTTCAACATTACTTAAGTATACTTCATAAAATGAACTTGAAGTATACATACACACACAGGGTTATGCTATATTGTTATTTCTTTTTTTCAGCCAAATGCATTTGTATTCAGGGCAAACATGTTGAGATTGTAACAAATTGTGTGAAATCACCAATATTTCTTGGCAGTTTTCTTCATAAGACGGAGTGCACCACATACCTCCCAACACTGCTTGCATGTAGACTGTACAACAGTTTCCTGACCCATATCCTACAGTTTTCAAGAAATGGGTCACCCCCTTTTCCCCCGATCTCTGATGAAAGCAAATAGAAAGACACTTGTGTGCACTGAGGTATAATGTGTACATTGTCAAAACGGAGTCTAAAAAGACGGCATCAGTCACTTCCCCAGATCTGCATCCTGGAAACTGACACAATGGGACTGCAGTGCCGTCACTCCTCTTAGAGCGCGTTAATTAAGGCAGAAACACAGGAGAAGGCTTTGACATTGTAACCAGCCCATCAGATTTCGACTACATCATCTGAGAAGAAACCAAACAAATGGAAAGCCTTCGACAAAGTGCTCTGACACTACTCTGGCAATGAGACTTTTTGTCGCATTGTAAGTTAATGGGGAAAATGGCTGTTAGGAGAGACAAAATTGCGGCTTGATCTGTTTTTATTTAGGGGCCGTTTACACAACATCGTTTTCAACTAAAAACCGAAAACGTATGAGCTTTGGCCGTTTATTCATGCGATAACAGCGATTTGGGGTCCTGAAAATGCAAACCTTTGAAACCGGCTTTCAAAATGCACGTTTTTGAAAATGATATTGTTATCGTCTCCGTGTAAACAACAAACGGCAACGTCATGCATATTCCATGTTCAGTCTATAAGTGTGTAGTTTTTCTTTACAAAGTGACATCGCCAACTACTGGCCTGGCATGTTTAACAAAATAGTTTTAATCGTTTTCGTGGATCCGTGTGAATGGAATAGTTTTGAAAACGTTGTCGTCTGTATGAGAAAATCACAAAGCAAAACTGTTACCATTTTTAGTACATCATTGTCATATAAACGTACCCAATAAAGCAACACAAATATTGATAGTTTTGTCACAGTAATTTCATTGTTGACTGAACTGGATTTGAATTTTGCAGCATCCTTTGCATGGGACTAGATCAGGAGCGCAAATGTTGAAATAATAGTAAAAGATTTTATATTTAGCATAATATTATGTTCAACATTAATATTAAATAGTATCGTTTAGCATTTATATTAGTTAGATTTAGCACACAAAGATATGTTGCCATAGAAGGTAGCTTCCTGTCTGGCTAAGCAGCTCAGGTTTAGGAAAAAAGCAAAAATGTCCCCCATAGAATATTCTTCTAAATGAAAAATCTCAGTTTATGTTAGTCAAGCAAGGCAATAAGAGAATGCAAGTTATTTTTGTCCTTTAGGCATGTGTCACATTACCAACAAGCAATATTTTCACCCAAGGTCAAATAGAGCTGCTTTCTAAGGAAGCTGACCTATGGTGGTCTGGTCAACTGCAAGAAATTCTGCCCCTGTCTCACTCACATTCATAATTTAATTCCTGATGCCCTTTTACCACAAGACCTTTAAAATGAGATTATCCTCAGATAGGAATGCAATGTCTGGAGGGAGGGGGGAGTTTTCTTTAGCAAAAGTATTTGCTCAAGTGTTCTCTCTAACAAGCTTGATTCTCTCTTGCCTGTTGTCCTTGTCTGAAACACATATATGAGCATACCTACGAAGCATACGTACGATCCAGTGTGTCGTCACTCACAGTAAGAATCGATGATGCCACAACATTGCGCAGCTTCTGGGGCCTCATTTATAACCTTGCGTACGCACAAAACTTGCCCTGAAAGAGGCGTACACTAGCCTGGCTAACGTCAGACCCAATTCTCGTTGAGACTTGGGTCTGGTAACCACATGTACATTTTCTCGTATTTGAGGCGTGGTTTACGATTGCCTGGCGCCGTTTATTGGGTGCTAAGCATGTCTGTCAAATGCGCCTGTACGTAGCTCATATGCAATCGTTTCAATTATACCAGATGACGTATGTACAGCGACAGAAATTAGACAAGGAAGAAGACGATGGGTAAGATATTTTTGTGTAAACAATGACGTACAGCGACTATTGTCGTTTGTGCAAGATAAACATGCGGTAGCTTCGCGTCTGCTGCCATGTTGAATCCATAGAAATAAACAAACTGCTTCGGTGTGCATAGATGTCGTCATCGTCTTGCTCCCTCCCCGTTCTGTGATTGGTTCCCTAAATGAGGCGAAAATATGGCCCATGGTATCCATACTGCCTTTCAGCGTGAATAAAATCGCGCTGCGGGAAGGCAGCATGGGGAAACCCAGACTAGGCGTACGCCACTTCCGACGCATAAGTTCTAATTTATAAAAACAAATTTGACGGGAAAATTTGCGCACCTACACGCAAACTCTGACCCATGCGTGTGAACGTTTTGGAGATGGAGCAGTTTGGCGACACCAATGTTGAGCTGGAGTTAAATATCTTTTTGGTCACTTTTAGACAGAAAATCTAAAGAAAATTATACATATACAGAAAGATAATACATAATAATTTCACTCACCAAGCCTATCACTTGAGGCAAATATACATCCCGTTTGTGAAACTAACGCATATAGCCTATAATATATAGCATATATATCCAACTAACGTGAATCTTCATTATGAGTCCTAATTATAAAAACAGTGCATGTTCACAATAACAATTTAAATAAATAAAATAATGATTTAAACTATGTTTTACTATGTTTTACTTCTGATATAAACATTTAGATTAGATATGCCATATTCTCATTAATGGAGTTAAACAATTAAACTACATGAAATCATTACTGAGAAGTTACTATATATATATATATATATATATATATATATATTCCATAAATATAAATATTTGTTGCAGATGCAATGCTTTTGAACACTTTTCCTCCTGCATGCAGTGTTTTAATGTTTTAATACAGCGATAATTGCTTATGATAATAGCAGATTGTCTGAGAAAATAGTTTAGTGCAAATGATGCACAACAAGGTCTGTCGGTTTCCATTAAAAATATAAATCAATTAACAATACTATTTGGCCAGTAAAAAAGATTGAGAAACACTTTCACTGAAATGTATTTTACACCATTTAATTTATTCAAAAACAAGGCAAGGATAGGCTACTAAATGATTTTTATTAATGTAATGTGACGGCACATCCATATTTCATATTTTCGTAGTGTCTTGTACCGTTAAACATGTTATCGCGTGGATGAATAATCGTATGCAAATGATATGCAGATGAGGATATGCATAGTAAAACTAGGCGTTGTAAGCTCCATATATGGTTATTTCGGAGAGGAGATGCATGTGCGCACAATCTTCCGCTGACTGGGATTTATAAAGTGAATTCTGCGCAGGTTCTGGTGTACGCACGTAAGTCTCGATATTTTTTTGCCTTTCGGGTGCACGTACACTTTTAGTAAGGATCCTACGCACAGTTTTATAAATGAGACCCCTGGTTGTGAAACGCTGAGATTATTCCTAAAGAACCTTTCACGTGTGAGAATGTTTTGGTTTGTGTGTTTATATGCATTAACTACAAATTACAGGTTTTTACTATGGTACTTATATCTTTTTAATATCGTGTTAGCTGACGTAATCTCGGTTCCCTGAGAGGAGGCACCGAGTATTGCGTAAGTAGCTTACGCTATGGGAAAACTCTTTTTCTCGAGAATACGGACGCCGTTTTTTAAAAAATGCAGTGTAACTGCAACTGCACGAACTTATGACCGGAACTTATGACTGCAACTCGCGCCCTGACGCGTCAGAGCCCGCCAAGATGGGCGTGGCTAAGGGCTATTGCGCCCATCAGTCATCAGAGGCTTCAGGTTAAATCGACTAAAGCGATACTTAACCAAAGCACAAGCACGGCAATAGTGTAAAAGTTACGCAATACTCGTTCCCTCCTCTCATGGAACCGAGGTTACGTCAGTTACCGAGACGTTCCCTTTCGAGAGGTCTTTCCCATTGCGCAAATAGCTTACGCAATGGGAACCCCTAAAACGCCGTACGTGCTTAACTTCGCTCTAATATCAGTCTTAAGCAAGGCGTCTGAGCCGTCAGAGTAAAGTATGAATCCCAATAATCCGGGCTTTATAAGTGAAGAAAAAGAGTGGCCTAATGAGGGACCACTCTTAATAACAAAGAATGTATATTGGCATATCTAAAATATTTCATAATTTTCAGTATGAAACCCCATAAGCCGGTCTGAGACGGGCTTCATAAGGGAAGGAAAAAGAGTGGCCTAATGAGGAACCACTCTAGTAATAGATGAATATATGTGTATAGAATACATAATGTAATATATGAACCTTAGCTCATGTAAAACAGGACCGGATACAATCGGGCCCACGTTTAATGATATATGTGTTACACATGTCACACTGAAAGTATCCTGGAATACAGGGTGGGGACTTGTAGGTTATAAAACCTGACAAATGTGGACGGCGAGGCCCAGCTGGCTGCCGCACAGATTTCCTCGATAAGTAGCCTATTCCACTTGACCAAGCCGAGGCCATGCCTCTCGTGGAATGAGCTCTGATGCCTAAGGGGCAATGAAGGCCCTTAGCTTCATAAGCCAGCGCTATAGCGTCAACTATCCAGCGCGATAATCTTTGCTTTGAGACAGCGAGACCCTTGGTATGGCCACCAAAGCACACAAAAAGCTGTTCTGACTGTCTGAACGAGGCAGAACACTCTATATACACCCTGAGAGCTCTGACGGGACAGGGTAAATTCGCATCACTTTTGTCCACTGGTGACGAAGAGCCTATAGGGAAATAACCGGTGCTCTGAAGGGAGTGGAGAGCACTTTAGGAATATACCCGTGTTTTGGCCTAAGGACGACTCTGCAGTCGTTAGGTCCAAATTCGAGACAAGATGTCTGTAGGTCTTGTGGCAGGAGCCTATTCACATTGCTAACAGTCATAAAACCAACTTATCTGATCGTGGTCATGGTAACCAAGGCCTCCTGCACTTCACTGGGGGATGGGACCACGGATCCCAGAGTGAGTTTTAAAGATTGTTTGGTACTTATACCAAATAATTGTGTCTGATTTGTCTCAGTCGTTACATACCCATCAGCTGAATCTATCAGGCTATCGCACTCAGAAAAACACGGGCAGAGCGTTTTTAAAAAGACGTGCCGCGTGCAAGCTCTTTTTGTGAGAGAAAAGCTTGCAACAGTGCTGAAGTAACAAAGTAACTCGTAGTGACTATGAAAGGGAACATCAGTTATTCTCAGTAATGGAATTGATTTCACAGCTGTAAGCCCTTATAGAGATAGTTCACACAAAAATGAAAATGCTGTCATTTACTCATCCTCATGTCCTTCTAAATGATAAAACTAAATGATTTTCTCTTTTGCGTGGAACAAACTTTTTGATGCCTCGGATCCAAAATATGACAATACCCTTGCAAAAGACTCATCTGCTAAGAATAGTAAAAATATTATAAATATGTGTACAATATTATCAGCAAAACATTTACCTTCTATGAAGTGGAAAATATATATATTTGTTTTACCTTATTGGTCGATAGAATCATAATTTGTGAATAATCAGGATTTCATGTGTTTAGAAAGAAGAATGAAATGGTAAATGTCAAACATGTAACATTGAATTATTATTATACTTTTCTGCAGACTTATACATATAACATAAGTGTGAGTAAATTATGACAGAATTCGCATTTTTAACTAAACTATCCCTTTAATACACATTGCATCAAGAAAATGGCTTTCTCTTTGTCTACCAAAATCATCACGAGCAAACATAACAGCGAGCCAACTTTTTTTTTTATTCCGTAATAAGTAATCAGAGAAGCCAGAATGTTTCTCTGACAGCACGCGGGTAATACTTCAAAACAACAGGCTCTGTCAGCTTTGAGAATGGCACTTTGAATTAAAGTCCAACTTCATCAGACAGAAATGAGCAGCTGGATAAAAAAGGCATGAAATGCATGCAAAGCTTTTGTTACCAATTTCCCCCACCCCAGGGTACACATGCTGAAGTGAAGGTAGTCAAATTAGACAGTAAACTGCACACTGAATTGATGCATATTCTGAGGCTGGTGAAAAAAAAAAAAACATGCCTTCATCAGGAGAGCATCATCAAATCCGCCAACCTCTAACAAGGCCTGATAATGACACCCACTTCTGTCTATAGTGTCTGGTTCATAAGATGTGCCATCATGCCCCAAGGGATATAAAATAAATGTAGAGAAAGCGTTCTTGCTTATGGATGTGTAATTGTATGTCATTGGTGCTAAGATCATTAGTGAAAAGGTGACATATAATGCAGAGATTTATGTGCAACAGCATGGCTCATATAGTAAACATCATAACTCACAATTACCCAGCATTGAAAAGCATTGATTTTTTGCCACTAAAATGTCTGCCATCCGTTGAGTAGTGTGATTTGTGTCTTACTTAAAGATGTGCTAATGGTTTCCACCGTCTATGAAGTCCAGTTGAATCATCACCGCCTTATGCTCAAATCAATATCAGGATGTGAGACTGAGGCCTTTTTTCTTCCACCTGCTGATTTGAGACGGCCTTAATTGTTGAAAGCTATTCAATTGATAAGGAATCACTCCCATTAGTGTGCAGCTCATTAACTCACAACTAATTAAAGGGGTGAAATGAGAGACAGAACTGGCTAATTAATTGAGCTAGGCTCGCTTAAATCCAAACACCATTGTAGCAGTGATTGTCATTTCAGCAAAGTTATATCTACTGTATACACATTCTGAAATGACGCTGGCTGCGTAACAAAGAAATAAATGGTGTTTTTCATCAGATTAATTAGTTATCTAATTAAATATCTATTTTTCTTACAAGCACACACTTTAACAAGGTCTATCAGCAGAGACATGGCGGTGACTGTTCGACATCCATAAATAGCCTTATGTTGTTTCAAACCCAACATGACAACTCTCTGAATAGTTTTAGCATGTTGTTGTAAATGGTAATGTAATGTATTTGGTCTTGGTGGACTAGATCTGCTACGCTGCTGCTGCATGCAGAGCAAGTACGGACATGCTGCTGCTAAAAGATATATAGACATGCTGTCCTGCCAAAATCCTGGAGCCACCACTGTGTGAGCATGTAAGATTTGCTGCTTCTGCTGCTGCTGCATAAATAGACATAAATCCCGCAGATCTAGGCAGGTGGAGAGAAGGTTTCAGAGGAACTCTGATACCGCAATGCAGGACTAGCCTAAAGAAAACACTGAACCAGACTATTTAAAGGTTGACCAAGCAATCTCAATGGCTGCAGGATCCGCAGAAGCCAATCAGCTGGTGCCATGCAGTAATTATGTGATTGTAATCATGTTAACTGACTACTTCAAAAAGGACCAAATAAATAATAATGAATTTGGCCCATATGACTTATGCACTCCAATCCATGTCTTCATATGACAATTTTGTCTGAGGAACAGTGTGAAGTAATTGTCTAAATTAAGAATTGTTTATCTTTTTAGTAATTATTAGGGTTGGAGAATCAGGTTCAGATTCAAGAACAAGTCAAATGAATTAATAAATTAATAAATTATACCATAACTGAATGATTATCATGATGATCAGTTTCAATAACTGCACTGCTATTAAATCTAAATGTTTAACTGAGCTGTAAGCTTGCCGTCTTCATTGTACATACAGTACGTGACTCTAATAAAACATTTATTTTTAATGAATCAGTCAAAAAGATTCATAAATTGTCAATGAACTCATGAATTGGCCATTTTGATCAGTCTAAAGAATCACTCACTGAACCAAAATTATTACTTCTTACAAACTCAAAATTAACTGAGAATTGTGTGAACTTAAGAATTTGTGAGACTTGGTAGAATGTGATACACATTAAGACTTGGTGTAATAAGTGGCACATTAAACAAAACAAAAAATAGATGTAAAAATTAAATCCAGCGTAAATGTAAAAAAAAAAAAAAAATATATATATATATATATATATATATATATATATATATATATATATATATATATACAGTATATACTGTATTTATATATGTTATGTGAACGTACTGATGACTTAATGTCTGCGTGAACAGCCTGCGCAATGGTATGAAAACACATTGAGCGACAGGGACCGAACTCAACGATTGAATTAACATTTTATGGTCCTACGCCTTCCACAGACACCATATTTATAAAAATACATTTAGCCGCTTAACAGAGTGATTGCTATCAGGATATGAGGAGACTTTCAACCAGCATAACAACAACAAAAAATGCAGAGAATCACCTACGGCACCTTTAAGAATAATAAAAGAGTTGTTGATGGAATCATTAATGAATCCCTAAAAAATCCCTAAAAAATGATCCTCCATAAATTAAATTTTTTAATTTTTTTTTTTTTTATTAATAAATAAAGAAGCATATGCTGTTTCCTATCCTCAGGCACAAAATACGTGCAGTGCAATTACACTACAGGAAAGTCATATCTGGGTGCTGCTGTGAGGATTATAATAGCAGTCATTTTATAAGTATTAGTGCTGGTGCATATTTTCAGCTTGGCTGGTTCCATTCATTCTTATTAGATGACAAACAGGAACAGACTCCCTTGTTTTGGCAAAAAAAAAAGCTATGCCTGCTTAATCAGAAAAACAATATTTTTTCAGAAATTAATGCTACACTGCTAAAATTTGCCAAAAAAAAGTATTCTTAATATTATGGAAAATAGATATTCTATACATTCTCTGCAAATAACTTCTTCGTTAGTCCGATTTAATATGGTAATTACTGGGGTCAAATGATCTAGCTCTGCTCATTGTGCAATGTCATTGATCCCAAATCCATCTCCAGCATCAAAAGGTTAGTTCACCGAAAATGAAAATTCTGTCATTAATTAATCACCATCATGTCATTCCTAACCCAAATGAACACAAATGAAGATCTTTTTGATGAGCCTTCTGTCCCTCCATTGACAGCTTCACAACTGACACTTTGACGCTTCAAAGAGTTCATAAGGAGATCGTAAAACTGATCCATATGAACTGAGTGGTTTAGTCAAAATTTTCTTTACGTGATACCAGACTGAATTTAGGCCCTTATTCACATATAAACATTTGGTTGAGCTTCTGTTTATGTTTGCTGATCAATTTTTATGTGTGAATAAAAGCCTAAATTAAATCTGTTCATCTTTAAAGGAATCGTGTCTCTTCAGAAAATTTGAACTAAACCTTTCGATTCATATGGATTAGTTTTACGATTTCTTTATGAACTTTTTGAAGCATCGAAGTGGTAGTTGTGTAGCTGCCAACGGAGGAACAAAAATCTCTCAGATTTCCTCAAAAAGATCTAAATTTGTGTTCCGAAGATGAACGAAAGTCTTACGGGTTTGGAACAAGAGAGTGAGTTATTAATGACAGAATTTTCATTTTTTTTTTTAGTGAACTATCTCTTTAAGAATTGCAGCAGTTTTGTGGTCAGAATGAACAGACAAACTGCATGTCGCATTGCACCTAGTAATGGTGGCTTGCTGATAATTAAAAAAAAAAAAAAAAAACATTTTATATCGATTAAGACTGGCAAACTTGGACACAATGTCCTTTTTTGACCACGAACTGAGTAAAACAGTCTGGTAAACAGTACAGAATGCCATTCATTGTGCATTTAGGTCAACTTCTTATTGGTTTTCTTTTTTCACTTTTTTTCTCCAAAGGTTGTGTCAATAATTCAACTTTTAATGTCGAAAAATGACCCACTGAATCATTTACAATGAGTTATGAGGTTTGAATCCCTCACAGTGGCACTTTTCATCCCTCTGTTTCTCTCGGTGCTGCGGGTGTTTTCATGCCTCCCTTTCCCTCCTTTTCCCTCCTTTTCTCTCCTTTTCCCTCCTTTCCCCTTGAGGATGTTTCATCCTCAGTTAATCAGCTCTTTTTTCTCCTCATGAAAAATTTGTGAACAGATGTCCGTTAGAAAAAAAAAGCTGAGGAAGAGAGAGAAATGAAGATAAAAAAAGAAGAAATAAATACAACAAAACATGAAGTCCTGAACTGTGGTTCCATGGACACACATGCCAGCTCAGCTATTTTTAGGTGCTGGTATTGAGCCAGGGGACTGAGCTGTGGCAGCCAAGGTGGCATGGAGAGAGAGAGAGAGAGAGAGAGAGAGAGAGAGAGAGAGAGAGAGAGAGAGAGAGAGAGAGAGAGAGAGAGAGAGAGAGAGAGAGAGAGAGAGAGAGAGAGAGAGAGAGAGAGAGAGAGAGAGAGAGAGAGAGAGAGAGAGATATTAATGAGAGCCGTTCCTTATCAGGGAGTTGGAGATTACTCCTGGTACTTTTTACTGCAGCCCATCACCTCTGCAGCCCTGGAGGCTGCACTCATTTACAGAGTTCAGACGTAAAGGACAGCAAGCTGAGAGAGTAAACACATAAACAGACCTGCACTCTCCCTCCCTCGCTCCCTCTGTGAGATACTGCATGGCGCTTCCTTTACCCACAGCAACTAATGCCCTTCTGTGTACGAAAAAAAACATCCATACTGCCTGGAGTCTCTTTGTCTAAAGCTTCTACTGTCACAGATTGTGTGTGTGTGTGTGTTTTTTTTTTTCTGGCACACTGTTTGACAGTTAGGAACAGAATGTTTTGGGGTTTTAATATAAGAAATACCTGCACGAGAACTGATGTTGAGGCGACAGAATAGCTAGTTGTCATACTTTTTACACTAACCTTTAATGTAGGTTTATATGCAAAGATTGAAAGTGTACAGGTCATGTAACACTTGTGTCACAGTGTGGATGTGCAATTGAATAACATTATAGGTTGTTTAATGGGTTTTAGCTTAATTTAAAGTGTTTTCATACTGATAGCAAATTGTGACTTTTGCATGTACAATATGTGAACAATCCAAATCATTACAAATCATACTGCGTTCAAGTAATCATATTAATTCATGTACTATAGTATGATTAAAAATGTATGATTATTTTTTGTAGTTAATGTGATTGAATTTGCTTCTTTTTGTGCATGGGAAAACAAAAATGTTTTAATGATCAAGATCAAAACAATTATTTTATTGAACATGTTCTGTTGAATTATTTGTTACCTTTAACAGCCATAATCACCGTAAAATATTCAATTATAGCAATATTCATCATAAGTATTATTTTTAAATAATATTTAAGAAAGGTGCAGATTCCATAAACATATGAAACATATTTCAGAAGACTACCAAATGAAATCCCACTTTCAAGTAAATTGAATAAAATTACCACATTTAAAATGTGACCACTTTAAATTTTTCAGTTAAAATCTGCCTTCATTATATAGCTGGTCCTCGCCGAATAAAAGCTAGTGAGCTTTTTTTATCACTAGCACGAACATGGCACATTTGTCTAATTGAATTTATTTTTTTTTTCTTAAATTTTTAATTACTGAGATGCCGCCGCTGTGACAACTAGCCCCGGTCTCACTTGTATAGGTCATATCTGCCCCCCATTAGATGCAGGCCTAATGCAACTTCCCTGGTACTATCTGACCTTTCCCACCATGCAAACTTGCCTTCTTTCTGTATGTCTATCCCTGCACAGATTCCCAAGCATTGCTTATGTTTATTTCTCAGTGGTTTTGACCGACATTTTAACTTATCTCATTAAGATATGGGAGACTGACATTTTTACGGGAAGCAGGCAGGCATCCTTCTGGCGATTCCCACATGAAGAAGTGAAAAACGCACACACAAGTATACACACAAATCCCCGGCTCTTGAGACATGCATACGCACGGATGTTTATGCGATAACGACAAACTAGCTCGGAATTTCAACACACACCACTGGATTTGCAATCCTCTCTCTCGAAATGAGATTATATCTGTCTGAATGTGTGCACGCATACATGTCAAGGGGCAGGATAATGTTGATGTAGGTGGCCGGAGCTGTGTACTCACATGTTATTTGTGTTACGGGTTCAAGCCCTGACAAGACATGTCAAATCATATTGTGTCTAATGAGACACCAGCGAGCATCGGGAGATCAGTTCTCACTCCCTCACCAGTCATCCATCCCATCAGCCCCAAACTCCCACGCCCATCATGACAGAATGTCAATCCTTTGGGAAGACCTTATGGTCATTAAAGTATATGGGTGGATGGACATTATTCACAGAGCATAACTGTGTTCCAACTTAACAAGATAACATCGAGCCACTTGAAGGGTGAATTTCCCAGTAGGCAAGTTCTTAGTGACTGACTTGCACTAATTGATCTTAACAAGTGATAATGTTTAGTTTTATGTTATTTATTCTAAATGACAGGCGTCATTAGTCATTCCCACAGACTGTGGCTTGACAGTTCTTCAATACGAAGTCTCTTAAACCAGCTGTTACCTTCGGAATAACAACTTCTCTTCTGCCTAGATGTTAGCTGAAATATAAATTGTCAGTTTTGAAAACTGCAATTCCTAGAAAAGACATTTATATGCTGCAAGGCACTCAAAGTAAAGATAAATTAGAAACGACAAGCGCAACTTGTCTCACTTGCGGAACTAAATCCAAAAACGGTGAATGTTTATAAGACATTTTAATTGCCAAATCACAGAGTTCAAGGGTTTATTTCACCCAAAAATTAAAATCTTGTAATTTACTCATCCAAATTTCATTCCAAACCTGCACTTTCTTCGGTTGTACAAAAAAGGTGAGATGTTGAAAAAAATTCAAGAAGCATTCTATGCCCACAAAGGTTGCATGTATTTGATTAAAACTGCAGTTAAAAATATTTAAATTAACTGTTTTCTATTTTAAAATGTAATTTCTTCCTGTGATGGCAAAGCTGAATTTTCAGCATCATTACTACAGTCTAATGTTCCATGATCCTTCAGAAATCATTCTATGTTAATTTGGTACTCAAGAAACATTTCTTATATGATCAATGTTGAAAACAATTGTGCCGCATAACATTTTTGTGGACAGCAAAATATTTTTTTTTACAAGACATGATTGTTGCTGGGGGTTTTTTTTGGGGGGGGGGGTGCATTTATTTGAAATATAAATATTTTGTAACATTAAAAAACATCTTTATTTCTTTAAAATAAATCTCACTGACCTCACATTTATTGAATGATAGTAGGCCTATATTTATTTTAAAACAGTATAAAAAGATATTCAATTCTATAAATATATTTTCAAAAAGTCTTTATGTGGAGAACAAACAGATGTTATGTTAACTGAAAATCTAATGTGGCATGTGGCATGTAAGACAACCAATGCTTTTTAGCATTTTTGACTTCAAAACAATATGCTTCATGTGGTGTATTTGAAAACATGCAAAAGTGAAAGATTTCTGAAAGCTACAGTACAGAAAAAACATTGTCAGTGAATCATTTGAGGTGAGAAATTGATCATAGAACATTCATTTTTCTATAAACCGAGCCTTTAAATTACATGAAAATCTTATTTACAGATAAAACATTGAAAGAAAAACTGTGCTTCATTCTGACACCACACTATTTCAAGGCCAGGTTCTTTAATAGCTCTTGAGGTGATTTGTAATGGACTTGAGTATACACTCAGCATTCAGAAACACCTTAGAGACAGAATGAAAGAGCATGGGGTTGGCTACCAAATGCATTTTGTGCTTGAGCCACAAGCTACTCGTCTGGGGAGCTGTCTACTTTTGACAACATTTCCCAGTGAACTGCTCCTTGAAATAATCTAAAGGTATATTCGCACAATACTGTCATGTGAAGTACGATAAGACTTCATCAAGGTCCTCCAAGTCCTCGGTGCAGGACCTTACCCATCATCCGTATATCACACACATAGCCATATAACACACAGTGACATTCACTGTGCAGTCTTTCTTTAGAAAAAAGCAAGCAGTTTGACCCCCTTTCACATCTACTGTTTCATGCTCATTCTGCAGAAATATTTCTTTGAGCCAAAGCCACCTGCCTTCAAGCAGCACATCCACCAATTCATTTAAATAGGCAAATTCTATAATTGGATCATTATTGCAGTTATGTTTCTAGCATGTTGACTGTTTGGCAACAGTTCTTCTAACCCTAATTAATGGAGTGTGTCATTTTTCATTTCTTAAACAAACTGTCACAGTTCGTCAATCTACCGTGTCCTTCTTGTCTTATGTCATGGTTGTGTGTGTGTGTATGGGCGTGGTCACTGATCACTGCCGCTGATCAGTGGCGCCAGCTGCTTTCACTTACGGCGCCAGCTGCATCTGATCAGCGGTGCCTATATATATATTCACTGTTTACGTCTTGTCTTTGTCAGATCCTTGTGATGTGTTCCGGTGTTTGTTCCTGTCTGGTCTTCCCTCGTGGTCTTCGTTTCCCATCCTGGATTACTCTTCATGTCTTCTGTGATTGTCTGCACTTTCTGGATTTGGATTTCATCACCACCATTCATCACTTCAGTCCGGTTCCATCGAGGTCCCTGCGTCACTTGACCGTTCTTGTGTGTCGCCCTTTGTGTGGACCTGACCGTTGCTGTTTATTGTTAATAAACAAGTGTTTACCTGCTTTTGCCTCCTCTTCATTTCTGGCTGAGACACAAACATGATGGAAATAAATGCTGTGATGTTATTTCCATCCATATTTGGTCAAGATCTTGTATTGACAATGCAAGAGTCCAGCACTCTTTAAAGTCTACTCCAGCACATCCCAAAGATTTTCAATGATGATTTTCTGAATGACCATAAATGACGGAGTAATTTAAGCCTATTGTGCTACTATGTCAAGAAAATCCAGCAAAACGCTGCCTTCTAAATATCAGCATCCCGCTTTGAACAACTTAGAATGTCAGTGGAGAAAGGTATATAGTTCATCATAACATCGTAATATACGTCATATGCATAATTCACCTGCTATATTGCTAAATAAACCGAAAAATATACTGTATAACCGGGGTTCTCTTGAGACTATCTCTTTAGGGGTCTTTCAATCCACTCCACTGTTCCGTAAGAAGTCCATATAGGGAGATTGTGTCTCATGTGTTTGAGTTATTTAAAGTCAAAAATGGTATGGCTGTTCCATAGGCACCTGATTTGATTTGGGAGTCACAGTGGAGGTCTCTTCATCACTCAAAGCTTCCATATAACACCAGAAGGCTCCAAATGTAGTGCACAAGTCATTTGGACTACTTTTATAGTGCTTCTGTGGTGCTCTTTTGTCCATTTTGGAGCTTGACAGCCCTGGCTCAGTATATACAAATTCAGAGATTTTTGTTTGTTTGTTCAACAGAAAAAAAAGAAAGAAAACAGCACCTGGTTGCAAATAATGACAGAACTACTCGTTTAAGTGGAGAAGCAGGTCTATGTTTGGGGTTTGTGTGTGCAGTGTTGTTTACCTCGTATCATCAATGATGCCAATTAAGGAGACGGGAGTCTGGCACAAGGTGAGCAGTGTCTCAGTGAGCATGGACGTCTCAATTCCACAGACACAGTTGGGTTCTCAGGGCAAAGGGGGGAGGAGGAAAACAAGAAAGTGAGAGAATATGCCTGGTGTTTGAAAGAGAAGGGAAAGGATGATGAGAACAGGAGGGATTCTTCCTAATGTTTGATAAAAATGAGGGAAGATACAGCACCCTGCAGGAAAGTCCCCAACTGTCTGTATAATAAGATGTACAAACAATGCCTTAGCTTAAAGGGATAATTCACCCCAAAATGAAAATGCTCATCATTTACTTAACCTCATGTCATTCCAAACGTTTCTGACTTTCTTCTGTGTAACATAAAAGAAGATATCTTGAAGAAGGTCTCAGTGTTTTTTGTCCATACAATGAAAGTCAACGGGGTCCAATGTTGTTTTGGCCTTTACACACGCACACACACACACACACACACACACACACACACACACACAAACACACACACACACACACACACACACACACACACACACACACACACACACACACACACACACACACACACACACACACACACACACACACACACACAATAATGCCATCATTTACATCTCCATGTCATTCCAAACCTGTACAACTTTCTTTTGTTGAACACAAAATACGATATTATGAAAAAAAAAAATCCCTCCATACAGTGAAAGTCAATTGAGGTTTACCACTATTCTCCAAAATATCCACATTTGTGTTGTGCAGAAGAAAGAAAGAAGAATGTTGTGGGTGTGTTCATCACACAAAGCTATCATATAAAGATATGGGGGTTATTAAATAGTGATGAAATTCATAATTGTTTTTATTACAAACAATTTTTCATTAAAAACTGAGGGGCCATTCACACAGAGGGACTTTGCTACTTTTCTATTGTTTTTCAACACGTGCTAGACGGACGTCTTTAACAGTTGCGCTCGTATCTTTTGTCTTTTGCATCTCACGCATGACACGGCATTCTAAAAACGTGGCGCTCATAAAGTATGGGCTTGTTAGTTTGTACTATATTTTGTTTGCCTATGAATAGCGATTAATCTTCTCTTTGTGATAATTCATCTGAGAGGGGTGCAGCGCAGCCGGCAGAGTTAGATTGAAACCGGATGAGATCAGTGACTTTGAAACCCTATGATAGCTCGTGCTCAGTTGGGGATATTCAAATTAATTAACCAATCATTAATACCATTGATCAGCCCTACCAAATGTGGATGTTTTTCCACTAAGAAACAAACAGTTATGTTATTTTGATTGATACTGTGAAGCTGCTTTGATACAATCTATATTGTGAAAAGCGCTACATAAATATACTTGACTTGACTTGACTTAATGTTTCCCAGGCTGTTGTTCACTGCTTTGAGACACTGCTGTCACTGAAGTGAGCATATCAATCAACATCAGTTAATGAAATTACTGTGCTGTGTTTTAAGCCATTGTGTGCCATTGATATGCTTGCAATATGAAGATAAACACTGTGATAAAAAGAGAAGGGAAAACGGCAGAAGGAAAGAGATGTGTGTGGTGTGTTTCTTGTGAGTGTTGGAGCTCTGGGGGTGGCAGAGAAAAAGAGATCATACAGCATAGAGGATGATGTTTTTGGGAGTGATACAAAGGCTACAGTATTTGAGGATGTCTCCAGAGCTCCAGCATCAGTTTGAGGGAGATGGATAAATATGAACTGATGGAAACCAAGATCCCTGTGGCATGTGAAATGTGCTATGCTGTTTATAGTGCAGGATGGTGCCAGCTGAAGAGCCAAGCACTTTTTTTGAGAGCTTCTTACTTGGGGAGGTAGATCCAAGAAGGGTGAATCCCAAGAGTTTGTGAATAACTGTACTCACCATTTTATTAGTAATACAGTCCTAAGCAATATGTGGAATAATATATGGATTTTTCAAGAATTTTTCAAGACCTGTCTGTGCACAATTTAAGAAAATAGGGAAGGAAGTGTTACCATTCTCCTTAGAACATGATATTTAGTTTTTTTTTTTACATTTGCGTGATAGTTTTGGGTAAAAATTGCATATAATATTAAACAAGAAAGCCTGCCGATTCATGTCATAGCAGTTCTGTCATTTAATATGCATAAATCAAATTATAACACACAAAATCTACCATCCATATTCTCACAGTGCTCATGTACTGTGTGATGTGCCTTATTTCAATTACAACTCACCTTATGTTAAAATCATCCCTGGTCTTCTCAGTATTCGCTGAGGCCGTCAACTGTCACGCAAACTTCTGCAAGAAAGTTTCACAAAACAGAGTGTATTGTTAATTAGTCAAATCAAACTTCGGATTTATGGCAATGTCTGTAGATGATGTCCTAGAGATTAATCTAATGCCACACCAATCATGATAGATGTTAATATAAGGCAATTATCATTCATATAATTCAAGTACAGCTCCTGAGAAATGCTGACTGTGTGAATCAATCCCTGTGATGAATGATAATGCCTCTTTATTCAACATAGCATCTGCCACTGCTCTCTTTATGAGCTATGAGTTATACCTACGGCTGAGAATATTTCGTACACGCTTAACAGTTTAATCATGCTTGGCTGTTCTCTTCTGCAAATTTATCATACCCTATTTGTACATTACAGAAAGTGTTTGTGAGTAAATTTCAGTGCCACTGCCCCATACAGTATACATTATATAGCAAGTAGATTTCCAATGTCACTGAAAAAGCCAATTCCTCAGTGTTTTATGAAAGGCCCCTCCCCTAACGATATATTATTTCTCATTACCGACAGAGTTAACCACCAGGGCATTATGTTTGGAAGAGCAGTGCACTTTGGTGATTGGCTTCCCTCGCTTTCTCTTTCAGTCTCTTGCTGGAATTGATTACGTTTGTTCTCCCACGGTTTCTATTTAATCCGAAACTCAAAATGCATTGACCTCAATTTCCATGAGAAATACTCTGTTAATGGATATGGCCATGTGGCAGGTTTGGGCCACTTTTAACACAAATGAATACTTAATTTGCAAATTACACCTGCAAAGAGACCATGTGGATATTGCATTACACAACAGCAATAACAGTGGAGTGTGTAGTCCTACTGATTGAATTCATATTACAAGATATCTGATTATGATTGAGGAATGAGGCATGCTGTTATATTTTAAAGGTGGTGATGAAAATTGTCCATCCCTGTTTTAGACGCAATATTTTTTTCAATGAAAATAGTTCCAAACGAAGTCACGGCAGAACCAGTCTCTGATCAACACAAATCAGTATGAATGAAGTATTGAACAAATCATTTCAGTGAATGATTCTGTCATGATTCCAGTCTGTGTTCCCCTGTCTTGTCCCACGTTTAACAGTTCCCCATCATGTTTAAAACCTGGTTCAGAACTGCACATTCTAACTAATTTGACAAAAAAAGGTTAGTGTACCGATTAATATCTTGATCCAGGTAATAATTTCCCTGCAGTGACATAAAGCAAGCTTTTATGAAGTCACAAAACTACTGATCAGGAAAATGCTGATTATATTCACAGAAGGAGATCCCCTGGAGGGAAACTGAGAGCGGTCTGTTCCATGATGAAAAACCAGACATTATTGACGTCAGAAGGAATATCAAACTCAGACATTTCTTCACACCAGCGCTCTTGCACATAGAGACGTATTTGGAAACTTGGAATTTGAGCGCTTTAGATAACAAAATACCAAACCAAATAGGATCTGCAAACAAATTATGCTTGACCCTTCCTTAGAAACAAATTCTGACGTCTTAGCCTCTTTTGCAATTACTTTTAACCTCATGCCAATGGCATTTATAGTGGATGTGTAAGAATAATAAGAGCATGAAATAAATTAAGCTTTCTGACCACTGCTCCCAATTACAGTATCTAGGGCAAGAGGCACACTAACAATTAGGATCACAAGTTTTTTTTGCAAGATTAATAGGCAAGTGTAGCCAAACATCAAGGCTACTGTATAGGGATTTAGTCTTATAGTCAGTTAGAGCCTTTAAGCCATAACTTATGGCAAAGTATTAAAGTATCTTCTGTGCTGAGCATTAAACACTTGACACTTATGTCAAAGCTAATTAAAATTCATAACATTATATAAAAGTAGCAAAATTCAACAACATAAAAAGCACTGCTAGGGGACACAGCATTATGTTTAAGTATCAAAGGCGTACCTTTAATAGGGCAATATAACACCAACAATAAAACACTCTTGATATTAATCTTCCCTTCTTTTTCTTGTTATATATGCAAGCACAAATACAGTAAATGAGAGAGTGCAATTGAGCATAATTTTAGGGTAACATGCAAATTAGGTAATTAAAATGCCCCAAATATATCTTACTTTAGTTTTGGAGGTCTCCTACTATAGATTTACATGCATCCAATGTCAAAAGACACTTACATTTTCTCACAATATACATTGCAGCATCACCTCTTTTCTCACAATGTCTGAAACGATTCAATAAAGGATTCAGTCTCTCTAAACCCCTCATCTCTACTTCAGTGTTTGAGGGCATGTCTAAATAGACATTATTCGAGGGGGCACCAATGAAGACCATAGGCTGGAATTTTTTTGGGCCTTTCACATTCACAAACAGCTATATAACAGACTACATGAAAGGGAATATCTGAAAAAGCATAAAGGGGGCACTTTAAATATTTTTAGTGGTAACATAATATTACACTTAAAAAAGTGGTTCCTGTAATAACTACATTATGCATAATTACATGCAACTAACACTAAATCAAACCCAGTTACACTTTATTTTAAGGTGTCATTGTTACAGTGTAATTATATATTTAAGTACTGAGTAATATTAAGCAACTACATTACTATAGGGTTAGGGTTAGGACTAGGGTTTGGTTGAGGGTTAGCTGCATGTAATTATGCATTATGTACTGTTATTACTATAGTAAGTACATGTAACATATGTAACAAGGGCACTGTAAAATAAAGTGTTACCCCAAACCCTAACCCTATAGTAAGTACATGTTCATTACCACTCTGTACTTAAATGTATCATTACACTGTAAAAGGACACCTTAAAACAAAGTGTAACCAAATTAGTAACTAAAAACCGATAACCCACCCACAGCAAACAAAATCATTTCAAAAACACTATATACCACTCATGATAATTATCACAAAATACCTTATTTATTTAACATAAATGCCACTTGCTTTGATACTTTATGTAATGCAATGACATTTATAAATTTTTAAGTCTCGTCCTTTTCCAATTTTGGCATGTCTCATGCTTTGGTTTAAGTCAATAAACTGCATAATACATTTTCTGCAGAGTGTGATCCGGTGCCATTTCAGCTGGAATTGCATGTATCATTAAAGTGAACTCTATTAACCCCACTCACACTACATGGACTCACTATTGAGATCAAATACCCCTCATAAAGTCTCTCAGACTGAGGCCGGGCAGTCTCAAAAGAAAACATTGCAGAAGCAACTTTTATCTTGCACCGCCAAAATGATGCTCTCGTGACATACAGGATCCTGACAGTGACAATCAGTGTCTGTTCCATGAAAGATACGAGCACTCGCACTCTTTCAAACTTTCCACTGAATATAATTACTATGCAATTTCTCAGATCCAGAAGCAAATGTAAAAACAGTAACAGTAAAAAAATGGACTTCTTAATATTATATAGATTTTTGTTTTAATTAGAGATTAAAATAACAGCAGAATCCAAATGCATCCAGATAGCAAGATAGCTGGCTGGTTGGCTGGCTATAGATCTGCATTTGTATTCTGCTGTTATTTGAACCTCTAATTAAAATAAAATATATATAATATTAAGATTATATAATATTAGCTGGCTGTCTGTCTGCATTTGGATTCTGCTGTTATTTCAACCTCTAATTAAAATAAAATGTATATAATATTAAGTAGTCTATTTTTTAACTGGCTGGCTGGCTGTCTTTATTCCAAGAAATATATTTATTTAATTAACCGCTCAAGGCACAAAATGTAGTGCTTCGTTCTCTCTATTATCTTCTTCTTTTATTGTGCAGACATCTTTTCTGTGAGCTAGTAGTAAACTAGTGATCCAATCACAGGTCACGTCATTGGATAGCCTATCTCTTAAAGATCACAGCCAGGTTGATATCTTCAGGCACTCACAGAAACTTAAATTACTTTAAAGATTCTTTAGTGCATTCACGCCCCTTCTAGTCACCAGAGAAAACAGGTTTAAGCATCTCACACCCATCTGAACTTTCTATTCTGTATTTTTAATTACCAGCCCATCTTGCTAAGCTAAAATATTGTAGTTTAGTGCCGACATTCAGGTCCACTGGGCAATTATCTGGAAGAAGTTGTTCTCCTCAGCTACTCCCTGATGATTACTCTACACTTATTCATCGAGGAGACATCAGCGTTCTGATCTACAAGTGTTTTCCAACACGTCTTTGAACTTGATGAAAGCTCTCCCCTCACAAGGCTAGCAAACAAACTTGACCTGGTTCTTCGACGTGCCGCCACTGAACAGACTGTTGACCTTTGCTCACTCACCCCCTGCAGTTTAGTCATACACCTGTTAGCTTTTAGAGGAGAAGTCTGTGTTCACCCACTTCTTTTCTCCTTTCTCTCCCATGGTTTCTGTCAGCTCACTCACACAAACCTGCAGGCTCTGTGTTCTAAACACTGGCCTCTCGCCGTCCGTATGGTTTACTCTTTTTCGTGACTCCAAATAAATAGAAATACCAAGTTTAAGTTCAAGACACAGTCCGTCAAATTCAAAGACACACTGGAACCAAAAAGTGTTTGGATATAAAAAATACTTTAAACATCTAGGGCCAGATTTACTAAACAGGGCAAATTGGCTTGAGAGCACAATTCCACAAAAGCACCGATGTGTGAGTGGAAAATTCTGCATATGATCTACCGACGACGCAAAAATTAAATAACACAGACACAGCCGGATCATTACCAATGACCAACGCAATATACCCAGAGCCGCGCAAGATATTTGTTGGGCGGTAAATATTGGTTCAAATGCCAATAAATTGACTAGCGCAAATGTTAGTAAATCACCTTACACGATTCATCCAACTCTCCTCCCATAAATGCATATGCAATAAGTTCAGTCGTAAAGATAACCCTGTCCATACCTTTCAGCGCTAATTTTTCACTGCGTGTCTTTTGTAAATCCTAACAGTAGGCGAGTTCTTTAACGCCAAAAGAGGTTTTGAGCTGGTGCAAACTGTTAGTAAATCTGGCCCAAAATTGGTTTATTTTCTTGTAGTCTGAGCAACAGCAAATAAATAAATAAATAAAATAAAATAAAAAACATAATTTGTATATATAGCAATTCTAATATATAATGTATAACGATGTGATTTGAAATCGGTTGTTTTATGAAATGCATCTCATTTCACAATTTAAAGTAGTTTCTTTCTCTGACTCAGAATGTTACTATGTAACTCATACAATGTGTTTTATTTCGTTTAATATTTGTTTTTATTTCATATGACGTCCACTATGTAGTAAACAGTGAATGATTCAGCTGTATTGGACACAGTATTTGCATGAATGAGTAAAATGTCTCTGCTACTTATGTTCCCTCGTGCATCTTGTGACTTCAGCACTGCTGTGACATGATGAATGTAAGCAGAATTCAGCAAATGTCCAGTTTTGTCCTAGTATGAGAAAATCTCTTAGCATTGTGCTGATGCTTACATCATTATATAAACTGATGTAGATACACAACAAACAGTTCAAAATTCATCATTTGCAAAATGACAGTCGGTCCTAAAGATCGGACTTGAAAACCCAGATTGGATTTGTGTGCAGTGTGAACAAAGATTTAAACAATTGCCAACAATAATAACGAAAGTGTTGTGTCAATGTAAAGTTCCATTTTAAGGACATTTTTTAAGGCACGCTCCTGACGCAAAAGCATTTCCAAAAGGCAGGCATCTTAAAGGAATAGTTTACCCAAAATGTTACCCAATATGTTGTTCCATATAATATATAAATATAAAGGTCCCAAAATGGAGCTTGGGGGATCCCTAATATCATGAAATCAGCTTTGTTAATGTGTCTTGTCTCATCAAATTGACAGGTACAAATTACATTACATGAATCACATATATTTTCAATTCAAAATGACGAAATTAGACAAAAGTTAATTAGTTTGCATAACTGATTATTTCTGTCAATCGTTCAACACTTCTAATGTAAAACCGCTGTCAAATATGTTTAGTTTAGCTATACATCAATCACACACTTTTTAACCGTTAACTGAAGTGTTGTGAAGACACAGGAATTCAATGCTTCTGTGAACAAAAACTGTCTACTGGTGGGTACGGCCCTGACCATTAAGCAGTAGCCTATTGGTGGCTAAACAGTGAAAAAACCCAGACAATTGCCATAAGAATAACTATTTCAGTGTCCTATCCAGTAATTATACAAGCAATCATACAGGCAGGCAACACATAGTTTGCTCAAGTTGGCTAATGAGGTCAGAATTCCCGGCAAGACCACCCTGCTACCCCAAATTTGTCTTGGAAATTAAGAAACACGAAGCAACATTCGGTTTCTGCCAACTGAATCAGGTTTGAGAAATTAGAGCATTAAATGACTTGATTAAGTTCATTCCAATACTCCGTGTGGGACGGCAGCCATCAAATTGATTCTGCAGACACAGAACATTAAACATGATGCATAACAAGCAGACTGTATGATGTGTTGCATTAGCATTTAATTATTTCTGATCACAATTACAGAAACATTGCAACCAAAATTATTTCTCAAGACTAAACTTTTTCAATTTCCCTATTTGGTAAAAAAATGGAATAAAAGGTAATTCACTGGCCATCAATGTGTAGATGACAGAGCATAAAAAATTGATCAACCCATCTGTGTGGCACCCTCAGGAATAGCACTTCTCTATCAGTGTCGCTGACAGGCTGCAAGTTCTAAAATATGATGTGTGCCCAGAACAGCGTTCCATATGGTGTGTGTTTTTTGACAGAGCTGTGACCTTAAACAGATGTGTCAGTTTTTCAGGTGTGCGTGCTGGGTGGGTGTCACACCTGTTTTACAAAACAACACAAGCACAAGAATGGCATTTTGTGTAAAATGACATCCCAATGAATCACTGGTTCGCAACTCATCTCACAAAAGGACGCAGATTTTAAGATGCAACACAGAACAACATTTGTTTCATACAAATGTACTATTTCTTTTGTATTTGATATGACTTACGTACCAAAGATGATAAAATATGCCAGTCTCTCTCTCTTTACAAGTCAGGTCAAATACAAAGGCAGTAACACTTCTCTTAACAAGCCTCATAATTTCAGGTCACTTCATGTATGTAGCACAAATGATATGGGATGAGTTGCATGCTTAAGTTTAATAATTAATACTTTGGTTAGACGTTTGTTCAAATCTGTTCAAGTATGAGTAGCAGTATAGTAATGTTACTCAACACTAATAATACTGAATATAACATTCAGCACAGGAAGCTTTTTTCCCACATTTATTGCTCATGTGTCAGTGATCAGGGCATTTTGGTTCATGACTGCAGTATATTTTCCAGTAGACTGATGCTGTAAATTATGAAACCTGTCAGTCTTGATTTAGTGCATTATCTCCCTTTCTAACATAAGCGTATTAAAAATTCATAGGGCAAGCTGACTGTTTATGACACTTTATCGATATTATATTGTGAATGCACACAACAACGTGGCTAGTATTCTAATTTTTTTGCATAGAGCCAGTCTTTGTCTAAATATGTAAGAGTAATATAATTCTTCACTGCTTTAGGTACTTTAGCCAGCAGAAGCATTATACAGTTATATGGGCCATGTAATATGAGAAAATGTTTTAGTGCTCAAGGTAGATACGAAGGCAAACTTGAAATGGCAAAGACATTAAATAAATTAGGCCCATGAATTATGCTATATAAATATATAAATATATATATATATATATATATATATATATATATATATATATATATATGTGTATGTGTGTGTGTGTGTGTGTGTGTGTGTGTGTGTGTGTGTGCGTGTGCGTGTGCGTGTGTGTGTGTGTGTGTGTGTGTGTATTTATATTCAAAAGTAATGTGATATTGACCATTTTAACTGTTTAAATTATTTTTTATAAATTTATACAAATCCCCACTACAAATATATCAATTACAGATTTGCTATAAAATTATTTATGATTTATAAATCATTTTTATAATTTATACATTTTATAAAACCTTTTGGATTTTCACTAAAAACAAGCTCTATGATCAATAAAAGTTTATTATACTTGCACGTTTAGTCCATCAAGATAATTATTACATGAACACAACTTATATGAATTTTGAAGTTGCTCGCTCGACTTCAACGTCACCATCACTAAGCTTCTGACAACTCTTTCAGTTTTTATCTAAGAACATTTTCCCAGAACGTTTGAGTTATAGAATAGTTTGTAAGAGCACAATTATAAGCATAATTATGCTGTAAAAGCGGACTGAGATTACTTTTTCGATGTGATGACGTTTAATCTCATCGAAAGCCATCCCATTTAGCCAGTTGTTAGCAACCGCCTTTTTCAAGAAACGTTCAAACAGCTTCAAAAAAATCACGGGTGGGGTAATATTGATGTATTTTATTTTGTAGAATAAAACGTGAAAGTGTCTGTAGCTTGTGTTCACCAAACACTTTATTTCAGCCATTTAACCACAACCCCATTCAAAAAACCCATTGACTTCGGGATGATGTAACCGGAAGTGCTAAAATGCTAACTCACTTTCGCATTTTGGCCTACATAGTGATGTCATACCTGCACCACTCAATGTCAGTGGAAGTTAATTAATAGTCATGAGCTTAGTAAAATTGCCTATACCTTTTGCCCTCCACACAAAAACTCCAACACCACTGGTTGGAGTGAAACCTAGAAAATATGATTTGCACTTTCACCTATATGCAACCATACTGACTGTCCACGGCACACTGAAAATTTTAAAAGATATAAAACTCGTTCTAGCAAAAACCAACCTCTGCCATTATAGGCGTTTAATAAAAACAGGAAAAGAAGAAAGATCCAGATCTTTCCAAGATTGAATTATTAGATCCAAGAGTAGCACTTTATTTTACAGTCCTGTTCCCCATGTACATACTATGTACTAGTAATTACAATAACTGGGTAATAATAGCGCCCGTCTACGGAGAGCCTGGCCACTCCCTATTAAGTCCTTTTGTACAGAATCTTGGTTCCACTGGGGGCGATCGCCCTGAGTGCAAAATGAATGGGAGTCTATGGAGCAAGACGGCTAAATTTGTCTCTTTCACCCGATTGCCGTTGAGAAATCTCAGATTTGATTGTAGGTTTTGCAAGTTCAACATGGGTTATAGGTGGAAAGTTGAATGAACGAGTACTTATGTCCTTTCAATTTCTTACAGGTTGAGTTGTTGTTGCCCATAACACGCTAGCATTCTGCTAATGAACGCTGATTGGTCAGTGAAGGACTGATTGCGACCAGAGATACCGCTTGATGGCATCGTGTCATCTGAAGCGGGACCAGAATGTTAAGGCGGACTTAACTCTTCTAGCACATGTATTTACCTGTGTCAGCTGTGTTGTCGATGCCTCGAGAGAAAAGAAAGTGCAGAGCGCGAAAGCACCAAAGTGACTGAAGGATTGGAGTAAAGCAGTATCTCTGGTCGTACGATATGTAGGACGTCATTGACATTTTAAAAGACTTTTTAAAGCAAAAAAGTGACTCTAAATAAAAAATCTAACACCCAGCAATGTGTAATTTATTTGCATCTTCTTTCAGTACAACATTCAAATTACTAGAAAATAAATTATATCCTGAGAAAAGTGGATTTTGAGGGGTATAGCTCCATAGACCAGAGAACCAGAGAGGAACTGCAACCAGTTCAGAAGCCGGAAGTTTACTAAGAGTGGAAGTTCTCCCCTTATTAGACATTCTCTGGTAATATAGGTACTAACCCAAAACCTACCCTTAAACTTAACCTTAACCCGTGTAGTTACCTTATTAACCAGTACTTTCTTATATAAGTACACTGTAAGTACATGTACTGTAAAATAAAGTGCAAAACATCCAGATCTAATCCAGATCGATTTGAAGGATGTGTAATTTCACATTTCATGTACTGTACACCTGCGAAGGACACTGAATGTCACTTTAATCCTTTCGAGCTTGTGTGAATACTAGGAGCACAAGCAGTATACTTAAAAGAAGCTTCACGGTTTGATACGCCCACCATGTGAAGTACCATCAGACAGGAGAAACTGTGCTGTGGATTCCTTGGATCCATTGTGTATTCTGCGCACAAGAGTTGAGTGTTGTGAACAGGTGTGAAGTACTCTGGGCTTCACAGCATAATTTGTCTCAATGACACATCTGTCATCCGCGGCTCTTTACTGAGGTGTGTCCGTTATACCTCAGAGTGCATGACAATTTTCTGAGACTGAGACAGAATCTGGAGCCAGTTATGTATGACGAAAACATGGAAGATAGATTGACGGCTCATTGAGAAATGTAGATTTATAAATCTTAATCTGTATTTTATCTTGTTTTTCAGTGATAATATCTAAACATCTTTAAAACACAATACAGTAACTTGATAAGCAAAACTGTGCTTGATTTTTATGTATTTTGAATTAATTTGTATAAAAAGCATGAAACAATAACATAAATATTGTAACTTTCTAAGCAATGAATCCTGAAAAATGTATCCCAGTTTTCATAATATTGTAGTTGTATATTGGTATTGCAAAAAAAAAAAAAAAAAAAAAAAAAAAAAATATATATATATATATATATATATATATATATATATATATATATATATATATATGTATATAAAACCGTTTTCACAGGAATAAATTACATTTTAAGATATATTAAAATAGAAAATAGTTATTTTAAATAGTAATAATATTTCACAATATAAATATTTTTACTGTATTTTTTATTAAATAAATGTAGCCTTGGTGAGCACAAGATAATTATTTCTAAAGCATAAAAAAATCTTACCAACACCAAACTTTTGATCACACAGCACAATTAAATATATTATACTATTCTTCTCAGGCCAAATATTTGTGTTTATACTTATACATGCATATTATATGAGCTACCAAGAAACAAGGAATTCCACAGTGTACGAAAACATGGCATAGTCTAAGAGAGAGGGAATCTAATTTGAATAATGAGGTATCACCTGTTGGTGGTCTCGGATAAGGACATCAATTTGTGCTGTATCCAAATTTTAAAAGAAGTAATGAAAATTACATTGATACCGTGCCCTTATATCAGAAAGCTGCTCGTCACATAACACTCTCTTTTTAGAAATTAGGTACATTCTGCACTTTCTATAGATGAGCAGGAGTTCCTTATTTAAGTTTAGTAATTCAAGTACAATTAAGGTCTACTAATAAAACCTCATCTGATCCTTTGATGATCGGCCAAGTCAATTACTTCGTATCTATGCATTTTATTTTCTCATTACAATTTCCAGCGCTCCCCTATTTGCCACTCTTAAATTAAAGCAAGCACTCTGTGCATCAAGCTCGGGTTTAATCAAGTGGAAACCTCCAAAGCCCCTCTGACTCTGCGGCAAGCAATCAAATCCAGCCTCTCAACCTATCACCAGGAGCCCGAGCCTCATCAGGATCAGCCACACTGTGGCATATCTGCATTACGGCGGGCGGAAATATCGGCGACTTGCTGAAAAGGCCCTCGCTGTGACTAATGTCCAAAAAGTGAGCTGGAATCTGGCCTGACTTTCAGAGGAAGATGAGATGAGAGGAGATGACCTCTCCACATTGTTTGAAAGCTATAATAACTTAAATGATGGCAGGCTGAGGTCTCATTGAATGATTTATGTCTGGCAAAGAGTAACATCTGTGGCGAGATGTCAGCTGTCAGCTGTCAAGAGATGAAAGCTTTCAGGCGAGGCTTGCAGCATTTGTCAATATACCACAGTACCCTGCAGCCTCAGGATAGAGTAAGGGGCATGGGGTGTCTCGAGCAGATGTCATGCTTGAACGCAGACTCCGTAACACATTATGATGTGGGACGTCGTGGGAGGGAAAAGGCTGGAGGACGCGGGCCGGACAGACTAGTACTCAAGTAGGCATTTTGTAGAACGTATCACATTTCCCAAAGGCGTGGTTATCCCATACTCACGGGAGAATCTGAAGGTCGTAAAATCCCTAAATGCCACAACAATGTTATGCATCTACACATTCAGGTGTAAAAACACCTCCACGCAACATGCCCGTGTGTAAAGTCGGAGATAATGATATTCAGATATCATAATCCTGATGATAATCACAACTTCCTGATTACTTATGTTTTTTCTATCTTTTAATAGTACTAATCTAACGGTAACCCTTTACAATAAGGTCCATCCGTTAACATTAGTTATACCTTAGTTAACATTAACTAAGAATGAACATTATTTAATGCACTGTGAACTAACATGAACAAACAATGGACAGCTGTCTTTTTTTCATTAACTAACATTACAACACGATCTCATAAAAGTGTGAATCTATACCACGAATTGAATTTCTCGTACCAACAAAGATGAATAAATACTGTAATAAATGTATTGCTCATTGTTAGTTCATGTTTGTTAATACATGAACCAGTTAACTAATGAACCTTAATGTAAAGTGTTACAAACAATACATTGTCATTAGGCTCTCGGCTGCCCCCTTCAGCTCATGGTGTCATTGGAAATTGACCGTGTGCAACACAGTAAGCTGCTGTTCTCTGGAAAATACGCTTCAGGTAAGTTCATGAAGTTTGCACTTATTAATTTCAGTCGAATTGCAAGACAACAACTTTTCCTTTTGGCTGACTTCACATGTCGGACTGTGTTGCATTTATATTCTGGGTTCATCTGATTGCCTGTGATAATGTTAACCAATACCAAATTATGTAAGGCTTCTTCTGTAGTCTGTATAGCCTTCTCAAAATTTTCCCAGTAATTTGATGCTGATTAAAGTTAATAACTGTTGTAATAACAAACAATGACAGATTTGGAAAACAATGCTTCAACCTCCATTTCATGGTCAACGAGTATTAAAGTGAGAATTTTTGTTTTAGTAGTGAAGTAGTCCTCCACACTGCAAACTTTGCATTGACATTGTAACACCTTTCATGATCCAATCAAATCCCAATGGATAAAATCAAGTCCTATCCTACAATTTTGTTTAACGTTTATTGTGCTTGTTACTCACAAATCCATCTTATTTAACCAAGGCTCATTGGAAATAAGTCCCTGTGGCAACATAATAAAATAAGATAATGTTGCTTCTTGCACGTTTCGTGCACTAAAAACTTTCAGTTTGTTCAGAAACAGATGAGCGTGAATGGCAACGTTTTATTATGTTGGTTGTTGTACACATTGCAGCAGTTCGGGAATTAAATGACCGGTGAGTGAAACTAAAAGGGTAAAGCTCTATTGCATTTGAGCTCTTTTATCGTACCCAAACGCTCTGCATTGCAAGTGCAGCTCCCAATTAATTTTGTGAAAAGCCATACATTTGGAGCTTATGTGACGCAAACATCAAAATATATTAGTTTACAACTATGGTAGAAGCAGTAATAACATAGTATTGTGCAAGAAAACTATTAATCGATAATCTACTTTCCGTAATCATAATTTCTGTGAAAAGGATAAAAATTGTTGGTATTTTACTCCAACTAGTGGTAATTTCAGCTGGAAAGTGGTGAATTGATATGTACGTTTCTGCAGAAATATTGGTAGAGGTTAGTATTTCCAGAGATCCCAGTTTGGTCACATTACAACAGTAAAATGGCTTGCAAATATAATTTCATGTTGACTTTAGAACTAAAACTTTTTAAAGAAACTACTCAGTGTGCCTTTGACACTATCTTATATTTATACCTGAATTAGGTGTTTTCCTATTTCTTTGAGACTCATCATTTCTGCAGAAAAGATTCCGCTGCAACTGGCTATAAAGTCTAAGTTTATATTGTATGGCACTGCTTTATTGTGGCTTTTGTAACATCTGTATTCAGCTAAATTTCTGAATAGGAGATGTAGGACAACAACTATAGCACAGCACACCGAATAAAAGGCCATTAGATCAATATGACTGCAGGAAATAATTTCACTCAGACATTTATTTCACCTCATATGGGACTACAACAGCATCAAAAATAAAATGATGGATAGAATCAGAACATATAGTGCTGCAGGTTTTATACGGAAGGCATCCTTGCTCAAGGCGTTCTTCATATTTGTTTAAACCTTGGCACTGGACAGCCATCGGAAATCAGTAATAGGCATAGCAAGGTCAGCATTATCCGAGAGTTGTGAAGAGGTCAGGGTGCTGAATGCTCTGTCTGAAGCTATGGAGCATGTTGCCAATGCTATTTGTATGTAAGAAAATGAAGGATTTTTAATTTTTCATTGCCTGGAGAGTTCTGTTTAAAAGGGGGCAAGCTGCTGAGGTCAGTTTTATCAAATGCAGAATGCACGAGATGTTATTTTAGTGGGCAGTTTGCATAAAAATGTCATGGCAATGTTCCTCTCATAATCTGCATTAATCTGTACACTTGTGAATATGGACAAGGAATATTTTTACATTTTAAGGAGATTTTAAGTATGTGCCAGTGTTGGAAAACTAGCGTATATGCCATTCTTCTTATGATGTAACGTGTTGTGTGCATCAGGATTTAAGGGAAGTGTTCCCAGTTCCGGCTGATCTATGCAGCCTATCATTGAATAGAAGTCGATAATGTATTATGTGAATGCTAGTGTTATGTAGCAGCTGAAGCAGAGACAAAAGCAGGATCCACATGCAGCAGTGTTTTAATGAAGACAAGGTAACCAGACTCAGGAACAGGACAGCGTGCATACAGCATTACAACAATACAAGAACTCACAAAGACTGGACTGAAACACAGGGCTAAAATACCGGGGCAAACGATCTAAACAGGATAACAAGGGGGCGTGGTTAACGGGAAACACCTGGGAAGACTAATAGACAGACAGGAAACCACTAAACATGACAAGACAAACCCACACCGTGACAGCTAGGTCAAAGATATGTGTCTTTAATCTAGCTTTGAACTGACAGAGTGTGTCTGTGTAAATCACAAACAGATATATACAGATAGATAGTCCCTCGAATATAAGGGAGCAGAAGGTCTTTTTTCTGTTCCTCCAACCATCCTGCATCCAGCATCATCAAGACTCAAGCACCTTTTTTAGGGCTTCTATAGAAGGATGTTCTTTTGGGGCCAGACCTGAGCATTACTTCTGAAAAAATCCAAACCTTTGGAAGTGTCTCTCTCGAGTTCTGGCATCAGGTTCAATCCCCCAGTGCATCTCAGATGAGATATATAACATCTGCAGACATGTTTGATGCAAGCAGAAATCCTGGTGCATAATTTAGTGCTCTGATGCGAAACGTCCAGCTATTCCTTCTCATCAGTTTACTAGCCACTCAAACACACCAGACAAATGAATACATTATGATCTTCTCAAACCAAAAGAATCAATATGCGGCTAAAATTTTAATAACAAGCTGAGCCTGAAAGGCTTCTAAAATACAAATTAATATTGTACCAACGGCATGCTTTTCTAAGATTATCATGAAGTAAAAATTAAGTACACTACCATTCAAAAGTTTATTTTTTTATTTTTTTAAAGAAAAGAAAACATTTATTCAGCAAGAATGCTTTAAATTGATCAAAAGTGAAAAAAATAGGCTACATGTATAATGTTGCAAAAGATATCTATTTCAAATGAAGCTGTTTTGAACTTTCGATTCCTCAAATAATTCAACAATGCATCACGGTTTTCACAAAAATATTAAGCAGCACAACTGTATTATTCATTGATGATAATAAGAAATGTATCTTGAGCATCAAATCAGCATATTAGAATGATTTCTGAAGGATCATGTGACACTGAAGACTGGAGAAATGATGCTGAAAATTCAGCTTTGCCATCACAGGAATAAATTACTAGAAATATATTAAAATAGAAAACTGTTTTAATTGTAATAATATTTCTCCAAATTTGTGTTTTACTGTTTATTTTATATCAAATAAATAGCCTTGGTGAGTAAAAGAGACTTTTTTCAAAGTCATTTGAAAAAAATCTTACTGACCCCAGACACTTTTGACTGGACTGTGTATACAAATATTTTCAGGCACACCCAGACATTCAGAACTATTCCACACTTCCAACATAATCATTTACAGAAACATTATTGGTCTAATATTTAATTCCGTTGGCTGTTTCATTCTCATACTGAATTTTCAAGATCTCACACAACTTCAGAACCACTGCTAGACATCAGATGCCTGTTTAACTCCTCTAAGAGATGTACTGGATAAAGACCCAACCAAGAAACATGAAAAATACTGCCTGACAAAAATGGAGGGATTTAGCAAAGATTTGGAAATGAATCTTTGGTTCTGTTATCAGGCAGGATCAGCAGCAGCAGAGATCTGGCCTAACACGAGCCCTGACATCCTCTCGGCTCTCTGACATGTATTAAATCTATATCTATCCCTTTCGTTCTTTTTTCTTTCTTATTTTTATTCACTGACTATTGATTATGCTATCTATCTATCTAAAAAGTTATGTTGATAAAACAGCTTAAACCAACCAAAACTGGTCTGAACATTGTTTAAATCTGTACAGTTTTTTACATATGTATATTTTTAATTATCTTTTATTTTCATTAGATTTTTGTTTTCATTTTAATTTTAGTTTAGGTTCAGTCATTTTGTTGTGCTTTTGTCATTTTTGTTGTTTTTAATTATTTCTATTTAACTTTAATTAAATTGTATTTCCATTTTAGTTTTAAATTTTTCAATTTTTATTTCAGTTATTGTTTCCAAAGCAACATTTCTAAATTTCACTCAAGTTTTTCAAGTTTAAGTTTTTCATATTTATATTTTAATTTATATCAGCTTTTTTCAGTTAACTTAACTATAAATTTTATTTAACATTATCAAGTTAAACCAGTAAGCTACATATAGGAAATATACAAGCCTCTACATTTGATCTGTGATTTGCTTGACAGTTTTGACGTCAGGGCAGCAGGCAATGCTAGGGTTTGCATAGGCTTGCATAACTTTCTCATCAAATATCCACTATTAGTATGCACCAATAATCTCCAACAATATAACATGATGTGCCATCTAGAGTGCTATCACTAACATTAGAAAATTGCAGAATCATATCACTCAGTACCACCATCATTATCCTGATTAAAATCATGGTGCAATTTATGTGAGCTGTGAATGTCCTCTTGAGCCTTATTAAGTTGTATTGTGTTTTTACCGCAGTGATTTTACCCCATCTTAAGGTCAAGCAGTCGGTAGAGAATGTAGTCATAATTATATATATATATATATATATATATATATATATATATACACACACACACACACACACACACACACACACACACACACACACACACACACACATGTTGTGTTTTCATGTTTTATGGGGACTTTCCATAGACATAATGATTTTTAATAGTGTACAGACTGTATATTCTATTCCCTTACACTAACCCTATCCCTAAACCTACCCATCACAGGAAACATTCTGCATTTTTACATTTTCAAACAACATCACTTAGTATGATTTATACGCTGATTTCCTCATGGGGACCAAAAAATGTCCCCACACGAACAAGGATTTCGGATATTCCCATCCTTGTTTGTCCTCATAACGTAGGGTTTACCAGGCCACACATACACACACACACACACACAGACATTCACCAAACACTTAAGTACAAATACTTCTGGCTGGGTACCAAACCAGAGTCCTATCCTTGTGCTATTGAGGGCCAAGTAAGAACTAATAAATCAGACAACCCCATTTGGAGACCCCAAAGCTGGAAAGAAATTGGATCTTAAGAGAGATAAGAGTGACAGAGAAAACACTGCCTTACAAAGATTACCAGAAGTCACTTTTTGGGTGAGTAAATGGAGAAGCTTCTAAATCAAGGTGTGTTTTCTTGGCCAAAGATCACAGTCTGTTAACGTTTTTGCCAGGAAAAAAGGAGAGTCCATTGTAATGTGCAAAGCAATCAGCATAGTGACAAGATGAACACAGCAACAATATTGCTATAATATCAGTGCTGCAGTTATCTGCGTTCATTTCCACTACAATCAATAACTGTCGTGGAAGATTAATACCATATCATTGTTGTATCTGTTGGCTTTTATGATAAGTAGTGAATGAATATTCATGGATGGATATACAGTATACATGCAGACACAAAAGGCCCTAAAAGGCCCTGTGTTTTCAACTAGAACATATTTGACTTACTATAACACCATGCTGGATGCCTGTAAAGTGCTAAATAGTTTAACAATCAGAACACCAGTCGTATATTTCAATGTACCCATTCAGTTGTACATGTCACCTCAACCTCCGCATTGGAATGAAAGTTAAACATCCTTGAGTTTTCACACATTTGCCCTTGCATATGTTCAGCCATGCTATGCCAGTGCTATTGGACTAAAAGTTCTTTTCGAAAAAGAAAAGTAAAGGGTTAGAATAGTCCCTCACACAACTACACCTGACAGGGTTTAATCCCCGCAACCAATTCTTTATTTTTTTCACACCTCATCCGGTCTTTCCCTTCTGCACCTGACTCTGACTTGAAATGGAATTTCGTCTCGTCAGCCTTGAATGTATAATACAAAGGGATACCTTTGTCCTCTCTGTAAGTGCTGGGTAATGAACTGTGTGGAATGCAATCTGCCACTAACTAAAAACCTCTTTTCAGTCCCATTTCAGAAGGACGGCACTTTAGACTGAAGAGCCTGACTGACTCCCAATCCTCTACTCTTTTTTTTTTCTCTTCTCCTTTAAATTGAGAAATTCTTACCAACATGAACTTCACTATATGCACTCTTTTAACATTCATGATTCTTTTTGCTCTGTGAAAAAATGACATTTGAACAATCAAATATCTTGAATCACATTGTGACACAAGGTGGGCAAGATGGCGCTAGTGTAGGCTACCTGTCGCCAAGCCGCAGCCTGGCACTTGTGTTTGAAATGTTTCTAATATTTTGTCTATCTGTAGAAATAGTTACCACACTCCATATATATGATCGCGAATACCTGCTTAGCATTCGGAATCTTGTCACGGATGTGTGCGGTTTGAATTCACGTGGACAGAAGCCGTTGGAGTCTGCACTTTTTACCGGCAAACATCTGTTGCACATCGGACCGTTCACTTCATCAAAAGAAACAGCATAGGAAACAGGGGAAAGAGAGGCGGTGTTCTGGAGAGATTAAAAAAATCCACCGGAGTCTTTGTCAGTTGTCCCGAGTTGTCAGCAGTGGATGCCATCAGTCGCTGTTTATTATCAAGCAGATTCTTCGCCCTCCCTTGTAGCAAGGTATTCTTCTCTTCACTATGTTTTCCCGGAGCATCCAGAATCAACGCTCTATTGCAGAACAGTGCGCATGAGGTTTCGTGGAGGTGGAGTAAACTTTCATTATCTAAGAGCTCTGGACTTTGTTTCAAATCAGAGATTGTCTATCAACACCTCCCCAAATGTATCTACAGCCAACAATTTGAAGATGGCTTTAACATTTGATTTTATCCCTGGGTGTTCCTGTTTTGAATGTAGATATTGAGGATGCCTGTTTCTCTGATCATAATCCAGTCATTTTCAATATTTCAGTTTCTAGTTCATCTTCAAAATTGTAAGCCACTAGGTCGTTATGTCCGGTGACCCCCTTCTGTGGTCATTAAAAATCCCAGAATGTCCTTTGAAAAAGAGTAGGGGTGTAACCCAGGCATCCTGGCCAAATTTGCCCCTTGGCCTCTGTCCATCATGGCCTCCTAATCATCCTCATATACTGATTGGCTTCATTACTGTCTCCTCTCCACCAGTAAGCTGTCGTGTGGTGGACGTTCTGGCTCAATATGGCTGCCGTCGCATCATCCAGGTGATGCTGCACATTGGTGGTGGTTGAGGAGATTCCCCCCTTCTATGTAAAGTGCTTTGAGGTCCCAGAAAAAGTGCTATATAAATGTAACAAATTATTATTATGATGATATACTGAAGGATTCTATGATTAAATATCAGAAGGCTGCTAAAACTTCAAAGATAAAATATTTATCTGATCTCATTAGGAAGATTCCTAATAATCATAAAGAGTTATTCAAGACAATACTCAGTTTTAAATCCTGACATAACAACAGGCCTTGATATTATTCAGATAACATGTGAAAACTGTTTAGAGTATTTCATTAACAAAATTGATGCTCTTATAGCTAGTATTATACCTTCAGGCCTTATCCTTGATTATGTCATTCCACCCTCATTAGTATATTATTTAAGTGAGTTTAAACCAATTTCATTTCCTGATTTGATGGACTTAGTCTGCCAAATGAAGCCCACTCAGTGTTCTTTAGATATTGTTCCCCTGCGCCTCCTCGGTCAGATACTAGACGTGGTTGGTTTAGATCTTTTGTCAATAGTGAACTCCAGTTTATTGAGTGGTGTCGTGCCATCCTGCTTCAAGCATGCAGTGGTGCAACCCCTTCTAAAAAAGTCCAATTAGGACTCATCTAAATTTAAAGATTTAAAGAACTATCGGCCAATTTCAAAATTGTCTTTCCTGTCAAAAATTTTAGTGAAGGCTGTCTTTCAACAGCTTACTACTTATTTAAATGGAAATTTTATTTTTGATAAGTTATAATCGGGATTTAGGGCTCAACACATTACAGAGTCAGCCCTTCCCAAAGTGTCAAACGATTTGATTTGGGCTGTCGATTCAGGAAAGTGTGCAATTTCATTACTGCACAAAGATGATTACTTTGGAATTACATGCACCAATGCATTTTTCATATTAATAAAAATAACCTACATAAAAACTTCTTTTTTTAGAACTATCCCTTTAAGAACATAAACTGACTTTAATCAGACCAAACTCTTTTTTTCTTTTTTTTTCTTTTTTTACATATACACCAATCAATGATTAGTAATCATCTGATCATGATTACCAAGCTAATGAAAATCTTTGAGCACAAAGCATCATCCTCTGGATATAGGCTGAAACAGAACTGCTAGCAGAAGGAAAGGACAGAGAGGGCGCTCCCTGATGAGTGATGCATGATTCTTATTTGACAACCTGCTGATTGCCCTCCCAGGGAACAAGCAGATAAATCTGAAGAAACTGCCTATATAAGCAGATCAAGTGTTCTCATACTGCCCCCTTGTGGTTGAAATAAATGCCTCTGGACTGTTTAGCATGGTTGGGATTTGCTCACATACATTTTGGAGCAATGAACAGGGCTGTGAACCATTCACAACTGAACTAAAAATGCCCTTTGAATTCTAATTCATTTCATGAAAATGTTCAAATATAAAGACAGTCATATAAGAGCTGCAGTTAGTGTATTTTTTTTTTTAAATACTAATGAAACAAATAATAATAATAATAATACCTGATTTACCTACAATGTTTAATTCATTTGTTTATGAAATATAGTGTTTATGGAATATTAAAATATGAACAATAATACTACAATAGGATCAAAAACGTTCATCAAAGTTGTGCTAAGACAAGAACGGATCTATTGTTCGAAATTCATATAGGCTATAACTTTGATGAAAGGTTTTGATCCACTTCAAATGTTGACTAGTATATTACTACTGGATAGTTCCATCACAAACCCCAGTCTGAGAAACCCTGACTGTAATATTTAATGCACTTTATGTTGGTAATAACAAAGAATGGAATACATTTTCTTTCTCTTTGTATTTTATATAAAAATGGTCCAAGAGTATCCTATTCAAATCAATGTGATAAACGAGTTAGGTCAAAAGTAATCTAAAAGTAATCAAAATGTAGTCAGATTATTGCCTTAAATGCATAATGTAATGGATTACGTTATTTACAAAAAAAAATTTGTCAAGCAACTTGGAACACACACACAAATCATAATATTCAAAGGCCAATTCTATTTAAATTCCAAGTCATGAATTGAAAAAGATCCAAATCTTCAATTCTGATTTTATCCCACGCAAGCCTCAACCAATCCAAACTAATCTAATTCCATCAGCAAAGCCATATTTATTTTATCCTGGTTTGCCACATTACAACTGTAAATCAGATTCGTCATACAAATATGGAAACGGTCAGTTACGGTCTTGTATAATTTTGAAGACTGCAACTCAAATAAACACACCTAACCTTCATTTATAGCGCGGAAACGAATTTTAACATTTAAACTTAAAGTGTGGGGACATGGGATTTGGTAAACCAGACCCAGATGTGCTCGTGCAGCCCCGTCCAAACCAAATGCTCCTGGAATGCATACAGTAGATTGTTGGAGAGAGGTTCTGCAGGACAGCGCAGTTCAGCTGAGGTTAAGAAGATTATTAAGGGGGTTTCCTGGACGTGGACAAGGCGGCCAGGGACAGTCCAACTGCTGAGAGGTCAAACGGGATTCTGGAAGTGAACTAGGATTGGAGTGAGCAGTTCACCAGAGGGAGGCGATGTAGTGCTGTAGATGTTTTGATCTGTCTCATTCATCTGTTGGCCCTTTTTGCCATCATGTTTAAAAAGAACATTACCCTGCATAATGCCTGCCCAGGCTTTAAGGGTTTGGGTTAAGGGCTCAGGCTATTTGCAGGGCAACTTTTGCCAATGAGTTTTTGCCATCTCTATCTATGCCAAATGAATGAGACGGGAGGGCAATAAGCACCTCTGATAGTGCTTTAGTATTCGCCTACGTTTGTTTGTTCTAATTTTTCTTTTAAATTAGACAAGCCTTGTACCGAACAAATCCACCCTGATGTTTAAGGCATGAGAGACAAAAAAAAAAATATGGTGAGTTTGGAAACAGAACAGAGGAGAAAATGTCTCAGTCAGCTTAACCATATCCTCTACACGTCTAAATTTAACAATCTTGCACATTGATTATATATGTCATCTCTTTTTAATGAGAGCGGTTTTACACACACAGGCCCAAAGATACACAAATATACCAATACACACACATTCCGACTCACAGCCCAGTAATAACCACTTTATAAATCCGACTGAGGTTGAGCATTCAGATGTCTTGGCCAAGGACACAATCCTAGACATTCAGTTGACCCATGTGCTAATTAAAAGATTCATGTTCTCCAATCTGGGCTGTCCCATCAAACTAAACATGCAAGCCCATTTTCATTAACATCCAGAGGACTTTCAAAACACATTTGAAGCCAATATATACTTAAAGGAGAGGCGAATTAAACCAAACGGTGTTCTTTCCATGGTCTTTTTGAAAGAGAGTACTATAAAGTTTGGTGGGTGATTTATCTTATTAGCTCTTAAAAATGCAAACTGAACACTCTCTCTTTCCCTTTTTCTCTATTCTTTTATACTCGTCTGGGTTCAACAGGTGTTGTTCTGATGACCTCAAATCCATTACAGCCCTTCACATTGTGACTTTAATCACATACAGAGAGAAGTGAACTATATATGTAACCACTCATTCATGACTATATCTGAAGCTTTTGGCACCAAGAAATAATCTTTTATGTTTTAGCCTGTTATTTTGAGGTTAAATGTCAAAATACGTTGTTAAATTAGGACCACATTTAAAAAAAGCTCAAATCCACTCTGACAAAACATTCCAGAAGCATTAGTCAACTGTCCAGTAGAACATACCAGCTAAGATTCAGGACATTCATTTAATTTTGGGACCCGTGTCAAACAATCACTTGCACTGTTATTGATACCTAAATGTTGATGTGTATTGATACTGACACCTATTGGTGTGAATGCAGATTCACACAAAAGCAAAAGTATTCAGTTATTAATGTCATTATAGCATTTTTCAGTCTTTCACAACTGATCACAACTGTCACTTATGCTCATCAAGGTTGCATTATTTGATCAAAAAAATGCAGTAAATGTAAAATAATGTAAAATATTATCACAATTTCAAATAACTGTTTCTACTTTTACAATGTAGTTTATTCCTGTTATGACCAAACTGAGTTTTCAGCAGCCATGACTTCAGCTCAAAAGAAAGCATTAATTGAAAATATAAATGTTTTGTCGTACTGACCCCAAACTTTTAAACATTTCATTAACATACTAAACTTTTCAACTGAAATTTCATAGGTTTTAATTTGGGATAATTTTCAGTCAATCATTTGCCCTGTGCACTTTTTTAATAACTCAATTTCCTTGACATTCAACATTCCATGGGTCAAACTGAAGCCACACACACACACACACACACACACACACACACACACACACACACACACACACACACACACACACACACACACACACACACACACACACACACACACACACACACACACACACACACACACACACACACACACACACATCCCACAGATGAAAGTACTGCACCTGGTCTCCATCATCTAAAACTGACACAAAAGGCCAGATGATGCGTATCCTTTTAAAGGGTCATGTTTTAAGATATCTTTCCGCCCTCTGCTTTTTTCCCCCTCCGCCTGTACATGTAAAGAGGTGCTCTAGCACTTATGAAAAGAAGTGGCAGTTAAGTGTTTGGGGAGACAAAAGCGCTTGTTGCACGAGTCTATTCACAGTAGGTGCGGTGTGAAAAGTAGAACGTGGAAGGAAAGAGAATGAGAGAGAGTTTAGCTGCAGTAAATGGAGCGGCGGTTCAGTGATGCTTAAACGGTATCTCTTTGGAGTTAGTCATGCATGCATGTTGTGAGACGCAAGGTAGAGAGGTGTGGCGTCAAGAATTGAGGTGATTACAGGAAACAGGATTGAATGTGGTAATGAAGGGCTGTATGCTGTCCACGTACTCTTGTCTATCTGATATGCTTAACCTGTCTCTAATTAAACTTCACATATCTGTTCTTGTAGCTCAATGCAATGCTCTGGCAACTCTAAGATTATGAGTTTGATTCCCAGGAAACACACTGATAAGCTGCACACCTTGAATGCAAGTATGTAAATATCTCATGTCACACACAATAGGTGGGACCAAACAGTGTCTTAGATTTGAGTCGTGGCTTGGTCAACGCATGTGCTGTTGATTTCCCTGTCCTGTATCTACTGTGCCTATCATCAATTAAAATTGATGAACAAATATATGAACACAACAAAATAACACAAATTTGTATGTTGATACTTCACTGATAGACTCAAATCCAGATGTGACACCAAAATATTCACCTTAGAAATACATTGCAAGAATATCCTCATTGTTTGTTCAGTTACTATTTGATAAACTAACAGCAATACACTTTTCTATAGACCTTATGAACCGGAGAAACAACTGCGCAGCCATCTTTAAAATTTTGTGTTTGAACTTCTGTATTAGCGGTAGCTCTGTATATTTCTAACTGTAATGAAAGTTATCATGAGCATTGTAATTTTTTAAGCGGATGTCATAGCAAATGTCAGTAAACTGGGAAGGTTTTAAAACAAGCAGTTCATTCAATAAGCCGCCATATCTTTTCTTAATGCTGTGGAAATATAAACCGTAAAAGACAGAACACAATGAGCACAGCACTGAAAAGGGGCAGAGATACATAAAGTCGACATATTTTAAATGCGTTACAATATTGCATTTCTTTCTAAAAAAAAAAAAGAAGAAAAAAAACTAATTTATTGCATTACTTAGTTTTGGCACACCAAAAGAGAAATGAATAAGCCTCAGGCTGAAGGAAATTCAAATTCACACCTGTCCTGTAGAGGGCGCAGCTCAAACAAACCTTCGAGCTGTGCTGCCATTCTGGATCACAGAAGAATAGGACGGAGGAGAAGAAAGTTCAACACTCTTACTTCAGCTATAAAAACAAAAAATGAAACACAAATGTGATGTTTATCATTTTTGCTTATTAGTATGGTTGAACTGGATCATCGAAGGCCAGCAGAAAAGACACTGGTTAATAAAGTGAGAGTAAATACATAAAGTATATTTGTTAAATTTAACATATTCAATTATTGCAGGTTTGCATTATAGAGTTTGCATTTCATTGTATTTATTCATATTGAGGAACACTGAATCTGTTTTTTTGCAAGTGAGATGAGTAAATGCATGCACTTAGACACATTTAGACACATCTAGACACATTTAGTCTAGAACTACAATAACGATCGTGTTCACACAGCGCACACAACAGCTCTGCACTCATGATTTCTCTCCGCACGGAGACAGGAGAGCTGTCAGTCAACACATGGGAAAACAAAGTCACTTGCGTTACTTATTTGAAAAAGTAACTAAACACTTTACTTTAGTTACTTGTAAAGCGTTACCCCAACAATGTCTATAAGTTTGTCAAAATAAAACACTCTATAAGGGTGTATTGAACTTTAAACTAGGTAGAGAAAAGGATTCAGAATTACAGTTTGAATTTAAATGTAAGAAGAAAATGAAAAACTTTAGGAGAAGTAATAATCAAATATCAGCTCTAAAATGTAATAAGCTTCACATCTGTTCATAAAAATCCCCTGACATATTTGATTTGTATTGGATGTCATACATTTCTCAAACCGGGAAACAATCTGTAAGTAAATTTGGTCAAAACTAAATGCTAACTGTTGCTTCTGGGCTTTTTTGCCAATCTTCTGATACCTTAAGTAAACAGCATGTAATTCCAGAACATCACCCTGTGGCTAACCATTTCCCATGTGCTTTATTTTGTTTTTTAGTCTGTAATATTCAGCATATAAATTATATCATTATATGTCAGACCCTGCAGCTATTGGGGAGTGACACTCAAACCATGTACTTATTGGCTGCATGCTTCTTCCTACTTCTGTTCAGACATGCTTCCATTTCCTACACAGATCTGAATCTTTGTATTCAACCACATTCTTTTCACTCCAAATCCTGTGAAATTCCAGAATTTCACAAAGTCCTTCCTTCCCCTGTCTCTATCTGTCTCTCCACGATTGTTAATGCCAACACTATAGATCAAACTTCCACTTTATACAAGCTGTATTGTATAAAGTGCTATATAAATAAAGGTGACTTGACTAGACATTTTGGCTTTTAAATCATCCCCCATATTGGCCCCATTTACTTCAAGACAATTTGAAATGACTTGTAGTAATTAACAATAAGTCACAAATGCTGTCAATTTATCTTAAAGGGGTCATGAACTGCATTTTTTTATTTATTATAATGTTCTTTGAGGCTCACTTATATAGTCGCAATAGTGACGGGGGGGGGGGGGGGCTATTATACTGCGATATATTTTAAGAAAAAAGTCTAGGCTCATTAATACCTTTGGCTTAATACAAATAATATAAATTGCATACTGTGTCTTCAATAACAAATGTACATTATTATACAAATAAAACTTAGCTATTGTACAAAACACTATTGTATATAATGTATTTTGAAAGTATACTCCAATGCATTGTTACTGTGATCATTTCCAGCACATAGTTAATATACCTAAAATATATTTTTAATAAAGTGCAAATAAATACACTTTTAAAAATAAACTGAATTTTCACTTCAAGTATATTTTTAGAAAATATATTTTTAGAAAATGTACTAATTATTAGTAGAATTATTTTAAAGTGTGTTCAAATTTTTATTGTGAAAATAGGTAAAAGTGTGATGCTAATATACTAGTATATTTGCAATGTACTGTTGAAAAAGGGAATATATTTCAAATACAATAAAGTATACTTTTTTTCTCTAGGGTTGTACTGAACCTGGAATACTTATTTAAGATGTCATTTAAGCTGACTTATCTATAAGAGAGTTGTCCAGCAGCGAAATCAGTGAAAAGATATCCATTCGCTTTTACAGTATTCAGTCCTCCTGCTGTCATTTCGCAATTATCGCTCTCAAAATGCCTCAACACTATCAGTGATCAGTCATCAGGAATACTTAGGCAGAGTTTCAATGTTAAATAATTTATATCTATTTAGAAAGGAAAAGGTTTGTCAGGATAAGCCTAGCCGCAAGCCACCTAGACAAATAAGAGGACATCTTTCTACCAGATGTGTGTTCATTTCCCCCATTTTTACATTATTGTTGTTTCATTTTTAGCCTAACTGACAGGTCTTGCTCATTCTGTTGCATCTTAACGTTCAATTATTTGGTGCCGGGATGTCTCAGGCCTGCTTCAATTTGCTGATTTTCACATTTAGTCATATCGAGCCGCCTGGCGGATGGAGTATTAGCTGTATAATTTTGTGGTCTGATGGATTGCGCTGATATCTCTAGAAGAAGGAGAATATTTCAGGTCAATAAATGTTTATTTTGAGAACCCTCCAGACTGGATAAAAATATAGAACGGTTTTGATAGTAAAGGATGATTAAGTGATCTTGGTTATTGAGAACGCTCTGTCTCTCTTCATGTCTAAGCTCCGTCTCCGTCTCCTCGTTTCACCCCTCATATCTCTCTGGTTTCCTTCACCCTGCACCTCTCGGCTCCTTAGCTTACAGTTTCTTCTTCTGTCTCCCGCTCAGATGAATGTTTTATCTGATAAGCTATTTCATAGCCTTGTAAATCTTCTATAGGCATTGTCAGACTCTCGCCATAAGGCCAAAGTGCCCACCCTCATAAGAAAGTGTACTCTTTGAATTTGACCCGTCTGCTTGTTCGGCAGTGCGACTGCCGACTTTACGAGACAGAAATATTTGGAGCGCATGACGGCGAGAGACAGAGAGACTCCTGTAGGTTATGATTTTGGTCACTCCGTCAATACCTTCACGGTAACATCATGTAAGAAGCCGGGAGCTTGGAAACGATCTAGTTTAGAAACTGTTAAACACATTAACTGTTGAAATCAACTGCGCTGGATATGTTGACCTCCGCGCCACTCATTTTCATCCAAGCTAACCACCAACTCCTCATCGCTTTTTCTCTGTTGGAGAGGGAAAGTCCCCTCGATGGTCTTTCAGTATAGCCTCAATGTTATCTGAAGTTTCTAATTAGTCTCAATGCAGTCCAGAGAGACGTTTGCGTAAAAAAAAACTGACTTGGCTTGAATGTCTCCAAATGGCCTTTCAACATCAGAACACCAAAGCTTCTTTTAGTAAGCTTCTTTTTATTCTAAAACCTCAACAAAGGTTCCATAGACTTATTTAAGTAGAATGTAAAGAATGCAGCTGGTCTCACCAAACTTTATGTGTTTCCATCAGTGCATGTTACATGCATGGGCTGAACATCTGCACAGCTGTAAATGGACCCTAAACTTTCATCAACTGCTCAGTTTCAAGCATTGGTAAAAAGTCATTGGGTTCAAGAGTTTTGTGGCAACTTCTGAGCAGGAACGCCACGAGTCATTTAGTCCAGCTTTACCTCAATCTTGTAATCCTCAGGTCACTTTAGTTTAGGTTTTTGATGTGGACTTTAAAGGATGGAAATATTTTCAAAGTCCAAATCATTATAATACCGTTCCATGTTATGCATTCTCTAATAGGATCTCTATTCTCTAAATATTTATTTATTTATAAATAAATAAATAAAACAACAAGATGGGTTTATGCATATTCATTGTAAATCTGTATTTTTTAATCAATCAATTTATTTTGGAAGCATTCACACTTAAAAACAATATAAAATGAATAGTTCAATTCAGATATCAAAATTAGAACGCAAAAAAGAATAGAACAAAATCTATCAGACATATATATATAATAGGTTTTTAGTGGCAAAACATTGCAAAAGACAAAATATTGCAAGAAACAAAATATAACAAAAATAACGAAATATAATGTTAACATTAATGCAACTAATAACATGGACAAGCATTTTATAGCATTTGCTAATCTCAAATCATGGTTTAATGTAGATTTTTTACACATTCCTACAGATTTTTTAACATTTTAAGTACAATGAACACATTAATATAACATTAACCTTGATTATAAAATGCTGTAAAATTGTTGTTCATGGTTAGTTTATTATACTTAATGAATTAACTAATGTTAATGAACCACTGTAAACTGTTACTAAATGTTTTACAATAAAAACACAGAACAAAACAATAATGGTATCAAATAATGGTATCAATAATGGTATCAAAAGACAATCAAAGCCTAAACTTACAATAAACTGAAAAAAATAAATAAACTTGCCTACACATGATGACTAAGGTACAGATCCTGATATTAAAAGGACAAATGCGTCTTGAAATAATTCAAGGATTAGTTTTACTGCTGTCAAACGTTCAAGGTCAGTTCACTGCACTCGGCTCAGTGAGGTGGACAGCTGCTCGAATGTGCTTTCACTCACCCTGCACTAGGAAGCAGATGTGTCCTGAGGTTAATCTGAGGGAAAACAGGATCTAGAAACATTCAACCAATACCTGAGCTCTATCTGTAGCCATCTGGTACTTCAATTAACCCTAGCATTGTTCAAAAGTAAAAGTACAGAAGACATGCTTTCACAAAAAAAAAAGTGTCCTCACCAAACTCAAACAGGCATGGAATGACTTCACTTGCACCGGACTTTAACACAAGCATCTGTAAAGGGTTACCACCTCAGGTTGTTGATTATAAATGGGACTTTTTTCAAAATGGAGGGAGCCCACGTGTTTACATTTAAAACACATAGTCTGGCTAGTGTGTCACTGGCCCCCTGTTTTTCAAGAGAGCCATTCAGCTGTTTTGGATCAGTCTGTATCACTCATTCTCTTCTGAAGGACATGTAGATTTCTCTTCACGCTGAAGAGTTGCTTTTTAGGTCATTTGTGTTGTGGGTAAAGAGCATAGGCTTTTTGAAAGTGATCTGAAGTGGAAAGCTAGATAACTGGGGTCTCTTTGCTTATCTAACCCAGCTGTCATCCTGAAGATGAAATGGTGACGTGCATAATAAAGGTTTATGACTCACAGTAGTAGTGGGTGATGTTTGTTTTATCGGTTTTCTTTTTTCAAAACTATTTAATAAGTCATATTTAAAGGTTCAGAGAGCTACAGTTATTCATGAAACGTTTTATCAGTTATGCTGATTAATATGGTTACACATGAATGTGTAACAATGTGGATATTTCTTGTGAGACATGGGAGGTTTTCATACTTAACAAAATGCAAATATTTGCCCTGTTGACCTCCATAGCTATGATTAAAGGCCTTGTAAAAACAGTTGTTCAGTAATTCTTCATATAGCTTCATTCTATTTTTATTCTATGAAGCATAAATAAAATCGTACATCTTTTTTGATGCAATTGCATGCAACAGCAAGAATTGTAAACTTTGCTCTTTTGAATTGGTTACTAAAAAGTAACCACCTAACATTTTAGCAACCACAATGAAATGTGCTAAAAACTAGCTTTGCATGGGCAAGTAATTAACATTTTCTATAAAAAATAATAATGATATCAACTTCACAGATTTATATTGTACTCTTATAACTGTATTTTTAATAATAATAATAATTTGTTACATTTATATAGCGCTTTTATGGGTACTCAAAGTGCTTTACACAAGGGGGAAATCTCCTCAACCACCACCAATGTGCAGCATCCACCTGGATGATGTGACGGCAGCCATACTGATCCAGAACCCACACCACACACCAGCTTACTGGTAGAGAGGACACGTGGTAAACTGTGATGAAGTCAATTAGTATAAATGAGGATGATTAGGAGGCCATGATGGATTGGACAATGGGCAAATTTGGCCAGGATGCCAGGGTTAAACCCCTACTCTTTTTTCTAAGGACATCCGGGTATTTGGCCACAGAGAGTCAGAACCTGGTTTTCCCAGGAGGTCTCCAGGTACTAACCTCAACCCTGCTTAGCTTCAGTGGGCAACCAGTCTTGGGCTACAGGGTGATATGGCTGCTGACTGCTAGCTTTTAGTTCCATTTAACACAGAAAGGGAAATATATATAATTCCATATAAATCCAATCAGCAGACTTTCCCCTAAAATCATGCAGAAAAAGGGCTGCAGATTCCATCTGGGCCTGATAATGGTTGAGAAATCTGTGCCACCTGTCTGCATAAAACCATCTGCGACGAGCTTCAACCTGACAGACTTCTTGTCTTCTCAATCTCAGAGCTTTTTCGCCCCAGGTACAAGAGCGTACATGAGAATGTCCTCATTCCCCCGCATGCATCTCTGCATCTGTGTGTGTTTTTTTATGTGTGCGGCACACCGAAAATGAAGATAGGCCATTTGATTCCTGCACAAAGAACAAGAGATCACTGATGCTTCTCATAACTCAGGCCTGATGGGGACCGACGATAACATCTCCTCATTCCTGGATGTCTTCCCAAAGCTAAATCTGAATTCTTCCACAGGTCTGCTGTTTTGCTTTATGGCTTGGCGGCATTTTTGATTTTTTTTTTTTTTTTTTTTTGCATTTTTCTTTGATTGCATTCTATGATACCATCACTGTCATCAATTCATATTTAAAGTCTTCTGATCAGAGTTTGTCAGGAGGCAGTCACAAAAATTGACAAAACCACTTTGGAAATATTTCCAACCAGATAAAGATGGTGTGTTCGGATTGTGATTACAACATGCAACTAATCAATCAATCAATCAATCAATCAATCAATCAATCAATCAATCAATCAATCAATCAATCAATCAATCAATCAAAGTGTGATTGCTTATAAACTAAAAACTGAACAAAAAAACACTAAATAAAATGAATATAGAAAAATAATACAAATTATATGTATATAAATATATTAGTGCTTGACAACGATCAATCGCATCCAAAATCCAAAATAAAGGTTTGTGTTTACATAATATATGGGTGTGTACTGTTTATAAATGTTTTGTATATATAAATACCCACAGAGCCTATGCATGTACTGTATATATAGTTTAAAATAATTTATATTACATATAAATATAAATAATCACCAATCTAATCACTTACGAAAGTAATAGCAAACATTTTCTCAACAAGCTTCACAATTTAAGTTATGTTCATGCCTGTAGAACAAACAGTGCACAAAATGTTAACACTTCGAACAAAACCCTCATCCAAAGTATGAGCAAAAGCAAAAGTCACACATGCCGTAGAAAACAACAATTAATATAATGCAAGTGAAAGTCAAAAGAATATGGAGAGGGGGAAACAAAGCATCCATAAAGTCTCTTACACTGAAACTCTCGATAAAAATACCACACTTAAAGTTCACATTCCAGTATGCTGGCTCTCCTCTGTCTTCACTTCAGTTTACTTATCCCAGGGTTGTTCCAGATGTTGCAGATGATTAGAAGTATGCATTCTGATAAATGACTTAAAAAGCAGTTGTGTTGAAAGCTTTCATCAGTGACACACATCATTACAGATGATGTCTACAACTGTGTCAACATCAAGTCATTCTCTATGGGATGCCGTAAACAGAAACAGCTAACTGCTGTGGAAAGTTTTACAAATGCAGTTGCTTTCATTTGTTAGTAATTTGCTATCAAAACAGTGTTGTCACATCGCATTAATCCATGACCAAAATTTCCTGTCACACCGAACATCACTGTGTGTTACAGAATGTCAGAATGCGCATGTTAACATTGTAACTCTCAGTAGTTTAACCACAACGTCATAACGCAGGCCAAAATAAGAACTATTCATCGTCTAAGGGAATTAAAAGTCCTCTACAAACAATTAATTTTGAGTAAAAAGTGTTTTATGAAATAAAGAAGCTGGACCTTTGCAAGCACACATTACTCTGCAAAACAGGGTGCCTGGCATCTGCCACATATTTAAAGATTCCAGGCTTGATCAAGACACAAATAATGATAATCAGACCACCCGTATAGTTTGGCATGCTCAGTTTGTTGATATGCCTGATGCGGGGCAGACTAAAAGTCCTTACCAGATTTGGTAGGAGGCCACTTTGGTTGAAATGACCTGATATGTTTGTCTGCTGCTGAAATGTTACAGATAGGCTACTCTTTTAATATGAGGCAGGAAAAGTGTGATAAATAACATGAACATTTGTACCGCCTTGTATTTGATTTTATGTGACTAACCAATCATACATTTATAATTTTTATTTCTTGTGCTCTTAATGGAAGGTAGAGGAGATTTATAAGCTAAAAGAGGAGAAAAAAACACTGATAATCAAAATTTACAGTAAATTCTTCTTCTTCTTCTTTTTCTTCTTCTTCTTCTTCTTCTTCTTCTTCTTCTTCTTCTTCTTCTTCTTCTTCTTCTTCTTCTTCTTCTTCTTCTTCTTCTTCTTCTTCTTCTTCTAAATGGCTGTCATTAGAATAAATATTGCTTAGTCTCTTCTGGAATTGGTTTAAGATGTGCGTGTAATTTGAGACCATGTGGTACCTCAGCCTTAACCAAGACGTTTCAACTGCCTCTTTTGAAAACGTTCACTTCTGTGGTAAATGATGATGGCTCCCTTTTTCTCTCTTCCTTCCACTGACAACTTTGATGGTCTATTATATTTAATAAACAGTTTTAGTGCTGAAATAAATCAATTTCAGGAGTGCCTAATCCTCAACTCAAGCAGACTGTAAAGCCACAAGCTCTGGAGAAATGTTTGAGACATCTAGTAATGGAACACATATGTCACATAGAGAGGGCCTTTGGGAACCCTGCATCTACCAATACTTTACTTCAGATGGTGAGGGTTTGAAAAAAAAAATCAAAGTGTCTCCGATGTGAAGAAAGCCTTATACAGACATCCCTAGGATCCCCATCACTTTAGCTGTCTTTGGTATAAAATAAAACATCTTTGGTGCAGTGCCTTGCCTTTTGGCCAATCAAAATCAAGAAAACAGCATCGTCTTCTTTTCCATAGATTAAGACAAATTTTCGCAATACTACAACAATTCGGAGGTAAGTTTGCTGCCAACAATGTGATGCTTTTAAAATACCTTAACCTTACGTTTTTCCTAATGTTACCCCATTAAACTTTTCCCAACTTGTAAGCTTATCACATAAGCAAACGTCAGTGTATTACAACGTCAGCTCAGAATGAATCAGAATACTTTAGCTGAGTATTAGGCTTTTTTTCTGATTTTAATGTCTGTCATTGTCGAAAGTTATAAGGGAAATAAAAATCAACACAAAATGAAACAAGATCCACTGTGTTTTAATGAGTGATCGTTTTGACCATGGTTACGTGTTAGCATGATCAGTGTTGTTTGCTAATGTATTCAATGTAAAAGTAGTGAACTTTTTTCTTCAGTTTTACGTTTCAATGTCTGGAAGCAACACTTGGTTGTTTATTATTTGCATATGAGCTTCACCTTGGTCCTATATAATTTTATTAGCTGTAGCTACATTAGATGTCATGTTGCATGAAATTAAATGTTGCAAGAAAGAGGCACTTTGAAGAAGACAGAAGAAATAAACTTTTTGACCAGCAAGTTTGTAGGTCTGAATGAATGAATTTATCAGATGGTGATGCCATGATATTGAATGAAAACCCTTCATACAACGTACCATGGTATTTATTTTAATGACACACAAAATTTGTCATGCCATCCATTCAGATTTCTAAGCCAAGTGAATGTTTTAATCGCAACTTCCAAAATATAATGATAATAATAATAAAGTATTAAGTATTCATTCAATAAATAACACTAAATATAACAATATATTTATTATATGCAGCCTATGTTTAAATAAATGAATACAATTATAATATGAAATAATGTCTGTATTTGAATCTGGATTCCCTTGCATGCTGCACAAACACACACACACACACACACACACACACACACACACACACACACACACACACTCAAAAGTACATGTCTAAAAAAGAAATCACAGCAATAGCATGGCACATTTTCTGTAAGTCATCCATGTATTGTGCCATCTGTGTCCAGGAGAATGTGTCCCAGGCTTGTTGTACATACAGTAAGCATTGGGCTTTCTGATTAACCAGATAATCATCTCCTCATAGCCACCATCGTGTGTTCCAGCCGCATGTCTGAACTCATGCGGTAAAGATAGGCTTTAGTTTACAAACTGTTGGGTTAGAGGTTTACTCCTCTCTGCCGCCTGTTTAGCTGGAAAAACCCAAAGCTTCTTCTGGCACTAGCTCAATTGACAACAGAGTCACTTTGAACAGTCTTAGTAGCACCGTTGCTTAATACAGAGAGGGTAAATACAGCACAAAGGTCAACCAGTTCAACTAAGACGTCTTAGCTACTATATGAACGTTTTTTGGGACTTGGTTTCCTGTTACGGCTGACTGGTACCTTTATCAACTCATGATTACAGAAGAGATACAAAATTAATGTACTGTAGTAAAGCAAATAAAAAAAGAAAAAGCTAAATTTAGTTTAAACATTTGCCTTCTGAAATAATCATGGCTGCCAATGGTCCTAATGGTTTCTACAATACACTTAGGCTCACAATGCTTTTGGGAAACATAGCCCAGGTTGGCTTGGCTGTATCTTAAATAGCCATTTTTCTGGGTAAATCTGAAGATACTTGAAGAACTAGTTAGCATGTCAAATATTATATAATATATTGGACTTATATCTGCTCCTTCACCAAAGATAATATATCTGTTCTGTAATTAAGTGTATAGAAATGATATGCGAGCGCACCCGCTTCCTGGACTGGCCTCATCCTCCCAAATGCCTTAATGATTTGAATGCTCTGTTTTGTATGGTTGGTTTTGCATCACTAAGCAACCGTGGAAATGTTCAGTTATTACTGGGGAGCATCCAGGAGGTTAATGAGAAAGGGGTTGACCACTGGGCTTTGCAATCTTTCCTGCTTATCCTTTGTGGTTTACTGTCAAATGTCTGTAGCATGTTAAATACGGTGGATGAGTGGGGATAAGATAATTCCACTGCCAGACTGGACAAACTAAACGTTTTCCTTCTACAGTACCAGTCCTGGATAAATGATGTTTGTAATTAGAAATTTGTGCTGTACTTTGTAATAACAGGTTTAAAAAAAAAATTCCTGGAATCAGTAGCTACAAAGACCAAGATTGACAACTACAAATATTTTGGTAGAATACAAAGAGGGATGTGGTTAGTATCCGCGTGATTTAAGGACACACGTGTATGGCAATATGAAGCGCTACTTGGTCATTGTCATAAGTCATCCAAAAAAAAATCCTTTATGGTAAATGGTAAATGGACTGCATTTATATAGCGCTTTCACAGACTCAATGGCCACAGTCTGTGAAACACAGAAGAATATATTTTTAGGAAAGTTTGAGTCTAAAGAACAGTGGAACCCCTTTGGTTTTCATTGTATGGACAATAACCCAGACAGCAACATAGTGTCTGCCCAGATCTGGGCCACATCTGGTACATGTGGATTTAATGAGTAGATGTGAGCCAGATCTGGGCTGACACTATGTTGCTGTCTAGGAACACAAACATGTTTATAAAGTATCTTCATTTGTGATCCACAGAGGACAAATTCATAAGGTGGTTGAGGAGATTCCCCCTTCCATGTTAAGTACCCAGAAGAAGAAAAAAACGCTATATAAATGTAACAAATTATTATTATTATTATTATTATACACATTTAGCGACATGCGTTCAAAGAAAGATGGAGATATTACCCATAACTTTAGTGCCAGATAATAAGCCATGATAAGTCATTGTAAGGATAATATCCCCCACTACAGAATCATGGTTCAATAGCAAGGCCCACTGCATACAGCAAAACACACTTATTTACACTCATTGACCATATGATTCCTTCTTTCAGCAATGAGTCAAGAACTTACTGTGGCGAGCCAGGTTAGCTGATTAGCACAGCTTTTATCCTTGTTGCTAAACTCCAAGCCTTTGATGTTTCATGCGCCAGATATTATGTCCCTAACCCCTGACATACATGTTAATCTCATTAATTCAAAAAAGACAGGGGGAAAAACTGTATAAATGCTTTAGTTGGGAGCTCAGCTGTTTTGCTTTTACTTTTATTATCATTGTGAGGAAGACTTTAATTGAAGACTCATTAAAACCGGAAAACGTTGGTATTTGATTCTTAAATTATTTATTGTGGTCCCGTTTTACGCGCAGACAGTACAGTTTTTCCGCAATATCACACGTTATGACTTAATTAGCGTAGATCTTAAAAAAGACTTTAATCTCTTAATTAGTCTTATTTAATCACTTGCGTTCACTCACAGCTGATGTTGTAGTCATTTTAATTCACCACATATGTTATGCTTGAGTTACTTTACCATATGTTTGCATGTTTACATTTAAAAGCGTATGGGGCACATTAGTGGACAGATCTGAACGGGAGGAAAGCTTCCTGCAAGCAATATGAACACACTAAACAATATACCTACATGATTTATGTAAAGTGGTTTTAACCTCACGACATCGAATTATTAGTTTCTATTGCTGCAATTTAGCCTTACAATAAACATTTAATAGCTGTTCACCTCATAGCAACTGGCAGGAATGTCATTTCACTAACTAAAATGAGTAAATAAAACAAGAAAATAAGACGTCACGCTGGGAGGATATGCTTACATGCTGTTAATGTTTCCTGTTTACGTGGTCTGGAAAGGATGAAATACTTTCTACGAGCCTGCATGTGCTCACCAGTGCTTCGTCAGTGCTTCGCAGAAGGTGATGAGAGTCACATTTGATCAGAATATGAGAGGCAAGTCCATGTCACTCTGATTATCTGAGGCGAACTGAGGCTGTGTGACAGTCTCATGCTTAAAGGTGAGTGGAAAGTTCAGATAGGCCTACAGGTCCAATCTTGAAAAGTGCAAAAGAGCTAACAAAACTGAGTAAAAATAACAGACAGTTTCTGACACAGACAATGTTTGCATTACATTAACTATATGTAGGTTACAATGGGGCTAAAGGCACACTTTAACAAAAATGTGCTTTTCACTACTCCCATAGTGTATGATTACAGAAAAAAATACACAAGTTTTTTATTGAACATTGATGGAGCACCAGAGTTTGTCTGAAAATAAATCATAAAGATAATTTGTTTTGTTTAAAAATCTTAAAATGAATGAGGTGGCAAGCCTTTTACCCCACAAACAGAGTACTAAATAAACTGCAAAATATTAGGCTACATGGTCTAACACTTTCATGCACGGTTAGCTTCTGAAGCGCTTCAAGAGCTCGCGGCGCCATCTGTGGGACACCCTTAGCTTGTTACCAGCGTTCAAAGTGGCAAATGCGAGTAAAAATCGTCGTTGAAATGGTGTTACTTGCCAGTTGCCTGGTAACTTTTTGATTCATTTTGACAATGCGTGGTTGTGAAAATGTGATATGGCTTAGTGCAATCATCAAATTGTAAATATATAGTCTGACACACTCTATGTTTCAGCACAAAGCCAAAAGCACAGCACTGTGTTCATTTTCAGTTTCGTTTCACAGTCTGCAAGTGCTGTGTTTGAGTTGCTTATAATTTGCATTTGGGGACGTAACGTGAGGCAAACATCTATCCAAATTCATAATGAGAATCATTTATAAATCGGTTGTTGTCAACAAAGAGAAGTCTTAAGGTCTCCCTTTGGTTTTCTGCTAAAATAAAAGCTCAGTAGTTTAATGTTTAAAGGCAAAGCAATAAAGACAACCATAAATGTTAGTATTGTAATTTTACTGTTGTTCTGTAAAATTAAATACAATTAAATAATGATAATTATTATAATTGTTATTAGTTATAATAATAACACTTACATAAATAATTGTATTGCAACACGTATTGTATTATAATATAATATATGATCGTTATTATGATTATTTAAAATTTTACAGTACAATACTATGTATTATTGCAACAATAAGATATTTCTTTATTCATTATATAAAATAATATTTTTATTAATAATAATTGCTGGGGGGTTGTCAGATTTTCCTTCTTTTTTTGTCTTTAGCTGATACATTAAATATGCATCTGTGGAATCTTACACTAAATGGGACACAAATGAAGAGAAATGAAGTTGAAGACAGCAAAAGGAAACTCTCTTCATGTCTGGTATGTTGTTTGTTTTTGTACTTTGTGCAGCACATTGAGGAAAGAATGACTATCTCTAGTCTCATCTGGTTTAACAGAAGGGGGCAGAGGTATGGCAAGAGGAAAGCAGAAGATGGAGTCCAGGTATTTGCCTCTGAGGCATCTTCCTGTAAGGAACTCTCCACTCATAGGCCGGATTGCTACTCCAAGCCACACTAGACCAAAAGTTCCCAGAATGCACCGCGGTGGTCACGACCTTGCAGCGTAGCATGAAATTTACAGAGGGAGGTCACTGACCACACCTAAAAAAGGGAAAGTATACTTCTAGTGTGCTTTGAGAAAATATAGAGTTCAGATAATGACTAGAATAGAAAGAGGTAACTTGTGATGTGGTGTATGATACATAAGTTGTTCTATGAAACGTGCTTTTTTCATTTAGAAAATGGAATTTGAGTAAATTTCCATATAGTCTTTCAGGAATTTTTTCAGACAGACGAGAAATTAATCAATGTAATAGTGTGTGTGTGTGTGTGTGTGTGTGTGTGTGTGTGTGTGTGTGTGTGTGTGTGTGTGTGTGTGTGTGTGTGTGTGTGTGTGTGTGTGTGTGTGTGTGTGTGTGTGTGTGTGTGTGTGTGTGTGTGTGTGTGTGTGTGTGTGTGCAACTGTAGATCATTTTAAGAAATAACATTAAAAGTACAGGCAAACACACTGTGAATTTCTCAGTGGTGCCCTGTTTGAGAAGTGTTATCTACACAAAAATGTTTTCAGGTATCCTTAATTCAGATAGGTAGACATATGTCAAAATGCAGTGTAATTTATTTGTTGGTAGAGCCAATTTATACTTAGCCTGACCTGCCAGAGAATTCCCCTTAAGGGACAGTAACAATGGTCATGAATTCAGCTCGTTATTTTGGTAATGGATAATTAGACCGGGGTTGTTTCCGATTAGCTCCTCATGTTACTGAGGCAGACTGTTGCCTTGTTTCCGTGCTGATTAAATTATACCGCTGTGAGCCACTACTACAGCACTGCAGCTGAGCATTACTCTTAATATTGCCCACTAGGACTTTAGTGAACTGCAAGCTTTTGTTTTCATGCTCTCAGAAGCCTTTGATCCATTCGTGTTTGCTAACAGAATTTCTCTAAATTGCATAAATGTGACATTTATCTAATCTCTAAAAAATAAAGGAACATATCCTTTAGTGAATAGTTGTTAGGGATTCTTTGAGATGCTGCATCAGTCCTGAGCAATGTAAACATGATGAAAGAAAGTCATCTTAAAGCTTTGTGGCTCCTCAGAGCCAAATCACTTGTAAATACACATGCTCTTTGACATCTCAGTCCCTCCAGGACAAAACCAAGGACAACAAAGACAATGTTTGTGTTGTTTACATAAGATTGTTCTCGAGAGCTCAATGTCCTACAGGCAGTGGTCCAAAGCTCATTGTGGAGAACTGGTTCGACTTGACGCTGATCCCGTTCCTCCCCCTAACCCCTTTTGTGACTTTAGATTGAGCAATATTCTGAGATATTAATTCACAGGGAGATGTTCTGAGTTTGATTTGCGCATATTCTCTGGATCTCCTTGCACAATATTCAAACCTGGAAGTCTGGTCGGAGGAATGTAAAGAGAATTTCTAAAAGTAAATCATTCAGTCATTGTATTACATATTTCGATTTAACTGGCCTTCTAAATGAATGAACTTTAACCACTATAGGTAAAAAATGCAAAAGTGCAAGTCTTGGGATGATGATGGGAAAAGATGGACCTGTGAATAAAAAAAAAAAACCACATTACATAAGGCACTGCATCTGTTTCATAGATTATGTTTCAAGCTTTAGGGACACAGTGAACATATGCCAAACTATTTAATATCAGACCTAATGCTTTTTATCATTATTTCTTTAACAAAGTCATCATTATTTAACAAAGGTGAACCCAAGAAGAAAAAAAAATGTGAAGATACTTTATGAAGGTATTGTATCCCATAATCACATAATGGTTTCCTCCAATTCAACACGAGAGCATAGCAGAATGCGAGAGCTCAGCCTCCCTTTCGATTTCTCATCAGATATAACAGCTCAACAACTTACAACAACTGGTCATCTCAACAGGCTGAGACACATCTCTTGTTCCAACTCTGGTATCACCTTCTCTCAGGTCTCTGTTGTAGCTGCCAAACATCGGGATCAGCCTCCTACTGAAAAATCTCCAATTACATGAAGTAGATAGAAGAACATGGAGATGATAATGATATCAGAAACATTGTGAGGGTCAGATCTGAAGGATGAATGAGCAAAAAAAGAAATAAGACATTAGAGGTTGTGCATTACAGTGCTTTTACCAGATTAAAGGGGTGATTTTAACATGGAGCAAAGTCTCTTGTGACTTATTGATTTCATAAAAAGTGGCAATGTTATGATATAAAACAAAGTTCAATATATAATTTTCACAATCACACTAAACAATTTTCCTTTTTTGCTTTTTTTTGCATACTTTAGGACAGTTTACATTACAAACTATATTATCAACATAACTTCAAGTGCAGAATCTTAAATACTTTTCATTCCATTTAAGTCATAACTTTTCTTTTCAAAACACAAAAGCTTTTAAACTGTTTATTTCCAGGTTTAAATGAATAAGTCCCAGATTTTCAATGTGGTCTCAGACTTTTGGAGCCATTTGTATAATTTAATTCATGTGCAGTGACCGGCTATTTTACGACGGCATCAAATGTGGCTTGTCTAATCAGTTTTTACTCAGAACTATACTTTTTATTAAGATTTTTAATAGCCAACTTCCAAAAAAGCAATGGAACATCGCTGCAAGATTAGTTAACAGATCTTATTTTTATTCAGGGTCAACCGAGTGTTTTAAATAATATGCTGAACTTTGAAATCAATTAAATCAAAAAGAAACAGATGCGAGACCACACAGTAAAACAAGTCTAATCAATTCTTTCTGTTTCGTCTTTTAGGGATGTATCAAAACAATGTTCTTTAACACTGCAGTCAACAGTTTCGAGCAGTTGGGGTCACCCGCTTTTCTAAAAGAAGTCACCTGTTTCTAATATTACATACTTGTTATTTGGGAAACTCTGTGGCTAATGCACTATGCTAGCTCAGTTGCCAAAAGCATTTAATACAAGATGGAATGCAGACCCACTGAAAGATATTGCGGAGTAGGTCCCAGAGCTCCAGGACCTATTGTATTCCTGCATTACATCAACACTGAAGTCAACTAACGTAAGACTCATGTCATTTCTGTGTCTGACATGAAGTTCAGCGCTAAACTCTCTAAGGAATAAAGGATGCAGTTCATCTTTCCCCCTCATTCTTGTTTTCTAAAACACAGCTGTCTCCTAACCACCCTCTCCATCTGGATAGTTCTGGATCTGTCTTTCCAGAAATAACTGAATTTCCCTCTAGACTTGAGTTTGCACTGGCACAGGCACATTTTTTTTTAAATTATTTCTATATAAAGTGGAATCGGATCGTTCACATTACTAATTGTTCACAGATGTCCTAATAAATGTATTTTTTTAAGGGGCTGTATTGTTGTTTGCCTTGACTGGATAGTCCCTAAAAGCTTTTTGAATCTTTTTGAATTTCTGTATACAAATAGTTTGTTGGTCACACACTTGTGATATAAACTGAGATAAACAGTTTCCAGTTTCATCTGAAATACCGTAAAAGCAAAAGTATTATGCCTGAAAACCTCCTTAAGCTCTAGTGTCAACTTCAAACGCTATCTCACGACCAATTCGTAAGAGTGAGTATGAAGTGGCTAATTCGTACGATTTCATATGACCTCACTCGTACGAATTTGTCTAAACCCCAGTGATGGGTAGGTTTAGGTTTACGAATTGCCCAATTCATTCAAATTAGGCAACTCGAAAAAGATTTAGCAAAAATCGTATGAATTCGCACAAGTGAATTTGTATGAATTCGTACGAATTGGCCACCTCGTAAAAATACTTACGAATTGCTGTGAGATCGGGTTGCTACTTCTGCACCACTAATGTCACCCAACAGAACGCTCCATCTCCTATTGGTTGCACAATCAGAAGGCCCTGTCCCAAACTCACGTCATTGGTTGAACAGCTGTTGCTGTACCAGAGTGTTTACATTTTTGGGGGAGAAATTAACCTACTTTTGGCTTACTTATATCTCATCTTATTGTGCAGAGACAAGTATAAGTATTTTTAAACATTGAAACAAGTGTTTGAACCTTTTTGACATTGTGTTTAAGTGCTTATTTACACATTTCTGTATATATAAACATCGAAATGTATAGGGGAGCATTGAGCAATCTGATGTCATGAAGAGTTTTACTCACACTGTCTGTCATCAACATCTTCCAGGAGACATGTGTGGCCTTGCATGTGCTGCGTTAAGGCCCGTCCCCTTACCAGTTCACAAGAACAAGATCACAAGTTCACCATAAGATCTGCATGTCTAACTCCCACTGCAAAACACATACAAACCATAAAGACCCTAAATATGTCCATGAAGAATAAAGGAAAAGTTTACCCTAAACATGGTGAACAGTAATCCTTTAAGCCAGTTACTGTTCTGATTCAAATGATTCTCCAAATGACCAGGGTGACTGAAAAACTTCACAGACAATTGCCAGACATTTTATAATAACTCGCAACTGGTACGAGAATATAAAGGAATGTCAAGGAAAAAGCAGCAGACCATAGGAAACATCTGTTTCAACCTCAGGTGGACTCAACATGTGCTCACCGCTAACAGTCTCTGATTGGGGTCAACGGCAGAGGGCCACAGACCTAATAAAATAAAACGAATGGATAACTAAGTCCAGTGGCTTTCAACTACATTTAACTGACTCGTATTCATGCAGGCTTGTGGAATAACATGCACATGCATGCACATGCATACTCTCATTTTCCTTTGATAGCAACTCTATTGCAATGCAGGATGAAAACATGTATCCAGAAAAGCAATTAGTCTTTACAAAATCATACAATCCCACATCGCCCTCATGGTCTTGACATATCTTCACTATAGCAGAGTGGTGATGACTGCAGTATGGCTGGCATCCAAGCTCCAAATGAAGCCCTCATCTAAAGCAGTGTAGACCTTTCTGTATCCCTCTCGCATTAGCGATTACAAGCCTATAACTTTCTACACACGGAATTTACTATATGGGCTTAGAAATTCAGTCTATTCCTGGACTCAAAAGTGTGAGCTTTGTTTCAAAAGGAAATAAAGTCTTACACAAACTAATGCACAATACAGAGAAAAAGCTCATAAAGTGGGTTAAATATAGCAGCATGTGAATCTTAAATGATGTCTGAGAAGTTAATTTTAACTCAAGGCAATGTTTTAATCACAGATTTGCAAAGCAAAAAACAACACAAAAAAACAATGCATTGCTTTATTGGCCCTATTTTTACCTTTCAGTATAACAAAAGCCCTTTAAAAATACTCAAAAAAGAAATATTTCTACATTATGAAAAGATGCATTGAACATATTTTGATATTTTACCATATTTTAAACTGGCACTGCACAAACTGTCTCTCTAAGTGTCTCTTTTGACTTAAATAGATGAGTTCATCTGATTCAGAAGGGTGGAGTGAAAGACTATATGTGAGCTAAGATGGAAGAAATGTAGAGCATGAGAAGTGGTTCAGGAACATCCAACACAGCCTGGAGTCTGAGAGCCTGATCAAGTCTTATCACAAATGATCTTTATTTTTAACCTTGCGTAGCTTGATCTAAGTCATTGGAGTTCTCTGCCACAGCCAACAAATAAACAAATTTACAAGGATTACATTTTTGGGAAGTGCACTTCAGTGACTATCGTATATTTTGAATGTTTCGTATTACAACGTAATGATGTGTATCCAAACTCTGCATCTGTAATGTAATTATCTTGCACGTGAAACGTTTAAATAATAGGTGCAGGTGGTTAAAGTAAGACTGAGACATTAATAACACTAATTTTGAAAGCAGCTGAAAAAAAATCTCTTATCAAAGATCTTTTTGTTTTTTTATCAGTGAGATACTTGACAATTTACCAGTGAAGTTTTTCGCAACCTCAAAAACAGAAATAAAATGAAAGATAAATGAATTTGTGTCTGCTTTACTTGTCAGAACGTAACATGCATGGTAACACTTTGTTGTTTCATCCATAATGCCGATTCAATATCTTTGACTTGTTTGAAGTGATGATTGGATTACTTAAAGTTTCTATCAGTGGCAATATCAAATTACAGCGCCACTTCTCTGACATTTGTTTTTCTGAACTACAGACTTCCATCTAAAGAGCAGAAAGAAGTCACAAATTTATGCGTGATTGCAAACTTGTTCTTTAGTTTTTCCTTTAATTTTCTACCCTGGAGTCAGTAACGTGGGAGTTCTGTTATTTAATAATGCACATGTGGATTGTGTCGCTTTGTTACGGCCTAGTGATGAAATTTGATTTCACAGAATATTGGTGAGCAAAAGAAAAGAATTTCCCATATTCAGATCCGTCAAAAGCAGGAGACATGGACGCTGTTCACAAAGGATAGTTAAGCTGCAGGCCTTTCTTGTCCCCTCTCTCCACATAGCTGCCAGTGACCCTGTCTGTGGCTCTGTCATTTACAATTCAAATGCTTTTATGACTATGCTACTTCCTACCGAGATGGAAAATGTCATTATTTAAATGAGTTGTATTCAAACTCCAGGTTTCTCTATAGACAAAATACACTGGACACAAATACACATTTTTAGACGAATCATACGCTCACAAGCTCTCATTATCAGAAAACTGTTCAGACAGATGATTATTTTCCCCCTATGAGGCATCATTGGCCACTCAAGCAAACCGAGGGAATGTGAGGGAGCATCTTTAGCTTTGGGGCTTTTAGAGTTTGAAATCTGTAAGCTTCTCAGCTGTTCTGAATAAGCACACAAACACACCAGCTTTATTTAGTGACTTATGCTTTTATCCAGTTATGTGTTTTCTCAATTGGATCTTAAAGGGTAATCACTTCACAATAGCTGAGTTAAAGTTTGCATGAAACAGAAGTTGCAATATTTTTTTTTCTTCTTCCCAATTGTGACAACAAGAGAGGAAAAAAAGGGAAGTGGGACTTGATTTTGTCCATCGGGAATTGACTGGATTTTTGGGTTGTTGTAATTTGCTATTGCAATCATTTTAATAAAGACTCCAATATCTCATTAAAAAATTAATTGTCAATTTCATGGTGATGTTGAAGGGGATAGTTCACCCAAAAATGAAAATTATATCATCCTTTACTCACCCTAAAGTTGTTCCAACCCTGTGTTTCTTCTGCTGAACACAAAATAAGATATTTAGAAGAATATGGGTATAAGCAAACATTTGATGGACCCCATGGACTTCCTTATGGGGGAAAAAATACTATGGAAGTCAATGGGGCCCATCAACTAAAATTCTTCAGTTCAGCGGAACAAAGAAATGTATATAGGTTTGGAATAACTTGAGGGTGAGTAAATGATGACAGAATTTTCATTTTTAGGTGAACTATCCCTTTAAGGCTGCAATATATACACACGCGCGCGCACACACACACACACACACACACACACACACACACACACACACACACACACACACACACACACACATATATATATAGGCCTATAAGTAATATGATATCATTTATTTGTAAGTATTTTAGATATTATATTCAATAAATGTAAATGTAATGACTTTCAAATAAATCTGACTGAAAAATATTTACTATAGGCCGAGTAAAAAGTTTGACAACTAGCTCTGGTCTAGCCTACTGTTTAATCAATCATTTAAACTAAACCTTTTTATGTAATATTTCACTTGAAAAGTGTGCTTGCACTATATTTCTTTGTATAAAAACCACTTGCCTTGATATTGTTATCTAAGAAGTGAACAACAGTCAGTCATACATTTTAAGTTTGGCTTAAGAGTTTTAGTCAGCTTGTTGTGTGCGCAATTCTTCAGATAGTTACGGTACCCAAATCTGCAACACTTCTCTCCCCCATAGGAAGTCTCAGGCAATTAGTTCAGTCAGTAGAAGTTCTCGTACTAGTCTACTCAGTTTCTCTGAGCTCTTCTAATGACTTAGTCCGAAGAGCGTTTAAACCCCGTGCTATTCTGTGGGAGCCCCGGTTCTGCTTTTGGATCTTTATATATATATATATAAAAATGGGATTTGAGTTGGATCGTTTCAAAGGGGCTGTGGACCCTGACTTCAAATGCAACTTGTGTAATAAAGTTTTGGAGGATCCGCTCACTACCCCGTGCGGTCACGTCTTCTGCGCCGGCTGTGTGCTGCCGTGGGTCGTTCAGCAGAGCAGCTGCCCGGTCAAATGCCAAAGGATCTCCACCAAAGAGCTCAACCACGTCCTTCCTCTCAAAAACTTAATATTAAAGTTGGACATTAAATGTGACAATCACGCGCGGGGCTGCGAGAAGATCGTCAAACTTCAGCATCTGGCGGAGCACGCGGAGATGTGCGATTATTCTCCTGCCAAATGTAGGAATAAGGGCTGCAGCGAGGTGCTGAACCTTAAAGATATGGATGCTCACATGCGTGAATCGTGTGATTACAGAGCGGTCGGGATATGCGAGAGTGGATGCGGATTGATGCTCACTCATAAGGAGCAGAAGTTAGACAACCACTGCTGTTTAAAAGCCCTCAAAGCGCACAACGGCGCTCTGCAAGGGAAAGTTGTCAGCTTGGATAAGGAGTTGAAGAAACAAGCTCTGAAATCGACTAAAAGAGAGAAATCACTTTTGGCGCAACTGTCGGCTGTTCATAACGAGCTTCAGATGACAGCGCTGAAGTATCAGAAGAAATTCACGGAATACAGCACCAGGATTGACTCGCTGTCAAAAAGTCTCTCTCCACCGTGTAAGGTAAGAGAACAACCATGACAGCACTTTAATAACACACAAATATTTATCAACCATAGTATCCACTAGCCTACTACAATAAAACTATGGTAAAGCCTAGTGCCCTACCATTATTAAAAAGTTTGAAACGATTCTGAAAGAAAGAGAATGAAATCTCATTATAATTTATAGCGGTTTTACACTAGCCTAGGCTAAATATTTTGGCAGAAACTTACCATGGTACATTTTAATGATGTATTTTTAAAACAAATGAGCTCTTTCTGTGGTAGCAGATTTTTGGTCCAATTTTCTCTCAGGAAAAATATCAATGTGGTTTAATTTGATATTTTTCCATACTTTTTTTCACACTCAAGTTTATTCATGTGTTGGGACACCTATTTATTTATATTTTTATAGTCAAAAAAGTTTTTTTTATAGTCAAAATAACTTTTTTTTTTTACAAAAAAAGTTCCAAAAGAGGAAAGCCAAGAAGCTCCAAGCAACTCGCATAGCCTACCTAAACCCTGGCCTGGAACAATTTTTTATAACTGGAGCGAAGGAGGTTTTTCCATCAGCGCTCAAATAGTTCCATTTCATTACAAAACGCAAACTTGTTCAAAGTGCACATTTTTTGAAAACAATACCATTATTGTCTCATGTAAACTACAAAAATGCTAATTTGTGAAAACAGCATGCCTATTACGTGTTCAGTCTGTAGAAATGTAGCTCCGCCCCTTTTCAGCGGTGCGCTTCAGTCTTCCGGTTTGTATTTCCAACACATGAAGGTAAGATCTATTAGATTTATGAATGAACCGCTCATTTTAAAATCTTCACAGTCTACTGACATTTACGACATCCGCTAAAAACATTACAATGCTCATGATAACTTTCGTTAACTCTGCAATAAATCCACTTCACCAGCTAATTACTCTTCGACAGCGATGCCTTAGAAATATACAGAGATACCCCAAAAACGGAAGTTCAAACACAGTATTCCAATGACGGCTGCATGCTTGTTTCTCTGGCGCAAAAGGTGTTTCTTTACAAAGTGACATCGCCAACGACTGGCCTGGCAGCAGAATACAGTGATTTTAGTAGTTTTCGCGGATCCGTGTGAACTGGGATCGTTTTGACAAATTTTTGTCTGTCCGCAAGAAAAACACAAAGGAAAAGCTTTAACGTTTTTAGTACATCGTTGTTGTGTAAATGTACCCTTAAAGAGACATTTTTTAAATTATTTACACTCTTTGGGGAATATGTTATCATTGCGTGTTGATAATATTAATGCAAGGTTGTTGTCATGCACATGGGGTGCATAAAGCTTTTGATTTTGGGTGTTTGCTGTTGTTATGATTCCTTCCAAGTTCCAACCCTGAAAGATGTGTTACTAGCTGGCTTGCAATGTAGACTTCATTGGTTTTAATGGAACTTTCTAGTTAATTATGGACTTTATAGTACAGAAAACATATTGTTATAGTGTGCTACATTATTTTTATGTGTTTAAAGAGCTACATTACATGTTGTGTCCTTCATTTGGGTAGCCAGTTACACAGCTTTTCACTGAGGGAACACTCAATAAAATGTAAAATGCAGGTACTATATTTGCACAATAGACTTAAACTGGTAGCATATTCAAAGTAAAATGACAGTATTTTTATACATTGTCAGTAGGCTACATCAGTACTTGAGCGATAAAGTACATGCCAATTGTAATGTGAAGGTAATACTTAGGTTCTTTGGTGTAGTCTAGGCACTAAAAGATACATCATGCCCAAATAATGAAAAACCTTATCAGGCCACTTTTTTTTGTTTTTTTGTTAGTGCTTTATGTGCTTGCCATGCCTTAAATTAAGTATCATGACATCTTCTGGCATGTGTGATGCCCTTCAGATTAGCTATAATATATCCTCACCTCAGGACTCCATCAGAGCATGGAAAAAGTCAGTGAGTTACACTTGTGAGTTGTGACAGATAACCTTCCTTGACCGCTCTATGAAGGAGCATGGGATCCTAAGGCAACCTCCCAGTGAGTGAACATGTTTATGGGCTCTGAATGATGCCTTAGTGCCAGTGACTGCCGTCCTGCTGGGGAATGAAGTCTCTCTAGCTGTTCCCATCACATGGTTCATCAGTCAAGTGAGTTGAAGCAGGGCTGGGAAAGGAAGGCGATGATGGGGAGCTGACATTTGCAGGATTGGGCCTGTCTGCTGAATGCTGGGCTGTTGATCCAGCTGCTCTGGAGGAAAAAAATTGATATCACAAGAATTTTCATATCACCACTAGAGCATTTCAACATGATTTATGCATTATCTTTATGTTTGTTTGTTTTTGCCATTCAAGAGAATATATTATTTAGATGAGTCATCCTCTGACATTATTTCCACATTTTTATTATATACATTTTAACAACAGTGATGTGCATTTATATTAAGTGGTGTCGGACATTGTTTCCCATGGAATTATGGGACCTGGTCCAGCGGGATACATTCCTCATTTGGAGACATACATTGCATACAGCAAAGATAGTAAAGAGGACACTGTACATGCCTGCCATTGATGTATTATATTTAGACACTGTATTCTGTGGCACACAGAAATGACAGCTGCTTTAGTCTCTGATTCTATGCAGTGCACCCTAAGCGAGGAATAAATTGCTGACTCCACTTGTTTGTCCACGTTCCGCCGTTCATCTGTTGAGAGAGCCGTTTGCTGCAAATGTATTAATATACTCGACCAAATGAGCAGGGAACAAGGCCTTAACCCTTAAAGCCGCTGGCCACTTGACAGCTCCTTTTCCAAGATACTTTAAGCAGAGATGACTTATGTATTTTGCATGATGTTTAATAATTGTAACAGGTGCACTTCTGTACTTGTTTGGTCACGCACCACTTTTGGTTACAGTCAAATGTAAATCGTGATACCTATGGATGATTTCAGGACACACCCTGAAGGGTTATATTTGAAATAGGGGGGTGTCCTAGAATCCTAAATCCGAATCCGTTATGAGTAACGCATTCTACGGAGCCCCTGAAGGGACATGGTTAGGCTTGCTGCGGTAGTCAGTTACATTACAGTACATCAGATTTCACTTACCACGTGAAGATAGCAAGGAGAGATGACTGACAGGATGATGTTGGAGGATTTAGTGTGCAACAGATCTTGTAAAATGCCAGTCATTTAAACATATCCAAATATAGTATTTAGTATTCAGGCACATCCCTAATTTGAAATATTTTACTTGGAAGCTCAGATGTTTCAATCTTCAGAATAGAAATAAATACATGGTTTTAAAGAGGTATGTGTGAATTAATGGGCCATTTATACGATTCCTTCTTTTTCAGGGCGGAGAGACTAAAAGTGTCATGGCTATACTCCATCGTGATTCTGGATCTTTAGGCTTCAATATCGTTGGAGGAAGGCCATGTGCGGTAAGTTCAGAAAGATTTGCACCTCCATCTTATGTGTCATTGGCTCATTGTATTTCCTGTTTCAGCCCATGATTGTCAAGGTTTGGTAAAGGAAATCAAGAGGGGTTTTGTGTATATTTTAAGGCCTTAGATTACCTCATGCCACATCTACAGTATTAGTATTAGTATTAGTTTATTGATCTAGTCTTAACCAAAACAAATTATTATAATGATAAACAAAAAAAGGTTATTCAGGTTATTGCAGAATCTCAGTGTGTCACTAGGTGAATTAATTTAAGTGGGAAATTGCAACTGGGAAAAATACAGACATAAATTATATCTTTTGTATACAGTGCCACTTTGGTACGTCAGTCCACCCTGAAGTGGTAGTTGTGGTATCCATATCAGTGTGAATGAGCACCAAGCCCTTTAAAAAGTGTTTGTTTGTGGTTCGTCTGAAATAGAAATATGACGCACTTTGGTCTGAACTGGACTTTTGCTGGAAAAACCTTCCAAAGAGGAAAACTATTACAAGAGCCAAGTTTCCAGGGCTTCTTCTAAGACCCAGATGTAGCCTCATCACAATGACGAGGCTTTATTTATTTATAAAAATGCACCACAGTTAAAGCATATCGCACAAATTGATATGGCTGAGTTAGTTTACCCTAAAGTAAGTGGAAGAGGTCAGTCACTAATGAATGACACAAATGGCTGCGTCTCTTAGCAACTGCACAACTACTTCAACGTGGCCATGACCCCTCCATAGCAAATGTTTGACATGCCAGCCATCCTGTCTGCTTCTAAGACCTTAGATCTGTTTCTAAAACTTAGTGAGCTGACCACTTGGGTTGCATTTTAAAACGTCATAGTGGCAAAGGCTTGTAGGAAGCAAAATCTTTCGCAGGATCTTTCGCAGAGTTGGGAATACCAGAATGCATTTCAATAAGCTCTGTCAATAATTTGATAGAAATTGTAGTTTTAAATTTCAAATTTTAGTAGCCACCCAATATTTGTGTGGACTATTGGTGTATTTTTATTACATGGCTCTCTGTTTCTAATTAGTTAATCACTGAACTGAGGAGGCAATTTGTATATGTTGTATATTTAATTTAGTATATTTTGTATTTAAATATTACATATTTTCATAGTTTTTGGAGTATTGCATCTTTAGTTTAGCAACTTTTTTTGTTCTGTTACTTAAATTTGGAACATAGTTTATGTTGTTTTATTAAAAAATAAAATAAAATAAATATCATGTAGGAGTAGGATCGTCTGGCAAATAAAGATGTTGTTTTTGTTGTTGTAATGGGGAAGAGGGAAGGGCTTACAGTAATTAACTGCAGAGTTCACAGTTTGACTTCCTGCGGTTTCTTAAGTATTCCATTAAAAATTACAGCACAGTGTCACACAACATGGCACAGAGGTAATGTGGTTTGATGTGGTTGGGAGGTGGGTTCAACGATTTTGGCAGATGTTTTGATATAACCTTCCTGTCCAGGTTATATTTTGAAATAATGAATGCTGAGCATCTTTTTTTAAAATCTCTTAACACCTTAAATATCTCACAAACGCAATATGTTTTTCATTTGACAGTGTATTTGCAGAGAAGCTGAACAATGGAGCACATTGCTTTGTACACCTGCAAACAATTATTTGTGTTTTGGATGCCTCTTTAAGGGAGTCTGTGTCTTTGTTAACCATTTTATTTATTTTTTTGCAATAAAAGTGTTTTTGCATCTGTAATACTTACTAAAATGTTTTATTGGTTAGAAATACTTTTTTTTTTTTTATTCTTTTTTGGCTAAATATTGCTGCCTTGTTTTTGGACTGCAGGATAATAAAGATGGCACTTCGAATGAAGGAATCTTTGTGTCGAAGATTGTGGAGAATGGACCGGCGGATAAAGAAGGAGGTTTGCAGATCCATGACAGGATAATGGAGGTAATTGCCTCTACTTTAAGCCTGATTCCGTTGCCTAACCAAGGCACAATAAGAGGCAATAATAACATTTTATATACATTTACAGTTTTGTGTATAACACAATGAGATGTGTAATGCATATCCTGTCCTATGTCGCAATCGTGGCTGATTAGGACAGACACTTTTGTGTTGCTCCATGTAAGGACACTATTTTTGCCAATTATAGCTCATCCTGAAAGGAACAGTTGTACAAACTATGTTGAACCCGTCAATAAAATAATATTTAAAGCATGTTATACCTTGAAAATGGCTTTAATTTAACCGGTTTTACAAGATTCCTATTTAAAACTTTATCTTTGAGCCCTGATTATTTCAGAAAGTCTGCATTGGGTTTTTCAGTGTAATTTGTTAGATGCTGTATATACCGACTTATAAAGGAATCCTTCATGGCTGGCATCATGTCTGAAGGCTCTCTTTTACCTTGGAACAAAATCTGGAGTATTTAAAAGGCCAAAAGTTCCCAGTGGTCACTTTTGAGGGTGCATAGAAAGTCAGCCCTACAAAGGTTGCTTTTATAGCGGCATGAAACACAAGTATGGTACAACGGATGCATTGAATTCGCTGTAGCGTGTTAAAACTATGGTCTGGGTCTGTACAATTGTTTAGCTAAGTTAATGTAAACATTTTCACTTTGTGTAGTCGAATCATCATTTAACAAAATGGTAGCATTCGCCGCAAGATTTGGTAACACTTTATTTTACAGTGTCCTTGTTACATATGTTACATGTACTTAACATAGTAATAACAGTAAATTATCCATAATTACATGCAACTAACCCTCAACCAAATCCTAATCCTACCCTAACCCTATAGTAAGTACATGTAGTTGCTTTATATTACTCAGTACTTAAATGTATAATTACACTGTAACAATGACACCTTAAAATAAAGTGTAACCCAAGATTTTTTCCCCTCAAGAGTTAGTTAACAACATCACTTTTTGGTTTCAAGATTTATTAATTTGCGCTTGACGTCAATATATGCGGTATGTTGGATGAGATATGTTGGACTTATACTAACTTTTAAGAGCAGCCACATGCAGTGTGCTGGCCATAAGTGTCTTAAACTCTCCTGTTCGTTTAGATATGCCGTAAGCCCTTGAGAAGACAATGGATAGATTGAGCCACCAAAGGCGACAGTAATGCAGTCGGCGCCTGGTGACTTAAGACCACTAAACTGGCCCTGCTTTGGATGGGGAGGGGGGCGTATGAGTCCCAGATTGGTTAATACGTTGGGCGGAAATGTGCTAGTATGACTTACTTGGAGGAAGGGGCCAGGGTGAGGGGGAAAGCTTTGGATTGCGCTTAGCATGCCAACTGCTGCTTTGCCGTGATATCTGAGAGTGTTCCTTGTGGTTTTTGTGGATGTCACCTACATCTCTGCTTCTTCTTTTTCTTTTTTCTTTTTTTAAAAGGACATTAACTTAACAATACATAGATATTTGAGAAGGGTTATCGGTGACTGATTTAGTATTTACATTTTAGTGTGCAGTAACCTTTATCAACAAGATATTTTGCTCTAGGATGGCAATAGACCTAGAAAGTCACTTTTTGTCTTTGTCTTTTGAATAATTAAGGCGAAACCGCATGCGTGCCAGAGGATGTAAATGCATAAGGAACATGAAGCACAAAGCCCTAGGTCAGTCTATTGAATAAACCTTTAAAATGTATCGTCAGAAACTCTCCCACAATGCAAAGCTGTTCCCACCCTGTGCTATCTATTTGGATCTTGTTTACATGGGAATAACGTTTTCTGCTTCCTTCAGGAGATGTATCGGTGCTTTTAAAACTACTTTAATAATGTTTCTGCCTTTTGAAAAGGGTGTAATAATGCTTTTCTGGCTATCGTTGACACCTGAGGTAATCTTATGCCCTTTGAGATCGAAATATGGATTCTAGCTTTACGTCAGCGCCTCAGGTGGTATCACATATTTAATTATGTTGACTTGAAAATTGATTTTCTGTAGAAATATAATCACAGGGGAAGAATTAATGCAAAACGATTTGTAGCAGTTTTGTTTCCAATGTAATTTCAATTGTATATATCTAAACCAATACGCTGTAGTCCCATTCTTTATAGCCCATGAGAGTTAGACTCAGCTGTTTAAAATATGTGCCTCTCGGAACCCTCCAGGTCCCAGCACTCTTTTTTCTCTCTTACTACATCAGCACTTTTTCATCCATCATATGGATTATCCATTTATCTCCTTTTTTCCCCCCAGCTCATTTGGATACACATGTATTCCTTGGCGATTGTGCACAGATGCTTTAAAGCCTGCATGAAACGGGACTTATGATCGTTTTTTTTTCTTGTTTGCTATTACAGCGATCTCACATGAGTGGCAGGTTGTTCTGCCCTCGTGCTAGTAAACATTTTTGTGCTCAGATAAATAATTTAAAATAATTTGCATCTTGCAGCATGTTGTTGATGTTACATTATGACATCAGTGTATAAGTGGCCAATATATATATTTTTAAATCCATCAGTATTTAATAATTATTTGTGAATGATCATTTCTCATCATTTTTAATTTCAGATTACCTTTGCCGTTATCATTTCATCACTTAATAACACTGTTAAATTTAAGCAAATCTAAAGATATATATATACATTTGACTGTAGATTATAATGTTGTGATGCCTTAGTTTAGTATTAGCATGTAAAACTTATTTTGTGATTTCTTTAGATGAAATATTAATATCACCCATTCATTGACATGAAAATAATTATTGGCTAGGTATCGGCGGGAAGGTGTGACCCTTTTATTTTCTTTGCTAAGTAATCACTTAGAACTCTCAGAACATCTTAACAATCTTAACAACAAGCCAAGCATCATGGAGGCAATTTTACTCGGTTTTTCTTCAAAAAATATAAAAATCTAGTTTCCCAAATATACGCCAAAACCTCTTTGAGTCAATTTTGTGCTGTTTACCATTCAAGCAAGAGACGCTTGGGTGACTAGCATCTACTGATCAGTACAATGAGTTCTTGAGCTGCGACAGCATCTCGGCTGAGTGCATCCAGGCGGAGCGTGTGAATTTGTGTCATAGGGCGAGCAGGGCCATCACGGTATTCAACTGGCTTTGTGCACATGTTCCTGACAGCAGCAGTGATGGGTGACTCACTGAACGATCATGAGAAATTCCAGCCAGGAAACACTGCACAGATCATCTGGCCCTTATGTAATACATTTCACCAGAATGTTTAATTGTTCACGTCTTACTAAGAGTGAATTGGGAAAAATCACAAAATAGCCACGTATTCTTCATATTCTCTTGGCTATGTTAGCTTTAAAGATGTTATGTGCACGTACATGACATGCTCATAAAGATCTAGAATCTCCCACGGCCATCTGATGGAGGAGTGTCAAGGCAGATGTCCCTGGTAAGCACCAGAAAGACAGGCTCAGATAATTCAGCAGATGAATAGCGCCTTGTTTGCCGGAGACATTTATTTTCTCATAAAAAAAAAAAGATGTAAAAAGGGAAGAAAAAACGGTGCTGTGTTTGCGCTCCACACTGTTTGAAAATTTTCACACATAGTAGCCGAGTTTGCCTGCGACAGATTGATTTATGCATTGGATTTAACACAGTGCTTGTGTTTGGAAAAACATATTTTTTTTTTCTTTTTTTTTTTTACAGGGACATTACACATTAATAAACATTTCAGTAACTGCACCAGAGGGGTTTTTTTATCTGTAGTATATACAACATTTTAAAGTAATTTGTGATAATATTTTTTTATGTAGAATTATTATTATTATTTTTTTTAATAAAGTGTATAATTTCTGTACACATGCTTCACCAAATGGTGGGGGACAAAACAACTGCTATTTAAACTGGTTTTCCATACTGAAGCCCAGTCTGCCATTGTATGGTAAAACAGGTAGTCTTGTGCCACTCGCTATTGGTTGAACAGGAGGTTTACATTGCAGACCTCTCAAATAAACAGAGCAGTGTTAAAGTGCTGCAGAGTCACAGTGTTTACACTTGTCTGGGGAATCAATCCGCAAACGACCTACTCATATAGTTGTCTCTAAACATTTAGCTCGGATAGAAAGTATTTTACCTCAACCAAATAACACGCACCACCTTTAAGAATGCTGTTTGACGCAGTCAACAATTTCATCTTAACCTAAGGGGTGTTGGAAACAGTACATGGCTGTAGTACCTTCAGCTTTCAATGTGTTTTTGTCATAAAACCATGGAAAATCCATGTGTCTTGATATCCAAGTGTAGATCATGGCTGTCTTCAGGAGCATTGGATGTGTTGGGAGTAGGAAGAGGTCATGGAGATAGACCGGGTTGTAAATGTCACCTTGTAAAAGCCTGCAAACAGACAAAGGTCAGAGGTTGAACAACAAGCAGACTTTAAAAAGCAGCTCCACTGAGAGGCCAGTGTTTGCCATCTGAAAGAAGCAAGAGCTCCAAACAGTAACAGAAGAGTTTTTCTCTTTAAATAAGAGTTAAGTATGGCTGGGGGATTTGAGTTTTGCAATTATTTTGTTAATAATATTAGTATCAGTATATATTAAATATTTAATTAGCTACTATGTTTCCTAAAGATCATGCCAGAAAGCTAGTTTTGCATTCCCTTCTTTGTCACGAATATGAGTGTGCTTGGACAGATATTTTTAAAGAGGTCTTGTCGTCTGTAAACGACCACTGTTTTGATTGGCTAATGTCATTGCATATCTAAATGTATCAACAACCTCTCGCTATTGCATGTATGTGTTTTAAAAATATGATCCATTAAAAAAATCATAATTTACAGGCAAAGCATTTTGAAGTTGTTTACTTATGGTTTGCAAAATCCAATACAGTTGGCTGCTTCATCTTTTTTTTCTTTTTGTGTGTGCAAGCTGAGCTGTTAAAACAGGATTCTTTTATTCATCCATCTGAGTCAAGTGCTCATGTGATGTCACAGATATCCAATATCCAAGCTAACCATTTTTGGAGCTTGGTTAAATCATTTATTTTATTTATAATGAGGAAGATGTCTTAAACTGTGAAACTTGCGGGATGTTTTAATGGTACAAAATCCCATGTTAAAGGATCAAGGAAAATGTGATTTCTCATGGTGTTGTTTTTATTATCCAGCTTTGTTGTCTTGTTATAATTTTGCATCAAATATGTATAATGCATGTGAATGTAAGTTTAATATCAGCAGCTTCTAGTAACACCAGTGGTCCCTTATCTTTTCTGTCTCCATATAGCTGTAAGGTTACCCAGAGTCCACCACTTAACACCCAATGGTGCTTTCAGTTATTTTAGTGTGTGCTCGCTGTCAGATGTGGCGTTAAATGGTGTGAGGGGTGAGTGGCAACATGAAAAGAGTGGCAGCTTGAATAGATATGTTAAGAGTCTGGGGCCCATTGCTAGCATGCAGATGAGTCCTCAGCCCTTTTAAACTCAGGTCATTACCATTCTTGCCCATTGATGGTTAAGAAGAACCTTGTAGATCAGACAGCTGTAACGAAGGACAGAGGAAGAAAATGTATAAAAAGGGAGTTTTTGAGATGTCTTTGAGGGAAATTTATTTCAACCTCAAATGATGCTGGCTTGGTGAGCCCCGCTAAATTTTTTTGTGGTTTTGTTTTGGGTGGATTGGTTGTGGATTGGTAATTCACCTGTCGTTCTTTGATCTTAATTCTTTCCGAAGTGCTATTTGGGTACATATAAAAACCTAAAAAAAATAAATATAATATACATAATAATATATATATATAATATATAATATATATATATATAATATATAATAATATATATATATAATATATATATATATATATATATATATTTTTTTTTTTTTTTTTTTTTTGCAAAAGAAATTAAGTCTATTTTGTACCATTTAAGATTTTTTTTGTTAAATTGTGCAATATTGTACTGTATATCTTTTGCAAAACAAATTTCCCAAAACTCAAATTTCATTATCGTAATGCATCTGGAGTCTAATCTAAACACTGATTTATTTATTGGACGTGTTTTTGTTTTCGATGCTTATTGATTATTCTCAGTACAGTTAATACAATATTTAAACTAAATATTTATAATATATATTTTTTTATTATAATTAACTTAAATTAGAGACAGTTCATATAATAATACTTTTTTTTTGCATTACAGTAATGCAGTTTTGTTGAAAAAAATATCTATTTTTTAATTAGTTTAACTCATCCAGTATACCCTCCACTAAAACAGGCCTTAACCTTAATCTGTCGCACTCTGGACTTTATGACCAGTATGGACATTTTTAAATCAGGAGACCCTGTTCTTAGTTTCCTCAGGGACATGAAGTCAGGTCAACCCAGCATGGGGTTGCCCTGCAACCTCCAGTCTTCACCTTTCTTCCACTGACAACTATCACAGCACATGTCACCTTTAGTTTGGAATGTGTCACAAGGGCTTGTGTTATTTCTCCAAAAGAGCAGTCCAGAGGTGGCAGTTAGTTCACTGTGGGCAGTATCACATGTTATTTGGCATCTGATTGCAAGAAGAAAGCCTTTGTCAAGGACTTTATTGAATTTGTGCCCCTGTCTTTTTTTCCAGATGGAAGTGAGCAGGGAGAGGGAGTATAGGCAAGTAAGACTGTTAGTCCCAGTGGTGAGCTGCTTTCCAGTTGACTGGAATGCCTGACTTGGCTATTACAGGACATTAAATCCAATGGAAGTTTTAAAAGGGATATAATAGGCTTCTGGTCTCAGCTTCTGTAATAGCAGCGCATGGTTAATATGGACAGTCATGTCGTGCATGTATGAAGATATTTAATGATCACCTAAAGTATACTTGCAATAGTTCCACTTTAGCACAATTAAATATACTTAATATATAATTAATATATATTTAGTTAGACCTCAGCACTATTTCATGATAACTAAAGTGCATTAAGTACAAAATTAGTTGTTCCAATTTAGCAGACTTTAAATATATCAATTTAGTTTACCAAAAGTACACTTGCAGGGTATTTATATTAAGTACATAAATATGTAAATGTATTTGTAGTATACTTAGCATAAAATAAATGTATTTCAAATACATGAATCAAATGCACTCTTTATAATGACAAATAACTTGCATAACAACAACGACAATGGCACTAATATTAGTTTTAGTAGTAGTAGTATTGTAACAATTTCTAAAACACCTGTTAACTGGCCACATAAACTTTATCATAGTCCAATGCAGTTCATTTTAAATTTGCCCAAAAATGGGCAGATTAACCATACTGTCAGCTATCTGTCTATATACCATGCTGCCTACTATTCCTTTTAGCTCAATATACTACTTCTTGATATTTGCTGTCAAGGATTTGCTTAGCTTGGCTTAGCCTACTGTAAATGTGTTGTGAATTCTGTTCAGCAGGCCTTTTCCCTGTATATAGAAGCCATAGGTATAATTTATATAATCTAAAATGTTTTTGGAGAGGGGAATAGGCAGGTATAATTAAGGCTAATTGTCTTTCCAATCAATCACCAGGCTTGTGTAAACAAATCAGTAACAATAGTCTCAGGTTGCCTAGCCAGCTACTCTCACAGTCAGATCCCATTAGCCCCCCTCCATGCAAGCCACCCTCCCCCATAGCCTCTCTAATTAACTACCCTCAATTAAACGCTAATAGGCTGATTAACAGACCCTCTGTCGTGAAGTAATAGGCAGTCGTTTCCTTGTAGTTGCCCTCAGTAATGCAGACCAGGTCCCAGGCCTGTTAATTACAGCCCACTTTGAGTGCCATCAGCAGGACCTAAGAAAATGTAGTCTGTCCAAGTCTGGAAAGTGTGGTGGATGTTGAAAAAGAACATCTCTGCATTATGGATTGTTTCAGCCATCTGCAATTCAAAATGGGATCTAAGAAGAGAATGCTACCACAGGACACTTTTTGCGGTGAGGCCACTTGTTGACTTTCGCTGAGCTTTCAACTCTTGGCTCTGTATATCACAGTAAATCAATAGGAATGGACAAATCATCATTTCATTTTATGCATATAAGGAAACTTTTAATTTTTTAGTGGCTGGCTGGGTATCTGAGTTGACACATCTTATCGTCTGTGTATTTTCACCAAATATGGTATTGGGAGTCAGATCAGTTATGAATCCATCCACTTTTATGAGTACACATGAACAGTCTTCCTGTTTTAAGTCTTGGATGTAAAGGTAATTTTCTTTTCACTCCCTCTTTTTATGGACGTACAGCCACAGTGATCTTGTAAATGTACTTATTGAATGTCTGTTCTATAATTTAAGCTTGGTTTTCACCATATTTCAGCAGCTAGCTCATGATTAAAGAAAGCATGTTAAAGGCCAAGCTGAGAATTGAAGTCATATTTCCTGTCATAACTCACCAAAGTACAAGACTACTCTTCTTTGTCCCTCCTCCCAACAGATATATAGTTTTACTGTGCTCAACATGAATATTACAGTGCCAAAAACATATGCAGACTTGGCCAGTGCAATGCAAACCTGTGGCCTAGCTAATGTGCATTGTTGTGTTATTGCACCAGTAACAGTCACCAGTAGGGACCTATTGATTTGATTTCCAATGCTTTAGACATTATACCAGGTGTGTACCATTCTGGTAGCTAGCTATACACATGTCAACAGTTTAACTAACTTGCCCAGCAAGATTATTTTATTTAATTCCGGCATGGCAGTAGTTGGCATGTAAACTGATCATAGAAGACAATTGCGGCAGTGATGAAATGTAGCGACGTAATCTACTTGCTTTGTGTTCCAAATTGCATTTTGGCACATTTTGTGAAACTGATTTGGCATAGCTAAAAACACACTTTCCTGCTTTGTTTGGGTCCAATAATACTCTACTGTGAATATTGTAGCCTATGTCTCACATCAAGTTTTTTTCCGGAATTTCACGGCAGATGAGATTCAGGAGTTGTCCTGAACTCAAAAATCAGATCAGGGTGAATCATTTTAGGGTGTTTCCAGCCTAATGTCTTGCTCATGGACAAGTGAAGTCAATATTAGTCCGTTTGAGTCTTCTCTTTCGCTACAATTCACACATGATTGGTCTGAATTTGATGGTTTAGATATTTGTATTAGCTGGCCTCACTAATCAAACTCCTTTTAAATCCAGCCAACATGGTTTGGTGTAGAATTCCTTAGTTTCTAGCCTGACAAGCTTTCTTTTCAAGAGTCGTTTAAGAAAGCGGTCTTTCACACACCAAACAAAGTGGAACCAGCAACCGCTGTGCACCCTTCTCATGCAAATGAGCGCAAGTAGAAAACACCATTCCTAAGCCATATTATTGTCCTTGTGGACCTACTGTGTTGCGTCCCTGTTCCACTGAAAGAGATGTAGTCCTTTCATACGTACCTTCTCCATTTAATTGTAGACTTCCTACATCTTTCAGTCAACAGAAATTTGTTTTGACTTAATGCAACAAAGTCTGGGAAGACGTCCAATGTTTTCTTCTGTTGTGACAGTATAGGTAGCCTTCTTTTTGTGTATTATAAATACACATTAAAGTTCTCAATCCTCAATAGCTGTTCAAACGTTTGCTTAACAAGAGGGATATACCATCAAGATAGTTGCTAAGGACTACCAGCTGAGCTTCTTCTATATAATAACTTTAACTCTCGGAATTTTGACTAGGTTTTAGCCAGAACCTAGGCAAGAAATCAGATGCCTGGGCAAGTTCATGGTCCTGTTGTGTATTCTTGATGTGTGTTATTTTGTTACTTACTTATAGACCTTCAAATGCAGGGGTGTCCATTCATTTCTGATCCTGTAAAGCTACCTTCCTGAAGAGTTTAACTTTAACCCTTATTAAACTTGCCTGAACCAGCTACTCAATGTCTACAGAATTACTAGAAGCTTCCAAGCAGTTGTGTTGGAACAGAAGATAAACTCTGCTGAAAAGTTGACCTTCAGGAGCAGGACTGGACAATGTGTGGTGCAGTTGGCTAGCTATAAACATGTCGATAGTTTAGTTCTAACTATCATGCTCGGCAAAATTGTTGCTTTGTCTATGGCAGTCATCCTGGAACTAGAAGTTTACACTAATACCTTCTATATTGGCCCTTGGACTGAGATTGCAAAACTAACTTGTTTACATTATGAATTGTGTTCTGATTTATTTAGAAATTCAACAATATATGAAGTAGACCTCCACGATTAAATGTTAAAAGATCACAATCTTGATTCAAGAAGCCACGCGTTCTCGTTCCTAAATGACAATGATTCGCCTGTGTCTATTAAACCTTTGACAAAATCACACCGGAATATTCAAATCTGCGTTGGCACTGACATTGACCCAGAGTTGTCCTGAATGAAACTGCTAAACAAACAGTCTTTTCAACTACTCCGTATCTTTATTTGTGTGTTACAAACATTATCACAGAACTACTGGGATAAAAACACAATAGAGCAAACCACCTTTTGAAAGTAACTTGGCACTTCGAATAACGATTGTATCGTTTACATCGTTATGACATAAATTGAGAATCACTATTTTATTTTGTTTCAAACAGAGATCACAATTCTCCCAACAGACAACTAAATAAAATAACATGGAATTTACTAGAAGTTCTGACAAAATGTTTATTGCTGGAGTCTGTTTAAAACGCTTAATGTGAATTATAAAATTCAATGACTCGTTTGTGAATACTTCACTTGTTTTATTACTGGATTTTTATGAATCTCTTGAATGAATAGCATTACGTTGAACTTGCATAATTACTTGTGGCTTATAAGATGGGTAAAGGCTTTAATTTCAAGTTGGTTCAAGCCAGTTGCAGTTTTTTATAACATACCAGACACTGCGTAATTGAGATGTACAGCCTGGTGACAGAGTGCATGCTTCTTGTGAACTGGTTATTTTAACCATTTTGGATTGTTCTGGAAATTAAAACATGTGCAACCCAAGGGTAGTACTGTCCTCCAAGACCATTTCAGACAATGAGTCACTGTGGACCGCAGTTTAAACTTTCACCTGACCGCAGGCAAGTTTTAATTTATTAGTTTTCCAACAGAAATCTAGCCAAATCATTTCACTTTTATTCTTTCATTTCCATTTGTCATCAACCTCATCTGTTACTCTAACTGTGTGAAAACAATCATTGCTGTGTTTGAGTTGGCAGCACCTCAGAGAGATGTGAAACTGAATAAAGAACAGGAGAACTTCTGGACACACTGTGACTGGTTTTGGGGGTCAAAGAGAGGCAAACAACAGAGACATTGGTCAAAGTCTTGTACTCTTGGGACAAAGCTGTATGGCCTCACACTGCAGACGGGCCTTTGTGATGGAGTTTGGCAGTGTGATGGGAAGTCATATTGAGGGTCAGACCTTGGATGGATTGAGTGGCAGCTGATTACCATGGTGGGGTTAGTGGCTGTCGGAGAGGCGGTTTAGGTTGGAGTAGTATGAGAATGGATATAATGGATTCTGTTGGACTAGGTAGGTGGTGTTAAATAAACCTGGCCACATCTGCAGCAGGGCATCAGGTTTCTCACACGCCGGGCAGCTTGACAAGTGCTCCTTTGTAGACTCTCTCCCCTCACCTCACACTCTCTCCGCACCACTGTCCTTTTCTTCCCCTCTTTCTCTGCACTGTCCCTTTCTCCTCCTATCCTCTCTTTTCATCCTCAATATCTTCTCTCTCTCTCTCTCTCTCTCTCTCTTTGACGCTATTTCACAGATTTTCGCATGGAAATTCTGAAAATTCCCATAGTCTTTCATTAAAGGAGGGTCATATTTTTAACATATTACTAACATATTACTAACATTTTTAACATATTTTTAACATATTTTTTCATGACATCCTATAGTCAGTTTTTTTTTTTCCAAGCAGGTTATTTGCAGGAATATGATTTTAAGGAACGAACAGGAGAGGAACAAATCTCTCTAATCCAAATAGAGAGACCCACTTTAAATGCAGAATGAGACAGAGTGGAACTAATCCATGAATACCATAAACATCAATAGAAGAAATTAAGGCAAAATCCCTTTTTTATGAAACAGTGTGAGAGGAGGCATGACAAAATTGTCTTGCAAGATGAGTATGTGTGTTGATGTGTCCTTTCTTATAAAGTCAATATTATTATAAGATATAAGATATCCTATCCTAGGTAGAGTTTAACTTTCACTTGATGTTGCCTGGAAATCAAAAATTCCAGTGTTTTTAATCTTGGTAGTCTGGTTTCAGATGAGACTTTACTTTACCAGGTGAACATTAAGAAAAGCGTGCTACCACACTATATGAAACTGCTGCAAAAATTCCTTGATTTGGAGCCAGAAAGATGTAAATCCTCTTCCAGCTGTCTTCCGGCTCTACGTCTGCTCTGGATCTAAGACAGAGCAGAAAAGCACAGGAAACAGCACCATGGATTGGAATTTTCTCTAATGCCTTGAGAAAGATCAGAATCTACTATTATAGATCTTAAAATGTGCTTAATCTTACAGATAATGTGTTAGTTCCCTAAACATTTCTTCAGTTAGCACTTCATGTAAACTGGTTACGAGCCATTTGATTTGAGATTGGAATCCATCACTCGAATATTTTCAAACATTATCACTTTTACTAAGCTTATAAAATGAGAAACACATGTTTGGCCACATTCTGAAGGTAAAAAGTATGCGTTAAAGAAAGAGAGAGACCAAGACACTCGTTCTTCACAAACTTGTACCTTTCCTCAGCAGATTTGTCCACATTCCTTTCTGAAGGCCCTTGTTTCTGGTGTAATGTTTTTAATTTTGACAGTTAAAGAAGAAACGATAATCTGTAAGCATCTGAGCTTTGACTTTCATGTCTTAACTGCAAAATCAAATTTTTATTCCACAAGCGGTGACCTAAGATGAATGTTAGGTCTTTGATTACTTTGGCGTGTTAAAAAAAATCCAATGTACAGTAGGTTGTGACCTTTCCAATCAAAGCCAACTGGAAGGTGTTTTAGTCCGTGGTGAAATGTATAACAGTAGTCTTTATGGAACTGTTACCTTGCATAGTCCATCGTTAACAACTCTGTTTTGGCAGATTGGAATCTGTCAATGACTGGTTTGTTTTCAGAGCATAGTTTTGTTTTATCTACCATTATTACAAAACATCAGTGTACAGTAGACTACCTCAGATAGACGTCTTGGAAGAGAGATGTTTTGGAGGCAGTCCAGCTATTCTTCAAGAATCATTGTCAGCACTTTCAAAGACCATAGCATCTTGCATGTTCTGACTATCTCTATCTCTTCTGTTTTGGGAATAATCTGCACGGTCTTTAGAGCGTCTGTCAAAAATTTTGTAAGCATTTGTAGTAGGAATGAGCAGACTGCGATCAAACGGCTCTTTCATGTGTGACCTTCGGACGACTTGCTCTCCGGGATGGCCTAACGAAGCTGAGGGTAATCAGATGACAAGATGGGCGACTGGCCTTCGAATCACCAGCCTTTCAGATTGAGCTCTGATTGAATGAAAAAAAAAAAAGACTCAGTCTTGCCTGTATGCCAGGTTTCTAGAATCTACAAACATACATGTCCCAAATGTTGGCTGATGTCTTATGGTTTGGTTTCCTTAAGCATAACTCAAAATTATTGTTTCTATTATTTGAGTAGAAATGCACTTTATAGCAGAGGACTGTCCATTTTGGCTCATGTTAAGCAAAAATGTAAGTGTCGTGTTTAAATCCACAAGTTGGTGTGCAAATTGCTTCACTTATTCCATTGTGGCAAAGTCTCTCTCCAGAATGTGTACTCCACCAGGTCATATATTTTCATAGAATGGCTTAGGAGGACCACTGAAGTCCTTTAGAAATGTTTGGCAACCATAAGGAGGGTGAAACATGCTCTTGCTACTTCTGGAAATGTTTTGCTTTTGGTCGGACAGGCTCATTTATCATGAAGTCAATTAGATAGAAGGCCACAGACTGGCTTGGTAAGTAGAAGAGACTGTAATTTAGGAATATGAGAGGCAGTTCTTTGTCAAATACTTGCGTTTAGGTAATTCTAGTCTAACTCTCTGGCCGCACAGTAGTATGTGGGTGCTGGCGGTGACGTGCGGTCGTTGAATGAGATGACGTGATTCACGAGCTGTGGGGATCCAGACTCTTGACTCCAGTTTGGACCCAGTTCAGTCATATGTTGTGTGTTGCAATCGTATAGGGGGAACAGAGCAAATTTAAACTTATCCCCCCCCCCCCAATATTTTTTTTTTTCGTTTATGTGTGTCTTTGCATTCCAGCCTCTGAAATGGGCAGAGAATTCACTGACTCACCCAAAATGTCTTTCTTTCTCTCTTCTTTTTTCCTTTTTGGAAACTGTACTTTTGATTAATGAGGTAAGTTTCTGGAAGGAAATGTGCAACCTTGAGGTTCTCTGATTGAAAAGAGCAAAACAGAATGACCTAAATGCTACGTCTACAGAAACTAATGACAGAAACCTTAAAGACCTCTGTTTTGACAATACTTTTTTTTTTTTTTGTAATGTCATGATTCATCTCGAGTTGGTTGGGCTATTGTTACAAAAGAGAAAGTATATCTGCTAGTTTTTGTCAAGTGGATTTTTAAAAATGAATTGCTATTAGTCGATATCGGATATATACTCATTGATATTAGATATTTTATTATGCCTAGTAATTATGAAATTATTATTATGGTGTAAATGAGCATATATTTGGCATGAACTAAAAGCCTAAAAACGTCAAATTGGGTTTCTTGAGATCTTCAATGCATCCTGTTCACTGTATACAATCCATTTATCTAAATGATGTACTGAAGAATTATTGCCTGACCTAGCACAGGAATCAGCACACAGTACTTTAATCCCACAAGGATGAACATGTTGCAGTGTATGCACATTACTTACGCTTACACATGCTCATCGAGTTGTTACATGATGAATTTCACATGTGGCTGCACTTCTGATGTGAACAGATCGCAGTACTCTTGGTCAGAGTGGACATTTCTGTCATAATTGAACTTTTGTGCAAAGGAGAGATTGTGTCTGTTTTCAGGTCAGCTTGTGGTGTTATGTTGTTATGCTTGTGTGTTCTCACAGCAGCTGCGTACAGCCCATATGGGCTTGTCTGTGTTGGCGCGAGTCTGTTGTATAACTTCTGAGCAGGACTGCACGTGGATTGGCCACATTTGACGGTTCTGTTTTCATTGGCACTGCTGTTGTTTCTGTGAAATCAGGTGGCACTTTTAAGTTCCCAGATGACTGTGCATCTCTACCTTATTCACTCGCATATTCACTCGTGTTTATGCTGCAGAACAAAAACTATTTGATAAAATATCATATATGCTAATTTCCCTTACATTTACATTACCTTTGCCGTCATTTCTCAATTTAAGTTGTTTAAAAACAGTAATAATTTAGCACTGTTAAGTGTTAATTTTAGCTAATTATTATTTATATTTAGAAATTAACATGAATTTGTATACTGTACTTTATGACTTTTGTGATGCCTTAATTCACTTGTAGTGTTTAACTTGATTGATTTCTTTTAATTTTTTTTTTTAGATTTTTTATTATTTTTTATTTATTCTGGCAAATTGCTATAATTTTATATTAGCTATTTATTCTTCAGCCATAAAATTAAAATAAATAATTAACAAATAATTAATTTACGATAAAAAACAATATCTGATATATTGTAAATATAAAATGTTTTTTATTATTATTATTTATTGTTTATTTTATAGTATTTTTTTTTTCACTTTCCTTCTTTCTCTCTGCATATATTGTCATTCTGCCCAGCACTAACATTTATGCATAGTTGCAAGGTGGTCTTATATAAAATATTTTTTCTTTATTGTGTATTGTTAACTTTCGTTATGCTGCATAGAAACAGTCAGGCCAGAGTTTACTAGCTAGGGTTAGAAAACACATGATGCACTGACTCAATTAAGTCCCTGTGAGTGCTTCTTTTTATATCCATCCCCATGATGCCTTCCCTTCATTCCTCGTTCATACCACAGACATGCTAATAGACAGATCTTGGTTTGATGAACACACAGGTCCCAAAGCTGCTGATCTCTGGGCGCACACAAGAGTGGAAATAGAGGGTAAATGAGTTTGGGAACAAGCTAAGATGGAGAGAGCTAACCCTTGGGATAGAAGGGGCAGTGAACCAGTTACAACATCCTGACATTGGGATCATTTGGAGGGAGTTCATTAATTAAACAGATTTACAATACATCACACACACGAAAACACAATTACACTTTCTCTCAATTGTGAAGCACCTAAGGCATAGACTTGTGTCTAATGAGGCAGAATATTCCCCAGCTTAGACAATGAGACGAAACAAAGCTTCTTAAAGCCCCTGAACCGCTGCTAGTGATTAGCTCAGTACATTAAACTTAATCAGAAATCTGTCCTGTGCTTTCCCCACGGTGGAAGAAGGTGAAATTGTGTGTAATAGACTTATTTAAAGACATTATAGTGGAGGAATGTTAACTAGAAAATTCAGAGGATGTTTATTAGTTTTTTTTTAGTTTTTTTTTTTATGGGATTTAGAGGATTGGATGATGCAAGTGTTAAGATATGCAACACTGAAACAACTTCTTTGTCTCTTTAAATTTTTCTTTATTTCTTTCTCACCCCATTTTCCGTTCATTTGAATGATTTACTAATAACAATCAAAATTGTTATTTATTAAAATTTACAGGGGGTCAGCACAAATAAATGTTGAGTTTGTGTTCTGCACTAAGGATTATGTGTCCCTAAAGACTGAAGTAATGGCTTTATAAATTCAGTATTGGCATCACAGGAATAAATTACGGTAGTATATCAGATATTTACGAAAAACATTTTGAACATTTGAAAATGCATCTCAAGACCCAAGTGTCCATGTTTTTCTTGGTCAAATTCCCTGATTGATCATTGATGTGATTGATTAAACCTTGTTGATGAGAAAATCATTCAGGAATTCAAACTAAATGCTGGGAAAAGTCACTGGAAATACTTCCTCCATCACTGAGTGAGTCAAACTGCCAACATGGCAACTTTTTTTTTAAGTGCGATGGAGGAGAACCACAAGAATAGAGGAGAAAGAGGGAAATGAAAAGCAAAAAGCAAGTTTCATGGTCCCTTTTCAAATTTTAAGTTTGGAGACAGGGAAGAAGGGCATAGGGTAAGTCCAAAGCGCCTGTAAGGCAAGTCATTCCTCATGGTGGCGATCTTGGAAATTCTTCTGGGCATTTTCTTTGTAACTAATGGGTATAATGTACAACTTGGTATGTAATTAAATGGGGAAAGACTGAAATCTTCAAAACTCTTTTTCAGTATTATATAAAACAGTAATATAATTTGCTGCTTGGTCCAGTTAATGCATGCTCAATTTACAGTAAACTAGTCTTTTTTAGCAAGCTGATTGGCTTTTTTAGGAAGGCGGGACTTCTATATAGAGTGCCATATTGAGTGTTATTTCTCTCATTCTTTTGTATCTAATTTTTAACATATCAATTGTTAAGGGTTTGGTTGCACACAGCTGTCTGGGACATACAAAGTTTAAGCATTGACTAAAAACCATACAGTTGTCTTTTAGCATGAACTTTCTCTGTCTCTCTCTCTCTGTCTTTGTTTCAGCTGTTAATCATGTTCTAAATATGCCTTTGTCCTTCAGCTTTGGGTGAAGTACAAGGATTTCACTCCAGTTGTTTGATTACTGTCAGATATTTATCTCCATCACCACATGCGAAAACCCACATCAAAATGTAGCACGTTGAACCTTATAATGGAACACAATGAGTGTGATTGAGTCACAGTGAGGTTAAAACTGCTCAGAAAGGGATAAATCATCATAATCACACTTGATGTCCTGATCCAGCTTCTACTGAACACCAGCCCAGTGTTCTTCTCAGCTGTTCCACTCAGCCTGGCCAAACTCTCTGTGCTTTGCTTATCTGCTCATATCGGATTCAGTTTTGAATCGCTGCTCACTTGAAGCCAAGCTCAGCTGCTATTCAGCTGACTGTGTGGTCCACGGTTGCCACATTGACACGCAGCACAATAGACCCACCAGTGACAGGGAAAGATGCCCAACTCACTGCCAGCTAGTTGTTCCAACAGTCAGAAGATAAAGTGTTTGAAGGATTGTTTGTTGCTAATGGATTTACAGCATTTCCATTTTATAGGAGAAATAATTGTAGGAAATCAGAGCCTGGGATGGCTGCAGATTGGGAATGCCGAAAGGTACACAATGCTAGAACAGAAACTAACCCCTAGCCCTACCCCACACCCTAACATAGGGCTGCACGATTCGGGAAAACAATCTATTTTCGATTTTTCATGTTTAAATAGCATTTTGCAATTTAAAATGTGATTTTTGAAACAAATAATCAACAAACACCAGGTTTGTTGTGCTGGTTTGTAGGGCTGCACAACTTTGCCCAAAATATTGTGCTTATATATTAATATGATGATAATAATAATAATTATTATTATTATTATTATTATTGTTATTAACATTTTTTAACAAAATAAGAAATAATACTATTGTAATAACACTTTCATTATTATAAATAACAATATAATATAATAATACGATTATTTTACAGAAAACTTATTTTACGAAAAACTGTTACCTGTTAACATGCCAGGCAGCCTATGACTATAAATAATTAGAAAGGTTTATGGATTTATTATAAAATATTATATTATTATGATAAAAAAATGTGACAATAATGTCTTAATTTTTGTCAGGAGGAATGCAAAATTAACGTCCATATCTTAAATATGTCTTTAATATGAAATATTAATCCACTGTGAAAAAACAACTCTTGTACACTGGAGAAAAACATATGGATTATCATATGTTTATTTCAAATTTCTTTAGAGAGTAGTATTATTTTTCCTTTTTTTACTGAAAATAGGATGGAATGAGTATTACTGAGCGCTAAACACATCTGTTTCATTCATACTGGAAACCGGAGGGTGCCCTTATGCTGAAAATCCAAATATGCCTCACAGATGTAATATAACTTTTAACATTCCAGGAAATCCCTAATATGGAGAAAAGGCATCATGCTATCGCTGTAGCTGAATAAAAAGAAGATAGAAACGCTGACTGATTAATCACTAAAATCATCAAAACTGCGACAATTTAGGGTTTATCTGAGTTCTTCAAGCCGCCTTGTGCATTTTTATAATAATAAATGATATGCATAATGCAATGCTAATAGTATAGTATAGAATACTATAAAATGTATTGTCTGCCTCATTCTATGATAAGAAGCCACATCAGCTCACAAAAGGAAGTTATAAACACTCGACTAATGTTATGAAGTCAGTTTGGAATATATACTGTACGTGTTATTACATTTTGTCTTTTGTTGGACAACAGGTTTCTAAACGCTTTGCATTACAAGTTTGGGAAGATGTTTGACGCGTGTTGCTTTTTCAAATGCACATTATAAGCAACTCAAACTGGCAGTGCTTTCAGAGATGGAGCAGCATTTACAACTGATCACAGAGGCGTTCTTCACTAACACCTTTCGGCACGCCCATTACTCTGACCTGCTGATACCCACTCTTGCTAAAACTGACATATTTGGTTGAGTGCTAGTCGTACAAGCTGAAGTTCAGCCATGCAGTAATTTGTGGTTTTTGTTTCTTTAGTTCACTAAACAGCGGCATTTCAATGCAAAAACCTGAAACCAGTTTTTCCAGATGCTAAATGCACTGAAATAATGCTGAATCACTAGATTTTGCGTTTCATCGCAAACACGCCTCTTTTCTATGTTTATGGGCTCATGATAGATTACTCCTCATTCTCAAACCTCATCACCATTTGCCTGGAGCAAATTTGTTTAAAATTTATGTTTCTTTGTGATGTTATGTAGTGATAATGGCAGTAATTCATGAAATGATGATCAAAATATGGAGAACACGTGCATTTTCAGCAGTTTAAGGAGCCAGTTCAGATGTTTAAATTGCTGTTGTTGATACGGTATTTGCACCTTTAGATGATTTGCATTATTCCTATAGTGAATCTACCACTCTTAACATGTAGAAAATGTGTGCAAATATAAACAACACTATCAGCAGGTGCAATTCATTCTTAATGTATTTTGTTTTTATTAATAATTTATATCCTACTAAGGAAAATGGTGGTTTGCTGTTTTTTTTCCCCATTACTTTGGCATAGGGACAGCTGGCACACTGCTAACATTTCCCCTCACAGCTGTGCTTCTCGTATAGCCTAACAAGGGTTTGTTTTTAAATTGTTGTAAGGTAACGCCAATATGAGATTGTCATTTGGTGACTTGAGTATTCCATATGGAAAGCATGGAGTAATGAATATAGTATTTTTACCCTAGCAAGTAGCAACTATCCACTCAGAACAACCTCCACCCTCAAAGTCAACACCCTAGCATTGTGCAGGTTTGCATGGGTAAGCTCCACTTACATTTTTGGTCAAAAAAGATTGCTAAACAGCTTGTTTATAGTCAGGCAACATAACACGTTTCCTTACAAAAATCTCTCTCTCTCTCTCTCTCTCTCTCTCTCTCTCTCTCTCTCTCTCTCTCTCTCTCACTCTCTCTCTCTCTCTCTCTCTCTCTCTCTCTCTCTCTCTCACACTCTCTCTCTCTCTCTCTCTCTATCTTTCTCTCTCTCTCTCTCTCTCTCTCTCTCTCTCTCTCTCTCTCTCTCTCTTTCTCTTTCTCTTTCTGGCTTTATTACATTCCCTTTGACTGAGTATGAGATTTGATCATTTTTTTTTTTCTTCTGTTGGATTGATTACTGTTTGTTGCCTTTGGTAAGAATAAAGTTTGGAAAGTTCTGTGAAATTATAGAAAATAAGACTCGCATCACATTTCCTTAACTGAAAACTCTGTGGAAGATAGTGGGCCCCCTACACCACATCAGATGTCTTCAGCAGCTCAGATGCATGACAGGTCAGACACATAGGCCCTTGTACCAGCCATATGTTGATTCACAGATAGCCTTTCTGTCCGACAGCTCAAAAAAGGGTCATACTTTGCATTCTTGCCCGGAGCCTCTGTTCTCTGAGGATGACCTTCAAGCTATCTGTCTATCAGAAGAGGTCTGAGTGCCAGTGACGGAGGGAGGGAGGTTGGGGGATGAAGGGTTAACTCGCTGACCTATGAGTCTTACTCATATCCCAGCCATGAGCTGGTCACAAAGACTAGGAACAAGGACAAAGGCTGAATGTTACTGATGTAAGGAAAAGTCTTGGGCATTAGGCATGGAGATGTCATTGAGTCGTGTCCCTATAGACTGGGCAGAGGTTCTCCAAGCCAAAGAGGAAGTGGTTTGAGTGGAAGGGAAAGCCTAGTGGGGCTGGGTCCACTTCAGAGACAAGCCTGGCCCCAATGGGACGTAGCAAGTCCGTTTGATGTTCTGCCACAAATGCAGGTTCTCATGAGCCTTGGTGCAAGCCCACACTCACGTAAACAGCTGGATGGAAAATAAAGCAAAGGGAAATGTTTCGAGCCATGAAGCGTAAAACTTCCACATAAGCGCTCAGCATGTCAAGTCCGGTTTATTAAATCAGACTCTTATCTCAATGCAAATAGAGCAAAAAACGAAGGATTATGCATCACCCTACATTTACAAAGCTGAGGGGCTGGGCTCCAAATGACTTATTGTGACGTTATCACATCTAAACAGTGGGAGTGGTAACTGAGCTTTCATGTAGACTAAGATCTCGCTTAGGGATCAAACCTCATTCCCTTTCAAGGGATTTAAACATAGAGCAATGAAAACAGTATGGGAATTTGACAGACGAGGTAAGAAATTAGTCACTGTTTCAGTTTCATGATTTCAGATATTAGTGAAGTATAATATAATTACTACATATAATTAAATATAATCTAATATAGTTATTTTATGGTTATTTATGTATTTTTGTGTAATATTTATTTATTTTAGTTGTACAAGCAGCTTCTTTTTAGAACATAATGGACTTTCAGATTCTTCAAGTTTATTAAAATTCTCTACCCCCCTTATTCTCGCCAAAGGCTAAGGTGTTCCTAGAGGTCTTGTAAACCCTGATTTGCTAACAAGCTGCAGCTAATTGAGAGGGGCTTCTCTCCTTGTACACAATAACAGCTGAGGTCCAGAGATGTCATGCCTGCACTAATCAACATCAACTGCCTGCAAATTACCAACACATGCTGCTCACTTAGTGCTGGAGGTGGCACCCAAGCAAGTGGCTGTAAGTCACACAGAAGACTGTAAGACACCATAAAGTAATTGAACTGGAAAAGTGTGATTTCCATGTTGGTTCAGCCCTGAAGAAGGCCTAGAAGTATTAAGAGTTAACAAACAAGAGTTTGTGAGTTTACTTGTCTTGTGTTTTAGAAATTTTTCTCCAATTATACAATTCTCATTTTTATTTCAAAGAAAGAATTTCAGTCCAAATATTTGTATGTGAATTTTGGGATATCCGATTACATATGCTGATGAAAACACCAAGATGTGAGGGAAAATGTAAAAAAAAAGAAAATCTGTTAGAGTACAGCTAACTGTTATTTGGATAAATCTGTTAATGACCCAGATGAGAATAGTACAGTCATCTCCAATGCGCAATTCCTCCGCATTTGGCATAATGTTTGGGACCTTCAGCCTACATTAGTGACCACTAAGCTGTACAAAGTTAAGAAAAATAACATCCATTTCTGTTTTCCCAATTAGCAACTTACTGTTACAGTCATGATTTAGATTCACGCAAAAGTTCACCCATTCCCCCCATCAGGAACCCATAAATCTTGCAGAACAGCCCAGCCATCAGTGTGAGGAAAAGAACATGAAGCATCGACTACTTCACACGCACAGCTTACTGCCTTTAATTTCATTAGCAGACCAGCCTCCGCTCCGTCTGTTGCCGGAAGTCACTGCATGGACTGGAAACATAACATGTAAATGAATTTTTTTTTTCACTCATTTAACAATTTTTACTCTTTTGATTTACATATCTGCGGAGTTGACATCTCATGTGGTCTGACTTTGCCAGGCTTAGTGCAAGGCCTGATATATGACCGCAATAGTTCACGTCCAGCTGGAGCTAAGACAGCTCTTTGACGAGTCATTTTTAATAGGAGAAGCAGATGATCTTATTTTTGGCTTTGCTGTAGGTACATTAACATCATTTATTCCAGACTAGTTTTAAACTTTTTCTGGTGGGTGGCCTCAGTGTTTGAAGCCAATTCATCTTGAACACCTAGAAACTGACCATTCAGAATTAAACAGAATACCATTAAAATAGTCACATTCAGTAGAATTAAAATGTATTGAAATACTATGAAATTCATGACAAATTTTAACTAAAAAAACAGTTTGTCAAGACCTACTATGAATGCTGGCTTCTTGTTTGCAGGAATATGACAAAAGGACTGTATCTGGATGGATAGATACATGCGTGGAAAGATAGATGGATGGATGTTTGAAATGCCATCTATTTTGATTTAAATACTTTATTAGATTAAATATATTAACCACTGTGAACCTGGATGGAAGAACATTGGATTTTCCCCCTGTTCAGACTACATGTAAACTTAACAGATTTAAGGGAGAAAAAAATATTTTTGTTGCCTGTCTGAACAAGGCCTAATTTCTTGACTGTCATGTTCTTGAGATGCTTAAATAGAGATGACATTTGAACTGAGGTTACAAGGTAGGCCCACAGGTCAATGTTTTATAGACGTTTCTTCCATTGCATTTTCTCTTGTTGCTGCTGCATTTCAAACATTCGAACCCCCCACTGCAGCAGTGTCCATTGTAAATGGATGACAGAGAGTTCATTTGTCACTTACTAGCCTTGACATGATTGTCAACCCATAAAAGCAGTGTTCCTATTTTTCAAAACATCAAATTTATCTGTTTTAGATGTGTAATTTATATTAACTACTAGAACTACTTTTTAGTCCACAAGTAAATATTTTGTTAAATCTAAAAAGAGATTTACTATGGTTTGATGTGTGGATATATGGCTAGCTTGCAAGGCTCAGTTTTCATGAGTATCCATGTTCAAACAGAGCTCGATATTTGTTCGATCTAACCTGTGATCCATCACAGTAGATTTCTGAGTGCCGTCATGTTCTTTGAAACCCCAGCTGGCATGTGCACTATTTCATCCACATTAACATATCAAGGTTCTGAGATGTGTAATTTATTAGGCTTCAGGTCTTTGTCATGGGAAACAAGCTATTCTCTACCTTCTCCCAGTTGCAGTCACCAACGCTAGAAAGCCAATATGTTTGAAGAGGGCACACTGGCACGCTGTGTAATATTATCTACTTGCATGCCTTACTTTGTAGATTTATGCTGATAACCACCAATGACACGGTTCAGTCTTTTGGCATGGCTGATGCTAGTGAACATCTGAGAAGCTTGCTGACTGCTCATTAACAGATTTTATTATTAGCCGACCTCGGTTATGTCTTCGACCTCGGTTATGTCTCTCGGTTACCTCTGGCATGTCTTCGGTGGGCCTGTGCTTTTTACATAAATATCATAAAAATCTGTTATTCTAGTAAATCCAATCACATTGAATTGGAATGCATCTGCACAAATGCTTACAGCTGTTTTTGGAAAGTTTACAAAAGTGCAATCTTCTGGGAGAGGCACAACGATAATATAATGCGAAGAGCAGAACGTTCACATGTTGCATCTGTCACTTTTCTGAACCCTTAGCTTCATTCTATGTGGTTAGCAGACCCTAGCTCAATGTCTTCTTGACTCGGGTTCTTGTGTTTGTTTACAACATGTGTTCCTCACCAGCAACAGGCTGTTGCAAACCCCTAGCCTGCTGCTTGTGACATGGGGTTTTAATTATGGCCAAGTCTGTGAATGTTATGTTATTTTTTTTTTTTTTTTTTCAAATATCCACATTCATGCTAGCCTGGAGCCTAGCAGACCCTAGCTTCTTACAGAGGTTCTGAACAGAGAGACTCTTGTGTAGCCCTGTGTGAGCGTGTTTGCTGTCATGGGAAAAAATGTGAGAAATGTCTCGGACTAAGAGTTAAGAGAGTGTGGCGAACAGGACGGCCGAGGGACGTGAGAGAACGGCGCGAGGCCGGTGGTGCGATTGCTAATGAGCAACACCTGTTAGGCACACCGGTCTCGCATCTCTCACGGAGGAGCGGAAGCATAAAGGAGGAGCGACGACGTTGATGATCGAGAGAGGAACAGGCCTGTATTTTAGTTGTGTTTTGTTTTTGTATTTTACTTTAGTTATATTTATTTTCGGTAGCCAGCAGTCGTCCGCGAGGGGCTGCTGGCGGTATTTTTGTTTGTTTGTTTTATTTAAAATAAATTATATTTTGATTGTTCGCCGGTTCCCGCCTCCTTCTTCCCTGAACATTGCTACACTGGTGCCGAAACCCGGGAAGAGGGAGGAACGCGCTGTCAGAGAGTCCTCGCCGGTGTGGGGAATCCGCGGTGCCATCAAACATGGTGCGCGAGTCGCCGCCGCTCGCCGTGGGCCGGAGCCTGCTGCCATCCGCCGAGCGAGGGGAGGAGCAGGGAGCGGGGGACTCGCGGCCACGGACGCTCGAGGCGGTGCGCTGGAGTGAGTTGCCGGTGGGACGGTCGAGCTCGCTGCCGGCCGCCTGGGTATTGGAGGGGCGGCTGCCATCCGGGAGGGAGAGGAGGAGTCGCCGCCGCTCGCCGTGGGCCGGAGCCTGCTGCCGTCCACCAGTGAAGGGGAGGAGCAGGGAGCGGGGGACTCCTGCCGTCTGCCCAAGGCACCCGAGGAGCCGTCGCCGTCCACCGGGCGGCGGAGGAGCGTCGAGCCGTCCACCGAGGGCTACCCAGCGTCACCGCCAGGCACCGCGGAGGAGATCGCCAGCTGGTGGGGGACCAGATGGCAGCGCGTTGTGGGAACCGGACCAATTTTTTTTTTTTCCTCTCTCCCCTCTCTCGATCTGTCGCTCCTCATGCTTCCGTCTCCGTTTCCCTCGGTTTGTCTGTCCATACTCCCCAGGGATCGCCGCCGCCGGGGGGGGGAGTAGGCACAGCCTCGTGGGTACCCCCCGGCCTGTGAGGGGCGATGGGGGTATGTGGCGAACAGGACGGCCGAGGGACGTGAGAGAACGGCGCGAGGCCGGTGGTGCGATTGCTAATGAGCAACACCTGTTAGGCACACCGGTCTCGCATCTCTCACGGAGGAGCGGAAGCATAAAGGAGGAGCGACGACGTTGATGATCGAGAGAGGAACAGGCCTGTATTTTAGTTGTGTTTTGTTTTTGTATTTTACTTTAGTTATATTTAACGGTAGCCAGCAGTCGTCCGCGAGGGGCTGCTGGCGGTATTTTTGTTTGTTTGTTTTATTTAAAATAAATTATATTTTGATTGTTCGCCGGTTCCCGCCTCCTTCTTCCCTGAACATTGCTACAGAGAGTTTTCTGCTAAGGACATTATCTTACACTGTCAAAAAAGGTACAAACATTTTAGCTTTATAGGTATAACAGCTTGTCACTGTGGCAATACCCTCAAAGGGACAACTTCGTACCTTATATACCCCTACAAGGTGCATATTTGTACCCCTAGAGGAGTAAAATGTACTCGTAAAGTACTACCATTAACCTCTTAGGGGTAAATAAGATAAGGTATAAAGAAGTCACTTTGAGGGTATTACTCCAGTGACAAGCTGTTGTACCCCTAAAGGTACAATTATTGCACATTTTTAATGAGAGCATAGAGGCGAGAAAGACAACGTTTTTCATTAAAGTATTTAGGGGGTCTCTGTAAAGTTGCTTTGAAACAATCTGTATTGTGTAATGTGCTATATAAATAAAGGTGACGTGACTTTGTAAAGCAGTTCATTTATAGATTTTCTTTTATTCGTGGTGTTTCCTACCTAAACTACTATATCTCATACCTTTTAAAAGCTCAAAAGACCAGCCAAAGGACACAATGCATGTGGACGAAATGTGCTGGAAATTCAATCCACATACATATTGCCCATGATATGCTGTGCGATGAGATATTTACAAGTGTCAACAGGGTTCTTTCTAGGGACATTTGATCCGTTTCCTTTCGGACAGATGTCGTCTTCACCTCATCAATGTCACACTGTTTTTAGGTTTTGTGTCCTGCTTTGGAATGGTGCTAATCAGAAACAGGTTAGTTTTATAGCTCTATTTCCCTGTAGTCTGCAAAAGGGATCAGCATAATCCCTCCCCACCAAATCTACAGATCCAGAGTGCCCATAAGTCACCTTAATGGCCGCATTTTACCCAAATGTTAACTGACTGCTTGGTCAGACCTGAAAAGAGAAGGCAAGAATTGAATGGAAGAGGTGGAGGGAGGAGTTTGGGGGGGAAATAAGAAGGATCAGCACAGCTGTATTTGCAGCTGAATGCTGTGCCGCAGCAGTCCACGGTCTTGATTGGCCACATCTGGGATCATGTCCACATGTAGACCACAAAAAACGGACATCATTTTGAGATTGCTGGTTTTGCCAGTGTGTGAATCTAGCCCTCTTGAATCCATCAGAGCAGCTTGATAATTTCTAACCCTTCGTTCTGTAGTCAACCGTGCTGGTTATGTGATCCATATGGAGATAGTGGCCCTTTGCTAGCAATGCTAGATTTAACCAACACAACCTTCTTGTGACATGTGGGACCTGGTTTTCATTGCCCTTCACCCTGTAAGTAAGCGCAAGTGTGAAATGTGATACCTCCCAGACAAAGCCTTTTTGGCCTGAACACTGGAATAACCTGGAAAGTCTGAGAAGATACAGAGACCGGATGATAAACTGTGGTCCAGACCTGGAGGTCAAAATGGGTCTGAAGGAGATACATAGAGGCTTTTAAGAGAAGAAGAAGAAACAGAGGTTTTTGGGGAGAAAAGTTTTTGGGAGTGCTCCATGGCTGTGGATCTGCACCCCTCCCCCTGGAGGAACAGCGTTTCCTGCCGCAGCTCTCGGCTGAAATCAGATTCCCAACCTTGCTTGGGCCTTGTTTTTCTTGGCACGAGCCATCCAGAGACACTCACAGAGAACTGCTGTCAGAGTCTTCACCCTCGTTTTCTCTTTCTCCCTTTCCTCTTTTTCATCGCTGTCTCCTCCTCACCCACCTTTTTTCTCATTCATTTGAAAGAAACAGCATCCCCTGTACTCTCTCACCAGGTTTTTTTTGGGTGTGTGGATGTAACCTGATCTGTCCTCACACTGCACACATTTTAATAACATTTAAACATCTCCAGATGCAATTCTAAAATAAAGTGGCACAAACGTTAGCTGGAGGCTTTGCGGTTTCACGCTCTTGTTTTTTGAACATCAGCTGTTGAGACATGTGAGATCTTTCTTTGTTCTCTGCTGGCAGTTATCTTGATGTGTTTCGTTATGTAGATACAGGACCCAAAGGAAAACACAGTTCGCTCACAAATATTCACCATAACCTAAAAAGACTGTAATATTTTCATGCTCCTAGTTTATTTACCTTATTGTTAAGGTAATGTTTGGATGTTACTTATGTAAGCATAGAAGCATCTTTAGTTTAAACAAAGGGGTTTACTAACCAGCATGGCCCCATTAGCCCCTAATGGTAGCTGCTGTAACTACACCATCTGGTTTTAAAAAAAACATCTTTCACTATTGATGGCTAATTGATAATTGGCTTTATCCTGACTAAAGATAGATTCTTTTATATTCTATATTATATTATAATATAATATAATGTAATTATAATATAATTTTATAATACATTTATTATATTAAGATTAGTTAGTAAATCATGGTTTTATATAATGAATTTCTATAATTCTAATTATAGCTAATTTATATTTTAAATAAATATTGTAATTCCATTATAATATAGTTGATCCTTTACCAGTGCCTTTTTTATTTTATTTTTTTCAATCAGATGACTCATGTCATGTCAAAAGTCATGTGATTCCCATGAACAAAAATGGCAAATTTCAAACCTTAATTCGTTCCATTGAACTTCCATTGAAATGAAAGGAATTGCTAAATGATAGCTTTCTCCAGGTATATACAGTATAGGTAGCCTATATGATCTATCCTTGATTTGTACCAGTAAAAATGTTTAAGCAAAATTTATTTTGCCAGATTCTTTTTCTTTTCTTTTTTTATTTATTGTTGCATTGCATTGCATTGTTTGCATACCAGTGGCCCCCTTTCTGCCTCTGGCTAGGAAAAATGACCACCTCTGTGTTTGCACACTGTGAAACTGTCTCACACTGTGGGTGCCTTATTGACACTAAGGACTATGGAAGTGTAAGTATGTATGTGTTTCTTACTTTCTCAAGAGGAGGGGCCATTAAAACAGACTGAGCTCATCAGGACAGTTTAACAGTCCCACAGTTAAGGGAATTAGGAGAGAGAGACTTCAAGGTTTAGTGTGTGTTTGTATGCTACTAGCATGCCGCTAAGCTCCTAAAAAGACTTTTATCACATCACTGGGTATCTATTCTTCTCTTACCTACAGCAGAGCCTCAAATTAACTCCATATGATGTTTGACGACGTTACAGAATCATAAAATTACACCAGCGTTTTACTTTCTCTGTCATACTCATGAAAAGTTTTCCATTGTTTTCTGAGAGTTGGGTTTAAACAGAGAGATGTCATGGAGGAGGTAGGGTTAATATAACCTCACATTATCCATTTAACGCCCACCGCCAGTATAATGGCCATATACTATTATGTGACTATTATATAGACAACAAAACCTTGTGAAACTATTTGCAGACCACATTCCCAAAGAACAGACAAAACAAAGACTTTTGAATGGATAGAAAACCAGAAACAGTCGTTGGATGTGCAGCTGTCCGGTTTGGCTTTAACAGCCCTCATTTTACAATCCCTAACGCATACAGCACAATTATTAACCGCTGCACCGGTTGAAGCTGTTGCTGTTTTGTTGTGCATGACTGTGCTATAGCTTTCTGTAGGTGGGCGGTGTGGGGCTCTCAAGGCTTTGTGGGGGGTTGTAGTGCATTATATGAGAAGGTAGGACAAACGTAACAAAACTAAACACGCACACACAGCAAGCACAGTGCGTGTCTCTACAGCCCTGACCAAATTGAAAGCCTCTGTCCCTGCATTCAGTACCAATTAAATGCTCCCCTTTGTGGCCGGCCCGAAACAGCTGCAATGACTCCACTGAGTCTGTTAAGACCAGGCTAGAGCCAGGCCCCCTCTGCGCTCCAAAACACACACGCTCACATGCTGCGAGACCATGAGAGAGAGTGAAAAGAAAATCACGTCCAAATGTTTACGCAAGAGGCAGCGTCGCTACTTCACTCACCTTTATCTCATTTTTATAATAATGTACAAGATAGAGATAGAGGCACACTGACAACGGGACGGTGCCACAGGAAATGAGAAATGGCTAGTAAACAAACACTTCGGAGAGTGTTCTTTGATGTAAAACTCATAAAGGCTGAGAGACACTATTGAAAACTGACGTGGATTTCTCATGTAAAAAGACGTTATCACTTGGCAGGCATCTTGGCATGATTATACTCACTTTTTAAATTTAGCTGAAGCTTTCTTTGCCATTCAAAATGGTCACTTCATGTCTGAACATAACTGGATTTCTTCTCTTTTGCAAAAGCAATGTTTGAAGTATAATTTGTCCAGTAGCGTCTCGTCCAGTGGAGATGATAATACTCCTTTCAAACGTCTGAGATAGACTGATCCAGGCTAAATTTAAACCCGTGGACAGACATGGCGCGCCAGCGGTGCATGTCTCCATTACACTCTCAGCTCACTATGTGACTCTGTACATTTCTATAGTCTTATGGTATGTTGCTTTGTGTAATATTACAGCAAGTTAAAGGTTCTTTTGCTCTCAGTAACAGTACGTAATGTGCTAACAATTTGGAGAATGAGGCAAAAACTTTTCGTGTTCCTGGACCTGTGCGGGGGGAAATATCTGAGAAGAGGAATGGGGTTGAAAATTCTCATTTTTAAAAAGTATGTTTATAAGTAATAAAAAAATAAAAAAATAATTTGTCACAGTTTGATACTATATTGCATTTTTCACATTACGATAATTGCTGTGGCTTTTTTCACTGTATACGGTATTATCACGATATTATGTTGAGTAACAAAAAAGTGTTGAGCTAATTGGTTTAATAACTTTTTTTCTTATAACAAAAAGACTTTGAACATTTAAATACAATAAAACAATACTCAAAGATGTATAACGTAAACAAATGTTTCACAGGACAAAATAACTATAAAGAACAATAATGTTTTAGTCCATATTTAAGTGTAAAAATGTTTAAGTTTAAAAATCAACAGCTATTATTCTTTCACTTAAAATCTAAATAGTTCGTAATAAAGAATTATTCACAGTATTTTAAAATGCCCACAATAACAATACCGTGCATGTTCATTATTGTGAAGTATCGAATTGCATATATCGGCACGTCTACTGTTTTCTAAAGAATCATTTAGCATATTAAGTGTATATTATATTATATTATATATTATATTGAATATATTTCTATATAATGAATATATATTTTTATAATGATAATTTACTCTAAAAACATGAATTGGCCTTTTATTAGTGCTGTTCCTATAAAGTTATTTAAAAACATTTAAAATATATATATATATTATAATAATAAGAATAATATTTTCATTATTATTATATTATTAAATATATATATATTCTGTTTTCTAATTTCTATTTAAAAATAGAATCATATTACAAATTAGAATTATTACATGATTATATTATATATGCTTTTGTGGCTGTACATATTCATAGTTATATTTTAGTATTATATTAGTATATATAATAGTATTATCCATTATTGGGTAATCATAAGTAAAATGTAATTGCTAGACTACATTACATTTTTCAGTACTTCACCAGTTTGGAGTCATTTGCTATCATAGTTATTGTACTTCTACCATAGGTAAACTATTTTCTCACGTGTGGAATAGTTGAAAGTCAGTTCAGTCATAGTTCAGAAGAGTTCAGTCAGTTCAGTCATAGTATAACTAGAAAACCGCTCTACCTCATCAGCATTTCTTTGTCTCAGTCTCCATCTCTTTTTCTCTCTGTCTCTGCCTCTTCATTACGAGACCCCTAATCTGTCTTTGAAGATGACGGCTGGGATTAAAACAGAACCCTGTTGTTAGAACATCAATCACTTGTGTGTGTGTGTGTGTGTGTGTGTGTGTGTGTGTGTGTGTGTGTGTGTGTGTGTGTGTGTGTGTGTGTGTGTGTGTGTGTGTGTGTGTGTGTGTGTGTGTAGTCGGGAGTGAGTGGAACATATATCCAGATAAGTTGTAGCTTTTAAAAGTGAGCTTCATGAAACGTTACATTTACTGGACATCTATTAATTTACTATTCTCAGGTTTTATGTTTTTCCTGTTGTTCTGATTCAACAGCCTTGAAATTGTCCCCCTTTCTCTTTTGAAAAACACTACTTAAATGTGAAGTATGATTTATATACCTTTCAACAATGGATAATTACATAAAATAAAATAAAACTGATGCCGCAATTGTTCACCTTTAAAAGAAAAAATCCTATACAGTCTCTTTGTGCATTATTTGACATTGGAAAAACTATATTTCACTAACAAAGGACACAACGGTTTAAGAGAGTACTGGTGACCTAATGTCTGTTAAACAAAAAGCTCAATAGTAATCTGCAATCACCGCATTGACCCGAACCAAGAGTGTTCCAGTGCTTTTTTCGTCCTCATAGAGTTAGCTGTTAATGTGACATCTGCTGACATACTCCATTACATGTGCAGTCACCTGCCTCGGTGTGAGTGTGTACACAGGAATGCTAACAGTAGACCTGCAAATTAATATAGGATTCTACATTGCGTGTTGTTAAACAGTGTTGATTCCCAGAGCAAAGTTTTGTGGCTCAAATGTTGCTCTTTCAAGACTAAAGAGACTCTTGGAAAAAACAATGATGCTCATTGTTTTTCTAAGTATCGTATTTGCCTCAGATGTTTCTTCTAAAATTCTTCAGGAGAAATAAAAATATGCAGAGTTAAGGCAATTGTTGACATGAAGTAAGAGTATGGAGCTAGACATTAAATATAGACAGCAAAAAGCTTTAAATGTATAAATTAAATGCACTAAATGTATAAATTGAAATATCTGGCTTTTACAGACTTTATCTTGATCAATCTGAGCACAGTTTGAAATGTCCTCTGAAACATTAAGGCTTCTTTTTCTCACGTCTGAGTTGCAGGATACTTGACCAAAGCCTCTGTTTGCTCTAAATGTCTCCTGAGAAATAGTTGGGACATTAAAAAGATCTCTTGAGATTTTTTTTTTTCTTTGGGTTTTTTCACAGTTTTCTCACAGCGCAAATTTTATATTGTGCTGTGAGAGCAAGCAAAGAGCAGGTAGGAATTTCAGTGTAAGATTTACAATTGACAAATAGAAAACCTGAAAACCTCTGTATGTATGCACATGCCTTTCAGTGAAGTTTCCCTCGGCCAACTCTGTAAAGGCCAGTGTCCTTCATTAAACACAGCCAGTCATCCCCAAATAAGGCAAACACTGTGCCCTTCATACTCTTCCAGCCCCCTGCTGTACTGCCAACAAGCGTGCATTTAACACCAGCATAAAAACAGACCCTCCAAATACTGCAGCACTATAATGCTTTACAGTCAAACTTCATCAAGAGAAAAGTGCTATTGTTAGTGCTGTTTGCTAAGGTGGCAAGATTAACTATTATTATTGTACATACTTAAGTATAGTTCAATTAAGGGTTTGAAGGTTTATAACAAATTCTTCATAAATATTGCCATTCATTCATTGAAGTCAAAGGCGATTTTATATCATGATCGAATTTTCAAGCGAATCGTAGAGATCGAAATCTTTTATGTACTTGCAATAATGTTAAACTACAGCGATGACTGGCCAAGTTATATCATGTGTCTCTATCATGTGTCTTTCATGTGTTGTGAAGCATTTGAAAAACAATTCAAAAGCAGTATGGCTGTGCGATGAATCAAATTTTAGTTTCGGTTTCGATCCAACGATCATTAAAAAGTGATAAAATGATCATTGTGCCTCATGCTTTTTCTTTCCTTTAAAGCGGTGTGCTTTCACCGTTCCTTAAAAGCCTAAATTTAATATCCAAATCAGTCATCTTACAAATAGTTCTTAAAAGCACTTTAGACTGCTAAAGAGACTGATCCCCACTAGCTTTCTGTGTACGAAACTTAGTTAGTGTGTTTCTCACTAGCGAGACGGAGCGGAACACGGACGAACAAAGTATACTTGGGGTTTCAGGCGCGAGGCTAAACAGTCAGATATACACAAAGAGATGTTGAAATGTCCGTCTTGGTGAGTGTTTACATAAAGAGTCTGTTTTGTCTTAGGTGAATAAACAGTGGGGCAAGAAATCGGATGTTTCATTATATTAGATCTTAAAGCGTAATGCAAATACCTGCTGCTGTCTGTGTCATTAATGTTAAACAAAAGACAAAGACAAAATCAGTTATAAGATTGTAATGTTAGATTTTGGGAAGACCGCCCACCCCTAAGTGAAGGCTAGATTTGAGACTACAAAGTGATTTCAAATTGACTTTCAGCTCCATTTATCGATTGGTCAACATAATCAAACGATTACGATGTTGACAAAATATTCATAATTTGCACATGTATTAAATGCAGAACAATTTTTTTTTTCTGGTGTTGACTCATGCTTTTGACAGAAACTATAATTAGTTATGCTTAATAAATAAAAATAATAAAAACTTTGAAACTCAACTCACTAGAGTATGTGTGACCTTGTTGAACTGATATATGTAAGAAAATAGGTATATTCTTTAAATAAACCTTTTCTATTGGCCAGAATGTAGTAGTAGTAGTAGTGTTACTTTGTTTTTATATATCTGGTTTTCATATTGTAATGTACATTTTAATCTAAGTTAAATATTGCATTCTTATATTGAGGACAGGTGGTAATGGCATATTTCTGCGGTCAACAGACTTGGAACTTATGCAGTCTGTCAGCCAATCAGAATCAAGCATTCAATAGTGCTGTGATACAAAATGTGGTAATGCATTGCCATTTGTTTATTAATCTCTTTTTTCCTCTCTCTTTTTGTTTTTATCTCCCCAGGTAAGACTTGAAATCTGAATCTTCTCACCTATAAAGTGTGCAATCCTCCATGTAAGTAGCAATTGAGTTTCTGTTGCACTTTATTCACCCTGCAGATGTGTAATATACCCTGGATTATGTTGTTTTGACAAACCCTTGAGCAGTTATGTCTTTTGAAACATCGGGAGCTAAGCTTTCCCTCCCACCTCTCCACTACCTTGTAATCCTGCTGTCAGGCAAACAAAGCCCTTTTGCGGACGTGAGTTGATACCATCTTTTCTCTCTGTTCCTCTGCTTTTTGCAAAAAGGAGCCATTTAACCACTTGCAATCTTTCCCGACCACCACTGGCAGAGCCATAATAGATCCTCAACCTGTGTTGACCATCTCGTTTGCCTAATCGACGTTTAAAAAGCAACTTCCCAGGTTTTTTTTTATTTTGTAATTTTTTTTGCTGTCAAAGTGATACGTTGGAGTAATTTGTCAGGGGAATAGTCAGGCTCAATGAAAACGATGTGTCAGGATTTGAGGGATAAAAGAACGAGAGCAGGCCTTTTAGTCTTTTAAGAGGGTAAGTGCGCTTCTCGTTTCTAGGGCCAAAAGAGAGAGAGAGTGAAAGCACTAGTTGTGTGCAAGCAACAGGTCACGAGGAGCATTATGTTGAGCACTTAACCTCAGACTCAAAGACCCTCGCCTCCGCATGCAGCTGCACACGCGCTCACGGCCTGGCTAACGTTATCTCAACCAGACGCTACCTGGGAAGACATGCTTGGCTGGGAAGCAAGAGAGATAAGAGGCCTTCATAACAGGGAGGACAAAAAACACACACCGTGCTGCTGTCTGGAGGTGGACAGAAGAAAGAAAGGAAGGTGGTGATTGAGTGAGAGTGACTTAATGATCTAAAATGCATCTTTGTTATTAACTGGTGCACAGTTACTTTTTGGTCAACATGAAGTAAAAATCAACCATATTTACTTTTTAATGCACATTCCTGTCCATTACTTCTTTTTTTTTTATAGCTATACACGATACACAATAGTTATCTATAACTATCGTGTAGACCACTTGCACTGTTCAATTCAATTTCCAATGGATAAAATCAAGTCCCATTCTTCATTTATTTATCTACAGATAGTCTATCCATTGATCTATCTACCAACCTCTCTCTCTCTCTCTCTCTCTCTCTCTCTCTCTCTCTCTCTCTCTCTCTCTCTCTCTTTTTAATTATCTTTCTTTTAAATGCATTACACAGTGGAAGTAAAATGGGTTTGAATGCCATTTCATGTTGATTTTAACCTTAAAATTCAATCTTGCTTTCTTCAATAGTGTTAAATAGTATTTTAGGAAAGTTGATTTTTTTCAAAGTAGAATGTGCTCCTGGATCAACATCTTTTGTTAGTTCTGGAACTACATTTCTGTCAAACAAGCATAGTCCTAACCATAAACAATAACTACTCTTTATACCAAATGATAGGTTGATAAGAATGTTGTTGAAGCCCAAACCCCAGCCTTAACCCTAACCCCAACCATAAAACCTAACCCTAAACCCTAAATTGATTAATGTTGTTCCAGGACCAACAAAGATGTTGATCCAGAAATGTGTCCTACTTGGTGAGGTCACTGTAGGCTTCAGGAAAGCTGTACTTCATTTTCTATTTTTCTGCTTAATTAGTTTTAGTTTTGCAATTAGCTACAACTAGCAGTTTGTTAAGGGTTGTTTACTAAAATCCTGCCAACTTATTAACATATTTTAATTCTTCTTTGTTCGTATTGTTTTATTGATGAAATCACCCACATCAATGAGCCACTTGGAACTTAAAGGTGCTCTAAGCGATGTCACGCGTTTTTTAGGCCAAAACATTTTTTGTCACATACAGCAAACATCTCCTCACTATCCGCTGGCTGCCTGTCCCCTGAACACACTGTAAAAAGACGCGGTCTCTGCAGACACCCCAGGCTCCACAAACGGCAACAAAAACAAACTGGGCTAACCCGCACCACGAAACATAACAAACTGTTCCAGCCAGTAACAGACAAGAAGGATTTGGGGGTGGGTTTGGGGGGTTAGTGCACGGATGAGGAGGAGGGAGGGTCTAGCTAGCCTCCGTTTTGTTTGACAATACTTTAAACATCAACAAGAAGTGACGTCACCCGACATCGCTTAGAGCACCTTTAATATTTGAATCTTGGATTAGAAAAGTATGTTTTCCTGCTTACCAACATCTTAATGCCACAAAACCATCATGCCTCGCCCGGGCTTATTTTTCTTTCCAAACCAAAATGTGTCTACTCCAGACCATAAATGCTTTAATTGCGGTGATTTTTCATTTTTGTTCCATTGTACCAACATACCAACATATATATTATTCTTTTTTTGATATATATAATTGATGAATTTAATGCAGTCAACCCTTGCAAGTTTTCTCAAATGAAGCAATTCACCCCACAGTATTTAGAGACATTTTAGATTATTTGTTTAACTAAATGTTCTGAGAATAGTCACGGTCAGTCAGTTTGGCATAAACATCCCCACAAACTAAAAGCAGAACAGATGGTCACCTCACTTAATTGTGTTTATAATGTTTGGTCTGGGCCTTGACAGTGAGAATTATAGATAAAAAATAAAATAGAATGGCCGAGCAAGAGCTCTAATGATGTAAGATAACTAGTGGCAGCTGAGCAGTAGTTTTTGGAACTGGTCTTGTTTTCTCAGAGAGCAGGGGTTGATGGGAGAGTGCATGAGTGACATGCGTGTCAGGCAGCATGTGTACTTCCTGCTTGCATGTTTCTCTAGATGTGGCGTTGAACTTTCAGTACTCTGGGTCGAGACAAACAGAAGGACGTATCTGAAGCTTTGTGTAGAATTATGATGGATTGGGTTGGGGTTTATTAAGGGGAGAACCCAAAGAACTTGAGAGTGAAAATAACAATTCACGGGGCAAGCAAACGACCCTGGAAACTTCAGAGAAGTTTCAAAGCTCCAGGCAAAAGGCCGAAACAAGAGGAATCAGCAGGATAGAAGATGTGAGACTATATTTAGATGAAGTGAGTAGAGATTGAATAAGAGGCCTACTGGTGCACATAGTGAAGATAATTACGTTAACTCACTCCGTCCATAGCCATCTGCTGCCATGGTTGGCTCATATGAACTTCTCATTTTTCTCATTCTCTTTCTCTTTTTTGTAGTCAATGTAGTGCAGTAGTGATAGGACAGCATAGTCTGCTGTATATATAGTAATATTGTGACATATTATTACAATTCAAAATAATTGTTCTCTATTTTAATATATTTTATAGTGCAACTTATTATTATTTCAAAGCTGGATTTTTTTTTCAGCAAATTCAGCAAAGCAGTCATTACATGAAGTCAAAAAGGTTGAGATCTACTGTCTGCTTTAAGGTTTAGTTCACCCAAATTCACTTAAAGTCACTCTTCTGGGGGAGACTAGCCTACGGCCATTACCGGAAGCCAGCGATTATAGTTTATAAAGTTATAAATATGGATATTTTTCTTACAAAAACACATCGCTTCACTTCAGAATACCATTATTAACCCCCTGGATCTGTATGGATTACTTTTATGATGGATGGATGCACTTTTTGGAGCTTCAAAAACTCTTATTCACTCCCATTATAAAGCTTGGAAGAGCCAGGATATTTTTTAATATAACTCTGATTGTGTTTGGCTGGAAGAAGAAAGTCATATACACCAAGGATGGCTTGAGGGTGAGTAAATTATTTAAGAATTTTCATTTTTGGGTAAACTAACCCTAATTGCCTCAACAGACATCAACACAGACCTATTGTTGCACCAAATCAACGACAAATAAACTCCAAATAAAACCAAGTCAAACTCCAATTCTAAGATGGAGTGCAATTTTAAGATGATTAAAAATAAAAAAATATATTTACAGTAAATTAAAAAAAGATATGTCCTAATGTGCTGCATATATCATATAAAACGTTTATTTCAGTCCTCCCTTGAAATAAAAACTTTCTTTTAGAAGTAAGTATATGTCTCAGGTCAGGTAATATTTTTACCCTTTTACTGTAGCTGGCTTGGGCATCGTTCATGGACAGTTTCTTCTCTGATTGACATGAAACTTAAGTCAGCTGGTTTTCCTTAGTTTTTGCATCCAGCTCTGCTCAGACCAGCACTTCTGATTTCCATGAACGAGTCCTTAGCATCCATCCTGTTCTATTTCTGTACAAAGATGGTAATTTACTGTGTACAGGAGCGTGTGGTTTGAAGATTGTAAATGCAAAGAGAAACACAGAAACCGAGGATAGCATTGGTTGAGTGTAACGGCATTGGAGAGGCTCTTGATGTCTTTGGCTGAGCTCTAATAGCTCCCTATATTTTGCTTTATCTGTCCTTCTATCATGTTTGAGGAATCAACCCTGAACTGTGGCATTGGAATCCTTCAAGTTAATGGGACAGTTCGTCCCAACATGAAAATTCTGTTATTGTTTACTCACCCTAATGTCATTTCAAACCTGTATGCTATTTCTTTTTTTACATTGAATAAATTCAAGGATACATTTAAAGAAACAAAAGAAACATGTCTACAACATCAAATGAATGAGTTCTTGCTGTCTTGTGACAAAACTTTGTGATGTCAAACCCTGAAGTACAACACGTCCAATAGTTGATATGAGACCTGCATACTGAGTTGCATGAATAATCTGATTTCAGAGAGACCAGTAACTTAAATTTGTATCTGTTCGGAACAACTTTAGAAGACTTGGGGGTTCTTTTGAGCTTGACAGCCCAACTCAAGTCACCTTTATTTATATAGCTCTTTTACAATACAGATTGTTTCAAAGCAGCTTTACAGTGAAAACAGGAAAATAATGCAACAGAGTTTGTTTCGGCTGTACAGCAGATCTAGAAGAAAAGTGTCATTGTCCAGCTTAAGTTCAGTGTTGATTCATTTCTGTTGTAAAAAAGTGATTAATTTAGTTAATTTATCTATACAGCCACTCTGGAGAAAACAGTGATGTCATCATCCAGCTCAGTTCAGTTGTCATATAATGGTGTCAATACAGGCAGATCAATAATATTATTGAATATTAACCTTAAACAATATTAACCTTAATTTAACCTTTAACCTTTTAATATTAACCTAACATTAACCTTAAACTGAATATTTACTATAAACTGTTATTTTATTGAGGAACCATCTTAAAGTTTCTTCAAAATTCTTGAGTTGTAGGTAAGTGTGGGGTGTTTTTAGGAAGAAGAAAAAGTAAAAATGGCACAGAACAGCTGAGGGCAATTTAATTTTAGACATGCATGAAGGTGAATGAGAGAACTTTTTTTAGGTGGCGGATGTGATGCTTGACCGCAGTCATTAACGCAGCACAAATCTGCCTGTATGTGCGCTGCGTCCAAGACAAGTACGCTTTGCAGGGAACGAGAACAGGGGACGGAATGTTTCTGAATTTTCTTTGGAATCCCTGGTGGATTGTTTAAGGTTATTTAAGATGGTGTGCTAGTGTTACAATTTACATTTCCAGTGATATACTTCTGGTTATGTGGTCTGTTCTATTACGGTGGTCTCTGTAGGGTCTTGAGTTTCCTTCTGTTTTTGTACTATTATGACCTTCATTCTGTGCTAGCTTTGGGCTCTGTTTAGGCTTTCTGATATTTCCCTCCTCCTTATATGTTCTCTCTCTACTTTAGCCTTTCTTTTTCTCGCTGACCTTTATAAAAGAAGTTGGATGTCAACCAAAAAAAATCTTCATTCAGAAATTCCTTTATGGGCACATCAAAGATCTTGAGATGTTCTAACATTAATTCAATTAAAAGCCGAGGTAGAGGGAGACGGGCAAACCGAGACGGCGAAATTTATAGTTGCAGGGGGTGCAAAAGGATCCGCTAATCCCAGACGTGCCTTATCAGCCCTTGAGTCAGGTCTAGAGTCAGACTCCAGCCCCCCTGGATCTCCGCCATCAGTGGGAATGCCTTTTATTCCACCCCACTGATCTGACTTCAAAGGCGGTATGAGGCCCGTGGTCCACCCCTGCTGTATACCCTAGCTTTCATTAGAAAGCAGATTAGCGCTAATCTGCTGGAGCACACCTGACGTTCCCCCTGCACTGCCGGATGGGAAGCGGCTGTAGTATGGGTGTAAAGGGGGATTACTGTGATTGCAGAGGTCACAGCACTAACTGCGCTCAAGACCTGATCAGAGATCAAGGTGCAAAGCGGTTAATTTGTTAATTGGACACATGGGGAATTAGGGAAAGGAGAATGGATAAGTAGCATTGTAAGATGCTGATAAGTACAGTATTAAAGTATCATTTTCAAAAGCTGTCTACTGCGAATTACACAGATAGAAGGATTACCTACTTGTTCTTTCACATTGCAGCTCTTTGCAGGAATGCATGATATAAAAGCAAGTTTTGGTATCAGCAGATACATTTGACCATTGTAATCAATTCTCTTTGATTCCCCAGAGCCTCATATATAAATATATATATATTTTAAATATTTTTTTAAAGTTTTTAAGCAAATACATACTTTTAACAAGAATAGTTTTTTTTAAGAGATCAAATATCAGCCCTCGTATTGGTTATTGGCTTCAAGATATCCTTAATTATCACTTTATATTATCCAAAATTACTATATGCATGCGTCCCTAGCTATAACTGTTGCGTTTACATTAGATTTTTTAAATCCCTAAATATAAAAATTAACCTTCAGTGTGAAACTTGTCTAGCTTGAATTCATCAAGTATATGCCTTATGTAATTTACTAAGTCTGATGAGTAGATAAGTTTTTAATATGTGTCCAATAATTTTGAGCATACATGTTCACAAAGGTTGTCTTTTTTTTCTTTAGTCTGTTTATCACGTGACTGACCATTTGGCCTGCATAACTAGAATCATTAGTGTCCACACATTTCCTGTTTCATGTCTCTGGGGTGATTTAGATCTGCGCTCTCTTTCACCGCAGCAGACCCATTGGACGTAATCTTGTGTTAAGACTTAACAGACTGATCTGGATCAGACATTGATCTTTGCCTCCTGCTCGTTACACTTATATGTGCTCACACATGTAATGATCCACGCCAACCTTTGACCCATGCCAGCAAGGGGCAATATAATCACTCAAAGCTGATGGACATGTATTTGAGGTGAACACTGCAAGAGCTGATTGTGATTATTGAACTATTCACTGTTAATCAATCAACGCAGCAAGTGAAAAGTGTTTCCCTTTGAGAAACTTTTGGCTCATGAATTCTTGACTTTACCAAGAATGTGTCTTACTGAACTTGCATCAAGCTCAGGGAAGGTGACAGAATTGTGATTTATTTATTTTTTATATTTTTTGTGTTATCCAAATAAAAAGCCGTCAATATTGGTTGATTTCTTGCATTTTATGGCTCTCTTCAGGTTTAGAGGGAGGTCTGTTGTCTGACTGTATGAGCTGCCCGTGTTAAACTCCATCACTGTGCGAAATGACTAACATCAGAGCCTTTCTAGTTAGTGAAGTTATTATTCCAAGTTAAAATGTAACTTAGTCCAAAGCAAAGCAAAACATATAGGTAAACTAAAGAAAATAAATTGCCTTACATATGGTATACAAAGTCTTATTGTTTGAGACTAAAATAATGAAGTAAATCTTTACATTTTATGAAGAAAGTGTGGTGTTTGCCAATTCAAAATTCAGCACAATGATACTAGGATGGTGTAAGTGGTTGTCAATGCAGTTAGTTGTGAGGTGGTTGCCCAAGTGATATTATGGTCTCATTTTTCAGTATCTGAAACTGATTTGTTTTCCCATTTAAATGTTCATGGGGTGAAAAAAAAACCTGACCTATGAACTTTTTATCAAAATGTCAACTCTTTTTTTCTGTTGAAAGGAAACTTCTATCAGGTGATGTATTTTGGACTTCTTCAATAGTTTAGTTCTCCTGAAACCCTGCCCCTTTTTACAGTCGACTGCAAACCCACAGTTGGATTGGATCTGCTTTCATCTAATCAACAGCCAATGAATAGAACTATCACTACTACATCACAACTTTAATTCTTAGGATTAGAGATTTGAACATACCTCAAACCATATCTATGAAGAATGGCAATGTCACGCACCAATAATAAAGTTGTCAAAGGAGGTAGTGATGTCACTGTGTGGACTTTAATTTAGTAAAGAAAACAGTTTTTCCAAACAGTCTTTACAGCACTTGGCTTCATCCGAGTGCCTCACACATGACGGGTATTTTCAGAGACTGTGGTACTGAACTCTCTTCCAAGAAAGAGAAGTTTAGCAAAGCTAAGTCTTTTATACTTAGCCTCCCCCCTCACAGACACACGCAGTAACACACACACACACACACACACAGCTCCGGTTGTCATTGTAGATGCTGTTTTTCTATGCCACAGATGGCCTGTCTTCGAGTGGTGGGGATTACTGGTGTTTCTACAGGACTGTTTGGGAAAGAGCTGTTTACTGTAGGCTGCTGGACTCCGTGCTGCCGTGGCCACATTTGGTTCCCTTTCCTGTCTCTGTGAGGCCAAGCCACACACCATACGGCAAGTAGGACACACTTATGCATAGACCCACACTTGTGCAGACTAGCAACAGCAGCGGCTGAGTTCTAATGCCGCACAGAGACAGAAGAAAAACAGCGATCATGGCATTTCAGCCCATTAAAGGAATAGTACACCCATAAATGAAAATTGTGTTATAATTTACTCGCCCTCATGTCATTCTAGACCTGTATTCATTCGTTTTTTTTTTTCAGAGCTGTTTAGCAGTTCTGCTCTTTTCCATACAATGAAAATCAATAGATAAGCTCCAAAAAAGACAAAGGCGCCATAAACGAGGCATAAAGGTTGTGCATATGACTTGTGTGCTAATAGTCCAAGTCTTCTGAAGCTTACTTTGGCTGTGTGTGGAATAGAGAAAAATGGACAAAATAGCTGACTGAATAGCCTTCCCTCTGTAGCTCTCAAATTTTGTTTGTGCATATTTAAAGATGGTGCCTGAAACTTCATTGGTTCTTGTGACTGATGTTATTTGAATGTTTTGAAATGAATGTTAGCGTGAATGAGTCTTCTTTGCTGGACTTTTCTTATTTACTCATAATTACATATAATAGTATCTATCCCACTTCTCCCTTAAAGGGATAGTTCACCCACAAATGAAAATACTGTCATCATTTACTCACCCTCATGTTGTTGCAAAAAATGTATGACATGGTTTCTTTTATGGAACATATATGTGACCTATACTGACAAAATGAGTTGCAAGGAGCAAATTATCAAAAATGAGTTATTATTTTCACATTCTCAAATGATGTATTATTTGTTGGAATCAGACAAAAAAAATACCTGTCGGAAGTCAATAAAGACAGCAAAGTCAGTTTTGATAAAAATCAATTTACATTTTTTTGAAGGTTCCAAAACAAAATCACATAGCTACCTTAAAATCCCTTGTAATAACATCAAATTTGGCACACACCAAGTCAAACCCAAATATCTATAGGAAAAATCTATATTCAACTTTGTTTTCCCAATGATACCACAATTGTTTGATTGTTACACACCAGATGTTTTCCCCCAACAGTTAACCAAATATTAATTTAAGGCATAACAGATCATTTTTGCATGAATACTCGCCAAGACAGATATTTTGAAATACTGTAATTCTGTGTATGTCGGGATCGCACATCTGATCCGTCCTTATGCACACGCTTCGTCTCTGTTAGTCAGCGCACGTTAAATCATTTTGTTTACATCAGCATGAGTTTTGAAAATCCCATTTCATTGGTTCAAACTTGAGAATTCGCTATGAATATTCACAAAGTTGTAATGCTGCACTTTAAAACAATACCGAACTTGGCTGAGGGAAAACGTCAGTCGTCGAGAAGCAAGCAGAGAAAAAAAAACAATTTTCGTAGGGAAAGAGTACTTTCTCAGAAAACGTACAACTAAAGGTGCTTTTGGATGTTTAATTGCTATTTGGAGAATTGGGATTTATGAAGGCCTAATGAACTCATTTTTGTGAAAATCTCAAATTTGACATTTTCCCGGTTTGCCTGTAGCTCGTAATTAGCTTATGCGTCGTTCCGACTCATTTTTCCTGGACGGCTCACATATGTTTCGTTGCCAGCATTCTTCAAAATATATATTTTTTGTGTTCTGTAAAAGAAAGTCATAAAGATTTGAATGACATGAGGGTGAGTAAATGATGACAGAATCTTTGTTTTTTGGGTGAACTATCCCTTTAATGTAGAAAGACTGCAGGCCAAGTTTTTAAACACTGAATAGGTGTTTCCAGCATCTGAATGTGGGCGGACATGGGAATGTTTTTATGTCTGATGTTGTTGTAACAAGATGTTTTTGGAACTTAGCTTCAGTAAAATGGTCTTTTTTCATTGGCTAGCAGGTTTTGAACTCTAACGCAGTTTTGGAGATTGCTTTAATAGTACTTCAAACTCTTTTTTTATATATATATCATAATATAATTCCTTCAAATTTGTCTTCTTGCTTAAATATGTGTTTGCATGCACATGCAAACACACAAACTGCTCTATATATGATAAGCTCCATAGGAGACAGAGCTGTCTCTGTGCTGCATGATGGGAGAGAGGTGTTTGTGTGGTGTGGGATGTAACTGTACACATACACACAAAGATTCCAGCTGCACTCCTGCTAGAGCCCCTGCACCCAGCTGCTCTGGTCTTAAGTAAGAATGCAATAAACCTGAAATGAACTGAGATATAAGGATATTCGTGAGATTTTTTTTCTTTTCCTGAAAAAGATATTAATACTTTTTTTTTTTTTAGCAAGGACACATTAAATTGATCAAAAGGGACAGTAAAGACATTTATAATCTTACAAAAGATTTATATTTCAAATAAACACTGTTCTTTTTAACTTTCTATTTATCAAAGAATCCTAAAAAAAAAATATCAGTTTCCGCAGAAATATTAAGCAGCATGACTGATGAGAATGATTGTCTGCTGATTTTTTTTCACATTATCACATTAATAATAATAAATTATTATTTTCTTCTAAATGATGTAATATAGTTATTTATAATATATTATATAATTATGTAACATAACATTTCATGAAGTTACCGGTTTACTGTATCTGTATTTTTGTTCAAAAGCAGCCTTAGTGAGCATAAGAGACTTTTTAAAAACAATAAACATCTTTACAACCCCAAACTTTTGAGCGATAGTGTAAATTATTTCATGTCTTTTCCAATTGTTCTTAAACCATGTGACTATTTTATGTAGAGCAGACAGAAATGTAAGTCGTTTATTAAGTTAATAATGGTTTGACAACCTGATTGAATGTTTTGAATTGAACAAACTTTGAATGACATTTAAGAGCTCTCTTTCCCATATGTTGTGTCAAATCAGTGACATCAGACTTGCTACAAGTTTATGTGTCTGGGTTCAAGGTCTAAAAATATTCAAAGAATTTGTGTATCCTTGAACACATCCATGAAACTTCAGTCAAAAATGCTCATGCTTCATTCATATCAGGTCTTTTTGCCTCATCTGTGCCAAAACACAAACACTAGTTAGTTTAAACATTATGGTGGCAAATATTGCATTACCATGTGTATTTTCCAACAAAGTGGACCCAACTGTACATTACACAACTGTTTCTGTCAGAGAGAGAGGATTTAAAGGCTGTCAGGTGCCAGGTGTGCCGTTACTGTAAAATATTTATGTGCTCAGTGAAAAATGCGCTTTGGCGTTTAAGTTGGGCTGTTGTCTGTTGAGACAGGTCTCCGTTGACCTGTTACAATGTCTTGTTTTTAAGAGACTGAGAGAATGTGATGTTGTTTGCCTTGCCTTTTGCCAAGAGGCTGGCTGGATTCAACCATTCCACTGGAGATGAATTAGACCAGAGGAGAGGAGATCCCTCTAGTGGACGAATCAGTTTTTCAGCAACCTCAAACACTCAGAGCACCCGTCCTTGCAGAATTCATTTTATTTAGGAGAGAATTTATTTACCTGACTGATTCTTGGTTGAATAACCATATTGTAAAAAAGTAGAGTTATAAAAATGTATGACCATTACCATGTCCATAAAACAAACTTATAGTATTAAGTTACCATAGTAACTTACTAATATTTATTATTTTCATCTATTTTAGAAAGTGTTTACAAAATTTAAGACCAGCATTCATTTATGTAAGTGAGTGTTTAAAAGAAATAAGACCTTAACATTTGTATTTACACTTACTAATTTGACACTTTTGCAAATTGCCACTGGTTTGCTTTTGTCAACACTTATAATCGCTTTCCAATCAATTACTATGGTATTGCCATGTTTTTCGGGGCAATGCTATTATAGTGATACCATGGTGTTCTTTTGAATTACATTGGAGTACCATATAAATACCATTGCATATGAATGTGCAGTATATCATGATGATACCATCATGTTATGAAATCACCACATTACATTTTGTACATTAAACTCTTAACTTCATCCGTTGGTGTAGACGCTAATATAGTTATTGTTATAGTTATCGTTCTTGGTGAGAACGGGCCTTAACAATTCAGTTCAACAATAACAAAGCTCATCACCAAATCTTTGGGGGAGAAAAACAGAACAGTTTAGTGCAGCTGTCATTGTAGTGGCTTTACTCTGCATGATTCACAAGGCTTTTATCTCTCTAGTCGCTGACTTTCTTTTCTGAGAGTCATTGTGTCTAATATAGGGTCTGTCTGTGTTTGAAGAGCTTGAATTGTCAGGCAGACTGTTGCGGTTTCTTACAGTGTTTGTTAAGTTTAATGTACTATTGTATGGCTTGGGAAATCTGAGGGTCAAGCTCAGAGCAGACACTGACATTTGTTCTGTATCTGACCCCAAACAACCAGCAGACATCACAGAATGCTCTTTTGCTTGCCTCAAGGGCTGTATTTAACTCAACAAACATTTCAGAGAAAGATCAGCCATGCTTTTGTGGAGAGGAGCCCATTTGTCTTTGTCTAAAGATGTTTGAGAAGAATGCAGGCAGAAGTGATAGAAATGGTTTTACAATTGTTTCTCAGTGAAGTTTTAGAACAAGGGAGAATATTCTGATTTATTCCTGATATAATTTTAAATAGAATCATGTTTAAGGTGATTTGACTATGAACCTCTCTTACACCAATCCAATATTATTTTAATTGATTTTTATCCTTTTTGACTGTAAATGCTGATGGCATAGCAGTTTGCCTTTGAACTGGTGTTGCTCCTGGTTGCCTTATGAAGAGATTCTGTGTTTGCAGACACACAAACACACTTACAGATTCTTATTGTTCTTACTGTGAGAGGTACAGTAGCTTTTGGGAAAGTGAGTGTAAATGAGAGGAAGACCTGTTGGGATGTTTGGCGGTCTGACATCTTCTGAGAGCAGAGTTACACACTGGATGATTCACACACTGTATGTCCAGATGGACTCAGAGGGGGTTCATGAGAACGAAATCTGAGAGAGATTCAGAGGGAGTGGAGTGGGATGAGAAAAATCCATCTAGCGAGGGGAGAAAGCAGAACAGAACAGCATGGAAAGAAAGAGTGTGAGAAAGACAAAAGATCACATACTTCGAGACAGGTAAAGAAAATCTTCAATGAAGATAAAGAGGGAATCACATGGGAGAGTATGGAATAACGGACATCCTGAGGAGTGTTGTGTGTGTTGTGATGAGTGCAGGGAAGATTTATGAGATGCTGTTGAATGTAGCAAGCAAACAGTATAACTCCTCCACCTGCTCTCTCTCTCTCTCTATCTGTCTTTCTATGTCTGGGATTTGCTCTCTTGTTGAAACTATTTGCACAGATTCTCAGTTTGCTATAAACTCCCGGACACTGTCAACTTTCCACTCTCTTTTCACAGACATACATTTTTCTCCCTCTCTCACCCTCTTTCACACTCTCAACATATTCACACCTATGATTCACCTTGGTTAGAAGAGGTTTAGTCAAATAGCTTTTTTTTCCCCCCACAAGAAGCTTTGTGTTTAGGCTATATTGAAAAAGGTTCTTCTATGGCATCACTGCGAAAATGAACTGGAACTTTGCTGCAGTACCATGGGTGCAGCAGGCGCAATGATATTACGCCTTTTATATAACTTCCAACATAACCACTAAGTTTTAGGCGCTGCGTAATATCATTGCGCCTGCTGCACCCATGATACTGCAGCAAAGTTCCTTGATTATTACGCAGGAATGAGAGTATAGTTCCTAGCCATATTGTCCAAGAAAATCACAACTTTTCATTTTCCGTTGGTCTTAGTACATGATGTAACTACAGAAGTCAAGTTTTAAATTGGAAAAATATCAAAACTCTTTGGTCATTTTTTTGAGAGAGATGCTAACGGTCTAATCAGATTCAATGATCTATGCTAAGCGATGCTAAAAGTGCTACCGCCAGACCCGGAGATTGGCTGATTGGATTCGAAAACGGTAAAACTCAACTGTTTAACTCTAGGGGAGTTGGAAAATGAGCCTATTTCCCCCCCAAAAAAGTGGAGTGTTCCTTTAATGGTTCTTTAGCTGGTCTAAACTTATCAGCGATACCTTGTAGCAGTAGCAGCTCATGACCATAAAGTAGGGCAGATTCTGGGTCGTAGAGTTAGTTTATTATAAACAAATTATAAATGATATTCTTCTAATCACTGAACACTCAGGCACCCACTAGTATCCCCACTAGTATCATGATACATGCCTGCCGAAGCCATACGCTAAATTAATATATCCTGCTCACTTTACGGCTGAAAATAGTCTAGCAAATCTGAAAATTATTTGTTACAGAATGCTGAACACATTTACAATTCATTATTGAGTCAGTTTATATAGAGGGTCTATGTTGTAGATGAATATTGGAGCCTGCCCTAGAGATGAGCCACATATGCATGGTCGACAATCCATATGGGGTGAATACAGATTGATTGGGACACCTTTTGCCATTGAGATGGCTGGTGAAAAGTGTCCCAAATCGATCTGAATTCACCCCTATATAAAAACATGCAGTAGGTAAATAACCAATGATGTATTCACAATTTCTAATAACTTTTTTGTTAAATCTTAAAGGGTTAGTTCACCCAAAAATGAAAATTCTGTCAGTAATTACTCACCCTTATGTTGTTCCAACCCTGTAAGACTTTTGTTCATCTTCGGAACACAAATTAAGATATTTTTGATGAAATCTGAGAGCTGTCTCACTCCTTCATAGGCTCTAGGTAATTTCATTCTGCCAGCCAGGAAAAGTTAGTAAAAACATAAATAGTGACTATAGTGACTACAGTGGCACAACCTTAAGTTTATCAAGTAACGGGAATACTTTTTGTGCGCAAACCCTCAATGTTCATAGTGATCAGTCAAATGTGTTTGTAATGACCCTTAACTTCCCAATCATGGATATTTGGTCACATCACTGTTTGTTGTGTTTGCTTGCCAAAGCTTACTACCTATAGGGGGAGCTAAAACTTCAAAAATAAGTTATTCTATCATTACTATCTATAAAGCTCTAATCTTAACACTTTAAAGTGATATATTGATCATAATTTGATTATAAACTAAAATTATTTGTCCATGTACTCTGCAATAGCTTCTGTTTACATTGACAATTCATATATAGTATTAAGTATTAGTATATAAGTATTGATAATGACATGCCCATTCATCTTCTTTGTATTAGTTCATCGTTTGTGAATGTTCATTGAGTGTTTGTTAGGGAGTTTGTTATTGCAGTACAGACAGAGCAGTGAATAAGAAAAAAAGAAATCGATGCATTAAATCACAGGTCACCCGATTGAATTTGTGACATAATCTTGAGTTAATCTCTGTTGTTCAGCTGAACCTCTTTTTTTGCTGATGCACTGGTCAGTCCATTTTGCCTAAGGTTCTACAGTGAAGCCGTCATGATAATCGCATTACAAACCAACAAAATGCCTACCTCTCTCTCTCTCTCTCTCTCTCTCTCTCTCTCTCTCTCTCTCTCTCTCTCTCTCTCTCTCTCTCTCTCTCTCTCTCTCTCTCTCTCTCTCTCTCTCTCTCTCTCTCTCTCTCTCTCTCCATATACCCAGTGACATAAAGCTCTGAGGGAGTAATTAAAGCTCTGACTTGCATAAAGACCACAACAGCAACGAGACTTTCTTTTAGTTAGGTTAGAGGTATATGTTGAAGCCCTCATTGTGTGTGTGTGTGTGTCACTGCTTACCTGTTTGTCACATTAGGGGGCTGGTGTTTGGTGAGCTGTGAAGAAACATCAAAGTAGAGTTCTTAGTAATGAATCTCCATCATGCCTGAGACACTAATACAACTGAACAGAACAGCACTCCTCACTCCCCACTGAGAGAGAACGAGAAAAAACAAAGGATGAGGGAATTTGATGGAGAAAAGGGATCAGGTTGGTTTAGGAGATTTGTAAACACACTATATCCTTTATGAATGAATAGTATGATGGATCCCATATTCAATGAAATACCTGTTCTAGTCTAATTTTGACTAGTCTAATTTATGGATAATATGCAGTATGCATAGATGCATGTTTTGTTTGTTTTTTTCATTGATCCTTAGGCACTATGATTTGAGTTTAAGCTGTTTGATCAACAACTTTAGACCAGAAAGGTCCATTAAGGACCTGATTAAATATTAATATTAAATTAAAAATAATACAAATAATTGCAAATAGTTTATCATTAGTGGTTCACTAATATTACTTTAAATAATTTTCATAAATAAACCCTGGATCTAAGTATACATAGGAGCAAATTTGATTGGGGCATTTTGGAATGAAATATTAATTATTTAAAGTGTAGAGCTTCATTTAATATATGTTTTACATCAATTATTGTATTTTGTGTGCTGTTCTGCTTCAGTATATGTGAGAGCTGTGGATCAGCTGCCAAGTGTGTGTCTTTTTTTAAAAGGCGGCTGTTTTAGAGGGCCACGGTCAAAGACCCTTTCTCTCCGCCCCATCACACATCCATACACACACCCTCGCATATAACACAACCCCTGAAGGCCCTGTGAGGTCCCAGTGTCAACATTTGAATGGCGGGTACAAAGTTAGAATTCATTGTTATGGTTTCTGGGAGAAAGATGCAGAACGGCCACTGTCACTCACCCGTTTCGGTGACAATGAGGGGGGCTCCTCCTGCCCTCTTCCCTTTGTGTCTTTATTGAATTATGGCACTGGTTCTCTTTGTGTGTTCTGGCAATAGAAATTGAAAACATGTGACAGAAAAAGCAGTCAGGAGCGAGAGGATATGCCTCACTGACTATGACTCCATTAGAAAAGGCAAATTCAGAGAGAGAAGCAGTGATTTATATTCCATAGAGTCTGGGTTGCGTGAGGAATCCTCTCGGTGTATGAGGCTCGGTCTTAAACCTGCCTTGAACTGAAAGTGTTTGATGGCTTATGGGTAAAAGTTGAGTGGTACGCTATGTTAAATTTTTCTCTCTGTTTGTTTCTCTGTCTCTGTTACCCCTTCCAGTCCATTTTGTTAATATTCGTTTTTTTTTAAAAAGACTTTATATTTGCATTCCCAATGTTTTGCAAAATTGCAACGAGATGTGTATAGAAAAAAACATAGCAAAATACAGTTAATGAATTTAGAACTTTAATGATGATTTTCATTAAAGAAAAATGATTTTCCATTGTCCTTTAATGATGATTTTATAAATAATTAAATCACTGTTAAATATGATATATAATACATTACCTTTATTAATAATATAATACTTTATAAGAAATTAATACAATATATTAAGATCTATTTTAATTTAAATATATTATATTTATTATATTACATTATTACATTTATTCAAATATATTTTAATTTACATTTTCCTTTTATTATTAATTGTTGTTATTATTTAATTGATTCATATTTACATTTAACAAAATATTGTTTAGAATGCTTTATATAAATATATAGCCTATAGCATATGGAAATAATTAAATTTGATAATGTTATGTGCTATTAATGGTTATTATTAATTTGTGTGTGTGTGTGTGTGTGTGTGTGTGTGTGTGTGTGTGTGTGTGTGTGTGTGTGTGTGTGTGTGTGTGTGTGTGTGTGTGTGTGTGTGTGTGTGTGTGTGTGTGTGTGTGTGTGAAACATAAATGCAATGAATTGTATTGTCTCTTCTCTTGTGTCTTTCATTTGATCGTTTAATGAATTTAACAGCTAGATTCTATTCTTGAGGTGAATGTCTATCCTCTTCTCTAGTGTTTGTGTTAGAGGAGTTCATTGTGCATAAACCTATATTTCACATAAACGGTTCCCTGTGACTCTTCAGACAACATAAAAACTGTCCTATAGGAGGTATCAGTCTGTTAGCACATACAGAGAGAAAGGTGTTGTCTGCCCTTAGGCATTGAACTGTTTGTGTATGTGTTAGCAACTGTGTGGCACATATTGGCTGGTGGAGATGCTCATTTTTCTATTTGCAAAACACACTCTCTCTCACTCTTTTGCTCACTCACTCACTCACGCTCTTTCTTTGTCTGACAGCCGAAGGTTAAGACACTCCTCTGTTTCCCTGCTTAATGGAGTCTGATGCCCCTCTAACTGAGCCATAGTATTGTATGCCATAATGACAGCATTTGGAGAGTACTTCAGCACAAATGAAGTTTGAATTGGATGAAAATTATAGGACCTGGGGTCTTTTTAAAAGCCTCATACAACCATTCCCCCCATTTTCAGCCAGGAAAGAGGGGCTATGTGAAGACTAGGGTAAAATTATCTTCAAACAAACAGACAGCTCTGTATGGGGACAACAGCTCTTAGGGAATTAGAGCCACGCTAATAACCCTGGAGTAAGGGAACACTGCAGCGTTCGCTAATGGGGAAACCGGCGCTTTGTTGCTGGTGGTTTTTCTTAAAGACATTTGAAAGAAACAACAAATACACTCAAAAGCTCCCCAATTACAGTATTGATTAGCTTTTGTTCCTGTTCTTCTGCTTTTGAAAACGTCTTTAAAGCACTTGTTAGTTTTTACACCGTTTCGCACCATTAGCACTCGTGAATTAATAAGGCTGTTTAATCTGAATGTTGTTGGTTTTTTTAACAAAAATCTAGTGATGATTTACAATATATTTGAATCAACAAAAATCATTATCCTTTTTTCCCGTTTTTCATGCATGTTCTTCAGAAGTCAATATTGGCTAACCTTTTGGAAAATAAGACATTAAATAATGGAAATTGTTACAAATGAATTTTTCATTAATGCTAAAATGATTAGAGACTGCATAAACCCCTAGACGACTGTGTTTCAATGCGGAGAGGCAAATCCGGGGTGAAGATTTGATAAATTGCACTTTGATTGTTATCTGATTACACTTTGACATGTTATCTAATTTGAAACGACTCACTAACAAGATTTGTGTTGTCTGAAGGGGATGTGTCTGGAGAAAAATACAAACAGGAAGTGCGATAGCACAAAGTGAGCGGGGATTGTAGACCTTGTTGGAGCATATATTTTCAGTATGAATTTGATATTGTGGTCATCTTTTTCTTTTTCTTTTTTATATTGTGACGTACACTGCCCGGCCAAAAAACAATTTGATGTTTGGATTTAAATGGGCAAATGCTTAAAGAGTCAATGATGACATCACAACATTCATTTCTATCTAGATGTGCATCTATATTTGGTCAATATCTTGTATTGACAATGCAAGAGTCCAGCACTCTGTAAAGTCTCCTCCAGCACATCCCAAAGACTTTCAATGAATTTAAGGTCTGGAATCAGAGGTGCCAATTCATGTGTGAAAATGATTCTTCATGCCCCCTCTCAACCATTCATTCACAATTTGAGCATGATGAATCTTGACATTGTCATCCTGGAATTTAACCATGATATGTCTTCCTACATGGTTGTTTAAGAAATGAAAAGCTACACACTCCATCAGTTAGGGTTTGAAGAACTTTTGCCAAACATATAATATGCAAAAAACATAAAAATCACTGCAGTAATGTTCCAATCATTGACTCTTAAGCATTTGCCTATTTAAATCCAATCAGCGACTTTTTTTTTTTTGACCGGGCAGTGTATATTTGAGTGAAACTGTGTTCTTGAATGAGAAAAAAATGTAGACTTGATGTTGTCCATGAGGATATGATTAGTTTGTTGGATTGTTGTCATTTGCCAATTGCTACGATCTCATGTGAGTGACAGGTTGCTGGAGAGAAAGGATTATTGGTCAGCCCTTGAGTCAGTGCACATCGTATCAGAGGGGAGATGATGTTGCGAGGGGGAGGAGAAGTTATTGTTTTTGATTAAAGATCACGAGAGCACATGAATTCCAAAAAAAAAAAACGTGCACAGATAAATCATTTATAATAAACACTCCAATCTACCATTAAAAATAAAATGTGTCCTTTTTGATTTCATGGTGACTTTAGAAGTAGTCTGCTAACATTTAACATGAAATGGTTTGATTGGCTGCGATAGAGTTTTGCGTCACAGACAAAAGAAAATAATTTTCTATATACTTCAATGAATTAAAAATGAAACTCATGGTAAGTATGCTAAAATATGCATATATATGTTCTGGCTAGCAACTAGCTGTCATACATAAAATGGTATTTAAGTGAGTTGTTTGCCAAAAAATGTATGTACAATACCGCCATTTGAAAAAGAGTTCTGTGCTACCAGTACTTTGAGGCTTGGGTACCACTACAGATTATTGTTTGTTGTTGCTGTTGTTTTTTATAGTGGTGCCCTCAAAGTCATATAAAGGTGAAAATGGTACATTATTGTAAGTAGATATTAGTATTGTTTTTTTGTTTTTTTTTATCCTAAAAATAAGTAATCAGAATAGAAATGTACAGGGCATGTCAGAGGTAATCCCAAAAGCCTGTAGTAAAGGACATATCTCCTGAAAATTCCCTGATCGGCTTGCAGTGCATAAGTACTTAGAAGGCTAAACAGATTATTTTCTTCTTCTTTTTTCTATGTAATAATCACTGACTGGATTTTTTTTTTTCTTCAGATATTGACAAGGTTTTTGTGTAACCTCAATGGCCCCTGCTGTCCTGTTTGCGATATTTAACCAATGATTTAGCTTAATGATAAATTGCTTGTGTTTTTGCTTATTTTCTGCTTAAGTCACTTTGAGTAAAAAAAACACGTTAAATGAAGTTAGCAGATTATCTAATGAGGACCCGTGATTTTCATGCCAAGGTCTAAATTCATAAATCACCTCATTCAACAATTACAGATCATGCCTGTGCTAATTTAAGATTAGATGTTGTTGATTCTGCCATATAATCAGATTAAGTGACTCTAAAATACTGCAAAACTGATCGAGAATCAACGTTGCTTTTGTGAAACGCTTGATAAAACTCGCTCCCAGCCCATTAAGAGCCACGAGCTGAATATCAAATCTTTTAATATCCTGTCTTGGTGGTGACAAGCACTGGGAGTTAGGAATGTCATGGCATTTAGATAATGAAGCGTAAATATTGTTTTATTAGGGTTGGGTTTGCAAGAGAGGAGGCTTTATTGTGGCAAAGGTTAGACCCTGATTTTAATGCCCTTATTATAGTCGTTAATTCCACTGTACCGGCGAGGGCGAATGACTGCTCGCTGGAATCCAGCCATGGCCGAAGACATATTAGATGTGCCAGTCAGAGGCTGAGAATGAACTTACCTCAGTTAAGTCTCACCTCTGTCATCACCTCTGCCAATTTATTCACATCTAAATCCGTTTTTATCCTTTCAGCGTGGAGTCTGACAGCTTTTCACTATCAGTTCTTCATTTATTATGAGTCCTCAACCCCATTTTAGGACTTTTTCTGGCTTTGTCACTGGAAAAATCCTTCCAAATGGTTGCCGGTGTCTTAATAGTTTCAGGTGTGTGCTTTTTTGCTTCGGTTGTGAGATATCTTGATGGCTTCTGAAGATAGTATTTGCTTTCCCTCTCTCTCTCTCTCTCTCTCTCTCTCTCTCTCTCTCTCTCTCTCTCTCTCTCTCTCTCTCTCTCTCTCTCTCTCTCTCTCTCTTTCTCTCTCCCTCTCCCTCCCTCCCTCTCTCTCTTTGTGTGTGTGTGTGTGTGTGTGTGTATATATATATATATATATATATGTATTTTTTTCTTTATCTTGGTGACATCAGCAAATTTTGCAACAATTGTTAAAGCTAACATTGTTTTATCAAAATGACTAAAGTTACTTTTGATAAAAGTAGCAGCAAGAATGTGTTAAGCTAATCCATCATCCATCAATCAATCAGTTTTGAATTGCAATGTTTTTTATGAATGTATGGAGTTACATTTATAGCTGTGTAGTTTTGTTGTAAATTTGTTGTAAATCAAGCTGAAATGGAGTTATAATGATAATTTTGTACTTTTTCATCAACTTGCAGGTTATTAAGTTTATTATAGCTGTGGGTGCTCGGTTTGTTCTGTCATTTGGCCCAAATCTCATGTTATTAAAACTGAAGTGCTACGCACAGGCTATTTAAGACGGTATTGACTTTAATTCGACGACAGATTCTAGACTTAGACACTCTTCTCCGCTCCTTAAATACATAAAACATTAGCCTTTATATAGTGTTTTTAGAGTAAAGAAATGTTGTACTTGTTCAAATAACCAGTTCTTCATTTACCCTTGCATTGCAAACAAGCAAAGACTGTCAAAACTGCATGAGGTGCCTCATTCAATGTAGAAGTGTCCGTTCAATGTAATTATGTTAAGATTTGTTATTTTTTGTGCACATTTTTTCATTTGGTCAAGGTTTATTTTGCGATAATGACCGGCTGGTACTTGATGATACTGAAATAAAGTATTATTTTATATATATAAATAAATTATATTCTGCCTCATTGAAACACAAGCTTGCGTCATTCAAGCTTTCAGAAACTGTTAAAAATGCTCCCTGAGTGATATGGTGCTGAGATTTCTCTTTCATTTTTAGTGTGTTCTTATCATCTTGTGTCTGTCCATCACGGCAGTGTCCTCTCCTGCCCCACCATGTCTAACAGTATCTTGCTCTTTTAACTCTACCCCGCTATAAAAGTGTGATGAGCACCTTTGAATCTCTCTCTCTTCCTCGCAGAGCTTAAACTGTCCGGAAGGGAGAGTGATAGTGTGACATTTAGCCTAGTGGTACGTTAGAAATGCCGGGGCACGGCTCCATTAACTCCCAACCAAACCATGGGCTGAACTCTGATCTCCAACTCAAGTTGCAGGGAGATACAGCTTGCCATGTATCGTCACTGAGAAACAAGGGGACTTCCAGACTAGTTTAGTAGACTTTGAGTTTATAAGATATATGAATTACTTTGAATCCACTTAAACACATGTTAGACCAACAATATTTTCCAATTCCCCCATAAGTCTAATAGAGTGTGAACAATTCCATATTGAACATAATTGCTGATTTGAGGGTTTGAGAGTTACTAGCATGCAAATTATGTTACATACAAGGAAATTATGGGGTTACTAGGGCTGGGCATTGACACAATTTTCACAATTCAGTTAATTTCTGTTGGATTCAATGTCGATTAATTGGGGCCTGTCAGGCGTGGAAATTTCCTCAAGGAAAAAAAATATATCTCAACTAATGCTGTAAACTACACTGGGAATCATTACTTGATACATCACTATAATAATAAAGGTTTAACTGATTTGATTTTGCACATAAGGAAGTTTTTATAATAATAACATTATAATAATACATTTTTAATGACATAATTATGTTTCTACTTATTTTTTTGACTTCTAAAAACATGATGGATTTAAGAGCAGGTTAAGGTTTAAGATACAATGAATATGCATTAAAGTGTATATATTTACCAAAATATTTTTTCTAGTTTTTTCTTAAAATAAAATTTTAGCTGACTAACAAGTTTTGAATGGTTGACATGATGTGACATTTTTTTTACAAGCTTTTTTATTAATGTCTTTGGCAGTGTACAGATTTCGGTAAATTGTACTTTATCTTTCAACATACCTTCTGATGTTCATTGAAGTTTATTTTGTGCTGTTACTAGGGAAGGGAAAGAGATGATCAGTTCACGTGCGCTTCGTGCTGCCGCTTTGCTTGATCAGCGATCTGTCATGCCACATTAAAGAGAGCCAAAGCGGTATTTATTGTTTGATATTCGTAATAAAGTTGAGAGAATTTGAAAGTTGTTTCATTTCAGACATAAGAAAGCACAAAGCTTACTGATATCTACAATTTTGTTTATTCATCAACTGAAAACAGCATAGACTGAATGATTGATTCTTGGGATTTACGAATCGTTAACGGTTCTTCAAAATGAGAATCGATTAAAGTCGAGTAATCTTGTATATTTAACCCAGCCCTAGTGGTTACTGTTATATGATTATTGTTTTGCTGTTATTTCTACCTATATTACTATTTAAAGATGTATATAAAAATATTGAAGAGTTCTCTTTATTTTAAATGTCATATAAAACTATAGAAAAAGAATACAGTAATGTAAAAATTCAACCTGAAATGTATGCAAGTACCTCCTTAGAGTTGGATTCAAAGTGTGTTTTTTAAACAAAGAATCCTTACCCCCCTGTTGTGGCTGTTAAAACATCAACAGAGACAACTGTTAAACCAGTCCAATGGGGCCACAACGAGACATCTGGAGGAACAGGCGATGAATATAAATGTTTGCATCAGAGCTTAAACCCCGGGCAGGACGGCAGTGCTCTCCCTGTGCCGGTGTTGTCTTAATTAAAGTGGGGGCGATGTAGCCGCCGCCCCCTCCTGTCAACTCACCTCCTCTCTGGCCCTTCCTCCACCTCCCATGTGGCTCGTGACACCCCGAGAAACATCATTATCTGTGACTTGGGCTGCCTCTTTTGTTTGGCTCAGGCAACAGGAGTCCTAATGGCCTTTTTTTTTTTTTTAAATCTTTTTATTTGATTTATTTTTTTATATATTTTTTTTCTTCTTTTCTTCCAGACTTTAAAGATCTGGTAAAAAAAAAAAAAAAAAAAAAAAGTTTCCTAGGGAAGGAGGCGAAGTGTTCTGCTGGCACAACAGCAAACTGTTACCATGAAAAATATGTTTACAGCGTATTAATTTGTAAGTAGTTGAGTGGTCGGTAGATTAGAATAATGAATCACAATTAATCAAGCAATCTTATCGGCTTTAAAATAATGATATATATTAATTTAATTTAAAAAAAATTCAGAGTAAGTAAATGTGTTAACTAAGTAAAAGGAATTTAATGATGTAAAATATTTAAATATTAAAAAGCATATATATATATATATATATATATATATATATATGCTATTTATTATTGTCGTTCTTGTCACTGGTGTTATTCTGTGTGTGCAAGTGTATAAGTTTGAATGTATGAGAGTCGTGCCTATATTTTAATCTTCTTGCTGGAGGTGAGATCAACCGAGAGTCTGTAAATCTTTTCTATCATTTCAGCCTTAAGCAGGTCAGAGGCTAATCCATACACACTCCTATCAAGGCCAAACAATACCTCTAGGGATGGAAGATAGAAAAATGAAGATGATAAAAAGAAAGAATGATATCCGAATGATGGTACCGTGCCTTCAAATGAACCAAACCCTTATCATCTGCTCGGCATGATGCTTCTTGCAGTCCTTTGTTTTCTCCAGGAGCTTTTATAACATATCATTTGATCTCAAAAGTTCAGGGCTGTCAGTCATTCCAAAACCAGAGATGTTGGAAAGGGATTATGCAGGAATGATGTAAACATTGGAAGTGGAATAATCCTATGGAGCTAGACTGTGAAATGGCAGGAAACTGGGAGAGTTAAGTATCATATGGAAACATCTGGTCAGAGGAAATCGCACCACTGCCACCAGATTAAACATAAACATACACAGAAACACTTCAGTTCTCATCCTAGTTCCTCTCTCAGAGACTGGTAGGAAAGGATGGTCCATGCCAACTACCTTCCTGTGCTGCTCCCTCATGACATTCCCGGTCAATGAGATGATAGCTCAAACAGGGCAGAGGCAGTTTAAACTCACGTCTGAAATAATATTTTCTTATCTGATAACCCTGAATATACAACAAGGCAAGCCATTTTTGAAATCTTTGGTCGGCAAAACATGTTTATGAAAATGCAAATACGCACATGGAATGTAGACAGACATTCAGCTGTCATTCTTCTATTTATTCCTCTATACAGTATATTGTATTTGAAATACCCATTGATATCAACTCTTGTTGTTTCTTGACTTCTGTTGTATTACCACTAGAGATGCACAATACATCGGCCAATGTTGCATGATATTGGATTTTTAAAATTTAATTGTGCATGCATTTAGATGATCTTTGTGTCATTGCTTACGTTTTATTTTAAAAACAGTAAGTTAATAACACTGATAAATTAAATCTTTATCAAATCATGCTGTACATTATAATCTTGTAATGCCTAAATTCACTTGTATTATTTTAAAATGAATGATTTATTTATTTTGTATAGATCGGTTTGTGTTTTTGGATTAAGGGGCACACTTGGCAGTAGTCATTCGTTTTCCATCAGAATTGGCAATATGATTGACAAAGTTGAGTAGAGTTTAACTTTATGCAAATTATCTCTTTATCGAGTAAGAGTGCCTACTAGCAACCTGCTGTACAGCAATGCCCCATTAGTGAATGAAATGATATATTTGTTCCCGTTGCATGAATAAGGAACACTGCCCCAGCACAGTTCAACATCCTTCTAATTGGCACTTATGGTTGGTTGGTTGAGTGGCACCACAGTGTTGGGCATGGCTGATGCCAGGTCTGCACTGCCCTATTCTCAGCTATGGTGCCGTAAAGGGCAAATCACACATTAGCGTGGAACCAAAAGCACAGTGTCGTTTTGCATCAGTCACCTCAGCCTGGTCGTTGAGGTGAAAGGAAACATTCAGTCTTTAGATTTGTTTGCTTGGCCGTTAGCCCACTTATTAAAAACCCGAAGGATTGTCCCGATTATTATTTTATAGTCCTCATGCATGATGTATACCAAAGGTCACAGAAATAAAGACAGAACTGAATGTGTACTCTGCTCATTGTTTATATAAGTTATTGAAAAATTAAATTAGTGGAGAAAAGAACTTGAGTTACTCACTTACTTGAGTGCTTCTCTTTTGTTGCATTAACAGTAGTTGTCTCAAAATATTTCAATTTGCATAATTATCAGACCCCATTTGACAGTCGTTGTTGTTGGCATAGTGCCTACACATGCGTTTACACATCAGGTGGAACGAGTAATAAATTAATCTTGAGCAGACTTAAATGCACCCAAATCACCATTTACACACAGCAGCACTGTAGGACACCCCCCTTATGAATATTCGATGAGGTGGTGCTTAATATGCATGAGTGGGCGTGCATAAGTAGTAGAGTGTTGCCGATGTAAGCAGACCGATCCAGAGAGGGGGACTGACTCAGACCTTCATGCACACACTCATACTAAATGATAATGCTTGCTGGAGAGCTTGTGCAAATCTTACAGAACAAAGGAAGTGAGAAACACTGACGAACAAGGAGGAAGAGAAAAGACAAGGTGTATGGTCAAGAGGGCAGCCACATGTGACAGAGAAAGAGAGAGAGAGAGCCAGAGGGAGGAAGCGCACTGAGTTCCTGCTCTCCTCCTAGAGAAAAACTAAATGGTCTGATCTGTCCATGATGGGGTGCAGAGTCTGTACTCTACAGAAGCCTCAAGAGCAATACAAACTCCTGTATGAAGTATGCCAGGTAACTGATCTCTTTTTTTCTGTCACAGAAAGTTGTTCGTTGGAATTAATCTAAATCATTTTATGAATAATGTATGATAACTTCAAGGAGGCGCCATGCATGAATCTTAGTGGACTTTTATTCCATGGTCATGTTGAGTTGTTTTTGATTATCATTATCAATCATGTTTAATAATATACAAACATTTAATTAATTCATATTTGTGAAAGTATTTTCTGACAGAATGAAGAGTGATGTTGTGGCACTGTGTAGTCTATATTCTTGAGTTATGTGACTGGTTGGGATAGCTTGAATTGAGTGTGACTGACAGTTTATGATTAATGTTACAGGGTTGATGTGTGGATAGATCTCAGTCCATCTTCTCTATTTAAAGCAGCTAACTTTTCCATTCTTGGGCTGATTGTCACTGTTGTTTGTAAATCGTTTGTAAATCGCTGACATCTATTTGGTGTTGTTAGATTTGAGCCAAATGCAAATGCTTGTTATGTGTTTGGTATAATAAGTTCTGAAGCTACACTGGTGGTTTGTATAAAGTGGGTTATTGGCAGATTATTGATACAAGCATATATATAAATTTTAATAACAACATGGGTGAAGGCACAGGTCCAGGTCCAATTTATTTGTGTATATATATATATATATACAAATAAATTATTTATTTGTAATTTAGTTTGACACACATTTTGTTTTCTTTTTGTCAGATATTTCTGAACCTGTGCCATGTCGAGCATGAACTGTATCCTTGTGAGCAGTGTGTTACTGTTTGACATTGTCTTACTGTTGTCAGCTCTGATTTAATTCCCTGTGGCTTTTTTGATCCTGACGCTTACAGCTTTAGGATGTCTGACACAATATCGCCGGGAGGCTGTAGATGAAAACCAGTAGGGGGCCACTGAGAACACGGCAGAACACATGCTCTTACTTATACTTATGTAAATATGCACCCATAAACACGTTATCACAGAAATTGACAGTTATGTTCCAAAATGGCAGCTTCTTGTTGATTTAAAAAACTCACACAAACTAAAACATGTTAATTTATTCAATTCCTGATAAAAGAAGCCTAGAATCGCTACTTCTGGTGGATCTCAGGCATGAAAGCGTCCAGGAAGATTATACAACCACTTTTTAGCACTTCCTCGCCTACTAAGGGATGCATACTTGGTGTTTGTATGATGTGTGGAAGGTGCTTTCAGTAAATCTAATGAGTGGCCACTTCGTCTTCTCCTTTCACTATAATCCACAGTGGCTGTTTCTCTGCATTAGCTGTTGATGACAGAGCAGTCACTATTGTGAAAGACTTCGCTTTGATCGTACAGACTGTGAAAGCGGGACTAAAAGCTTTTTCTCCCGCTAAGGGCCGAGCGAATATATATGTGTATTCGTGTGAACAGTACAACAATAAATGGTCTCTGTTTGTTAACAAACCAACAGCCGATGTTGGGCTTCAAAGGACGCGTCAGCCTTTTCAAATCACTCCCTGTTGAACCCCCCCCCCCCCCCCCTAGAAAAGAGACAAAGACATATTGGGCCCATCATATGAGCTCTTTATTCGATCCACTCCTCCATTCGACTGCATCTGTCATGCTGCAGTCAATTACTTTTGATTGACAAGCTGTTAGTTAAGAGAACCATGCTGGTTTCTCTATTGGTACTTTCATTTTGCCAGTTACTCGAAGCCGGATCATCACATGCTTGAGAAAAGATTTGTCAGACAAAATGCTCATCCATGTTTAACATCAGATGGCGTTCGTTACACCTCACATAATATTGATGCGTCGTCTGAGAAGATTTGATATTACTGTTATCTGTACTGGTTGTAGATGTTGTAGCTGTTTTTTGCTGTTTTTTGCTGTTCAAATTGCTGTTGCCATTTTTGTCTGGGGTAATACATCAACGAGAGACACCATTTTTCTGTTCTTAATGAGACAGTGTGACATTGCTGAAATTAGACATGAACAGTTGACTTTTACCAAAACTAGAATCAGAGACATTTCAGAAGAGAGAAGACGTCCCTGCTGAAAGCAACAGCATAGGACACATTCTTTTGTTCCTATCACAGGACACATTTAAAACCAGGTAGACAGACCAACGATCTCTATTCCAGGCTTTCCAGGACTAATACAGTTTTTATAGCATGTTTGATAACTGTTATACAGAATCGATTAATAATTATTGAGTTTTTACAACAATAATAAACATTACACGAAAAAATTTACAAGAAAAAAATATGCATTATGAAAAGGTATAATGATGATGATGATATTAATGTTAATAAAATTTATATATTTATAGTTTATTTAAACATTTTTTTATACATATAAATGATCAGTTTTTAACCTGGAAATAACCTTGAAATTTCTAATCCTTTTCCAGAAATCAACTTAAAAAGGTCATGGCAAATCATATAACTTTGTTCAGAAAGTGCAGCAACCACAAACAGCATGACATCATTAAAAAGTATATATTCTGTATGTTATGGTATTATATATTATTCTATTTATATACATACAGTATATTATACCTGTATGTTGTAATATTATAAAATCAACAATTGTGATGGGAAAGTATATTGTTCATGTATACTGCACATGTATACCACAGACAGATAATGGAGTCTTTGTGATGTCCGATCGGCCCGTCTCACACAGACAGTAGGTGCCTGGAGAAGTATGTGCCAGAGGGGGTTGTTGTTTCGTGGGGTAATGTTGAGAGTGCTTTTGGCTGGCGTCGGGGTCACTCACAATTAAGGCCTGTGACTGGCGGCAGGATGTCGCTGGGCTTTAATGAATAGAGTGAAAGACTCATTTGAAGTGTGAAAGCGATCTGTTGACTCATCCTTTCCCAAGCGCCCGCTTACCCATGTGTCCAGCTGGACTATCCTGACCTCTCCAAGCATGTGTGTAAACCCACGTGTGTTGTAGATTGTGACATGGAATTGCGTTATTACTATGGATTGATATTGGTCTTGGGGATTTAGACAGCTTTTCTGAAAATTAGATGTTATTGGGGAGATCTGGAGATTTGTCAGAATGTGTGTGGTTCATTGGATGGCATATAGAGGGGATCAGGCTTCTGACTGGGCCCATCCCCAGATAATACACACAGATCCTCTCTCTCTCTCTCTCTCTCTCTCTCTCTCTCTCTCTCTCTCTCTCTCTCTCTCTCTCTCTCTCTCTCTCTCTCTCTCTCTCTCTCTCTCTCTCTCTCTCTCTCTCTCTCTCTCTCTCTCTCTCACAGAGCTCCCCAGAGGCTAACTGAGAGGGATGCCTCCTCCTCACATAAACACATACTCACCGAGAGATCACAGGCCATGTGCTCCAGGATACACTACAAATAACTCTAGACATGGGAATCTGAAATTAACACATGCATTGCTTTTATCTGTATGACCTGTAAAAAAAAAAAAAAAAGGTAATAAATAAATCCTCCAAACCGTGCCGTCATGTTCGTCAACCCCATAGGGATAATCATGCTCTTCAACCTGTATGTTAATTCTGTAAGAAGGAATTCTGATATCATGGGAGCAATTCAAGCATAAAGCTTTGTCTAAGTGCAAGTATTGACATATGTGATGGATTTGATTATTTAATCAATTGGCAGCTCTAAATTTACTGTTTCTTTCTAATTATAGTGTCGTTTATTATTACAAAACTTGTGAGTTGGACATGATGAAAGGAAAGTCAAGAACTGCTTTAAACTGATAACACATGAGTTTTTGTGAGACTGATTTGGAGTCTTTTTGACTAATTTGTTCAAAAGAATCAGTTCATGAGATTACTTTATTTGTGAATCAGACTACACTGGTTGCTGTATGCTTATTCCTATTGTTGTCTATGTGGTCTTTGTATTTGATCATGTTTCACCACTGAATAGTGCAATGATGTATTGAAGTAGTGCACTGTCAAAGTATTTTCATAAAAAAACTTTTTATTTCAAAAAGTGTTGTTTCAAACTAGTGGAAAGAAAACATCCAAAATACACTTTTAAGTGTTGCTTTTTAGAAATCTCCAATTCATTAGCACTTTCTTACATACACCAAACTTTACAGTTTTATTCGTATCTATATTCTTAAGGTTTTTACTGAGGGGGTTGTTTATATATAATTCACCAGATTTTAGACAGAATTATATTCCTAAAAAAATAGTGATTAAAGTGATAAAGCGATAAAAAGAGATCTCCAAAATCCCCTCTGTAAAATATTTAACTGTAATATGTCAACAAATTAAATTAAATGAAACAAAACTTTTGAACCGCTTAATCCAGTGTTCAGATTTCTGCTCTGTAAATGTTTGCAAATTGGTGCATATTTAATTAGATAATATGTAAATAATTAATATTTATATGTAAGAAATAAAAATATACTTGCAATACAAAAAAAAAATTCATTCCATTTCAGTTTTTAGTGGCAAGCATTCATCTTGGAAGAGCAGCTTAGCTTCCACTGTGCTTTTATGTTGTATTCTGCCAACATTTGCCAAAATTCTTTCTTTAAAAACAGAGGTTCAGTTGGCCTATTGATTTCAGTGTAGCGGCCCCATTTAACAAAACCGCTCACAGGAAAAGAGAATTAGTCCCTGTGAAGCTACAGGTCGAGAGAAGGTCACTTTCCCCTTCAGTTAAGATAATTAGAACCGAGAAGAGGACGCAGCGAGCTTGCCTCGCCATCCCAGAGTAAACTTGATCTCTCTCTTACTGTGCTGAACTCGGTGCTTCAAACAGGAAAGGTATGCACCATGTGGAGATCTAGTCTCATTTGTCCCTGATGGCCCATGTTGGCACATCATGTTGGTGGAGACTGTGTTTGACAGCTCTGTGGCTCCTAATCTCCCTAGAAGTGGCCTGTAATGGCCATGGCGCCTGTCTGCACCTCGTGTAAGACCTTCGTTTTAATTAAAGTATCAAAATAGTCAGACTGTTGATGCTCGGACTCAGATTAGGTTTGTATTGGATGAGTTCTAGCTAATGCATTTTTCCTAGTAGCTTTACACACTTTGGCAGACTTTTCACATTCTCCAAAACGTTTGCAGAAATTAAACGTCCCCCAAAGCAAGGCACGTTTATTTATATAGCACATTTCATTCACAATGGTAATTCAAAGTGCTCTACATAAAAAGGAATTCAAAATAATCATAACGGATGATTAAGAAATAAAATCAACAATAAAAAGTAACATTCTAATAAAATGTTTTTTTTTTTTAAATATAATTAAAAAACAGATATTAGACAACTCTATGCATAAACATCTCTAAGAAAGTCATGATGAATTTGTGAATATGAACTTTATTTATAAGCCTGTTTTTACAGACAGGGCTTAGATTAAGCTAGGATTAGGCCTAGTTCAATTAGGACATTTAAGTAGCTTTTGTAAATGTGCCCTAGAAAAAAAACACTATTTGTGTGAATCTTGAGACAACTCAATGGCACTGACATATTGTAAGATATGTAGTGTTAAAATATGTAGGATATTGATGCCAAATAATATTGGTTTATCGTCACTGAGATCAATCAATATAAATATTGATTTATATTATATATATTAAATATTAATTAAATATATCATGCCATCCATCCATCGGTCTGTCTGTATGGATGGATGGATGGATGGATTTCAAATTCAGAACATCCATCCATACATATGAAATTTAAAATTTGGCATCAGACTTGAATAATTCTGGTACAAAGGATGTACTGCAAATATTTTTTTACATTGGTGGTGGTTGAGGAGATTCCCCCTTCCATGTAAAGCGCTTTGAGTACCCAGAAAATGAATGAGTACCCAATTAAATGTAACAAATTATTATTATTAATTACATGTTTGTGTTATTTAGTTGCATCGTCTTTTCCAAACTATCCCCCTCTTCCCCTAGTCACCCTTTACAGTGACGTTGCTGTGGGGAAATGGACTGAGCGTAGTCTAGTTATCTGAATCAGGGACAGGTCCTCCCCACAGCGCTTCCACAGCTGCTTCACGCTGTAGCAGGTGGCCGGCAGTCTGCAGGCTTACATGCTAATACTTTCCTCTACTGCCATTGATGGGTAGACAAAGCATGGACAGAACATGACAAAGACATACACAAAGTGACATGAAACAGATGGAATGAGACAAATGGGCAGATGAAATACAGACATAACATGTCAATATTGAAATGTCATTGACAGTGGTGTAGACAATATTAATTTACCATAGCAAAGTAAGGACTTAACATGAACTGTTTAAGCCGCTCACAGATCCAGTTTGACTAAACATGTTAAGGTACAGACTAAACATATTTAGCATGAAGAAGCAGAAGTTCTGTTTGAAAGCTTAGTGATGTGCCTAGCTGCCTTCTTAGACCGTAGCCTAACTCAATTGTAACCTCATAAATGACTGATTTGAAATACTCTGTTTACTTAAGGGCAAAATTTTGTGAGGCAAAAAAAGCTTTGCCAATTGGGTAAATAGAATGAACTTTTATTCAAGATAATGTAAATTCTCTGAAAATTTGTATTTACTAACACAGTAACAGTAACTTGTAAACAAGGCAAAAACACTAATAAGAAAATAAACTGTACTAGAGTTTGCTGTAATATAATTCATATATAATAATATATTATATATTGCTGTTATATAATATACGCAAATGCTTTCAAGCAAATGCAATTCTTACCAGAAAAAACTCAACACAAACAAGTATCAGATATAATGCGTTTTTTTTTTTTTTTCATTTTAATATTAAATAAAATGCTTGTATTATTTAAAAATAAAATATTAATATTTCCTTTTCACAGTTCACAATCTTTTTTTCCAATGCATCTTAATATTACTATTTTTGCTGTCTATTTATAAAATAAAAATAAAAAACGGATCATTCATAGATTGCAGTAGATTCTCAGTGGAGAATATGAATAGATGAGCATTGTTTTGTCATTAGTCTCCATAAGTCTGGCGCAGATGTGATTATGCATGATGATAGACAAACACAGATGTGCCCATGCCTTTTTATGGACAGCTTTATTTGCACAGATGCATCAGATTCTTTGCAATTAAAATGAAATATGACCAGATTAAGTGTCCCAACTGTCTTTGTTTTCACTCGTGATGTTACGTCTGCCATTTGTTCTGTCTAATGCTAGGGGTCAAATATTTTTGCCGTCTGTTTTATAATTACATACAAGGAAATATATAAAGCAAAGCATGTCAACCTTTATCCATTCTAACCAAAGAAATGACTTGATTCTGAATCATTTATATTAATAGACCCAATTCTGAGAAGCTAAACTTCCATTAGCATTTCTATGATCAGAGAACAGACTTCCACTCCAGAGACTTGTTATTCTTTAGAATGTGATAAGACACAATTTAACAGCATAAAATCGAGTGCATGCATGTTGGCGGGGGGTGAATGGTGACATGCTTCCCTGGTGTCCATGCTGAGTCATGAATAAAACATGCTAACAGAGAAGTTTGAACTTGATTTTGAATGCTGATGATGGAGCTATTATATCTCATTTATATTCAGAATGAGCACTCTCATAGTGGCTAAATATTGCTTGCTGTGCGGCTCGCTTTAAAAAATGCTGGGGCTGTTGTGTCTTAAAGAAGTACTTTACACATTCATGGGTACTAAAGGCTTGTTCTGCAAGAGTGTGAATATGGTATTGTCAGCATTTCTTGTGGTAGCTCTCTTTGCCCATATATGGTATGTCATCATTTGTCAAATATATGTTTTGTAACATTATATATTCCACACAATCCCCACAGATAACATGTAAAGAACATAAATGTGTTAGAGTGTCAGCAATTTTGCATACATCTCAATTGCCTGCATGATATTATTATTTTATTTTATATTTTAACAATTTGATTCCAAACAGATTTTCCTATGTAGGGTCGCAGTGATGCTATTATTGTATTTATAAATTTCAATATTCAGATTAGTGGGTCATATCCATGTGCAAGGAACAATTATTAATTTTTCCTCACTGATCGCATATATTTGGTTACATGTTTCTTGTATAAACAGGATTATCTACAGATTGGTTCTAGCTAGATGAGCACAAGCTCAAGAGTGAAAAGAAACTAAACAACAGTGATTAGAAGGCAGTAACTAATTATTCACAGGTGTACTCTTTGACAGTAATTAACATTAACAGAAGATGAGTCCATGCAGGTGCCACAGAGAGCTTGGCAGAGGTTTCTGAAGTTCTCGGTTCTGCACTTCTTCTTCACTACATGTAAACCAGCTTTCTCTTCATCTCCACCACTTTTCATTCTCACTAATTCTGGATGCTGAAAAAAACACTTTTATATGTCTGAGCTGTATTTTTCCATAGGAATGATTTTCTTATTTACCCGACCAGGTTAGGACCAGGCTTTTTTCACATTTTTGGACAGATTTTACTGGGGACAATTGCATTATTCTGCAAGCATATCCAAGTACCCAAAATATGGCCTTAAATTCTGCAGAATGTTCAGTGGGAGATGATTTCATTTGAGCCTGGTTATATCCTCAAACTGCTAGTAAGGAAATACTGTAGGTGGTAGAGTTTGGGAAACTGTATTTCCTCAAACAGAAAGTAACAGACAACTCATTATAAGAGGAAAACAAGGACACAGGAAGCTTGAAGGAAGTGATTTAGCGTCCTACTATTGATCCTCAGTGGATAACAGAAGGTCTCATGCTTAAACAGGATTAAGAGCAAGTAAACAGCGGCGTCTTTTAGCAGGCGTCCATGCTTATCAGGGGCATTAGTTTCCCTCTGTTTGCTGCTTAATCCACACTGAGATGGCATGCCGCAGCGTATAAAGGTTGCTGTGTTTCAAGTCAGCCAGAACTGTAAGGAGGTTTCCTCATTCTGAATGAAATAACACACACAGACATACACATCTTCTAGACCATATCAAACCCTGCCAAATTGCGAACCCCCCTCCCCCATTTTTTTCTTTAGGACTGTTATGTTTGGAAGAAAAGAGGAATTAAGTCTCTGGACAGAACTAACACATGGTGAGAATGTTCTTTCAGAGACTCTGGGAATAAAGCCTTAAAGTGTTCGTTCACCCAAAAAATGAAAATTCTGTCATCATTTACTCACCCTCATGCCGTTCTTAACTCGTAAGACTTTCATTCATCTTCAGAAAACAAATGTAGATATGTTTAATGAAATTGGAGAGATTTCTGTCCCTCTGTTGACAATCCACTCCACTGCCACTTTGACATTTCACAAAGCTCACATAAGTTATATGTGAATAAAAAGCCTAAATTAAGTCAGGTTCATCATATAAAGCGATTGTGTCTCTTCAGAAAATTTGGACTAAACTGCTCAGTTCAATTGGATTAGTTTTACAATCTCTTTATGAACTTTTTGAAGCATCAAATTGGTAGCTGCAGAAATCGTTAAGATTTCATTAAAAATATCTTAATTTGTGTTCCGATGAAAGAACAAAAGTCTTATGGGTTTGGAACAACATGAGGGGTGTAATGACAGAATTTTCATTTTTGAAAACTAACCCTTTAAGCTTAACTTCTGTCCCGTTTTTTTATGATGTTCTTCTTAAACTCATACACTTAGTTTCACAGACAGGGCTTAGATTTAGCCAGGATTAGGCCTTAGTTTAATTAGGACATTTAAGTAGCTTTTATAAACATGTCTTAGAAAAAAAAAAGCAGTACTGGTGTGGATGTTAGGACAAAACAATGGCACTGGCATATTTTAAGATATTAAGCTATGTCAGTGCAAGTTGCTTTCAGTTAAAACAGCTCAAACTTTCATTTTAGTCTGAGACTAGGCTTAAGCCTTGTCTGTGAAAACGGGGGATAATGTGTAGAATGTAAAACATCCACCTAACTAGAGAAAACTCTTTCATGTGAAATTAGAGTTTGATTTAGTATTTGAGAAGCAGATATTAATAATGAAGTTGGAATTGTTTTCCAAGTGAAATGCTCTTGATCTAGTTTTGCATCTGATATTTCTGTTTTGTTGAGTAGTGTTTCCCAATGCATGTTTAATTTTGAATTAAATTTTGTTTAATTATGAGTTAATGATATTTACAAGTAGCCGGAAAAAGTTCCAATCCACCTAACATCAGAAAGGATTGACTTTTTTTTAAATTCTGGTATGAACCAGTGTTGGAGTAATGACATGAATTCATTGAGAGCCTTGAATTTCTTGTGAATTACCTATAATGGTAAATATACCATGCTAACTTGTGATTCAGTTTAGTAGGGCATTAAGTTTATTGTAAATAGTCTTTTTTAAGGCCATAAGCTAAGACCCAGATCTAGATCAAGACTAAGGATATGTTTAGCTACACTACCATTCAAAACTTTGGGGTCAGTAAGATATATACAAAAATATTATTTTTGTTTATATTTTGGATTGAACTTTTCATATTGTGTCAGTTTGAATATTCTTTCTGTTAACTGTCTAATGCAACAGCATGTCATCCGTGAGTGGTCGTTCCACTGGGTCTGTGTTAAACAGAGGGTGAGGAGGCACTCTTCTGGTGTGTATTCCTCAGTGAGACGGTGTCAGAGGTGAGCTGTGTGAATGGGGGTCCCGGTTCCCCCCTTCCCTTTGCTGAAGGGGCAGTGAGGCAGAACGTTTCCAGGGTTGAGGCTTTGTCTCGGGGTCGTGGGCTTCGAGGAGGAGAGGGATTCCTAAACACTTAAGTCTTACCGTGAACCAGACGGACACACAAAAAGGGATGATTGTGTTATTGACCTAGCTGATGGAGAAAGAGAGAGGAAAAGAAAATCTATACAGAATTGAATACAAGGAGTTAAGAGTTGAAAGTAAAAAAAAAAAGGTACATTGGTGTGTTTTTTTTCCTGATTTTATTTCTAGGTTAGCATTTACTAATTAGTTCCTCTTCAAAAATACACCATGGGACTACCATGTGGTTTTGAAATGTACCATGGTATGAGATGGTTATGTTGTGGTACTTTGAAATATACTTTGGAATTGAAATGTATGTATAATGGTAGTGCCATGATATCATGTCCAATAAAACACATCTTTGATTTTTTTTTTTTTTGTATGGATTTAAATAATGTTGGAAGTACCACAAACTATAAATATGTAAATATGGTAATCATTCAGGACCATACTATCTGTAAAATTAATGTACCATGGTTTTACTATCTTATACACCTCACTGTCCTATTAAACCTCCATACTTTTTAAAGTTTTTTTTTTTTAGTGTTCAATTATGAAGATGGTGAATCTTTTTTTTTTTTTTTTTTTTCTGTTTTGGAAGTTTCAGAGTTTGGATTCATATTGGATGTTCCAATTATCCCTCTAGCTGGGATTAGTTTTAATCCTCTTGGTTATCAGTTAACATATTCCCTCTTCAAAGCTGAAGTGCTCCGGTCCTGCCTGTTTGAAAATCCGAGAATTGGATCCAGCAGCTTGTGAATTAGACTCTATATATTTCTCACAAGAGATTTATTTATTTATTTATAAAATAAATAGAAAGCACAGTGGATACATTTCTAAAAGCTGTGTGAGAGGTGTGATTCTGCGGACAAGTTGCAGAAATGCATGATGTAAAATAATATGGCATACAACTAGAGAAATCCATCCATGTCTCAGAAAATGAAGCTGAACCATTATTTGAGTATTTGTATGTAAAAATATGTGTGCACGCATTTGGAGGTATTCACTTAGTGTGCACTAATAAGATGTTTGTGTATTCTCAAGCATTGCATCACCCAATTTCTTTTGTTTTTTTCCTTGAATTTCATCACACCCGTGTGTGTGTGTGTGTGTGTGTGTGTGTGTGTGTGTGTGTGTGTGTGTGTGTGTGTGTGTGTGTGTGTGTGTGTGTGTGTGTGTGTGTGTGTGTGTGTGTGTGTGTGTGTGTGTGTGTGTGTGTGTGTGTGTGTGTGAGTGAGAGCAGGTTTGCATACGAGGCTGTGAATGCCTCAAGCAAAGATCCTATCAAAGCTGTCTAGAAATCAAGAATGAACAAATGGGAATGCTGTGTTTGTTGAGATGGGAACATGGGCAAAATCTCTATAAGCTCTGAGAAAAAAGACGGTTCCACCCAAGGTCAAACACCCTGTTAGCAATCACACAGAAACTGTCATGCTTTTGCAACCTAATGAAGGTGCGCTAGCTGTTCGGTTTAGCTTGACATCAGCCTATACAGGACATTTTTAGGAAATAAATGATGCAATACAGCAATAAAATGTATACTTTTTAGTACTTGACAGCATGTTTTTGGACATGTGTTTGTCATTTGATTTAAGCAATTAATTTGTTCTCAGTTATATATTATATACACTTTATTTATTTATATGTATTATTCATATCTGCATTAGAAATTATTAAAAGAATATGTTAATAAGTAATAAGTCTTTACAATGGTGTACATCAAAGTAGTATAGCATCACTATGTTGCCTCCATATTGCTTCTTTGTAAGGGTAGCAACAATTGCAATTTTATAAATGCAACTTCAGCACTGTACAGATTTTGCTTTATGCGTGCAGCTCAGACCCCATCTGGCCTTGGTTCTCTGCACTAAAAGATTGCTTTGAACCTCTTCTTTCTCAATTCTCTTCAGCCCTCATCAGTAGAGCTCTGCTCTTGATTGGTGTCTCATGCTTTGGCCCTGAAGCTCGCATTTATTTCCTCATGTACAGCTCCCACATCATCTTCCAGGGAGGCCCTCGTCTTCAAATTACTTAGCTAAATTCGTTTCCCCTGGTTCAGTTTGTTTAATGACCCTGATTAATTAGCAAGAGAGAGCTTTCTAATTTATGTTGTTTTGCTGAGTCTATCTTTGACCCCCGAGAGCTGCGAGAGGCACTAAAGACGCTTTGTTCTGTTGTAACAGTTGTTTTTATTGCTTTGCTCCCTTGAATTTGTCATCTCAGTGCAGCTCTACTGTTTATAATGGAGTAGTTTGTGTTATGCAGCCTGCTCAGTCATATGCAAAACTCCACACACATTAATGCTTAAACGATTTTTAACATCAGTGCTGTTATGTTTGTCCGTTTCAACAGGTCAATGGAAAGGACATGTCCAAGGCGACGCACGACCAGGCAGTGGAGGCCTTCCGTATGGCTAAAGAGCCTATTATGGTCCAGGTGCTACGCCGTGCTCCCAGACCCAAACCAACAGGCCCAACTGGGGAAGCGCAGGTAGTGGACATCAGCACCCAGACGGACATCACCTTCCAACATATCATGGCCCTCAGTAAGCTGCCTACGTCCTCCCCGCCTGGGGATGTGCTTGAACAGTACCTGCTGCCAGAGGGGTGAGTGACGGCTCTCTGGACCAATCAGAATGCATATCACAGATTTCAGTTATGACTGACTCCTAACTAGTGAAGATGGTGCTGTTTATAGCAAAGAGAGTGCTGAGATGAATTGGAAATGTAGCATTTACGTGCCATTGCACATAATTCAGAAGTTGCTCTGCCAACCCAACTAGAGTTTAATATACTTGTCGTACTAACAGTGTTTTGGCCCAGGGCACAAGATGAAATTAAGTTGCTCTCATTTATTTGGATTTGCATTGTCCTCTCACATCTCACTGCCTGTGACCTCGGGGTTTGTCTCTCACATGTTACTGACAGGAACTTGGTAGCCAAGAGAAAATAATTGAATTGATTTTTTCCCAACACACCAAAATGAAAAAAAAAGAACTTGCTGATATCTAATTTCTGCAGATGCTTGTTTTTTTTTCTTATTAATTATTTTACTATTAAAAGATTTGGGTTGAGTTGTCAAAATAGATTATGACCGGTGTTGTTCAACATCATTTTATAAAATTGATAGTTACAGATCTAAAGTCGATTAGATGAGCCTTTTTTTTTGTCTAAAGAATATTTTTATTATTATTATTATTAATAATAATAATGATAAATTAAAATATTTATTGAACCTTGCTATTTTTTTATCACTATTTAGGTTGTTTTATAAAGCAATTATCCACAAGAAACCACATATTCCAGTGATTTACTAAGAGTAAAATCCCTTAGACGTGAGATTTGAAATTCGCTGCTCAGCCAGCCTTGTAGCATTTCATTGAACATATGTATTAATCAACCATCTAATACTTGAATATAGGGTTAATTTGATTTGATTTTTTTTTTTTTTTTTTTTGAAGTACCGTGCCTCTATATTATTGTTTACAGTATGATATGGTTTTGGTTTTGTGTTTTCTAGACACTCTCCTGCTCATGAATACTTCGACCCCAATGATTTCCTCGAGGGAATGCAGCATGAGATGGAAAGAGAGGAGCTAGAATATGAGGTGATGCCACATAATCTCTCTCTTTACTCCATCTTCTGTTGTCCCTGAAACGTGAATTAAGACATGCTGACGCCAGGCCTGATGCAAACTGTCTCCACTGATCTATTGGTGAATTGACTAACCATACCCTCCATTACCTCATAGACACTGAAGTGGTCAGCTGTACCGATATCAAGTAGCCTTTTTAGCCTTGTTCCCTTGAACAGATGCAAGACAAGGATATCATTATTTACTTTTGTCATTGACTTATATATCGGTGATTAGACTGGCGTGATTGATCTGAATGTACAATGAGCATAGACAGATAACACTGTAATGAGAGTGGTAGGCAGTGAGTCATGAGGGGTCATGAGTGAGTTCATAAAGATATGAAGTTTAGAGACTTATAATAGCAGATGCTCTGCACGTAGCCCTCTCAACGACCTCTCATTGGCCCCTGAGGGCCTCCAGGTGCCGCACTGGGGGCCCAGCAGACAGAGATCAACGACCAGGATGGGGCCAATCTGAATGCCTAACAACACCACCACCCTCCTGCCTTGTTTACCTTGATTAATGCTCTCCGTTGCACTTGAAGGACAAAGGAAAGATAGTTTCAGATGCTGTGAGGTAGAAATGCATTAATACAGTGTTTTGGGTTCTTTTCATACCATAGTCTAGTGTTGGCCAACATTTGTAATCATGTTATGTAATGAACTAACCAGCTTATCAAATACTTCATCAGCATGGTCACGAGCAAATCCATGCTCAAAGAAAAGATCGAGTTTTTTTTTTTAATGTCTGAGAGATTTATAATGGACAATTATTGCTTGGCCAAATCTTATGAAACTTGTCAAGAATGTTACGATTATATTTCACCCCATGAAGATTTTTTTTACATTGTGACATTTCTACCACCTATTCTCATTACCACAATACAAAAAAAGTCTTATTATCAGTACTATCATATGAAAAAAGAACTTTAACTTTATTAAAAAAATCTTACCAACCCAAAATTTTTGAACGGTAGCATATACATTATGTTTCCTTGCCTGGGCATGTATTCATGCGAGTCACCTATTTACATTGACGAAGACTGATGGTGGAGCATTTGTTGGTTGGTGTAGTTAGAAGATTACAGGGGATTTTTTGTAGTGAACTGTTTGATTGCTCAATAACAGCTTCATTCACCGTCTTCCTTCATGTCTGCTGTGATTCCAGCCCCATGAGAACTGTGATCTCCATATAAATCTTGTAGATTACAGGTGTTGACACAAGATGAACGAGTCTCTGTTCATGTACATGATTGTGGCAGTATGTCGTTCTGTCGCAGCACTCTTACATCTGGGCAAATTTTTCAAATGTGTAGAATAAGACAACAGATTGTGTACATTTTTCTGATTAAACTGCTGTTTACACTGTTAGGCAAGTAAACTTAGAAATGACTTCTATTTTTCTATGCATTGAAATATCACTCTCTTCTTTCAGGAAGTGGATTTATACAGAACTAATGTCCAGGATAAATTGGGGTTTACTGTGTGCTACAGGACCGATGATGAGGATGAGACAGGCATCTATGTTAGTGAGGTGAGTTGTATCATGAAAATAGCCATATTTATGATTGTGAATGTCTGAGGCACGTTCTTTAAAACATCTGTGGTTTCAATTGTGGATCACTTTTTTTGATGGGGTTTATATTCTTGGTCACCAATTCTCCTCATTGTGCAGATTGATCCGAACAGCATTGCTGCAAGAGATGGACGAATTCGAGAGGGAGATCGAATCATCCAGGTTTGCTTTATTTAATTTATGTAATTCGTCTTATTCCATCATATTCAGGCATTGTCTAAAAAAATCTCCACTTCACAATTCAGATCAATGGCATTGAGATCCAGAACCGTGAGGAAGCAGTGGCTCTTTTAACCAGTGAAGAACACCCAAATGTGTGCCTGCTATTGGCTCGACCAGAGATACAGGTCAGAGACCAAGGCTACTCTACAGACATACATGCTGTTCACCAACTTTCAAGGACAGCTGATAGCTTTTCTCATGTCCTTTTTGTTTTAGCTGGATGAGGGCTGGATGGATGATGACAGAAATGACTACCTGGATGACCTCCACATGGATATGTTGGAGCAACAACACCATCAGGCGATGCAGTTCACTGCAAGCATGCTCCAGCAGGTACAGTAAATTCATCACAAAGTCACTCTTGTAGTCCGTCAGGAGGCATATCAGTCAATCATATCTCAGCCTGTCATTGCATGACATCTAACATATCAATCATAAATTCTGTGTCCGTCACTGAGCAGGAGATAAAGCAGGCAAGCCATAACTTTGGTTTAAATAAAGCATGACTAGTATAGGCCCCATTTGCACCTGGTATTAACATCTGTTTCAGGTGATTCGATCTGAAGTGGACTGTGCAATTTACATGTGTAAACAGGGTCAAATACATCTTAATGAGGTGTCAGATCTCATACGGCTGCATTCGATTTTGTAATGTAAGCACTAATGTGTCCTGATTCATCCCAAACAGTAATGAATGATTGTTTACTCTTGCTTACTCTTATAATATGTATGCCAAACTAGAAACTTTGCCAGTTCGCCTAAGGCTTCCAAAAAGCATCCTCTAAAAAATCTGGAAAAGCCTGTAGAACCAAAAATGTATTCACCTCTTGATGGAAATAAATGTTGTGATGTTATTTCCATCCAGAGGTGCATCCATATTTGGTCAAGATCTTGTATTGACAATGCAAGAGTCCAGCACTCTTTAAAGTCTACTCCAGCACATTCCAAAGACTTTCAATGAATTTAAGGTCTGGACTCAATTTAAGGTGCCAATTCATATGTGAAAATGATTCTTCATGCCCCTCTTATCCCTCTTAACCATTCTTTCGAGCCTGATGAATCTTGGCATTGTCATCCTGGAGTATGGCCATTATGTGTCTTCATACATGTAACATTTAAAGCTACACACTCCATTAGTTAGGGTTTGAAGAACTATTGCCAAACATACAACTGTTGCCATAACATGCTAGAAACATAATAATCACTGCAATAATGATCCAAACATTGACTCTTAAGCATTTGTCTATTTAAATCCAAACACCGACTTTTTTGGGGGGCCAGGCACTGTATGCACAAGATATATTTTGATGGGGATGCACCAATATGGATATATTTGATATGATAACTGATAATTATTAATTTTTGTAATATTAATATGAAGCAAGCTGACTGACATCAAATGTGCAGTATGTAGTTACACAAATCAGAGTAATGACATTCCCTGACTTGTTTTCTTTCATGAAGAAGAAGCACGAGGAAGATGGAGGTACAACAGACACTGCCACGCTGCTCTCCCACCACCATGAGAAGGACAGTGGAGTGGGCCGCACTGATGACAGCACTCGTAACGATGAGAGTTCTGAACAGGAGAATCTTGCAGATGACCAAACCAGTGCCTCCACCACGCTAGGCAGCCGGCGCAGGCTTGCCTACAGTCAAGACACCCTAGGTAGTGGCGACCTCCCCTTTAGCAGCGAGTCTTTCATTTCCGCAGACTATGGAGACGCAGATTTCTTGGGTGACTTTCCTGCTGACGAATGTGAACGGTTTCGTGAGCTTTTGGAGCTCAAGTGCCAGATACAGAGCACGGGCAGCAGTGGTACACCAGAGCAGAGCTTGTTCTGGCCCAGTGGCAGTGTAGGTGGAGGACAGGGTGGCGTCGGTGAGGAGGGCGTCGACAAAGAGCTGGAGCTTCTGAACGAGGAGCTCCGCAGCATTGAGCTTGAGTGCCTGAGCATAGTCCGAGCGCACCGCATGCAGCAGTTGCGCGAGCAGTGCCGTGAACAGTCCTGGATGCTGCACAACAGCGGCTTTCGCAACTACAACACAAGTGTGGATGCAAGACGCCACGAGCTGGCGGACATCAGCGAACTCCCAGAAAAGTCAGACAAGGACAGCTCCAGTGCGTACAACACAGGAGAAAGTTGCCGTAGCACACCACTCACTCTAGAGCTCTCCCCGGACAACTCCTTGCGGCGTGGAAATGAAAATCAGGCGGAGGCAGGGGCAAGTAGCGGTACATCGGGTGGCAGCAGAATTCTTAAACCTCTGCTATCGCCCGTCCAAGAGGCTTGCAGCCCCAGCAGGGGTCGCCCAACCTTATTGAAAGAGTCGGAAGCTGGAAACCAGCCTGAAGTCCGAGAGCGCAAAGTAGGTCGCCATGCCCAGCCCCAATCGCCCTACAAACACGCACACATCCCGGCCCACGCCCAACACTACCAGAGCTACATGCAACTGATCCAGCAAAAATCGGTGGAGTACGCCCAAAGCCAGATGAGCCTAGTCAGCATGTGCCGGGACCCCGTCGCTTCTGCTGACTTGGGACCCAAGATGGAATGGAAAGTGAAGATCCGGAGTGATGGTACACGCTACATTACCAAGCGGCCCGTCCGGGACAAGCTCCTGAAAGAGCGAGCCCTACGGATCCGAGAGGAGCGCAGCGGGATGACAACAGATGACGATGCCATCAGCGAAATGAAGATGGGTCGCTACTGGAGCAAAGAGGAGCGCAAGCAACACGCCGTTCGTGCCAAAGAGCAGCGCCAGCGCAGGGAGTTTATGAAGCAGAGCCGTATTGACTGTCTGAAGGAGCAAGGAGGCAGCGCTGAAGATAAGAAGGAGCTCAACATCATTGAACTGAGTCACAAAAAGATGATGAAGAAGCGGAACAAGAAAATCTTCGACAATTGGATGACTATTCAGGAACTGTTGACCCATGGTACAAAGTCCCCCGATGGGACACGTGTGTACAACTCCCTACTATCAGTGACCACGGTGTAGGCTCTGTAACGTTCTGTATATAGGACACTACCGATTGGGGTAGACAATCCTGCCTCGTTCAATGCGGCAACATTTGTAAATAGGAAATATGAATGCCTTGTCAGAAGGAACTTTGCCATTTGCCAAGAGTAGGTACAATGAGAGCCTCATAGATTGAATAGGACGATGGATTTATACAAATGATTTCTTGTTTGCTCTGTTCGTTTCTATTGAGCTTGTGGTTTGAAATATTATATTAAGTAACTGATTCATGACCATTCAGCCTCTTTAAAAGTTTTGGAAAATAATACAAAGACCATAAACAACCATCAGCATTTTTTTTTCTTCCAACAAGTAAGTAACAGTCAGCAGTATTGTACTTTTTTTTGCATACATATTGCTTATTAAAGTAATGCAGATATTTAGCTTCATGGTCATCACAGAATATTTGGCATGTGTCATTATATACTTTGCATCCATTATGACAGGGTTTTACAACAAAAAAACGATAACTTTGCTTTACAGATTTTGAAGAAAAGGTGTTGTTATTCCTAAAGTTCATACTTACATTAGACACATTACATTAGACACAGTTACATTAGACATGCATCAAAGTGAAACCATTTATTAAAATCTAAATCTGTTCATATTATTGTTGATATCAATGTTTGTTGTAGACAAAAAGCCTTTTGTATAGGTTTCCATTCTATTACAGCAAGATAATACAGTTTAACAAATCATTAGTTAGAAATGCAATTTGATGTCTTGTAAAATGAGAGAAATAATAAATTATTGTTTTATATTTGATGAGCTTTCAAAATATTGTTGTGAACTTTATTTATTTTCAGTAAATTTTTACTCAAAAGAGGTTTCAATTTGCAGCCACAATAAGTTGTTTTTTCTTCATACCAATTGAAATGACTGCAACAAAGGGTTCTGCAGATATGTGTGAGTTTCTGTTCGTGTCTAAGTCTGTTAGGGGGGTTTTGGGTGGATGATGTCCACACTTCAGTGACCACCCGACCTCAGGGCCACTGACCCAGCCAAGCCCCTGTTTCTGCTTAACTGTCCCCAGCTGTGTAGCTCTGAAACGTAGAGCTCAGGTCAGTGAACAGACCTCTATCTCATTACAATCACACTGAAAGGTCTGCGATGCCACAGCTGCAGTGAGCGGCACAGACTTCTGTTCCTAACACACTTACTAGCTCAGTCTTTTTCTGGTAAACTTTGTATTTTCATTTGATAACAAAATATCAAATCAAGTGCAAACAAATGAAGCTCTAACTTTTCTCAGAACTTTTTTCTTAGTTAAGAAAGTTGATTTATATTCTATAAATTAACTATATTGAACAGGTTCCACAAGGTAGGTGTGTGTGTGTGTGTGTGTGTGTGTGTGTGTGTGTGTGTGTGTGTGTGTGTGTGTGTGTGTGTGTGTGTGTGTGTGTGTGTGTGTGTGTGTGTGTGTGTGTGTGTGTTTGCCTTGAAAGGTGTGCCATCTTGCCATCAATAAGTGGCACTTATTTTATTGTCTATTACAATAACATGCATACATTTTTAAACATGGCTTTAGTGTATACTTTGTGAGGTCAGTGTGTATGGAGCAAATAGGTTTTTTAGGCATTTACGATTTACCACTGTATTATCTAAAGACTTTGTCAGTACAAATGTAACCGAAAATACCTGTTTCTTCCCTTGACATCCTCCCCCCACACACCCCAAAAATAACACACAACCACAGTTATGAGGGTATAAAATATAGAAGCCAACAGTAGGCTATATATATATTTAAAATCTACAAAAAAAAAAGCCCATACCATTGTGTATCTTTGTGCAAACGTTAAGGGAATAATTATGTTAATAAGGGAGGAGAAGGAACATGCTGTCACCCTCCTCCTCTCTGTCTGCTTGTATGTAATTGATTGCCTTTCTGCTTGCCTAAAGGAGGACTGCTTATGTGATTTATGTCCACAGAGATCTCTTCACACACACTCTTTTAATAGGAGATAACAGCGTTCTATGCAAAGACAAACAAAACGAAGCAACAGCAATCAATTCTGAGTTGTTCCCTTCCCGGGCCAGGAAGAGGGGCGAAGTGGAGATTGCTTTGATCACACTCTCTGGTTTGTTTTTATATTGGTAATGAATGAAGGTGGGCAGCGTGTGATACGGCCGGCCGTCCTCCGCTGTTAGTTTTGGAGCTCCTCTCATTTGTCTAAATGCCACGGCAAAAGAAAAGGAGAAGCTCTAGAGTAAACCGGCTGTTGACCGATAAGACCACTCTTTGCGTCCTTGGCTCTTGTTCAGCTTTGTGAGAGGAAAGCTTCTGGCGGGATGGGTTTAGTGTTAAGAATGAGAATGAACCCCGGTGGGCCTTCTCCGCTTGGGAGATCGGCAATAGTGAGCTTATTGTTTTGTTTTTGTTTTACCACTTTCAACTCTAGTTGGCAACAGCAATATGGTGAAAATCACTATGTATAATCAGTCTTACTTTTCGGATTCAAATTAACCAATCAAAATAAACCAATCTAGCTTTTACGTAACTGACTTGATGACCATTCTTGAAGAAAAAAATTATATGACTATCTTGTAAGTTTAGTCTAAGCAGTTTATGCAACCGGTCACAGATGTAGAGCATTGCGAGAGCGAGAGAATTATTCTAATTGGCTGTTTGTTATTTACTGCATCTTTACTTACATTTTCGCTCAACACACTGGACCATAGACTAAAAAGACTGGACAGGCAAAAATGCACACTTAACATTGAATATTGTCATTTTCAGTCAACACTTAGTACTATATTTAAGGTTAACAAGCAACAGTAACTTGGCGCATTAATAGTGCCATGTAGAATACTGTCATAAGTGTGTTTATTTACAACCGCTTCAAACTTGGTTGGTCCTATCAGAAATTCAGAACTATCCTTTTAATAATTGGCTATCAATTAAAAAACATTCAACCCTGAATAATGGTCATTTTTCCGTTAAAATTAATAGTTTGTTCACGTGTCAAACCCCGTAGGGTTTTCTGTTTCACACTTCTACGAGTCCCAAAAAGGTCACACTACAAGATGAAAATGTGAAAACATAGTGAATGTTAATTAACTTAAGCCTACTCATTTTTACATTGCCGTAGGCAACTGCACTTATGTCATGTTTGGTTTCTTTTTGTCTGTTGTTAATTATTTGACTTTTGCTAGCTTACAATTCTTTGTTGGCAAATATAAATTGCATGCAACATAACTGTCATGTCATCAAAACAGCACAATGGACCAGGCATATCAGAAGAATGAAAATAAAAACATGTATGTAAATATATGATGCCATAAACTGTATATCATTTCTTATAGTATGCAGGTGAAATGGCATCAAACATAACAATGACTGATAGCAGGAATGTAGACTGACTCCCATCTGATCATTCACCATATAAAACTCCCACAGACGCTCCAACTAGATGATGTCAGAGAAAACATGAAGTATGCACCCAATTCAATTAAACCTCCTCAGCTGGGCTGTCCGTTTCACCAGATCCATGAATGCTGAATAGAGACATCTCATTATTTTTAAGATGATGTAGTTTATAAAAAAAAAAAGCAATCAATGTTCAGCTGTCAATGTACTGAAACACTTCAATCAGTTGAAACGTGCGGTAGGACAAGAGTTTGTGTAATTTCTAGAGTGCATTGGTAGAAGACAGTATAGGAATGTAAGAGACGATTACAGAGTCTCCGTTCATAGTATCGTAGTACCTGGTCACACATTCACATTTCTTATGAGTGTTTCATTTTTTATGTGAGGACCCATTCTTCCATAGCTTTAATATATTTCTGATACACTGTTTTGGTGTGCTGGGGGATAAAAAAAACTGTTTATTGTATTAAAAACATAAGAATAATTCACTGAATTGAACTTTATTCTGGGTTGATGGTGCAAGATGCACATTCAAAGTAGGACTGAATGAGCCAATGAGCATGTAGGCTAGATGGATTATTGAACCAAAGAACTGATTCAGAATGAACCAATCAAAAAGAAACGAATGAGCTGGTTCTGTCAGAAGTTTTCCAAGGATAACCTATGAAAACTATAATAGCTCAGAACCATCTGATTCTGTTCTTTTTTTAATCGGACATGACCGAAAAACTGGCTTTCAACTGCCTGTAGGTTTGATTTGTTCATTTCAAACCCGTTCTTTGGTTAGATAACCCTTCTGCTCACATGCTCACTGGCTCATTCAGTGCTGCACAAGGAGAATGTGCATCTGAGTCATCAACTCGGAACTAAAATTTGAATCAGTTCGATTCTGTGAACCGGCTCGACAAGTTACAGGCTTAAAAGAATGATTTGTGCAAGAATTGAACTACAAAAGTCATCACTGCATTGGTACCCATAGTCTCAATCATTCTATTCTGTTCTCTAGTTATGGTATGATGTTCTTACACTAGTTCTGCCAAATTGTAGAAATGGTAGAAATCTTTTTCTTCAAACACAGATCTGTCACTCTCCCATCAGCTGAAAAAAAAAAAACTCACACTTCAGTCACACTGACCTTTTCCTTATCCATACATTCCTCACACAGCTTACACATCATTCAGACTCTGGGCAGTAGAACGAATTGGATCGGTGATTTGAACACTAGGAAGTGTGGAGGACAGCTGTAGCCTACAGAAACACATCCAACAGAAAGTGAGATCTGGTGTTTGTTTGTTTTAATGAGAAGATTTATTGACTATGATGACAGACTTTGAAAAAGATGATTGAATCACTTTGATTCTCATTTTGAAGAAACATGCTGCCACCAATTCATTTAGCGTTGTTTGAGACAAGTACTTTGGGGAATTGTGCTCAATAGTGATGCATTGCATTTATGCAATTATTTTTCAGCAGCCTACTTGTGCTTTCTCCCATTTGACTACAGGAAATGAATGTCAGTGGTTTCAAAAGCAAGAAATCAACACAAGCATCACAGTTTTTTTTTTTTTTTGCCTGGTGGCTGATGGTTTTGTTGCAATATATTATATCTCAAATGCTGTTGTGACTTTCACATCAGTCCTAAATTAAAATGAGGCCAAGTCAGAAAATATGCAATTCATGCATTTGGTTTGTGAACACACAAATGGTGAAGAATGGCCTTGACCCTGTACATGACCACAAACAAAATGTACCCTCACTAGTCGCCTGACCCTTGAATTTAGCACAGACTTGTTAGGTTCAAAGGTCTGTTTAGCCATGTTGTTTGTGGCTTAGTATCGCAGTAACTCATAGTGCACCTTTCCCTATAGGGCTGCAGAAGAGCTCTATTCCCATGATCCCATCATTAAAAAGGCCTATTAAATCTGCACATCATTGAGAAAAAAAAATACTAGTATCACTTGTTAACCTAAGGGTCTTATTTGTTAATATTAATGCATTAGCTAATGTAAACTAACAATGAATAAACATTTTATAGCATTTATTAATCTTTGTTAATGTTAGGTAATGAAAATGTTCATGATAGTTCACATAGCATTTTATATATATATATATATATATATATATATATATATATATATATATATATATATATAATGTAATGTATAATATAAAATATAGAATTGCAGCCCTTGATATTCCACACCTGTTGGTCAATATCAAAATTTTGGAAGTGAGAGCAGTGATGAAACAAGTGCTGTGCGATGTAAACGTTACACTCAACCTCCTGGTGTTCTTGTCACTGTTGTCTGCCATATAGGCACTGTTGTGTCGGAATTGTCAATGAGGTGAGAGTCGCTCTGCTCTCCCCTGGCAATAGCAACTGTACGCCGTTGTTTCATCATGTTTACCCTGAGTACCTCAAGGCATCGATCCAAGAACTGTTTCTTCAACATTCTCCCTCTCTTTGAGAAGCTAAACATCATGTTGAACCTCAAAGGCACAGTGCTTAATATGCATTTCCTTTGTGTTGCTAAGGATTCTATTGTAGATCCTTCGGATTTTTTTCCCCTATTGCAAATGACTTATGCACGCCTTGGTGGGCCATAATTGAGTTTTGATGAACTGTGCCAAACAAATTTCAGTTTTGTTAAGCAAGTCAGCAAGCCAACATATTATATGATGATGCATAATACATTTTTGTAATTATTTACCCATTTAATTTAAATTGGTAACATGGGTAACATAATGGAATCCAAAATAAATACGGCAGATACAATTTTTGAAGTTTCCAAATTTGCCAAATGTTTTAAATCTATACATTTAGATGCTTTAAATGGAAGAAAACATGCTGAATGCCCTTACTGCTACAAAAAAGTGACTTATGTTAAAAGGTCTTTGACAGTGTAACAATGTGGTGTTGCATCTCATTTCATTTACTACCCCTTTTTTTCGTACGTTAGAGTGAAAGTGTTGTAGATTTACTGAATTTGAGTGTGTGGGGAAAGAATGGAATTCTAAGGATTCAGTGGAATGTTGTGCCTTTCAAAGATCAAGATCAGTTTGAGCACTTGCTACTGGATGATTTTGTGCTGTTTGCTAAAACCTAGATTTTGTTTTTGCTCTTTATTCAAATATTTTAATGCCAGTGCAAGTTGCCGTCAGGTAAAACAGCTCAAAATGCATTTTAGTCTGGGACTAGGCTAAAGCCTTGTTTGTGAAACGGGGGGTAAACATACATTGTTTAACTAAAATATCTGCCTGAGTTATTTATTTCATGTTATTAAGAAATATCTTTACACTAGAGACTTTCACATTTGGTGGCCTGGATCAGTGTAGCGACAGTGAGTCACTCACACATTATATGTCATGGGAGATTTGGTTTATTGACCATCAGAACTAATAATAGCTCCCTCGGGGGATGATGCAGTGCTGATGGCAACACAGCGGTTCAAAGACCAGCTTAACAGCAGCACAAGCCCTAAATCCACTAGCTTTCTCGAAATCAATTCACTCACTGTATTTAGTCGTTATTGATTTTATTGGTTTTCACTTGTCAGGTCATTTAATACCCGCCATCCTCTATTATGATGAATCTGCTATTTCACATGCAGCTGTAATGGTGATGATTACATCATATAATAACCTTTGCTCATATGTAGCTTGTTTAGTCACAGTATGAGCCGCTATGCACTCACACTGGGAAATTGATTGAATGCATGAGGGATTCAAAGACTTGTGCACATGATTGTGCACTTGCTGCAATAATCAGCTCTAACTATTGCACATGCTCAAATTGGAAGTCAAGATCAATCGATTGACCTGTTGTGTACCTTGACCGTATGGGGTTTCATTTCTCCATTGCTAAATTACAACACACGGTTTTCATGCTAAGTGTGTTACTGAAAGGTTTGCTGTCATTTTTTTTTAAAGATATTGGACTTATGATTGTACAACAGACACAAAAAAACTAAATGTGCATTAAAGGTGGGACACAGAACATCATAGATATTTTGACTGTAAAAATCCATTTTTTACATATCTATTACATATGTTGTATGTTGCAAAAACAAAATGTTCCCCACCATTTCTCAAATCCTCCTGAAAATACACTCAAGACATGCACATTTTTTCCTGTTATATCAGGGGCACAATTGCTCAAATTGCCCCTTTATTAGTCTCCCAGTAACACTTTTAACAGCCTTTTGCAAAAAGCAGCATTTCCTGCACAAAATGGCTGCTAAAAGCCTAGCTGTGTAGTAAACCAGGCCCTCAGCTGCTATTAGCCTAAGAGGCAGAGGGTACATCTATAAATGGAGCGATGATGGAACATCCTCTACACGAGTCAATTAAAGCACTTCATTAGACTGCAATACTCCAACAGAGGCCACGGGCCCACGAACCCAGTAATGATGCCAATCAATGTGTGGATTACTCAGAATTAGCCACCAGCTGTCTGAAGCAGGGCTAGATCTTATTGCTAAGATTAATAATGAGCCAGAAAGTCTGGCAAAATATGAAGTGAGTTTTATGTTTGAAAGGTAGTGTCAAACTATGCGAAGGCTAAAAAATAAGTTTATTCAAGTGCGCTATTAGCCTATAGCCTGCTTATAGACTAAAATGAGAAAGTATACTTTCAGTCTACTTTCTATGTACTTCTCAGAAATATACTTAAAATGACACAAATTGTGTATGCTTGACTTACAGTTGTACTAAAAATGATTTAACCCCCATTGCAAATCAGGTTTATTGGCAATTTCAGCTGTTTGATCAAATCAAACTAAAGTAATTGAAATTGGTTTCCCCAAATTCAACTGAAAATGCAACTTCTGAAGTCTCAAAATTATTCAACCCCTTCTTTAGTACTTTGTAGAACATCCTTTTGCTGTTATGACCTTCTGCAACGAGATGTATAACCAGGCACCAGCTTCTGGCAGCGCTTCTGAGAAATCTTAGTCCATTTCTCATGAGCAATGCCCTCCAGTTCAGTAAAATTATTGGGTTTGCGTGCTGCTACCGCCTTCTTCAAATCCCACCAGAGATCTTCTATGGTTAAGTCAGGTGACTGTGATGCCACTGTAGAATCTTCCAGGACTTATTCTGCAACCAAGCCTTGGTGGAATTTGAGGTATGCTTAAGATCATTGTCCTGTTGGAAGGTCCAATGACGCCCAAGCTTCAGCTTCCTCACTGATGGCATGACGTTTTCTCCTAGGATTTCCTAATACTACAATGAATCCATCTTGCCTTCCACACGCTGCAGGTTTCAGTGTCAGAGGATGCAAAGCAGCCCCAGAGCATCACCGAGCACCAACATGCTCAACTGTAGGCAGAGTGTTCTTTTCAGCATATGCTTCATTCTTCTTCCTCCAGACATACCGCTGATCCACAGGGCCGAGAAGTTCATCGCTCCACATTACAGAATCCCTAAACATCTGTGGCTTATTTCTATGATTTTGAGCAAATTGGAGCCGACTTTTCTTGTGCTTTTGGGTCAGTAGTGGTGTATGTCTTGGAGTTCTGGCATGCATTTAGTACGCGACTTACTCTGCAAGCTGAAACCTCAGTGCCTGTTGCTACCAAGTCTTGCTGCATGTCTTTTGCAGTCACTTTTGCAGCCGTTGATAGCTTCCCTTTTCTGCCCCGCCCAGGTAGTGTAACCATTGTTCCTTTAACTTTTAAATTGCAAACAATGCTTCCAACAGTGTCTCTAGGAACATTTAGTGCATTCGCTATCTTTTTGTATCCTGTTCGTTGTTTGTGAAGGGCGATGATATCTTCTCTTTTTGGACCATTCTTTTGACTATATTTCAAACATGCAGTCAAACGTGACACTCAACAAACCTAGCCAGTTCAGATATTTCAAGTGTTCTAGCTCAAGCACACCTGGTGCAACTAATTAAGCCCTTGATCAGTTGCACCAGGTGTGCTTGAGACAACAGCTGTTTTGCAGATTTGTGCTGTTGTAAGGGGTTCTATTCAGGGGGTTAAATAATTTTGAGACTGCATAAGTCATTAAAAGTTGCATTTTCAGTTGAATTTGGGGAAACCACTTGAAACATTTGTTGTGTTGAGCTATTTCAATTACATTTGTTCTATTTGTTAATTTCAAACATGCGCTTTTATGCATCTTCTGAAAGCGGTGAAGGTGAAGTATATATTTTGCTTTTTTTTTTTTTTTATATATATATATTGCATGTTCAGATTTGCATTAGACAAATTATTCTGGGGACCATAAAAGTTTTGTGAATATGATCAAAAACACTGGCTGGCAACTTTTTAAAAAATGCCAAGGGAAAAGAGTATATTTAAAGATATGAATCAAGTATAAAAATATACCTAAAAAGGATTAATTCCTAAAAAGGAATATAGTACATACAGTGAAAAAAATAATATATATATATATATATATATATATATATATATATATATATATATATATATATATATATATATATATAAATATTAGACTATGATGTTAGGTTCACGTAACAAAACTTACAAGTATTCTTGCAGTATAAAACTACTATAGAAACTAGGGTAACACTTTATTTGAAGGGGTGTGCATAAGACTGACACGACACCTGTCATGAACATGAGGGAGTCTTTATGAATGTTTATGACTGTTGTCATTAAGTGTCATTCGGTAAATTATGACACTTTTAATGCAAAGTTGACATTGTTTAAAAATGTCTTTGTTATGACAACTTGACATTAACAAAGACAAAAAAAGACAAAAATGTCTTTGTTATGACAACTTGACATTAACCAAGAAAAAAATGTCTTGATTATGACAACTTGACTTGAAAGTACAATGTGTTCCACTTTACTCGAGGACAAGTAAAATATTCATGACACAGTTATAATGGTGTCATGACAGCCAAAGTCAAAACCAACTACGTATGACAGGGTAATGTAATGTTAACGCAAAGCTAAATAACGTCTTTAAGTTTGATAATTAGACCTGTTATGACATATTTGTGACAGGTTGACAGGTTATGATTTCTTGGTTAATGTCAAGTTGTCATAACAAAGACATTTCTGTCTTTGTTAATGTCAAGTTGTCATAATCAAGACATTTTTGTCTTGGTTAATGTCAAGTTGTCATAACAAAGACATTTTTTGTCTTTGTTAATGTCAAGTTGTCATAACAAAGACATTTTAAACAATGTCAACTTTGCATTAAAAGTGTCATAATTTACCGAATGACACTTAATGACAACAGTCATAAACATTCATAAAGACTCCTTCATGTTCATGACAGGTGTTATGTCATGTTTATGACAGTGTCATGTCAGTCTTATGCACACCCCTTCAAATAAAGTGTTACCGAAACTAGTTTAATGAGAGTATATTTCAAATTGTAGTTTCATAAACTAAAAAAATGTGCTGCAAGTATTTAACTAGAAAACTATCAGCATTTATAAGTTCACTTGTAGTATAGCTGCAGTACAAAAGAAAACGTTGTAAACTAGTTGTTTAATCTTACTGTTGCACTGTTTTTACACTACAAAGCGCGCCAATTTGTATGGAGTGAAAACAGACTCAAAACCTTCCACAAATGCACACGAGAGATCCACATGCGCACGCACCCATCCACAAATGCACGCAAGAGATCCGCATGCGCGCACACCCATCCACAAATGCACGCGAGAGATCCGCATGCGCGCGCACCCATCCACAAATGCACGCGAGAGATCCACACACGCAAATCAATTCACAAATGCACACCATGAGATCCACACACGCAAACCAATCCACAGATGCACGTGAGAGATCCACACTCGCAAATCAATCCACAAATGCACACGACAGATCCACACACGCGCACACACACACAGCAATCCAAAAATGCACACCATGAGATCCACACACGCAAACCAATCCACAGATGCAAGGAAGAGATCCACACACGCAAATCAATCCACAAATGCACGCAAGAGATCCACACACACACACAGTGATCCACGAATGCACTCGAGAGATCCACACACACACACACACACACACAGTAATCCACGAATGCACGCGAGAGATACACACACACACACACACACACACACACACAGAGAGAGAGAGAGAGAGAGAGAGAGAGAGATCCACGAATGCACGCGAGAGATCCACACACACAGCAATCATGCATAATTGTCCTTACTCACATTGCTTTCCTCACAATCCCCAAATGCTTTATCTGTACCTGTAATTTCATTCACAGCGAATCACGTGACTTTTGAGACTGTTGTTCCGCGGCCTTGATTCACAAATGCACACAAGCCTCTGTCCTCAAGCCTATCTGTCCACATTACCTGCAGGATGTGATATGGTGTCTTCCTCCAGAGGGCGCTGACCGGCCTTTGAGCTGAGTTTTTCAAAGGGCTGGATTCATTTCGTTTTCTGATTTGCGAGACAACTGAAGTCTAAAAATTTTTCACTAAATATCATATACATCAATGCAAATATTGGTCATGAAACTGGTCATGTATTGGTCTTCAATTTCAGTTTTCAGTATATGATATTAATATACTTACTACATAAAGAATGCTTAAAATATATGTATATATTAAGTATAGTATACTTAATAAAACAAACTTGAAATATACTTTTTTAATAGTGAAATGAAGTAGCTACTGATACAGCAGGAACCAATCAGCCGTGCCCTACAGAGAACGATGTGATTGGAAGGAACTATCAGCCTGTGTCATCTAGAGTTCCATGACTGAACTTTGTATATTACAAGTTAGAGTGTACATTTTTATGCTGTTTTTCTCAGATGCCAAATGGAAATCCCATTCACCTGATGTAACCATTAGCCACACTACAAACAATTTTGGTTGCAAACCGTATCGGGCCAGTATCAATAAAAAAAACTTAACAAGTCTTCTCATTTATCACTTTTATATTATTAATAAAACACATGTATCAAATATATCATAGAACATTTTATCTTCTTCTGTAGCTCAAACAATAGAGCATGGCACCTGCAATATCATCATCATGGGGTTGAATCAGGAAATGCATCATCAAATACAATGTACACCTTTAATGCAATGCCAGTTGCTTTTTATAAGAACATCTGCCAAAATACATACACGTAAAGTAAAATGTATAGATTTAGCTAAGTGTGCTAGTGCTGCCAAATGACAGTTTGCTTTGTGAGAGTCAAACCCCAATAGATTGTGCCCTGACAAACACTGATAAAAGTCTGAAATGCATTGTATAGCACTGTTTAAAACCCAGGTGCTGTATATAAACTCATATTAATTTGCTGAAAATGGTTTTCCCTTAACGAATAATTTAGTCCAAGTGTGTGATCACACCTGTAAATATAAGTACCTCAAGTAACGTACCATGATAACAAGCTTCTGTCAAAATAAGTCACTACATTTATCTGGTATAAAACTGTATAATTATTATCGACAAAAAATGATGTCAGAAAGATTCTGAAATAATAGATTTAGATCCCGTTCGTTTATTTATTTAGCCAGAAACTATGGTTACCATGGTACATTTTTGTAAGGGTTTATACAATAGGACCATGCATAATAGGCAGGGGACTTTACATGACAGGCATTTGGCCACTGATTCCATCTCGTAACTACCCTGTAAAGAGTTGAGCCAAGAAAATGGACTTGGCAGACTGTGTTCAATATGTTCCCTCACCTGTTTATGTGGAGAAAACAGATGGCAAAAAGCAGATGTCGGATGCATTTTGCAATATGAAAGCAGTAATTTTCTTGTAACTTCATCTCTCACCATGCTTCATTTCAAGTCTCAATAGAAATTACAAATGGCACACGTGGGAAGATTTGTAAGTTATTTTCCCATTTAATGATATATCTTTAGATACTAAAAGCTCATCCATTGGCTCTGCCTCATCCATGGATATGAAGTTCAGAACGGTCTTGGTCAATGCCTGTCTGACAAGTCAGTGGCAGTTCAAATAACATTTCCCTGAGAACAGTGTATTTTTTCCATCACACATCTTCAACAGTCTGGCAATTCCGAGACTTCAAGCTTTGTTGGGGAACTGCACTTGATAACTCATCCCTCCACATGGTATAAAAATAATGATGCTGCTCAAACAAATTTATTATTCAGCAAGAAGTTAAAATGTCTATCGCATAAATACTAGAACTCCCATATGCAAACATATTTCACTCCACTATCCGCCTGCCCTTTGCCAATTGTCATTCATGTGCTGAATATGACACATCAAAAAATCCCATTCATTAAGATTAAATGTAATGTAAAAATGCACTATAACTGACCATTCTTTGACTGGTCACTTTGCATGCTGCTCAAACAGTCTCTTGCTATTTAGTGTTTTTTTGTCCAGGATCAATTGGAAAGTGGTACAGACTTTACTTAGCCTAAAGTCTGGCTACACACCCTTTATCCTTTAACCAAGTTCAAAAAGTCACTACATTTTTAGAGTTTGCACTTGCTCCCTCCTTTCAGCTTTCAGTTCACATACTTTAAACAGCTCTTTAAGCTGATGAACACGTGTGAGTCTCAGCTGACGGTTGCATTGGACACGGTGCCCACAGCATTTGAGCAGTCGTCGAGACTTCATGCCAGGGAGAAGGATAAAGAGGAAGCGGAACAGAGGACGATGGCATCCCATATCTACAGCCCCGGGGCTGTCAGTCGGTCTCCTCGTTCTGGGGAGGGGTAAACCTGTTAGGCCTGGCTGGGAGACTAAACACTACCCTCTATTGGATGACACAGAGATTGTGCATGGTGAGGCTTGACCCTCGCTTGAACCATGGTAAGGTTTACAGAAATGAGAACAGTGACCAAGCAGTGAATGTCCAATCTGATCCGATCCAAGTCAATCCAAAATGTGATAATGCGCATGAAGGACATAAGCTACTTTTTATTTTGGAATGAAATTATACAGGATGGGTTTAGAATTATTCAAACTTGTTTGCTTACATCAAGTTCTTGTTCTTCCATTCTTAAATACAGATTTTGTGGTCAACTGATGCAGAAGTTGACATTTCTTGGTGAAACAGGCTATATAACTGTGGACACCAACTAACAGCCCGATGCAATTATTCTTTGGTCCTCATTACTGGATAATGGCTTCTGCTTTAGAATATGAGATGTGCAGGACCACTTCACCACAATGACCTGTTTCGAACTTTTGAACACTTTTCTTCTTCTCCAAGTCTCAGACACTTTTAACACGTCCTCTGTTGGGGATAAAAAATTAGACATGCCTCTTATAAAGCCCACATGGTAACTGCAAATTATGACTTTACTGGATTGGTTATGCAGAAGGATCAGAGACGGTCTCCTTGGTTACTTCAGTACCAAAGACACCAGTGTGTGAATTATTAAGGGCTGTAAACCCTAATGCTCAAAATAATCAATTGGTTTCAGTAGGGTTTACTCAAATGAAACTAATTAACTTTTAGGAGTATTTAGAGCTTTCTTTTTCTTTCAAGTTCACACAGTTTATGGTTATGGTAATCTGAACTGTTTCATTATTTTGAGTTGTATAAACTTGTTTCTTTTAATTTAGACAAACTTAAATTTAACTGAAACTGGGCTGGGATTCCTATTACCCAGCATGCTTTGCTATGGCACTCTAAAGGGAGAGTAAATGCTAAAATCAATGTGAAGTGGGATATTTAGTACTGTTTTATGTTTTGCTATGATAATTTAGAAGAGTTTCTATTATGTTTTTTTTTCAGGGATTACCATTATGGTGATGAGTTTGGTTTGAGAATAGAAATATGTTAAATATTCTATATTGCCTTAGCATTAGCAAAGCATAGCAATTGCTGGATGAGTATTAAAGCACTGTGTTACCAATTAGCAAGTTAACATTTACTGAATAAACTAGCCAAGTTTCCACTACTAAAACTATTTAAATTCAGATTATATGATCATTTTAAGTTAAATGTATGAGTTTGCTTACTCGTACATTATAATTGCTCTTAACTTGTAAGATTTGAGTACAAAATCAAATTCTTAAACTTTAAATTTCTTAACTTCAAAACATGTATGCATCTGATTACCTCAAATTTGAGTTTTGTCAAATTATTCAGGTTTGCAGTGGGTCAAATGTTTTTAATGTTGAACTTCACATATGTTGTTTCACCTTAGATGCTCTTGCTCTACAGAGGTGCATTGTAAGGAAAGCTTAGAATGAAGCTCCAGTGTCTGGCCACCAATATCCTGTCACTGCATCAGCTGCCACCCATTGACAATAACAGCATGACTGACATGTCTTTTACTTGAGCTTTGTAAATAACAGGCACTTCACAGGTTATTAAATCTCATTTCGAGTAATAACATGGGGGCAGACCAACAATTAAAAGAGTGCAAGAGAAAGTCAATAATTCTCACATCAGTCAATGCATCAGCTTACTAGAACTGAGCTAATTTTATGTTTCATGTTTAGCATATGGTTTTGTTTTCTCATGCAAATCTAACATTATGGTTGTTTAAACTCTTATCCCTTTATCCTCAAGTAATGAGACTGGGAGTCACTCAGCACACAAGGGTTGATGTTAATTGTCATATGTTGCTGTGACAGAATATGATACAGCTTTATGGTACCCATCACTTCATGTCATATTATTTCAATCTATAATTTCATGAATCCTGACAAGAACGTACCAAGTACATATTTAAATTGAAAACATATTACTTACAAGAAAATTAAGCCTATTTTTACAATGCTTATCCTAATAACAGTTAGGCACATTTACCCCCCACATTTAAGAATTTGATGTACTGCTCTTAATATTACAAATACTAAATTTATAGCATGCATTTTGTAAATGTCAATAAGAAAAAAAAATCCCCAAAAGGGGGATTTAACAGCAATCCCATTTTAATAATGTAGTCTGAAAGATATGCTTCATTTTTATTTATTTAAATAAATATTTTGATTTTGGGTTAAAGATGACCTGGACATAGAGCCATACTTCAGATTTCACCTATATACAAAATGTTATATTTTAGAGCCTGAAGTAGAAGTATCTTTTAGCTGAGCTCCTCGAGTACACATAACACAAGAAATATCTTTAAAGTCACTCGACTTTATTATAAATAAGCTTGGGTCCTGGTCTCATGGATCAAATTACAATTAATTTACTTAAGACTTGTTTCTATTCCCACAACGTGCAGAGTTATTTCCCAAGAGACGGCATTCAAAGACGTCAGTTAAACGTAACCTCTCACTGCGCATCACGGCACTTTTTATTTCCTCCGAGACGGCTGGGTAAATTTCAGTTGCACTTACTCATACAACCGCCGAAATGATCCAGTCAATACGAGCACAGGTTAGTGTGAGTTCTGTTCTGAGTCAGGAGGAGCCTGTTAGAGGCATATGACTGTGACATAAGAAAAGGAAACTTGTATTTGGGAAATGAAGCAGAAAAGTTTGTGCAAGAGCTTAATAACAGCAAAATGAATAAGCATGCATTCATTTGAGGAACATGATTAAGGATTATGAAAAGGAATAAGAGATGTTATGCAACGATAATCCACCTATGAACAACATCCCTAGTACTAGTTTGTGGTGCTCACCAAGTATTAAACTTTGTTGTAGAACTTGCCCGTAGCACAAACTGTGAGCATGAAATTGTGTGGCTTGTTGAGGAGAGTTGTGTTATTTATCTCAATAATCTTTTGATGTCAATAAAACATTTTCGCAATTAGCCTCAAAGCTCTGGAATAGCCTTCCTGATATTGTTCGTTGCTCAGACTCGCTCTCCCAGTTTAAAACTAGACTAAAGACGCATCTCTTCAGCCAGGCATTCATATAAATTTATCTTAGTTACTGTAAATTCAGCCTCAGGTTCATGAACGCCAGAGGAGAACTAGCCCCCGACTGAGCCTGGGTTCTCCCAAGGTTTTTTTTTTTTTTCTCCATTAGGTCACCTGATGGAGTATTAGGACACCAGTAGGTCACTTGGAGTTTTTCGGTTCCTTGCCCCTGTTGCCTTTGGCTTGCTCAGTTGGGGATATTCAAATTAATTAACCAATTATTAATACCATTGATCAGCCCTACCAAAAGTGGATTTTTTTTTTCACTAAGAAACAAACATTGTTGTTATTTTGATTGATACTGTGAAGCTGCTTTGATACAATCTATATTGTGAAAAGCGCTATATAAATATACTTGACTAAAACAGGTGAAAAAAGCCCAAACTCATATCTAGAGACCAGAGTATCCTGAACACTTGGAGGGCTCTGCGAGCAAGCCCCTACCAACCAAAAAGCAAAGCAATAGTTCATGAGAACACATTGGCAAAGAAATTAAAGGGTCTTCCAAACATTTAAAACAATAACATTTATTGCTTCATCTGAATACTGTATTGAAACCACACGCATTCAGTAATACACACACACAAAAAAAAAATTATATGGATGCACAAAAGGCAGTGAACACAATGCTCTACAAAACACTACTTTACAGAAATTTAAAAATTCTAAATATCAAAAATTGCACAGCTGCAAAACGGCAGCCAGCTGTTATCAGTGGGACAGGGTTGGACTGTCACAAATGACATAGTAGTTGAGCTAGTCGGAGCAGTCAATAACCACCTGCCAAAAACAACAAATGAAAACGAAATGTTATAAATTAACGTGAATCATGAAATCAGTTTAAATCAAGAGGTAAATGTACCTGACATAAACCACTTAGTTTCAATGCAGCGCAGACTGCACAATAATACAAAAGCGAGGGTGGTAGCGTGCGAGAAAAGAGATTTTACATCCTGTCAGTTACACACAAAGGACCAGAAAGAAATGTTACGCTAGGCTCGAATCATTTAACAGAACAAAGATAGCTATGGCTTGTATTTGCTTTGAACAAAACTGAAAAGCAGCCAGTTATGGTTCTTCAGAGAGCAAGATGATAAACTCCACTGCCCTGATGTTTGACACTGTGACTAAAATATTAATACACCAATGCAGAGACGACACGTCCTAGCAGGTATCCTAAACTTAGAAACAAGACTGGATACAGATTAAACTTTCTCCTTAAAGACTAAAATATGGTTGAACAAGTTGAGCTTTAACAACAGCTGAGACATGCTGTCATTTACAGCAAAATATTTTGTCTCTGAAACGCATTTATTACAGAAGTCTATGGGCAAGCGATGTCCTCTTTTGCTTTTTTCTTACTGAACAATGAGTTGGAATTATTTCCTGTAGTAACAAAGAATCCAAAAGCATTGTCAATAGACTTCAACTTGTATTTAGCCATGAATATTCTTTTAACTAGCCGTTTAGTGGTGTCAGAGTTGACGGTTTACTGGACACCAAAGAACTTCAGTCGAACTGCTTTGACAGACTGGCAGAAACAGATGACATGGATGAAATTAAAGGAAAGAAACTGTAAAAAAAAAAAATAAAAAAAAAAAGATTTTAAAACCTTGACTTCAGCAATAAAATCATATGTACATCTGCATAAAGTGTCCGTTTGGGAAGGTTGGAGAAGTTAGGTGGACTCTCGACCAAAAGGCGCATGGTGGTAGATTGGGTGTTGCTTCTGATGGCCTTTGTGGAAGGCCACTTAAGTGTGTGCCGTTTTAATCTCCACAAAAGAACGCAGTTATTGTTTAGGGCAGTAGTCTGCAGGCTTTTAGTCCTGCTCCATAGGCTCCTCCTCTGCGCTCTCTGAGTCCAGGGCCCCTGACCCGGAGTCGCCCTCTGTGGGTGACTCTACGCTACTGCTGCTGGATGTGGGTCCAGAGGCATTATCATCAGTGCTACTGCTGCTGACCAGCTCGCTTGGCTCCTCCCCTTCTCTCACCTCAGGGCTAGAGGCCACACCCGCCGGGGCTCTCTGCTCTGATTGGTCCATTTCACTGGGCTCTTCTGAGGAGTCATCTGAGCCACAAGGAACTTCTCTCTCAGTAAAAGCCTCTCTGGAATCTGCGGCGGGACACTCAGGCTGTGTGCTGGAAGGCTCTACGTTAGCAAAGAAAAGAATACATTAGAGCATTGTTTAGCGTGTTAAAACCCCAAAAGTGGAGAAACAGATTACACTACCTTGGTCCTCAGAGCCTTCAACTGAAGCATGAGGTTTACTTTCCTCCTCTTCTTCACTCCCCTCCTGCAACATGGATGACGGTGATTCGGCATCCTCCGACTTATGTGAGGAGCTTTTGGACGACATAGATTTGGGTTTCTCGACAACCTGCTCTTCTACATCTTCATCCTCATCTTCTTCATTGCCGTCCTCGTTGAATTTGAGTCTCTTTACTTCATGTTCCTCCTCCTCCATTCCCTCATCTTCCTCGTCATCTAAGTGTTTGTTTTTAACAGAGCTGCTGAGAGGGCCACCAATGTCTGATACAGATGCATCACTGAAACACAAAGATATGATGTATTTCTCTAATGTAAAGGACATTTTGGGCTGCAAAAGGTCAACCTGTTTAATTATTCATCATGTGAGAGATAAGTGAACATGTTCACTGATTTAACCATCTACATTTTACACAAACAAACTCATGAAAGATGAGATATGATGGAAAACTTAGACTACCTGGCTGTTTTGCTATGTCCTTGTGGTAAGTTCGTCTCTTTGTTTTCTGTACTGTCAGGAAGGCCGTTTGTGGCCAGCGAACTGGCCATGGAGTGTTTCTGTCTGTTTAAAGGTCTGGGTGTTCCTGGACCATTCACTTTCCTGTAATATATAGGAAAATCAAGTTAAGCTCTTTTTTTTTCTTTTTAAATGACTGGTCCTAAGCTAATTTTCCTAACCTCTCTGTAAAGGTAGATGTGTTCCCTGGCAACATGACTCCATTCATTCGGTTGACACCACTGCAGCCATTTTTCCTACAAAGGCCAAAAATAGCTCTTCATTTGTCTACAGTAATTAAAGATATCCAAGTGATCAAATTAAGATGTAATGGCTTTATGATTTTAATATTGAACAGTAATTACTTACTCAGATGTAGGATAAATGCAACTGACCACCATCACATTCTGACAAAGAGAGAGAGAGAGAAAAAAATCAATATCACATAACATAAGCAACATAAATTCTATACTTAAAACCTACTTGGGTGAAAACAAAAAAAATGAAAGTTAAATTTCTTGCTTGTATTTCTTTGAAAAGTGATCTGATTATAATTAAAAGGTCCACATCTTAAAGTGTCAAAGTTCCTCCATCACATAATAATAAAACCTATTAGCAAACATTGAAGAGACAAGTATGTAAAGCAATGTAAACTAATTTCTATATATCGATAATCACACGTCTGCAAACCAAATGCAAGCAACCATGAAATCAACAGAGTACCTTAATGGAAGTCAGAGATAGCATGTAATAATATCCCACATCTGACTTCAGATGGAAAGTAGCAAAACTACAATAAAAATGCAAATACAAAGAAAACATACTGGGAACATATGGGGACTGTCACCCCTATAAGAGCATGGTGAAGAAGATGCCTCAAAGTCAGCCGGATCCGGGCCGTATCCAGATCAGATGGTGGACCTGTCCATAGACATGACCACAACGCATGATGTAGTTCGGCCGGATCCGGGCCGGATCCAGATAAGATGGTGGACCTGGCCTAGACACGACAACAACGCATCCCTGAAGTGTCAGCAGAGATTGTGTCAACTAGACTCTCCCCTGTGAAGTCCTCATAGACACGACAGCCAGTGGCACTGAACAAACCCGTCTCCATACCGAGTGATGACTCCGATCTTCAACCAGATGGAACTGGATAAATATTCTGAATGTTCTGATCCCGACTGAGCCTGGTTTCTCCCGTTTTTTTTTTTTTTTCTCTATTCTGTCACCTGACCTGAGTATTGGTTCCTTGGCTTTTGGCTTGCTTAGTTGGGGACACTTAATATTCAATAATATTATTGATCTGCCTGCACTGACACCATTATATGAGAACTGAACTGAGCTGGACGATGACATCAGTTTTCTCCAGAGCGGCTATATAGCTAATATATAGAGCTAATATATAAAAATGTATATGAATGTATGTATAACTGTGAATAACCATCACTGAACTTACTTAAGCTGGTCTACGACGCTATAATCTTCTAGATTATTTTCCTGTTATCACTGAAAAGCTGCTTTGAAACAATCTCTATAGTAAAAAGTACTAAATAAATAAAGGTGACTTGACAAAAGTATTTTGTAGCAAGTGCAAACTGAATAATGCATCGTGCACTGACCTTCTCTACCCCTCTGAGAAACTTCTCTGTTCCTGTGTAGTTCCTCTTAGGTTCCGTGAGCAGCTCGCACAAGCGCTGGATAGTAAATGGGATCCTGGACAGAGGAAAAAAAATATTTGAATAATATTTGAATTAGCTGGTGAAATCTCCACAACAAACCACAGAGAACTAGTAGCAAATGTTCTCCACTCTATCCTGACACACATATAACAAGGAATGATGTAGACTTGGTTATATTCAACAGCCAGAAGATGGCACACTTGCTCTGGGGTAAAGAGACAGGCTTGCTCTTTAATCAAAACAGCTTACGCTTATTACAAGGACAAACACCAGTGCCTTTCTAAATATAAAATGGTGATAGCACCACACACACAATGCAATTAATTAAGAGTATTACTAACCCGTTGTATCCATCGACAATCTTAAGAATTCTGTCCTTCATTTCTTCAAAGGGAATTGACTCCACGTTTGGGTTGACAGGCCCTCGTTGCTCTGGGGCCGATGCTTGGAAATCCTCCATTACTTTCTCCAGTTTGAATATGAAATAGCTTTTAAACTGAGACCAGGACACCCTGGAGAGGTGACAATAAGGAGGATAAATAACTCAGTCACACAGACAACTATAATTTGTAAGGCACAAGATCTGGCGGTCATGATTCTCTATTATATGGCCAGCAAACAAAAGTTGAAATTGTTTTATTATGTGAGAAAATACAAGGCTGATAGGAGAGACATGAAACTAGCACAGCTATGTAGGATGAAAAAAGCCACACAGTTCAGAGGTCATTATGCAAAAAATATTTAATCACAGGACTATTTAATTAATGCAACAATCACAAGCAGGTATTTCAGAGACATAGATACATTTGAACTCTCGATGTGCATCTGACTCACAATAACTTCATGAAATGAGGGCTAAAGCAGATCTAGTCGATAAGGACAAGGTTCAGTGTGTTTTGGAACAAAACCAAAAGTGCTGTGGTGTTATAATAAACCACTTTGTGGTGTTACCCAGAAAAGCAGTGATGAGGTCACACAAAGGTAGTTGGGGTTTCTGTGCCCCTCATAGGATCATTCACAGATATCTGGAGGTACTTACAGGGTTTCACCGGTCTTCGCAATATGGCACAAAAACTGGTCCAACGGCAGAGACGCTTCTTTCTTCACCTTCTTGTCAAAATCTACAGAAAACACAATAAGATCGTATTAACGATTTCATGTGAAAATCTGTACTGGATACAATCCGATCATCTTAAATTCTGGAGTGCATTTAACTATACAATCTAGTAATACCTTCAATTATAAATCTGGTTAGTCCATTCTAGTTCTCACCCTATAGGCTATCCATTGTAATGAAAAAGGGTGCATGTTTTAATTAGCTATATCCAATATAATAGTTAACTATAATGTACCAGTTTCTAGTTTTCGATCATCTACAAGTTTCAAATTTAGACAACTATTTAGAACACTCAGAAAACAACTATAATAGTCTTGGAATGGCATGCATTCTTTTATGAAAATTATGAAAAAATGTATCCAAACATCTGGTTTCTAGTCTTTAGTTCATTTTCAAGTTCCAAGTCATCAAGTGTGATATTTTATGGCACCACTCAAGAGAATAACTATAACCAGCCCAGCCTTGAACTTTCATGAAAAAAAGGAGAAAATATTACATCCTTTTCCTAACACACCTACATAAGAGCTAGGCCTAATACAGGTACAATAAATCTGAACTTTGTCATTTAAATAACCAAAATTATTTACACTACGACTATAAACAAACACACACGCACACAAACATAAGAAGATAGATGATAATTTACGCTATAAGCGCAAATTGAGAGTACAACTTTAGTTATTAGAAAATTACCCAAAAATCACGGAAAATGATAAAGAATCAGGCTTTATTATTCAATTATTCACTAGTTTAGAGTTAACCCTGGATAAACCGATGTGTAATATAACGTTACTTGAATTAGCTCTATATCACCCCAGACCACTAACTAGTTCTCTCAATCAAAAAAAATAGTCTTGTGTATTACCGGATTACTTAACAATCCCGTCATTTTAGGCAAATACTACAGAAGTCATAAAGCAGGAGGATGTAACCGGTTCATCTGCTCTTAACACACAACAGACCTCGAAAAACAGTAAAAGCCATTTAGCCACAGGCCATGCTAACATGAGCTAACTCACATTACAAGCTCATAAGCACATATAACTCCTCTCTAAACTCGCGCAGACCACATGAACACACAAAACCGGATACCTTTAAGAGCTTCCAGAAGAGTGTCTATCTCCATGTCTGTGTTGTTATCCCTGTCTCCAACTGAAAATCGAGAGCTGATGGCTGCTGTTGAGCTCAGTGAAGAAGACAGGGGAAACATTTCAATATGGCGGCGACTGCGACGTCACTGCCGGTGTGGTATTAGAGATCAGTCCCAGCTGTTGCGCAATAGTATGTCTGCGCCTCAAAATCCAGTCAGCTACCTACCTAAACATCATTTGTAGCCGTACGGATGCAGTGTTTTTATGGATGTGCAAAAACACTTAGTGAGCTTTAGTTTTGGAGCACAATAGGCGCGTTCCGAGCAGAGCACGTCCATAAATGCTGTGAAAGCTCACAAGGTTTTGAACAGTCTCAATGTCTGGTGCAGTCCGACTGGAATTATTAGCCTCTTTGATAATTTAACGCTTTATTTAAAATTAACGCTTTATTTAAAAACAAGTATGAAAGTATGAATTATCTTAAGTATTATTTGAATTTACTTTAAAATTGTAAAATTTACTTTTTACTTAACCACCAGCCCACCAAAATATCACACAGTAACAATGTGGTTTATAACTAAAATGTTAATGAAAGTATTCATTATTAAGTCTTGCATAAAACATATTGTCTGACCAACCTTTTGTAATAGATAAATTAACATTAAATATATAAAGTCAAATTAATATTAAATGCATATTTATTAATTACATTTCTGACATACACACTTCTGTATAAAAGGACAATAATACATAATAGAAGACATTCAGAAAGACACACTTGATACAAACTTGAACATCGCTGGTGCATCTCTTAACACAGAGATAACATGAGATGTATAATAGTCTCCTGAGTTTCCAGTTATATAAATCTCATCACTGATCCCAGACCAGTGACAGGAGGCTGGAAACTGGTCACACATTTAATTAAGCACATTGTGCTAAATGAACGTCAAAACACACATCAAAACACTTACAACACACTCTCCCCTTTATGTTTGTACTTTCACACAGAAAGTCAACAAACAAATTAAAAGGCTGCGATTACACAAACTTAAAATGATTTTAGAATGTAAAAATGTTTTAAAAAATAAAAAAAATGGGTAAACTGATCATACTGGGTCCAAAGAGTCTAATCTTATTGCCATTTTAACTTATCTTTCATTTTACTTTCTCCAAACTCAGTATTTGTTTTAAAAAGTGCAATTAACTGCAAACTGTACATCTGTGTATTGTTTTACAGTTTTGTTATAATGTTGTTTTTATTCATATTATACTGTCATGATGTACAAACCTTTCTAATTGGCAGTATTTTATTTTAAATGATCACTTTAATTTAATCCCACTATGGCACAAGTTCCTTATAACAAAGCACAGGATAATACAACCAAATGTGTTCTTTGTAAATTGACCAGACAGAATATTGCTAAAAATATATATTTTAACACCTTTTGGGCGGCAGGTTATCCTAAAAGGACATTCTGGAACATATTCAACATCAAATTCATTATGTCCATCAGAATCGGCTTGTCACATCAAAATACAGGCCACCTGACTTAATTGGAATTCTCACAAAAAAGCTATGTGATACCCCAAAGAAAAAATTACAACATCAGACTCCTTTCTAATCTCACTAACAAGTCATCTTCAATGTAAACAGTGTGAACATCCACCAGTAAGGCTGTGCCTAAACTGAATGTACATCTTGCTGAGTTCTAAAGGCTGACTGGCTAATTATCTTTGGTTGTTTCTGCATGCTACATTCATTTTTGTGGTTTGAAAACAAGGCATTATCTCATGCTATTAAGTAGCAGAATTCACAAACAAATTGGTGCAGCCACGTACAAGAATCAGATAAAGTGTACTTAGACACAAATGCTCCAATTTTGTAATACTAGACATGATGACAAACTAGATGCTGAAAAATGGTACAACACAGTTGTAAATAAATAGCTCTGAATCCATATTTTTGGATTTGCTGAAAACAGCTTTGCCAACGAGTCACTAATATTCTTTCAGGAACATTTAGATGGTTGATAACCCACAGTTGGAGGCACTCAATGCATTTGGTTACTTCTTTGTCTCCCTCCAGCAGACCAAAACTGCTTCTCGTTCCTGCTTAAATCTCCAACTCTGCTGGCTCATGAAGCTCATACTGGGCCTAATGGACCAAAAGCAGCTTGCTTATGGCATTGCTAGTCTTCAATGAAAAAAAAAAAAAAACTCTGATCCAAGAAGCAGGCAGAGACTCTTCCTTATGATGTTGAAATGCAGCTGAGGCTCATTTCTCATGTACCAGTCGGACATGGCGCACCACTTTTTTCTCATAAACAGCCCTCATGGTCTTCTCGATCTGTTTGAGGAACACCTGTGGTATTCTTCCACAAAGGGTGTTAACTGTGTTTAGGAACTTAGTCTGAAGAGGGTGAAACAAAGACTGGAACATGTTCTCCTCAAAGGGATACTGAAAGAGAAGATACAATACAAGTTTGAGGAACTGCTTTGGTATAATTGTGGAGGCACAATGAACAAGGTCCACATCATATGTGACTGAATTCTGAACAGCAGAGGGGCCCACGTGACAAACATACAAAAGGCTTCCTCGTGGAGAGACGCTTTCCTGCTACTAGCCTTCAAGGAGAGATTCATGGAAACTGCACTCTGAATGCACATTGCAACACTCCTATTTATTCTCATATGATTCAACACCCTCAGGATTTGTTTTGTTAGCACTGAAGAATTAGTGTCCTAAGCAAGCAAAGACAAATGGATTATACTTCTTAAAATCATTTGTCATTTTTATGAAGGTGTGTATAATATACACACACACACACACACACACACACACACACACACACACACATATATATATATATATATATATATATATATATATATATATATATATATAGTAAGATTTTTTTGTAAAGAAATTAATACTTTTTATTTAGCATTTTTTTATTTAGCATGGATGCATTGAATTGCTCAAACATGACAGTTAAGACATTTATAATGTTAATGTTATAATGTTTATAATTTATTTATAAATGCTGTTCTTTTGAACTTAAAATTCATCAAAGAATCCTGATAAAAAAAGTTTAACCGTTTCCATAAAATATTAAGCAGTTATTAATCAGCAAATATTAAACTGTTTTCAACATTGATGATAATAAGAAATGTTTTGTGAGCACCAAATCAGCATATTAGAATATTTTCTGAAGGATCACTGGAGTAATTGCTACTGAAAATTCACATGAATAATTACATTTAAGAATGTATGAAAATAGATGAGTTTTTTTTTTTTGAATATTTTGCAATAATATGCTTTTTATTGTATTTTTGATGCAGCCTGGATGAGCAAAAGATGCTCCTTTTAAAAAAAACATCTAAATGAATCAACATTTTTGAATGGTAGTGTACATATTTAATTGTCATCAATCTGACAGCCATTCTATTATTTCTATCATATAAATGTCTCCTGAATATGTCTCACCTCATGTATGGCATCATACACCACTCTAAATGCGGGCTGCTTGTCGTCATGGTACACTCCACGGTTACCATGAAGAATAGACACTCCCTCCTCTTCACCAGCTTTGCAATTGCTTCCATACATGCAGTGATCTGGCCTGTAGTTCCACTGGCATGGAAATATGTACAAACACTCTGTAGACACAAAGAAAAATATTCAACGTTTTATCATATAGCATAGCTATGCAGCACTTGTGCAGAGAATCTTCATTTGTCTTCTATTTGTTGGTGTTTGTAGTTGTGCTAGTCTTTTGGGCCTGTACCATTACAGTTGTCAAACAAGCACAACCCTTGCCAAATGTCTCACCAATTTAGAGACTTTAATTACTGCACCTGTCAGTATCGGTCACACCTGTTCCAGTCAAGAGAAGTGTTAATCTACACAAAAGGCTCTTATCTCTATAAAACCCAGAAAAAACGAAAACATTCAGGAGGGCGAGGAAAGAGAGTTAAAAAAGTTTTTTTTTCTTTTTTTCTGAGAAGAGTACAAATGGAAAGCTGTAGCTTCAAGCCCTGCACAAGAAACAACAATCAGAATTGGAAAGTTTAGTTGTCATGTACATGATAAACTTCCAAGGCTTCACAAGTACAATAACAGCTTTTCAACTTGGATTTAAGCCTCCAGCAAACAACACAATTAAACTAGTGCTGTAACAATATAGAGTGCAAATCAACAAAAATAAAGAAAGTAGACAGGTTTATATGAGAGTTTAACTGATGCACTGAAAAACTTTCCCTTACTTTTTTCTACTCTGCCAGTGTAACGTACAGTGATGGTATCACATATGCTAATATCATAATACTTATTAACGGCATATTACATTTTAAAAAACATGATAATACAGAGGTATTTTGATATTTAACATAGTATGTACTGGCTAAAATTTATAGTATTATCACCTTACATGTCTAAAAAGATGGTAAACCAAAATATTTTGACGTGCACCATGGCATTTACAAGATAATGCAAGGTACTTTAAAGATATAATCAATAAATGGGACTTCAAAGCATACTATTAGAGTAGTACAAAAAACAAGTTATCTACACCTCTATATTTTACTAAATACTTGAAGTGCTTCAAAGAATACCAAGGTATTGACATGACACATATCCACAAACCTGTTTGTAATATAGTGCATGTCCAAAAAACAAGGTATTTTGATATATACCATTGTATTTACAACATACTTGAATGATACTTAAAAAAAAAAAACACCATGGTACATGTCCAAAAAAACGAAATTCTTTTTTGCTTGTGTTGTCTTATCTTACTCATTATAATCTAGTATATCTTTGTGCAAGCATATCTTTGTACCTGGATTGTAGTGGAAGATGATGTTCAGGAGGTCTTGGTCTCCCCATGTGATGTGGTTCTTGTATTTCTGATAGAGAGGGTGTAGCAGATTTTCCCACGACAGACCGCTGGCGATCATGCTGTTCTGTAAAATCAATAGTGGCAGGTTATTTTCCTCAACAGTGAGTCTGGCAGCCACTTTTCAGACAGCTGTTGATATGGAAATTTTTTTCAGAAGAAGAAATGTTCTTTTTGTCCTCCCAGACAGCCTTGAAAATGTGCTTGGGTTGGAAATTACAGTTCTAGCTGAGTTACAGAAATATGCTAATCCAGACTGCTGTCACCCACTCTCTCTCTCTCTCTCTCAACGAATGGCAATCAGTAGACTTCCATCACTGCCTACTAAAAACACCCTGAGGTTAAAAGGGTTTAAAGAAACCTCAGAAGATATGTGAACGCCAAAGCCTCAGCCCACTACCAAGAGGAATAAACTATATAAGGAAAACACTGGCAATATCTAGTAATAACCTAGAACTCTGAGGCCCCTTTCACACAGAGATTCCGGAAAATACACGGATAAAATGACCCGGGATTTGACCCGGGTTCGTTTGATTTTGGTTCATTCACACTGCCAGTGATTTTCCGGAATCAGAGAGTGCGTTCACACACAACCCGAAAAAATCCCGTAAAGACACGTGACATCGATGTGACTTGTAATCTCAGCAGCGTCTTAAGTTTGCTTATGAGCTGCGATCTCTCTTTCTCTCGTGAAACCACGCTTCTGCATGTTTTCTCTGATTCGACCATAAACTTGCGCTTTACGTACCATTTCACAGCTGGCGAAGGATCCCGGCTTCAGCGTCATCACTACAACACGGTATTATTGCGGCTTTTGTTCACACAGCGCGCGTTCCGGGACTGAACACGGCAATGTTACAAGGTCCCCGACCCAGCATCGATCCCGGATAAATCCCGGGTCGAGTTTGTGTTCACACAGAAAGCATTCTGGCAATTTGCCAGGTTCAAAGCGCTGTGTGAAAGGGACTTATGAAATCTAAAATATTTGCATTAATTATTTTATGTTTGTAATACGTGTATAAATCAGAATGTATTTGACATATATTAAAATTTTGGCTAATACCAATAGGCTGACAGTCATTTTCAAGTTATAGTAGATAACTGATAAATGCCAGATATTTAAGGTTTTTATGTCTAAATAAAATCAAAATAAACAACTAAAAACTTAAATTATTCATTTTAAATGCTATAATTGAATTTGAAGAGAATTTAGGCATCACATTATAATGTACAGTATGAAAAGTGGATATTGATTTGCCAAAGATTACATTTGAAATTATTAGTGCTTTTAAAGGTTACCTTTGCTGTCAATAAAATAAAAAAATATATAAAATGAAGACTTGTATGGAACCGAGTTATAAATTTATTTCTAGCATTTGAAGTTTAACAAACAGCTACAGTATGTGTGGACTTGTATTGTGGACCACTGCAATTTCACCATAAGCAGAGCTACAAATTGACCATCAAAATTCAAGTCAAGTCAATTGTATTGTTCCTTACCCTGAACAGAGTGCTACGAATCCGTGTGAGGTTCATTAGCATGACCCCTGAATTGACCCCTGTGACTCCATAAAAGGGGTGCCTTGCGAAGCGGCTATACCAGCCGATCTTGGGGATCTCGTGCTCTGGGGCCATGGCAGCTAGCTGAGTGCTGTTGAAAGCCTTCAGAAACTTCCAGATGTCATCCATAGGGCGGAGAAACAGAACATCTGTGTCCACGTACAACAGCGAGTCCACGTCCTTTAGGATTACCTGATATCAGAAGAAATACTTGGTTACAGTCAGTATGGTGAGATGGAAAACACAAACAACTGAACAAATAAACTTAAGCAGCAGGAACCTACAGGAAGAAACAGTCTCTGCGCAGCACATGGTTTGAAGAGTTTCTTCCATTCATCTGCATTCCCCACAGAGAAGGTAATTGGATATATGCTGTAGTGAAACCTGGAGGACACCGTCTGAGGCCAAACACTGAACTGTGAGAAGAAAATGAAAGAATCAGTCAATGTCATGACTGTCAGCCTTCGGTAAACTGCACATCTATTGCTTACAGGTGTCAGCAAAGAGAAGTGTGTGAGAAACCTGTACCAATCCTTCAAAAGAGCAACATTTTGTATCTTTTGTAAGATTTGTGATTTATAGAATGTAATTTAGAAGTCCTGAAGAGATTTACCCATAGTGGTATACCTTGTTTTAACTAAGTAGGACATGGCATGTTTTACCTCCGGTTTCACAGACAAGGCTTAAGCTTAGTCCTAGACTAAAATGCATGTTTGAGCTGTTTTAACTGAAAGCAACTTGCACTGACATATCTTAAAATATGTCAGTGCCACTGTTTTGGTAATGTATTTTTTTCTGAGGCACATTTATAAAAGCTACTTAAATGTCCTAATTGAACTAAGACCTAATCTTGGCATAATCTAAAGCCCTGTCTGTGAAACCAGGATTTAATATCTTAAGGAGCAATTTTTGTGCTTTGGCACAAACCTATATGGCATTTTATGTTTTAATGCATTTTTTTCCTGCACAAAGAGTAACAAATTTAGCTACTTGTTATTTTGTTTGTTTTTTTGTTGTTGCATTTTTTGCATTTATGTCTAGAGATAAAGAAGAAAAAAACTAAACTAAAGGGAGATGTATGACCCCTTTGGTTCATGCAAGTTTGGAAGTGACAACCCATATTAATTATACAATTATTATTTATTTTTTACAATGCCAACAAAAAGATATGTTTTATTATTATCACCATAAACTTCACAGGCACAGCAATATGTATTATTCAGAATAGAAAAACTGATCATTTTCAAAATGCATTACCACTCTAACACATGGAACAAGCACAACAGAGGCTTTGCATTGTGATTCGGGTGTTTTTTTGCCTCCACATCATGCATTAAAATCATTTAATGCACAGCTAGCCGTGGATTATCCCTTACTTATTATTAGCCTTAATACCACCAAGGGACCTTAAACTTGACAGTATTTTATTGTATATTCGACTGTGTACATTTATTTAGATGCATGTCAACAAAAGTTATGAAAGCTATTTTTTTCTTTTCTTATAAATGTCAAAAAAATCGACTTGGATTTTATTTTTCTCATTTAGCTTCGTTTTTTCCAGCCTCCTGTGATCCCATCAGAAAAGACCTTCAAACCATTTTTGAGTCATAACAAATCAGTTAAGAACCACTGGTTTATAATATCCTGCTGATAGACAAATAACTACTGCTGAAAAGGCTGCAGAAAAACAGAGGAAATCTTTTGAATAACAAACATGACATTGCATTCCTTCTCTATCTCTCTTCAAAGCCTTCAGATCCTTTATCTTCAGCAGAACGGTACAGGAATAGATCAAGATCAGCTCAAGGCCAGAGGGCACCACTCAAAAAGCATCAACTGTCTAAATGTAGAAAACAATGTAGTGCTATTTTCAATGACAGTCCATAAGTGGTGAGAAACATTGTAAACTATTAGGACTGTAGAGAAAGACCACTCAACCAGAAACCAAATAATGTGTTAAGAGCATGGTAAGAGATCGATAGATTCATAAGGTTTCTCACATTACCCTCCTCACCAGATTGGCTGTCAAATTGGCTGCCTGACATTGTCTGAGGGTTACCACAAAGCCACTAGTACAATAAAATTGACAGTCACGGTTTTGTCAAAGGTCGGTTTAAATACACTGAGAAATCTTAGGGAACTAACTGTATACCTTACTGAGGATGTAAAAAGACAATCATTATGATTATAATTACTATAATTAATATGATATGAGCGAGAGCTTGTTATTGGAGGTTTGCAAAAGGTTAATTACCCCTAATATAAGCAATAATCATAGTGAGTTTGCCTTAGCAAATCCCTGGAAAAATTATGAATAGTACCAAAATAATAAATAATAAACTGAAATGGTCAAACAAAATGCACAGCATCATTTAATATAAAAAACAGAAATCAAACTGAATTGTTCTCAGAACAAATATTCACAGCCCTATTAGTTATGTTGGAGTTGGCATATTACATTTAGAGATTTAAGTTGCAAGGAAAAGAATCAAGAGTGAAGCAATGGTCCAAAAATGTGTGCCAGATTTTTTCGAGCTGCATAGTTAGGGGATGAAACTTTGTCTGAAAGTCAGTTATCAATAGCAATGCTTTCCAGAGAATAAAGATATGCCTTAGATAAGTTAAGATACTCAAACCCCTTGAAAATAAACGTCTGATGAAAAAAAAAAACACCACATATTTTAGATCACCAGTCAGCTAAACATTATAATCAAATGAAAAAAACCTAATATAGCCACAGCAAAGATGAAATAATCATGGGACATGCTCTCACCCCTTTTTCAAATTGTTCGGCCAGGTCCTCCTCTGCAAAGATGTGAAATTTGATCTTCTTTATGCTGAAGAGCAGTGCTGACTTCATCATGTTGAGTGTTTCATCTACACGGTTCCCACAAGCCACCACTGCCAGGTGCATGACATCCTCTACTTGTGTGACCTTTGACACAGGGTGCCCCACCTCACTCTTCTGCCTAGAGGTAAAGGAAAAAAAGCTTAAATCCATCCAAACCCTTACATCAACAACAAAAAACATCTGGTACAAATCAGCTGGGTCAAACCATGAGACAACATGGTCGTGAAATACTCCTTATTCTGTACACAGTTCCTCTGGCACATGGAATGACTCAAGGGTAAACAATTCTGAGTCAGATTTGCCACTAATTTGATCAGAGAGCACACAAGGGCAAGCGTCTTTAAAAAAGAATGAGAAGAATGCGTTTTTGTGTTCACAAATGCGAGACGAAGCTCAGATTCACTATGGTAAGCTTATTGTAAGTGACCTAGTGGGATGGTTTTCACATGAAGTTGCATCCATAAATCAGTCGTCCGAGCGCGTCCTGTCACATCCATAAATAGAGAAAAGTTGCTCCGGCGATTTTGATGTGTGTATGGTGTGGGAGTGGCATAGGTTAGTGGTCACAACAAGTGAGGAAGGTTGACATGGAGCAGCTAAATGTCGAACCTCCGGGGAATCACCGCTTTATAAGAAACGCTGCACAGTGGAGTCTGCTGGCAAAAAGAGTAATAAAACGAGACTCAACATTGGCTTGGCTTTTTGGAGATGGCAAAAACTGAGGAATTTGAAATGTTGTAAAAACAATGCGGAGATGGTGTTATTATTACTCAACAGGTAAGTAAGGAATTTTATTGAACAGATAAACTGCTATATGTAGCTCTCTATCAGAAGCATTATCTATTTCGAAGGGTCATTTCATTATAGTTAATGGTTATAGCTACAGTACCGTCTTCAGCTAGTCAGCTTGAGATCTCTTCCATCCAAATTGGTTATAATCTCTTAAACCTAGTAGTGAATGTTTTATGAGCAATAGGTTAATCATATTCATTCGCACATTCACGTAGAGTCAGTGCACAACCAAAACAATGTTCCTCCGCAAAAATGCATGCAGTTTTTTTTACGGAATACCATAGGAAGTGCTTGGGAGCACTTCGACACGGGGCAGTAATATCACGTTGGTTCTATTGACGGAAATGAGAGGGAGGAGGAGAGGGAGCGGGGGCCGGTGAGAGGATTTTTCACGAGTGATGATATTACTGCGCCGTGTCGAAGTGCTCCCAAGCACTTGCTATGGTATTCCGCCATACAATATAGTTATCCATTTTACACGCTTAGAAAAGCACAACGTTTTATTTTGTGTCACCGTCCTAGGTCGAGTTACACTACTCGAGTAACTGTATTTAAATAGGGAAAACGTGGAAGTGTTCGGTCGCTTCTCTGCTTGGTACTAAATGAATGAACTGGGCTAAGCAAAGTGCTAACAAAGTTTCGCCGCAAGACAGAGCGATTTAGTGCACGCACTGAGACGAGAGACGTATGCATCAACTCGTCTTAGTAAAGGGAATAACAGTTTAATATGAAAAACCAGTAGAGTATCCCTTTAAGCGCCATGTTTTTAGAATGCCATGTCATGCATGAGACGATACAAAAGACGTGAACGTCTAGCACATTCACATAGAAAAACAATGGAAAATGACCGCGGTGGAATGCAAAAACGTGTTCTGTGTGAACCGGCCCAGACAGTCTGCAAAATATGTCTTGGTCGGCTCCAACCAAGGTGGGATAAAAATAGATAGATCAATATGGAAAAAAATATAGTGAGCATATTTTTTGCCATATCGCCCAGCCCTACTTTGAAAGACAAAAGGATACATTAAACATGTAGATGAGTAGCACTCTTGCTCATCATGAGTCATGACTTAAGTGACCCGGACACCCGGTGTTTCACTTGAATACACATTTCCTTGTCTTGAGTCTCTAACAAAATTGTTATTGGTGTGGTGTTTGCTTTTGTGATTCATGTTGAGTCTCCATCACTCCAGGGAAGTAAGCTCTCTAACCCTCTAAGCTCTACCCAAGAGATGACCTCTGGGAAAAAAGTCCTCCCTTTATCCAAGGCTTTGGACGAGGAAACAAATTCATACCGCAAGAAAAGCATGTAGCCTTTCAGACAGACATCAAAGAGCTTCCATTAAGCCAAGGACGTGCAAAACACTCTTGCTCTCTTTTCAATTCAACCACAGACCTTGATATGATGTGAAATAAAGAAAAGGAAAAACATGGAACACCTTCGGGTTCGACTTGACAACAGGGAAGCTATATTTTCACACCTGAAAGTTCATTTTCTGATTATAAATTATTCTGCCTATTATAGACTAGTATCATAAAAGACTGTAGAATCTGCTTTGAAGGCTGTGGTTTCCTGTGGAAAAAGCTTCCCTTGTTTACACCACTGCAAATTAGGCAACAGGAATTGCATAAATGGTCTGATTGAATGATATCAAACAATTTATTAAGATTGTGTCTAGTAAGGCATTTCCTTCTGTACCTTTTTTAATCAACATGAAATGTTCACATGCTCTGACTGATCTTATAAAAATTCTTGCAGTCTGTGTGGAAACATCTGGAAACATTTAGACTGTGAAGGCTGAATTAAATACTGCACTCCTTATAGAGCAAAAGTTAATGCTGACACTGATGTTCCTCTTTGAGCGATTCAATTTATTGTGGACAACGTGAAACCAACTTGGAACATGAATTCAACTGAATGAAATTAAAATAGGGTGGACATTTATTGTGTCTCCTCTCTAACTTTTTAAACAATATGAAGTGTATATCTAGCTTCTATGAGATCATTATTGATTATTTGTGTGATTCATTCTTAAAATTTAACTTAAACAGATGCATTCAATTTAGTGCAACAATTTATGCAAGAATGGTTTTACAAATGATTTACAGATTTTTAGAAATGTCTCCATTGTACACCAGAAGACTCGATGAGTGGATACCGACTAACTTAAAAACACCTCTGATTGGCCATTGTGTTCAAGAAATCAACAGTGATTAGCTACATTGCTCAATACTGCAAAAATATGTTGTAAATAGAAACCTTTGATGCTCTTCAGAACCCAACACAAATACACACTGTAGTGTTTGCCACATCTGTTTTGTCAATATGATATTTTTACAGTATTGAAGTTCAGGAATAGATTAAGGACAATGATTCTCCACAATGATATTTGTCAGAATAGACTTAAAGGTGGGGTAAGCGATATTTGAAAAATGTTGTTTGAAAGTTGGTTGGACCAACACAAAAACAAACGTGTAGCCAATCAACAGGGGGCGTATGACAGAGGCGAGAGAATGAGCAAGAGGGACATTTGAAGAACGACTTTAGAAAGAGATGTGGATGAGAGACATTACAAAAGAGAAAAGTTTATAAGAATATTACTGGAAAATTAATATTTTTGTTATGAATATGATCAAGAAAGAGCTTTAGGAGTCACGTTAATATTAGATAAGCTTTCCAACGATGAGGTTGCTTTGATTTGACTCCACATATGAATAACACTGGTTTTGAGTGTCATTGTTTGTCTGGAGCTGCTGTACTGTTGGCAACCAACAACAAACTCTTGTTTGTATTTACTCTTGTGTATGCATGTATATTTTTTGTGCTCCCTTGTCATTCGTTCATCATCTTCACTATATTTTTTGCGCTTCTGCTATGATAAATAGACATCCACTCTTGCATTGCATGTGTAACGGAGGCCAGCTAGTGAGAGTTGTGCAGGCTGATGACTGCTAGAGAATTGTGTTTACTGTTTAGTGTTCTTGTTAGTGCACCCGCCTAGCATGCCAGCGATCAGGGTTATAGACCGATTCGGAGCAGGGCGGTTAGGATTGGAGGAGGGTGAGCTTTGGAGGTGGAGCAATGAAGAGAGGGATGTGTTTGTTTTCTTTCAATTCAAATATCAACAGTGTTCAGCCTTTGAGAAATAGCATACTGTACCTTTAATGAGATAAACAGTAATATTATCTTTTTTCTGAAATGTATTTATTTTTGTTTCCAAAAGGATTTGGAAATCGAAATTATGCTGCACTACACACTGGATTGTGGAAGCTTTAGTGGTTTGTGCATCTTGCAGTTGCTAATCTAATCTTGAACAAAACAATGGAAAACACCAAAGAGAGATCCAAAAAATGGAGCCAAGCCCTCATGGCTGCGTGTATGGAATTCATCCAGTGCTTTTCGTATAGCTATTCGTCGCATTCCATAATCTATACCAAATTATTAGCTCTTTTCCCCCGCTTCAGAATGTCTGTATACCTGTCTGGCAGAGCCAGGTTTTCAGTGGCACCTTGACTTTAAAACTTGAAGTGAAATGTTAGTGTTATTGCTTCAGGTTAGAAGATTAAGACTGCATATGAGGAATCAACTCATTGAGAGGCACGAATGGAGAGATAAAAGAGACTAGAGAGAGAGAGAGACACACACACAAATGGAGGGCTCTTAGTCTTCCTCCATGACATGTTTATGGCTTTATATAATGTAGCTGCCATGCAGCAGTTGCCTCTAGTCATACCTGCATTACAGATGAGAGAACGAGCTATTCGTTTGACAGTTAATAGACATTTATTCCTAGGTGCGGCAAAAACGGGTACAGTGGTGTTTTCTGATTCTGGCAGAGAAAGGTGTTATGAGAACCCAGCTTTCCAGTAATGCAGGTTATTTTGGGAAAGGGTGCGAAAGAAACATGAATGTACTGCTGCAAGTTTACTTCATTGTCATTTTAATTCATTATTATACTAAAAGAATAGTACACCTGAAAATGAAAATTACGTCATTATTTACTCACCATCTTGTCATAGCAAACTTGCATGACTTCCTTTGTTTGAAAAATGCTTTTTTTTTGGGAGCCAATGTTGTTTTGACTTAAACAGTTCAACAAAAGACTGCTGCACTGATGACTTTTTTGATCATTTTTATAGGCCAACAGGGAAGTTGGCATCGCCCTGGTTCCCTCAACAAAAACCCAATATTTTCCATTGGCTTTTGCATCATTGCAGAAAATGAGCTTTGTAACCAACAACAGTTTATGATGTTATCATGATAATCTTCACAAATGAACACATTTTATTATTTTTGAAGCCTAAAAGCAGGAAGTAAAAAGCTGAAGTAAGCTATAAACGAACTACACCACGGTCAAATGACTTCAACGTCACCACCATTTAAGCTTACGACAGCTCTGTTAGTCTTTAACTTTAGTCTAGTTAGATTGCAAGAGCGTCATTATAAACACAACGAGGCAGTGAAAGTGGACTAGTGAGTGCTTTTCCTGTTCGGCATGATGACGTTTAATGTCGTAGAATAAAACATGATAATATCTTGCGCTTGTTTAACCATAGACCTTATTTTAGACATTTAACCAAAAACCCCTTGACTTCAGGATGAGGGAACTGAAAGTACTAAAATGCTAACTCATTTCCGGGTTGTGGCCAACAAAAATGTCATACCTGCAAGACTATATTCATAAAAAATCTTAATGCAGGTTTGGTGTGACATGAGGTTGAATACATAAAGGAATTTTCACTTTTTGGTGGTATATTCTTTTTATAATACAACAATAAAACAGAAAAAAAAGGTCTGGGATCAAAATGTCTGTGTTTGTTAGAGCCCTCAGGACAAAACAATCCCTTCGGGCCCCCTGAATGCGATGAAACGTATCATCAGGGACACATTTGTCTGTTTTGCAACAGTGAGGCAGGAAACACGTCTGGAGGATGCGCTTAAAAAAGGAAAAACTTGTGCGGAAGAGTTAATCACTTCTAAATAAAACAACAGGTCAAATGTGATGAGATGGCTTTGCCCCTCCCCCCTCCTCTGCGGAGATGGATAGGGAGCCAGGAATTAAACGCATAGATCCAAATCACACCCTCTCATCCCTCCCGTTTGTACGGTGAATCTGCTTAACTAATTTCCCCGCTCTGCATTGGCCCTTTGCATTGTGGGTTTATCAGCAGAGAGCAGTCACAGGGGTGTGGACATGAAGACGGATCACTGCTGGAAACCCAACAGGAGGGTCAAAGGGTTGAGATATCTCACAACTGCAATTAGTGGCGTTTATGTGAAGCTGTCAGAGGGGTGATAACATATGCTTGCTGCAAGAAGGCAAGCAATGAATGTTAAATTCATCCTCACAGCAGAATTGATTTCACACTATCAAAAAGACATCCATCTATAGTTCGCCTTTTACATGATCGATTTCACCCTATCAAAATACTGACACAAATGAACCAATCTTCAGTTCACCTAAAGGATAAATGTGACAGCTCCTTTTAATTATGTCTCAGAAAGGGCGGATCATGTTGATGAATAAACTACTCCATCCTCGAGTCACATGGGACTGTGAGCACTCAGTACAACCAATCATTGATTTTGTCCTTTTGTTCGTTGAGACCCTTTGGGAATGAGGCAACTGCATTCAAGGTGACCTTTTAAATAAAGTCATAATTAAAACACAATTGGGATAATCATAGTGCACACAGGGGGCTCTTAGACTTGGCGTTGCAGCATGTGCAAGGCACACTGGTATATGGTTAGATTTAAGACATTAGTGCACAGTAATCTGGATGTGGACTGTAAAAAATGTTTCATGCATGGTTTCCTCTTTTTTACATTAGGAACAAGATTGCTCAGCATCAGCTCAAGACATTCTAGCTAAAATCTCCATTATCACAGCAGTAGGCTTTTGACAAGAATGTCTAGTTGGATTTGCTGTGCTGACATCCAGGAAAAGACCAATGATTTAAGGGTTGTTGTTATAACATGCATTTGCATTGATTTGCAGTGACTGCAAAATACACTGAGATCATGAATGCTCTTGAGAATCAAACTAACGAATTAATCATTTTTGCAGAAAAGGGAGTTGAAAGGAAGTACATGTATCAACTTTAATAGAAGGAAAAACATGCATTATATTACACTATATTACATTAAATTATATCACAATTTATTCCAAACGTATTGAAAACATCTTGACAACTTGAAACACATATTTATTCATTCTCTTTTGGATCAAACTAGTAGTTGGTCATCAATAATGTTGCACTTGAAGAATTTCCTACCGAGTCTTTGCGATGACATTCCCTCCTCCTTTGCTGCTCAACTTCGGCTCTTTGCGGATTAGCCTCGGTGGTTTTTGCGGCTCTTCTGGGGTTTGTTTCGAATCTTTCGCCGGTGCAAAATCCTCGACATGATTGAAGAATGGAAAATGTTTTTCTTTCGCAACTTCTTTAAGCGGCGGATCGTCCGCAGCGTTCCCCCCGAAAAAGTACAAAAGTAGGAAAACTCCAAAGCATACCGCGATCGCCACGATTTTGCCGTGAATTCTCATGGTGAAAAGGTGCTCTGTCCGCGTGGAAATGTCTCAACCATAGCTCTGGTTAAAACATGAGGACATATTTGTAGTGTGCAGCCATACTTCTTCATTTGTACTGTGATGATGAAGACGATGCAGCTCAGCTTAGCGCCGATATCACACACGTATATGAATCTCTGAAGGCGGACCTTCCACTCCTTACCGTAATACTTATAATACACTTGTCGTAAGTTTAATAAGGTAATGCTGCCGCAAGTAGGAGAAACTACAGATAAAACATTTGAAAAGATAATTGCGACTTTTTATGTCACAATTGCGAGTTTATATCTCGCTATTTTAACATTATAACACGCAATCGCGAGTTTATATAACACAAAAAGTCAGAAGAGAGATGTAAACTCGCAATTGCGAGAAAAAAAGTCAGAATTCGTGAGATAAAAGGTCGCAATTACCTTTTTTTTAATCTGTGACGGAAACTAGCTTCCATAATGTATGAAAAGATATTCAACATTTTTCTATTTTGTTCATATTCACATTCATATTATATTATATAACTTTATGCATGTCTGGCTGTCAGAAGGATATTAACACTTATTATTAATATTAGTATTATTATGAATAATTTATATATTCGTGTTATATACAGTTTTTGACAAAATAATGTTATTTTTATAGATTACATTGTTGTATGTTCATTATTGTATGATGATAACAACTGGTTTACGCTTCTAACTTGATCAGTTTCTCAAATAAAAGTAATCTATTGAAATAAATTGTTCCAATTTTGCAATCTGATTAATAAATATAAAAGAAATTGAGTGTAATGTCAAAGTGAGTTTGTAGTCCTCCTTATATGTGGAATTACGGTAAAATATGGCCAACAGAGAAAGCAGGAAGCTCTGAAGCAGGCCATGTGCTGCATATGTGTTTCTGATGCTGTTTAGCGCATGGAAGTGTTCACAGACGAGGCGTGAAGGTATGTTTTGTTATATAATGTTTACATTATTTGCCATTTCCTTATTTATGTCGAACTATACCATTTGAGAACGTTAAAGTCTAAAAGTGCGTGTCCTGCCTGCTTTATGATGGCATAAACATTGCATGCACAAACAACACAGGCAGACTTTTGACAGCTGTTTACCTGCAGTGGGCTTTAGTTATCATTTAATTTATTATTTTGGGTTTGTTTTCTAAGGTGCATCAAATCAGTTTAACGACGTTGGTTACTTGCATGCCATTTGTCGATGTTTTCATTTTAGTCATCAATATTATCCGACTGTATTTTAACTGGTGAATAACAGTGTTGTATACAATTGAAATAGAATAAAGTTTTATTTTAAACTAATCACATCCAATGTTTATAATGTACTAGTTGGCAAAGGTGTTGTTTTATGTCTCATTGAGTTCAAATCAAATAGCCACAAGGTGGAGTTGCAAGCTGCCTTATTCTTTCCTTTCTTCAGATATTGACTTCATGTCAGTCAGCATAACTTTAGTTCATATCACAGTGCCAGGTAGTTGATTCTCTTGTTTAGAAGCAACCTTTAGAGTTTTGCACACAGTCCAAGTAAACCTAGGTTTTAACTGTAATTGTTAAAAGTGGAATTGTGCCAAGATGACATGATACTATTGATTTCCAGACTAAAAAAAAAACATGTTTGGACTGTAAGGTAAATGATCTTGTGGGACATTTTAATGTTAAATCGAATAATATTCTACTGGATAAAATGGTGCTCTTAAATATGAATAAGAAAATAGACATTTCTGGAATTTTGTAAGTAAGATATTATTTGATTCTTAGATGATCCTTGTTTAATTTTAATAGGATTGTGTTGTACATTGTTGCATTATATTAAATTATATTATATTACCTTTTTAATGCTGAATCAGAAACGAAACCAAAATTATGTAGTATATATAATACTGAAAAGTATTGATTATAGATAGTATTTTGTTTAATCCCATTAGGATTTGTTTCAAATTATAATACAATTTCCATTAGCATATCTTTAGTGCTTTCCCCCTCTGCCAACTTTCTTAAAATATCTGAATAATAATTTTTCTAATCTGTCTAAATTTTTCTGTCTTGTTGCTGCAGTCCATTGCTGTGTGTAGTCATGATAACGCCGGCGTTTGAACTGAGCCAAGATACCAATTTCCTTACTGTGATTATTCGTGTACCGTACACCAGAACATCTGAGTTTGACATCTACATCCAGGGAGAAGATTTGAAGTTCTATGCAAAGCCATACTTTCTCAGGTGACTCATCGGCAAACTCCATGATTGATATTCTGTTACGCTAAAACACTGGAAAATACTTAATATAAGATGTTTACAAAGCTTTTTACCTACACATACAAAGACAGAGACCCAAAAAAGCATTTGGACACCTCATCCACACTAAAATAAATTCCATTTCAAGTTCTGATAACATGCCTGGAATAATTTGTAGATGCAACTTGTATTTAAGTTTGATTATTAGCAGGAACATATATGCATGTGTTTTTTGGTGGCAAATGCGTATTGAAGATAAATGCGTGCACGTGTGTATATTATTATGGACATCATTTATTTTATTTTTTTTTATATTATTTGTATCGTTATTAATGAATCTTGTGTAATCATCTACCCTGAAGGTTGACTCTGCCTGGGAGAATAGTAGAAGATGGCCGGGAAAAAGCTTCATTCAATATCGATAAAGGTAACAATCACTCTTTAGACACGTTCTATAGTCTCAGAAAACCTGTGCTGCTTTTGTTTGCCACTCAATACCTCACAAGCTTCAGCAGAAGCACCTTTAGAGAAGTTCCACAGCTCGGGACACAAGCCGATGTCAAAGAACTAGCGGCGGCGAAAGCTGACTGTGTTGTCGCCTCTGCAAAAAAGCTGTACTTAAACACACTAAAAGGACTAAAGGAGACTGTCAACTATCACGTGCGTTCTGAATCTTTGTCTATATCACCAGCAGATATCAATAGTTATTTTTGTCATTCAGAAGAAACTAGAAGTGCAGATATGCAAACCTTACAGCAGCGTTTGCTTACCATTTTGAATATCAATCACTTTCTTCATTCCAGTCGGCTCATGTTATTATGAAAATTTTTATGCATTTGAATGCTCAGGTAAGATGATGTAAAATTATAACAGCCTTCTGTCTGTACCGTCTTGACATCTTTGGTCACTTTAATCACTTTCCGCTTTTATTCTCATGCACTGACTCATTCACTAAGCTGAACAACCAATCAGAGTTCTCTCTCTCACCAAGGGCGATTCAAGATGCTGAATCAGCCCCAAAAAACCCAGACAGTGTTCGGCTAGGGCCAACGGTGCAGGACACACAGGAAAAATAAAGCTGACCGACACTCAAAAACAGGCTTGATGTGTCCTGGCCTTTCTACACGATTCTGGATGAATTAAGAATCACGTTTTTTTTTTTTTAAACAGAGATCACAATTCTTCCATGATTCTAAACAGACAACCAAACAAAATAACATGAAATTTGCAAGAGGTCCTGAAAAATTGCTAATTTCTGCAGTCTATTTAAAATGTTGAATTAATCCGAATGAATTGCTTTAAAAAAAAAATCTGTTTGAATGATTCAATGACTCACAAATACTTCTGCTTTCATTACTGGATGAATCAACTTCCCAGTACTTCTGTGATAATGCAAATATTTGTAACACGCAAATAATGATACTGTGGTTGAAAAGACCACTGCTTGTTGAGCTGTTTTAACTAATACATGATAACTGCTTTCTCTGGGTCAGCGGCAGCACAAAAAAATGTTCTTTCTTCAAAACTTTTACATGCGAGACACAAGCACTATTCATCATAATTATTTGGAACAATAATCTTTATAATCAGCTGCAGGGTGGGGTTTGCACTCGGGAAAAATCACACATACAGGATACAGTACACAAAACCCACAGGACTTAAAATAATACAAATTTCAGAGCGACCTGATTCAAGTTCTGGATTGTCGTCAAAAGAGGGTCTCTGTACTGTCCTGTACTGTCACATTTTTCTTGACTGCCAAGAATTTTCTTTTTCTTACATTTCCCATTGAATTGATTGATAGGTTAGTATGTTTCATACACCCCTTTGACTTGACAATTTTCACAAAATTTCAAACTGTCTACCTGCTCTTCAAATAGCATGAAGATTTCCAGTTGCTAAGATTTCCAGTTGTTCCTGACGTCTCATTTCCCTTGTTTCAGGATTTTAGCAGTAGTCTATCATAAAGAACGTCTAATTGCTTTCTGTTTACACGGTGTAACAAGTAATTATAAATCATTCACAATTCTCTAAGGACTAACAGTCAAAGCAATTATTGACACTTTAAAATAACACCATTTTAATCTTTAATGTTCCATTAGGGTCTAAAATTATATGTTGTTTATTGCAAGATGTCAGTTGAGATTGTAACCATTTGGCACATAATGTGTGGAATAATAATCCCCCTGTGTTTTTTACCCCTATAATTTTGCAATTTCCACAAATTCCTGTTTGCATAAGAAAACACAAAGTCAAAAATCGTAAACCAGTCTGGTGGTATAGTTATTAGTGCACATACTCCAGATATCGTGCTCATGTGGAAGACAGGGGTTTGGAGTTGTCCCTCTCATAATTTTATATCCTCTCTTTTTGTAAAAGTAAATAATAACAATAAAAAGTGTTAAATGGAAAATGACAATTCTGCCATTTACTCACCCTCATTTTGTTCCAAACCTGTATGACTCTCTTTATTCTGTAAAAACACAAAAGAAGATATTTTGAAGAATGTTGGTAACCAAACTGTTTGGTCACCATTGACTTCCATTATATGGACAAAAAAACACTAAGGCCATTTCTCAAAATATCTTACTTTATGTTCTAGAGGGGAAAAAAAGAATGTCATACAGGTTTGGAACAACATGAGGGTAAGTAAATGATTTTTATTTTTGAGAAAGAACTAATACCTGTTACCAGTCTAAGCTAGTTGGTCTTAAATGGTTTAAGATGGCTTTCCAACCTGGCCCAGCTTTTTTTGTTTTAATCTGATTTAGCTAGGCAGCTAGCAACTAACACCAGCAACCTGCTGTTTTTGTTGTTGTTTTTCCCCAGCACGATAAGAGAAAATCTCTCTCTATCTCTCTCTCTCTCTCTCTCTCTCTCTCTCTCTCTCTCTCTCTCTCTCTCTCTCTCTCTCTCTCTCTCTCTCTCTCTCTCTCTCTCTGTGATTGTCTGACCGATCTGCCGTAGTCCCGACATGTCTTTTAATGAGCTGCCTATTAGCGCTTTTAATTATACCTAATGGCCACGGGATCTTCTGCTTGACATCTCATTGGCCTCATTTCAGTGTGTCCTCTTTGATTGACAGCCAGTGAATAATTTAATAGTCTCCTATCAAATAGCAACTAATTGCTTTCTATGTTTACATTAAAAATTATAAATCATTTACACATTTTCTAAGGACTACAATCAAGGCAATTATTCTCATTTTAATGATGATGTGTGTATTTTGTCAATTTAAAATATTTTTTTCCTGTCCCAGCTTAATAAGTAGAGACAACTAGAAGGAAGCCACATGTAGGTTGTGTTCCCAGAAAAAAGTGTGTGCTTTCAAAGCATTGCTCTGTTTGTTTAAGAATCCTGACCAGCCCTACACGGCAACAGTGTTAACCAATGGCATACATTTGGGGCGGGATTATCTGTTTGATCCACCAGTGGTAGTCAGCAAGAGCTTTCACAAGACTTCTTCTGTGGAACACAAAAAGACTATATTTTGAAAAATATTGTTTTGGACCCCTGTGACTTTTATTGTATGGACAAAAAGAATATCTTATTTTGCGTTCAACCGAAGAAAAAACTGAATATTAATTTTTTGGGTGAACAGTCGCTTTAAAATTTTAAATGTAACGGAAATAATAACACATCTCTTCTGTATTGAGACATACATCCAAGTGAAACAAATTATTGAGAAAGGCCGGAGACTTGATTCAATGGTGATTGGAAAGAGAAATTCATTGATCTATTTTTTTATTTTTTACCTTGTGATTTTTAAAAAAAAATTAAAATATCATATTTAATTAAAATATATATCATCTCTCAATGTTCCAGTGAAACAACAGATTTCTCTCTGGTGACATATACCAGACTTCTCCAATCATTTACTTCTCTTCAACCCTTTTCTTACAATCAAATGCATGTTTACATTCAGGTCGGCCTTGAACGTACATCTCAATACAGAAAAAAAGATCTGTCTCTACTTCAATTGCATGGCAACTTTAAGTATGTGTACTGTATGTATCAGGTCTCTTCACGCTGCATGTCCCTAAAGAGACGGCCGGACAGCACTTCGAGGGTTTGGAGATGCTCACCAGTCTCCTGGCTCCTAAAGGCTCAAGATCAGCCAAACCCCTGGTGGAGGACACAGGTGAGGTTTCATTTTCACTTGGGTATGAAAAGCTGATCGTCATCTTGTGGCATTTCTTTTTTTTTTTTTTTTTTTTTTTTTTTTTTTTTTCCCTCTCGTCTCATTCTGTATTCTCTGAACGCCCACTGAAGGTGTTCTCTCAGAGGCCTGTGGTGGAGGATGTGAGGAGGAAGATGAAGAGGAGGAGTTTGATTGGCAGATAGAACAGGAGATTTATACTGAAACCTCAGCAGAGACGCTGAAAGAATACCACAAGTACGGCTTTGGAAACCTCAGGTCTGGAGTCTTCACTAGACTGCAAGTAAGAACGTCTGTCCCTGATGGTACTGCAGATGCAGTCTTTTTTTTAAATATTTTCATAAATATAAATAAGAAAAGAAAAATAAATGACCTGGAGTTTTTGTGGACAACCTATTGTTTTGCCAATCAGGAGGAGCTGAATGAGGTGATTGACGTGAAGGATCCAGACAACACCGCTCCTGAGCTCAGAAGACGCAATCGATTAGATGCAGAGACTTCAATATTTTGTGCTGACCATTATATGTAAGTCTACCGTTCCCCGTTCCTGTGTTGAATGTCATCAAATCTGTCAAAGCTAAAAAATAGTACAATGACACGAATATTTAAAACATTAATTCAACATCTCAAACTCAACAGAACATCCACTCATCCAGAACTTGTTTCTTGACCCAATTTGTTTTGGGAGTCAGTTTGATTGATTGACAGGTCTGTTTGATGCAGGGCAAATTTGTATGAGGACGAGGAGGAGATCAGAAACCTGCTGAAGTTTAAACCGTGGTGGAAAGAACTGAGCCCCGACTCTTCAGCAAACTCTGACACCTGTGAGACCTTTACCTCCTGAGAAGTTATACTCTCTAAATGTATAAAGTTTTACTCTCTAAATGTATTTACACATTCTGTGCATGATTACCGCTTTGTCCTGTGTGTGTCTCTCAGTGGGTATGTTTGGAGAATTGGGTCGGGTTAAGTCGCCAAGTTTACAATGTAAACTGGAATATTTCCAGAAGTGCAGTTTCTAGTTTCTACCGGCAGGTGGCGCGCCTTTGCCGGAAACTGATCATTCATTTTGTAAGAGACTACTTACGACTGCGTCGTGTTCACACGCTGCATATAGGAGGAGATTGGAAACTATTTGGAGCGTTGTTTTAGCACACATTCTTTTACTCTTTGTGTGATTAGTGGCTTTATGTGTGTTTGTGTCGTTGTTTCATAACTGCTGAGTCATATTGATGAGGCTGTGTGTGAGTCACTGAGTTAGTTTAGTCAACCAGGCACAAACTATCTCTCAGCCCACTTTTGTGCCCACAAAGAAATGTGTGCTCTTTCCCATTTGTTCTTTCTCTCTCTTTTTTCTTCTTCATCTTTCCATATATCCATATATCTGTCTATCTATAGTTATGTCTATGGTTCTATCTGTCTGTCTGTCTATCACTTTCTTTCCATCTTTTTCATCTTATCTACCTATCTGTCTTTCTATCTACCTGTCAGTATTTTCTGTCGTTCTATTAGTCATTCCATCATTCTATTGTCTTTCTTTCTTTCTTTCTTTCTTTCTTTCTTTCTTTCTTTCTTTCTTTCTTTCTGTCAATCGTTTTGTCTATCTGTCTTTTTTCTTTTTTGGCACAGCTGTTTTAATTTTTCAAACACTGAAACCTGGCATGTTTAAAGTTGCATGGATTATTGACGTGTGTGTGATAAAGCAGCACAGACATGGACAGCCGAGAAGTGAATGTGTCCCACAGTGTGCTTATTCCTTTGTGCCCGTTTACAGAATGAGGAAATTACTCTGAGCTGCAAGCATATGTTGGTGTGGTGTGGGGGAGGGAAGGGGGGTTATACAGCTGGTCTTATCACAGAAGAAGATGATGAGGAGGGATTAAACATAGAGAGATGGAGATATTTCAAGATATTCTATCCAAAGCGGGTCTGTCTCTGCTGTCAATCAATCAAGTAACATTGTTACTGACTAGCTACTTAGGACTTAGACGCTTCTATACACCTTCATTTTTCAGTGTTCTCATCAGTACGCTGGATGCATGGGGCAGTTTAATTGGTACTAATTTCTTTAACAGACTGTCCTGAACATCTTGACTGAAGTGGGCAAATCGCTACCAAAATATCTTCTCGCTGTTTTCTACGTTTTTTTCCTGACTGGATGTGGCTCATTAAGCCTCTAAAGTTAATTAGGCTTTTGCTTTTTAGGTATTAGGGTGAGCTTGGTCATTTTTAGCTTATTAGCTTATATGAGAAAAAGGTTGGCTTTTTTTCTTGGTAATGGTTTGAGGTCATTGGTTAAATCTCACACAACCAGTCAAGAACATGTCTGATTCATATTTCACCCAAAAATCAAACAAACTGAATCGATTATATTATGCTTAAAATAAAAAGTATTGAACTGTAATATCTTTTCATGACTAAGCACAGTCATTAATCAACTCAATGGCACACAATGTATTGTAAATCTCACCATGCAGCGACAGTAGTCTGAGAGCCTGTATGTGGCCGTCACAGGTTACCAAAATTTGTGGACTGAAGAGTTTTCCTCCTCTCATTTGCTTTTATATCTAAAAATTCTGCCATCTACCCACCATCTTATTGCTCCAAAACTGTGGAAGAACATGTCAAATCTGCTGTTGAACAATCTGACCTCTGGTCATGTTTAATTACTCCCAGGACATGATGCGTTGCTGGAAGAAAGAAATGTGCATTCTATGCCGTTCACAAATGTCCTGGAATAGTAATAGACTTCACTCTTTATCTGAATGGTGAGAAACTTTCCTGCATAATGTTGCGTTAACTGTCTGAGATTCTAATTCAAGATTTCTGGTTCTGATTTTTTTCTCGTCTACTTTCTCCCCTTAGAGTGTGTGTGTGTGTGTACATGTGGTGGTGTACTTGCTTTCCCATGTGTATCAGGTAACTTCACACTCTTAAGTCCCAATGGAGATAACAGCCTCACCGTATGTGTATGCATGTATGCACTTCATTATTCAGCTCCCCCATCTCACTCCAATAGCTGTTTGTGTTAGTGATCTGGGCACCTGTGTGGTGTCAGATGTTGGTTTTTCAGATTTGACCATTTAAGTGAAGGATAAACCATAAATAATTCCACAAAAGAAGACTGTTATTGCCTCAAACACATGTGCAGTATTTGTACATTAGAAATGTGCAAGTACACTCAAAAAATAAAATTTTGTCGTTATTTACTCACTCTTAAACAGAAGCCTGTTTATGTTCTATGTGACTGTGAAAAAGTGAGAATGTCCAGGTTACTCCTTTTGATAAAACTAAAGTGGATGGTGACTAGAAACCATGTTATTTTCTTATATATGAGTAAGTCTTCTGAATTGCTTTGTGAGGAACAAGCCAATATTCATTATTACATATGTTCAAATCTGGAACATTCACAGTACATGAGAACTTCTTTGTTTGCATACAGCCGGAAATGCAATTTACTCAATGCCTTAGAAAAATGAGGAGGATGTGGTGAAGAAACTGCACACCTAATTGGTTCTCAGATGTATTGTTTATAGGCCAGCAATGAAATGAGGCAAGATTTTACTTTGTGTGCACTAACATTCAACATTTTATAGTGATTTCTAAAGGATAATGTGACTGATGTCTTGATGCTGAAAATTCAGCTTTGCCATCACAGAAATGAATTTTTTTTTTAAATTACCATTAAAATAGAAATTGGTTTTAATAATTCTATTTCTAGTAATATTCACTAAGTCACCTTTCACTTGTAATGTGTAGAAAAAAGCTGTGTGACCCAACGGGTTGGATTCAGGGTGAGTAAATTATGACTTGTTTATTTTTGGGTGAACTGTTCCTTTTACACATTTTTACATAGAAGGAATGGTTTTGAAATTATTGTCTCACCATATTTTGTAAAGTGCTAAGAGTTATATTTTACACACAAAAAAAGAAGAAAAAAAACCTGAATCTGTCAATGAGTAGTTGGGGACAGAATCAGTTTAATATAATGTGAAGACAACAGCTAGGGTGGAGCTGAACTCCCTCCTCAGCTCCTGGTTTTGGTCTCATGGGAGTCAGTGTTTTCTGCCAGGCGGAGGCAGCTGTGTTAAAGGGTAAATCAGGTAGACGGAGAGAGAAAATGGGGGAGCTGTTCAGTCGTCATGTCGCTGGAATCCAGCAGATCCCAAAAGAGCCAGATCTTGACTTCTGCCAGCTCTGGCTTAAAGTGTGTGTCTATATGGACATGCAAGCATGCACACGAGGGGCTCTATCAGGGGCAGCACTGAAGCCAAGGAGAGGGATCACTTTCAGCTGCTACTAAAGTGCTGACTCTCTCTCTCTCTCTCTCTCTCTCTCTCTCTGCCTCTCTCTCTCTCTCTCTCTCTCTCTCTCTGCCTCTCTCTCTCTCTCTCTCTGCCTCTCTCTCTCTCTCTGCCTCTCTCTCTCTCTCTCTCTCTCTCTCTCTCTGCCTCTCTCTCCCTCTCTCTCCCTCTCTCTCCCTCTCTCTCTCTCTCTCTCCCTCTCTCTCCCTCTCTCTCCCTCTCTCTGCCTCTCTCTGCCTCCCTGCCCTGCCCTCGACTCCTTCCTCCCTTGTGCAGTATCAAGTCAGTTTAGGGCATCAATCAAGCTGTGTAACTTTGGTCTTCCTGTGCAGTAACTTTACTATGCTTCAAAAGCCTCGTCTCCGACTCTGATTTAAAAATAATTGCGGCGAACATGCTTTTGTTTCTTAAAGCTCTCCGCGGAGCAGAGGCATCCATCATTCACTGCTGGAGCCCTGCGTTTAAACTGGTTTTTCGGGGAGAATTTGTCAGAGATTGACTTTGACTGTACTTCCCTGAGATAACTTGATAAACAACACTGAATGTCTCTTTTTCTCTCTTTGCTTTCAGCAATAACTTTCACAGAAGAGGAAAAGGAGCAGATGAGGAAATTCACAAACCGTTCGTACTTACTGGATAAGAAAGCGCGCTTCCACGTCTGGCTGGGTTTGGTGGACATCATTATGGCGTATGTCTATGATGTGCGCACTACAGAGGGAGAACACAATGTAAGTGCACGCTTGAATGCCACAGATGACTCTCGGCTAGTAAGTGGGTTTGGCGTGCAGGTCCTGGCATTTTCACATGCACTAAAGCTCCAGGAACTTTATACATTCCTATAATGTTTTCCAGATAGTCTCTTTGGAGGCCACTGCACATGGTAGTAATTGTAAAAATAAATATGAAAAAATCAAATCGGTGGTTATGTTTAGTATAGCATGTTGCAAGGGCTTTGTTTTTTGAAGAGGTCTGTTGGATTGACTCCCAAGCTTTCAACATATGTTAAATGTACAGTATAAATCTGCTTCCATTCAATCATAATAGCTAGAGGACATATCAAACCTTCTTTAAACATTCTCTTGTCTAAAGTGATAAATTTAACATTGGAGCTGTGTCTTTGTGGTAGCGCTTGTGCTCAGTGAGCCGTGGTGCTCATGTGAGTGACCAGAATTTGAATCCAGCAACATTTCCCCTCTTTTCCGTAATTCCTGTTGACTTAATGAAAAGTGTCAACATAGTTTTAACCAAAATAGTTAACCGATATCAATAAGCCACCAATTATTGTTATATTAAGGCTGATAACCGATAAATGGCTGAAATTTGATACTATTTTGTGTACTCCACCGTTCATACGTTTGGGGTTGGTAAGAAGTCTTTTATGCCCACTGCATCAAAAAAAATGTACAAAATAAAACCTTTTTTATTAACAGTACACGTGCATTTACCTAAGAAAATACTGGGTAATATAAGGTAACTACATGGGTTAGGTTTAGGGGTAGGTTCAGGGTTATTGAATTATTATAGTTATTGCAGTTATTATATTGCAATTACTATAATATGTACATAGTATGTAAATGGGGAACAGGACTATAAAATAAAATGCTACCAAAAATACAGTAAAGTCAGTAATATTATTACATATATTATGTATATTATTACAATTTAAATGAATAATTTTCTGACGTCAGTGTATTTTGAGCAATGGTCAATATTGTAGAATTTACTGAATAACACGACTAATTTTCTGACGTCAGTGTATTTTGAGCAATGGTCAATATTGTAGAATTTACTGAATAACACGATTTATTGTAATGTTAAAATTTAATTTTGGTTAATTGCTTGTCATAGTTAAGGGACGGTAACACTGCACTTTTTGTTTCATTGTTTTCCATTCATAGGAATGTGAATGCAGTAATGTGAATTTTGCTGTGTTCCAAAGTTCAAGTTTGGTGAACTCTGCCCTACAATTTTATATCACGTAAAGACATGTGACTAATAGATGATCTGAGCGACCTCTTAGCTGAAATAAAAGAATGCAAACTTTAAATATGCAGAAATGCAGCATTGCAATAAAGTAGAGTTTATTACATTTTACATTTGTTAATTTGATATATGCTGAATTTCATTTTTTAATAAGAGCGTGGCATCATACTACGACTGTTGCAGTGTCTGTAGAAGTTGTGGCATGCTAAAGTCTAGTGTGACAGCAGCTTTATGCTAACATTTGACCAGCTTTAGTTCAGTTTTGTATAGAGTTTAGGATCGTTGATCAATGCTGTTGTGATTTCCAGGTAGAATCGGCCTGGACCATCAGGAAGCTCAGCGGTACTCTCAGCTGGCTGGAGGTATGTCAAAACACAACATGGCCTTGAAGGAACAAACAAATGAATGAGCTAGTGACCGTTAACAAGATTTTAACTCACAGGGTTCACATATGTGGTGACTGGCTTTGTTCAAAGCTGAGCTTTAGGACTCAACATCTGCTCTGTCATTCTGCTAGTGATTAAATCTGATCTGTTTGTTAAAACAATGTTGTCAATATTCTGTGTATCTACTTCAGTTGCTATAGTAATATTGTAAGCATCAGCACAATGCCAAGAGACTTTCTCATACTACAAGTGAGAGTACCTGTCAGTGTGGAAAGAAAGATGCTGCTAACTTGTTCCTTCATTTCACTTTTCCCTACATTGTTTTCACCGTTCACTATACAGCGTTATCGTAAATTAAAAATCATTTTAGTATTTTAAATTAATGATGGAATGGAATAAATTCTCAACAGTAGGAGGAAATCATTTGAAGTACTAAAATTACTAAAACTGAAGATTAAACAGAAATAAAAAAAATCAGAAGCACATAACAAAATTAACAATTAAAAATATTTATATATTCTATAATAGTTAATAAATAATACTAAATTAACACTGGTTTGTTATACGAGGAATGATGAAGGAAGTGTTCATTGATGCAGCTCTAGACAGTATTGCACACTTTGTATGACGTTACTTGTGCTTAACATCGCAAATTTTACCTGAACAGAAGCGTAAGATAAGGGTATGCAGCTTTCTTGTTAGATTACATAAGAGATTTGTCATCCTATGAACCACTGCTTATATTAAAATACATATACCACTGTCCATCTCTAAGCTCAGCCATTTTTAAAGGCATGTTCCACACTTGTCCTACCCAGATGCAAGTTTTCAGCACCAATTAATTGGTCTAAATGTGTAATGCAACAAAAAAAACAACCAATCACACGTCATTCTGGGCTATAAGGTACTACAGAAATTGAAAAATAAATATTTTAAAGTAGAAAAACAATGATTGATCATTGGTGTCTCCTCTGAGTACTCGATTACTCCTGCTTATCCCTGATTTGCATAAACTTGCGTGTGTATAGTGAAATGTAGCAGACAGGCATTTACATTTTCATCATCAGCATAATCTATCCTGTGCCAAAGTGGACACCAAAGCAAGTGACAAATTTCACCTTAAACTGCTTGCGTGTGGTTAGCAGAGCTCTAAGCTTTGTGTGCGTGTGTGTGTACGCGTATCCTGACTCCTGGGGCGGCAGCAGTCCCTAATCCCCCACATTTCCACAGTGAGTGTGACAATGAGGACGAGTAACCCGACACCTCTCCCAGCTCAGCGCGCTGAGAGCCAGCACTCCGCTGCAATACTGATAATGGAGGGGTGGTAATGACATCCTCCAACTGCCTGCTCACACACACACACAACACAACACAAACCCTCTGCCCCCTCATTTCCTCTTGAGTCTTTCCTTTTTAGTGCTTGCAAGGCAGCTCTATATTGATGTTCCTCAAAAATTCTTGTTAGGGTTTTGTCCCAAACATCTGACCTCTGAAGTATTAAACAGTGTTAATTTTGTTTCGTTTTCACTAACAAAAAATGTGACTAACTAAATAACCAGTTTTGAATGACAAATACTATGACAAAAATCTATTGACATTTTCGTCAGCGGATAAAAACGAGACTAAAATGTTAGGGAGGGACGATTTGGGAACTGATGTCCTACGTGGTGGATGCACACATTTGAATTGTAATGTGCTGATCTACACACCGGGACCTAAGTTGGCATACACTTGCTGCGTGTCTCATTAAACGTTCAAAAATGTATACGTGTGGGAGAAAGAGAAGAGCAGACGTATGGAATAATCTGAAAAAGCGTGACGACGCGAAAGAGCGCTTAATTCAGTGCGGTTTTGGGTGCGCCCACAAAAAGCCGGCTCGCAGACGTCAATGCACAAGTGGTGGCCTACTCAACTGAGCTATCTTTCACATCTTCCCACGCTTGAATGGACAGATGCACGCCAAAACTGACATTTTGGCATCGTTTTGTGAGTATTCACTTGAACGCAGTTGGTTATGTCTTAAGGGACATAATCTAAAGTGACAGCAGTCTAAACTTGCTGCTGTCCATCATTCATGTTAATTAAATAGCAAAAGAAAAAATGATTGACTGAATAACTTTAATAAGGATTCATCTATATTTATACAAATATATGTCTGCTTGAAAGAATGAAGAATGTTGTATGCAAGTTGTTGTAAAGAATGCATATATCATTGATTAAAAAGACCATGTTCTTGTTTCTTTATGAGGAGTGGTTTTATTTAATTCTAACATAAAGACATGTTATATGTGTCAGAGCAGTTAAATCTATGTCTGTATTGCATGTTCAAACCTTAATCTTACATCTTAAGTAACAGGTTAATAGATGTTTTCTCCAGGAGTATGTGAGTTTGGAAATTTTTGAGAAAAGCTTAGTTGATGCATTACAATTGAACTAAACCCATTAGAATTTAGTCGACTATATCGACTGAAGATTTAGTTGACTAAAATCTTGATTTAAAGTAAATCAAAATTTGCTGTCAAAATTAACACTAGTGTTAAAATTCTGCAATTTATTCTGCCTAAATGTCTTCAAGTACAGACTCTGTTAAAACTTTGATTTGTAGATCATTTCAGCCTTATGTTTGCTATGTGCTTTTATTTTTATTTTCACAAAGTAGTCTGTGACCTACAACCGTTTGTGGGAGGAACAGACCATTCTGTCCATGTTATTCACTGAACACTCTTGACATAGTTCTCCTTGAGAGTTCATGAAAAGCAGCCAATTTTGAGACTTTTCTTTTCAATGAATTGGTTGATCTAGTTCACAAAACCAGGTTAAATTATTTGTTGACAAGTTGGATTTATCTGGCTCTTTGGATCTTGTCACCAGTTTCATTTTGGTCAATGTAATAAAGTTGATGGCAATTCTGTTTCTTTATATATATATATATATATATATATATATATATATATATGTGTTTAAAATTGTTTATTATATTTATGTATTCTTTTTTTTTGCACGCTGGCATTTATTTATTTATTTATTTTTTATTTTGTTGTCAGTGAATTTTCATCAAGTTCACAAAATCATGCTGAATGATTCAATCAGTTCTCTTGTATGAAATGAGATGAGTAAATGATGGCAGAACATCATTCAAATATTTTTTATAAACAATTATGATTGTCTTGCAGTTATTTGCATACTAATTTATGATTGGTCTTTTCATTCATGCATATATTAAACCATTTAAAGCCACCTACTGCTACAAACACAGTGTTGCATTATGTGACTATTCTTATGGACAGCCAGTAGAACTCAAGACACTGTCTGTGAAGCATTTCATTTACACAGAACAATGGCCTAAAACTGAAGCGTCCTAAAACTTCAGTGCTATTCTTCAGCTATCTTGCAATCACTGGTATTTCCTTCAGGAAATGCTAATGTAGTTTCTCAACAGCACCCTATCATTGTCTCCTCCTCTCTTTCTCTCTCAATCTCCTTCATTTCTCTTCCTCACCACCCTGTGTTTTGCATAACCACTGTAAAGCCAGTGCTCCTTGAGCCCCCCTTCCCCTCCCCAGCAGGCTTATTTACACCAGTGTTTAATAGCCTGGGGGAGTGCATGAGCTATGATGACATGCTAGAATGGCTCCGGGTGCGTTCTTAACAAGCTGCTGAGAGAATAGCGGAGGGGAGGGAGAGTGGGAGGCTGGAAAACGCAAAGAGAAAAGAGAGAGAATAAAGACATGTTTTTCCCCCCAAAGCACTTGTCTGTTGATGCTTAGACTACGGAGAACTCTGAGGCAAGCGATTAAACACTGTCTACAATTAAGAACGCCGCTTGCCAAGGTGTTTAAAAGTTGACCTACTATTTACCCTGCTAATAAAACGAGAAGTCGTTGGGAATAATTAGAGCAATTTGCTGTAATTACCAGTGGAGTTAAGAAATGATTGATGTAATATGCCTAGACAGATCTAGAGCAATTTACAGACCGTGTGTGTGTGTGTGTTACAGACGTATCACTCTGTACAAGATGTCCTGGTGTCTTTCGGCAGGAGGACTTTGTGCTACCCGCTCTATCGGCATTTCTCCCTGATCACAAGAGCTGTGAAAGACGTTGCTTGCATTTTTCAGTCTGGTGAGTCCTGTCCCTTTTTTTTTATTTCCCAGTTAAAAACAGACCTCTTAGCCATTTCCAAGCCACCTTAAGGATCGGGTTGAGGGTCAAGACTAAACACATGACCTGATCCTCACCCTATAAACACTGCAGTGCTTCCAACCTCATTACAAGAATCCCTGCTGCCAATGAAAGCAAGCGTATCTCTTCCAACTTCATGCTTCCATAAAGGCAGTTTTCTTCAAATTATCCCTTTGATGTTCATTTGTCTGTCGTATGACTCTGGAAAAAAGTCATATATTTATCTATGACTTTTCTGTAGTGCAGTCATTACATTTTTTTTTTTAACATTTACATATGTTGAGATATTCTTGAGGATGAACTTGTCCTTCAACCTTCATGTCTTGGTCAAAAAGCCTACTCCAAAAAAACTATTTTGTAAAATAATAAACATCTTAAAAAAAATACAAAATAAAAAAAAATGTTGCTCGCTGACCTTTTTATTATTATTATTATTATTATGTTTTGTATCCCTATAATAACATTCAGAATATGAAATATAATATTATTAATACAAAAATATCAAAACAAGTCTAAAATAAGAATGTTTAGATTTTTTTATTTATTTTTTTTTACTGTAAAAGAATTTATGAAGTCCCATCCCTCATATTTTGTTCTCAGTAAATCTCGGAAATGCATCACACTACAGAAGTGTGAGTTGTGAATGCTATTTCATGTTGACTTTAAGAGACTAATGACAGCAAGAGCTTGACAGGCAACCTAAATTTACCCACAGCAGACGGTGTTGCTCACTCTGGACCAAATTTAACACAACGCTCACCAACCCTCCCTGAACAGCAGGGTGCTTTGGTAAAAATACATTTTCCATGACAAGTAAGTCAACAGATTGGTCATGTCTTGGTGTGCTTAGTCTAGCTATTCTGTCAGCGTAAGTGGGAGGGGGGGTTAAGAATGAGGGAATCCGAGAGGGATGTCTCCTCACTTCTGAAGAAATCAGCGATTCTGCCGAGTAGACACTGTTGCCTTTGATATCTCTGCGAGAGGAGCAACCTTTAAATCAAAGAAGCCATCTGTGGGAGAGACAGAAGCGCTGTGTAAACACATTTTGGGGCATGTGTGGTGAGATTATCCAACACATGTTGATTTTAGCGCTCATAAATAACTGCAATTAAAGGGCTTGTAAGGTTTGGGATTAGCAAGGTATGGTTGATTTGAGAAGTCAAGTCAGACCAGAGACTACATCACAAAACAAGATTAGATAAGCAAAATCATGCTTCACTGATTTCAGGTTCATGAACATGCTAAAAAAAGTAGCATGTTCCTTAATCAGAAACTGATTGAATTGTGAAAATCGATCTACTTATGACAAGTGGTTGAAAAAGGAAGGCACCTGGAGAAGTCTTTTTAGATGTAAGTGAAAAATAATAATTTTGATGAAAAACATTAAAATTTTTCTGGTACATTATGTCTGTCACGGTGCGCTGAGGGTATGCAAATACATATGTTGACTGGCAGGTAGGACTTCCTATAATTTCATTCGGACCGAATGCAATGATTGGACGAACCTTTTTTAGTCCTGAGACTTCCACAGAAGATACATGTAATTTTTTTTATGTATATATTTAGACCACCTCTATTATTGATTGCTATCAGGATGTGAAGAGAGTTTCAACCAGTATAACAAGTGTTTATGCAAAACATTGCCTAACTTTAATGTTAAGCTGATTTCAACTGTATGCAAATGAGCAGCAATAACCAATGGGAGAGCATCGCTGTGATCTGCCATATCAAGTATGTAGGAACACCTGCTAGTAACCAACAGTACAGACTCAGGACATCAGCAAATGAGTGTTGAACGTTCTGTAATTGGGTTTAAATTGTATTTTTAGTTTAGTTGTCTGCCCTTAGAGGTTTTTAAATTGTACAGTATCATAACCATCTGTTCTCTGAAGTTTAAACTGGTTCTCTTAATCTTTTCCTCAAGGTACAGATTTCTAAACACACCACTGGGTTTCACTCAAACTCTGTGACATATCACTCTAGTTTACAATTTGTAGATTTACAACCATCAAAGCCTCATGAGCAATAAGGCTCCCCTTTAATGAATGGTAACAGCGGTGTGACTCCCCTCGGAAAGCAGGCTATCCTGTGACACTGACTCCTGGGTAATTAATTTGTCGGCGGAACATGAATGGAGGTGTGTATCTGATGTGTGTGTACTCTAATTTGAGGCACTTCGTTTAACCAGCAGTGAAAGCAAACAGTTGTTGATAGTAGGAAAACAAACCCATTAATGATCCTGCACGAGGAAAGCCGTGATGGAAATGCTATCCAGGGGTAAATATTTGAACAGCCCTCTGGCAGCTTGTCTGGTTGTTCTCCGAGAGATCCTGCTAAAGTCAGCGGCCCTCAATGGTGATTGAGGAGGGAGACTATGGATAACTGCCTAAAAGATGCACTGTGGGCAAATCTAAACACTCATATATAATCTGAACGTTCAGGGGCATGCCTGTATTTCATTTAACTGCATAGCTTGGATTCAGTTTCCACTTGTTTTGCTCTGCACTGGTATGGGCTTTATCAGTTACCACAGTGTTTCCCAACTTTTTGCCTTTGTTACCTCCATAGCACTAGGTTAAAAAACCCTTATATGTACTAGGCTTAATTCCAGGTTTGTTTTTTATTTGTATATATTTTAATATGTTATTTATTTCTGTGATGGCAAAGCTGAATTACATGCTAATATGCTGATTTGCTGCTCAAGAAACATTTCTTATCATCATTGTTGAACAGTTTTTGTGGAAACAATGATTTTTTTTTTTTTTTGAAATTTTTTAGGATAAACCTCAAAAGAACAGTATTTATTTGAAATAGAAATAGTTTGTAACAAAGGACTTTTTGATACTGTAACTTTTGATCAATTTTACTTTCAAATGGTATTATACATTGTTTTATCTTTTGGTTTGGAGGCAGGTTCATTTTAATGGCATTTTAAAAGCCCTTTTACATCATTCAGTGCTTGACTTTTTTTTCAGTTCTGTCGTAGCTTATTGAGATTCATTGTTTTCCTCGGCAGGAATTGTCATCTTTAAGCCAACGTGATCAATCTTAAAAAGTACATTGCCGTATTCACAATGATAGATGTAGGCCATTTGATGCGGCATAATTTGATGTCAATGTTCTTTAACGTGATTTTTGCAGCTGTTTCACGAGTATAGCTCCTTTCTTCACTCGTGTGTGGCTTTTCCACACAGACAGCAGTGAGTGTCACCCGTTGTATGATTAATTAATTGGTGGTTTAAGGCTGAATCTTACCAAGTTTGTCTAACATATCCAGGACATATTTCACACCAAAATCAAAGAAAATTATGAAGCCTATTTGATGGACCTTTTATTTAGTTTATTTTGCATTGTGCAGTATTCTCATGACAATTAAGCACAGACATCTTTCTCCCCTCAAAAGTAGCTGTGTATACTGATGACATTACTGATGACATCTGTTTTGAAAGGAACATATAAATCACATATATATCCTTATATTATAGTAGAAGTTTTACCAGGGACTTTGATGTCACAAATCAAGATAGTAGTTAGTGAAAGACTAATAATGGGTTTTAATTTCTTAATGCAAATTTTGTATTATTTACTTTCTTTTGAATTTTTGGATGAAATATGACCAAGGCATACTTTTGGGCAGGCTTTGTGAGATTGTGGCCCTTTACCATCTGTACTTCCAGGGCCCAAATCTCACCTTGTCACCCGATTCCTCCTCTTCCTCTTCTTTCTTCTCTTCTCTTCTCCTCTCCTCAACTTCTTCCCCTGAGACGCCTGATTGCAGCACATGATTAACGGGCTCAACATGCAATCTAGACCCAGCACACACACTGCACCGCACAGCCCCACAGCTGGTCTTCGGAAAAATCCAAAAGCTTTCTTTTCCTCCACTCTCCCAGGGAGCAGTGAAGAAAAGTAGAAAACCCTTCAATTATAGATGGATGAAAGTCAGAGAAAGCGAGAGAGGGAGGAAGAATGGAGAAAGACAGAGTACAGTTCAAGTTCCTGGAGTTTTTCTCGCATGTCCTAAAGCTGGAAGCCACGGCGGCTGCTCTGGGTAAGAGCTCCAGCTTAAATGAGAACCAAATGTTTGTGTAAGGCTTTCCTCGGTGCGAGTGCACTGTTTGTTTTCTGAGGCGGCTGGAATGTCTCCACCAGCTGCCAGGCTATTCTGTGGGCAGCTCGAGAATCCTCGGGGTCCTACTTTCGCTTCACAACTGAGCCCGTTGCATTGCGCTGAGGGGATATTTTTGCACCTTATTTGGGAGACTGGTGTTATGACAACAAATATCATTGCTGCGGCATGGTGCCCTTAAGGTGTTTGTGTGTATGTGGGTGTGTTTTGGGTATTGTGGAAGCATTTGCCAGAATGGAAATTACAATCTCAAAAAGCATCTGCTTAGCACAGATTTCCCTTTTTTGCTCCAAAAAAGTTGCACAGTTAATCACTAACTCCACTGTCTTTACTGCTTAAAAAAAATCTCCAAAATAATCCATGTATTCTTAAAATAAAGATTTAAAAAAAAAATAATGGCAAACTTATTTTCATAGAATATAGATTCAGTTAAGTGTTTGTTTCCCCACTGGTTTAAGCATAAACCTCACTAATAAACGCATACTTCGGTGTTTAGGCTGATTCAGTGCATGTTTTCTTTGTCACAGGGAAGGCCTGCATCCTGAAATGTCTGCTAGCCATCCATAAGATCTTCAGGGAGAACGATCCAGCCTATATCCTCAATGACCTCTACGTCACGGACTACTGCATCTGGATCCAGAGAATCAAGTATGTTCAGTCCAGTCCAGCCTAAATCATCCAACCTGAAATGAACTAGGTCCAAAATCTGATCGTCTGCTAATCAATGCTGTGTTGATGAATCCCTGCTCAGAGCTAAACCGCAGGTTCATTAAAGCAGTGAGCCACAAGAGATAGCGTTATAGTGATTTTACTAGGGGTAAGAGGTCTTTTTAGAATCTCACAATATCAAGTCCAGGTCACATTTCAAACCAAAATCAAAAGATGAAAAAAAGAAATTGTTTCACATAAAGAGATTCCTGCATTTTGAAATTTCCATGATGTTTAACCACATTTTCACCACATCAATTAAAGTACTAATACTAATATGAAAAAAATGTAAATGTTGTATATAATTAATATGTAACATTTAAATAACTTTTTTAATTAAAAACTCGTAGTATATTCTGAGATTTTACTGCATTACGGTAATGAGAATTTGCGTGGAAATTGTCGTGAAAATTTTAAAAATGGTTAAAAACAATAGGCTATATTTTCTTTAGGCAAAATATTTATTATTTGTTTCTCTTTTGGTTTGAGATAAGCTCCATAAATGTTTTTGTCAGGTTTGGTGAGATTTACCTTCTTAGGCACAATGCGAAACAGAGTGCCTAAACTAAGCAAGCAATAATAGTAAGCAAGCAACAGCAAGCAATAATATGGCAGTATGACACAAATTATGAGTCCAAACGGTCCATTTAATATTTTTTTTTGTTTTAGTTCAATCTTAGTTTGTTAAAAAGAACCACAGTGCTTGAACTTGATTCATGATGAATGGTATCGCAATCATGATTGTGCTCGCCATTTTTTGTAATCACTTCCACGTTTAAAATGTGAACTATAGCATAATTCAATAATGAGATATACTCTGCTTCCCGGCTGGTGCTCAGCTAAAGTCGTACGCTTGTCTATAAAGAGTCCAGTTGAAAAATGTGCTTCTGAAATTGTAGGCCCGGTGCCCAGACGCGATAAATGTCCTGCGGGGATTATGCAGAAATTTTTCACAAAGTGTAGATTTTTTGGCAAGAAAATGTCCTTGACAGCTAATTAATAATGGATATGTAAAATGGCATTGTTTAAATGTGCCTGTTTTCTCAATGAGACAAAGGGATAAGATGAGGGAAAGAGACGGAGAGAGCAGAGGTGGGTACAGAGACTCTTTGTCCATGGTCCACAGAGAACTGCAAAGTTCCACTGTCAATGTGCTGGAAAACTCGATCACTCTTGCTGGGCCTCTTAGTTACGGAGAAGAAAAAGCAAAAGGGCAAATAAGGCAAAGCGCTATCATGTCTTTATTACAGCCTTCCTCTTATATTTAAAGTAAAATGAACATAAAATATTAAAAGGCAGGAAAAAAATGAGTCCTTAGGGTTCTCCATCGATCACTAAGTGCATCATCTGAGGCATCAATATCATTGACCTGCAATTGAGTTCTTGTGTTTCTCTGTTCCTCTCCCTCTTTGGTACTTTATTGAACAGAACTGAGGAAAAACAGACCGGAGAGCTGTTGAAAGGCACAACTTGCAGGATCTGTGACAGCACTCTAGTGCCGCTGATGTGTCTTAGTCATACTTGCCTTGAGGCGTTTGACATCTCTCAACATCACACTGAATATGGATTTCCAGTTTGCTTCCTTTTAGAGTATCTTTAGTTGCCTTGAAACAGTGCTGCAAACTTTTCCTTTGAGTTGAGACAAAACCCCTCTTGTCATCGGAAGTGACTGCAGTAGACTTTATCCTCCTTTTAAGTGCTGGAGCATTTGATCAAATCGCCTCTGCTCTGGTTTGTGTAGATAACTCCCTGTTATCATAGCAGGTTTGTTGTGACAGCGTTTTCAACATCTGACATATCCTCTGTCAGATTATTTAAACAATTTTCTCTTACAGAAAATCTCTTTCCAGAAGGACGCCCCAGTCCAGTTATCTGAGCGAGTTATCTTTGGCTGCGTTCACACAGCGGCAAAATGCAGTTGTCAGTCTTGTTTTAGAACGCATAATTGTTCAGAATTCAGAATTTCCATCCATTCATCCATCCAAAGACCAACGAAAGAACAATGGATGGATGGAATTTTTTAAATTTGAAATCAAAAGATTGATGGATTGATAAATTCTGAATTTGAAATACATCTATCAATCGTTCTGTCTGTCTTATCTTTATTCGGTATCTCTATCGCTCTAGCTTCCTAACCGTAAAACTTTAAGGATTTTCAAACTTTTTCTAAACGAGTCCTCATCATCTCAGCATCCAAACTTGGCTTTTCTAGTTAAAAATTACAAGCATATAAGTTTATTTAAATGTTAGTTTACCTCATTCTACTTACTTGCATCCAATTTTGAATTGTAATTCTTCATCCTGTTCCTTTAGATTTTTTGGCGTGAAGTGTGGTTTAGTGAATTTGCCCCTGACCGTGTGAACGTAGCCTTTGTGAGATCTCTGGATTCTAGATGTTATCCAGTCTCATCTGTGGCAGCAGTTCCTCCTCAAATCTCTTATCTGCAGTCAGACACGATCAGCTGCTGGTGATGAATGCTGGGATTAATAAACACTGCCCCTGAGGGATGATTTATAGTGTCTCTCTCCAATCTTACCAGCTTTCTCACTCTTGAAGTCTTCCAGTCTGCCAGAATGTCATGCTCAAATTTACGACTTCTTAAAGACTTCAAGTGTGATTTAAATCTCTGTACTGGCCCTCCGATCAACAACGAAACAAAGTGGATTGAGTTTGACACTCCTCTTTCTGTCTTTTTGTCTGACACGGCTCAATGAATCATTGTTTGACATTCTGATGGCAACATGCCTGACAATTGCCACTATCACTCAGTCCTTCTATGTATGGTTGGAATAGTGTCCGACAAATTGTCCCATATCCATCCACTTTTGCAGATGTTCCCAACTTTTTATCTTAGCTGAACCTATATGTCCAAACTTGTTTATTAAAGTAAAATTCATTAATGAGTTACTCATCGTCAGGGTGTTTCAAACCTGCATTTTTAATTAGTTTAAGACTCTTTACATCATTTTTTTTATATTTTTATTTATTTAACAGACTGCCAAGCTTCAAAAAGAATGAAAATGCACCATAAAAGTTTTCAGGAGTTTCAGAAGACTAAGGAATATAGGAAGTTTTTCTTTGGAGTTTGACATTCCTTGGCCACTGTAAAAAGATGGTTGTATTGAAACCACAGTTTTTTGGAATTGTATGAGGATGAGTAAACGATAGATGCATATGTTCCATTTGGATGGTATTATTAGAAAAATCATTTTTATTCATCATTTGAATTTGTTTATCAGGGAATTTCTAGCAAACTCTTGATTGGTAAATGGGAATGAAAAGTACTAAATACCACTAAAATAGTTTCCTTTTGTTTGAATTCTGAGGTTCAGACATGTTCAAAACAATATACACGAGGGAGACAAAGAAAAGCAATTTTGCATTAGCAAATATCTTGGAATGTATGCATGAAATGATCTGTGTGCTCAAGAGAGGCTGCGAAACAACTCGTTTGTACAAAAAGAAAACTCATGTTTTGCCTACAGACATTTAGTTAAGCTTGCAAAACTTTCATACAATATATACAGTTGTCTTCTGTTTCAAAAGTCACCTTACAGCAGCTCTGCAATCAATTACAATCAGTGCAGATGAGGTTCTGCCACACATTTCAATGTGGCTTCAATGTGTGCCGCTGAGACCACTGGCATTTTTTTTTATCTTTTTTCCCCCTCCCATCCAGCATTCAGAATCATTCCAGTGAGTAAACTCTTCAGCCAGTTCAGAAAGCAGATAAGATAAGGTGGAACTTACTGTGTTTCACTGAGTGCAATGGAGCTGTTATCTGACAGAGCTTTGCTTTTCATTTTCCCTTTGTGTTCAAACTCCTTAATTGGGTCAGTCAGATTCCGAATGGCAACCATGGCAACCTGTTAAAGGTGAGCTTAAGGGTTTATCTTTTGACAAGATGAGAAAGTTGCTTTCTCTGTCATTGAGAAACGACACATTGTCAAAGTATTGACGCTCAGCCAACTGTTTTTCTCCAGGGACTCGAGCCCCTTGCTTGAGGGTAAAGAGGTCTCCAGGGGCCACATGGGTCAGGGGTTTCGTAAAGCTTTGTGGACAGTTGCCCCAGACTGGACATTACTGTTGTCAGTTAGTGTTAAATCACAACAGAGTAAAGAGGTGTAAGAAACTGTGTTTTCACTTCTTGCATCAGTAGCCAAGTGAATTGTGAAATCCCTCTCTAGCATTGAGGGAAACCAGGCTTAAAATATCTCGGTTTGGTGTGTGTGCTGGTTAATAGCACTGTTTAGGTTATTAATGATTGCTGTCACTGCAGTTTGGATGACTTTGAGTTTGATCGTGACCTTTTTGGTTTTGTTCTCTGACATTTCACTAGCTTTCCGTCCGATTCGAGAGGTTTACTTATGACCATACTCAGCTTGGGTGTTGTTTGGAAAAAATGGGTAATGACTGCATCTTGATTGTAAAAAGTAATTAATAGTGTTGGGCTGGACTATATAGAAATTTAGAAGTAACTGCAGGTGTCTTTGTCACTTATTATTGATGTATTCTTCTAAAATTGACTAAATAATAGGGGTTTACTAAGTAAAGGCTGATTTAAATGTTGTCTTTTATAACCAATAATGATACAAATTATTTTCATGTGTAAGTATTGGATAACCAAAATGCAAAAACTTTTAATAGTTTGATTATCACAATCAAGTAGGGGTGTAACAATAGGCTACATTGTTATGTCAAGATATCGCAATATAAAAATGCGATGATATGTATCGGTGATTCAAATTATATGATATCCAAGACTTACTGTATTTATAAGGTATAATTCAACCAAATTGTAAATTCTGTCACCATGTACTCACCCTAATGTCAAAAGATCCAAAAAAGGTCATAAAGGCATCATAAAAATAATTCGTAGAGCAGTCTAATCCAAATCTTATGAAGAGACACGAGGGCTTTGTATGATAAAGAGGTTTACAACGCAAATACTTGGGTAAACACGGATGTTCAAATGTGTGCGTGGCTTGCGAGAACAACATGAGGGTGAGTAAATGGAGACATAATTAAAATTTGGGGATGAACTAACTTTTAAGTTTGGGAATAGACATTCAGATGATTAGAACTGTGATTGATTGCATTGATCAAATCAAGCACGTACGCGCTGGAGCGCTGCGGAACTCCTCAAAGTGAAAGCACAAACATTAGTTAAATCACCTTATCACATTTAGTATTAGTAGTATGATTATTCAAAGCGTTTTTAGATGGTTTATTCTTATCATGTAAGTGCATTAATAGGGAGAGGCTGGTCATAGCGAGCACCGGGTGTCTGCGGCTTGTCTTTGTAAGTGATCCAGTGAATCCCTGCATTGAAAGCGCGACTGCAAAAAAAAATATTGATGGAGTTTTTAGTGATAGTAGCCAACTACATTAATCCTCTGTGGGGTCTGACGTTGTTTTGAGAATTTTTGACATGGCCTGACATTTGTGCTTTTTTCAGTTTCATTACACTGTATTCAGCACAAACTGGGCTACAATAATATGTGATCAACATGTTCTTGTTTGAGCGCGGTTCTGAGATACAGAGAGTGGGAGAGAGAGAGAGGATTGAAGTGTCCCGCTGGTGTGAGGAAAGTGATCCTGGTCTTAGAGCTCAAACAGATAAGTGGATCATATTCACTCTCAGTGTGTGGTTTAGCGGCATTTGAACACTTCGGCTTGTAATGTCAGTCTTAGCTGTGACGGTGCTTCCAGTCTCCAGAATCCTCTCCTGTAAGATGCAGAAGGCTGAATGAAACAATGCCACCAATTTGCAAAATATATACCTAGAATGGACCATTCAGGCAGTCACTTTGGATAGAAGAACCCGCCAAATGAATGAACGTAAATGTGGTAAGGACTTGACTGAAATGTGTACAACTCACAGTTCAGCCTTATAATGAATCGTTTACTTCGTTTCAGTGACTTCATGAATCTGTGATAATCTGTGAAAGTGGTCTTATGCCATTTTAAATGCTCTTAAAGACTAATCTCATTGAAAAGGCAGAGGTACATTTCGTCCTTGTGTCCTTGATTTGTATATCTTAAGAGCTTAATGTAGACGCAGCCTGAGACCACAGGTTCACCCCATCTCTCTAGACATAAAGGTCTCCACTATTTTCTCAAGCTGCCTCTAGTGTGTCTTTGTTGCGGCAGGCTTGTTTTATTTCCCCCTTCTCGGTTAATTAAGGCGAACCACAACAGTGTCATCGTAACGACTGAACTGTGTACAACATTATCCTTCACCCCAAAAGGGGCCTTTGTTTCCACCACAAGCGTGCATTCTCTCACCGCAGAAGTGAAGGAGGAGAGGGAGAGATAGAGACAGAGAAAACAAGCGAGCCTCTACAATTCTAACTCAATAATGACTTCCCACAGGGAGAAAACGAATATGGCAAATGTTTGATGCGCTGCCGCCACGGCTACAGGATTTCCACCAACCACATTACTCCAGGAAGTGCTTAATAGTTTTATGGAGCCTCTTTCTTCTTCTGAGAGCACATGGTGTTTGGTGCTTTTCAGAGAATTTATTCATTTTTTGAAGCTGGTTTGATGATTTCAGGTCTTTGATGACAAACTTTGTTTTATGCTGAAAATAGTACAAATTGTAAACATTATGTTAGTATAGTAAACATAATCACATTAACCCCTTATGCTGGTCTTTTTTTCTGGCCTTTTTCATTAACATAGCATGTTGGGTCACATGCATGGGTTCTGTCATTCAATTTTTAGACCTCTTTTCTTTTCTCTTTTTTGACATTTTTGTAACATAGTCTTACTGCCCAAAAACTTTTGAAAAGAAGTGTAGGTCTAGGATACAACATTGACTGAATTGATGCACAAGCAGTTTCTGTTCAGATTCAGTTTCAGATTGCATTAAAAAAAGTGCCGGCTACTCCCCTGTTCACAGAACTAACTTTTCTCAAGACATCTATTTCATTGATATCTATGGGATCGTAGGGAGTACTAGGGACATTTTTCATGTGTGGTTCTCTCAAAAGGTGTTTATAACACATACAAGGCCTGTGTGTATGTCATTAACCTTGTGAAGCCTCTGAAAAGTGTCAAACCAGTTTAGCCTCTCCGTCTAACCATGACTTCTCCTTGACATATCACAGTCTGCCTCTTTATCTCAGATAAACACTTTCTGAAGGCGCCAAGCATACTTGTGACTAAAGCGGTGTGTGTACACAGTATCCTCCTGAGACTGTAGCGCTGCTCTCCTGCTAGGAATCCCTGTCCGCGGGCGGCCCGGGACATCATTAGGCCTGTGCGGTGATAACAAGGCATCTTGGTTCTCAGTGGTGTGGTAATTGAAGCACAGAGTTCAGCGTCCCACGTCAAAAGAGACAGGGCGGCTCAGACTCACACGCTTTATCCTTTTTGTGAATGACCACGACCTCAAACCCCAGCACCCCGCCCGCTCGCTAATCACCATGGTGATGAAGGATTTGAGCGGCTTGCGAGTCTGAATAGTAGCCACTTGAGTTTTGGCAGCACCCGATCGCATTTGCTACATGAATAATGTATGTCTCAAGGCCCCTTGTAGTACTGGGATCTTTGCATTGAGTTTATTGCAGCAATATTTTTTTTTTCTTCTCAGGGAAGCTTTGTCAGGTTGCTTTGCATATTGCTTCTCCCCAGGGAAACTTTGTGGCGGAATGCGATATTAGTAAAACTCTGATTGATGTATTTATTTTGGTGTCCAGACATTTAATATTGCGTGTATTACATATTCACAAAATGACAAAATATTAAATGGTTGTAGTATTATACATTTGAACACCCCCAAAAATTTGTATATATATATATATATATATATATATATATATATATATATATATATATATATATATATATATATATATACACACACATATACATATATATTCTGCAATGATTACTGGCTGAATCTTGCACCATCTAATTAAAATTCACGAGCCATGAGTATTCCCTAATTTTCCGATTATTTCTACACCCCTTGTTAAATTGTCGGTCCAAGTACATACATGCTTAGTTTTTATAGTTAGTGTTTATGTCATTATAAAAATGTGCTTGAAGTGTCTGTTTTAAAATGAGTTCTCCTCTTGCTGATAAGCATGTGCTGAAGTCCTGGAGTTCTTCCTACAGTAGCCATGGAGACATCTGTATTGTGAACTGAATATTAAAATATCCTCTGCCATATTTCGCTCAACAGTCAAACCCACTTTTTTGGTTCACAACAAACATGTTGCCTGTAAAATAATTGTTTAGGGATTAGTTCAGCAAAAAAGGAAAATTCTGTTATCATTTACTCCCATTCATGTCCTTTTAAACCTGTATGGTTTTCTTTCTTTAATGGAATGCAAAGGTCACACTTTTGGTCAAAAGCTACAGTGCATCACGGTTTCCACAAAAATATTAAGCAGCACAACTGTTTTCAAGATTGATAATAAGAAATGTTTCTTGAACACCAAATCAGCATTTAATTCAAATGATTTCTGAAGGATCATGTTTTTAACATGATTATGCTTAATAAGCCAACAAAGCACATGATCATGTAAACATGTTAACCCATTTTCCTTTATCGGAATAAGGTTAGAAGTGGCTTAAGCATGCCGATCGTCACAGCAAGATTTTTGCCCCATAAAACGAATTTCGGCCAGCATGTAAACGCATTAGCTTTCTTTCGGCTTGTTGAAGTGCGCATGTGTGATATGTGACAGGAACGGGATTTACAGGCATCCAGACAGAGCGAGCGTTTTACAGTAAGGGAGGAGGAAATGGATTACAAACTCACTCCTTCTTGATCACACTCTTTTCTTAATCTCGTGCAGGAGAAGTGGTGGTACAGTCAAAATGCTGTATCTGTAACTGCATGAGAGGATAATATATGAGCCGTAAGTTTCCCGCTGACATGTTGCAATAGTCTTCTTCAGTTTGTAATGCTTTATTTGACATCACAATCAACATAATAAAATAAATACTCTATACGCAAATTATTATGCTTTGACGTCCCTACTGGGAACCTAATTTATTAATAAAGTCTTGTAAACGCGGTTTACTTGTGTTTCCGGGTTATTGGTTTGCATGTTAAGAAGGACAACAGGTTATATCTGATTTATTTGAGTTCTCAGCGTACTGGTGTGCATGTAAATGACTGCTGCTGAAAATTCAGCTTTGCTATCACAGGAATAAGTTATATTATAATATATTTTAAATTGTATTCTTAATTGCATTAATATTTCACAATATGCAGCCTTGGTGAAAATAAGAGACTTCTATCAAAAACATATTGCTCTTGTAATGAATTAATCTCATTTTGTGGTCCATGGAAAAATAATCATTGTACATTTGAGTATACATGTATCTTTCAATATATTTTATGTCATTGACCGTGAGCTCCTTGGTGGAATAACAATCCCTTATTAGAAGCAGAAGTCCAGTCACAAATGCATCTTCTTTTGATAAGCTGCATTTTTTACTTTATTTTAAGGTGTCTTTGTTACAGTGTAATTATACATTTAAGTACTGAGTGATATTAATTAACTACATGTACTTACTGTAGGATTAGGAAAAGGGTTTGAAATAGGAATATTTAGAGTTAAACATTGTTTCTTTTTTCTTCACCAGATCCAAGCATGTGCTCGCACTAGCCGAACCCCTGCGGAATGCCAAACTGCAGAAAAACCATCTAGAACTAGAGCTGGAGTTACTTGAACAAGCTGCTGAACTTGCGGTGAAGGAGGAAGAAGACGAAGAGGACTCCAGCAGTGGCAGTGACTTTGAGGAAGAAGAGAGTGAAGAAGAGCAATCTGAAGAAAGGACAGAAAAGGACCAAACAGATTTCCGACCTCTTGAACCTCAGGTCATCTGTGAGGTTCTGAAGGAAGAAGCCCTGACTGAAGCTTCCCGCCTCCGTGTTGAGTCCAGACGGATGATTGAAGAGCTGGGAGAGAGGCTGGAGGAGGGGCTGACGATTGAGGAGGATGTGCCTCGGGGAAGACGCTCTATTAGCGGCAGTAACACCGAGGGAGAGGGAGAGAGAAAGAGAGAGGGAGACTATTACCATCGGTGTGCAGCTGAGACGGAAAGAGACGCCACGAAAGCAGCAACCAGCAGAGAGCTACTTGATCTGTGCCTTCAGAGGAATCCTCTGCATATCATAAGCACTGATGAATTGGACAGTGACGATGATGGAGATCTACTTCTTACAGTGGTAAAAGAAGGACCGTAGTGGAAACATTATTGCTTGGATTTTACGATTCCCTCACACTAAGAGTAACGGATGTATCCTTAAGTCTATCTAAGAGCTTCTGCTTTTTCATGGATTTATATTGTGAAAAATGGTTTTATTTGTGGCAGTGTCACTGCTTTTGAAAATAAGACTTATTTTTCCCCACTGTACATTTATGTAATTCTGTGTAGTTTTTTTGCACACATTTTATTTGTTTTATGGAGTTCAGTTTGTTGCAAAATATAGCAATAAAAAAGTTTTACTTATATTTTATTGTATTTGCTGCTTTTTACATTATGCCAAGTATATGTATATCTATGAGTGTATAAAAAGCATATAAAGATACCTTAAGCATATTCATGCTATTTAAAGGCTTACTCAACAAAACAGTCATATATACAGCGTCGTCTTCAAAGAAATACGCGTTCAAGGCAAACGTCTGCATTCCTTTGGTACTTCAGAGAGATTTTTAGGGGTTTTGTCTGTACAAACTTTCTGCAGTCTGTGATGCTGCTGTTATTTACATGCATCCTGTTTGCGGTGATGCGCCATCCAGTGCATGTTAGTCCCCTTCTGATGAATGTGAGATTAGCATGTTGCACGTTGTCATATCCTTGGAAGTCAAGGAGTAGGTGGTGGTCGTTTGACGATAGCGTAAAGTGGGGTTGGGGGTATATCGACAGGAAATCTTAGTTACAGCCCTCTCTTGAGAAAAAAAAGTTTCTGTTACCATCCAGCTACAAGATAACTAAAGACTTATTGTTAGGTGCCATTTTGTTTTTTTGCTGTGCTAATTTATTGTTTTGTGCTTCTAAAGGTTTTCTCAATTGCTATGTGAAGTTCTTAAAGCTTATTTTGTAATGTATAAAGTTATTTCTTTCTCTTTGGATTTACTATCTGTTATACAAATCCAATTTTGATCAGATCTGTTCCACTTGCATTGGTTTTGAGTGCAGTTGATTGAATTGTTTGATCGGTCCTGAATAGAGGAGTCAGGTAAAAACAGATCAATCATGGAGAGGCGAGATAAACAGGGAAGCACTTGTCAGGCAGATAGATGGGGGATTGTGTAATGTGCAAGGGGAAATTGAGGAGATAAGGTGGTAAGATTCTGCCTTTGTCATTTCAGAAAGCAGACAGTTTAACCGACTGCAACAACTCACTTTAACAGACGTTTTATCTACTAAAAGCAACAACCAACACAATCTCTTGGCAATTCGTGTCTCTTTAATGTTTTGGCATGTTGGTAGCTAATTCGAACGAATTCATAATGTTATTTGCACGTTTTCGTACTATTTGCTTATCACCGCTGTTTAGGTGGTTTTTAATGTTTAGAGGTGGACTTTCATGCTTTTTTCAAAAGAAATTACAAATTGAAACAAGATCGCCACCTCGTGAAATAGTTACATTTTGCTGTGAAATTGGGTTGCAACAGCTTTGAAGGAGGTAACAAGTTAAGATTAAACATGCAAAGCCATTAAGTAAAGAGTCTTACTAAAATCGTCCCCATACAGTAGTTAATTTCAAGCAGAAAATAATGTTAGATTTAACACTGGGAAATGTCAAGATGCTCTTAAAGCTCTCATGAGGACATTTGTTTTACAGGAAGGTAGCAGATCCACACAATACCATTCAGTTCTTGCTTCATTCTGGTATGTAACTCACTTTTCATGATATAATTTGATGGATAAAATCAAGTCCCACCCTAAATTATTTCCCTTCTATCAAGATTCTGCTGAGAAATATGTCTCAGTATAGGAGTAAAATGGGCTACAAATGGCGTTTCACGCTTACTTTGTCATTGACAGTTTGGTAGCTGTTAAAGTGAGGAGCAGCTTGGACGTGGCCGTGTGTTCCTGTTGGCTGTCTACCCTGTTCCCTCTCAGTCTGTCTGATACCTTGGAGACAGACGCTGTCTCTGTTTGTAACTAGAGCTCTTTATTTCTGTCCGTCTCACCATCGCTCAGTCTCTTTGCCGTTCTCCTTTTTTTGTTCTCTCTTTTTCTGTCGGACTGTGTTGAGGATGGATGATGTCTTTAAAGTAGCTCCCTCCGAGAGGGGCCGACCGAGCTCTCCAGCAGCACCTTGGGAGCCTAATCATTTGTCCGACCTCTATCAAACCCTCCTCCTTCATGCCTCCATCTTTTATTCTCACTTCATTGCTCAGTAGCTTGTGGGAGCCCACAGGCTGTAGCTGCCTCTCCCCTGTGGGGTCCACCATTGATTAAGTGACACTCTGTTGATTCGTCGTTTTTTCGTGGTAAAGAGGTGCCTGTTTTTCCCATTATGATGCCCACCTCTGGGAGCCAGGCTGGTGCTTCACAACGAATGCTAGCTTGAGCGTTTTCCAGACAAGTTTTTAATAGGTTTCACCTGCAGCTAAGGGGACATTTGTGCCTTTTATATGTATTCAGCTGACAAAATTGGATGAATGCCGTTGCATTCTCTGCATTGTGCAGTAATTATGAGCAGCTCTGACACTCTGGTGTGAGCTCCTCATTAGAGTCCAGGTATGTCTCATCTTTTAACTGATGTTTGCACGTATTGTCAGTTAGAAGCTCATAACAGTGAGTGACCAAATTAGTTTTGCTGGTATTCTGCTGCTCAAATCAAATTTTAACAGCTCGTAAATGCACGAACACGGAACTAATATTTCCAGTTGTCACTTTCTCATTAAATGTGTCATAGTAACACCAATTGGTGAGAGCAAAAATGATTAAATATGAAAGTGGTGTTTTTTTTTTGTTTTTTTTTTTTGTTTTGTTTTTCTCCTAGTCAGTTAAGCGCAAACCCACCCTGCATGCAGCCAATTCTAAAGATTTAATTGATCGTGTGTTTTGATCATGATCATTTTCTGAACTGATTCCATAAAGTCTGAACTTTCAGCCCTTAAGCCCTAAAGACGACACTTCTCTTAAAATAGAATGAGTATTACAACTAATCAAGTTAGTGTGGATGCTAATATAATGATAGTTCTCAATCTGGGTGTGAAAGATAACTATAAGTAAGTGTTTATGAAATTTTTGTTTCTATGCAAATAGGGTCTTTTCGGATTGTGATCGTTGTCATTAAGGTATAAACAATATTTCATTTCTGAAGTTTCATTCACTAAAAAAAACTGACTTGGCGTCATTGGTTCAGACCAAGATGCTCACGCTGTGTTGTTAGTTCATTAAAAAAGAACCAACTCCTATGAGTCACCCGTTCGGGAATCGGACTGAACTGCTTGTGCTGTATGTTTTTGATTAATTAAAAAGAGCCGACTCATTAGAGACATTCAATACGGAATCGAACTGAACTGCTCGTGCTGTATGTTTCCAATTCACTAAAAAGAACAAAATCAAATGAGTCACTCATTTGGTAGGTGACCTGAACTGAACACTAAATGTGTTTTAAATTGACTAAAAAGTCATTAATTCGGGAATCTGACTACGCTGATCAGACCACCTGTTTTACGCTGTAGATTCTGTAACAGTTTTGTGGCACCACTGAATGTTAGTGCAAGAATCTCTGACAGTATTTTAGTACGATGTTCCAATAAGTGCGATGACCTGTTGACTGAACCCAACATCATACGTCTCCAGAATTGTGAAATGTATGTGAATAAATACGTTTCTGTGTGGAAATGTGTAGCCCTGCTGTGTGGGAATATAACTTACTAATGGCCTTCTCATAGTAGTACATTAAATTTGAATAGGAGACAGTATCACTGTAAATATTTCATACTTCGCCATTGAAGGTGATATTCATTTCCTCTGCTGTCAGATGTCATTACGTTAGGTTGGTGAAATCTGTGTGACACATTGCCTCAAACTGTCCTGACCTGCATACATTTACTGCTGACAGAACAAGGACAATGTGTTCACCCCACACACAGGATCCCCCAGTGTGCCATACTAATAGAAAACTCAATCTCTTTTCCTTTTAAGTGGTGCGGTTCCGGTACTTGAGCACATGGATAACCCTAAAGGAGAAATGAATCTGTTCCTCTCCGGGGCTTGGCTTCTCCAACGACTGTGCAAGTCAGGTTTATTTGGTGCCATCTGTCCCTTTCTGATTGTCTGTTGAATCTCCTCATTTGTCAATTTTAGGGATGTAATGAACCTTCATTCATTACTTCAGTAGAGGAAGAGCAAATCCTCTTGTCTGGACTTGCAAGTAAAGTACTTGTGATGTCTCATGTTTTTGAGGCTTTTTCCTCTCATTCCAATGACAACTAGAGCGAAAACCATAAAGCAACCGAGCTATAGAGAGCTACAGGGCCCATTGAGAGTCCTTGCATCAACAGTTCCCATGCCGAGCTTCCGGATGCACTCTAATTGGCATAAGCAGCATCCGTTAAATCGCTCCTGTTAAACGGAGAAATTAAAGTAGTACGTCCCTGAGTGTGTGTTAAATCACTCCTCGCTCGCAGCAGACGTTTGCTATCAGCCTATGGAAACTATTACCCCTGCCTGTCTAACAAGGTCGATGTTTGGTACACTAGTGCATGTTAGAGAGAGAGTGAGTGTCTATAAGCCATTGTCCTGTCGGTAGCTCTCAGATTGCAAAGGCACTTTACGCTGCGCTGAATCTCGCGCTGTATAACTTTACTCCCAAGGCTACGGTAACAATTAGCCGAGGTGTCAAGTTCAAGTAGCTTGACTGTAATGTGAATATACTCCTTTTGTTTGCTCCATTGAAGGTATTTCCTGCCTATAAAGAAGATGGCTTTTCTTTTTGTGCCAGATGCTTTTTTCATAGATTCATTCAACTTTTCAAGGGTGCCATGTTTGTGTAAACACTTCATAAGTCAGCGTAGCAAAGTGTAGTTTTCAGAATTCAATCTGTAAGTTCTCACTTTTTAAACCACATCATAAATCTCGACTTTGAAAAACTGTTGCTCTGAGAAGCCACAGTGCCTTATTTGTTTTTCATTTGAAACAAAAGTCCGAGATGATAAATTTTTTAGCACAAGTTGCTGTTGGAAAAGAGAAGTTCTGCTGGAAGATACTGGGGGAATTGGAAGCCAGAGGCAGCAAGCCAACTTGTCAAAGTGCTTCTCTCCATTTCTCCCTCTCGCTTTCCATAAGCCGAGGTAACAATGGTTCAGTTGTGCATTATACCATTTAGTTTAGTTAATTGTGCATTATATCATTTAGTTTAGTTTATTTCCGAACCACATTTGTCTTTAGTTTATGGTTCTTTTTTACACCTTGTATTAAGATGCATTTTGGTCGATCGTATCACAAACGGACAATGCTAAATACAGGTATAAACTTGGAGATTGTCCACTTTTGCCCACTTCCAGAGGAAGTCGAAAATGCATTCAACTGGATTACTTTCGTAATGTAGATGATCATGTGGTCGAATGCGTTCGAACAGCAACAAAAGACCTCTCCGCCTACTGACCTAAAACCTTACGGGAAGCGCTAGCCAGACGCGATTTTGTCGATAAACTTTGTCGGGTGCAGACCCAAGTTTGGTTCGAAGACAATCAACGTACCAAGCACAATGTTCTCTCACCATTCCTGATTTCTAACACGCACTGCTGCTGCTCTCCGAATGTTTTTTGTCATCTCCATAAACGTTCATATATAAATTGCGTGAGCTTATTTTTGTCCATAGATTGAAAGATCTGAATAAACCCATACATTTACTCGCCCATAGAACCTCCTCTTAAAGAAATCAGGACAGAAGTGGTTGAAAGTTAAATAAGAGATGGATTAAAAAACCTGGTGTAAACAGGTATGTCTTATCTACTTGTGATCCGATCTGCAAAAAAAAAAAATTGGGACGAGGCCAGGTTGAATTGCGTTTGTAGTGTGTTAGACTAGTGGTTGGTTATGTTAAAGAGTGTGACATTTCTAAAACATGCACAAAGTGGTTGACCAATCACAACACACTGGTCCAGCCGACCAATCAGAGCACATTGTGTTTTTCGGAAGGAGGGGCTTTTTCAAAGACTGGAACTTAACAGAGCGTTACTGACAGACTGGGAAGAGAGGTGCTGCAACAATGTAAAATATGTGAAGAAAAATGTGTTTTTTTTAAACATTCAAGCATGAAAACCTATTCCAGTAGACCCCAAAATCAAGATTTTGAAAACCAGACATAATTGGTCTCCTTTAATGCTTAATGCATCCTTGCTTGAGTAAAATATTTTCTTTCTTTAAAAAAAACTTACTGACCCCAGTGTATCAAATTGATTAAAACTGACAGTATTAATCATATTTAAAAAGTGTTCTATATACCTTGGGATGGTAGAAAAATAGCTTTTTTAATGAATTACCGGTATACTAAATTAACATGTTAAACTGACCACTATAATTTAAAGGGATCTGCAAGTGTGTGCACATGAACTACAGACTGACCACTTCAGAGTTTTGCGCTAACAATGCCTTACGGAGAAACTCGCTAACCTCTCAGCTGAGAAAAAAAGTTTATAAAGACAGGCTAAAGCAACACTTGCTCTTGCCTTTTGCCCTAAACAAAACTGTAAAAACAGTTAGAGGCTACCTCATCCGCCTTAACACTTCATTCTCTGAGCTCGTATTTCAATGATTGTTGTTTGACTATCTTTCTACCATGTTTTGTTTGTTTGTAAACCAGCCGTTCATTTTCTAACCTGATATTATCTTGTATAGCGCTTTGCATTGACAGAGACTGGTGTCCACTCTCTCCATCCACTGCCTTGTTATCTGTTTGCAAGGTTGTGGGGCTGTCAAATGCTTGGCTTCATGTCTTTTCTCTCACTCCACACATACACACACATAGAGTGCCCATAGGGATATGGTGTAGAGAGACAGATCTCCTTACATGTGCATGGCTGAATGTGTTAGCTTGTCACCCCCTAGACTGCCCTCTGTAACTCCTGCAGCACAGCTCTCACTGCCTGAGTGGTGTGCATTACATCTGCTCACTGCACACACATACACAAGTATGATGGTAGTAATGCGTATAGACAGAACCAGCCAACAGACACAAAACATGCAAGCATTGTTACAAAACTTAGTGAGTCTCTATAGCGTTTTAGGCCCTGTTTACTCCTGGTATGCGTTTTAGTCGATCGGATCACAAGTGGATGACGCTAAATATAGGTGTGAAATGGGGTCTAAAACATTTTGAGCTTGGCCACTTTCAGAGGTAGTCGAAAACCCATTCAACAGGATTGCTTTTGTATAGTGTAGACTGTAGTAATGATGCTGAAAATTCAGCTTTGCCATCACAGGAATAAATTACGTTTTAAAATATATTAAAATAGACTTCTTTGGAACGTGCACAGTGCCCTGCAAACATGTAGACAACACGTTCAGTCCAATTTACATTTTGAAAGTCAAATCCATCAATCATATCACACTTTCATCTTCAGCTAACATGCTAACAAACAGATTGTAAATTTTAAAGTTGCAAACATATTCTGTCATTGTCACATACACACAGGAGGTCGATGTGTGAGGGGCTGTTTCTGGAGGTCTCATCAACTCGGCACATCATTAGAATGTGTCACCCTGCTGCTGTCTGCTCCCTCCCTCCTTCTCGTCTCCTTCCTCTCTCTCCCAAGGATTCCTGGGATTGTCAAGGACTCTCGCCTTGTCAGTGCCACCAGAATTCTGTTGTTTGACTCAAGACTGTGCACTTAAAGGGATACTTCACCAAAAAAACTATTATTTTAACAATGTCTTTATTACCTTTATGGGGCTTGAAAATGGTAGCTACATAGCCTGCCAATGGAGGGACAGAAAGCTCTCTAATTTCATCAAAAAGATCTTCATTTGTATCCCGAAGAGGAAACGAAAGTCTTACGAGGTTGGAACGACGTGAGGGTGAGCAATTAATGACAGAATTTCCATTTTTGGGTGAACTAACCTTTTAAGAGAAACCAAGACCCATACTTCAATGCTATTGAGGTACACTACTGTTCAAAACTTTGGGGTCAGTAAAATTTTAAATAATAATAAAAAGACATGAATATATTTATTCAGCAAGGATGCATTAAATTGATCAAATGTGACAGTGAAGTCATTTATAAGGTAACAAATAAATGTTATTTTGTTCATCATGGTTAAAAACAAAAATATAAAGCAGCACAACTATTTTCAACATTGATAATAATAGTAAGTGTTTCTTGAGTGGAAAATCAGTATATTAGAATGATTTCTGAAGGATCATGTGACACTGAAGACTGGAGGAATGACTGCTGACAATTCAGCTTTGCCATCACAGGAATAAATTACATTTGAAAATATATTGAAATAGAACCCAGTTATTTTAAATTGTAATAATATTTCCCAATATTACTGTTTTTGATTAATGCAGTTTTAATGACTTTCTAGATTTCTGATCCCAAACCTTTGAATGGTAGTCTATATCAAGACTCTATCAGCTATGAACGGTGTGAATGGGATTTTAATTCATGTTATTAATGAATTACTTTGTGTATTTTGGCTCACTCTCTAGCAACACTACATGATCATCAGCTCTCGAGGTGTAAAAGATGTTGGCTGTGTAACATTCTTGTGGAATGAGTAACTTAGTACTTAGAAGTCAAACCCTGGAAAGTGTGTCAAGTGAGTTAAGATGCTAATATACTTCAGTGGAATTTGTTGCTATTGGCTGCATGGTCCTTCTTTTGTAATCTCTGAATGGATTATCACAGAGTCCATTACACTCTCAAGGTGACTGCTGACTTTTGAACCTTTAGTGATTGCTTCACCCTTCTATAGCCTTCCTATAGGACTCATTATTCAATGGTTGTTATCTTCAGGACTGCATGAGGAATGCAATTGGGTTACGTAAAATGAATGTAAAAAAAAAATAAACTAGCTGCACCCTCCCATTCCATGGATAAGGTTTCTGAAGAAATTAGAATCTCTTAACACTTAGGTTAAAATGACTTCCGAGATTGGGTAGATAATGCTGCACTGTTTTTGTTATACGGAAATTTCAATTAGCGAACAATATGAAGTTGTTGTTTTTTGTTTTTTTTATTCATTTGTTATTTGAATTGAATTTATTTTATTAAAAAAATATATAATAATTATTTATTTGATTTTCCAATATGACTTTGAAACTTGATATAAACAGTGTTTTATGGCAACATCATGGTTTATTGTATTCTAATTTGACAGGACCTAAGGCTGATTAGAAAGGGTGTCCATTTCTTGCTAATCTATCCCATCCATGTGTGTGTGTAATCTTAACGTAATCTAATCTGTTTCTGACACCAGATCAATAAACCGCCCACCCATGTGCGATTCATCTGCTGCGGTCGGCCATGGACTTGTTCTGAGCTTCAGCACAAACCTCACCCACCGCACATCTGTACGGCATTAGCAACGCTGAGAGATTTACAAGCGCTTTGTGAATCCTGCAAATGCAAAGGCGTCCTCCACTCACCCCGGCTGGGCAAGGAACACAGCAAAGTCGAGTTACGCCTATAAATATGAGAAATCACATTTTGGGATTCTATATTGGATCAATAATTTATTGTGTTTCACATGGTGTTGATCCTATGGATTCTTCCTCAGCTATAGCAGCAAGCCTTTAAATCCCTGAAACTGTAGAGATTTCTTAAAGTGCCCCTATTGTGCTTTTTTAACAGTTTAATTTCGCTTTGAAGGCTCATAACAATAAGTGTACATGCATCAAAGATACAAAAACATTTAGAAAATGAATATACATTGCACAGTCTCAAGAGTCTGAAAACGGTTCGATCGAAGATTCAGTCTCTCTAAACCCCTACTTTCCGCAAGCCTACTCTGCTCTGACTGGTCCAATGACCTAGTCTGTTGTGATTGTTCTACTTCTTACAGTGTGTATTGGAAACAAAATTCCCGTTACCATATAGGCCTACGAATTTCAGCTCTGGAGGCTTCCTCTGTGCTCGAAACACAGTGATACGAACAGTGAAAATGGCGTCGATTTTACGGTTTATCCCTCATCCTTTTGAAGTGCATCCAAAGTGGATTCACAGCGCTGAAAACATGGTGGATAAGTTTATGCAACTGGCCCATAGTATTTGAAAAATATGAATGAATTTTGTCAACCCATTTCTTTGCCTTTTCAAAGAATGTGGCTTTTAATGTAAAAGAGTCTGGTTTTACAGCTGTGGGTCCGTGCCGCACTGGCTATTTTTCCAGTCTAAAAAGAACGTATTTGGCAGCAGCAGGGAATTGCCATGTGGTGTTTTCCTGCCACAGTTACATGGATCAATGCATAACGCATGACCTGCCCTGGGCGCATGTTTTATAGTTGAAGTGACTCGCTCCAGCGAGCCTGCCACGACACAGCCCCTCTCGCTCACTTTCGTCTCAATCTCAAAGCCAGCAGGGGAAGCTGCAGGCACTGTCATTTTAACAGTTTCCTCAAAACTGTATAATCACTGTTTACCCACATCTGAATTGGAGCACCAAAGTGAATTTGTAGGTGATTTTTTTACTATATATATACAGTATATATTTGCATCTTAATATTTTTTGTGGACACAGTCATACACTATCATTCAATAGATTGATTTAAATTTAAACGTTTATTTTATTTAATTAGCAAGGATGCATTAAATTGATCAAAATAAATGTTTCATGCTTTTGAACTTTTTATCAATCAAAAAGAAAATGTAGCACGGTTTCCACAAAATTTTAAGGCACAAAAACGTTAACTTATATTAAAATTTACAATATTAAGAACCATTATTAATAATTGAGCACCAATAATAAATGATAGTAATTAAGCACCAAATCAGCATATTAGAATGCGGATCATGTGACTGAAGGCTGGAGGAATGATGCTAAAAATTCAGCTTTGCCACCAGAGAAATAAATGAAATTTTAAAAGAGAAAACCATTATTTTAGATTGTAATTATATTACTGTTTTTATTATATTTTCAGCATAAGAGACTTCAAATTAATAAAAAAAATCGTAATTATTCCAAACTTTTGACTGTTAGTGTACATTAAAATTTGTACGTTAACTACTCAAATTGCAACAGCTCTAATTGTTGCTTTGCCTTGCTGTTTACTTTATATTTCCAACTCATTCTTATCGGAACCGAATTGTCTCATTACATAATATCATGCAATAAATCGAAGAGCAGTCTAATGACTACATGGGCTGTAAATCCAGAGCTCGATGTTGTTGCACACTCTAGCAAGCTGTTGCATTCCATTGCAACATGAGTGAGTGCATCGCTCACCTAATGGAAATGCTGAACAGCTATAACAGGTTTAAAGCTTGAGTCCAATAGCAGACCCGGAGCAGAGCTGTTTAATGCATGAAGCATGCACACACGCTGTGCCAAGAATCCCCTTATTGACGGGAAAGGGCAAACTCCAACCCCCGGCGAAGCTCGGCCAGGTGGATTAGCAAGTCAATGCTAACATCATGTGTGGGGTAATCTTACTGCAGACACAGGTGACCTTTGTTAATGATTTCACTCTGCAGCTGCAGGTGGTGTTTCAATTACAGCCAAATGAACTCTCCTGAGGGGTGAGTGCTTGGCAAAATAGTCACTTGCATATGTGTACTCTAATAGAAGTACTGCACTAATTTGCAATACAAATAATACCACCCTTCACTGGAATCATGTACTGCTCTGGGCTGTGTAATTGAGCTCTGGTTCTTTTTTGTCGATTTATATAGACAAATTGACCTCTTTCCTTTCTCAGTGGGAATAACCCTCGCATGTACCTCATGATGTGTGTTTATGCAAGGAATTCATGTTATGCCCTTGTTCATGTAAGACCACACCATGATGGCTCCAGATTAGAGTAATTTGTCAGAGTGCTAATCATTCATCAGAAAATTTGGAAACTATTAATATAATGTAAAGGTCTCGAGATCAGGGTTCTCATTTTCTTAATTTCTTTACCATGAAAACTGTATTTTGCATTATATTAGTGAAATATGTTGTAAGCAAAGTGTAGGGAATTGTCAAAACCTGACACAAATATGATTTTATTATGCCAATGGACATTATGAAGGCTTTAAGGAAATTTTTCCATTAAATACAAGATAATTTATGGCATGCTGTTGAGCAACCATTGTATATATATATAAATGTATGTTTATTTAACCAGAAAAATGCAAGTCTATTTGCAATTCCCAAAAAAGCAATGGGGAAAATATTATTTTATCATAAAAACTCACATTTTAAATGTAATGCTTGAGATCAAGAAGTTTTTTTTGAACTTTTAAAAAAAAATTATATCTGTTAAGCTATCAACTTAGGGTATCATATCATACTTTCTTATTTCATGTCCCCCCTGAGGCGAGGTACACTTATGATGTAATTGTTGTTGTTGTTGTTGTTGTTTTGCCTTTTTATGTTATTTACTACCCTGTCCTCTCATAACCACTTCTTTGCAAAGCCTTTATCTCAATCACAGAATCCACACTACAAAATGTGCCACTTAAACTAAAGTCGTGGGTGAGTACAAAAATATGTACACAGAAGATGCACTATATCTTTACTGTTCTGTGCAATTTATGATGAAATCATTGGTTAAGTGTCAGGGATGTCATGATGCAATCAAAAGAATCTTTCAAAGAAGAAAAACTTGAAGTCAAATCAAGAATCAAAATGTTCTGTCATATTGAGATTAAGAGCTTGATGCATTATAAAAATATACTGCAACTTCCAGAACTAAAAAATATCTTTCCCAATTTAAATAAGAGTTTTCTGAAACAGCTGAGGACAATCGAAACACCAGAAGAGCTATAATGCAACAATATATCAATATTAGAGTATAATGAGGAAATGTACCTGATCTTAGCTGCTTAAGTCCATTAGGTTCATTAAATTCAGACCATTTCAACTCAAGTCTCTTTATGGCTTTTATTTTATAGGAAAACCTCTATATGTTCCTTTTGACATTAGCTACTTGCCTGAGGTTGTCTTCTTGATCACTCTTTCAAACACAATAGCATGAAAGGTTTCTGCTTGTGATAAAATGTCACCCCGCTTGTTATTGAAGCCAAAAAAAGCCTTGGTCTTCTCTCACCTCAGTCACAACCCCCTGCCATCTTTCCTGGTTCTGTCTCTCGCCTCATGTTCTGATAAAACACTCTCCATTATCCAATCCCACTTAACCTATTGTCCCCCATTTTCTGCCTTTCTCAGTCTCTGGCTTTAATGCATCCCCCCCCCCCCCCCCTCTCTGCTCTGCTATTCTGAGTCTCACACTTATCACATGTAATAATTATGAGTCTATGTGAAGGTTTCTTGCCCCCTCAAACTGTTGAAGACACATGATAATGGAGCTTAGCGTGTGGAGGAAAGTGATAAACATGTAAAGCATCTTTTTCCTCTCCCCAACGAGTGCCAGATGGATATTCACTGATAACTTCATCATCTGGGAAGAGAACAGGTAGGCATGTAGGAAAAATATCCAGACATTCAGCATTGGCCTCAGTTATTTATTCACAGTTGACGTAGGGTTGGCATTTGTAGGGTTCGCTTCGCAACCAGCTGAGTCACCAAGAATGAAAGAAAAGTAGAACAAGTAGAAAAATAATCCTCTAAGGGTACTCTGTTAAATGAATCAAGTACTCGGTGGATTGATTGGCCAGTTGATTGCATTGTGTTCGTCAATGCACTAATCAGTCAAATTGGACTGAAACACACTGTTACCTGGTGAGATTCTACCACTTGAATCAGTCTAAACATTAACCAAGTTGAAGCCTCCTTAACCTTAGACGGCAGCACATAGATCACATACAGTCTGTTTACTGAGCAATATGAGGAAGCAGAATTAAAATTAATTGAAATGTAAAGAAATTCATATAATTCTCTTTTTTTTTTTACCAGAAAAGCAAAGTTTGTCAGCAAACTTTGAATGTTGGCTCAATAAAGCCTTATTTGAAAGTTTTGAAAGAAAGAGTTGAAGATACATATATGAATATGTATTTGGTAACAATACTTGGTCCAATTGATACTATTAACTAGTTGCTTATTAGCATGCATATTAGGATATTGGTGGTTTATTAGTATTTATAAAGCACATATTAATGCCTTATTCTGCATGACTATATTCTAAATCCATTAATACCAAACACCTAGACTTAACAACTTCCTTACTAACTATTAATAAGCAGTAATTGGGAGTTTATTGAGGTTAAAGTAATAGTTAGTTAATAGTGAGAATTAGACACTAATCTAAAGTGTGACCATATATTTTATCATATTTTGTGGACCAGGGTAAAAAAATGAAAAAAAAAAAAACTTTCTCAGAATGCATTATGTGTGTTAAAGTCCTTTGAATTGAAATTTAGGAAATTCCTTTTCCTGTCATTTCAATTCATATTACATTTCAACTTCCTGTAGCTTGCGGCTGAATCAATTCAAGGATAATGAATCGAAAAGAAGCCAATTCTGAATTTTGTTCCAATCGGACTGGTTTTACACAACTTCCAGAAGTTGGGAACAGTCTTTTGTCAGTCTGCTGGGAACGTGAAAATGCAGGATTCACGTCATCAAATGTATGCAGTGTTTTTAGGCACTTTTTTAGTATGACATATTCATAAACATTACTTTATATTCTGTGTTGTTTTCTGAGTTTATGCTAAATAAAATCTACTTATTACTTGTATAGGTACTGAAATTCTTTGCATTGCACTGTTATTGTGGCATCCTTGATTTCAAATGTACCCACCCTTAACTGGTAAGTAAAATAAACTGTGGTTGGCCTAAATGTCAGTAAGACAGCTTAATGTATAGCTTTGCAAGACTATGGTCTCCTTGACCACATAGAGTGATTTATCGTCCTCTGGATAAACCACTCTTGTCAGAAGTACCACATGAAAGTATTACAAAGTCTCAAACCTCTCATTCCTTCATCTAAAGGTGACCTATGCTCAAAGAGCTTGATTTGAGTTTTTTTCTGATCCACAATGTGCCACAATTCTTAGTCTGTCATGCTTGATTGTTTTCAAGTGACTTTGGTTTTGATGAACCTTTTAGGATCTGTGAAGAATGACAATTTGAAAGATAAGAAAGCTCTTTTTCAAAGAGAAAAACGACATCTGAAAGTGAGAGCGGGAGAGCTGGCAGCTGATGCAAAGCGTCTCGTTTTCTTGTTTAAAGTTACAGTGCGCCTCTGAGTTAACAAACCATGGGATTGAGCCTTCCCACCACGCTGCCAGCGCGCACATGCATACTCTCCTGCACACACACTTAGCTCGCAGGCCTTTGTTCTGCAACCTTTTGTGAAGCTTGCCCTGGATTCAGCAAAGCTCTATGCTGTAGAGTGAGACTAAAGAAGTCTCTCTCTCGTTCTCTCCCGCTTCGCCCCCCCCCCCCCCCCCCCCCATGTTCAGTCTGGCTCTCTTTGTCATCATTTTTTTTCAGTCTCTTCACCTGACTTTAGCAGTCTGCCTCTTTCTTTCTTTCTCTAACAAATAAAACACTCACGCTCTGAGCGTTTGCCAGCATTTGGTGGGATAATCTACCTTCCTGAAGATTTGGCTGCGCTTCTCCTTATCACTATGGGCTCATCAGAGCATAAGCAGCTCTTGGCTTTCTACCAGCATGAGAGAACCACTTTCCAAACAGGAACTCTTATGGAGACATTCCTTGTGTGGAAAAGGAAATCATGTCCTCCATTCCCCCCTCATTCTCCCAGAGCTCATACGCACACACACATGAGGAAAAAAGCCTCCATCTTTGAGTTGACATTACTGAGAATCTGTCCAGCAGAAGTTATTTCATACTCAAAGGCATTTTCGGTATTTGTGTTTATTATAATATACTGTATATACACATATATATATATATATATAAAAAAGTCTCTGTTTGGATTTAAATAGGCAAATACTTAAGAGTCAATGATTGGAACATTATTGCAATGATTATTATGTTTCTAGCATGTTATATGCTTGGCAACAGTTCTTCAAACCCTAACTGATAGAGTGTGTAGCTTGTAAGAAGACACATCATGACCATATTAGGCTCAAATTGTGAATGAATGGTTGAGAGGGAGTATGAAGAATAATTTTCACACATGAATTGGCACCTCTGTGTCCAGACCTCAGAAAGTCTTTGGGATAAATGTTGTAATGTTATTTCCATCCAGAGGTGCATACATGTTTTACATATTCACAGACAGACAGACAGACAGATAGACAGATTGAGAGAGAGAGAGAGAGAGATCTTTTGCTTTTCTTATCTCTTGCTACCGATCTAAATCATGGGTGATATGTGGGATCCTAAAAGAATGTGCATTTCAAGTATGCCTGTCATTGGAGCCCTTCATTTGGTACCGTGCCAGCTAAAAGCTCAGGCCAAATTTTGTTTTGAATCAGTCAGTGCTCTGGAAAAAAAAGTGCATAAAATTCCCAGTGTCAGTGCCAGATATCTATAAATGGTCAACCACATCTGTCTCAAGAGACAATGCGGGTTGTAAGTAGCTCAAATGTGTCACTAAACACTGTGTTTACTGATCAGTGAAAACCTTTTTGAAGTCCAACACAAGCACATGAACACACAATGAGTTTAGCCAACAAGAAGCAGCCTTAGGGGCGGCAGCCAGATGTGTTTTATCTGTAAGGTGAAAGGTCAAGTAGAACAAATTGCATAAACTCATTCCCAGTAGCAAGAACACTATCCACAGGGCTGCAGATATGCATCTGATTTTCTTCTGGCTTCAAATACAATGTGCGAAATGAACAGGCTCCACTTTGCTTCTTAATTACTTCCCCTTAACTTATACCAATATAAGAAAACGTGCTGCGGAGTGTTAAGTGCGACAGGTACGAAAATGGAAGCAAAGGTCAGAGTTGTGCATCAGAGGTAATTGTCGAATTACTGGTTTGAAACTAATCAGGGAACATGAACCAAACAGAGACAAAATGATAGAAATCTAGATTTTGTCCTTGAGCCAGGCATATAATGCTCCTTTATTTTTAGAATGCATTGGCCCCATCTGATTTAAACCGATTCATAATGTGTTTTATTTATCCTGAAACATTTTAAATGAATTGAAATATCCTAAAAGCAAGCAGGTCAAATATAAGAGACTATATTTTGAAGCACAGATGGCACAGTTTTTGAGAACGGGGCACTTTAAAGGGGCTAGAAACTTCATGTTCTGTATTAATCAAATCGTTATTGCTAATGTGTGAACAGCTTGTAACCAAACTTAAAAAACGATGTCTTCTCTGACTTCCTAGGTTGTCAATGAAAACCTGTAGACTCATTTTTTATGTGAAGGACTTGGAACGCTTTTGCCTGGAAAATCAAAAGAATGTGATGCTTACTCGCGCATGCAAAAACCTCTCTTCTGTTCTGTGACACGTGAAATGTTTATACAACATTCAGGATAATGCAGAAAGAGCCATTCACTGTCTGTGTCATGCAAAAAAAAAGGGATTCATTCAAACTATGGTCTCAAATATTTAGTTTATTATACTCATTAATAGTATTAACAATAAAAAATATACACCATATTAATTACAATATAAATGAGAAATAAATACGTTTTAAAATACTCATCTAAAATATGAACATCCTGAGCCATTTGTGTGAACTAAATAAGAGAAAGTTTAACTTTAACTTATAAGTTTAACTTTATATTTCTTTTCTTTCTTTTTAAAAACTTTTTCTTTGTTAAAACCCATGTATCCAAACACTGTGGGCTGTTCAAATGTATCATCAAATAAAGGTTGACCAGCCCCATTGAGAACAGAAAGAAACCATGTTCTCGGTTTCTGTCTATTTCATCTGTTTGCTAGTCTCAGTTCTGATCGCAGCATTCATCTTTCATCTTCATCTTAGAGTCATCTTTCTAATTCACCTACTCCCACATCACATCGTTTGTGAGCTAGAAATCTGACATCAATCTGGTACCACAGAGGTGACAGCCAAATGTACTGTTCTAATTTTAAGACATCACAGACAAGCTCTAAATTAAGGATCTGACAGGTTCTTACAACTTTTCTACAAGTTCTCTGCATTCAGTTATGAATCAGTGTTTGAAGCAGAGTGTAAACTTGAGGTCTGCAAGCTCAGGTGATCAGTACTGTGTAATATTTCATGTTTCGTCTGATGTGACTAAAACACTCTGACAGCATCCGTGTTGTATTTAGTATATTTACAATTGTGTGATTCTAGGATCATTTTCTTATACTGTATTGGTCTTTGAAGATCTTGGCTTTTCCGAACCTTATATGTTTGTATCCTCAGCTGTCCTTGATTTTGTAAGGAACCATCTGCAAAGAATTCCAGATCAACCTCCAATCAACATCAGCCGGTAGTAAACTTGCAAGAGTCTGTCATGAAGTTGCAACAGACAATCCAGCAGCACATGGAGAGAAAAGGGGGCACAAAGGGGCTGGAACCCCAGAGAGCAGCTAATGATTCACATTTCATATCCCCCACATAGGGGCCCTTGTGTCTACCATGAGGGGCCTCTTTGAGCGTTTGTTTTCACTGTGCAATCCAAAATAAATGGGAACCGCAGATGAGTACTGGACACTTGTGAAATTGAAATCATGAAGTCCGTAAGAAAAAACGTTAAAAACCCTCATATCATCGTCTGTTGCTCATTACGTGTGTGTTCCCTTCATGATCTCTGGCTGTGTGGGGATTGGATTGTAGTATGTGTTTCGCACCTAGAAACTGGTGAGGTCAATTGTGTTTATACTTAGAACTTGTTGTATCCCCCATAAGACCGCCATGCATGTATTTTGGCACAATTAGATTCTGGTCATGCATGTCAAAGAAGATAAATAGCCATGACATACAAAATATCAATACGCTGATGTCAGTGACAACAAAATGGCATTGATCTCATGTGTTCATTCATTTGTAAGTTCAGAATTTTAAGATTAACTTCAGCATTAAATAAAAATGCATCCTCCATTTGGTAAACCAATTCAAATCAATTGATTTTTTTTTAACTTTTTTTTAGCTTCTAATTTTTAATCAAAATATAACTCGATCTTCTGGTGAAGCAACAGACTTTTCTTATGCTTTTCTATGGCAACAGTATGAAATGCCTAAATGAATCGGGTGGTACAAGTAGGAGCTCTCAGAAAAATCCCAGTGTAGGTTACAAGTTTAATTACAAGTTCTACGAGGATGTGAATGCTTTTTGCAAATTGGAATCTCGTAATTACAACCGGGCGTGCACCTTGACATATGCCAACAATTTCCATGTCCAACTTGTTTGTGTTAATCACTCAACGCACAATTACAGAAGAACATATCTGTCGTTTCTGTTACATCACGACTTTAACAAGTAGACAGGCTAAATATAAAAATATATTTGTGACATCAAAAACAACTTTAAGTAATAATAATACATGAAATAATCTTTTTATTTTATCAAAAAGCAGAAATAAAATAATTAACAGGTTCTTCAGTTATCAGACACTTAAAAATATCAGCTGCTACAATGGTAAACTTCCTGCACACTGAAGAATTAAAATTGTGGTTATGTGGTAATTTAGTCCTTGCATTTCCATGGCTTACTTATATTTATATATATGTATATATATATATGATTTGAGATGGTATACCACAAGACAAAGTAAACTCCTGTATTCTTCAGCATCCAGGTGTCCCAAGTTGAACTTGACTTCTCTCCATATATCCCAACTCAACGCACACTCCCTAGTGCTGCTGTTGATGTATAGCAGAGTCATTAAGTCGTCGAGTAGGTCTCTCACTGCTGCTTTCTCTCACTTCGACAGGCACACAGTCTAATTGCGTTTGGCAATCGGAGAGTGTAGTAGTATGACTCTATCCGTGGCGATTATTTCTGGCGAGACTTTTAAACCGTCGACAGCGGTGATTGGGCGGCGCAGTCACGGGGTCCGCAGTCTCTTCGCCCTGCCTAGAGAGTCAGTCAGTCAGTCGGGGGAAGGCGAGACTGCCTGCAAGCGCTTCTATCTGTGTGGATCCACCATACACACACATACACGCTCACACGGACCTTCACACACAATTATTGTTAATTACTGAACCATATTCGGTCTTTTGAGAGTCTGTTTTTCCACCATGGGCGACAAAAAGAGCCCGACCAGGTAAGAAAGCGTCAACAGTCGGTAGTTTCTGAGGCGATTTTGGTGACCGCGCGGCTGTTTTTCGCTCAGTGGACATTCGGATGCTTTTCTCGAGGAGTGTTTCTCCTTTCTCTCAGAAACAAGCGCAGCTATGGCGGCTTTCTCTTCTTCACATAGGACACTAAACACTTCTCAGTGCCTCTCAGACAAAGAGATTTTCTTCCTACGGGATACGCCTGGCCTCTTCGGACGGGGTTTTTGGTCGAAGTTCAACGTTAAATTGACCATTTTTGACATTCAATTTCACGCCGTTCACCGACGCGATATATTTAGCTCGCTGGCTAATGTTAGCTGTCGTGCCAGCGGACACCAGTCTAGAGAGTGTATTATACATGTGTTAAGCCCGGTGACTAGGAGCTGTGGAGAATAACCGTGGCTAGTTAGCTGGTTAGCGTGTATTTCCAGTATTTTCCGGTTCTAATAAAGCGCCCTCGCGCGTCACGGGTCGGATTTTCTGTCACTTTCTGTGCCACTTCGGTTACGTTAAACGAATTCGAGACAGCAAAAGTAGGGGTGTAGGATGTTAGGGGGCAAACATGGAGGTTGACCTTTATAATTTGAGCTTCTTTTTTGTTATTTAAGGCCAAAAAGACAAGCCAAACCGACAGCGGACGACGGATTTTGGGACTGTAGCGTGTGCACTTTCAGAAACAGTGCCGAAGCCTTCAAATGCAGCATCTGTGATGTACGGAAGGGCACTTCTACCAGGTATGGGCATTTACACTGGACTTCTGCAGCATTGCAATCCTTATCTCATCCTCACTAATGCAGCTGATTGTAATGTTTTACTTGTTGATTTGCTCTTTAAGTTTAATTGAAACACCAGTCTTCTCATGCAAGTTAGTTGTCATTTCTTCAGTCTGATGACTGGCACTAGAATGGAGTGTGGCAGCCAGCCCGTGCAGTCACTGCAGTGATGGGCAAACTTTCTTTGTCCTGCATTAGCTTGAACACAATTTATTGCATTGGATTGTCGTGCAGATGCTTTCACTGCAGCTCCATGGTCATGCATGCTTGCAGATGCATACCTGCTATTGCATTGCTGCAGTGTTTGCATGTGTGGCTCGAGTCAGATTTCCAATTTAAATTCATGGCTGGCATTTGTTGGGTTTGATCAAAGACATTTAATGTCTGGATGTGTTTAGAATCCTTCAAACTGTTTTAGAGGTATTTGCTGGTCAGATCAAGAACAGGAAACAAATTTTCTTGGGTTTTCTTATTAAAGGGTTGCAACAGTTTAAAGGTCAATCAGGTGTCATATTCTACATGTGGCATTTGTTTTGACACATCTGCAAGTTTAACAATTTCTGCTTGATTTAAGAATTAGATTAACATGGTGCTCACTTCAAATAAAGCTTAGTGCGAAGAACCAGGCTTGAATGTTGTTTTTCTGGTTTTCCTAATTGAACGATTTCATTACTCTAATTTCTATGCTGCTCATTTGGAAGCTGTCACTAACAGGTCTAGGTGTGCTTGTCCATTCATAAAGGTCATTTATTCTAGTGGTTCTCATTCTTTATCCTGGAGGTCACTCTCATGTGACCCATAGTTTAGGATGTCTGGGTGTATCCTTTGCTAATTCTCTGTGTTGTTAAAAAAATGTACCATGAGGGTCAGCTTTATTGATGCTAAAGCTCTTTAAAACTACCTGGCTTATAGTTCCTTGCCATTTTTTCTAATTCTAATGGCTTCTAAGCTCCTCATAGGATGTCAAAGTGTGCAGGCTGCACGCTCCTGTATTATTCGCCTGCTGTTTCATTTTTCTTATTTTCTTATTTACTGCTTTTTGCAAACTATATTGCAGGTCAGTATGCTGATCATAATTTAGGTGTTAAATAAGGTGTACTCCAGAACCAGGATTGAGAACCATTGATTAAATCGACAAATGAATGTTCAGGTTGCCTGAAATGCCATCGTGGTTGTATTCCCGTAAGCGTATGTAGCTGTGTATCCTCAGTTACGTATGTTCTACGTCCGTCTGGCCTGCACTGTGTTTATGATGTGTGAACCCGCCAACACTTCTCATCAGCTGACTGATGTGGTGTCTACAGCTATGAGTAATATGCAGCTCCACGCAGTAATCCCTGAGCTCTAACCTTTTCATCTGTTGTTTTACACCCAGTGCTTTTCTGACATTTGGGGGAAAGAAGAGGTGTCGGGACAAGTCAGACACTCCAAAGTGGCGTATTTGTCTATAATGATTAGTCAGTTTATTCCCTTCGAAAACCCAGCTTAGCTCATGGATCTGTTTGCAGAAATCAGTCACGTTACGTTCATAGTAAAGACAGGAAATGATGCCATGTGTGTCGGAAACCCCTCGTCTCACACTCGCTAGCAGCAGCCCAGCTCCTATCAGTCTGCTAAATAGAAATCATATGATATAGAGTGCCGAAGTAATGACGTCACTTTGTAGGCCAAAACGCAGAAGTAAGTTAGCATTTTAGCACTTCTGGTTCCCTCGCCCTAAAGTCTATTGGTTTTTTGAATGGGTTTTTGCCAAATCGCCTGAAATAAGGTCTGTGGTTAACAAAGTCTCTAAATATTTTCATGTTTTGATCTATGACATAAAACACACCAGTTATAACCTGCTTGTGGTTTTTTAAACTTTATTGTGTCTTAAAAACAGTGATTGGTTACAAGTTGCTAAAGGGGACTACATCCTTTGGCGGGGACTTTAGACGTCATCATGACAAACGGGAAATCTCTCACTAGCCCGTGTTTCAGCCTCACGTTCTTAGAAGTTTACCTTTCAGTTAATATAAGTAAACCAGCATCTAACCTGCACTGTTCTACATGTTCAGATTTATAGTGGTTCTCTCCTCGATCTATGGTTTTTCTATCGTCTAAGAAAAAGGACATAAGATTGGAAATTGATACGGCCATAGCTAACGTTAGTGCTTCTGAGATGGTAAAATCGCGTTTTTTTTTCTGGCGAATTAGCAAATGGTATGCAAACATACAATCAAACATAATACCGTGAAATATAATCTTTAAAGTTTATTTGGGGCACAATGATCAGGCATATTAATCTTAATCACAAAGAAAATAATATTAAGGTTTATATAAACTAACAAAATTATAAATGAATAAATAAAACATTAACAAAAGATTAAAAAAAAATCTCAGCGAGGCACACATAAAATTTAGTTTCTAACATTTTTTGAAAAAACGAATGGGCAGTATTTCTCATGAAAAAGTGGATAAGTGTTCATACACAACGCCGATCATAATGAGCGAGCGTGTTTTTTAAATAAAGTTTTGAGGAAGCTTGATGACGTTGATCCGTGACCATGGTGTGCTGTAGTCCGTTTATAGCCTACCGTTAGCATTTGACGGCTTTATTTAGGCTTCAAAATGTATACATTTTGGATTAATTTGTAAAGATTATCTTGATAGACAAAACGTGTAAGGGTCACAACTCTTTGTTGAACACAGATCTTATTTTTTTGCGATTTTCCAAAAGTCAATATTGGGGAAAATGCATAGCTTTTCGATCAAGGGAAGCCATGCGCCGCTAACTTCCGAGTTGTCCTACAAAGTCACGTCATAACTTCGGCACTCTATTGCTGATGAGAGCCGCTCTGTCTCTGTTTGATCTGCGCTGTCAAGCTTTGATGGATGCGATTGTTTGCTGATGTAAGAAGCCTGGCTCCCTTTGTAATGAGGACTAATTAGCCATCTTGTCCACGTTTGATGTATTCCAGTGGTGGTGGGGGGGATGCTCGCAGAGAAAGGATGCGCTCTTATAAGGGAGCAGCAGTAAATGCTCCCATCTCAGCACCTTTTATCTCAGTTTCCCTCAGTTAAGGGGTCTTTGTGGTGTGATAACGCATGCCACTCACCAATTATTTTATCTTTGTTGTTCTTTGGAGTTCAAAGAATGCAGCAACCCCCTGTGCAAGGATGTATGTAGATTAGCAATGCATGTTTGTTTTGTTTTTTTCGTCATGTAAAGAAAGTGTTTTTAAAGTGTCGGGATTGTTGCATTGCTTAATCTGATTCCTGAGCACATTGAGTTCTGGCAGATTGATTATTTTCTTGCAGCATGCTGAAAACTTGACTGCAGGAAAGTGTGCATGGTGTCGGTAGACTTTTAAGATGATAATTAAAGGCAACTTTTAGGGATAAATGTTAATGGAGCATAACAGATTCTATTTTGCTGAACTGAATCAGTAACAGACCTCATAAAGGTTTGGATGTTCACTTATAGACTGGGCAATTTGATGCTCAACAGTGTGCTAATGAAGTGTTGAATGAATTTATATGTATGGCTTTCATGCTCCTGTATCCGCAACTTGCAGGATTGGATGATTTGGATGACATCTTTGCTGGAGGGCATGTCTCTCGTTGTTTTTTTTCCCACACAGCAGCTGCACACTTCATAAACTCGTTCGCTTTGTGTTGCCATGGCAGTAGAGGTTATCTAGGGTTATGCTACTGTCAACCCAGCAGAAATGTATCCTGAATCACCGTGGGGCATGATATGTTAGACGTGTGGTCTATATTATTTGTGAGGTAGCATTTTTGGATTCAAGTTGCCTTAAGATGGCTTTAATCTTGCATTTTTACTAATCTGAATAATAAAAAAAAAAACAGCCTCAAGCAAAACTTCAGAACGATCTTCTTTCCTTTGAGCCCATCGAAATCAAATTTCCTCACACAGCATTCCTTTCAGACCTCAAAGCATCATGTTTTAATATTAGATTGGAATCCTGAGAACAGGAGTGAAGAAGGTGACACCTTGTTTCAGTATCTGATTCCGTGGTTTCTATGTTCCAAGATGCATATCACACACCCACAGGTTAGAGGAAAAAATCCATTGGAGGTTTCTTAAGTTGATTGATGTGCTGGAGCATGGGGAAGTGCCATTTGGCCTTTTTGTTACCTTGATCTTCAATGTGGTGTACTTTTACTTCCCCTGAAGCTCCCTGCCAGGTCCCAGACGAAGTTTTTCATCTTTTAAACAAGTGTCCCAAGTAGTTTTGTTTCTTCCTATGTCAGTATTGATAAAAGCAAACATTTAAGACACAAGAAATGTTTTAACCCTCAATGATAGAAGTGGGGAAAATCGATTCACATATGCATTGCAGTTACTTGACAGTTCTGGACTAAGCCTAAAAAAATAATTTGATTTTTACATTATTAAAAATTCTGTTAATTGATAAAGCATACACCTGACAAAACATTACAGATATAGATGTTTGCTGCAACCTTGCAGAAATGGCTTTTTAAATGCATTTGCAGCAGCATAAATACATTTAAAGGGAATTTATTAACTCCTCACTGTATATGTATTTACACACACTCAATAGTTGATTAGTCTTGTGCACATCCACAGAAATCAAGACACGCACTGATTGACATAGTTGAAGGTTTTTCTGATATGTTATTTAATTTACACTGAATGAAAACTTCAGAGCCGCCTCTTATTGTATTTCTATTGATTGACCAGAGCAGACATTTTACTTTACTTTGAAATGTTTTATTTTTTTATTCCGTGGTGTTGTAGTTCCTTATTTCGCTAGTCCAAATATAATTCGTTGTATTACGACTACAAAATAGACCAACATGCAACAGCCAATCAGCTTTGAGCTTTCGTGTTATTGGCGTGAGTCTCTCGGATACCACAGGCAGACGTAAATGGATTTTATTCAGCTATGGGGGCAAGTTTAGCGATACTTGGCCTTAAAAAATCTGAATTTAGTGCTTGGTTAAAGCCAGTTGTAAACAACGTATTTGAAGCCTACTGCTTTTTATGCAAGAAAATTAAATTGGGAACGTTGGGTGTATGGGCGCTGGAGTCTCAGGCAAAAAGTGCTAAACATCTAACATCGCTTTTGGATCAGAGCCAACGCTAAAAGCGGAGGTGCTCTGGGTTCTCCACATGGTGATAAGACACCAGTCCTACAATGCGAATGAGGAAATGGGGGAATTGTTTTCAAACGATGTTTCCGGATAAATCCTTCAGGTGCGGGAAAGATAAAACGGCCTACATTACGCACTTTGAATAGCTTTTCCTTTGTACGTTTTTTTTTTTTTTTTATGTTGTGATATAGGTCTTAAATTTCATTCATAATGGTCTTAAAAAGTCTTAAATTTGACTTTGTGAAACCTACAGAAAACCTGAAGAATCTTTCCATAGAATTTGGCAACTGTTCTCTTTAAAAGATTTGAGATTCGCTGAATCAAAATTCAATCAAATGATGAGGTGTCTTCAACATTCCCACCCATACTCAACAGACTGTTTTAGTGTCTCTCTCGTGTGTCATGTAAAGGTAGACACACAGAGCAAGCCGATGGAATATTAAGTATGTCACAGTGCAAGAATTTCACACAATCTCTGTGATTCCATGGGAAATTGAGGCTTCAAGTGCCTTGTTCCGCTTGGAATAACATATTGTCTTGACACTATTGATTCGTGAAATCAACAAGGGTGGCAAAGATTCTGTGAGTGTAGTTGATGGAGCAGAGATTTACAATCCAGTAATTTTCTCCGCCATTGCTTGAGTGCAGATTGTTGAGGATAATGAAATTACATAATCAGACTGCTAACACTGTCAAATTCCCCCATGCCTCTACAAACACACTTAGACACACTTGCTTATCCACAGTTATCAGCATTTGGACCTGCTCTAAACCACAGGCATAAGCTTTTAATCTATACCAGTGTGTTAATTGAGGGTTTAAAACTTCTGAGATTTCAGACATTTAAGCAAAATGAGCACACTAGTTGTTTTTCACTAGAGCAAAAATGAGAGATCGGAATGCATGAGATTTTGTGTCTTGTAGAGGTCAAATAGATGTGTTGATTAGTGATAGACCAATATATTAGCCAGATTGATTCATCAAACAATATATGGCCATTGGGATTGGCAGAATCTACCAACTGGTAATGAACATGTTATTGTAAAGTATTTTAGTGTTCAATACTTAATTTTTTCACTTTTATGAAGACTGCATCTTATTTGCTGTCCTTATAGTGGGGTCCAAAAGTCTGAAACCAACAGAGAAAATGGTTCTATTTTAAATGTATGATTTAAAATATATATATTTTCTTAATTTAAGTTTTTATTATTATTATTATCAGCATAATATTCTGCTTGTGTAAATCCAACGACATTATCATCCCGAATACGTCTCATTTGGTGTCTTTAAATTGTATTACCATACACCGGGGTCCAAAAGTCTGAGACCATCAATGAAATGTTTCGTTTCTAATATATTTTTAAAATTAATTTATGTTATCAGCATAATAGTCTTAAGTGAAAAGTTTTGAAAAAATGCATGTACATGAATGTTTAGAATTTATTTGGTCGTACTTGCTTATTTTACAGCAGCATTTAACAAGTTTGCACAGAACCTGATCAATTTTCTTTTTTGTTTTACATATTATAACTTATGTTTTATACTTTTCAAACTCTTTTACCTTTCTGATTATTTAGATTTAAATAGGATGTTGAATCCCAGATTTTCAGAGTATTCTCAGACTTTTGGACCTCTGCCCTGGTGGTACCGGTTGATGCTTAGTATTGAGTTTGAACCGTGTGTGTGTGTGTGTGTGTGTGTGTGTGTGTGTGTGTGTGTGTGTGTGTGTGTTTGGGTGGGCTGAAATAGGCTTGAAAGTGATTTAGCAACAGAGAAATTGCTGGCCATGTGATTCTGAAGGGAGACTGATGACAAGGCACCAGGGAGGAGATAAAAAAGGCCCCAAAAGAATGGAGAGAGTGAATGAATGCAAGAGAGCGAGTGTGCGTGTTGTACGTGTGTGCGCTGTGAGGAGGGGGTTTTGGGCCACTGCATGCTGAGTTTGATGGACGGCTCTGTTGGGATGTGCTCACTCAGCCAAGAGGCTCTCAGAGGGAAGGCAGAATGGAGCACATCATTACCCAGCGCTGGGCTCACCCTCCTTCAACTCCCGCTCTCCTCCGCATGTCATTCAGTCAGTGGAGCAGAGGAGGCTGCCGTTCGCCTGACTCATGCATATCTCAAGTAACACAGTCAGTGATGTTCGGTGACCACACTTAATCAGCTAACTGAGTAGAAACTAAAGCGGTTGTGCCTTGCTGTAGTCTGCGCTGATGAAGATGGTGAGGCAGACTGACTGGTAGAGTGACTGACAGCTTGTCTTGATTGGAGCTGGAATCTGTTTTTGCCGGAGGATGTATAAAGCTATTACAATCTGCAGCTCTGCTTCTATGTAGATGTTAGCGCTAAGAGGATTAGTCAGCCTACTGTTATTGTTTGCTGATGTGTTTTTCTATGACATTAAATTCTTTAGAGCAGTAAGGGCATGGTTTTGCAGATAATGTATGAACTCTTCATGTGAAGGTTTTATTTTACAACAGCAGTCTGTCAGGTGGCCCCTAGAAGTATTTAGACTCTTACAAGTCACGTACAAAATATCAAATCAAGCAACATCTCAAAATAAATGCTGCAAGAGCCATTTTTAAATTACTTTAGCTTGATAAAAAAAAGTTTTTCATTAAACAAATTTTATTTGACAACCTGTCTCCAAATACAATTTGTCTTAAGAACTGTGCTGCTAATGTTTCGATAATTGTATACTTTATGAAATGTTCTGCATGCAGATTGAGCTTAAAATTTTTTATTTAAATGCCAATTGATTTTATATTTTAGTACAGTGACTTTAATTGTTCAAATACTTTGTAGGCCCACAGTCTCCAGATATTTTAGTTTTGTGTGAGTAACTACTTAGTACTGAAACTTTTCTCTCAGTGCAAAAGTGAATCACAAAGGAGCAGTTCAGCGACGAGACATGGTTTCCTATTTGAACGCTTAACAAAAAGTGCTTCTTTGTTGCATTTCTACTTATTAGTTTAGCAGAGCAGGCCAGTCTAGACATAAATATTCAGTAAATTGTTGTTGAATAGGGTCTTTAGCCTTTAGCTAGTTCATACTAATTTGAAAAGTGACCAGTAATTATACAGGTCAGAGGCAACGGCAGGACACAAGGTTGAGTGAGTCTCATAGAAAAAGTATCACTATTTCAGGTCATCTTATGTGTTGAGGAGTTTGTTTATCACCGAACTACTGAGGTGTCTGAACCCGGGAACAGCCTGGTTGACACGCTTGATGTTCCGAGTGCTACGCTCACATGATTGCCCTGTGCTAAATAAACGCCATCAACATACAACAATACAAGGAGGCGCAACTGCTGTGGGCAAGATGCTATATGGAATTAAAATGGACCACTTTGGATTTCAGCATCAACATTTGTCTACATGCGCAAGCGGTCAAAAACCCTTTGCCCTTCCGGGCCAAACACCTGCCAAAATATTGTATTTGCTACCTTTATACCTGAGGCCAATTTGCAGACATGCGCCACCCAGTGTTAGACAAAAGGAATTATTCCCGTAAAACAAAGCAGCACTTGGCTCTTACAATATGAAAAGAAACATGACAAGCCTCTGCTGATAGATGGATCCCTATTTGGGTTACACACAAACTCTACACCTGGTTTGCAGTCTGAGTGATGAGGGGAATTGTGTGGTTTCCTTTGGTGAAAGGTCAGACAACACAGGAAGCTTCTCTTGGATGGATCAAAAAGAGAAAGAGATGTTCATGTTTGCTTTTTTGCTAGTTTTAGGCAGGCCCACACAGAGTCTGTGCCTGATTTTCAAATACAAAATGCAGGTCATGGTTTTTTTATACCACTCCATGAACAAATTGTTGAGAGGAAAAAAAACCCTGGTACTACTTGTAACGGTCTCTTTTTTATATATATCATTTGTTCTTTTAATAATGTTTGTAATTTTCAGGCATCAGGGCTTGAATTTCGCAAGGTTAGCTTTTATAGTGCGAGAAATTCCCGCACAAGTATGTTTGCTTCATCTCAGAGCAAATGATTCAAAAATAAATTCACAGAAGCGAGAAAAAAAGATGTCAAACTGTCTTATTTTCGAATTTAATTCCTCAATCAGCGCTGGACCGGCATTCTCTGTCTCCCTCTGAGCCCTGGCTGTAGACAGATCATGTTTCACTGTCAGTGCAGTGGTCTGCGGTGCGCTGATCTTATTCACACTATCTGTGTCGGTGCAGCATTCTAACGTTTTGAGCCATAATGAGCTGTTTGTGAAGAAATGATCGGCTTCCAAATTATGTCATTTTGATCACGAAATTGGAACATTAAAAAACATTTTGCTCTTTATGGTGTGCGAGTGATAGAGCGCGGCAGCAACAAACCAACTGATCAGTTTACAGCGTAACAACATTGAAAGCTCGGCCGAACAGCTGATCATAGCTATACAGGGCACCTTATTATTTTTCATCTCCATAAATATATCTAGTAGTAAAGCTAATGCAAGGGCTAGAAATCAATGAATCTTTTGCTGGTACTTCCTTGTCATCATGGCGAGCGCAGTTCATGGTTGTATAGCAACGACAGACGCCGCGGGAGAGCAGGCGCTTGTGGAAAGGAGACAGCGGCGCGCCCGCGCTTCCACTTGTTTTTACACATCTAGATCGGCGTTGTTGATTGTTTGAGCATGTGACTGGCGTTTCTCCTTGTATCAATTTTGAAGGAGAGCATCACGTAATTTGTATGATGTTTTTTTTAAAAAAAGCAAAGAATTTAACTGAATTGAAACACATGAACAACACTGAAATAGAGAGACATTCATATATAGCTAATAGGCCAAGTTTAAACAGAGGTCTTAATGTCAATTTGAAGAAGAGCATGATGTATTTTGTATAAAGTTTTTTGTGTTTTGTTATTAACTGTTTTGAGAACTGGAAATGCACAATTCATGCGTACATTATAGTAGGCCTATGCATGATTATTAATAAATGTAGATATTAATAAATGAAGATGATTAAATTAGACCGATTACCCCCCCCCCCCCCCCCCCCATAATCTTTAGATCCCCCCCATGTGACCCATGAAAGGGGGGAATTCCCCCCCCCCCCAGTTTAAAAAACGAAATTCAGGCCCTGGGCATTTAGTCATAGAAATTGTGTTAATTTATAAAATTAGAAACTAAACAGCTCAATGTAATATTTAGTTTGAGCTCCTGATGTGACAATCAAAAAAATTTTTCTATTTGGTTCTATTTTATTTCTTTAATTACTTACTTTTTTTTATGTTATCCGCTAACTGCTCCGTTTTCACATTGCATTTCACATCCACATCTTGTGAGAGCAGTTAAATTTTTCACCACAGCTGAGACCTTCACCCCAGAGAGCAATTTCCTCGGGGAAGAAGGAGGGCAGAATCCCTCCAGAAGGTGGAGATGAATGTTTAATGTCCTCAACCCAGTCGAGAGCGACAGCACTGGAACCCAGGGCCTGTTCTCTAGCTGCTCTCTTCACTATCTCCGTTCTGTACAGCAGGCACAAAGCCACTAATCGCTTAGTAGAATGGCTTATGGGAGCCTGGTGCCAGAGCTTGTTCAACACGCGCACACACATGGCAGCTTCATCATCCCCCACCAGCCAAACGCTTAATACTGCTACGCCAGAGGATCAAGGCGATCCACGAACTGCCATTGCACATAACTATCGCCTTTGCCGTGATGTAAGAGGCGAACCATGTTAAATCTAGCGGTGAATCTCACGGATGCTGTCAGGAAATGCCTAAAAAGTTTCACATATTTTTAGGACAAATGTGTGTTTTTTTTTGTTTTTTTACTGCTTTTTTTTTTTCTTCTTTTTTTTTTTTTTACATTCGGAGTCCTCCATCTGAGATTAATTAAATCCATAGGCTCAGTAGAGGGTCTGGGTTCAGTTTAACTAGCCTTATCCTTTAAATGACAACAGGTTGCTTTTTAGATTGCAATCTGCCAATAAAGGTACAGCACCTTGTAGTCCAATACCATGCAAAAGTATCAGATATGTATCCCATTGACCTGACTCTCCTCTCTCCAGGGCACTTTGTGGCCCCATAGCATGCAGGAGTCAATGACCATGATTGCCTGCTTATGCTGCACTTGAATTGGAGAGCTGTGTTAATTGAGCACTTTTTGTAGCCTCTCTTTACTGGAGCGTTTTCTCATTCGGTCTTGCCTCTGCATGCAATCTGTTTCATTAAACGCAGCCATCATTTACTGCACCGCTAACATTTGTGTAACTGAAGCTTAGACTGGAGCCTCACCGAAATGCCAACCTCTAGGAATTAAAGAGCCTCCATGTGTGGTGTCATTAATTACAGCGCATCAGTTTAAAGTGACACATGCCACCATGGAGGGCTTTTCAGACCAAGGCTTGTTTTCTCACAGTTCTACGTTTACAAAATGACCAGTTGCATTTTTAAAAAGTAATTTATATAATGTTAATGCCTTTTCAAAAATATTTATAATCTACTTCAGTTTGAAACATTTTTAGTAGGGGTGTGACGAGACGCTTATCTCACGAGACGAGACACGAGATTGGGTTCACGAGAACGAGACGAGATTTTTGCACAATTTTTCAGAAATCCTCAATGAAAAAATTCATGACTGGAAAAATAGTATGCAGGTGCATTTTGCAATGTTTAACTAATCTTATAAAATAGACCTGAAATGACATGCATTAGGAGTATGAATTATCAAATGCATTGAAAGAAAACAATATACAAGCACTGTAAAAGGTTTTTATTGACTGGCTTTTCTCCTGTATGATTTCACATTAGTCTCTTCAGACCTTACTGTACATTTAAGAGCTTTCAGAAGTTCTGATTGAGGCTGTGCGTGACCTCCTAACTGAACTCCTTGAAGTCTTAAGTGCAAACAATAAGTGCAAGTGCAACCATAATCAAAGTTAGCACACAGACTCTTTATAATTGTTTTGAAATTGCTGTTTTATTTTGCACCGGCAGTTATAGGGTTAATGCGGTGAGTTCGGAAAAAACAAGGCTGGTGTGTTTGTCTCTACAGTTGTTCTTGCGTTCCGATTATAACGGAGCCTCCCTTGTCTGTTGTCCTTAAGACATTACAGTAGCCTACTCTCTCAATATTCGAAGTGCAAACTGAGACCATAGCCGGAAATAAACAGTCCAGAGATGGGTATTGGGAGACGGACTATTGTATGTTCGCGGCCTAATTTGTACGCAATGCACATCAGGGAGCTTGTGTTTTACTTTCACTTTCTTGATCGCGTACTCTGTGTATAGGGAGCAGCGGTGCTGAGCGTGCACTCTACAAAATAAGACATTTATCAGACGTTTAGTGTGTTGCGCAACGAATCCTCCGCCATCCTCACGCGATCAGTGAACTGTGATTCGTGCTGCTCTGATTGCAACGGCAACTCATGCTGGATGAGCAGAGCAGACTTTTACATTATTTTATAATGTTTTGAAAAAAAAAAAACAGCAAAACGATAGTTAAGGCGAATGTGAGTGTAGCGGTGGAATATTCTATGGTAATCTCACCCTCACGCTCAGTCATGGTGATATAGCGAGACAGCTTTTCACTCGACGGGAAATCTTGTCATGTTTTAGTCTCGCGAGGTCTCGTGGCACGAGATCTCGTCACACCCCTAATTTTTAGTATTATTGTGTTACATTCAATGATGTACAATAATTTGTCTGAATAAGGTTTTCACAGACATGAGGAGAATACTCATTCCTCTACTCAAAATACGTGACCACACTTCCAAATTGACTCTAGTGCTCTTTCTTGCTACAGCGGCCATTTTTTCGATTGCCATGTGCTCTAATAATACATTTAACCAATGATTAATATTTAATAATTATTAAAAAAAAAAGTTGTCCAATGTTGAAGAATAGAATAGAATAGAATCTACTTGGTATAGTAGAACAGTATAAACTAATTTTACATAGTGCGGTGTTGCTCCAATCTCTGAGAGATCTCCTAATAAACAGAGGAGATAATGGTATTTTAATCTTAAGAATAATATAAAGTTTCTCCAATACCTCTGACCTTCTCTGAACCTCTGTTTGATAATGATAATTACATCTCAGTAATTATTTTGTTATGTTTTGTTTTAATATTCAACAGAGAAAGGGGAATAGCCAGGTCCAACAAGACTATTTAACTTAAGAAAGCCCTTTGAAAAACCTTAGTTATAAATAAATATATAAATATAAATAATGTTCTTAGCTTAAGGGTTTGATTGCAACTGGGTTTCTTTGCAATGAGAATGGTTGATCTTGAAGATTGTGTACTGTTTGAGATTTTTAATGGTCCATGCATTTTCACTTTGTTTAATGCACAATTTGGCTCAACATTTTATGCTTGTATATCAATATGCCCAATAATAATAATTATAAATAAAAAATAAGAGTATTTAAGTATATATATATATATATATATATATATATATATATATATATATATATATATATATATATATATATATATATATATATATATATATATGAAAAGAATAATATTTTTATATTACTGAAAATATTGTATGAAAAACTACAGGGTTACTGTTAATATGCAGGCAGCCTACAAAGGTCTAAGGATTTATTATAAAATGTATTATACAAAATTGTTTCTTAATTCTGTCAGGATGTAAGCAAAATCTAAAAGAAAAAGTCTGTCTTTAATATGAAATATGAGCCCCTCATGTATCCACTGTGAAAAAAAACATGGATTATCATATAAATTTCTTTAGAGAGAAATATTTTATCAAAAAGTTTTATGCACATAGGATGGATTACTGGAGGGTTCCCTTGTGCAGAAACTCCACATATACTTCACAGAAGTAATGTAACTTAACGTTCCAGGAAATCCCTAATGTGGACAAAGGCATCATGCTATTGCTGTAGCTGGATAAAAAGAAGATCGAAACGCTGACTGATTAAATATGAAGACAGTAATCACACTACTGCCGCAATATGGTGTATTTGAGTTATTCAAGCCTTCTCGGGTATTTTCATCATAATAATAAAGGCCTAATTATAATGCAATGCTAATCGACATAGCCTTTATCACTGTATAGAATAATAAAAAATATATTGTCTGCATTGTTCTATAAGAAACCACATAAGCTCACAAAAGGAAGTTATTTCAAACTCTCGACTGACATTATGAAGTGAGTTTGGAGGAAAAACATGTTATCAAATGTTGTCTTTTGTTGGACAACAGGTTTATAAACGCTTTGCATTACAAGTTTGGGAAGACGTTTGATGCGTGTTGCTTTTTCAAATGAACATTATAAGCGACTCAAACTCGCAATGGTTTCAGAGATGGAGCAGCATTTACTACTGATATCTAACACGCTGTGCTAGGCTATTTATTTAATTAACAGTTTAAAAATCAGCTTTTGCGATTTCATAATTTTGATTAATCATGCAGCACTAGGATACAGTGTTCTACACAGTGTGCTATATTGTGTACTGACCATTTTGTCAAATGGAAGTCATCCAGATGTTCCATGCATAAAGAAAATGCTCAACACACATATATGTATACATACTCTATACAGCAGAAATGGACCTTAGTTAGAGGTAGGCAACGTTTAATTTAATGCAGATAAAACTAAGGTTCTGAGGGAGAGAGATACAGTAGTTTGTCTTTACATAGCAATTTTCTTTGGATTTTTGTCAACAGGAAATGTTTTGAAAAGATGTACTCTGTTTTGTCTGCTGAATGATGGACACCAAAGTATACAAAAGTAAATTGTCTCTCACAGCGTTGTGTTCATTCAAGTAAAATTAAATGTGGCAAATGCCCTGACTAATCCATAATAGTATGAAATTCCAAAATACAGTCCCTCAATCACAATGACCTCTCTCATCCAACTCCATTCAAGTTTCCCTTGACTTGGCAACTAATGTCTGTTCGCTAATGTGAGTTTGGTCAGTGTCCATCTCAAACTGTATGCCATTTCTCTCTTACCATTGGAGAGGTGCCACCTGTGTTCATACACGAGTCCCAGTCAACAGGGTGAGGTTGTGATGAGGCGGTCATGTGTCGATCAATAAATAATGCATTGTGTGGGTTTTGTTGTGCTCAGTGAGTGTTGACAGCAGTCCTGACGTGCCAGTGAGCTCTCGTGGCCGAGTTACAGATGGCACTGATTCATGGCTCAAACACTCAGCCTGTTTCTGTCTCTCTAAACTGCCCCTGATACAAATCTCCCCTCGTGGCAGGAGATCCACCAAGGGAAGGTTAATCAAATCAATCACAGGCCTGTCTGCCGCTAGACTCCGGGGCTGACCTCCGCTTCGAAGGGATTTCTGGATCCCCCCTCAGGAGGTAAACTTAGCCAAGTACCTGTTAAGTGGAGGATCGTGCAATTTTGACAAAATCCCAGTCTGGATTAGAGCAAATTACCCAGTGCTAAATGTACTACAGTGGATAGACTGAACTAATGAATGTATATAGCCTATATGTTATGGTGTAATGGTTCTCTGTAAAAACAAAACAAAAACATGGTTTGGCACACATTTACACCGCGGTTAATCTCAAATCAGAAGATACATCTATTATATGGTTTGGTGAAGGAAAAAAAAACGTACAGAGTTCCGCAAATTTTAAATTTTCTTTAATTTATTTAAAAGGGACAATGCACATCAATTAATGTATGTTTGTCAATGGATATGTGCCGCATGGGTTTCACGTCCGAGTAGCTGTCCAGTCAACTGTTAAGTAAATAAAATGAATCTGTTGTGGACATCACAATTCCTGCATGGCAAGTGATGCTGCCTGTAGGCCTGTCACGATAATTTAATAACCGTCTGATGGCAATTTATTTGATCCAACCGCAGTGTTTCAGGCAACCGCGATTATTGACTTGTTTATATGCCTACAGCACAAGGGGGAGCCATGGACGAAAAGAAATAGACAAGCACTAATGTGTGTCTGTGTATATGTATATATATATGACCAGTTCATGTACATGTCATCACCCAAGTGTTGATAGTGCGCATGCGCAGGTGAGACCAAAACGGCACACGTTGTGCACTCAGTGCTAATTTGGACAAACTCAAAACTAACAAAAGCGCTGGGTAGGGCTGATGATAAGCATGAAAGACAGTTGACGGAACTGTACGTGTTTTTAACCCTTTCCAATTTAAACAAGCGCTCGAAGACACGCATGACAACTTGCGCTGTGTGAAGTTTTCTGTGTGCACATCTGAAGCATGCACGCATATCTTAGTATCTTTGTCAAAAATATTGATATTTCAATATGTATTGATACTAAAATATCTGAAACGTTTCCAATACAGGGTTTCCGCGGGGTCTAAAAAAAGTCTCAAATTTCAAAATCACAATTTAAGGCCTTAAAAAGTCTTAAATTTGCTGAAGTATTGTGTTCTACGTCTTAAATAATTTTAAACAGGTCTTAAATGTCCTACGTCCATGTAAATCTCATTGAAATGCTCCCGCAGCGCTTTGGAATGTTTTTTTTTTTTTTTATTACGTGGTGTTGTAGTTCTTTATTTCGCTAGTCCAAATATAATTCGCTGTATTACGACTACAAAAAAGACCAACATGCAACAGCCAATCAGCTTTGAGCTTTCGTGTTATTGGCGCGAGTCTCTCGGATACCACAGGCAGACGTAATGGATTGGATAATGGATTTTATTCAGCTATGGGGGCAAGTTTAGCGATACTTGGCTTGAAAAATCTGAATTTAGTGCTTGGTTAAAGCCAGTTGCAAACAACATATTTGAAGCCTACTGCTTCTTATGCAAGAAAATTAAATTGGGAACGTTGGGTGTATGGGCGCTGGAGTCTCATGCAAAAAGTGATAAACATCTAACATCGCTTTTGGATCAGAGCCAACGCTAAAAGCGGAGGTGCTCTGGGTTCTCCACACGGTGACTAGACACCAGTCCTACAGTGCGAATGAGGAAATGGGGGAATTGTTTCAAACGATGTTTCCGGACTCTGACATCGCTAAATCCTTCAGGTGCGGGAAAGATAAAATGGCCTACATTACGCACTTTGGAATAGCGTTTCCTTTGTATGTTTTTTTTTTTTTTTTATGTCATGATATAGGTCTTAAATTTCATTCATAATGGTCTTAAAAAGGTCTTAAAAAGTCTTAAATTTGACTTGTGAAACCCTGCAATACTCTTTTTCGGCAATATCGATACACAGAGACCAGCCGCACGCCTTAATTTTGGCGCATGGTTACAGGTATTGTGCGTAGTTTTATTCATTCCCGTCCCATTTATTCAATGTCCATCTTGTCCACTGTTTGGGTAAATGCAGTCAGTTTTGGAACGTAAATAGTTGAGAGAATAGTTGAGGTGTAACAGTAAATTGGATCATAGTAAGATCATAACACAGAGTGTTAATCATACTCTGGAATGGATATGTTGCCTTTATAGCATAAATGTAAAAAAAAAATGTTTTTGCTTTTGCTTAGTTATTCTGCAGTGTGTTAGTTCCTGAACTCTCTTTTTTTCTTCCCTTGACCAGTACAGACCTGATGCATAGTATTCCCACATGCTCTAAAAGATGCTCTGCAGTATCATTTGCCAGCGGGCCATAAAGCTCATCTAGATTCCTTGCAGAGGTTGTATTGATTGGAGTTGTGCTGGCCTCTTCAACATGATTCCCCATTATGAGGGATTGATTGGCTTCACATTGGCTGGTCTCTGTGAAAAAGGCGTCTATCACATCAGTCATAGGGATTGAAAGAACCATCGCTATCTAAGGGCCACATGTTTTCTTCAAACCACCAGTAGACAGCTGTTAGTTTTATCCGGGGTTATATATTGGTTTGAGTTCAAGGGCATCAACAGGACCATTAGGTCTAGGGATCACTACAGCTGCTTCTATCAGTACTTCAGTTGCATTCTGCCTCGTTTATTATTCTGTGACCTTACACTCCTAACCAGGCACAACATGACATGATTCTAGTGATAACCTTTTGTGACATGTTGTGCAGCTCAACAGTCATAGCCAGTCAGTGCAATATGTGGATGAGTTGTTATTATGCATGCTTTCTTGCAGTCATAAATGTCCTCTACACAGGTATGTGAACACAATGATTCCGTCTTGTTTTTACATTCCAAATGTATTGGAGCCTGACCAATATGGATTTTTGGAGGCCGATACTGATAAAAAAAATGCCAGATACCGATATATCGGCCGATATTATTTGTGTATACTATTATACAGTAGCAATATTATGTATGTGTATTATAGTACAGTACCAGTCAAAAGTTTGGACACACTTTCCTATTGGTGTTTACAAACTTTTGATGGGTACTGTATATAGAATACACTGTATAAACAGAATAAATATATAAATGTTTTGCAGTGATCACTCAAATGTGGTGATCAAACACTTGTGTGACAAAGATATGTAATGGAGACAGGGTGAATGATAGAAGGAGAATGATACATTTGAGCTGTAACCAAGTTGCATGTTATAAAAGACTTTGTCTTTTAATTTAGTCACGTTATATAAAACATAACTTGTATCAATAAATATATCAAAAGTGTCACTGACAAAACCTTATTATCTTCTATTTTTAGTTTTAATTCCTCTAATCTCGACCAGTGGAGGAAGAACTCAGATCTTTTTACTAAAGTAAAATTAATAATAATGAAAACGTTTTTAATTACATATGTACAGTACTTTTATACTATTTTTAAATAAGTAGTAAGCAAAATGTACTAAACGTGAAACATAGTGTTATAATTATATAAATTATTGCTTGTGTAGCGTTATAGGCAGAATGAGCTTCAACACTGTCTACACGACGCGGCCGTTATTGCTCGCGTCGCAACAGCTGTTTACCCTCGACGCGAAAAAGCGCCCGTTACAAAGCAGAATGGGGCATCAGTTTACTGTCGGGGATTTGTCGCTCGCGCAACGCATTTTAATCAATGTTTCATCAACCAATTGCCTGGATTTAATAAATAAGAAGTAAATATAGCAGACAATATAATCAGGACTTCTCAGCTGCGCGCTTTCCCTTGTCATCACAAGCTCACACAATACGTGACAGAGGCTGGTAGCAGAGAAATCAATTCTGTGAATTACACTGCGCAAATCAAAAGTAATAGGCTACTACCAACCGGATGAAGAAGGGTTGGCTCTCAGAACAGAACATAAAATATTTGCATTTGAGGAAAAAATAATGTTACGGATGTGACAAGCTCTGAAAGCGGCACTAAAGTGCTTTAAAACTTTCACAGAGACCTCAAACAGAAAGCACAAAGCCTTTCATTAAAGTGAATTTCGTTTTGTATTAATTGTATCTTAATTTTAATCAATGTTTCATCAACCAATTGCCTGGATTTAATACATAAGAAGTAAATATAGCGGACAATAGATAATCTCGACACGGAGGCACTGGCGCGTGAACTGCAACTAGTCTCATAAATGAACCGAAACTCAGCGTAGGCTATAGACCTGAGAAATATCTATATTGAAATATCTACTTTTAAACAGAAGAAATTCAAAATGAAAGACAGACTGCTCTCTGCTGTAATCCCTATGAAATGTGCATTTCTCTCTAGCGTGTTCACTGAAGATCGCGAGTCAGCGTTGTCAACTTTGCAGTGACTCTGACTGAAAACACTTGGTTATTAATAAACAATTAAAATGTCTCCTTGCTATATTTGATGTATTCACAATGATTACTTTTGCCAGTTCTTTGTGACAGCTTTTATGTGGTTTATTGGCATCGCCACCCTTACATGAATCACCCCACCTGCATTTTTTTTTAAATATTCATTTATCGGCCATTATAAATGCCGATACCAATAGTTCCGCCAATATATCGGTCGGGCTCTAAAATGTATTCTCCGTTTTTTTTTTTTTTTTTTTTTTGTGGTTTGTGTTCACACGTTAAGTGGGACAGTACAATACATTGGCTAAGCCTTCATGTTTGTACATTTACGTGAGTATTTGAGTATATTGAGTGGCCCATGTCTGGCCTTAATCTTTCATTCATGAGTTTTAAGAATCTAATCTAAACAGCTAAACATTCCCAACTGTGACTGATCTGAAATATTCAGGTGAAGAGGACTCCCAAGTCTAAATGTTTAGACAAAGCAAAAAAACACTTGTGGGCTTCAGCTTCAGCCCCATGATCAGTTGAAATCCTCTGTTACCCCCAGCTGCTGCCAGATGTTGGCCATTATGCTTGAGGAACGTGAGTTGGCTCGGGCTGCATGGCGCTCTGCCTCAGATCTCAGACACAGCCCCTCGGCTTTTAATTAGCTCAACATCGCACCGAGGAGAGAGAGCCTCCAGCTTTCCATCGTTACAGAATGTGTGTGCGCACAGAAGCAAAAAGGTTTCCTCACCCACATAGATACTATTCTTTAGAAAAGAAATTCATATTCTCAGTTTTATAAATCACTTCTTACTTGGTAACTTTTAAACCTGGTATATTCATGGTGCACATATTCACAGATGAATATTGTGTAGTTTCAGGCTTGCACTTTTTGTAAATTAAGTTCTTGTGTTTGAACATTCAAGCGCATAACGGAAATCTGAGAGTAAGGAATTATACAAATATCTGATTTCACTAAACAACCAAACAAATGTTTGGGTCTATTCCTCAGACAAAGCTATTGTGTGTTTTTATAAGACTTGAGATCAAGTCATATGGACTATTTTTATGGCACTCTTATGGTATTTTTTTGTGTGACCATATATTCTGCTTTTGTGAATAATATTAATAATGTTTTTGATCATCATTTTTTTTAATAATCTTTTCTCCCTCTGTGCTACTTTTTATAAGTATACTCCAAGTTTTGATGGAGCTTGTTTGTTTCAGAGAACAGCCAGACTGAAAAACGCTTTCTATCCGGTTTGTGACAAATGGGGCCAAACCTTCTAGCTAATCTGATTAGTCCCTATGACAATGACATGCTGCAAATGTCCCACCCTATGATCCTCACAGTCATTTATTAAAGGAGTAGAGTAATGAGATTACACATTCAGCAGACCCACACAGCTGGCGATGGGCTGTCATCACATTCGGGAACCAGTGACAGGGTTTTAGTCACTGAAATGCCTGCAGGGGGCATTACCTGGCTAGGTTTGCCTTAAAGTCTTCACAATTCACCGAATCTGTGCTTTAAAATGATTTTGTGTTAACACTGACTGAGGTGGATTATATGCTGATGTGAGATGGAGAGAAGACTTTTTGATGCTGTACATCACTGTACAATGAATTTCTGGTCAAATATTATTAACGTAATTCTGTATGTTTGCTCCAAAGAGCCTTTTTAATAAATATAAATAAAACTAAACTTAGACCTTATAAATAACTTATATTTATAGTTATATGCAATATTTCAACTCTGTCATATTATATACATAACAATTAGGCTAAATGATTATTAAAAATTATTTGGTATTCTATATTTTATTATATATTAATTATAAAATGATTTTTTATATATATAATATATCTATATATATCATTTTTCTAATTATTTTTTTTATTATCAGTCTTATGTGAACGTGTAATTTTAAGTGTTGTAGCTACTTTCAGAAAAGGATGTATTTTAACCTATATCCTGGTTGAGTGCATTTCACCTCAAATTTCACATCTAATTCATCTCAGTAAATGCAATGGGTTTTTCCCCCTAAACCTGAGGGACAAGACAAGGTTATTTTCTGTGGTAGTCAAGTCCAGAGATGTTTGAGTTTGTGTCGAACCAAGAACATTCATTTGATAAGGACATTATATTACTTCAGACTTTAGATATTGAACTTGTTCTTGTCGATAACCTAAAGACTCATCAGATGAGTGAAGAGTTTACTCTATTGGTTTGTGCCACTCTGATACTATCAACTCTGTTTGGCCCCACAGGAAACCCCGGATAAACTCCCAACTGGTGGCACAGCAGGTGGCCCAGCAGTATGCCACCCCTCCTCCCCCCAAGAAAGAGAAGAAGGAAAAGCCAGAGAGGCCTGAGAAAGATCGGGCCGAGGGGGAACGTCCCGACAGAAATTCACCCGACATCGAACGCACGGACACGGACAAGGACAAATGCGAGAAGGATCAACCTGACAAAGAGAAGAAGGACCGGGAGAAAGAAATTACCCCAGCCATCACTAAGAAACCCAACAGCAAAAAGAACAAGTCCGTTAATCACCAATAAGAATTTGAGAAATGTCTGATTTATGCTTTATGGCATTTGTAATCAAAAGACTTTATCTTTACAGACCCAAGTCAGACAGCCATCAAAGCCCACCCAGTGAGCGAAACAGCATTCAGTCCGGCAAATCCACAACCAAAACGAAGAACTCTCACATCTCCAGGTATCTAACCTTTATTTTTTGGGGTTCAAGCACGAAGTGCTGAAACCCTATTGTAATTATACAGATTTGTAAAACGCATCGTGCAGACCAAACCGTAAGTGCTGGAGCCTTGAAACTTTGCCAGATGGTAGTACAAAAAATCGAAGGGAGGTTATCAAAGTATGACCCCGATTGGCCCATAGGTGGCGCTAATGCCACCAAAAGTACTAAATCGCTCATAACTCTTAGACCGTTTGACTTAGCCTCAAGGTTTTTACACCACTGTGATCCTTGGCTCAAGATGGTTAATGTATATCTCCAATTTCGATTTTGGTGAGAAAAATTTTCTGCTATGTCCAATTTTGTCCAAAACCTACTTTTGCGAACTAGTCCCTGGTTTTTCGCCTGATCGGAGCCAAACCAGTCTAGGGCAATTCTCTGGACTCTCTAGATCAATAATTATTGAAAAAAAGTTGAACTTTTGCATTTGGGTGTCTGTAACAGGGTCATTTAGGAAAGGGGGCGTGAGCAAAAACACTCAAAAGCCTATTAATCCTAAAGGAAAACTCAGAACTTCACAAAAATTAATCAGCATATGTGTCATAACATGGTGAGGAAGCATGCAAAGTTTCATGGAGATCGGACCACAGTTGGCGCTATAACTGTTAAAAAGCTTTAAAACCATATATTTCCTATGGTAAATTGCCTGTATTGGCAGTAAATAGACTTTTCCATCTATTATTTCAGTGAACAAAAGCTTGCTAAATAAAACTTAATGTCTTAAATGCTTATGTGCTTAAAGGCCTTAAATGCTTGAACCCCGATAAATGCTGCTTGCAGCTTTATTTAATTTTTTGAAGCAGTGACAGGATCAGCAGTCAGTCAGTCTGCCTACTAGGGATGTGACGGTGAGGATATTTTCCCACCGGTTAATCGACATGTGACAACACCGGTAATACCAGTATTACCGGCAGGGGATTTTAAATCGCTAATTTAAAGGCAAAAGTAAAATGCACGTGTCCGCACGGGCATTCATAAAGGTACAGAGCGAGTGTTTTCAGTTCATTCCTATGGAAAACGCTTGCTCTGCTCCGCACCATTATGAATGCACTTTTTACATTTTACTCTGTTCTGCTCGCTCCGCGCCCATTGACACGTGCGGCCATGCGCATTTTAGTTTTGCTTTCAAATTTGTGCCAATTTGGGGGCGAATTGCTTCAATGGTGAGTTCATTAGCCTATTACTCTTAATGAAAAACACAACGACAAAAGTGATGGGCAAGTGATGTAACCGGTGTTGCTTCTGAATACCGGTAACACCGTCAACACGTTATCGTAAAAATGAAATACAGAATTTTCCAGTATGTTTATTTTACAGTAAAATCCTGTCAGCATGGATGCCTGCGATAAACTGCAATTCTACAGTATTAACTGTAAAAATGCATGCAGTACATTTCTGTGATTATTTACATTTATTACACACTCTAAAAAATGGTGAGGTAAAAACAACCCAAATTTCATCACTTTTGCAATGGCTCTTGGTCAAAAGGAACCTTAAAATCAGGTAATTACTACAGTAATAGGCAACATTTATTTATAAGCAAGAACACTCAAAATGGACAAAAATATAGTAAAAGCAATGTGAACATTTGTAAGAAAAAGTGCAGAAAAGAAAACAAACTCACTCTTTTTGTATAGCTTATACAGTTAAATGTAATTCGGTTTTAAAAGTTTGACCAAATTTTCCTCCCGCCAACGAGCACTAGATGCCCAAAACCACCAGGCTGAGTGCCATCAAGAAATACACAGTCTGAAAGCCTTAATAAACACTGCAATTTGGGAATAAATTATGTATTGCAGTAAATCGACAGTAATCGATTTTACCCTCTCTATTTAATGCGTTTATAATCGCTCACTTGTACGCACACTCGAACGTTATTCCGGCCTGTTCAGTCCCAGCTCATCAGTCATCTTTCGAGTGATTTGGATGCGAGAGAAAACACTCCGACCACCTCCAGTTTTAAAAGGATGTGCTCCTCGCTGCAGTCAGTTTCAAAGTTCTCTCAAGGGATTCAAAATGTCATAATTGTCGCAAACATGAACAAGTTCATTTCAGGCTCTGCTTTTTCAGTTTAAGTTCTTCCTGCTCACCACTGTCAACTAGGAATGTTAACGATTAATCGACGATCGATTAATTGTCGATAATACATTTAATGGATAAAACTTATCGATCATCGATTAAGCAGGTTCATGCGCGTGCGTGCTGCTCAACCGCGAAACATGCAAGCGAGCGCGCCAGAATTATGTTTAGGACTATTTTACACCTTCATCATGACTATAAGTTTGCGTGTGCATTCGCAGCCTTTTGTTTTGTGCAAATATAAGTTGTAATAGTTTATTTTGTGTACGCCTATCTATATCTGATTTATCTCATATTGGATGCATTTGGTTAAGAATTGACGCTAAAGCGTGACCTTTAGAGCGTGCAGCTCAAACGGCAATGCACGACTAATAATGACTATTGGGACTGTCATATTACATAACATTATAAAGAGAACAATATTGTAATAAAACATTTTACCCAATTATTTGGGTTTAGTTGCCGTGTCTGGTTGTTCCAGGAAGAATGGCACGTAACTTAGTTCAAGTTCTCTTGTGCATTCACGTCATTTTGTGCAGATATATTTTGTAATATCATGTTTATTTTGTATATATCTGATTAATCTCATATAGGATGCGTTTCTTCGAGTTAAATAACGCGCTAGCACATTGCTCAGCGGTTATTCATTCAGTGCCGCCGCTCAGGCAGCAATGCACGACTAATAATAACGATGATTAATTTGGGACTGTCATATTACATAACATGAGAACACTATTGTATTAAATTGTTGTGAATTCATTGGGTTTAGTTGCCGTTTTCAGTGCGTTGTTCCAGGAAGAGCAAACCATTCTCATTAATTTGGTGAGGAACTTAGCGAACTTTTGAGCAGCATTTGCAGACCCTGTCATGCTGTTGGCCATACGCCACTGCAGCAGACACATATTGCAGTGTTAAGGCTAACGATTAATTGATTGTTAATTTAAACGACAATCGATCATGGGAGTTTGTGAAAATTTACATCCCTACAGTCAACGGTCCAGTTTTAAAAGAACGAGCTCCTCGCTGCTACCTGTTTCAAAGTACCCTCTCCTTTCTGCTTTTAGTTTTCACCGCGATCACAGATAAGAGGACTTACTCGTACTCAAACTCCTGTGAAACACCAGTTCAGCGCCATTATGCTAATACTTCAAAAATGCACAAGCCCACAATTCATTAGGCACTACAGTACAAAGCCGTAATACGTAAATACAGTATATTAATGTTGAAAATGAGCTGTAAATGAACAGCATTTGCTTACCATGAAGAATATTTCCCAGAATGCGTTGTTTTCTACAGCACATTACCGTTTTAATGGAAAACGGTATGTTACTGTCAGAATTTGGCCATTTTTTACAGCAATTTGGAAAGTAATATTTCAAATAAATGCTGTTATTTATAACTCCTGGGGAAAAAACTATTGCCAGTACCAAATCAGGTGCTTGTACAGGTGCCTGTACCCTACCCCTCAGCAATGCTCACATAGTCTGGAAAGGCGAAGAAACTTCTATTAGCACTAGACACTGCCATACAATTTCATAAACATGCTTAATGCTGCTATTTAAAAACCCAAATAATGGTAGTATATTAATAAAAACTGATCTGACTTGAGAATGTGTTGTAAGTCACTCTGAAAGTGAACAAAGCTGGCAGTCAGCAGTGACGAAAATCACTGTAGAAACTGCTCTGATTCACAAATGCTCTCTCTCTCTCTCTCTCAATCCCTTTCTCTCTGAATGAGCGAGTCGTGGGCTGATCTTAAATGAGCAGCACAGTTTTACTCCCACACACGCCCTGTTGGCTGCCGTCCCACCATTCTGTTTCTGTCTGCTTCTGCCAGCAGAGCTCATTGTGTCACATTGTCTTGGAGGCATACTAACAACTGAGGCTAATGCCAATCAATGAGATTTAGCTTTGTGCTTTTGCTATGTACACAACCCTGGAAATATGTTTCCCTTTTTTTTAAAGGTTTTGTGTTTGGCTTTTTGTGTTAATGTCAGTTTTGGTGATGTTTAACGTTTGAAATGTCTGCTGTTCAATGTTAATCTTGCAGATCTCTGTTCATATGTGTCTACTTTGCTGCTTTTTGATAGAGCAAATAAATGTTTAGGAAATGTGAACCTGGTCTTATTTTCTCTCAAAACCATCTTTTGATGTGTGGGTGGACTGTTTTTATTGTGGACCCCTTAGTGTTTGACCCCTTGACTTGGTTTGCATGAAACAACCATCCTTTTCTGGATTTAATTGAAAATCTTGCAAATACTGCGAAAGGTGAAAAGCAGGACTTTCCCCCTTTCTTACCATAGAATATTCATTGTTTGTGATGGCTAGGACCAGAGGGAATCTGTACTCCTTGTTTTATTTTTATTTTTACATTTAAAGTCTATAAATATAATATAAAATAAAATAAAATTCACCTGCATTACCTACTTTACCTTGGTTTTGTAAATTGCAATGGCAAACATGAAAACATAATTTAATCTTCATAGAAATTGAAGCCGTCACTATACAGGTGCATGTTACTTGGGGACCCACAGCTCTGCACAGTTTGTAAGTCTCCCTCATTTAACACACCTGATTCAAATCATCAGCTCATTAAGAAAGAGTTATATGAACTGAACTGGGTGTGTCAGATAAAGGAGACATTTAAAATGTGCAGAGCTGTGGGTCCCCAGGACCGGAATTGAGAAGCACTGATCTAACTTGCGTTCTTTGTTGCACTACCCCCCTGAATATTTCTCTCTCTCTCTCCACATCTGCAGGCCCAAGCTGAAGAACATTGACAGGAGCACAGCCCAGCAGCTGGCCATCACTGTGGGGAACGTCACAGTGATCATAACAGACTTTAAAGAGAAGACCCGCACCTCCTCCACCTCGTCCTCCACAGTCACCTCCAGCGCCGGCTCTGAACAGCAGCACCAGAGCTCCGGCTCCGAGAGCATGGACAAGGGCTCATCCCGTGCTTCGACCCCGAAGGGAGACCTCTCTGTCGGGCACGATGAGTCATTCTGAGCGCCACGGACGATGTCGAGACCCTAGGGATGTACTTTGCCTCCATTTTCCCCTCACCTTGCCCTGAGCCAACTCATGTTCATTTTCATTACTGAAAGGTGGATTTATGGTCCTCTTACCCACACACACTCACATATTTATATATGTATATTATATTATATATTATACATATATTATACATTTGTGTGAATGGTGCAAACTGGATCATGGTATTGGGTCGTTGGGCGACCTGTACCTCCTTTCCCTTTCTGGAGACATCCCAATCTTGTATGTATTGTTTTATATTTGTACGTGGATGTGCAGCTGAATCAACTTTTTTTGTGTTGTAAAAAAAAATTATATATAAATGTCCACTGTGCACAATAACCACCGACATTTTAACTATTCTGGACCATTATTGCTCTTATTTATTATGTTGCATCTTTCTACTTTAAGAGATTTGTTTTTTCTTCAGTTTCACACAGCTAAAGTAGCTCAAGCCGACGGCTCCCTTTAGTGTTGAAACAATCTTGCCGGAGATTCCTGAGAAACTTCCCGCAATGGTGCTAGATACACTGTGAAATGGTTTCAGTCCTCAGACTGACGTTCACACCATAGAAACAGATCCCTCTACTCTTGAAAACAATGGAAATACTTGTGTCCTGGTGTCAGGCTGCATTCTTCTGTTGCTTTGTTTTGGGATTTTTGTTTTTTCCATTTTGCAAGACTGGTCTGAACATTTGTGCACTGGGGGTCCTTAGATCTGGTTTCGTCAATCAACTAAACGGATGGTGTTTTGCATCCGCTTTGTTATGGAGAAGACAGCTGGGATTCAAAAACTGTAAGGAGACATTGCGAGCATGTCAGCTTTGGATTTGAACATTCGGAACTGAGCTTTCTTAATGCTCACTTGGCTTAACGTCTGGTTTTGCAAATGTATTTGAAACGTTTTATTTGACAGCTTTTGATGTCCTTCATGGTCTACATATGAAGTATTGTAAAAACACTAAAAGGGTTTGACGTCTCAAAGGTCCGTAGGCCTTTAACGTTGAAGATCTTATTTTGTGATTTCTATTTCTTTTTGATTCTAAAGAAACCCATTTTAATGTTAGGGCTATACTCAGCCTTGTTTTAATCTGAAGGCAAACGTGTGACTTTTCTCCCCATTATTTTCAGAAACTTATAATGGAGAGCAGTGCTGTATTTACTAACAGTCCCACCGCTAGAATTCAGAGACATGCTGAACATGAGCTTCAAACTGTCGTTGAATGCATGGGAACTCACAAGCATTCAGTACCAACTTTTTTTTTTTTTTTTTTTTAACTTGTGTGTCATGAAAAATTGACACAAGCATGACTTCACTCATCATTACCGATCCCCATTGATTTAAAATACTCAAGCTGTCTAGCTGGCATTTCCCACAAATCTAAAAGTCAGCAAATCGTCCCTTTGAACTGTATTAAACTTGTACAAAGTATGTGTATATGATATGAGTTTTATTTATTGAAGGACCAAAGGAATTTGATATTGATGACATGCTAGGCAAATTAATAATTCAAAATGTAATTACCAATTGTGTGATATATAACATTTTAATAAAGTCTAATATAATCCATTTCAAATGTGTAATTCTTGTCCTCTTTATATATGCAGAATATTTGTATACTTGTAAATTCATAGACATTCAAGTCAAATCTGTAAAGACAACACTGACTTCTGTCTTTGTACTGCGTGTTAATTCTGCTATGGCATAGAATTATTACAGTGAATTCCCATCAAGCGGTTTTCCCTCCTTGATTTGTTCTTTTAATCTTTTGTATGTTTTGAAATGAAGAGATAAATGGACACTTTGGTGCTTTGAATGGGAATCTGCTTCTGTTAACAACCTTCATTAGCAGAAGTAGAAAGACTTAAGCATCTTGTATAAATGAAGGCTTTACTGGGTTGTTTTGAGAGGGTAAACGTGTGTCTTCTGTATTTGTGATGTTAACCAACCAAACCGGTAATGATTGTTGAATACAAAGCATTTCAGTTGTATTGATATTGATTTTGTTTTGTTACCCATTTAGATCAGTGCAATTCAATATAGACACTATTCGTAAAAATCTTTTCTTTTACTCAAAGTATGCAAAGTAATAACCCGAATGGGAGATGTTTGACATCACAAATCACTGGGGCTTTAATTATTCTGCATTGTTCAGATTGTTGAGATTTTACTACATTTTAACCCCTGCAAAGTTATTGAATTTGCAATGTATAGCTTAAAAAAAATCGTAAAATGTATGAATATAGCCATTTTTTCACTTGCCTTATCCACGGTCAGAAACAGTTACCTGAATTTTGTAAAATTGTAAAGGAAAAAAAGAACAAACAATGAATTGTATCTTAATTTAATCAAATTTGAGGAGAAAAAACAATTGCTGAATTTAAATTGCTTATGTATAACTCATAATGGTGAAAAAGCCAACATAATAGCAATGGAGCTAAACTCTTTTTTTCTTTTCTTTTTTTATTATAAACGCGCAAGCATTTCTGTTCTTGTGTATGACCAGTAACCTTAATTTACTGTGTAAAGATGGTTACGTTTTTTAGCTTTTTTTTTTTTTTTTTCAGAAACCCAAATATAGAATGCTTGTTTACATATGCTATAGTTAACCTTGTGAAATTTCAGTGTACCTGTATAGTCCTGGCTCCTTTAATTTTGTCAATATCTTGTGTAAAATGCTTTTTACAGTTTTCCTTTGCATAATAATTTTTCATTTTGTTAGTAAAAATATTTTTTTTCTGGTTTTGTTTTTGCTAGTTTCTGTTATTTGTAAATTTTGTATTGAGCTCATTTGTTTTAATTGTAAATGTATATTTTACTGCCCTTTCTCTTAATTTTTTTTAATTGATCACTGCTCCTTGTCTATAGCTGATACAATGCTAACATTCGACAGACTTCTGGCATGTGCACGACTTTGCTTGAGGCTTCTTTATCGTTTCCCATGCTTCCAGTAGAAATGTCTATTGATGCATTTTGCTTGTGTTTTTTCCACAAATAAAATGTTCAATTTATCTAACGTGATGTTTTTGGTCTTTTTCATACAATTGTACTTCAACACACCCAAAGCTAAAATAACTCAAATACAGTGACCCCGAAATGCAATTAGACACTTGTCCAACTGATCTCAAGGTTGATTTAGACCAGGAAATATCCATTTAATTTATATCTTCCTGTTATTTTTTTTTTTAATGTCATTTGGTTTCATATTTTATCTAATGCAATGACGTTTAATGCAGCGGAAGTGTATTGATGCAAATAATTTGGTATGCAGAATAAAACTTTTCTCCTCAGCACATTGAGTGATGCGTGCAGCTCTGATAGTGAGTCCTGGTACCCTGAGGCATGCTGGGAGCTGTCTCATCAGAGTAGAGCTATCACCCTTCATGCAAAGCACTGACACTTGACCAGAGCAGACCAAGTGCTTCAGCCCTACAGAGAAATCCAGCTCCTTTTCTATTTCTCTAGCTAGCTAAATGACTCATCCATTGAACTATTTGGCTGATCAACGCTGAAACTTTCAATCATTTCAACTGCTGTTTGCTGGCGACTTGTGAAACAGCCAATGATTACCAGTCAATTTGCATGATACATTTTTATATCTGGTGTCGCATAAATAAAATAAGACATGATGGAAGAGAAGCATGTCATGTCAGTCACACTTAAGATGAAGTGTGTCATTTCTGTGCCACAAGTGCCACTGAAAAGGAACTGCAAAAATAAATATTGTTTTCAATACAGCTTTCTGAATACGCCCCCTGTAAAACATTGATTATAATTTGTCATTTGTTAGTATTATTTATTTTTTATTTATTTTAGGAATTTCAGAACCTCAGCTTAAACTTTTTTCATTTTCATTTAAGTGTTTAAAGTTTAGGTTTTATATCTAATATTTGTATTTGATTTAATTTCAGAATTGGTCTGCCCCGTTAGGTTAGAGATGTCGCTAAAAGCTAATTTTCATAATCCCATAAAGGATTTTGGGAAAATGTCTATGAATGGCTGACTTAATGGTTATAAATTGGGACAGGAGAAAGTATTTTAACACTGAATAAGTTACATACTTCAGTTTTAATTTGTATGACACATTGCAAAAAGTAACATTTAAACAACTCAAACAGACATTATTATAGAATGCTGCATTAAACCATTACGTTAAAAAAAATCATCAAGGGCTTAGGACGTTCCAATGCAACGTAAGCAATGACGTACATCCGAGTGAACGAGACGGAGGGAAGTTTGCGAGTGAAGAGCATGGCTGCGTTCGGAATCGCATACTCAATGAGTAGGTACTTAATTTCAATGAGTACTTACTTAACGAGCGCTAAAAGAGTAGGTACTTAATGGCCAAATCTCGTTAAGTGTGAATGCGAACCGGACATCATCCGCCATGTTGGCGTTATCATGTGACCTACGATGCGTTTTCACACTTAAAAGATTTGAACGAAACATTTAATTCATCTATCTGTAAATGTCTTGATATTGATGAAACAATTGCTCATTGTGTGGTATTGTTGAAGAAACAGCTGCCCATTTATTTTGTGAATACATTTAGGGTTGATTTAAGTTGTTATATTTTAAACCCTAATGTGACCCACAGTTTTATCCTTTTAACGATATTTTTTTTATTAAGAAACCCCAAAATCGTCATCTCTTGAATATGTTGTTTATTTCTTTATTTTATACCCCAAAAGTTTCTCCTTTAAGTTTTCCTCTTTTTCTTGATGAATTTACCTCTCGTTTCATCCCTCAGACTTATAACAAAAACTTTTTTATGTGTTATGAAGAACTATTTAAAGATTGCCTTGTTATTGTTCTTTTGTCCTGTGTATAAATATAATATTATGATGTACACAAACCAATGATCTTTATGTTTTGTTTTGTCATTATGATTGTTCATTGTTAGATACAACTATGGTATCTTTCCATGATCTTTATGTAATAAGTTTAAATGATATGAGCGACAGGTGCACTAACTCTTCATAACATCAGTACCTCGACAGCACAACCCAGAACAGTTTTCCTCTGCGTGTGTAATGTCTGCACACAGGAGACGGGCCGCTGCTCGAAGATCTCTCCTTTGGAGGAAACTGTTGATTTTATACTCGAAAAATGTAAGTATCGCTCCTTAAAAATGAAAATTACCTCAGAATGAATTGCATTGTTAGCCCACCCCAAAATTTAAAGAAAATAATAATATTAAATGATGACCAATGCTTAATTATATTACTTTTTTTATATACTAAAAATTATATAATTTAATAAAACAATCTAAATGTAATTTGTTTTGTCATATGACAGTTATGAATGAATACACACTAGATAAATGCAGTGAAACATCTCAATTGTCAGTCAAGCAATGAATTAATGCATACATTAATTAATTATATTTTATATACTGACAACAATAAGAAACATGAATAAATGAGTAAAAGAACAAATAAAAGTATCCATCACAATAAACAAATGCATATACAAGTCAACAACACATGAAACAAAGCTTTATTCAAACTCCAAGCATGTATTTACAGGCGCTGAACCCCACATACCCTACTGCCATCTCAACACAGCGCTTCCCATTCTGTGGCTTTATCCTGATCCAGAGGTGAGCCGTGCCTTCGTGCCGGAGCGCTGCGCTTCACAATCTGAGGAAATAAGGGCAGTGTGGAGTGATTGAGGAGCTCATACGGGCAGATGGAGTGATTGAGGGACTCATCCAGGAGCTGGGCTCCTCTCCTCAGTGCTCACACCAGTCTGCAGATATTTCAGATCCTACAAAAATACACAAACATTATACAAAAGCAGTCATTTTAACAGCACAATGTAATTTGATTTATGTATTAAAAGTAACAAAAATGACCTTACTTTATATTTGAGTAAAATCCCTTAAACCTTTTTTTCCCCAACAAATGCTGCATCCTCTTTCCTCGCAGGTCCTGCTCCACCACAACAGCTCTGCAGCAAATGCACACAAATCAAGAATCAGAAAAGTGTTGTAATTTCTCCGTTTGAAACTTCAATAATTCAAATAAACTACAACTTAGCAGTATACTCACTCAAAGCCTTTGATCACAGGCCTTCAGCATCATCAGCCTCTCTCCACCGGAAACACACACGCGTGTTCTTCTGTCCCTGGAACATCCAGACAAGACTCACGCTACCTCTGTGGTTTATGAGCTCAATACTACATTTACATGTTGAGGTTGTTGCTAATAAATAGCTTTTTATCCATCATAAATGTTCAACAATTTTTCAACAGTACTAATGGATACATGAAATAGATTACTTATGTTTAGTTACTTTATGTAAAATGCATTAAACTAATAAAAACAGTGTTAACAACAGTGAATTCTCCTAAACAATAGTACACACACGTCACTCAGATGTCTATTTCATATCAGTTACACGTAGTAATCTTGCCAGATTTTGAATAAATATTTAGTAATGGTATTTCAGATGTATACGGTTTAAAATGTATGCAAATACAGTTTAAAGACGTATGTGTCCTTATGGAGCTCCTCTATCCAATAAAATGTGATTTACGGCAAAATCACAAATTTACCATATTATATAGCGTCTTTGCACCTTCAACAGTTCAACAATTTACTGTACAGAAAGTTAGTTCAACACATGCGATTTGGTTTGTATTTGTAATAGTCACATTTGAAAACACTCTCGTCCACCCTTTCCGTCATGTTTGAGTATGAAATATCTACTTCTTCTTGTTCTTTTTTATATCGTATCCTCTCGCGTGGCCTCCTGATAGATGAGTACAAGCTGAAAAACACTCAAATGTCTGGGCGAAAGCAGGAGATCATCCGGGAACTTCTCGCCTACTCTTTTAGGAATACTGATGTTTAGAACGTACTGCTTCCCTCACGTACTGTTTTCGCCTACTATATAGTAGGAAAGTAGGCATATTCGAACGCACTATCGTCCAAATCTCGCGATAATTAGTACGTCAACCAGGTAATTCTCGCCTACTCTTTTATGAATACTGAGGATTCAAACGTACTTTTTCGCTCGCCTACTCTTTTCGCCTACTATATAGTAGGGAAGTATGCGATTCCGAACGCAGCCCATGAGAATTTTGGACTGGAACCATAGACTGAAAAAAATGACTGGAACCCAGCCCTGGTGTGGTGAAGTGTTGAGTCCCACGCCCACCGTAGTGATGAGTCCCAGCTCAGGGCCCAGGCAATCCGATTGGTTCAAAGCACGTTTTATGGGTAATCGCTTTAGTGCCTGGTTACAAATCAGATATCAGATTAAATAATATTATAATATTATATGAACAACGTTACAACGACCATTAATGGTTATGCGGTAAGCCTAAAGTGGGCGGAGCCGGCCGTCGCCATCTTGGCAGCGCATCACCGCGCGTCACTCTCGGCTGCAACGCTCTGACGGAGGTACGTCTTGTGTTCTTGAGTAGGAGAAAGTTACACAATAATGCTAAGAACTTTTGCCATTTATACATATAAAAGCAAAGCAAAAGCAGTTTGGTACCCCTCTTTTCATCATCATCATCATCATCATCATCATCCAACGACTTTGATCCAGCGCAGAGCATTCCAATTACGCAGGACAGATAAGTATGCTAATCTACTTTACCTTGTTTGTTTCTTTGTTTGTTTACATTGTTTAACTTGTTAAACCACTTTCTTTTGACCTAGTAACTTCATAAAATCATCTTATGTAATGCTATTTGCAGCACTTTTAGTATGAAGGTCAAAATGATGCATTACACTTGTGTTGAAGCCCTGACACGTGAAAAGGTTTTAATGCTTCTCTTAGCACTTTACGTAGGATAATCAGACTGAATAAGCATGTCAAAGTGGTCAAGTTTGGATGCGTGCGATTATTCACGGCCTCAAAACCACTTGTCTCCATCATCACCCAAAATCTGCCATAATCCTTCAGCTGCATTCACTAAGCCTGTCTGTTTCAGCACTCGTCGTGTCTCCAGTGGCCTGTAGCTTCTATCATTAAACGGCAGAACCAATTGTAGTTTTAACTCCTCTCCCTGGGCTATCCGGTGACAAGCTTTGGATCGGCCCGCTGTGTATGACCGATTGATGCCTTTCCAGACAAGCCCAAGGGTTCTCCAGAGAACCTGGCAGAGAGGGGGGCCTCATCTCTTCAATTACCCACCTTGTTCCCACTCCAGATGGGTCTCTTCCGTAGCATTCCCTCCCTTCAGATCACAGGGTGAGGAATTCCATATGTCTGGGAAAGGGAGAACATCTGCAGATAAGGGAAGAGCTATTTATATGAAGGAAATATAAAGGACCACTTTTCAAAAGGTAAAGTATGTGTTTAACAGAGACTATAAGAATACTTAATATCACAATAAATATGTGTTTATTCATTTATTTATTTATTTTACCTGTATAAAAAGAGTATTTTTGCATGTGAATGAAACAGCATAATATACTACAATACACTAAGGTGCAAATAGCACTGTTTCCACTAAGTATAAAAGGTTTTTAACAACTATTTACACTTAGTGTATAGAAAATACTTTCTGTTGCTTTACACTTATTGTATAATTTTGGTGTTTAAAAGAGCTATGGTGGAATCGATGGTATATTTCATATTCTGTTTTTGAGTTTTATGCATGCAATTTGACTTTACTTTTTGTGAAAAATATAAAGATGAGTGGGAAAAAGCAATAGCCTTAAAAAAATCCTAAAGAAATGCTTACATTTTATCATATTTTTGATCTGCAGTTTACTATCCTCACCTCAACACTTCAAACCAAATAAATAAGACTTAATCTCACAACAACCCAATATAGACTGTACACATTCATGCATCTCAAATTACTCAGTGTTGATTAGATTACACTAATTGACTCCTATTCCAAAATCACCACACAAGTAGATGCATGCTGTCATGATTCATGTGCTTCTATAACCCGTGATATTTGTGATATGTGTTTGGATAGGTAACCTATGACCATGCATGTTCGATTGTTTACATCCACAGAAATGCACTTACAGATCTTACCATAAAACAGCGTAACTCTTTTGGCATCCACATGTCAGTCTTCCAGCAGAATAGATAAGAAAAATGATTTATTATGATGAGTATGAGTCAATATAGCATTGATCTCCATTTTGCGGGAAGGAATTCTTGCCTGCTTAGAATTTGAGCCTCTCTTTGTTTACTCCTGGGTGACTTACAGGGTTTGATGAATGTAGGACAATAGTGTTTTCGAAGGTATAAAAGGATAGTGAAGCAGTAGAGATTTAGACGGCTGTGGTGATCTGTTTTTGTCTATGAGAAGCTTGTTTTTATCTGTCTCTTTTCCTATCCATCCCCCATCCTTCTAACTTCCCTTTAAGTTTGTTATCAATCTGGCACAGATATTACAGTATGCATGGGTATTATTTGCATTATTAGAGTCTCTTTATGATTCGACTAGGTTTTTAACATGCCTTTTATTCCCAAAAATGCAGTCAGGTAGGGGATTCACTATTTGAATGTGTATATAATGCCCAAAATGCTGTATAAGTTAGGTAGCCAAAAATGAGCATTGATTGTGCCTATAATAGCCAAAAATGCTGTCTAGGTAGGCATAAACATATGTTTTCATGCTGCCCGAAAATACTGTCTTGGTCTTCCAGGGCCTGATTTATGCTCGCACGTTCAGGGGGGACTAATTACAATGAGGAGAAATAATATATATTTAATTTTGTTTTTATTTATTATTAATATTATTTCACTTTAATGCCAAGACACTGTAAGACAATTATATAAATCAAAACAATTTAAAATTTCGTTGCTGTCGGCCGGAAACCTTTTTCACAAACCATTAGGTCACGTTTTATGTCTGTTTGTGGGTTTTGTATTTATTTATTTGTATTTCCATATTTAACCAATGAAAAGTATTAAAAACAGCTTGCGAATAAAACTCCTATCTCCATCCTCAAACTGTCAGTCAAACCTCTTAACTCCACCCACCTCTCGTGAATGGAGTGCCACACGCATGAGACGTGTCTCTGCAGTCTGCGGTGGACATCCAGCCCGGCCCACATCCAAGTGTGACGTCAGAAATCACGCCCATGTTCACCCTGCAGCCAATTCTTAAAATTTTATTGATGATGTCAATCACTGTACTGAATGCCTACACCAAACACTGATCCCTAAACCTACGGGTTTGCTGCATGCAGGGAGTGATTTCTGCTGAAGTGGTTTGGGGGGGGGGGGGGAATCAAGGTTCCATGATTCCTATTTCCATGCTTGAAATAGGAAGAAGCATCGAGAAGACTTAACACTCACACCTAATTCTTTTTCATTTACTGCTTATATTTCTCTTTTTATGACAGACCGCACTGAAACCTCCTCCAAAACCTACCCTTACACTTAAAAAAAACTTTTAATCTGGAACCTACATACTGAAACCCACCTAAAACCTACCCTTAGACCTTAAACACACTCAAACCCTACCCACATGCCTAAAAACCAATCCAATACATCACCTTGTGACTCTCCATCTTGTGACTCTCCAGTCTCCGGGTGTGGCTTCTGGCCTCACACTTGGATGTGGGGTTTGGGGTTTGATGTCCACCTCAGGATGCAGCCCTATACTTGCACGCAGTTTGGACTGTAACGGAAGTAAAAGGCTAATGTTTTATATAACTGGGTCTCGATTAGATTCAGATGTGTATAGCCCACCAAGGTAGCCCACTAGATTTTTACTAGTTTTGATTATGCCTATAGCCGAAAATGCTGTCTAGGCATCTGACTTGGTTTCAAATAAGTTTGCATTCCTATGCTGCCCCAAAATGCTATCTAGGTATTTGGTTTTGACTGCATTTTGGGGCATTATAGGCATGTTCAAACCAGTGTGGATAGGTGACTCACGAGTATTAAATAGGTTTCAGTGTTCTCTTGATATAGGCATCTCACTAGTATTCACTAGGTTGAATGTGTCTATGATACCAACAGTTTTTTTTAAACAGGTTTAAACAAAGGTGATGCCCAAAAATGATGTCTAGAAAGGGATCTTGGTCTTGATTAGGTTCAAATGTGTCTGGTGTTCAAAAATGCTGTCTACAAAAGGTATTTTGCTAGATTTTGACTAGTTTTGAATATCCAAAAATGCTGTCTACATAAGCAGCTCACTAGGTTTGAACATGCATATGATGCTCAAAAATGCTGTCTGGTATTTAATGAGTTCATACTTGCATATATTCAGATATAGTATAAAATGTGCGTATTTGGCGTGCTATCAAGGAGAGGGCTCAGAGTTGAATTTGGCCCAAAACCCAGATCACTAATAAAGCATAATTTCTTGCTGTTTAGCTCACACACTAGACGCAGCAGCAGATCATACCAGGACATAACCAATAACACTGAATTAAACAACAAATTCTCTTCCCCTAAGACATATTTACTTAACAAGCAATGTAGTGAAGCTAAAACAGTGCACTTAATCTGAGCCACTGTTATCACGCTGAGCAGTCAAGTTCTCCATCGAACAAAGCTCAATCTTTGTTTCTAACTGGGTGCTTCAATGAGCTGTGATGGAATATGATGACTAGAGAATGAGTTTGAGTGAAAAAAGACCCGTGGAGACAGACAAAATTTGCATGACCAAAGTCATTATGTTTAAACAAGATAGTGACAAACAAGGGAATTCTCACACAGAAAGAGGAAACATAGAATGAATTAAAGTCAGCAGTTGTTCAAGAACCAGCATGAATACTGAACTAAAACCCCATAATTAATAATTGATTACCCAGGTGCCTTTGTTTCGTGTAAGATGGACATATCTCCCAGTCTTGAGTAATAACTTGACTGCTGGTCATATCTTCATTTGTCTCACTTTGCTACAGCTCCTGTGGGCTTGTCTTTGTGTTTGGTTCAAAAGAAGACATTCTGCCTCACTATCTCAACTCTAGACAAGAACCTCTGGAGGCTTGGAAACCGAATAGCTATTTTTAAAGCATTTCGTCTGACATCGTCGACATCATCTACGGCTGTGCATATTAAAGAATTCCTGCCTGTCACGAGACATGTAATTGAAGATTTTGAGATTGTGTTCATACGTGTTTTTACCTTGGTTTCTTTTATTACTCCACTATATTAATATTCCAAACTCTTCCTTTGCCTAATTTGCCAGTGTAGACTATGCATAATTTGAAAGATTAATGAGAGGTTGTATCAGCATGAGATTAAACAGACAAATCAAAGAAAATAAAAAAGTCCTAAAACAACCCCAGATACATCCACTATGGTCAATTAGTGTATGAATGTGTTCATAGAGTATAGTGGTCTGATTTAACCAGTAATGTGAACCCCTTGCATGACTGGCAGGCGAAATTGTTGCTAATTCTCTTAATTTTGCAGTGAGCGACTTTGCATTGGAGCCCACTCTTTATCACGTTTAATGCAAACTCTTTATCATTTCAAGAAATTACCACTCACAGCAAATGCTTTCACGTTGCCAGCCAGTGCAATGTGTAATCATTCCTGACCCACTCAGTGATCTGCTCCTATTAAGTATCTGAACTGCATAATGTGAGGCCATGGCCGCTAAATAATTAATGAGAATAAATTGCACCAAATGCAACCTCCATTTATCTGAGCGGAGCGCTATAATAACTTAGATTTTAACCGCCTGGCTCTAATGTCACGGCTGGGCAGCGAGTAAGTCCAAAGCAAACACAAACATTCACATTCCACATATACTATAGTTTCTTTTTTCACTAAATGTACAAGTGAATTCAACAGATAATGTGCAAGATATTGCAATTTATTGCTGGATGTAGCCAAATTAGTACATTTTAAATATGCATTTCATGTCAGTATCATTGTCATTTGAATGATGACCTGGCAGTATTTATGCAGTTTCCATATTTGTTACTGTAACCATGTTTTTAGAATGTTGAAAAAACTTGATAGGCGTGCATCAAACATCAATGTGTAATGCTTAATTTCTTTTTTATTATTATTATTATCCTACATAATCACAAAATTGTACATTCCATTTCCAGGAAATGGTGTGATTTGTTTATGACAATTTCAGGAATTCTTGAAAACAAAAGTATACTGTATGTATGTATATGTTAAAGTATGTGACAGGTTAGCCTACTGGTGAACCCCATTTTACTAATTTGTATTACTTATAAAATTACTTTAAATTATTTTATTGGTTTTAAATTATTTAAATCCAATTACAGCATCTATTATTTTATATATTATAATGTATTGCAATAATAAACTAAATTTTGCATTACACATTTAAATTAGATTTAAATGATCAAATCATGCCACTAACTTCTGAGAGTACTTTCTTTTTCTTGTTAAAAATTGCTATTTGTGTCAGGCACACCATTTCCTAAGAATGAGCCAAAAACCTTTTTATGTATGGTCTTTCTCTGCATCATTAACATTGCTCTTTGTTGGAGAAAGAAGTGCAGTGGCTGAATCAGGACTGTCTGTACGGGCCGTAATCGACCATTATTCACACTACATCACAGGCCATAGGAACAGGCAGAGCAGCCTGGCTGCCTACACTATATAAGTTTCCATATGAGTCATTTTCAAACTAAACTTCTCCGAACCTCAGCCAAGAAGGTCCCATGAGTTAGGAAAGGAGGTGGAGGCAAAGAGATGGAAAGGACAAGGCAAGGCAACACAAACTCATTCACTCCTTCCTCAGGAGATGGGGGTTGTTTGTGCAGCGGTCGGCTCCTGTGAGGTTGGCATGGGCATTGAGGACTTATTCTGTCATCTTCGAACATTTTCAACAAGCCATGAAGATGTTATCTTTTATAAGCCTTGTTATAAGATGAAGAAGATAAGAAAAGCTGCTTCATAATACAGGTTTTCACAGACTTGCAGACATGTGTAACGGAGGCCAGCTAGTAGTTGCTGCAAGTAAACCTCACTCCTCTGATCTCAAAAGGCTCTCTAGCGACAGATGCTAGGGGCTACAGTCTTTAGCCTCCTTGTTAGAGCGCCTGACTCTCATGCCGGAGAGCCGGGTTCTAGGGGTCGAGTGGGACCCGGGTGGAGGGGTTACACATGCAGCATCACAGAAGAAAATCAGCAACTTAGAAATGCTTGCACTAATTTCTAAGTTTAAAAGTTTTAAAATACCAGGAAATTATGTGTCTGACTGGCACAGTAAAGGTCACAAACTGTTTCATGGTAGGGCCCACCTAGAGAGGTAATCAAACTTGAGACCCGCCAAAAAATGTTTAAAATTCCATTATTATGTGAATAATAGGTTTACAGGTAAAAAAAAACAAAAAAACACTTTAAAGCAACACTATGGAACATTTTTTACCTTAAAATAATGTTTCCAAAATTTTATCAGTGCATGGTTCATCAAGTCGTGACAGGGTGAAAGGCACTTCTGGATTCGCTTTGCGGTGCTGCAGCTGCTATAACCACACTATGCAAGTTTGCCAGATCGGGTCACGTTTCTGTAGTCCAAATGAGACAAAATAAAACTACAAATTTGATTTGCTTTACGCCAAGCGTTACAATAAACATCATTAAGTTTTTCTTCGTTTCTGTTGTCACATTACATCATACTCTCATGAAATCATAAAACATACCTTGTCTGTAAACATCGTTCATTCTAAGCCGGTGCTGCATAAACACATAAACAGCGAGCGTGCGTGCGACGGTAGGCTAAATTATTTACGACAGCGGTAATGGACAATTTAGTTTCCAACCAGTAGGGCGACCGAAGAGGAAAAGTTCCATGGTGTAGCTTTAATTTTCTCATAATATACATTGAAGCATCCCTTTTCTCACACTGTCTGAAACTGTTCGATAAAGGATTTGGTCTCTCTAAACTTCTCCTTTCTGAGAGCCTACTCTGATCTGATTGGTCAAATAGCCCAGTCTGTTGTGATTGGTCTACCTCGTATCAGAAACGTAATGCCCGTTACCATATCTGAATTTCGGCTGTGAACATTTACATTTATTCATTTAGCAGACGCTTTTATCTAAGCGACTTACAAATGAGAACAATAGAAGCAGTTAAACTAACAATATAGGACAACAATATGCAAGTGCTACGACCCTTAACGCAATTGAACAGTAACCATGGTGTCGTTGTTCAAGGGAAAAGACAAAAATAGGCTGGCATTGTGAAAATTATAATTGGTCCATGTAATTGTGCAGGAGGTAAAGCCGGATTAACTTATGGTTTGATTCAGTTCAAAATCAATCCTGCTCTTTGATGAAACTTTGCAGACCTTTTACAGCTACAATTAAGTATTACATATATGAAAGGTAACAATTCTTGAGCACTATTATAAGAGTAAAATTAGAGAGAAATTGCTTTTGTTTTTTTGTGATGAAACAAGCTATATGGTGAATATGTATTGTATATTTTTTAATGTTTCGGATTTGGCATAAACACCACCATTCTCAATTTATTTTGCCACTGATGCATTCATCATGTTTTATAATGTATAGATTGTATATGTTAAATTCCATTTAATATTCTGATTTATATAGCATATTAATGGCATTAGCCGGAATCATGCCTTAGAATCCACAAAACAACCATTTTGATTTCATAGAGATCTTTAAGCACCATGTTGGACATTTTCACCTGTTTCTTCTTTCTCTTCCATAATTTGTATTTATTTCCTTTGATGATACAGTCTTAACTTTCCCCTGACCGAGACACTCTACAAGAGATATGTATATATCAGGAATATGATATCAGGCATATCAGGAATATGATAATGCAATATGATTTTGCCCAATGCTGACCGTATTATTCTTCGACCATCAGCTCTGACCTTTGATGGGAATGGATCTTATCATCTCCAGGCACCACCTCTCTTGGGAGCCTTTAGGATTTCACAGGCATACCAATCATCTGCTGTCCAAGGGAGGGAAGCTTTAGGAGACAGTTATGCTTACAATATTGGTGAAGAGTTATAGCTCTACTTTTGTATTTCGGCTCTGAGCCACATATCTTTTATATCACAGCTTTATGTTTGGTGCTTTTTCCCCCCTCACTGGTTGGAGAGTCACTGGTTAGTTTAGAACCCACTTTTATCCTCTTCAAATAACAAAGTAAACACTTATTTGAAGATGATGGGTAAATTTATCCTGTACACATAGAATAATTGTCTGTTAGAGAACCCCAAATAACTAGTTTACAGTTTAGGTCTTTGCATTGAAACATGCATGCAGATCTCATAGAATTTGCTATTAGAATTTGCATTTATTTCTTTCTCTCAATTTCTCCCTCTCGTTGTTCTTGTTATGCTCTGAATTGATATCTGCTCATTTCGAGCCACAGCGTTATCGCTCTCTAAGCTGAGAGGGGCCTTTACGGGGTCAGTTTGGAATGATGCGGTCGCTTTGAGCTCTGTTGAGGTCTGCAGGGCCCCTGAATAGTTTGGGTGAGGATTTGCAGGAACTTTTGGCATGGAAGATGGCTGTCTAAAATACCAGTACCTTCAAGAGCAATGTGTTATGCCAACCTGCCAGCTGGCTTGCCTACTGTAGTAACTCTACAGCGTAAAAGGTTCACTACAATAATGTCCAGATGGTTGAAAAAGGACTGAATATGAATATTAACTTTCTGCAACAGTGTACTTGCATTTGATGTCAGAGAAAGCCCATTTTTTCATTTGTTTACAAAACCGCTGATCACAGTCGTACAATTCTGTACAACAGCACTCTTCCGTGTAATTTTTCGTAACGTCAACATGAAATCAACATATTTATATAATATTGCAGTTTTGTATTATAAATGATTTATCCATGCACATTATTATTTTTTAAAATTCATGTGCCATCATAATCTTTAATCAAAATAACTTCTCCCTCTTGCATGAAATGACATCTCTTCTATTCTCTGATGACATGTTTGGCGTGAGGGCAGGACAACCTGTGACTCACATAAAATCACAGCAATAGCAAACCACAACAATTCTTGCAGGACAAAACCAAGTCCAAGCCTACTTTTCTTTCAGAGAAGCTGTTTCACTCGTATAGAGGACAGTTCTTGGAAGAGAACACTGTTTGTTGTTCAGGTTAGAATAGTGTTTGCACTGTGGAGTTGCTTGAATTACAAAAAAAGAGAAAAAAAATCCCCTTCACTTATTGTTTTTTTTTTTCTTCCACCATCTATTTTAATATCTTGGAGAATGTCATTATTCCATAAAGGCAGAGTCTTTTCTTTCTCACTCTCTGCTGATGATGATGCATACGTCCTCAGTGTAGCGGTGGGAAAAATCATCCGCACTTCCCTCCCCGAAACAGCATTAAGTGAATGAGATGTCTGTTGGCTTTCAGAAATTGGCAGGGCTTCTGGCATATATTTCATCAGTGGTCCAGCCTCGCCTCCATCCCAGGGAATTAATGGCAGGGATTTTCATGAATGTAAAAGCAGCATAGCATGGCAACCCCGCACAATAACTGAAGATGCGTGAGCACACTTTCTGAGTGTGTATATACTACTGCTTTGCTGGGTGTGTAGTTCTGTATACTGTGTGTGTGTGTGTGTGTGTGTGTGTGTGTGTGTGTGTGTGTGTGTGTGCTTGTTTATGTGATTTATGAGGACACAAATTTGTATATTGACATGCGTATTACACTGGTATTTCAACTTAAACGTGGTTTATGAGGACATTTCACTAGTCCTCATAATTCAAATAGCTTAAAAAACATAAAAAACAATGTTTTATTAAAAATGTAAAAATGCAGAATGTTTCCTGTGATGGGTAGGTTTAGGGGTAGGGTTAAAGTAAGGGGATAGAATATACAGTTTGTACAGTATAAAAACCATTATGCCTATGGAAAGTCCTCATAATGTAGTTGCACCAAGGTGTGTGTTTGTGCTTAAAGATGATAGAAAGTGAAGGCAATGGTGTGAGGTATCCCCATTATAAACAAAATTTGGTCATATTCCGACATGTTAACCCGATTATCATCTAGCAATCCTATAAAACAGCTAGCATTTGTCATATGAAATTTTAATTTTTGTCATGTAAACATTTAAGATTATTAATTAGTTGTTTATAGCTGCACATTTTCAAAGGGAAAGTATTTATGAAAGACAAGAAATGTTAGTCTATCATTTTCAGATTATTTTTAGTACACATAAAAATAAATTAACATAAATATACAAATGGGTGAATGTCTTGACCTACATTTTGCAATGTGTTGTGCTGTTGTCAAGGATAATTGGTGACTTGATTAAATTATTGTCCCGGATTATTACAAATACAAACTGAAATAGGCCTAAATGGTGAGCATCAGTATACTTACAAGAAAAACGAATACCGGTATGCAAAATGCTGACTTGTTAGAATATGGGCTTTATTTGGAAAATAATGTGTATGCAAATATGTACACGTTCAGAATTAATGTTAAGGAATCAAGCTGAACTGTAAGTATGTGGTAAAGACATTTTTTGTAAGAAATGGACCTACTTGTTTCTGTGTCAGGTTAAAGCTCCAAGCCTTCAAGTATCTGTCCGCGAGCATTAGCCAATCAGAAAACTCAAAAACGACTCTAAGCCAATGGCGTGAGTCAGGGCCGTCGCCAGAACATATAGAATGGGGGGGGGGGGGGGGGGGGGGGCATTTCATTTTCATGGGGGGGCACACTTTTTTATGATCTACAAAACAGACAGTTACCAAAACAATAACATCCCGTATTTAGCCTAATATAACTGAAATAGACCACATCCTATATTAAAACAACACCAAAACACAAAAGAGGAAGTTTCTGATCATAGGCGGAGGGTGAACCAACACCATGAGGATATTATGCGCTTCCCCTTTAAAACGTTTACAAGGCTATATGCAGGATTTGGCATGGCAGAAAACTCGTAAAGAGCACTCATTTTATTATCATTAAAAAACGGTTATACAACTTCATCGCGATCTCACAAATTTCCATTAGGCTACCAGTAAAGCTGAGGCACAATAATGTCTTATTTACATAGCCTAACTGCTTATTATAACGAGAAGATGTGTGTGCGCGTAGAACTGATCCAATCACCGCTCAAAACACCCAGTTTCGCCAATATTCTTCTATTACGGAGAAAACTGATCCTAGACCAGCATTTATGGACAGCTTTTCCCTCTAAAAGCAATCAGAAGCATATATGGAAGCTTGTTTTCGCCACGGAATAAAAAAAAAATTAAAAGATAATTGCGACTTTTTATCTCAAATTCTGTCATAGATTTCTCACAATAACGAATTTCTCTCACAATTTTGACTTTATAACTTTTTTTTTTTTTTACGTGGAAACAGTAGGCTATTTTTAGCAGGCAAATATGAAACTTCAACAAGCCCGTGGCCAGGGGAAGATAAGCCTTTCGCAGAGCCTTACACACGCTCCAACTAATTTCCGATTCATATTTCTGAAGACAATGTGTTATTTAAAGTTACAGAGATTAGTGCTCCTGTGAGCTAAATGCTGACGAAGACGTTTCGTTATGGAATACGTGAATACGTTATTTTACTCTTAATAGTAAGTTTAGCCTACTGAATGACCATATGATTAGGGGGGCACGTTGTGTCATCTGGGGGGGCACTGCCCCCTAATGCCCCCCCGGCGACGGGCCTGGCGTGAGTCCTTTGGACGAGCTAGATGTGAACACAGAACATTCGAGGAAGACGACAGGAGTGAATGTGAATTGGGAAAATCAGTTTGAAAACGGTTCAATGGCACAGAAATCGTGTACAGCAGCTGTAAATGCAGACCAACAGGTCCTGATGGCAAATGTAAGTTTGGGACTGAGACCAGTACGTATTAACCGTCTTTTGTATTTACCGATATCGATTCTTAAATCTCAAGAATCGATTAGTCAGCCTGTTTTCATTTGATGAGCGCGCAGAACATTGTAGCGTGCATCCCGTCCAATAAATTGAAATAATCTTTGTGCTTTGTGACTATTATTATGAAATAAAGATTCAAATTTCCAATTACGTCCATTTTCTTACTAAATTCAAAAACATAAATACCGTTTTGGCGCTAATAAACATCAATGAGCATCTGAAAGTGTGTTAAAAGGTAGAGTACAACTTCGAAATCCGTATCGTTTAACGTGGTATCGCTCAATCAGCGTTTCATCCGTGGAAAGACGTCAGTTAAACAGCAAGTAAACAATGGCATGTAACATCACATTTACCTCAGAAAAAAAAACATTAAACTTAGTCACTTAGTCAGTTAGTCAGCTAGAAAAAAATAACTCTATAGAGGAGAATTTTGCTAAACACAGGTCAAGCCACTTTTGAACCAGAAACAGCAGCAGAAGCGCCTGACCTGGGCTACAGAGAAGCAGCACTGGACTGTTGCTCAGTGGTTGCATGTCATTCGGAAATCAAGGTGCCAGAGTCTGGAGGAAGACTGGGGAGAAGGAAATGCCAAAATGCCTGAAGTCCAGTGTCAAGTACCCACAGTCAGTGATGGTCTGGGGTCCCATGTCAGCTGCTGGTGTTGGTCTACTGTGTTTTATCAAGGGCAGGGTCAATGCAGATAGCTATCAGGAGATTTTGGAGCACTTCATGCTTCCACCTGCTGAAAAGCTTTATGGAGATGAAGATTTCATTTTTCAGCACGACCTGGCACCTGCTCACAGTGCCAAAACCACTGGTAAATGGTTTACTTACCATGGTATTACTGTGCTCAATTGGCCTGCCAACTCTCCTGACCTGAACCCCATAGAGAATCTGTGGGATATTGTGAAGAGAAAGTTGAGAGACGCAAGACCCAACACTCTGGATGAGCTTAAGGCCGCTATCGAAGCATCCTGGGCCTCCAGAACACCTCAGCAGTGCCACAGGCTGATTGCCTCCATGCCACGCCGCATTGAAGCAGTCATTTCTGCAAAAGGATTCCCGACCAAGTATTGAGTGCATAACTGAACATAATTATTTGAAGGCTGACTTTTTTTGTATTAAAAACACTTCTTTTATTGGTCAAATGAAATATGCTAATTTTTTGAGACAGGAATTTTGGGTTTTCATGAGCTGTATGCCAAAATCATCAGTATTAAAACAATAAAACACCTGAAATATTTCAGTTGGTGTGCAATGAATCTAAAATATATGAAAGTTTAATTTTTATCATTACATTATGGAAAATAATGAACTTTATCACAATATGTTAATTTTTTGAGAAGGACCTATATATGCACCATATTACATATTCATTATAATTCTTAATGTTCTTCAATATTTAATGCATGTTTGAATAAATCTGGCAAGTTTTTATGACAGCCACCGTTTAAATGTTTATATTTCATATAACTTTCTTGTTATAAAAATAAATAAGTGTAATTTAAGTGTTTGTAGCTACAGTTTATAGTTACTAGTTAATTTTTACCTTCAAAATTATAGTAGGCTAATGAAGCCTAGAAGGCTACAAGAATTGCAAGCTTGTGAATCGAAATCGAATCGTGAAATTTGTGTCAATACCCAGCCCTACTGACTGAATAAAAAGTCAATGCCATTCTCTAACTTTCGATTAATTGTGACTGATAATGACATTAAATATTAGGATTTCATTGTATCTTTAAAGGTTTGACTCTACCTTTAAACCGTTTAAAACCGACACTCCCGTTGCTTTCGTCTATATTTTCATTAGCCTGTAATTTATGCATTTTATAGCTTTCATAACTTCCTAAATGTTTGGAAATCTAGAAAATACAGAAGTCCTTGTCTTTGGCTACTGTTGTTTATATTTTGACATTTCTAAATTGTATGTTTTTTCGTATTATATAATTCTTTTAACTTTTATCCCAGAGTTTCAGAAGACATTTGCAGGCCACGTGGATGGTTTTTCAATGGTATTTCTCTGCCATCTAGTGGTCACAATTCCTATCTGATTTCAGTTTGTTCTCTGTGTGCTTTTGTGGGTCAGGTTTTGCCCTACATTAGGGACCAAATGTCCCAATATGAATAAGAAGACCTTAACGGCTAACGGTTCCCACTGGGAAATCTTATATGTAGTTACTAAATAATGTAATGAAAATAATAGAAATTCAAAAAGGATTGTGTGATAAGAGAATAAAAACTCCCGAAAGTCCCGACCATGATTTAAGAACAAACATGTATGTGTTATCTAGTGGAAAGTGAGACAATATAGCCACAATCACACTTCAGTAACTCATTGATGGTCATTCATTGAAGAATAGCGTGAGGTGATGTGATTGCTTGTGACACTTAGTGTTGGTGTGCCAATATGTGACACATATAGCTCAGTTTCATTCATTTTCATCCTCATCATCATAGTTGACAGTCCTCTGTCTAGCTACTACATTTGAGATACGCAGACTGCTTTTCTCTGTCACTCTTCGCCCGCTCTCAGCCATGAAAGCCAAGTGTCTATCCTCACTGGAGCTCACAATTACATATTTATTTTCTAAACAGACTCCATCATGCTAAGGAGATTATGCATGCTTTGAGGCTTAGCTGGAAATATGTTGCACTCAGGAGATCATTAGGAGCATGGCAGATGTCTTATCACATGTTAATTAATTCCCCTTATTAAAGTGGCCAGAAGCTGTCAGTGATTAGTTTTTGCTACTGTAGAATATCAGCGCTGCCTTTGCTTTGACTTTACAGTATGTATGTCAGTGTCAGTCATATGCACATAAATGCAGGTCAGTGGTTTTGACTGTTCTGAATATGCTCTAATTGCGGCAGGTCTGTAGGTGGCGGCACTGTTTTAAGGGCAAGCAGGAGGCTAAACCAATGCTTTCTTTTTTCCCTAGAATGCAAAGAGAAGTTTACTACTAATTCCAGACTCATATTTACAATACACCTACTATTTTTTTATTGTGAAGCCTTTAAATCTATCTGTATAATTTAAAGGAAAAATGTGTGCAAAAATTAAGATTTAATTAGTATTTATTCACCTTTATGGTGTTTCAAACACATGATTTTCTTTCTTCCGTGGAGCACAAAAGGAGACGTTTTGTGGAATGTCTGGGCTTCTCTTTTTTTACATACAATGAAAGTATCTCCAAAAAAAGGTAATATACTGTAAAAGTATAGTCATTAAAGACCCATGAGCTATATATAAAATGTATTTTTTATTCGCTTATTATCTTTCACAGTAGCACAGTAGCTCCCTTTCACTGTAGCTCTCAAATCTAATTTGCACATATTAAAACTTTCGACCTCAAGGCACCCCACACACATTAAAATGCGATAAGTTTCTGTTAAATTGTCATTAATTCTAAACATCATTTGATTTCACATAGATTTCCAAAGATCTCCTTCTGTGTTCAATGAAAAAAGGAAATCATAGTTGGACTGACTTTGCGGTGAGTAAATCATGATTTTACATATTTTTGGAAGGTGCACTGTTCCTTTAACTCACACTTTGAATAATTACCACATAAAATACCATTCTAAAATTTGGGGTTGGTAGGATTTTTTTTTATGCTCACCACGGCTGCATTTATTTGATCAAAAATACAGTATTTACAGTAATACTGAAATATTATTACAATTTTAAGTTTTTCTATTTTAATATGTTTTAAAATGTAATTTATTCCTGTGATGGCAAAGCTGAATTTTCTGAAGCCATTATTCAGAAATCATTATATCAAGATTTTTTTTCTTATTATTATCAATGTTGAATAAAGTCGTGGTTCTTAATATCATCTTAATATATGTGAAACCGTGATGCATGTTTTTCAGGATTCTTTGATCAGAATTCTTTGATTCCTTTTTTTGTTTTTGTGATCCTGATAAGGTGAAAGATGTGATAATCATATGTTTTCATGCAACATATGTTTCTTGTAGACATTTAGACTGATATGCATGGAAGTCAGCAGGACTACGTTTGCTACATCATACTGCGGTGCTTCACCAGGATATTTCATTAAAAGAGAATAGTATTTATAGGCTATCTGTCTGAATAATTCATCTGAAAGTTGAAAAGGCTCAGGCCGAGAGCTAGCTAGGACCTAGCCTGTGAACAGCAGGCCTGTAGACGAAGTTATTAGAGCAGAAGCTGTCTTCAAAGGGGAAGCAGAAAGAAACATATTTTATAGTAGGAAAATTCCAGAGAGGCTTGTCTCGTTCATTTCATCCTCTTGACTACTTTCAGTGAATGCTTATTTAAGACTTTTTAGTGCATTAAGTTTGTCTCATGCAGATTTCTAAGATGATATTGGTTATTTTTGTTAAAGGCGGTTGTTCAGTTTTGTGTGCTTGATCAGATTTCACCTTGCATTTGGAGATTTGAAAGTGGTGTTTTCCTGTTAAAAAAAAAACAGGGTGTTTCTTGGTGGTTTCTTATGGGCCTAAGTCCCATCTCAAGACTATAAGATATAGATCCCAGTAACACTTTATTTTGGTGGTTCATTTTAGACATTCTAACTATAAGTAACTTTGCAACTACATGTGAACTAACTCTCATTAGAGTATTAGTAGACACTTTATATTGATGGTCCCCCAACAGACATTCTTTTGACTATGACTACTTTGACAAAGTAATTTAAGAAACTATACATGACAACTTATTCTACTAACCTGAACCCTAACCTAACAGTCTACCACAGTCTGAGAATACTCTAATGAGAGTTGCAAATTTAGTTAGTAGATCGTCTAAAGTCACCATCACAATTAAAGTGTTACCTACTGTAGATCCCTTATTACAAAATAGAAGTCATGCAGCTAAATTGTGTTTTTTATTTGTCAGCAAACATTCTCTAGAAGCTGTGAAACACGGTCGTGGGTTTGCCATGATATTTTGTTAAACATATATATTCCCATCAAACCTTAGTACAGATGGTAATCAAGCTTGTGAAATAGGTCTCCATTGCATTTGACTGTGATAAGCACCACGCAATTGAAATATCATGAAATGTCACATAAATATTCAGCCTGCTCCTCTGCTGGGCTACGCCAGAGCTGGACAACAACAGATGTGCTCTTACAACTTCATTCGGATCCAACCACATCACCATAATTATGTAAATATGGTAATTGGGCATCTGTTGCCTGGAGTCATCTCTTGCTCCGACAGCTTCTCACATGTCCTTTCTCTATCTCTGTGGTATCTCTCTTGGGTCTGCGATCTGCCCGTTAAACTCAACACATGGCTCTTAGATGAAAGAACACACAGACGTTTCATAAATGATCATGATTCATATATGAAGATGCAGCTTGAAGTGATTGTGAATCTTCTAGTTCGTGATTTGGTTCATTTAGAGGTGAAGTGTAGGGTTTTTTTTTTTGGATGAGAACTATTATAGAACTATTATAGTGCTGCTTTTAAAGCTGGGATATTTAGCTAGCTGAATTTCTTACTGTAGTGTTTAAAAACAGTTTGTGTTGTAAGGGGAGACAGGAAGGTTGATATCAGGTGAGCTTTTGAGGGGAATATCCTCCAGTGGCACTTTGTGATAAATCTTTAAATCCCTTTTAAGCTAGTCAGAGTCCCATCTCTCTCTTTGTAAAGCTTCTCATCTCTCTCTTATGGGAGAGCCATCAGCCTCCAGGCAAACCGTTTGTCTGATCTCCCTCTCTGTTGGTCTAGTAGTGAAAATGAAGTCAGTAAAAGCCACAATGCATCTTCTATACATAGTTGAAATGATCAATAATGTTCTTTCCATTGATTCTAATGGGTACATTTTGGTGACTCATATAACACATTACTGATTCAAAAAAGAAAAATGGTGAATGTGCGTATATTATATTGTATTATATTAATCAAATTACAGTTTTCCACAATTGCTTAGACACTAAACCCCATTCTCTGATTCTCAAAGTCCTAAAACCATTTGTTGAATAAAACACTCTTTCTTGCAAAACTTTAATCAAGTTAATTTGCAAATCTCATGCGATCTTTTTGCGAAACTCCAAAAACACATTCTCACTGACTAAAACACATTTTGCACTGTGATGCATGTGTGTTGCAAAGCCATAAACACATGTGTCAAAAGTTAAACACAACACAGTTGTCATCGTTTACACACACCGGCACAAAATTGTTCCCACTTGTTTTTCAATGATGAGATCAAACCAACTGTACAAACTATAAACCTACAAACACAGGTTGGCGCTGGTGCACTGAATGTTGACATGAACAATGGATGGAAAAAAACTGAGAGGGAGAGGAAGAAGAGTATGTGTAAGAGGAGGAAGAGGATGAGGTAGAGTAAGAGCAAGGTGTGAGTGTTGTCAAGACTGGATCCGGCACACCAGAGGGTTTTTTTCATTTGTCTGTGATGTGGACAAAGTAGACTGGACCCAACACGAAGACATGATGCTGAGGCAGAATGAATCTCTCCTTGACTTTGATTTTGCAGTTGCACAACTCTTTAGTGTGTACTGTAAAATGCTATTCATTAAGAGTTTTATTTGACCTTTTGGGCTTCTGTATTTTAACAGTATGCAAGTGCTGAATATACAGACATTCAATACTATATATATATTCAGTAAGTTGCGATTACTATATGCAAAAAATGTTTTTTGAAAAAAATTTTTTTAGTGGAATACATAATTTTTTTCTGTAACTACATGTTCTGGATGCTGTGTTCTCCATTTTTGTATGTAGTGTCTAAATAATGATCTGTAGTGTTTATATAATGACTGTTGTGTGTTGTGTGATCTGAAAGCACTGTTTGGTTATGAGAACAGGTGAAATGGTTTTGAACCGATTCTTTGATTTTGTCAGAAGAGTCAGATTTTTAATGCAATTTGAAGATTTGGTTTTGTGTTTAATGTTATGAGAAAAAGGGTGAAGGTTTCAAGAAATGTGTCTTAGTACTATTTATTTAATAATAATTATTACAGTTTTTCACAGTTGCTGTCTAGCTAGGTGACATTGTTCTCTTGTACATCAAGAATTTGTTGTAATTGTGAAAGTTGTGATTTTTTATATTCTTGTATCATCAGTTAGAATGAGTTACAATATCATAAATGTATCATCAATTATATTTACAAAAACATTTGACATGTTTATGCGTGTATAGCGGTCATGAAGGGACTAGATGTCATAACTGAAAACCTTCCTAAAAATTAAGAAATTTTTGCTTTTGGTAAAGAGAACTTTCTACAAAAAAAAAAAAAATATATGTATATATATATATATATATATATAGTAGAAAGTTATATTTAGAAGAAAAAATATATATATGTATACTTAATAAATATTTTGTTAGAAATAAAATGTTGATCTGTGAAAAGGGCAAGTGTAAATCTGAACAGCTAATATAAGTTGGCCAGCTGATAAAATCTGTGAAAAAGACAACACGCTGTATGATCATGCCTTGATCTACAACATATGTAACAGAATATATTGTCCCCCCTCTCATTAGTAGCTGGTGCTTGAGCTGCTGTGATGTGCACGCTCGTTCAAGTGAAAAGCTTTCATTAACGCCTCGTGAGGAGGAATTCTCCACTCAATTAGTGTGAGCACCAGTAGCTTCAGCTAGACGTCATGCAGACGTGCGCGGTTAATGACTGTGTGCCGCTGCCCACGTGCAGGTGTGGGCAACAGGGATAGAGCAGGGTATGGATCAAAGATTCCTCCATGGTGGAGAAGGATCGGCTGCCTTTCAAATGTGCAAAAGGGTTCCTATGGATCTTGTGCCCTCAAAAAGAGCAAATTTGAAGTTATTTATTTCTCTAAATTGTAGGGGAAACCAGTGCTTGTGCGCCAGCACTTACTCAGTTAATTCTTGGGAGTCAATTTCTGGATATTTGTTGTTATTGAATATGAAAAAAGATTCAGTTCACTTAAGAAACAGGTGGGCATGTCAGTGAACCTGTTTATTGACAGTTATTTGAGAAGAATACTTGGTAAAGCTTTACTTAAAGGGGTCATGACATGAAAGATCAAATGTTCTTTGATCTTTTGACATATAAGAGGTCTTTGTACCATTAAAACATCATGCAAGTTTTAGAGCTGAAAACATCCTACTCGTTATAAATAAAAAAAAATGATTTAATCAAGCTCCAACAGCGGCTTGTTTGGATATTGTGGGTTTGTGATGTCACACGGGCAAATGCATTTTTGTATATGCCTGGCTCTAGAGCAAGACATCGACGAATTGACATCATTGCACCATAGGCCCGGAGATACCATAGGCCCACTGGCATTCAGGCGGCTGACACTTGACTACACTGGATGCGAGCGTCGCGTCAAAAAATGAAATAGAACCCACAATAATCACTGAAGCTGTCTACACTGGATAAAGTATACAGATGTGTGTTCACTTTAGTCCACGCACTTGAGTCTGCCGACAAGGGGACAAATGGAGGGGTGAAGGGACTTTCGCTTTGACGCGTCTTGTTTGACGAGTCTCATTTCTGTAGACTTCAAAAGGATGCCAGTGTCAGGAACAACTTAATGTTTTTTTTTAATGGTGTCCTGGAGCACGCTGGTGCATTTTATGTTTGTTCAGAGAATTTGACTGCAGATTGTTTTGTAAGCAGGGCACAGTATAATGTTCGCAAAGAAACTTTTGTTGAAAGATAAAGCAGTAAACTGCATAGGAGCTGACAGCTATTTTGCAAAGCTCAAATAAATGATTTCATAAAGCTTTTTCTTTGTCTGTTTTTCCACATGTATATTTGTTTGTTTTTTGTGCAATAAACCTTATTAACAAAGTTATTAATAACACTTTATGAACCTCAAGGAACATTCAAATAATAATAAAAAAAATCCATGCATGACCACTTTAAAACCTTTATATATATATATATAATAAATTATAAAATTATTTTTAATGCATTAATTATGCCTGGTAATGCTTCTAATACATTGTATGTTCTCAGGAATAATTGTAACCATATTTATAATACATTTGAATACTTATCTATTCATTATTACACCGTTAGAAAGTATAAAGCATTAAAACGCATGGAAAAAACACTAATTTCAGATGTAACAAGGAATCTGCAAACATTATATTCCATTTAACTTTGGTTACAATTATTTATGAAAAATGTAATAATTTATAATGTATATTATGATATCTTTATAATGCATTTTACATAAAGGGTTTAAGTGTTACCAATTCTTTTTTTTCTTTTTTCATTTCAATTGTTGCGTTCCTCCACGAAACTTTGTTTGCTTGCAAAAGCATTGAAATATATTTTTCCTATTTTACTTCAATTACCAGTTTTGCCACTTACTCGTGAAATTTTTACAAATAGACGCTAAGCTTCTCAGGGGGAAAGCAAAACGTGTCTTATTGCAACCCAGTGTAGTTAAATTGTGTTCACGCATTTACAAGAGCTTTTACACGCATAAAGTAGGTGATTAAAACCATTATAAATCCACTGAACAACTGAAAACAACATTCTACTCTAAAGCCTATGAGATAAAGCCCTTGTGCCATGGACATAACATTGAATTAAAATCAGTTAAAATGCCACTTGCTAATCCATAGAGCCAGTGTTTGTAACTATACTGTGCTATTGTGAGTTTCATAATATTTTAAATGCCAAAAAGGTAGTGAACTGTGAACTACTAGGCCGGTAAACATCATTAGCATTTGCTGTTAAATAAAACATAATAGCATTGATTTTTCAACACAGGGGACTTGTATGGTTTCTCTATCATATATCTTCAACAAGGCAGCTTGAGCAGCACATCACAAAACATCACAACATATAATATTCATATCCCCCAACTGCACAGCTATTCAAGTGCATGAGGGCTTCTGTTTGCCATCAAACAGTGTTACATCACACAACAACAACACGACTGCTCTGTCTGTACTGTTCGCATCTCGAACCCACAAACACTATGATTCAGATCAAGATGTGCTCATTTGAATTTTAATGATGAGAGACATTGGACATCTGTTTGAGAGATGCATGGTAAACAGAAGTATTTGGTGCCACTCACAAAATTTTAGCATGCTGAGAAAATGTAGGTTGTAAATCCATGTGGTTGTTTCTTGAAAATGTAAGGCTTGAAGAACTGAGAATAGTGCTGACTATTCACTTGAGCAAAGAGCACTGATAAAATATTTATATGTGTGCTTTTGGTTCCGAAAGCAATGGGAAATGTAACAGTGGAAGCTTAACTGTCTGAAAAAAGAAAAGAAAATGATAAATGACTCAAAAAAACATTGGTTCTTGCATCTCTTGTAACTCAGCATGTTTGAATATGTGCAAGTGAAAGACTGAGATTTGAAAGCTAAAGTGAATGGAAACATTTTACAATTGAAGAATTTTAATGTACATTACCATTCAAAAGTTTGGGGTCAGTAAGATATTTATTTTTGAAAAACAATTAATATTTTTCTTTAGCAAGGATGAATTAAATCAAAAGTGCAAGTAAAGACTTTTACATGATAACAATTTTTTTTAAAATAAACGCTGTTCTTTTTAACTTTCTGTCCATTAAAGAATCCTGGAAAAATATATTTTAAATTAAAATATTAAAGTGCAACGGTTTTCAATTGTGATAATATATATATATATATATATATATATATATATATATATATATATATATATATATATATATATATATATATATATATATATATATATATATATATATATATATATATATATATATATATATTAGCACCAAATCAGCATATCAGAATGATTTGTGAAGGATCATGTGACACTGAAGACTGGAGTAATGATGCTTCATAAGCCTGTTTTATGGCTTCAGACTTTAAATAGTGCACAAGATGTATTGACTTTTTGTATGGTTCTTTTTCATCCATTTTGCAGCTTGCAGCACCTGGTCAACGTATTTGGAAAAGAGCAGAACATTCCCTTATGAGAAAGAAAGTCATACAGGTTTGAAACCACATGAAGGTGAGTAAATGATAACAGAATTTAAGTATTGTATACAATCAAAAGAAAAGGGGGAAATTGCTTTTTTTCTGGTTTTCTGGATCATTGCCTGTGTACTCAGTTGATTGATATGATTACTCAACAAACCTTACAATGGCAAAATTGTGCTACTGCACAGCTTGTCCTCCTCATTCATTCAAAGAACAACCTGCATGTGTTTAACTGATAGACCAGACCCTTACATTAAACACTGGATACCAGCTCCTCTCTCCCAAGTGATGTTGGCTATTTAAACAGTAAAATGCAGAGAGCAAATCTAACCGAAGCGCTCTTGTGTGAGGAGCCGTTCACACAGGACACATTCTTGTGTTAAAAAAAAAACCCTGACACAGAGCAGAGGAATGAAGCATAATCCAGGTAATCAGGGATCCCAGGGCACATTTTAAGTTCAACTTTTTGACAAGGCACTTTATTACTCAGCATTCTGCTGCAAGACTTAAAAAATAAACTGCCATTAAAAACGGCCATCTAATGCAACAAATAATGCATTTGTGTGAATGGCCTCTTACAATAGTTGATTTGCAGACATGAAGACATGTTTCAAATGCCAAAGTTTGTAGCCTTTCACATTGTACAAAAAATACTTTAAATATATAATTCCTTATTTCAACGATTGTTCAAACTGTTTTTTTTAAATGTTTTTGAAAGTCTCTTATGTTCATCAAGGATCCATATATTTGCTAAAAAAATGAAGCAAAACAGTAATATTGGTAAATATTATCACAATTTAAAATGACTGTTTTCTTTTTTTATTTATTTTAAAATATAATTTATTTCTGTAATTCCAAAGTTGAACTTCCAGCAGTCTTCTCTCCAGTGTCGCATGATCAGAAATCATGCTAATATTCTAAATTTAAACGAAACGAAATTTTAATGTCGATATACAATGGTAACATAATGTTGAAACTAATCCTGCTATTGATATCTTTGTAAGACCCTATAGAACAGTGGCCAGGGAAAACAAATGTCAGGCGAAATATCGAACCTAAAACTAACTTTACCGCGCTCAACCACCGTGAGTGCATTTGACGCATTTGTAATCGCTCGCGTTCAGTGGGGAGGAAGGGAGGTTGGTCTGTCGGTAGGCCCATATCGGGACCAGCGAGATTCGTTGAGATTAATGAATCTATTTATTTATTAATTTATCTGAGGTGCCGGAACGCAGTTTAACCCCTACACACACACACACACACACACACACACACACACACACACACACACACACACACACACACACACACACACACACACACACACACACACACACACACACACACTCAATTTATTTGACTTCCGGTTATTTCTTTATTTATTTGCAACATATTTTCCATGTGACATTTTTCTACTGGATTTACATAGCCAAAAAGAAAAAGCACTATAAAAGAAGTAGTTTTGGTAGATGTGCATTCTGTCCCCTCAGGCTGTCAGCTGGGCCTCTATTTTTAACACAACGCCTTTGCAATTTAGTTGAACAGTGTGCACAAATGTACTCCATGTTTCTATGGGCTTTGGGCGCGTGGTCCACGAGTTTGTCTTAAGGCCTCACATGTGTTCACATTTTTTGCGCTATATTTAAAGAACATGTCCATTAGGACCACTCTTCCTACCTCTTTCATATCTTCTATTCTCTGCTGTCCTGACTTTACACAACAGGAAATCCTGCTGCACTTCATAAATCCTCCAGAAAGAATCCAAAGGCATTTAATAATAGCTACACGTTTTTCCTTCCATTTTCTCCCCCGTTTTTTCTCTCTCTTGCTAAGTCATGGAAAGGCGAGTTGAGGTCTCTCTCTCTTTGTCCGTCTCACTTCCACTTTATTTAACAGCATAATAACTGAGCGTCCTTGGGAGGTTAATTAGAGGAACTTCTGCTGGCATCCATATTTCAACAGATGCATGTGTAATTATCTTTTTAATTAGAACCCCATTACAAACCATCAGCCTTCACCTTGTGTTTAAAGACTTCTTTGTGGTTAGTGTAATGTCTTAATTAAGTGTCACATATAAGAAGTAGATGGGATAAATGTGTTTACCTCATTCTATGGCATTGTTTAAGATCAACTGTTATTTTGGTCATATTTTAAGTTTTTTTTTTACATAATTAGGTGATCAGAAAGAATAAATCAATTCAATAACTAAAATGTATAATGCAAGTTATGATGCCACATTGTAAGTAAATCAACCATATAGCATAAGGCAAGGCAGGAAAATGTTAAAGAGCCGTTTATGCAGCCATTTTACTGTAAAAGACAGATAGGAGATATTTCTCCTCATGCCCACAAAGGCCAATAGACTCAAGGGGAAAAGTCTACATTGACAAATGAGATGAAACCCAATAGTGTGACACTGACTAAAAACCAGGAAGTGAGGTTATCAGCTACAGAACAGGAAAGCTATCAGAGGTAATAAAGAAGCCAGGCCTCTGGCAGGTGAAATATCACTAAGGGACAAGGATGAAAAACTATTCTTTCTAGGAGGTGTGTGTGTGTGCGCGTGCGCGTGCATGTGCTTCTCTGCGAGTATGTGTATAGGTGTTTGAGATCGAGCGTTCTTTCCTTTACCTGAGGTGTTTGGCCATCTAGGAGAATAGATTGTGTTATGCTTCATTGCTTGGCTCAAGCAAACATCCATCATTACTGCCCCGCACATGCACCCATGGGATTCCCTGTTAATATAGGTCACACACCATGGGCTGTGACAATTCAGGCCAAATATTTCCCACATCTGTCATATGTTCATAAATGATCACCCATATAGCAATAGACATTGATTCAGAATTGAGTCAATCAATGTCTGGCATTGAAACAACCTCGATTTTTGATTAAATTGAAATGAATTGAAATCAACTCTTCAGTTAATAATTTTCCATACTATGGCCATCACAAACCCTTAGTTCTGTCAGGACCACTATCGTCAAATACGATTGGCAATTGCATATAGTTAGGATTGGGCGGTATGGTTCTGTTCTGGGCAAGAACTCCCTGCGCATCCATGCAGCCGAGCCTGGATAAGAGCAGGGAGAGCAGCAATAACCCCCCTTAGGTTTAAGAACAGAACCAACATGAATGTATTGCATATATCATTAATTCAAGATTTTAAAGTACAACATAATTCGAGAATTTATTCTGATTCAAGGGGAATCAGAATGCCAAATCCTGACTGACGAGAGGAGCTGGGGATGGAGGAGGGTAATGAGCTCCTGAGAAACACGATAGATGCTGATAATACTGAAGGAGCTTATATGTACAGACGTGTATCAGCTGAGAGTCAGCTAATGCACGCTTGACTAACGTGACCTGCCAGAACTGACGCTACGCTTAATAATTAAACTTTGGCAAAAAAGTATGTTATTTGGTACCAAGTGTGTTATTTGAGTTGGAATCAGACAAAAAATGAATGAGCTGCACCTGTTAGAAGTCGATAGAGTCAGCAGAGTCAATTTTGAATTTTTCTGAAGGTTTCAAAACACACACATCAGGTGTTTTTCCCCAACAGTTAACCAAACATTCACATAAGACATAACAGAAAATGTTTGCGTGAATACTCACCTAGACAGATATTTTGAAAAACTGCACAGGTAATTCTGTATACGTGTGTATATCGGGTCGCGTGCTGTTTGAGGCATCTTTGTGCGCACGCAGTAAGCGCGTAAGCAAGTAAGATCCTTTTTCATGGACAAAGGAAAGGTACTCCTCTCAGAAAACGTACAAATAAAGATACTTTTAGATGTTTAATTGCTATTTGGAGCTTAGGGATCACTAGACAAGGGTTTAATGAACATATTTTTGTGAAAACCCCAAAATCGAACTTTTTCACTTGTTTTGCCTAAAATTCACTTACCCTCATGTCATTTCAAGTCTGTATGACTGAAGATATTTTGAAGAATGTTGGTAACCAAACCGTTTTTATGGCTATTGACTTCCATTGCATAAAAACACTTGAGACAGTTTTCAAAGTATCTTTTTATGTTCCACAGAAGAAAGAAATGTATACTATTTTTGGGGTGAGCTATCCCTTTAACAGCAAAGATGTCAGATGTAAAGGTTTCAAATACTAAAAGTATACTCTTGAAACAGATGCATGCAGTGACAGTTATGAGTTCTTCTAAACTGTCTCTGTTTCTGGCTTGGCAGCCTGGGATGTGTCATGAAAAGACAATGATTTATTCCCACAAATCTCAGCTCCCGTTGCACTGAGTTAACTTCTCTCTCTTCCTTGTGCTTTCTCTAACTCTTTCTCTCCCTCAGTATGGTGTTATTCTGCATCAGCTGTCAGGGGTGAGAGGGAGAGGGAGAGGGAGGGAGAGAGAGACAGAGAGAGAGAGAGAGCTCCATCTTGCCTGGCTCAAAAGGAGAAGATAAGGAAAGTGCAGTTTTGCCTTCCAGCTCCAGAAAAATAATAGGAGTTTATCGGAATTCCTGCTTCAGCAACATTTTCTAAATGAGAGAAAAGAGCAGTAGCCTCCCCCAAAGACTGAGGTAATTTAATAATGTAACATGGAATACATTATTCTTTCGCATTACTGCATCCATGTTAAGTCATTATTGTCATAAGGAATGGCATTGTGAAATATGGCATATGTGATATAATCTCTCTGTTTAGCCTCAAAATATGGCTTCGCATGGTCTATTTTCAGCTTCACTATCTGTGAGAATGATTTTAAAAAGTAGGTGACCAGATGCCACCGGGGTTCAAATGAATGTAGATGCCCTGGAGCGTAATGTATATGTTTAACCCAGTAAACAGCATAAAAGCACAGATGGCCTGCCTCCAACTTGAGGCTTTTATTACAATTCTGCTGTAATATTATGATTATGATAATTTATCATGCTCTAGGGATCAAATTTCTACTCAACAAAAAGATGTTAGACTTACATTTAGCTTTTCTGATCTATATACTAAAAAATGATATGTTTAAAACTGTTACTAGTAACTTCCCTGTTAATAGTAACTGTTAATAGTAAATTCAGGGAAAACTGTAATCAATCCAACTTTCCATTCATGTAATTTTATTGTAAAATACTGTTAAATGTACAATTTTTGGAAGTAAAAATTGCATTGTAGAACAATGATTTATTTAAAAAACAGTAACATACAGTATATATAGATTCTATACTGTGTAGTGTGTTGTAAGCAGCATTTTCCATTGCATTAATATTCCATTATGTCTCAGTATCTGCACTCTAAGCACATTTGAAATGCATCAGGGGATTCTTCCAGAATCTACCTTAAGGTTACATTGTACCTAAACATTACAAATGCATCCTGAATTGAGCAGGAGATGGTCAGTGTGAAGGTGTAGGCACAACAGCAAATGTAATCATTAGTGACTCTTCTCTGGCTCAGGCTGTCACATGATCACCACCATGTGACCGCCCCGGGTCCTGCTGGCCTTCCTTGTCAGCCCAATTTACCGTCATGCCAGCACATTCTTGGCCCATGACAGCAGTGCATGGATAAATATGTTTCAGAGCCAAGGTGCTGTTTACAGGAGGAGGTAAAAGGACAGAAAACTTTCATAGCGGTCTAGCGGTCATAGAGTCTAAAGGCAATTTGTTTTGATCCTATCACAGTGTGAGCAGATACATATTCCAAAAGGTTTGGAAATATGTTTCTGGATATAGAGACCAGAATATCATAGAGACTTTGGGAAGGGCTCTTTTGGGTACTGTGGCTGGGAAGATTTTTGATAAATTTTTTGTTTCAAAAAGCTTTCATACAGCTTTAGAAGACTTAGAATACCACACATAAACCATGTGAGGACAACTTATAATTATTTTATTTTTGTTCCACAGAAAAAGAAGATATTCAAAAAGGTTTAGACCAACATGAGGGTGAGTATGACAGAATAGACATTTTTGGAAACCCTTTAGTGTTTTTTTTATTTTATTTTTTTTTACCTCCAAACTTTGTTACCAGCCTATTACACACCTCCCTATAGACAAAAGGAGAAATGTTAAATAATACAATATTTGATATTTGAGTGGTCTTGCCACGAAAACTCAGCATGAGTTTGTCGCTTTATTTATTATTTAAGACGTGTTGGTCATTGTGAATACATTCGGATACCAGTTGAATTTTTGGTTGCTCTTTAAATTCCGCGAGCCTCTGATTTGCAGATTGTATTGCAATTGTTTTTTGGGGACAGATGCTTCAGTGCAGTCAAGGTCTTTCTATTTATCCAAATTGATGGATTCCTGACCTTGTGGGGGTGGTGAAGACATTAGCATCTTATTGACTCTCTTGACAGCAAAAGGATTAACGTGAAATATCTCAAGGGCAAAAAAAAACATTTTCTGTTTGAGAGTCTTGCATGTTTGTTTAAAGGACTTTTTCAATTTTAAAAGACTGCTACAAGCCAGCCTGAGATTTTTTCAATGATGATAGTGCATATTGCTTCACGTTCATAATCACGTTCTTATAACATCAAGAGCAGCAAATTTGACCTCCAGATTAAAGTCTCAATCTTTTTATTTAGACTTGAGAGTAAAATACAGAGCATAAAGTATGCATTTTAATTATTAAGATCTAGATCTAAATCAAGGATTCTGTCGAAGTGCACTTGACTAACCTCAGCCTCTCATTTTCATCTTCAGTTCAAGAGAAAAGTGTGGCATTAGGGATTGGGTGCATGATGTACCTTTCTGTCCACTAAAAATCTGATGTTGCAGCTGTTTTGGAGACCTTCGTGATGTACATATTGTTCCTATGTTATGACAGCGGGAGTCAAGGCTGTCAAAATCTCAGCCAGGAGGACATGGGCTGCTAGAACCGAACTTTATTTTCATGGTAAGGTTTTCATATTTATAGTCTGTTCAGGACCATGGCACATGGTTCAATACATGGTTAAAAAAAGACATATAACATACAACCAAATAAAAATCGTATGTTTTGGGAGGTAAATTAAATTACAATTAAAAATACACTCTGGAACGCACGGTTGCCAAAATGCATACAAAAAAGATTATTATGTGCCATCATTAAGTAATGAGATGCTAATTTCTCCCATACCTCCCAATTGGGTCTTCAACCCATCTTTTAATTAATTAATTTCAGAACAACACCAGGATGAGTAAACGATGAATGACTATTCATTTTAGGTTGAACAATCCCTTTAAATGAAAACAACTAAATGAAATGCCCGCAATATAATCACAAAACACTAGATCAATAATTAGTTTGTGTGGGGATCAAATATTAGTTTAAATATCCATAGCATTTTACAATGATTTTAATCCGAGCAATACTAATTGCACTAATGTCTTCTGCCAAAGCACAGTCCCAGACCCACAGCTGTGGCAAAACCCAGTTAATTGGTTATGGCCTGATTGAAACTTCAAGTAGATTGAAGTTGCAGTCCAAACAAAGCAAAAACAATCAATGACACTCTGAAATAAATGGGCGATGAAACATTCTAAAATGAGCAGAGTCTCAGAGGCAAGCTAAAATGTAATTAAGTCAGACATTCATTTAGGTTATTGGAACTTTAACTAAATTACAAGAGTAGTAAATTACTGAACCTTTTTAGAATGAAGAAACTGCAGAAAATATGATGCCGGCCTGTGATCCAAACATAGAACTTGAGATGGGGAGAAATAATTAGCCTTGGTTGCCAAGGAGCCGGAGAGTATGTTGATGCATGTGCTGTTTGAAATAAGCTGAAGATGAAATACATTTTGTTGTTGTTGTTTTCTAAGGCCCTAAACACCGTTCAGAGTTTGAGCAGAACTCGTTTGCATGCACCATACACACCACCAACACTTTAAAAATCCACTTCAAAATGTGTAAGCTTACATGTTTAGAAATTTTTATTATATCAAAAAAATAAAAAAGGGCGAATAGGGTAAGCTTTGCAATTTTAAATTAAATTGTGCTCTGGAAATGAGAGAAAACTAATAATTATGTTTCAGAATGTCTGCTATTTAGTTTTTTTTGTATTTGTAATATTTGTAATATGGTTTGAATATTAATTTCCTGCATTTAGAGGCTAAGCTTGCTATGCCTATTGGTTATGCCAATGGCACAGCTTACCCCTATGCATTTGACACACTTTATCCCAAAGCTACCATTTTGGGTAAAATGCTTTATTCAATAATTCATAGCTAAATAGGCCAAATCATTTACAGTTTTATACATTCACAATTCACCAACATATAATGCATGTTATACATTATACATACAGTTAAACATGAATTAATTTGCTTTTGACATAACATTGTTTATTTGCCATGTAGAACATTTTGTTTGACATGCAAAGCATAAAAAAATGTTCTAAAAAATGTTACAAGGACATGAGAGGGCAAAAGCTGCCATACAAATTAAAACACTAAGAAGTGGGTGGAATACTTGGTGTTGGATGTAAACACATGCCTTCTGGTCTTCATTGTATTAGACATTTCTGTATTCATGAGGTTTCACATGCTATGAGCACTCAGCAATCCGTTATGACACCAAAAGACACCTCTACACTTCCTCTGCATCATCCTAACTGCCAAACACCCACACAACACCATCCTGACGGGGAACTCAGCAAGAAATAATTGATGTGCTCTGTGTGCTTGTTTTTTTCACCCTCAGTTTGACACCTATCCAGCTGCATCCAGACAAAGATGTTTCCTTCAGGGAGTAAAGGTTATTTCACTAGAAATCTCTATTTTATTTTCAGAAAAATAATAATTATAAATCTGTCATTGTTCGGTCACTCTTACTTTTAGTGTGTGTTGCTCTGCCAGTTTGCCTGCCTATCATTAAACTTTGTGTTGGAACTCTAATCATTGTCTTCATAATTTGTGACAAAAATGTAGAAAAAAGTAATTGTGTGAACAAGTGACTGATTTCAGCCGCAGCTTCAGCGTCTATTTATAATGTTGGGGACTGGATACTTTCTAGAGAGCATTTGTTTGGACAGGAAATCTGATTAGAAGCTGAAGTGCAGAGTGATGTCATCAAAATCATTGATCCATATTGGCGGAAGTGAGAGACTGCAAGTTTTGAACGCTTATATCTTCTAAATGTGGATTTTTTTCATTGTTTTGGAGCACACTAGCTTATAGATGACAGTAAGGCTGACAAATTAATACTAAAAGCCCAAAAAGTTCATAAAAAATGGGTTTCATCAGTTCAATCTGATACATGACACAAAAATAACACAATTTTGTTTATAAAAAAGAATTGAAAAAAGTTTAATTCAATACAAAGAGCTAATGATGCAATACTCTCATACATGAGAACAAATGCATCAAACACAAATATTACATAATGTGCGTTATTAATATATATCTGATATTTTTTATTAGTTTTATAAATTGTTGAACTAATTAGTAGTATATTTTTGTGTATTTTCTTATAATATTATTTTTTATTTCTATTCTACGAGTATGTTTGTATATGGGCTTGCGATGCATTCTGGGATTGCAATGCTGTCTTAAGCCGGGTGCACACTGTGCGATTTTAGCCACGATTTGACCGTCTGAGACAAATTTTGCAAATCCTTAAAGAATCCTATGATCCTTGGCTAAAATCTGAAGTCTTTGATCGTTAGTTTGCCATGTTCAGACAGCCGATTAATGACCATTGAGATCAAATTTGACCTCAGACGAAATAGACACTCCCAGTCAAATTTGACTCCCAGTCCTGCAGTGTGACTACTCCTACGACGACCATCAAATTGTCTTGTTTTTCAAGACAAGCCATGACCAAAATAAATTTCTTTGTAGCCACCATTTCAATCCCCTTACAGTGTGACATGGCCTACAGCGAGGATCATGTTTGTACAGTCTGACAAGCAACAATCGTAAATGACTATTATAAATCGCACAGTGTACACCCGGATTTAGAATTTGGCCGTGGTGTCTATATGTTTCCATCCACCTATTTATATGTGAATTTTTGGGTAAAAGATGTGCATAAATGCAAAACATTTGCATAAAAAAAACGTATGTGATCAATTAAGGTGCATCATTTTTTTATTTAATAAGAAGACGTGCATAAACGATGATAGAAACAGATTTTCTGAATAAATCCCTTGACGCGCAACAAAACACTTTGCCCCAATAGAGAATGTGAATGGATAACTGGACTAACCAGTGGACTAATTTCATTGCACAGCATCTGTTGGTTTGATCATTCTGAAATGTCTGAGCTAAAGTCTATCATCAAAATTGGGTATAATTACCTCCCAGAATCGTCTCAAAGATTGCCTTCCCAAACAGCAGATCAGTCTGAAATATAGTGCTTGAGTCATGTCCGTATTTCTCATTAGAGACCTTGGCAAATCTGTTTTAAGTTAGGTTTCTGTTTAGCATTGAACATTTATGCTCCCCACTAATTCTTTGTAAGTCCTTCATATAGGCTACAAAAGAGCTGCTATGTAATCATCTCTACTGCAAGTTTGCTTAAATCCCATCTCTAAACCATCTGCTCCATTTACTCAAGCATTATAAAGGATTATGGCACTGGATTATGGGGGTCTTGTTAACAAACCATGATACAGAGAAGCCTTAGATAAATACGTACTGCTGAATTTTCACGATACAAGACTGCAGTTCTACTGGATTTCTGCTCATATGGTCCTCTTTAACCTCTTTAGCCATTCACATTACTCTTGGTCTGAAGTCAAAAAATGTCAGCGCTAATAACTCTTGAGATGATCCAGGAGAGAAGCGGTTTGGGGGAAGGAGGCCAAACACCTGGCACACTGAGAGAAATAGAAAGAGAGGCACTAATGGGATATTAATAAGCCCTTTATGAGGCTGAAACTACATTACTGTGCTGGCAACAATGTCCACTATTACGAAAGCAGTACAATGCTTGAGCTGTGTTTAAATTGACTTTTGTTTATAAATGCTTATAAAAAAAATTCGAACTCACATGAAGCAAATACTAGTGGGAAGCTGCGGAATTTCTTTAAGCCCAGAGTTTACGAGTTGAGGGCGTGTCTGAGAAACGTGGCGGAATGCCACAACATAGGCCCACTTTTAGGTATTTAGCAGTGACCTTTTCAGGCTTTTTTATTGACAACAAATAAGCTATATGCAGAAAATATATATATTATATTGACAACAATAAGCTAAGTGCAGAAAATATAATAACATTGTAATATAACAATAAAATATGTAACGATACAATTTACATCATAAATTAATTAAAGGGTTCATCTGAAAAAAGAAAATACTGTCATTAATTACTCACCCTCATGTCGTTCCAAACCCGTAAGACTTTCTTTCATCTTCAGAACACAAATGAAGATCTTTTTGATGAAATCTGAGAGATTTCTGTCCCTCCATTGACAGCTACGCAACTGACACTTTCACGCTTTAAAAAGTTCATCAAGAGATCGTAAAACTAATGAGAGGTTTAGTCCAAATTTTCTGAAGAGATTCGATTGCTTTATATGATGAGCAGATTTAATTTAGGCTTTTATTCACATTTAAACATTGATCAGGGAACATAAACTGAAGCTCAACCGAATCTGCTTGACACGTGAACAAACCTCTTGCAGAAGCTCAAGCGTGCTGCGTAACACGAGAATGAACTGCACTGGTTCTCTCATGTCAAGCGAACATGCTTGAGCTTCGGTTTGCCACAACTGATGTGTGTTGATCAATGTTTATATGTCAATAAAAACCTAAATTAAATCTGTTAATGTAAAGCGATCGTGTCTCTTCAAAAAATTTGGACTAAATCACTCAATTCATATGGATCAGCTTTAGGATCTCTTAAATTACGACCACTCCAAGTGTCAGTTGCGTAGCTGTCTATGGAGAGTACAGAAAGCTCTCAGATTTCATCAAAAATATATTAATTTGTGTTTCCGAAGATGAACGAAAGTCTTATAGTTTTGAAACCGACATGAGGGTGACAAAATTTTCATTTTTGGGTGAACTATGCCTTTAAAAACATAAAAAGAAAAACACACCTGATGCAAGTTTAAAAACTTGCTGTGGTTTTGTGTAGCTAAATAAGAGAAGGCACACCGCCATCTTTTTTCACGAAAGTTACTTGAACGCACCTGACGTTGTAAACATGACTTCCCAACTCGTAAATACGAACTTCCCAGGAGGACTTTACTTGAATGCCTCATATACAGAACGGCCACTGTGCTGTAGTTGTTTGGTTGTTTGGAGCTGCTGTCATTACATGCCAGTTCAAATTCAATGGGTCAGTGGACATTGGCAAGTCAGTTGTGAAGCAAATATTTTGTGTTTGTTTTACTCTAGGCAGATCGATGTACAAACAAGTGGATGGGCACTTAACTGGAATAAGCCCATTCTGAAATGAAGGGTCATGGTCCACATACAGCGGCCCCAAAGAGTATTTGGACACTTATACTTGCTTTAACTTTAGACTCTTTTATTTACCAGGGGTTGTTATATGAAGGTCACATTAAAACTGTTGTATTAGGCCTTCAGCATTTATTTTTGCTGCTTTTCAAATGCCTATGCAAAGATTTGATTGTTTTATCCTTGTCCCAGATCCAGACTTTCAATATTTAAATATGAAAAACTTAATAGAAATAAAAAATGATAGCAAATAAAACAATGTTAATCTAAACAAAGGGCGAACTAAACAAAACATTTCTATATTTATTGCGAGAAAATTATTTTATTTATTTTCCAAAGAAGCATCAGTGAAGAGCTTAAAATGAAAAAAGAGGCATGTGATAAGAAAACTGTAAAATCCAGGTAAATATCACTTTTGGTGCATAATTTCCAATCAAGCTGTAATTTTTATGCAGAAAGTGTGAAATATTTAAGTGTGAAATGAAAAGTGAGACATTTAACATACAGAAAATACTTAAAAAAAATGTTTAAATGTAATTTCCATCACTGTCATTTCTATCACATAATTATGTGTAGTGTCCATAGTCGAAGAAACACCCATAAATGTATGCATTATATAACACAATAAGTAAGTTATGATAATTCAAGTGTCCAAACAAGTGAAATAATATACCATATAGTATTTTAAAAATGGGGAAAAACAATATTTGTGTAAATAATGTGGGGACAAATCATAGCACATGGGTTAAAATGTATAAACATTTTAGAGGATTGCTATGCAAAAATACTATTTTATAAAATTTGAAACTGCTAAAACAGTGGGGAAGTGGGGTATTATTGCATAATACACACAAATGCGGAAATGTCTACATTTAAGCATTTACATGAGCTTAAAAAGCTTGCCCTGTTACAGCAGATTTAGTTCACAAATAACTGACAGTCATGAACTAAATATGATTTCATTAATAATAATCGCCATCAGGTGCAAGCATATTCAAGCTCCGACCCAGCAATATTCCTGTTCTTGGATCATCATTGATTCAGTGAGTTCAAGAACAACTGCAAGTGGATCTGTCCAATTTGCAGATGAATGATCAGTGTTATTTGTGAACCAATTCAGCAGGTTCAGAATAAATGCAGACATGAGGGTGAGCAATTAATGACAGAATTTTCATTTTTAGTTGAACTAAAATCTGAACATTTATGAACTATACCTGTGGTTACTCGGACAGGAAAAATGTGATCTTGAGTGGAAATGACTTCATATCCATGAGATAAAACTCAACTTGACTCAAGTTTGTTACAATTTTAGCAATAACCCTACTTGTTTTGATATTTTGTGTTCTGATAGTGACATTCATACATTTTCAAGTTTGTCTGAAGTGTATAAATACTTTTTTTAATCACTTGAATACCTAAATGCAAAGCAAGGTGGGACATTAGTAGTGTAAAACGAAATAATTTAGTATTTTTCTCTGTCATTAGCTGCACCCTTTCAGTTTCATATCCAAATTCTGAGATTGAAAAGCTATTGATTTATCTTTTTGGGTGCTTTCTAAATATTTGTGATCACAATTTTGATAGGCAGCTCTTTCACATTCCTTGCTGTGCGTAAAGGATGTTTTCAACCTATTCTCCACCTTGAACTACTGTTCTTCGTGCTCAAGGACGTTTACATGTGACGTTGTCATCCCTGGCTTGGTGAAGCAACACCATTCATAGCTTCCCTTTGTCATTTTGATTCCATTTCCATTTCAGACTCTTATTAAAGCAAATATTGAAGAAGAAGACAAAAAACTTAAAGGCCCTGGGAGTGGGGAGAAAAAAAAACACCTTTTCTGTGGCGTGAAATGAAATTTGGGTCTAAACTGATTTAGTAGCCTTGGGAAATATTATAGGTTTTGCAGGTCAAATTATTATTATTTATTTAACAAAACATTATTCCGAAACGCACCGAAATCACATGCACAAGGACTATTGATTTTCTAATTCAGAATTGTAATAATTTTTTTATGTGCATGCATTTAAAATCAACAGACCAAGTCAGTACAGTGGAAAAGAGGTCTATCAGATTTAAGGGAATGTTATAATTTGGATGTGAGGGGTGTACTGTGTGTCAGGCAGGGGGGCAGTGGGGGATCGACTGTATTACCTTGGCTTTTCTTTGTTTCTCTCTTTTGTACTCCATCTCTTTCGCGTATGAAGACGTGACTCACTGATAACTCTGAATGAAGGACAGTGCTTATAAACCATCCGTCCCTCATCAGAACAACTGAGAAGCTGCCTCTTCACGTTTTGGAGTATACATACATGCATATACTCACATCTTACGTGACCACACTTTGTATCTGTTGGACATTGGCACCTGAAGAAAAACAAAACCTTGAAGTCCTTTGTGTGTGTGTGTGTGTGTGTGTGTGTGTGTGTGTGTTTGTAGTGCTTGGATCCCCCTCCCCAGGGGAGAGAACCCTGTGACACCAGCATTTGAAGACCATGACATCCAACATTCCTTTCTTTCTTTGCCTGTTGCTGGTGAGTCTGGGTTCGACTGCAGTCATCACCGGGGTGAGTGATCCTTACAACTTGCAGGTCCAGTCTGGTCAAGTGGATTGAACACTGTAGAACACTATAGAACATGGGAACACTAAATTATTTAATCCTAATATTAACATTGTTTGGAAATCACTGTTTGAGTGTCAAATTTGACTGAATTATACATTTCATTTGAGGTATTTCTTTACAATTATTTACTGCATCTATACATTTTAAGTGCCATTGATGTGTACGTTTTGTGGTAGACCATTTTTTTTCCGTTCTATTATGTAGAAGAAATTACAGTATATTTAATTTCTACAGTGTAGAACTATCATTGGAGTAATACTGTGGAGTAATACTGAGGGGAGATTTCTGTTTATTATTCATGTGTGTGTCTAGATAGATAGATAGATAGATAGATAGATAGATAGATAGATAGATAGATAGATAGATAGATAGATAGATAGATAGATAGATAGATAGATAGATAGATAGATAGATAGATAGATAGATAGATAGATAGATAGATAGATAGATAGATAGATAGATAGATAGAAGAATTATGTTTATAAGTTTGCATACCCCAGAATATGGAAGAAATGCTGATAATTTTACCAAAATAAGAGGGATCATAAAAATTGCATATTGTTTTTTATATTTAGTACTGTCCTGAATAAGCAGTTTCACATAATAGTAAACATCTGAATGTATAAGTTTTGTATATTTATATCATTTATTTATTATTTTATATTTATTTATTTGTTTGCTTGCTTTTGATTTGGTTCAGGGACAATACAGACATGCTTTTTTATTTTGTTGTGTTTGCTTATTAAAAGAAGTCAAGTCATTCGTTGTCACGAATCCTCAATCTTACAAAAGTTTTACCATGTTAACTGAAAAAAGAGGATTTGCTGGTCATTATGTATCAATAGAAAAGCAAAAAATGCATGGCAGTTGATTTCATAAAAGGTACAAAACAATTTTTGTTAATATCTTGACTGCCTAGATAACCTTTCTTAACATACGTTTGACCAAAATGAGTTTGCTAAAGGTTATTAACTCCAATAGCTGATGTTAGACTGTCATTTAGACAAATCAAAGCTTTGCATTTCACTTTTAACATGGGATGTTTCCAGATTTTAGTGCACACACAATTAAATAATGTCATGTAATAATAAAAATACATTTAATACTGCACTGCACATATTCATTAGGGATGCACAATATATCGGCCACCATATCGGTCGATATATGTTCATTTTTAATGTTGTTAAAAATGTCTACCATGTCATTTTTCATTGTTATTGGTTTGATAAGAAAATTTGGCCGATTTTTTTGCCTTCAGCTGAGACACTTCAGATGCGCACTGTTCGCCATAATGGTTTTGAATTGCTTGAAATTTGATTGGAATCACTTTGTGATTATATAAAAATTTGGATTTAGATGTATCGGCCAATGTATCGGTTTTGGGCTTTCAAATATAAAGAATTTTCGGTTATCAGTGTCAGCCAAAATGTTAATATCGGTGCATCCCTAATATTCATGCATGCATAAAATCGATCGCTCCTTACCACTGTTAAGTTTAAACTCACAGAGCATTTCTAGGGTCAGCAGAGATGTCGTGCTGTTTGACATGAATGTGTTGGGATGCTCAAATGCATTTCCTTCACACCTGTCAGGACAGTAAAGCCTACAGCGCTGTGTGAGTGCTGTCAGAACACCCCAGGCCTAATGGAGATGGAGGCATGGCATTTTCAAACACACTGAGCCCATCATCCTACACGGCCTGTCAGGGCAAATCAGTAGCCAAAATCCTATGCCACCCATGGGCTTATGCTCACAACATAGCTTTAAAAATACATTGTATGGTGGATGAGGTGGACACACTGAACATTTCATCACTGATATGCTTGCTAACTAGAGTCAAAAGCAGACATGTTGATGTATTTATAAAGAGAAAGAGCCCTAAGACGTGTGTGTGTGTGTGTGTGTGTGTGTGTGTGTGTGTGTGTGTGTGTGTGTGTGTGTGTGTGTGTGTGTGTGTGTGTGTGTGTGTGTGTGTGTGTGTGTGTGTGTGTGTGTGTGTGTGTGTGTGTGTGTGTGTGTAGGCATGTGAGAAGGACTCTCAGTGTGGAGGTGACATGTGTTGTGCAGTCAGCCTGTGGATCCGGAGCCTGCGAATGTGCATCCCAATGGGTCAGAAGGGAGAAGACTGTCATCCAATGAGCCACAAGGTTCATTTCCTCACTTTCCTCCTCATTTTCATTATGATTTTTTTTATGTTCCTGTTTTTTATAGTCTTTCATTTCTATTTAGGTGCCGTTTTCTGGGAAGAGACTCCATCATACATGCCCATGTCTGCCCAGCCTAGCCTGCATCACCACAGCCGATGGCAAGTCCAAATGTCTCCAGCCATTTCCTTTCCAGGATCAATACCTGTGATGAAGATGCTGGATCGCTGTATAGCATACTAATGTTTGTATAAAGTGTATAGTTGTTAAAGTGTTTTAGATCTATTTATTGAATTTATTTCATCGTCATGGAAAATTTATAGAAAATAAATGAGCAAATAAGGTCATAAAATGCAAACAGTACAGGCAAAATGTCAGAATATGACCTAAATAAATATTTCCATTGCAGAAAATGTTCTTTATAGTGGAAAAGGGTTCTTTAGACTACTAAAATGTTCTTCACAGTAAGAAAATTAAATGGATCTTTTAAGAACTGTTTGCTGAAAGGTTCTTTGGGGAACCAAAAATGGTTCTACCATGTCATCGCTGCGAAAATCCACTTTTGGAACCTTTTTTTTTTTTAAGTGCCCCTATATGCTTTTTCAAGTATCACCTTTCATGCAGTGCGTAGTATAACTGTTTGAGAATGTAAAAGTTCCGAAAAGTTTTAAAGATCAAATTGCACAACAAATTAAGTTATTGTCTCCTGAAAGAAAGAATTGATTCTGAACTACCGAAAGGAGTCGTCAGTAATTCCAGTCACGCTTCCTGTTACATACCTCCGTAATAATGCCAGCCTATGGTCTTCATTGGCTGCCCACGAACAACGTCTACTCTGACCAGCCCTCAAACACTGTAGTTGTAGCTGAGGCCTGGAAGAGTTTGGTTTGTGTTGTCAGCATGTCGAGAAGACGCTGTTTTCAGCGCTGTGAATCCACTTTGCATACGCTTCATTCTAAGCACTTCATGCAATTCTCGCACTGGAATTGATACAGAAAAAAAATGACGCCGTCGTTACTGTTCGTATCACTGTATGTATACAAGCACTGAGGAAACCACAGGAGCTGAAATTCAAATAGGTGTTTCGTTTCCAAACACGTGCTGTAAGCGGTAGACCAATCACAACAGACTGGGCTGTCTGACCAATCAGAGCAGAGTAAGCTTGTGGAAAGGAGGGGTTTAGAGAGACTGAATCTTCGAAGGAACCGTTTTCAGACTCTCTGAGAAATTATGAGAACATTAAAGTATTTTTTGACTTTGGATGCATGTAAACCTATTGTAGGAGACCTCCAAAACAAAACTAGAAACCTTTAAAATAGCATAATAGGGTCACTAGAGTGTAGTATCAGATTATAATTGTTCATTTACAAATACCATGGTACTAAATGATTACTGTATTTATTGGCCATAGTATTTACATGACACACCAAGGTACTTCAACTAATAGTGGTATTAGTGTGGAACTAATAGTAGTGTTGCTTTTTGCATGTTTGAAAGAAAATGTGCTACTGCCATGGTACTGTTTTGTAATATTTTTGTTTTGGTGCATTTATCTTGCTATTTCATAGTAAATATAATGCAAATCAAATAACAATGAATATCTTTTTAATTCCTGCTATCACAAATAACTCTTTTTACAATAACTATTCAACTGGTTTAAGTATCCAAATACTCTGTGGCATTTTGTGTAGATTAGTGTTTGGGCTTATAGAGGATGTGTCAAAGCACTCAGGCAGTACTATTCTTAAAATGCTTACTCTAGTATTCCTCACTTCAGTGTGTCATTGTGAGGGAACTGTCCTGGGAATGGAGCCACCGTCACTTTATTTACTCTCTATTGCAGCACTGAGGAACACTGAGTGCTGGAGCTGGAACACTGTGTAAAGCTATTGTGTCTGTTAAATAACAAAGAACAAATATAAAAACTCTTCTGCAAGTTTTAAATAGGCTTTCCCTTTTGAAAACCCCTTTAAGTCCACTAAGGTCCAATTGCTTGAACAAAATAAAGAGTACGCCATATCCATAAATTGGAGAGAAGTTTAGACTGCGCTGTTGCATGGATAAAATATTCATGGCCTGCTTTTCAAGTAAATATGTTTTTCCATCAGACTATAACTGCTGTTTTAATGCACTAGATGGAAGGAATCCAAAAAGAAGGCAATATGTGTGGTGCATCTTACACAAGACGGGAATGCAGGGCAAATATAAATGCTTTTTTATTAAAGCAAGTGCCTTGATCTATATGTTTTCCCTTGGGCGCTGCAGCCACCATTCTGATCAGCATGGCAAGACAGAAACTGCTCTAAAAACAGTTTGTTCACATATATGGTTGTGTTAACAGCTCAGCAGATTGTGGCCTATTTCTATCTCTCCTCTGGGCCTTCCATGGATGGCAAAGGCCGTTTAAATAAAACACTCCAATTAGCTGATGGAGCTTTTCATTCTATTGCTATGTAGAATGATCACAACATGAGTCAATAATGCAGTTTCTCTTCGTGAAATGAGCAGTTTGTGTTTCTTTCTCAATGATATTTTCGTGTTAGGATGACAATAAAGGCTCTAAGAGGGAATATTTAAAGGAATAGTGCACCAAAAAATTACTCACCCTCATGTCATTCCAAACCTGTATGTATTTTGAAAATCAATTGGGTCCAAAACATTGTTCAAAAAATCAATAAAAATAAAAAGTGGTGAAATATTTATCAAAGAAGAAAGTCATACAGGTTTGGAACAACAGGGATTTCTTTTAAATTATCCTGTTAAATTTATGTTTTTCCCTCACTGCAAAAAACTACATTGCTTTAACTCATCAAAAGAATTTTCAACTTTTTTTATGTTATACAAGATTCATCTAATTTTTAAGTCAGTTTAATGCAATTTAAGTTGAAATGACTTAAACATCCAAGTTGATTGTACTCGAAGTTGATTGTACTCGAATAATTAAGGCAGCAACTTTTTTTTTTTTTTTTTTTTACAGTGGTTAGAATTCTTTATAGACATGAAAGTAACTATACTCAGGATTGGGCTGGATGTAATGTAATAATGTAAGAAAAAACAAGTTGACTGCTAACCTAAATATCGAGGGCAACACGTCACCTTCAGTGTCTGTGGTGTTTATGGCCTTGTCTCTTTCTGATCCCTTTTTTTTAAAACAGACATATTTTCCCTCTTCAGGAATTTCCTGCTTTCATGTATAAAGCAGCTCTCTGGGATGCACTGTTTACATTTATTGAAGACAAATAATCTTATTTCACATCTCCAGTGGCCTGCATTCATTCTATCAGTGCAACGCACCAGATGACACAAATGTAGCACTGGAGTCGTGCTGAGGGGAGGTTCAGGAAAAAAGGGCTCTGTATTATACAACTGTCTGTAGGAAGAGTGGGTGGTGGAGGGGAAGGCAGCCAAAAAATTTCTCCCTGGATGAGTGTGTCTGAAACATCACATTACGGCTTAAGGTTTTTTTCCTCACAACATCTAATGAGATGGAGGCTTAGCACAATATGTACAAAAACCACATGTTTTACAGTACGTCAGTTTAGTCTGACATGGGAACACAATCCTCTTTTAATGCCTTGTTGGCCTTTTGATTGCATTTGTCCTCACATTTGAATCATGTATTGCTTTAGCACACCAACACAGTACATTTATAATCATTTATTTTTTAATTAAAATACAAATCATGGTCTCCTCAACACTGACCCATCAGCAAAATTTGCATGTGTCTCACTGAAAACTATTTTCCGGTATTTAAAGGGACTGTGAGAGGGACTTGATTTATTCACATTTAGTCCATGTGATTGTAAAAAACCACTGGCCATTTTGTTCACACAAAAAGTCATAGCAAATATATTACATATCAGTTATAAAGAGTCCCAGAATATAAATAAATCATCTTTTTACATTATTTACATCGATATGTGGATTGCATAAATGTGGATATGGATCTTCTGATATGCAATGTTGGTCTTTTTCACCTCTTACTGAAAGAAAAGATCACATGCTACAGTGGCCCCCCAAAAAAGTATCAGGACATGTATGAATGCCATTGCATCAGAAAACAAAATATCAAGTGGCATTCATTTAATAAAAAGAAAAGCACATTAATGCAACAAAATTCAACTGATAGGGGAGACTGGAGAGTGTTTTAACACATAGTGAGTTTAACCAATCAGAAATGAGCTCACTATTATACATGATGATTCTGGATGAATGATTTATGATGAGCCAAAACAATTTTGAGGCAAAAGTTACTTATATTTATATTTTATGTTTTTGTATTAATATTTGAAATTTGATTATAATTTATATTTCATTGTTTTTCTGTTTGACAATTGACAATGTTTTTGAAAATATATAATATAATATAATGTAATATAATATAAATATTTCCCCTTTTGTTTCCCTTTTTGTATTGAAATGGCCTAATCATGATTTTAAACAAATAGATTACCATAAGAAAATAATGCACAAAAGTTAAAACATACTACAATATGTATATTAATGTTACACCCATTTCAGAAGGGTGGCTTGTTAAGGCAGTACTTGTAAAGTCAAGTAAAGTTTGTACTTGACATGAATGTATATACTGTTTAGGGAGAAGTATTAGAATTATAAACTGCTTTAATTTGAAGAAGACAAATATGGGAATATTATAATCAAAATATGACGTTTAAACACTGCCCGGTCTCACTACTTTTGGGGCCACTGAATGTTTACGAACAGGCAGAGCCGGTGAAAACAAGTGAGTAGAACACTTCAAATCACACAATAGGGCTCCATGGGTGTTTGTGTAGTCAGGCAACACGGCAAACAGGCTCTGAATCTCATCCTCAACTCCTTATTGAATATGAAACATATGATGGGATTCGCCCCCGCTTGGGCGAACGTCAACCACACGGCCGCGGTCAGGAACACCTGAGGAAGCGCGTTTCCCTTCACAAACACCCGGATGTAGCACGAGACAATATAGGGCGCCCAGAACAGCAGAAACGACAGCGTTATCATGTAATACATCTTTCCTATCCGTTTCTCCATTTTGAACTCGTCCAGCACGAGCAGCCTCCGGTTGGCGTTGTGTGACGCTTGTCTGATGCCCACTAATGTCGGCGGCGTCGGACCACGTCCAAACCCCGCGATCCAGTTGGCAGCGGCCTGTCCCGTTGCGCCAGGACCGTGAAAGGTCCAGTTCTGGCTGATAGCCGGAACCAGCTGCGCGGGTTTCATTTTACGGTGGTCGTAAACAAAACACAGCATTTTGACATACACGACGTGCGTCGTGGCCACAATCACAGCCAGCATGAGCATGAAGCCCAGCGTGTCGTTGGCTTTCACGTATCTGTGCTCGAATACGCACTGCTCTTCTTCGCGAATAAATTTGTAGGTCCCGACGTCGAAGACAGGTGGAAATGCCATGGCGACTGAAAGCGTCCACACCATACATATCACCGCGACGCATGTCCATAGCGTCATGCGTTTGGAGTAGAACCTGTGGTGCGCGATGGCCATATAGCGCGTAACGCTGACGCAGAACAGGAGAAACGCGATGTGGAAGCAGAACAAGACGGCCATGAACGCAATGATCTTGCAGCTGAGGATGCTGTAGCTCCATAGGGAGCCGCTGTTGATGGAGATCATCACGAACGGGAAGCACACAGCCGAGCGGATGATGTCTGCGACGCACAGGTCGAGGAGGAAGTAATATGGAGCCTTGTGGAGCGAGCTGTCTTTCAGCACCAGTACGGAGAGCACGGTGTTCCCGAGCAGGCTGATGCAGGAGATGAGCCCCAAAGACGCCAGTTTGACCGCAGACGCAGTGATGGCATAATTTTGGAGCGAGGGGTTGCTTCCCCCTGGATCACTTGTGTTCGCCATCTGTGCAAGCACAACCCAGCCTGGGCTTTGTAATCCGACATTAAGCAGTCCTGGTCCCCCAGTTTGATATGCAAAATATCAGCCGTTAACAATCAGTTGAGTCTTTTATATGACCATACCTCTAGCCGTTTGGAGATCCAAGACATCGTTTTGTTCATGTCAGCGACGCACGATTCTTCATTCTTCAAACCAGATGCTGGGTAATCCATTATTTGTTGAAGAGAAGACACCCTAATAAACACGTATCCGTCTCACTCTCCATTGATCCGACGATCTGAAAATCGCGCTCGTGTAGGCCGAAAACAACCCAAGACGCGTCATCAAAACATTATTTTTGAATAAACAACAGCCTTATACGTACGCATCCAGTCTATTGTGGAGATCGCGGCGGAGCATGTAGTCGTCTTGTCTAGTGCGTTCTTTTTTTCTTTTTTTTTGGGGGGGGGGGGGGGGGGGGGTTATAATGGGAACCTCCGATGACAGCAACGGTGGGTCCGTCTCGAGAGCGGTGCGATTCTGACACAGTCTACACTGGAAGCAGCCGAAGACGCCTCGCGACGCGTCGAGCCGCAACGGCTCGAGGCTGTCTACACTGAAGCTGCACGTCATCTTGGGACGCTCGCTAACGCGGGCCAATCAGCTGTTAGCTCGATGATTTCGACAACAGTTAAAGAGATGTATACATCTTTATATAACGCCTAGGCTACCGTACTTTTTATATAACATAAAAGTATTTGTTATATGCATATCTTCACTAAAAATAAAAAAAAATATTTTTGCAACAGACTTACTAAAAAAATAGTTTGCTACAGATTCATATGCATAAAAAAGTTAGGAAAAATTGTTTATTTAAACCAATACAGCAGAGACCACATCACCTGGATCTCATGAAACGGCCAGTTCTTTAAATAGCCATCTGAGAAGGGCTGTGGTTTTAATTTATATTAATTCAACAATGATCAATTAACAGTTGTGATGTTAGTGGCACATGAAATGAAATACGTTCGGACACTTAAGCCACACATGTCTGAGTGTCACTGCAGAAAATCTTAAACCAAGTGGTTCTGCAAACAAACTAAAACTTTTCTCAGAATAACTATATGTTTAGCTACTTAAGCCATTTTTGCAATTACTTTTAAGAAACGGTTCCCAAGGTCAATTTTAGTGGATGTACGCCTAGTAGAGTAGGCCTATTTGCATCAGTCTGAACACAGTTCGTGGTGGCAGCTCATGCAGTTTCTTTTAAGGTGGGCGGGGCGCTGTCCGTGGTGCTGAAGTGTTATTATGACTGATACCTGTCCATTGACCGTTGACTTGATAAAGAACCTAAACCTGAGAACAGCAATAGAAAGAAACCATTTGAAGTCATGAGAGAGGGAATATATCAAACAAATGGCCAGTGCCTGATGTGTGTGCCTGAATCGATGGCACTTTCATTTCCAGGAGAGAAGCAGCACCACTCAGTTTTGTGATGAATAGCGTCATCTAGTGTTTAGATATTATCATGCAATTAAGCACAATTTCAACTATTTCGATGGATACATTGCATAAAATATATCTAATAGCAATCCTGTTAAAACAAAATATTAAACCAAGTGACATTCATCGTAAAGAAAATGACCCACAAAATATTTTGACACTTAAATCACACTTTAAAAGCCATTGCATTAGATACAAATTATTAAACAAAGTGACATTTATCGTAAAGAAAGACAGGACAAGCACAACATTAAAACAAAAGATTTCCCAATAAATACATATATAAAACAATATACATATTGTTCAAAATGAATATGGAAAATGTTTTGACACTTTATGTTGTCAAACATGTAAAATGTCCAATTCACGCATTGGAGTTGAACCACACCTGGGTTTAACATTGCAGGGTTTAGGGCTAAATGACTTCATACTCTAATGAACTGGGGAAAAAGTAAATGAAAGAAACAAGCATCATGGTAATTAGCAATTTATGATGAAAGGGGGAAATAATCTTTGCTTCTAAACATTTATCCTGGCCTTGAAGTGAAAAGGCAAAACAAAACCACAGACAAAGAACAAACAACCAACATAAGACAAATACTCACCCGAACAAATTGATCATGTGATCAATGCAGTAATTAAACATCATATCTATTATAAATGTGCAGATAAATGAGGGGCCCTTCCTCCTGACCAAAATGGTATAGTCCAGATTCCTGCTCGAGTGACATAAAGGTGGAAAGCCCAGGTTTTTTTCACTGTACCCTTGTACCCTTGTACCCTTTTTTTTTTAAGCAACAAAGGGAAGTCAGTTCTAGAAAAACTTAATATAATTGCAGATGCCACTTGGTCTGAAATGTCATAATGAAATCAAATTGTGGCTTAAGTTTGCTTTTTGGGGCATTGTAAAAGCATAAAGTGCCTTCTTTGGATGCAGTTATTAAACACAAATGTTGACCTAGTTTATAAAGATAACCTAATAACCTGCTTTCTGGTTCACCTGAAGCATTTATGGAAGTTTTTGATTTGTTTCATTGTACTTCTCTGGAGAGGTGGACAGTCACAAAGTACATTTACTTGAGTACTGTACTTAAGTGCACTTTTTTTAGTATCTGTACTTTATTGAATATTATTTTTTTCTGGAAACTTTTTACTTTAATTTCACAACATTTGAAAGACAAATATCATACTTTTTACCCCACTACATTTCTGTCAAGGTCCTTGAGTAGAAAATAGTAACGTCAGTCAGGGGATGATTTTGGTCGCAGGGGTTGCATTTTGGTAGGAAATGAAAGTCGGATTGATGTCAGAACCCTTCGTCAGATTGACGTCAACATCCAATGTCAGATAGACGTTGGATTTTGGTTGGAAATGAAAGTCGGGGAGTTGACGTCAGAACCCGACTGATGTTGGTTTCTGACATCAACCCGATTTTTATTTTCAAGCACAATACAACGTCTGTCCAACGTTGGAGATTGACATCAACCTGATTTTCATTTTCAATGTTGGGTTTGGTCTTCTAAATGCAAATTTGGAGCACACTAGCTTATAGATAACATTAAGACTAACATATTCATACTAAAAGCCAAAACACTTGTCATATAGAGACTTTAAATAGGGCACTATTTGAGGAAACAGCCATTTGGGTGTCCGAAACCGCATTGTGGACATTATTGAGTGCACTTATTCAATCTCATATTCAATCCCACTACTTTGTGTTCTAGAAATACATTTGATATTGATATGAGGGTATAGGGGCGATTTCAGACGCAACCAATATCTGATTAACGTGAATATTATAACTAGTCTTCTCGACTAGATGTCACCCCCTTTTTTTTTTACCTTGTAGGATGACAACGGGGTCCATTTTCTGCATTGTGTTTTTCCTTAGTTCAAACTGATCCCAAAAAGAAACAGCTTCTTAACTGGTTAACAATCTCTGAAAAGTTGAGATCAACAGACAGTTTCAATAATATCTGCCTAGTTAGACTATATCAGAGGAACAAGGAAATTAAAGGTGCAGTAAGCGATTTCTGAGAAACACAGTTGATGCCTGAAATCAACCCAATCAGATGCAGTAAAGCCACTCGCCCTATTTCTACTCCAAATTAAAGGTCACTATAGCAAATGATTTTTAAAGACAATATCTTCTGTCTTTTAGCAATGCTTATTTATAAAAAAATATTTTGTATGATTTAGATATTAGTTATGTAATTGGTAACACTTTACAATAAGGCTCATTAGTTAACATTAGTTAATATATTAACTAACATTAACTAACTATGAGCAATACATTTGTTACTGTATTTGTTAATCTTTGTTAAAGCTGTTCATTGTTAGTTCACAGTGCATTAAATAATGTAAACAATATTTTAATAAAGTATTAGTAAATGTTGAAATTAACATTAACAATGATTAATAAATGCTGTATAAGTGCATTTCGTTATTAGTTCATGGTAACTAATGTAGTTAACTAATGTTAACTACTGAACCTTATTGTAAAGTGTTACCATGTAATTATTATACCCTTAATCCATTATACATATACAATTTTAGTTTATCAATTATTATTAAGCACATAGTTTTATTGAATATATAAAGGTAATTTAGCCTAAATAAGCGTTAGAATCAATAGATAAAGCTATACAAATGACTACATGTGAGCTTAAATGTTCAATTCTCTCTATACCAACTTTATAAACTATAAAGTTGGTATACTATAACTATTACTTACACTAGCAAGATATTTTCTTGTAGTTGTCATCTTTCATAGCTCTTTAATTCTTGCTGAGTAAATTTGTTTAAATTCTTCCTATTTTCTCGTAATATTCTGCAGAAGAGAGAAGTGAATCTCAGTTTCTCTGTTCCACAGCATGTGCTTGGCTGTTCTTTACTGATGTCACACCTATAGACTCCTAAACTGCAGCTTCAAAGCCTGAGCTGACAGAAAAAGTTGATGATCAGCGTCATGGTACCAACAAAGCTTGACTGGATTGGTTTGGTTTCGTCAACTCAAAACTATTCCTCTGAAATGCTCTTTTTTGTAATATCTCTCAGCCATCTGTCTTTCTACAGTCTTTCTTTAAAGGAACACTCCACTTTTTTTTTTGGAAATAGGCTCATTTTACAACTCTAGAGTTATACGAATCCATTCAGCCGATCTCCGGTTCTGGCGGTAGCACTTTCAGCATCGCTTAGCATAGATCATTGAATCTGATTAGACCGATAGCATCTCTCTCAAAAAAATGACCAAAAAGTTTCGATATTTTTCCTATTTAAAACTTGCCTTCTGTTAGTAGTTACATAGTGTACTAAGACGGACGGAAAATGAAAAGTTGCGATTTTCTAGGACAATATGGCTAGGAACTATACTCTCATTCCTGCGTAATAATCAAGGAACTTTGCTGCGGTATCATTGCGCCTGCTGCACCCATGGTACGGCAGCAAAGTTCCTTGAAAAATCGCAACTTTTAATTTTCCGTCTTAGTTCTTAGTTCACGATGTAACTACAAAAGAGTAATAGGAAAAATATCGAAACTCTATGGTCATTTTTTTGAGAGAGATGCTAACGGTCTAATCAGATTCAATGATCTATGCTAAGCTATGCTAAAAGTGCTACCACCAGACCCGGAGATCGGCTGAATGAATTAAAAAACGGTAAAACTCAACTGTTTAACTCTAGGGGAGTTGGAAAATGAGCCTATTTCCATAAAAGTGGAGTTCCTTTAAATCTCCCTCTTGCTCACTCTCTCTTCTCCCTCATCATGTGTGGACACGCCCCCTACTGCTGATTGGCTACAGGTGTGTTGTGGTGCTCGTCTGATCCACTTTCAACAGTGTTTCTCAGAAATCACCTTCTGCACCTTAACCCTTTAAATGGTAAAGAAGTTCATTTTGGAATTATTATTAATATATTTTAACAGACAGCATTGAAGTCAAAGGTGAAAAGTGAAGTCAGTCTCAGCAGAAGATGGGGATTAATGAATACATGAAAGGATTCAGTCACAAATGATAGACTACGTGTATGTGAACATATTTACAAAAACAACAACAACAAAGACAGATTTAAACTGTCATTATGTGGTTATATGTTTTCCTTCACTGTTGTCCTCACAGGTTTTTTTTTTTGATTTTGGCTCCACCTTGTGCCCTTAGTCGGAATTAACATGACATCTTTGGGCAGTTCATCTACATAAATAATTAAATAAATAACTGGTTACAGTATAAAAAACATTTCCCCTTATATAGCTATATATATATTGACCTAAAGTGTTGTTTGTTGTTGGTACAATACAACTGTTTTCTGTGTAATGTTAAATGATTGTCATTCATTCCGTTAAATGCCAATGTGATTGAGTTAAATATACTTTCAATAAGATTTTAGCCATTAACTTACTTAGCATGCTAACAGGAATGCTCATTTTATGCTCTACATTCTAATTAAGTATAGATAATAATAATAATAATCAAGTCATTTTATTGTTCAAAGGTCAGTAGTGAAAATATGTGAAATTGTCCTACCTGTTTCATGTCAGAAGGAGATAAAGGGCTCTTTGTTTTTTTTTTACAATAGGCAAATATCAGCTATTGTTCCTTTGTGTCTCGGGGATGGATAACGCTTGTGAGCCTTAAGAAGAACTGAGTCCTCTCGTTTCATTTGCTTAATTACCTAATTAACACAACTCTAATTACTCCCGTTTTGAGCATGAGTGCATATTGAGAAGATGTTACATAACGTATAGTAATCCTCAATTAATTTGTTTTAGAGCGCCACTTTATCACAACAAGACCTAATCCACAAGGGCATCAGTCATGCCAAATCTACATGATGTCAATACGATCCAAACTAAATAGGCCTATTATTTTGGTTTTGGGAAACACGCTACAACATGTCAGTCTTGAGAAAACGGCGGAAAATCTGGAATAGGTATTAAAGTTGTGTTTTATTATAATGGTGACCGATTAACATTAATGGGGAATGTTATTTACTACTATATAAAAGGTTGGAGAAATTCATATAGACACATTCTCTATAAATCATTTCAAAGTCAGATGATAAAGGTGTACAAATACAATATAATCTGGGTTATTTTATAGTGTCGTGTCATCAGTAATAGTGAGTCCATGCATTCATGACTGTACTAAGTTACTGAAATTATAACTTTTTATACAAAAGCAACAAATACCTACAAAAGGCTGATGCATTTAAAAAAATCTATTTGACCTAAATAATTTGGATAGCCTAATCATTAAAAAGGTGAAAAGTAATAGGCTTAGAAGTATTTCCTGTCTCATGCATACTGGTTTGAAACATATTTTTACATATATTCTAATATAATCAGTCTTTGCTGCTCATGAAACATTTGTTAAAAATTGTTCATAATCATCATATTAGAATGATTTTTGAAGGATCATGTGACACTGAAGACTGGAGTAATGATGCTGAAAATTCAGCTATGCATTACAGGAATAAATACATTTTTTTAAGAATATTAAAGTAAAAAAAAACTGTTCTTTTAATGTAATAATAGTTCATAATATGACCAGTTTACTGTATTTTTGATTAAATAAATGCAGCCTTGGTGAGCGTAAGAGACTTCTTTCAAAAGCATAATTTTTTAACGTTTCCAAACTTTTGACAGGTAGGCTACTGTATCTTTATCTTTTATTTATTTTTTAATTTTTTTTTTGTAGGCTATGTCAGAAGATGTCTGTCTCTTTCTTGAAAGTATTCTTTGTTACTGACAGTGGACACAAAGTAGAAAAATAAGTCAAAATGGAGTATTTCTCCATGAAGGGTGGGTCTGTGATGGATGTATCCGTCTCATGCCTGCAGGCGTGCAGTTTTTCTGGATAAGAATATAGGCCAGTGACGCCCCTTGACATTAGATTTCATACCGTTAGTAATATGTCCTGGGACAAAGCATTGTAATGCATCTCCTTGTGCTCTGCAAATGTCAAAACAGTGTTTATGAGGTACATTGGAGTTTTGGAAAATTCTTCAGATGACAAGAAATGTTATTCCAACAATCAATTGAATAAAATAGATTTTAAAATATATCTGAGAAATAAAGGTAGCTCTGGGATGTACATGTCTTGCTACATGGTTATTATCATTAACTAAAACTATATATATACACACACACACACACACACACATATATATATATATATATATAAAAATCTGTTAATTGAAACAAATCTGATTGAAGTCTTTTTTTATTAGTTTGAAGTGTTGGGGAGACAATCACAGTAAATATCAGAATTTAAGAAAAAAAAGTCCCAGATTACTAATAATTCACTGGATCATTTATTTTATGATATAAATACAATTTTTGACTGAAATAATTTGAACTTACTTTCCACTGTTAATGAACTGTTATTACTTTCACTATGACCATTAATATTCTATGTATCTCTAGCAATCAATGTTTCCCTATGCATTTATTTTACGACAAAACTATAAATTTAGCTCCAAGTGTCTGCAGGAAACACAATATTCCAGAGGGTGGCGCTCTATATCCGTGAAACACATCAACTTGGGCCCATAAAGAAACATTAAGCTTCTTTCAAAAATTACTGTGCATTTCAGTCCTTGATCAAGGACAGTCAGATCTCTCCCTTATTCCAAGATCTTAGATTAATGCTGCTCACACTGAATGCTAACCGACCTACAGAACTGACCAATGATTATAGCCTACCCTACTTTTCCCCTTTAAAAAAAAAAAAAAAAAAAATCATGTTTTTAACGAGTTATCTAATTATATAAGTTTATATAAGGTTTAGGCTATTTCACACCTACAATAACTCTGTTCCCTGCTCACTTTGGGGACTCCTCTTGAAATTTATTTGTGGGTAGCTGATTTGAAATACTGAGTGTGGGCTATCTATATATAAAAGTATTTCATATCAGCTATAGGTCTATATATATATATATAATCTTTGTATATGTTTGAGTTGGAGATTATTCATGTATTATACCCTTATACATGTATTTACATTTTAATATAAAATATTTTGTGCTACCTTTATTTATCAGTTACAGGAAATTTAAGGGAATATTGTAATATAGTAGGCTATATTATGTGAATTGTGAATTTAGTTACGCCTAAATCTGTTTATAACCACTGTGTAGTCAATAGACTCTAGTATGCTGATATTTAGACTATTAAATCCCCACACTCTCTGCACTTCCCTTCTTATGGGTTGTCCTTCTCCTGAACTTTCACCCCCCACCTTGTCTTGCTTAACTGGACAATTTCGAGTAAAAGAAGACGTACATTCTCTATTTAGATCAGTTGTAACTACCAAACTAGCAAGCAAAGTGTTTTAGAATTATGTCAACCGTGAAAAAATGTTATCCTTTCTTCTATGTAACTCACGTAGCATATCTCTGACTTTTTGAGACACTTTTGTTTTGCAGCGCAAAGATCTGCAATGAATGTTGTTTACAGCAGGTGGATGTGGATATGACGTCACGGGCGTAGAACATCAAAAAATAACAACATCCAAATCCGCGATTCTCTCTCTTTTCTGTGTGTGTGCAAAGGCGCAATAAACTGTAATAACATACGAAGCAGCTCCGTGTAGAAAGGCGGCGTGAAACGGGCTCGAAACTGCGGCGTTGCTCCCAGTCCAGTGTTTGCAGCTGAAGTTAGTACCGCTGGCGGAGTGATATATTTGTTGGTTATTTACAGTGCGTTTTGTAGCACGCGCTCATGGTACACAAGATCGCGTGAAGAGTTGAATTTGTTATCGTGCACAAATTTCCGTGTCTATTTCGTCCCTGTCAAACCCCGGTAAGTTCATTCACCTCCTGCATTCTGCAACATTTTAGGGCACAATATGGACACAGTTTGTCTTTGTTATCTAATTGTTGCCTTAGTGTTTTTAAGCAATATCGGCGTAATGAGCAAATTAACAAACAACATTATTGTTCGCGTGTATAATAACTGCTGTCCGGTCGATGCATTTTATTTGTAGTCTTTAAGTACTTTTCAGAAGTTAGCTCTTTAGCTAGCAAGTTACGCTGTTCGTTTTTTTGTTTGTGTAAACAACATATCGTTATATGTGTGACAGCTCTGGTGTGACGTGATGCGTAAAAACAAAGTAAGTTAAGTTATTGAAATCGCGCCTCGTTGCTATCGATGGCGTAAAAGTTTGCGAGCCGAGATTTCTTTCGGTGTTCAGTAGTGTTGTATAGGGGGGCTTTTCCCCACGTGTTCCTTCAACCACAAACAAACTTCTACTGGTATATCTCTAAGTGTGCAGTTAAATATAACATTAACAAATCAAACGAAATCTGTTGAGAATATCGCGACAGTTACATTTCCCCCGTGCATTAAAAAAAGTTCATTGCAGTGCTTATCATCCGGTTGGTTTATGGAGTTGAGAGCAGAAGCGTTCAGAATTAAGTGTTCAGCAAGAGCAGGCTGTGTTTCAAAACCTAGTGAGTTGCCTATTTAGACAGCATTTTGAGCATCATTTGTGTTATGAAGGTTGGAACGCGCCTGTGGGATCCATAAACGCTCTCTTGTCTCCGGGTTTGAAATGAGCAGCCGAAGTGCAGCTCGAGTAAAATTGGTTTTCAACATCACTGTGTTGTAACAAGTGCCAGAGATAAATGTGCCTTTCTGAATGTGAACCACACACCGGTGGATAAATAGCCTACTTTTAGGCTACTTAATAAAAGTCTATCAAATGTTTGGAAAAAGTGGAGGAAATAAACTTTTAAACTGTATGCAGCTGTCTTGTACTTAATCACAATAAAAGTAGCTCTTTTCGTTTAGTAAAATGTCAGTTTAAAATTTTATTTATAATTAGCCTGAAATATTCTTCACACAATACTATATTTGGTCCCACTAAATGTTTCTTTTTACTAAATATATATTTAAAATATTATATTCTGTTGTTTAAACATTCACAAATCAAATAAACAGAACATTTGTACATACTCATACTTACAATTATTTTACATATTTTACAATGTTATATTTTATATTATTTATCTGTTTGCACACATATTCAATGGATCCAGATGCAAACCAGTATGTGCAGATTTTTATTGTGAAAGTGGAAAGGAATAAGACATTTGGCTTTTTGTGTTTGTCTGTGTATGTATATTATTGTTATTATTAAAGGGCATAAACTGAAATTGCTAATCATTAATTGTATTCTTTACCATTACCATTTCCCCCTCTCATTGATTCTCATAAATGTAACTTTTAACTGTCTTTTCAAATCACACTTTTAAATGGGCAGCAGCAGCTTTAGCACCCAGCGTTGGTAAGGCTCAGTTCTTTGGATTAGTCATTGTCTGAGGGAAGGAGAAGACAAAAAAAAGAATGCTTTTTTTTTTTTGTAGGAGAAGTAAAGTAAACAGCCTCCAACAAGCGAACCTTGACAACCCAGATTAAGGAAAACACTGGAGATCAAACAGTGCTGCTGCTGGGCCGTTGTCATGAGCTGCCTGAGAGGGAGAGACAAAGAGAAGGAGAGAGAGAGAGAAACTGTTTGAACAGGCACTGGAGTTTGTGCTCACTTATGCAGAAATGGACCTCTGCAAACGCAGACTGACCCAGGATTAAAAGCACTGGCTGAACTTTTCTATACAACTTCTCGGCCTTAATGCTCAACAGCAGGAGAGCCTGAGTTATTTCTTCCGTTTTATGACGGGAACACACTACTGTACTCCCCAAGTACCTGTAGTAAAAAAAATACAATGCCTCCATTCTGTATTTTCTTTCCCCATATATACTTTTTCAGATTCCAAAAATAGATTTGTGCATAATGTTACTCCGTAATGGTATTACAGGAAAAGCGAGCAAATTTTTCATCCCAAAGCTAGTATTTTCAGATTTACTCGCTATCGTTCAGATGATCATGATGAGTCAGATGTGTGTGGTGGTTACGGCACAGAAAGGTTATTAACATCTTCACTGAGGTGAAGTGTATGAACTGTAATCTGAGAATAGTAGAGGTTAAAGACAGCTCACCGAATAATGCATGAAGTTGTGATGTCTGAATCATAACGTGGGATAGAGGTTGCTGCGTCCCGTGTCTTGCTGTGTGTTCGGGCAGCTGTTGTCTCTCTTTAGCGTGTGGCTTTCATGCTGGGTTGCCTGGCTAGAGAAGCCAGGCCGTTGGCCAGTCGTTGGACGGCTTAGGGTGAGGATGCAGCCAGGTTCTTGTTTCTATGGCAACTCTGAACGCTGTCAACGTGCGGCAATACATTTTTTTTATAGTTAATTATAGCTTGTTGTTGTTGTCACCTCAAAGTCACACGGAGGAATCGAGGTACTTAATCATTTGTGTACTTACAGGCAGTTGAAAATTATACATGTGGACTGGAAGTTGCCACTTTTTTTCTTTTTAAATATCTCACCTAGTGAATTCAAACAAGTTTTTTTCTTAAGTTTCTTTCTCTCTCTCTCTCTCTCTCTCTCTCTCTCTCTCTCTCTCTCTCTCTCTCTCTCTCTCTCTCTCTCTCTCTCTCTCTCTCTCTCTCTCTCTCTCACTATATACCAGTCAAAATGTTGAACACATTTATGTATTTAGCCTACTTGTTTACATTTTAGAATATTAGTAAAATCATTAGCTTTAAATATCACTAATGGAAGTATAGGCATTTTATTTATTATTCATCCTGGGCATTTGACAGCTGCTTTTCCTTCAATATTCATACCAACTAATGCAATTATTTTCATATCTGCCTAAGTATTTTTTTTTCTTCCAAAATGTAAGTGTGAAACTTAAATTCATTCACTTCTGTCCAAATGTATGACTGGTAGTGAATTTATATTCAAAACAATGTACTAAAATTGAATGAAAATAGTTTGAATCCATTCAAAAATGGTTTAGTGATCAATGTACAGTAAAGAGAAGGTCACTGATTTGTTAACAATGAAATTGTTGACTTCAAGCTATTGTCATCCTGTATGTCCTTTTTTTGGATTGTAAATCCAATTGGATCGGATTAGAGGCTGGATCAAATGTTGAAATGGTGTGATACTCACAAGTCCCTTTATGCCAGCTGTGAAGTTGACAGCTGAGCTGGGATCAGGTCGTTGGATCAGTTTCTCACTGATCTAGCCCCGAAGAGCTGAAGAGCTGAAGAGCAGCAGCCAATGCCTGAATTTCTGAATCCTTAAGCAATATAGATGCTGCTCTTTCCAGGAATTTGAATCGTTGCATTTGTTGACATTTATGTCATGCATAATGTACAAGAATTTCTTTCCAGCATTTTTTCTTTGAAAAAATTGGTTTTGGTAGAGTTCAGAAAGAAACAGCCGGAAAAGCTAAAGCATTCAATAACTGCATACAGTGGTTTTCATTTCTTGTTTTTATTATTATTATTATCTGCTGTAATATGCAAGAGTTCTGCTCAACTAGTTTACCCAGTAGTTCAGAATCAGTAGTTTTACCCATACAAATTAATTAATTAGATACATTTTATTTATTTTAGGTTTAATATATTTTTATTATTTTTATTTCTAAATACATTTTTTTATAAAATTACTTGGGACTGGGCGATATGACCAAAATCTTGTATCACGATATGAGTAATTTTATTTTACGATAATGATATATGACGATAGTTATTTTTGCTTCAAAATTATGATATCGAAAGTTGATATTTCATCAACTATTTCACCAATCACACAAAAACTAATACTAGCCTAACTAACATAAGTAAAAAAAAAAAAAAAAAAAAAAACAGTGATAAAATAGGATCAAATAAACCACTGTAGAACAAAGATACAAATTGCTAGCACTAAATACAGTAGGTCTATACAAATACTGTGTAAAGTAATCAAATGTAAAACAAACACTACATAGTCTTCACTGTGTAAATTAAATATACATTTATTCTTATTAAAGTTACAAAAGTGATTCAGTCAAGAGCAATGATTTTGTTTGATTAACATTAATGGGATACACTGTAAACTGATACACATTAGGGTGATCACCTGGTTATTGCTCTGTGGCAGGACAGTAGATGTGATTTTGTTCAATTTGTGGGAAATGTGTATGAGATAAATTTACTATTATACTTTGTAAATATTGATTTTCATCAGTTGGAAAGACTATTTGGAATCATATTGGATGATAACGTTTGAAATCGTCAATAAGCTTTGTTAATTGTGACCGGTTCTGTGACTGGCACTCAATTTGCTCAGGTTAAAACTACTAAATACAGTAGTCAACATTTAGTATAAGAAAAAATCACATTTTATAGTAAAATAAAGTTCCTTAAGTAGTGACTTGTTTATTTTCCTTTATTAGACTATGCAAACAATAAATGTCTTAACCGGATTCAGTTAATCTTGAACTTTTGTTTTTGTTGGATCTGGCAGGTTTAATCAGGATACGAGTCTAGAAGCAGTCCTGGCTGTTGTAGCTATATTTTTATGAGATTTGATGTCGTCTACACTGGTTCCTTTTTTTCGCCTATGCAGTCATCAGCAGAAATATACATAAATGTCTCATTAGTGGCTTTTTCTATGGCCCGCTTTATGTAAGCCGTCCGCCATATTGGAACAGTCAAACCCGGTCCGTGAACATTCAAGAGCAAGTTGACTGTGAGCATATGCAACTGTAGTTAGACGCATGCATGAATATCTAGAGGTCCTTCTCAAAAAATTAGCATATTGTGATAAAGTTCATTATTTTCCATAATGTAATGATAAAAATTAAACTTTCATATATTTTAGATTCATTGCACACCAACTGATATATTTCAGGTGTTTTATTGTTTTAATACTGATGATTTTGGCATACAGCTCATGAAAACCCAAAATTCCTGTCTCAATAAATTAGCATATCATGAAAAGGTTCTCTAAACGAGCTATTAACCTAATCATCTGAATCAACTAATTAACTCTAAATACCTGCAAAAGATTCCTGAGGCTTTTAAAAACTCCCAGCCTGTTTCATTACTCAAAACCGCAATCATGGGTAAGACTGCCGACCTGACTGCTGTCCAGAAGGCCATTATTGACACCCTCAAGCAAGAGGGTAAGACAGAGAAAGACATTTCTGAACAAATAGGCTGTTCCCAGAGTGCTGTATCAAGGCATCTCAGTGGGAAGTCTGTGGGAAGGAAAAAGTGTGGCAAAAAACGCTGCACAACGAGAAGAGGTGACCGGACCCTGAGGAAGATTGTGGAGAAGGACCAATTCCAGACCTTGGGGGACCTGCGGAAGCAGTGGACTGAGTCTGGAGTAGAAACATCCAGAGCCACCGTGCACAGGCGTGTGCAGGAAATGGGCTACAGGGCCCGCATTCCCCAGGTCAAGCCACTTTTGAACCAGAAACAGCGGCAGAAGCGCCTGACCTGGGCTACAGAGAAGCAGCACTGGACTGTTGCTCAGTGGTCCAAAGTACTTTTTTCGGATGAAAGCAAATTTTGCATGTCATTCGGAAATCAAGGTGCCAGAGTCTGGAGGAAGACTGGGGAGAAGGAAATGCCAAAATGCCTGAAGTCCAGTGTCAAGTACTCGCAGTCATGATGGTGATGGTCTGGGGTGCCATGTCAGCTGCTGGTGTTGGTCCACTGTGTTTTATCAAGGTCAGGGTCAATGCAGATAGCTATCAGGAGATTTTGGAACACTTCATGCTTCCATCTGCTGAAAAGCTTTATGGAGATGAAGATTTCATTTTTCAGCACGACCTGGCACCTGCTCACAGTGCCAAAACCACTGGTAAATGGTTTACTGACCATGGTATTACTGTGCTCAATTGGCCTGCCAACTCTCCTGACCTGAACCCCATAGAGAATCTGTGGGATATTGTGAAGAGAAAGTTGAGAGACGCAAGACCCACCACTCTGGATGAGCTTAAGGCCGCTATCGAAGCATCCTGGGCCTCCAGAACACCTCAGCAGTCCCACAGGCTGATTGCCTCCATGCCACGCCGCATTGAAGCAGTCATTTCTGCAAAAGGATTCCTGACCAAGTATTGAGTGCATAACTGAACATAATTATATGAAGGCTGACTTTTTTTTTTGTATTAAAAACACTTCTTTTATTGGTCGGATGAAATATGCTAATTTTTTGAGACAGGAATTTGGGGTTTTCATGAGCTGTATGGCAAAATCATCAGTATTAAAACAATAAAAGACCTGAAATATTTCAGTTGGTGTGCAATGAATCTAAAATATATGAAAGTTTAATTTTTATCATTACATTATGGAAAATAATGAACTTTATCACAATATGCTAATTTTTTGAGAAGGACCTGTATATCCGCAATAGACTTAAGCAGATGATTTTGCTAAACTAACACAATACAACAAGACAAAGGCATAAGCTAAGACAACATTAAAGTTACCGTAGTAAAAACATTAAATGTACCATAGAAAAAACATGTAACTGAAAAGTTAGACAATTTCTCTGGGAATTTAAATCTCAGTGGTTTCACAACCAGAAGCTGCGCAATGTTGTGGCATGATTGATTTTGATGACACGTTGACCATTCCAAGATGTTGGGTGCGCCGACGTGTCTGGAGCGGCCCAATGTGGTATTTACGCACACTCTAGCTACAACTGTAAAATGCAGGACAGGTGGTCACCATAAGACACAAGTGTTTTCTTTCTCAACTGTTTGATTTCACTTAAGACATAAATTACTGTGTTTATACTGATACTCACAAAGACGGGCATTTTGACTCATACGTAGGCCTGTCGCGATAGTCAATAAATCACTTAATCACACGAAAAAAAAAATGAGCTTAATAATTTTTCCGGCCGCGATAATTCCCATTTGCATGCTTGTTCGTTTTCCTCGTCTCTCTCTCTCTACCAAAGAGACTGCATGACAACTCTCGGTTCCTTAGGAACGACTAAAAGGACTTTGACGTTGTATCATCACAACAATACTGTCAAAAATGGTAAATGTTTAACGACGTAAAAAGCGCCCGTGAAGCAAAAAAACCTCAACGGATTCGGTGAGCACCGAGCTCGTTGGAACCATCTAGTCGAACTGAAAAGAACGATATAAGTTTCAGAATTTTTGGTGGTGTTTTCACGGATATGCTGAAACCCATCGGAAGCGCTTCAACCATATTCAGCACTAATAAAATGTTTATTGTAAGTTAGATGTCCCTCTAGTGGACAGAACGTGTAACAACAACCACATGTTATAGTGGCATTGGCGATCCATAAGGATTAATTTGAGCATTTAATATTCGAATATTAAGTAAAATAAAGAATGGAATTCGAATAGTATTATAGAGGAAGATTAACAGCGCTAGTATCACTATTTATGTCTGAGCCTAATGTTTAATATTTTTTGAAGTGCAATTTTGTTTACATCCATTTTATTTATTGTTTTTGGTATTTATTGTTTTAAGTGCATTTTTTGTTAACAGAGACTGAGAGTCCATTGCTTTTATTGTTTTTGGTTGTTTTGTTCAGTTATTGTGCATATTTAAAATGTTTTTCGTTTTCAGTGTTAAATAGTCTTTAGAAATAAAAGTTTATTGATCTTTGAAAAGGTGTACCTGCATTATTATGACATTATCATTATTTTAGATGAAAATGGTCTCAGAACGACAATATTATAGTTTAGTCCAGCAAAATTTGTTATCGTGACAGGCCTACTCATACGTGTGTATTTGACCATTCAAGCCCAATAAGGCACCAAAAATAATTCAGTTTATGTGCCAGCATTTCAGGTGTGTGCACTCAGAAACGGTCTCATCCGATATACCAAATGAGTCCCTTTTCGCTGCTTATTGCGCTTAAAATCAATGTTTTTTCAACCGTAAGGCTTAAAATCAGATTAAAATCGCTTTCATGACGGTGCAGCACGGTAACATCACGTTAGCTTAACCGCAATAGAGCCAATAGTCCAAAATCGGTAACACTTTACTTGAAGGGGTGTAGATAAGACTGACATGACACCTTCATAACCATGACATGACATATGTCATGAATATGAAGTAGGGTTTATGCATGTTTATGACAACTGTCATTAAGTGTCATTCGCTCAATTATGACATTTTGAATGCAAATATGACATTGTTTAAGATGTCTTTATGACATCTTGACATAAACCATAACATCATAACCTGTCAGTGTCTATGTCATGACAACTTGACATGAAATTAAGTTAAACTGTCATGTGGTTGGTTTTGACATTGGCTGTCATCAGTCCATTATAACTATAACTATTTACAGTGGTACAAATTGAATCTGTCATTAAACAGTTATAATGGCTTCATGACAGCCAATGTCAAAACCAACCACCTGACAGTTTAATGTAATGTTAACCAATAAAGCTAAGTGGTTTCTTAAGTTTGATAATTAATCTGCTATGTCATGTTTATGACAGGTTGTGTTGTCTTAGTAATGTCAAGTTGTCATGACAAAGACACTGACAGGTTATGATGTATTGATTTATGTCAAGGTGTCATAACAAAGACATCTCAAACAATGCCATATTTGCATTAAAAATGTCATAATTGAGCGAATGACACTTAATGACAGTTGTCACCAAACATGCATAAAACTTCCTTCATATTCATAACATGTGTCATGTCATGATTATGAAGGTGTCATGTTAGTCTTATGCACACCCCTTCAAGTAAAGTGTTACCCCAAAATCTCTACCGGTTGACAAATTTCTTTTTTCAAGATAATTTTTTACCCATTTTATCTGATATTATCAAAACTCAACTTTAGAAGCTTGAAAACATCATCTTGGCCACATATATAATTAGCAGGTTTCACAACAGCAATGTTTTAACATTGCAGAAATTAAAATGTTTGTTTACAATGCAAAAACGCTGAGCCATATGCTTTAATATGAACTCAGCTGGCTATGGAGACCTTCACACCAGTTTTTACACCGAGTCAGTTCAGAATTTACTCATCATAACCTCTCTTGCACTTCTAAAATCAGAGCAGTGTTACTGCACTAAATAACAGAAATGTATATGATAAATCTGAACTTCACTTGTTGCCTTATCATGACACGTTAGACATTCAACACCTTTTCACATTGTTGGCTCTTGACTTTGGTATGATCTCAGATCCATACTTCAGGGCCAGGAGTTCAGATTTGCTCCAAAGCAAATATGATGAATGGATATTATTATAGTAATAAGTAATTATAGTATAATAATATAATATATTATTAAATATATATTTAGATTTATATGTATTTTTTAAAATATTTTATGAATATAATATTTTATTTTAATAATAATAATAATAATAATAATTATTATTATTATTTATTTTTTAACATGAAGACTTTACCACTTGTCAAGTCATCAGAGTAACAAGTTCTGAAAATTATTTACAATGCTTAAAGAATACTTTCAAAACAGAGGAGAAACATATTTGAAAAAGGATAGAGTAGACTATTGTTGACTGGTAATTAATGTGTGTTTTGTATCAGCCTTTGAGATGTTTTGTCTCTGCTTACGTGGTTATTAAAGGGACATCGTTTAAGTGCCCTCCAAGGGAATCGAGTTTTTCCTCCCTCTCAATAGCAGCATGCTCTCAATTAGAGTATGTTTAATCAGGAAACCGGCTCGAGTACTAATTACCTTATCATAGCATGCATGTTAATTAGTTTTGCGAGAAGGTTTCTTTTTTTCCAATTGAATGTTCAAATGAATTCAAAGGAGAAAAAAACCCAATGGAACCTTTCTTTGATCTTCTGTTTACAACTGTATGTGTGTTTATACCAAAGTGTGGCCTATTTGCTGGTTTGAACTGCGAAGCAATTCTGGTGGTCTTAATTGACGTGTTGCTTGTTTATTTGATATTTAAGGTCTCATCTGATGGATCATTATGAAAGCATGGTAATTATCTTAAACGCTCAACTCGGTAGCAAACCTGCCTCATTCACATGAAAGCTCTCACGTACGGCGTTTTTTGCTTGCCGCTTTGAGAAACCGACTGAAAGTGAATAATTTTGAGTCATTGTAACCTCACTTCAAGAAGCTGTTTGAAAGACTCGCTGTTATATCCACGAGTTGCCATACAGGTGGTTTTGCACCTTGTGCGCCAGATTACCCAGGCAAATTGGAATGTTTACTTAAGTGCTATGACAACATTTATTACAGGTCCAGAAAGTTCCTGACAAAAATCTGTACTTTGTCAAACAGGTGGTGATATCCAAGCTCTAAAGAAAAAATCAAACTCTGTAACAATGAAGCACCATTTGTTGGTTCTTTGTTTTTCTAGTGCAGAGCGAAGTGTTGAGAGAGAGGCCTGAGAAATGTACTTGGGGATTACTGGATATTTCTCTAAAAGCATTTTGATGTTATAATTGAGCATAATGTACGATCTTCTGAAGCGTGGATTGATCAATTGGCCAATGCCGAGTGAACTTCAAAGCTCGAAAATGAGAGAATCAATCTTTTGATTTAATATCATAGAGCGGCGAGATGGGAATTTTGAGTGCATTTCTGTGTGCTTGATATACAATTGTTTACATTTATTAAATGGATACTTTCAGGAGGGTTTATCACTTGCAGTTTATTGGTACAATATACTTTTTTTGTTTGCTATGATTTAGTGTAACAAATTACACTTTGATTAATGCAAAATGTATTCATATTCATAAACAAATGTCAACCTAAATTGAATTCAGATTGTGGAACCTTTTTTTTCTTTCTTGATTGATTGATGGTAAAGTCATGAAAAAAAAAATTCCTCAGTCCTGCAACAATGACTGTTGATGGTTGTATATTTGTGGTTTTGGACACCTCAACGAGACTAAAGGGATTTAAGCATACAGTCTACAATCACCTGTCAATTTACCTACTGAAACAGTAAGAAACTTCATACTTATTCTTGTTACACAAGCTCTTTTTCATTTAAAATTGATTGTAATGCTACTTAAATTGACTTTTTTCCACACATTATATGGGCAATTGATCACCCCAATCAGCCATTAATAACCCATTTTGGTCTGTCACAGTTTTGCATTAAAACACTCTAAACAATGAACAGAACTAGCAGTAAAAATGGGGTACAGCTTCAACAATCAACGCCAAATGCAACCTAATAATAAATGATGATAATAATGTTTATTTTTTATAGCGCCTTTCAAGAATCCAAGGTCTCTTCACAAACTAATACAAACATTCAATTTCAATTAAATTCAATTTCATACAAATTAATTCCTAAGCATAAAAGATATGACATCTAAAGTTATCATTCTTGAGAATTACTATTCTCCTTAAATTCTGATGGTCCTCCAAACCCGTAACATGATTAACACCTGGTTTATTCTGCAATTTCAGAACCGCTTGCTTGGATAAAAATGTTTGTTGTCATAAATCAGTACCATTGTTAAAGTATTTTGTACAAATAGATTGCCAGATGTAAATATGCTTATGCATTTTGGCATGGTTAAACATCACAGGCCTGTCCTTTATCAGTGCGGTTGACAGTCTTGCTGTTTGTCGAGTGCACCGCACTATTTGGATGATAGTCCAAGTGTCCTGGCCATATTCCCTCCAATGGCCCTTGCCAATCATGGCCTCCTAATAATCCCCATCCACTGATTTTGCTCTGTCACTCTCTCTCCTCTCTCCACCTAAAGCTGGTGTGTTTTGAGTGCACTGGCGCCGTTGTACTGTGGCTGCCGTCATCATCCAAGTGGATGCTGCACACTGGTGGTGGTTGAGGAGAGACCCCGACATGATTTGTAAAGCGCTTTGGGTGTACAGTAGTGCATATGAAAAGCGCTATATAAATGCCTTTCATTCATTCATACATTCACAGTGGTATTGGCAGTCGAATAACCAAATTATTTAGTCATGGGTTTTAAAAGGGCACGACGGCAAATGGATGTTGAGTAAATGATGCAATTTATTCCCCTTTTCTTCCTCCTCGCCAGGCGGGCTGCCACGGGACTTCTGCCAGCCTTAAATATGTGTTACCCAGATGGCACTCGCATGACGCCCACTTGGTTACAGAATTGTTCCGCGGGAATAACTCAGCTTGCCACAACAAGCAATAGGTCAATTGAGCAGTGAGTGCCTGTTGCTTGACCCGTTTTGCATATGCAAATCTGCTAATGTTGTGTCATTTCGGTAAATTCCAGGGGAAGGCAGGCTCTCGGGGCTTTTTAAATGAATTGGAAAGGAGCCCAGTTAATGAGGGCGGAGGGGAGAGAGGTAAAAAGAGGAGACGCTTGCTTCCTCAGCTCGCTTCCTTTTGCAAGTACATCACTTCCAAGTGTCTTGGCTTTGCGTGAGCTGTGGTAAAGGGAAATGTCTGCAGTTGGGCTCTCGTGGTAATGGGATAGTCCAGCGGGCACTTGGATAAGTGATTTTTTTCACCTCTCTCACTCTATAGTGTTTTTGAACAAAATTCTATTTTTAGGAGGTGTGGAAGACAATGCCATGGTGTTTTCTCTCTCTTTTCACTCCATCGGCATCCCCTTTCGATACCTATTTATTCCTCTCTCTTTTTCTTTCCCTGTCTTTCTGCTTTGTCTATCCTTTTCTCACTTTCACCTTCCAACCCAACCTCTTTTATTTTCTGCCACACTTATACACTTCATGGCATGTAGGCGGACCGCACTATGGGTGTCTGCTGTCTTTTTTTCAGTTCTTTTACAATTGTTGTTTGTCAGATTGTACGAAATGTTCCCAGTGAAAGGCCACGGCTTTTATGCCGGACAGTGCAATATACGTCTTTGTTGAACAATTAACTTTGGTCACAATTGTTTGGCTGTTTTACTGTACTTCAGTCATGTCATGTTTTGACACCCTTATTGACAAACTAAATTGAAATGGTACTATGCTAATATTGGCAATACCTGGAAAATATACAAAAAAGAAGTGTTACAGAAATCTCTCATCATTCTCAAAATTTGTCAAAACTTGTACAGCGTGCGCCCCGACTTAAGTGAGAACTGTGTCTTCTACATCTCCCTAACATGCTACAGAACACTTCATTTTCAAGAATGCATTACATGTGTTGATTTTCTTTCCATTACAATTCAGTAAATTCCTCTTTATTTCAAACAAGTTTCAGTAGAGTGTGACTAATTTATTTAAAATTCCAACTAATGATTTGAAAGGGAGCCAATTTAGTAATCTTGTTTTAACAGTTTATTGAAAGTGTGCTTTCTCAAAAAAGAAAGAGAGGTGGAGATATATTTGTTGGTGTGCATTAAAAAATTGTAGTATAATCAAGTTGGCTCAGGCTGTCTAGAAAGTGGTCCAGTTTGAGCTTTTCTAAACAAGCGGCAAATTGGAGAGAGGTTTGAATCTGTCCGTTTGCATTCGAATTTGCAATCACTCCTCTGTACTGTAAGATGCCAGTGTGTAAAAGTCAAGCCAAAGAGTTATTTATTTATTTTTTTTATTATTTTTTTTACGGGCAGTAAAATTGATTGTTTTAGCACCTTACAAATAACAGCAATAATTGGATGTGCTCATAACCTCAATTATCAAAATTTAAATGCTGCGGATTCTCCATTGGAATTTAATTATATCGCAGCTTGTAATCGACTATAAACCCAAACAAAACAATCAAAACATATTAACAGGCTCAGCGTGATAAGGGAAACAATCTTCTAAACTCAGATAAACCATCTCATGGATTCCTCGTGCAACCTCCTCACCTTGTATTTGCTCTTGTGTGATCTCTCTAAAGGCATTAAAGGATGCAAGCTCTCTCTAATGTTTCTCTTCCTTCTGCCCAGTGAATAACCCCTCGTTCACACTGCCAGCATTCTTTTTTAAAAGCGCAAAGAAAGATGAATTTGGGCCATAAAGGCGCGTATCACAAGGGCTTTTTATCCTAAATGGTCCTTAGAATTGTTATCTATAGGGATGGCGCATTCCCAGCACTGTCGTGTTCAATCAAGTGTCCACTTAGCTGCGGCCAGGAGTAATTGTCCCCAAGTGGGCCACACACTGACCTGTTAATGTCTGTGTTGACCCTCTAACCTTGTCAGCACGTCTTAGAACAGAGCTCTAAATCATCTCGATCTCCTCCGGCTCTTCCCGTGCTGCCGGGTCAAAACGGAGACCGCCTCAGGCAGACCACTCCCTTATATTGTCCTGTCTTTGGTAGGTCATTGTCTTGAGGATGAGGTCCAGATTCAGGATTCACACTTCTTTATTGCTGCACAATCATGGTGGTGGTAATTGTTCAGTGCAATAGTAGGTGCAACCCACTTTATGATAATGCAGTAAAACTATAAAAACACACTATAAAGAGTATTTACTGTGTGTGGAACACTTTTAGAATTGGATTTTAGTGTGTCTGGCTCTGTGCAAAACTTGTTACCACAATGCTATTTTTTGCGGTTGGCTGCAAGAGCATTGCTGTCTGGTTGCTAAGTTATGGCTGATGTTTACACACTGATGTTTTTTAATTAAGTTTGCAGATTTTGAAAAACCACGAGCATCATCAATAAATGTTATTCGGTGGTTCTTTACAGCACCTGAGGTTCTTAGGTCTTTTTTTTTTTATCAAGAACCATTTTTCACTGTAAAGGGCCAGAGACTTAATAAGTAGAGGAGATTAGGGCTGCTTAGATCAGGATTTTTGCAGCCGATACAGACTACTGATTTCTTATCATCACATGATTGGCCGATACCGATACAGATTCCAATCATTGAAGCTTTATATAATATGTAAGCTTTCTGTTGACTCCTTACACCCTGAAGGCATTTTTAATGATTTCATGTCTAATTGGCATTTTTGAAAGCAATGGCTTGTAACTCTACAATAAAAGTATCAAGAACATGGTCTCATTTGATAAAAAATCTTTTAAATTTAGAAGAAAATAGATTTTGATCTATTGCTTAGAAAACCCCAGAAAAAGTGATTTCAATTTATTGATTTATCATTCATTTTTGACATGAGTATTAGAAAAAGTAGCCTATATCTGACAGGCCATAAAATGAGTTTTGGAATTGTTCACAATTATGTCAACTGCATTCTGGGCCAAATTTTGCATAGGCAATAACGTCAGCTGCGGTTCTCGCTCTTCTTTCAGATGGTGAAGTGACACACACCTGCCTCCTCTCACTCACTCGTCTCATTCACTCCGGTAAATGGTGCTTGTATTGCGCATAATTTTACTCATTCCTGCAGGTTTGGTGCTCAGACCAAAAGCGCGCGCGCCACTGATCTACAGGTGAAACTCGAAAAATTTGAATATTGTGCAAAAGTTATAATTTTGATGATTATGGCTTAGAGCTTATGAACCCCAAATTCAAAATATCAGAAAATTAGAATATTACATGAAATCAAAAAAAAAAAGGATTTTAAATACAGAAATGTCAGCCCTCTGAAAAGTATAATCATATATATATATATATATATATATATATATATATATATATACTAAATATATTAGTGTCACCTTTTAATTTGGATTACTGAAATACCTGAACTTTTGCACGGTATTCAAATTTTTCGAGTTTCACCTGTATATAAGTGGAGGGCACATAAGGTGCCTCTCAGTCTTCAAGCAGCTTGTGAGTTGCAAGTACCAAGATCGTTCGGTATCAATAATTATTTACTTTTTTTTATAACCTTTTTTTTTGAGACAAGTAGAAAAGTTTGCATTTAAACCACTGTATTTTTTTTATTAAGGCAAAAAAAAATTCATTAGTTTTAGCAGTCAATTTTTTTTTCTTATATTAAGATAAAAAGTGCTAAAGAAATTCTTGAACAATAAAATGTTACAAAATGTGTGTAATGTAAAAGTGTAAACGTAGAACAATGAACTTTCAACAACATCTGTAATAAGTAGGGGTGTAACAAAATTCATGGTTCGGGTCGATACGACACACAGTGGGTGTCACGGTTTGGTACGTTTTCAATAAAACAAAAAGAAAGAAATTCCAGAGAAATTTCCTTGACTTTAAAAAAATATATAATAATTAAGTAAATTTATATATATATATATATATATATATATATATTATAAAAAAAATAGTGTTTTCCTACATCTTGAAACTTTTAGTTTTATAAATGGGGGTGATCTTTAAAGGATGAACAAATAATGTTTTAGTCATACATTAAAAATAACATTTAAATATGATAATATTTTAGGTTTAAGTGATGAAAAAAGATGTGTGACGTACTTGAAAGCATTTTACTATTTCTGCCAAACTTCCATGGTTACAGTTAGTGTTACTACATTTAAAATCATGGTGAATGTAGCTGGTTTGTGGACTTAAAGCCTAAAACTAGAATTCATGGCACAATGTTTCTCCTAGTATCCACATCAGCGCTGTTTGATTTATAACGAAGAAATTTGAATGCTTCTCACTAAATCACTTTCATCACGTTTGCCATTTGATGTTGGGCAACGCCTGTGGTGGTCGCGCCAGCGATGCGTGCATTTTAATGAAAATATTGTGCGCTATATAGAAATTTTAATATTGTGACCGACAATGGTGTACCGTCGATAAAGTTTTATCGCCTAGTCCTAGTTTATTTGTTCTTATTTTAATACTGTCTTTTTTTTTTTTTTGCATTGAAGAAAACTATACTATATGCTATCAATTATACTGTAGTTCTTTGAAAGAAAATCGGAATCGGCAAAAATCGGTATCGCGCAAGTCACACTTACAAAAAAATCAGAATCGGCCAAGAGATTTGAAATCGGTGCAGCTCTATTTTCAAATATTATTCCTGATTTGAAAATGTTTAATATAGTTATGTTTTCTGTAAGTTACATCATCACAACAGTAGGTGGCAACAAGTGACTTGTCTTTGGGTGATTTATTGATTTGCTCAAAAACACTGGCTGTGTCCAAAAGCTTAAATTCTGCCTTCGGAGGATGCTTTGCTGTCTTTGATATCCCACAATTCATTGTGTTAAATTCTGTGTCAGCTAAGCTAAACAATGCCGTCTGAAACTTGCAGTTGGTGGTCAGTTTGTGTGTAAATATATCTTCTTGACCAACAATTTCCACTTTTGATGTAATTTTTAGTGAGGAATTTCTATTGTAGTAATTAAATATTTGCTTAGTTATCACCAAAGCTCTCTCTGTTTTGTTGTAGATCATTAAACCATTATGCTCCCTCAGAAGTCTGTCCAAAATTAGTTTCATGAGGTACCTTCATGTGCAAACGCTGCCTGCAAAGTCAGGCAACAAATCAACTGCCTAAGCTTTCAGATACAGTCACTGATTCATTCAGCAAACAAAACATGTGACTGTCTTCATGAGCGAGTCAATGAATCATTCATTCAATACAGGTTCATTCAGTAACGAAACTCAACTACTGAATGTTTGCTGGGTAATTTTGCTGTGGCTTTGTTTGGAACTATTTCATTATATAGACCTTAGTCTGGCACAGGTTAGTACCTTTTTTTTTGACAGGAGGGAAAACAATGATGAGAGGGATAGAATACAGCGCGTTTAATGGATTGTACTGTTGTTTAACAACAATTCTGATTGTTTAGCTGTTAAAACTTCTTTCTAAAAAAAAAAAAACTTTCAGTAGACGAAAACTCCAAAGATTACGCGATCTTGGACCTGTACATCTATCCCTAACAGCCTCGTTTTCATCCGCATTAAATGTAATATGGCACCTTACCTGACTAAGGTCTGTTAATTTCTTGTTTATTGTACTGTTGTGTAAAAGCAATATTACACATAATCATGCAAAGGCTCAGAACATAGCATATCAGATTGCATTCTAAGATTAAATAATTACGTTTTAGCAAGCTTAATTATTTGGTGGCAGGGTAAATTGCTAATTTTTTTTTCTCTTTTATTTTAGATTATGTGTCTCATTGTAATGGATGGGTAGACAGCATCTTTGATATAAAGTAGAAACAATATCTTGAGTGTAGTGCATTTTATCACACACAGTGAGACTTTTCTCTAGTCTTTTCGCAGTTGTGGGATATTTGACACACAAATAACTGGCAATTATCAAACTACTCTAAAGTGGCTGGTAACTGGTTTCTGTCTGAGACTGACAGGGCTGGCAATTAGTGTGAAACGTGTGGATTAAAACCACATGTTGGAGATGCCGAGGGGTGTTGTATTGAGCAGCTGGTATGCCACCAAAATGAAGTAGCTGAGTCAAACCTTTGTGAGTTATTGCGTGCCCAGAGGAAGATGTTATTGCTTTGAGGTTGATCATTTATACATTGATGTGAAAAAATGTGTGTTCAATCTACAGGCCATTCCTCATCATGACAAAACCAAGCCCAGATTTATGGTAACTTAGCAAATATACATATATATATATGAAATATCACATTGACTTTATATCTGGACCCTTTGTTGTAACATTGGATCATCTTTGAGATGTTTTGACACTGTTATTGGAGTCGATCTGTGTTAAGAACACACACTTATACATTATAGCCTATATACAGCGGCTTGCGGAAGTATTCAAACCCCTTCATATTTATTTTATGTTTTGTTATGTTGCTGCCTTGTGTTAAACTACTTTACATTACTTTTTTAACATCAGTCTACACTCCATACACCATAATGATAAATTAAAAAACAGATCTGTGACAACGTTGCAAATTTATTAGAAAGGAAAAACTGAAATAAGTACATAGCACTGAGTTAAGAGTTTAAATACTTAAGCATAGTTAAAGCACCTTTACAGCCTCAAGCCTTTTTGGGTATGATGTGACAAGCTTTCCACATCTGCATTTAGCGATTTTCTGCCATCCTTCTCCTCGGATCCTCTCAAGCACTGTCAGGTTGGACGGGGACCATCGGTGGACACTGAACAGCCATTTTCTGGTTACTCCAGAGTTGATCGATTGGGTTCAAGCCTCTGGCCGGGCCACTCAAGGACATTCACAAAGTTGCCCATAAACCACTCTTGCATTGTCTTAGCTGTGTGCTTAGGGTCATTGTCCTGTTAGAAGGCGAACATTCTGCCCAGTCTGAGATTCTGAATGCTCTGGACTAGGTTTTTTATTAAGGCTAACTCTATATTTTGTATCGTTGAGCTTTCCTTCTACTCCAATGAGTTGCCAGTCCCTGCCTCTGAAAAACACCCCCCACAGCATGATGCTGCTACCACCACACTTTACTTTTGGGATGGTACAGTATTGTGCAGGTGATGAGCAGTGCCTTGTTTTCTCCACACATGATGCTTGTAACTGAGGTTCGCCAGGCCAGAGAATCTTGTTTTTGTCACATTCGGAGAGAGTCCTTTTTTTTTTTTTTTTTTTTTTTTTTTTTTTTTTTTTTTTTTGCTAATTCCAAGTGGGTTTTCATGTGTCTTCACTGAGGAGAGGCTTTAGTCTGGCCACTCAGTTATAAAGCTGAGATCGGTGAAGTGTCCTTCTGTAAATCTTCGTAAATGATCATGGAGCTTAAGTAGAGTGACCATCAGCTTCTTGGTCAGCACTCTAACCAAGGCCCTTCTCTATCAATTGCTCAGTTTGGCCAGGAGGTCAGCTCTTGGAAGAGCCCTGGTTGTTCCAAACTTTGTCCATTTAAGGATAATGGAGGCTACATGCATCTGTGAACCTTCTATTCAACAGAATTTATTTTGTAGTCATCCCCAGATATGTGTCTTGATACAATCCTGTCTCTGAGCTCTATAGGCAGTTATTTTTACCGCATGCTTGGTTTTTGCTTTGATATGTGGATGTGCGCCTTTCCAAATTATACCCATTCAATTGAATTTGCAAAGGTTAACTCAACTCGAAGTGTAGTAACCTCTATATGTGAAATTGTAATGCTCCTGTGAGCTAACTTTCAAGTGTCCCAGAAAAGGGTATGCACACTTATACAATGTAATTTATTTTAATTAAATTTGCAAAGTTGTCACATCTGTTTTTTGTTTCTTCATTATGGTGTACAGAGTATAGATTAATGAAAAAAAGTTATTTAAAGTAGTTTAACATAAGGCAGCAACATAACAAAATGTGAAAAAATTAAGGGGTTTGAATACCTTCGCAAGCCACTTTATACATATTGAAGATAGAAGCCTATAGATGTCTCAAAGACATAATGTTTTTCTCACTTGTTTCATTTAAAGTACCAATTTTGTCTCAGTTTCCCCCCCATATCTCAGGAGACTTAATGAACAAGAAATCAATTAAATGTATTAAGATATGAAAGAAACAGTTGAGAAAAACGTAATGCCCGCTTGAATGTAAATTATAAATTAAATTATCAGGTTTGTCTAGTAGTAAAAGTAGCTACTGTACAAATTTAACTGTTGCTGACTTAAATTAATTCTTTCTTTTTTAAGTGTCCTGCCACAAGATCATGTTTGTTTTATTCTACTTCCTGTTGGTAAAGATGTCAAGATTTTGATTTAAAGGTTTATATAAATGTGGCTGATTTTTTTTTAATTTATTGTCACTTCCTCTCTTTCAAGGAAGTTTGGATGATCCATATTTATCCTGGAGTAGTTTCCACCTCTTTCGCTTTCATGTGCTCTAGCTGTTCTTCAAATACTACAGTACAACTCTCCTCCCTCCTTTTCTCTCTATCTATACCTGTAGCTGTGTCCTATTGCTCCTTTTAAACTCCCTATTTTTGGAGTTCAGTGATGTGAGAGTCATAAATACCAGCGAGGGGTCTTTTGGGATCGTGTATTTTCTGCAGCAATGACAAGAACGCGGGCGGCTAATCAGAGCGGCTCTTATCTGAAGCTGCTCAGCGCCCGACACGGAATAGAGGAATGCGGCCAACTAAGGGGGTTAAAGCTTGCTGAATTCCATACAGAGGAATTACATGGAGATGAGCTGTAATGCAAGGGTTGATTTTTATTTATTCTTTGGGTCTGTTGGGGGCAGACTGTGAATAGTTGGCCTCTAGGTGGGGATGGGCCTGAGTTTGTATGTACCTGAGTTTTATGTCTCTTTTTTTTAATTATTCAAATGTTAGTGTGTGTGTGTGTGGAGAGAGAAATAGACAAAAAAGTCTCATGAAGTCTTATTTTTTGACATTGTTGCTAAATTGATTCAAAATGTTTGAAATAAATAGTAAAATGTAGTTGGACATCAAATGCGTTTTTTTTTCTTTCCCCAAAATAATCAGTATTTTATTATTTTTTTTATTCCTGCACCAATATAAAACTGCAAACCGAAAGTACAAAAAATAATAAACCGTAATATTAATAAATATATACAAATGTTTATTAATAAGCAATATCAATAAACGGCATACATTTTACTAAGCTTTTTAAAACATGAAATATGTTTGTTTTATGCACACAAATTTCCCAACTCAATTTGCATTTGCTAGTCATGTTTAAGCGCACTATTACGATATCTCTGTCTTGGCCCTCTCATTGTGTTGAGAGTAACCGGTGTGCTGTAGTTTTTGGAAAATTAATTGGGAAATAAAAAGTGCATTAAAATCATTGCAATGTTCACAATGTTGGTTAATTTTATATTGCCATCAAAATGCTTCTAGATACATCGTAAATATTACATGTATTGCCTAGCCTTCTGTTGAATAGCATAGCATCAATAGCCAAGCAATTTGCCCTCGCACTAATAAAATGTCACCAATCAGACCTGCGCCGGCTTAACGGAGGACAGACACTCCTCTCCGTTTTCGTCACTTTCTGTTCTCTCTCTTTTTCTCACCATCTCACATTCTTTTACCCCCTCCTTTTTCTGTCACTCTCTCTTTTTGTCCCCCTGTCGCTCTTACTGAGAACACACTTGAGTAACTGCTGACCTCTGCAATAAGCGTTTCACTATGCAAATCACCTCCACTGATGCTGATTGGTCTAAGCTACGTGTCACCGACTTACGGGATCTGACAAAATGTTCCATAGAATTCTGTCAAGTAGTGTGTGGCCGCAGTATTTTCTTAGATGAGTCGTCCCTCGAGTCACTACCATTCATCAGAACAGCACTGCAGATTTGAGCTGATTATCAGATGCTCTGTGTAAATATCACAAGTGTCAGAAATGCTTGCCGTTGAACATCTGAAAATGCGTTAAGATGCATTTAGGTCAGCTCTGGAATTAATTTGTCACTAAATTAAGCATTTGTGGTCGGATTTCATCACGTTTTGCCTTTTTCCTTTCTCATTTGAGTCATCATCCAGGTTTATGTGGGTTTAGTGAATTTAAGGGACTTCCCCCACCTTTAGAGAATGGTATCAATTCCTGTTTGTAATTTTGCTGATCTTAATATGCACTTGTGTCTCTCTCTTTTTTTACTCATTTTGTATTTCAGATTGGAGCTGGCTGCACCGTATCCAATGGTTCCGCCCCGTGTTCCCTTTTCTGAATTCTGATTGGAACAATGGAATGTCAATCACATCCAAACAAGTGACTGTGGTATGTTATCTTCAGTTTTCTTCCTTGAAACCACACGATTGAATATTATATGCTGTGCTGCTTTTTTTTTTTTTTTGCATTGTAGTAATAACATACGTATTTCACTACACCCGGATGATTTTTTTTTTAATTGCTCTTTCATATCTCAGAAGACTTAATGTTGTATTTTTCACATGCACTTCAATTAAATATCAACTTTGTCGCAGAAGTTTCTCATAAAATTCCCTTGGAAAAATAAAAATGGAAACAAAAACAATGAGTTGACACATTTTTGACAACACATGAAGTGTTTAGTTTTGGAAGAATTTGACACATTAAAGAGATCTCCTATGTCTTTGTCTACGAGAACAGTCATCCTGAAACCCCAAACTTTCTAAAAATATATATATTTTTTAATCTGGGCTGGATTTGTTTTCTTCTACTCAATGGTTGATACTTCTGCCCATTTGCCTTTTCCCCACTTTTTATGTCACTGTCCCCTCACACTTACACTTGGCCGTCGTTCATGAGCCTTCCGGTCTTTTTCACTTTGCAGCTTCGTGTGAGCGTGCTTGTATATTTGCGACTGGCAGAACACTTCTGCGCTGTAGAACTGGCACAGGGCCTGTCCCTGCCTTTGCTCCTGATCAAAAGCAAACATGACATTTGTGCCGAGGTAATGGAATCCTTGCACAATTAAATCCCCGACTGTGAGGTGAAGTCGCTCCTATCATCCCTCCATCCTTCTCCTTTCCTTTAATCCGCAGGAGGGACGGCTGTGATGATGAGACCGTCTCAGCACGTCGCCCCTCTGTTTTGCTCTCCGTGCCACTTTTTGTTTTTAACTTCTCCACATAAACATCTCTCTGCCTGGCAATTAATTACCACAAATGTCAATTAACCCCCTCCTTCCAAAAAATAATATCGTAGTAGAATTAAATTTCAATTATAAAAATTACTTTGGAAGGCGACAACGTTAAATTGCTTTAATGAATTTTGCTGAAGGTGACAGTTGTTATTTTGCAGCCTGTCGTGGCAGGAGACCTTCCGCCTGCTCTGATACAATGTGAAGTGGAGGATGAATAGAGGAAAACAGAGGATGGGAATGAAATGAGTGTTGAGAAGAACAGAGAGGACGTATTTCCTGGAGTAACCGCTGTACGTAATGCCTCATTTGTGGGATACAGCAGGCAATGGCGTGAATCATTGTTCTGTGCCAGCGAGAGAAAGCACTTAGGGGTCTCTCTCTTTCTCTCTCTCTTCCTCCCTTCCTTATTTGACTTGCACAACTGCTGATGGTGCATTTGCCCACCAGTTTTGCTCCAGGACCGTTCCTCCATACGTGATCATATTTAAAGATATAGTTCATGCAAAAATGAAAATTCTTTCATCATTTACTCACCTTTATGTTGTTCCAATCCTGTATGTTTTTTTTCTTCATTCTACTGGTTGTTCTTTCCCATGCAAAAAGTTCACATGGGGACTGGTGGTTTCGAGTTTCAAAAAGGTCACAGAGAAAGGTGAAAGTATCAAAAGCATGGTCCATATGACTCATATGCTATATTACAAGTCTTTTAAATTATTACAATGGGTTTGTGTGAGGAACAGATCAAAATAAGTTGTTTTTCACCAAAATGCTTCCTGTGCAGTGAGCTGCTTACCTTTGTGAGTTAAATTGAGAACTTCAGTTTAATTCATGAAGTCATTTAGTCTTGTTCTGAGAGCTAGATGAACCGATTCTGTCTCAAAAGAATGATTCCTTCACAAATTGTGCAGTTGTTGTAGAGAGGAGTTTTGTATTTTTCTACCAGACTATAACATGGCTGAAAATATACTTGTATTGTGACTTGGTTTTAACCCTGGTAACATCTAGGAGTGTAACTGTTCTCAGTGAAAAATCGTACCAATCTCCCCCCACGGTTTGGCATAATAACGAAATCTAACGATGCATACGCATCTATAATTCGGTTTGTTGAAAATAGTGTAAAACCGACAGAGTTAGGCTGTTTCTGTTGATGGATTCTGTCCTTCGGATGAGACGTTAAACCGAGGTCCTCACTCTCTTTGGTCATTAAAAATCCCAGGATTTCTTTCGAAAAAAAGTAGGGGTTTAACCCCGGCATCCTGGCCAAATTTGCCCATTGGCCTTTGTCAATTAAAATGGCCTCCTAATAATCCCCATATAAACTGATTGGCTTCATCACTCTCTCTCCTCTCCACCAGTAAGCTGGTGTGTGGTGTGCGTTCTGGTCGCATCATCCAGGTGGATGCTGCACATTGGTGGTGGTTGAGGAGATTTCCCATTCTATGTAAAGCGTTTTGAGTGCCTAGAAAAGAGCTATGTAAATGTAGTTAATTAATTAATTCCCCATAAACTTTGTTTGATTCGAGTACCGTATGCTGTAATATGACCAGTTATTTACGCCGTCATCACCTCAGGTGTTGATAGCACGCAAGGGCAGGTAAGACCTGAACAGCACACATTTCTAACTTTGTGTAAACTAAAAAAATGTTTTAAGCCTGGTCAATTAAAAAATTCAAGCGCAAGAAGACGGGAAAGAGAACTCTGGTGCTCTGTAAGTAGATTTGTGTGTGCACTCATTCGAAAAGTGCAATCCCGCGTCTTGGACAGCGCGCAAATATCGAGTTCTCTTTCAAGTTTGAACAGACAAATTCACACAAAAGGTTATTGTATTTGTTTTCATTTATTATTTTTTTTCAATTACAGTCCTTTTTTCCCTGAACACAGCACATACCATACCAAACCGTACCGTACCGAAACCATGACCCTAAAATCACGAGTTATTTGAACTGTTACACCTCTAGTAACTACCTAGCAACCACTCATGTTGGAAAACACAACTCTCATTCTCTTCAGAAAATGTAAAATGTTAGTTACTATATTTCTAATTTTTTGTTTTATAACTAGTTACTAAAATGCATCACATACTGTAATTTCTCACCATAATTTATTGTAACTTGTGTGTTCTAAAGGTCTCATGATGTCTGACATTTCACTATGCAGAGTGATAGTATGTATGTGTGTGTGTGTGTGTGTGTGTGTGTATATGTAGGGAGGCATGAATAATATCTGACAAAATAGAGAGGTCACCCAACCGTTTTTTTGAGTTGAGTTTTGAGTTGAAGGTTAATTTGAAGCAACAATAAAACAGATGTTACCATTTCCTCATCATCTTTTCTGGGTAATAAACTTTGGACAATCTCAGCATGCCCCTGCACTTGAGTTGGACTAGCCCAAGACATCCACATATTCTCACCATCAGTGATTAACATCTCACTCTGCTGACAATGATTTTCTTTGTTCATCTGATAGAGAGAAATATTAAATTGGACCTTGATGCTCATCAAAAGCAAATTCATCCTATAGGAAAGAGAAATCACGAATGAGATCTCTATAACATCTCTTTATTTCTCATTCACAATAGTTGAAAGTGACTTGACTCCTGATAGTCAGAATTCTCTCCTAATAAACAGCCCAGAAGTATTACATATACATTATCTGCTTTCGAGCAGTGATTCTCAACCTTTTTGACTCCATTGTCCAACACAATATTCAATGGAGTTACGACAAAATTGCTTTTTTCCAAACTTTTCTTTTAACAGAAACTGGTACCTCTGCCCCCTTGTTGAGAACTACTGCTCTAGAGTTTCAATCCATGCTATACAAAAAAGTCAGAGGTTCCAATATAATCTCAAAAATTCTCATAAAATTCTCCCACAATCACGTTATCTGACTTATTCAATCGACTTTAATATTTTAGCTCTATACACTTTTGAACATTTGAGACAAAGTTGAACTTTTGTCTCCAACTCTCCGGAACGAAAAAAAAAGAGCAAGCCTTGAGCAATAAAATTATATTCTGGGATTGGTTTGACAGATAGATTAAGCAAATCATTGTAATTGTACCATTGCCCATCAGTCAGTCAAGCAGAAAAATGCTGTTTAGTGAATTGAGTACAGATTGAATCATGTTTTGGCCAGTTGCATATTTGTGGCTGTGCAATTAACAACAGCCTAGCAGCCCCCCACACACAGTTCAAGACCACCCCGACGGGCATGGAAATGCAAGTACTGTGTGATGTTTTTCTTTTTCCAAGCATCTGGTTATTGACTGCCATCCACAGGGTCGGACACACGCATACATTTACATTGGGCCTACGGCCCTCTGACCGGGCAACTGAAACTCAACACTCATTTAGCAGTGGCTCAACATACGGCCTGCTTCACAACTTAACACAGCGCGCACACACACACACTAAAAAGTTCATTAGATCAGTAGCCTGCCGTAATTGCCTCTGTGTAACACACACCACAGGCTAATGCAGGGGTACTCAATGCTGGATGTGTCCACCTCACTCAGGGCAGATTTTATGAACACCTTTGTTCTACGTCCTTGTAGTTGAAGCAAGTTTGTTTCCCATCCTGTCATATTTCTCTTAATTCACTTCTCTTTAATAAGACTTGATTTGATTAATGAATCTGCGTATGTTCGTTTTTGAATATGTGTCATTTCTTTGAAAAGGTCAGTGCTGAATCAGTAAATTAGTCATGCATTTTCACACCAATATTTCTTTCTTTCTAGATAAACAGGAAAGAAAGGTCTTTATTATCTCAGGAGACGTTAGTGAAACATAACTGAGAAGTTCAAGTAATGACTTGATTTCAGAGGTTTTCCTAAATAAAAACAGAAAAAAATGAGCTTTTTTTTGAGGCACAGCTCAATTTTCTATTTGATAAGTAATGTTTGAGATCACATTGAAATCTCTTACTTTTGATTACAGACTTACAGACATACTAAAGACTTACTAGATTGTATATTGTATCCTGAGCATATTTTGAGACATTCACACTTAAAAAAGGTTCTTTATTGAAATCTATGGTTGCAATAACATTGTGGAAAAAGTTTCTTTATATTATTAATGTTCTTAACACTAAGAAAAAAAGGTTCTGTAAAAAACTGTTCAATGTACTGTTCTATTTCATTGGGATAACCTCCTTTAGGAACCTTTAATTTTAAGTGTTGATATCTCTGTTGAACTCTTGCGACACGTCAAATATTAGTCTTTTTCTCAATAGAAAAATCAGCAAGGCAAACATCTTCAGTTCCTCTCCTTTTAACCTCATTGCTTTGTAGGAGCAACAATTGAGATTTAAAGAGATCTCATTTGTGACTTTCTCTGTTAGATTAGCTCTGCAATATAACCGCAAATCAGTCTGATATTAATGACTGCTTTAGTGGAGTTCATTCTGTCTTATTCACTGTCCCTTCTCCGCCTTCACAAAAGCTTTGTTACACCTAGCTTCCTAACTTCCTGTTTCGCTGGCCGGCGGTGGGCCGTTGTCGTAACGGTGAGTATCAGGAAAAGAACACAACTCCGGGATGGAGCAGGCAGCTGGCCTAGTGTGTGTGTGTTTGTAGGAAACAACAGAGCAACTCGCAGCGAATTAACGCCCATATCTCCCATCTCTCCCCTCTCTTTTCACTTTCCTGTTTGGACTCGAAGGTGATTGGAGGCACAGGCTGTGACAGTTGACGGAAGTAGAGGGAGAGAGAGAGAGCAAATAAAAGAGAAAGCATTTATTTACAGTGTGATGCTAGTTAAGAATGTGGTTTCACACAGGATGTGCCCCCCTGCTTCGGTCTGATGGGGCAGACTGGAGCTCGGGGTGGTGGCCTGTATTGTGGAGCTGGTCTAGATTTTGGGCTGGATCCACCAGCACACCCTCAACGCTGTTTCCTGTCTGGGTGAAGAGAGTTGAGAACAGGTTAGCGCAGGTCACTGGGAAAGAGAGCGGAGTACGAAGGACAGTCGAGGGTGTGTGAGTGTGGGGGGTGTTTAATTGTCTCAGATATGTAGAAAGGTCATGTGCTGGGTTTTTTGGGCCCTTTACATTTCTAGTCACCGCAGTGAACCAAGCGCAGTCCCACAAGAAGAATCAAACATCCTACCACTGCTGTTTAGCATTGAATCAGCGATTAGCATGTGATGCTTAGTCATTTGAGGTGAATGTCCTCCACAAACCCCAGAAAGAATCAACAGGCTGATGTAAATCAGATACACTTCCTTCGTCATATTCCTGTTTATGGGACCAATTTTAACTTCTTTGTCATCTTACATCAGAGATATCAGTGTTTTTTTTCTTAGAAAAAGAGAATAGCGAGGGTTTTTTTTTTTTTTTAGGAGAAAGGCTGTGAAATCTATTTGTGAAAATGCAATGGGAGACCAAGTGACTTGTTCTTTGACATTAAAATTCTCCATCTGATCATATAAGGTTAATGGCCTTAATGAGGCCTAAAAACGCAATGAGACATCAGATCTACTTTTTATTCACGGATCGCTTGTCTAAATAGGAGAAGTGGCGCACTGACCGTTTAGCCTTGCACTAATGACAAATTCTGTGAAGTTTGAGCTGAGAGAGCAGACTTTGGGTAATGATGAATACATTGAACATCATGAAAGCTTTATTAAGGAGATATGGTATTTTGATTCAAGGTGTTATGATTTGTCCTTGTTAAACTACTTTCTGTAGTGGATGATGTTCACTGTTTGATATAGCACCTAATTTGCCATATTTTTGTGGATTTAATTGAATGTATCTTTTTTTCCTATACATATATACAAAAGTTCAAAAGTTTTGGGTCAGTAAGATTTCTTTATCCGACCAAAAATAGTGGGGAAAAAATAATTACTATTACTTTTTTTTTTCTTTTTTCTTTTTTTTTTTAGCAAGCGAGTCCTTTACATTTACAAGAGTTCTGTCTGATTTAGTGAGTTTATTCAGTGAAGGATTCGACAGATTCGTTAAACAAGGAACTCCTTGGTCCACACTGGGCATACTGTACATTTAAAAAAAGAAAAAAAAGATTTTTCCTAAGCTTTGAGGTCAGCAAACATTTTTTGAAAGAAATTAACTTTATTCAGCAATATGCATTAAATTGATCAAAAGTTACATTAAAGATTTTTACATTGTTAAATGTATATTTCAAATAATTGCGGCTCTTTTGAACTTTGTTAAAAACATACTATAAAAAAGTATCTGTAAAAAATGCACTGTTTTCACCATTTATAATAAGAAATATTTCTTAAACACCAAATCAGCATATTATAATGATTTCTGAAGGACCATGTGACGCAGGAAGACTGGAGTAATGATGCTGAAAATTCAGCTTTGTCTTCACAGAAATAAATTAAAATTTAAAACATTGAAATAGAAAATTGTTATCTTCAATCCTAATAATATTTCACAATATTTCTGTTTTTACTGTATTCAACAAAAGCCATGGGGATCATTTGAGACTTTCAAAAACATTAAAAGATTTTACTGACCCGGAACATTTGAATGGTAATGTAATTCTATTTAATAAAATATAATAACATTTAATTAATATAATTTATTTTGAATAGTACACTAGGAAGTAATGCAAAGAAAAGGGACAACAGCATGCAAAATTACACCAGCAAGGCTCAAACTTACAAACCCGAAGTGTCAGAGCATGTGCGCAACCACTAGGCTACGGCTCGACACAAGCTTCATGTAGCTGACGTGTTTGTGCCTGTCCCCTGGAGAGCAGGAACAGGAATCTGTCCATTAAAGCGGTCTCTGAGAACACTAGTGTACACTAGGCCAGAGGGGACAGGAGCAGTAAATCTGTGAAAGTGGATCTAGACCTGACAAACATGTGCAGAGCTGAGAAATACAAACAAACAGGCCTGTTTATCTCCCGGTCGGGTTACAGAAACTCACACACACATACACATACATACACACAACACTACAGCTTATGCTTCCTGAGTAGAGTTGTAGCATTTCTGTCCTGTTGCACTTTAGTTTCGTCTCTTGTAAACACAATTCACATCTTTGTTTTTGAGTCCATTATCTAACAGGACCAATAGTCAGTCAATACAGTCTTACGGACCACACCATTTTGTATTGTTGTATGTATTTATATATGCTGTATGCAGAAGAGAGTGGCTCTTTTGTGAACATGGTGTAAACAGCCATGTCAATAAACCCATAGACCATATCAAGCTACAGTAGCTATTAAAAAAAGGCTAATATCTGTGGCTGAATTATTTTCCTCACTCTTTTTTAAAATAATGTTAACGTGGCATTGTAAAAGAGACGGATGATCTATATGGCAGATTGATCAGCGGGTAGAGACCCCATTATCTCTTTCCGTGTTAATTACAGTGTGCTCAGCTTGCGTGTCAAAAGAAGGATAACTGACGAAGGTAAAAGACCTTATTTATGCTTTCGTACTCTCTTTCCTCTCTTTTTATTTTTTTTTCACCTCCTCAGCGCTGTATATTTATCGTCCAGTAATATTACACTGCCAAAAACGATCATCTCTGCGGAGATATTATTCTCTATCGTCACCTTCACAGGAATCCATTTGGACCAGCTCGATCTCAAGTTACAGACTCTTCCTCTGCATGCGGAGTGGCTGAGCAAATTTGCACAGAGATTTTTGGTGTTCCCCCGGGACGGCAGAAAGGTAATTCGGGTTGCGTAAATCAATATGTGGGCAGCCCAGTCATACCACAACGAAGAGACATGGCACCGATCTTGGAATGCCCTGACGTTTTGTGGCTTTTAGTAGGGTCACATTTTGTTAACGGAAAAACAAAAGCAAAAAGATGCAGGGGCAAATTTCAGTCACAGACACCCAGATGCAGTCGATGCTCACCTGAATAGTTTTAAACTCAACTAAATCTGCATTTTCAACTTTAAATAAATCATTGTTGTTGTTTTTTTTTTTTTTGTCAGACAAAACTGAATGTTAGCTTGCCATACGTATATGGTGAAAAACTATGAATGGTTTTAAGGGATAGTTCACCATCTGCTTAACACAAAAGAAGATACTTTGAAAGATATGAGTAACCAAACAGTTAATGGGCCTCATTGACTTCCGTAGTGTTTTTTTTGTTTTATTTTCATACCATTCAGTCAACTCATTGGTTACCCATATTCTTCAAAGGATTATCTTTTGTATTCAGCAGAAGAAAGAAACTCATACAGGTTTGGAATAATATAAGGGTGAGTAAATGATGACAACATTTTCATTTTTGGGTGAACTATCCCTTTAACATTTGCGTGATGTAATTTTACCATAAAATACTGTCAAATTGATGGTTTTTGCTAGTAAAAACGTTTTTACCATACAATTTACCATGAAAAAAAAATAACAGGACATTCCAAGAGGTGCGTGACATCATATATGACTATATATTTTTTAATTAAATAGTTTTGTTTCTTCTCCTTTTTCTTATTGGTGATGTACATCAGCTTGCTTGTTACATTTTATGAATTTTCTTTATAGTTGTGTGTTACCTTGATGATGCGTTTAATATGCTTACTATAGTAGCTTGTATTAAACAAGCTAGTTTTTAACTAGTACCTTAGATGTCAACAAACACAAAACAAGATGTGTGATGTGTGAGAGTTTACGAAGACAGACTGAATACAGTCACGTATGGTAGACCTTACACCAAGATCACGCAGCATATTTATTGTTTAAATAAAACAACACTGTGTGCCGACGGGCCCTTTCTTCTGAAACACGCAGCAGTGAAACCCCCATGAAGGGACTTTTCAACCCCGTTACAGATCTTTTTTCCTTTTTTCTTCTTATCACAGAGCGTGTGGTGTGAGAGGTAACATCAAAACAGTCTTTCCTGTGGTTTTTGTGTAATGGTGTCTGTCAGACCTGCAATCCTCAGGCCTGTGTTTTGCACCTCTCACCAGAAAAAACACACTATTATGAACCCTCACATACACACCAATTGTCTCGCTCTCCCTTTCAAAACCATTTATGCATTTCATCACTTCCTGTCTGTTGACCACACTGAAACAGTTTTCTGAAAGGCTGTGTGGAGTTAAACTTGATAACTAGAATTGGGTAAACAACAACAACGGAAAAGTTGATTCGCTTGTTTTTTTTTGCTCAGAACCGTATGTCCTGGCCAGGACTGTTTGAATTCAGCATAGTGCAAGGTGAATGTCATTGTTTTACCATTCCTGCGATGATAGCATTATCGTCTATTACGGCACTACATCGGTATGGTAGATATTTTGGTATTGTGTATGCAATTCAAAGGAATTTATTTGGTTTTATGTCTGTTGAAATATTTGTGTGTCTGTTATGTGTGGATGTTATCAGGCGTCAGACGTTACGGTGAGATGTCAGAGCATCACCTGGTGGACTAGCACAGAACATAGGCCCTCGTTCAAATGGCAAACCCTCACATACTGTATAACTATGAGAAATCATATGGACATTTGTTTCTGCCTCAGAATAAAAACAAAATGTGACTTTTTCAAGTAATTGTGACTGTGTATATCTGTGACAATTAAATCTCACAATAAGGTTTTTTTTTAAAAAAAACGTTCCTTTTTATATTAGGTAAACAATGCAACTCATTTTTTTTAATTAACATTTTAAATGTCAATACATCATCAGTTCTTTTTCCAAATCATGTTTTTGTCTCACCCTGATTCATTATGGTAAGCCAGCCTATTATAAGTGTTTATATTACAGACCTAGTGAGATGTTTGTCATGGAAAATTGCATACATATATCACCCTTGTCTCTTCATATCCGTAAATGGAGAAAAGTTGCTCCGGCTGCTTTGACGCATGTGGGAGTGGCATAGGTTAGTTGCCACAGTGAGTGAGAAAGATTGACATCAAGCAGCTAAATGTTGAATCTCTGGGGAATCACCTGTTAAAATAAATGCAGAATAGAGGCAAGTCTGCTGGCAAAAGAATGCGACAGAGCTCGTAATAAAACGAGAATCAACATTGGCTTGGCTTTTTGGAGATGCTGAGAACTGAGGGATATGAAATCTATTAACTATTTCCCCGCCATTGACAATTTTCTGGTTTTCCGTTTTTTTCAATGTTATATGGTAGGGGGCGCAATTACACATCTTCTGAAAGGGTAAAGAATTTCTGGATCAAAACACGGGCAAAAAAAAGGAGCAGAAACAAGTGATTTTTTTTTTTTAAGCAGAGGCTCTGTTATATCTTGAGAAATTGCATGTTCAGTATTAAGATACTTAAAAAAAAACCAAATGATTCTGGGGGCTATTCAATTGTGAAAAATATCAAAAATTAGGGTGGTGGCTGGCAACTTTTTTTTTTTTTAAATTCACTGGTCTGGCAAGAGTTGATGGGTATAGCTACAGTAACGTCGTCAGCTTGAGATCCTTTCCATCTAAATTGGTTATATTTCTTAAGCCTAGTAGTGAATGTTTATGAGCTGTAGTAGGTTAACCATATTCATCCGCACAGATACCCCGAAGCACAACCAAAACGTTTTTATTACGCAAAATGCTTGCAGTTTTTTTTTTTTTTTTACGCTAGAGGGCCAAAGGTTACATAGTGTACCTTTTAAATGTTATCTTACAATTACCTTTTTATTTTTTAACTGAGGCGGTAATGGTTTCCATTGAATGTTGAAAACTGCGTTGTATAATATCCATGTCACTGTAGCGGCACCAAATATAACCACAAAAAATTATTGTTTCCAAACAAATTGGCAGAACACTCTCACTTATCTTCTATTGGTCAGTCTGGCAAGTGGTCTCGCCACCAGACTCAAGCAATGGGTTGAACCAGAAGTAATATTTTCGCTCAATATTCTGGAAAGACTGTAGAGCGGTTTACAAATTTTGAAAAAAAATGCATCAACAAAGTTTACTTAACATAAATAATGAAATAAAATATATTATAGAATATGTATTATCTATATTGTAGTATTGAATATACATTTTTTTTAATATATTTTTTATATTATATTTTATTTCATATTATTTTTATTTATGATTTAACAAAATAATTACACTGCAATCTTAACCGGAATCAGTTGTGTCAAATATGTCGCAAAAATATATTTTCTCAAAATATCTTCTTTAATGTTCCACAGTGTTTTACATTTTGCAAATGGAACAAAGTTTGGGAAAATGCAAAGCTTAGTCAGACTGAAATATCTGTCAATTTACTAATATTGTAGTAGAGTTCAAGCTTAGACAGAGAATATCCGACAGAATAAGATTGGGGGAGGCCTGATGGGGCCAAGAAGGGTCGTAATCTTAACAGATGCCACCTCACTTCACCATCGACACGGCTCCCACAAACCACCGTCCCAGTGTATTCAAATGCAGCATGTATTAAAAACACTCACGCTCGCCTCTTATCAGATTACCATGCCTTACGATTGGCCTTCCATTGGCCTCTTTATTTAATAGAAGGTTCCTTTCTTCTTTGAGATGCCATAGAGTGTTATATCACTGCGCTTGAGCACTGTTATCTATGTTGAGGCCTGTTCTTGTAATGGGCTTTATTGATCTAAACAACATCAAGCTGGCCGTGATGTTATTAAGGTGAAGATAACTTCACTGTAACTTCCACTCAAACAATGTATTAGTGTTTTATTGGGTTTAAATAACTTTGGCTTTTAGACGCTAATGCAGCCGGTTAGTCACCCCGCTCTTTTATGGCTGCAGGATCTTAATAAAGCTTTCCTCTTTACATCCTGCTGTGTGAGTGTGTTTGTGTGTTTGTGTGTGTGTTAGAGAGGACAGGAGATGCCAAGTGCTTGCTGGGAAGTTTCTCCACCTTCAGTAAACCACAGGAACTCTAAATAATCAGAGTAATTATATGTTGATATAGATCAAACCTTAGATTGCGCCGACCCGGACCTTTAAACTTGATTCACATTGCTGTTTTTTTTTTCTTTTCTTTTTTTTTTCTCAAATTAACATATGTGATAAGAATTATTTGTGGTTTTAGAGTCATTTATTAACTGTTTCACAGTGAACTTTTTAAATGGATGTTCGGATGGGTTTTTTTTTTGGTCTTCCAAGGGCACACTGAATCCAATATTTATGAAATAACGATCCCATTCATCTACAGGCATATTTTCTGTATGAAATTTAATTTGCAGCTATTTAAAGCCATGCTTTTGGTAATGAATTATTTTGTCATCTTGCTTCTGATGAGATTCATCTTTAATAACTGTAACAATTATTTTATTAAAAAAGCCATGCATTATGGCTATCTCAGCAAGGTCTACAGCGAACGAGGATTCTCATTAGGAGGGTATTATTACCCCTGCTGGGCTTTCATTCACACTACCCGACTTAAATTTCATTATGTGTCAACAATGTTTGCATTAAATTTAAGCAGTCATATTTACCAATTTTTCCCTCTCTCCCGCTCCCTACTACTGACACATTTAGATGTATTAAAAAGATAAAACACAGTTCTCGATCTGATAGGATGGCTTATTGAAAGTTTTCCTCAGTGCTGACTTTTAATAACACAATAATATTGAATTTGTATGCCAGTTTTATATTAAAATGTTTTTGAAGGCTGTAGCCAGCCATATTGTGGTCTTGAAGTTGCAAACTTCTCAGACATACAGAGAAAAGATGGAGGCATGCAAAGAAAAGCTTCTTTTAACATTGCAACCACATAGCAATGCAATAACAACTGCTCAGAACATCTTAGCAGTCATTTAAAGAGAGAGTTCATTTAATAACACTCAAGTTGTTCCAAACTTGCATGACTTTCTTTGCTGTTTTCAAAACAACATGGGACCCAGCTGACTTTTATTATTTGGACAAAAACACATTTTACAATATATTCTTTAGTGATTCACTGACGATAGAATACATGTTTGGAATGACACACAAAAAAAAATTGGTGTAGGAATTCATTTGAAACTATTGCCCTTAGAAATTGCTAGTAAACGGCATTGAATTAAAGGTGAAATTTTGTGGCAAAAAGACTGTAGTAGTATTTTCTTATAAAACATACTGCAATGCTGTGTTTTATTTACAACTTGAAAAATCGTTTTTTCACAGGGTAAATGATGACAGAATTTTCTTTTTGGGGTGAACTTTCCCTCTAACAGTGGACTGACAATCAGTCAAATACTTTTTTATGTATTGTGGGAGGATTTGCATGGGTAATTGCATTAATTTTTTATTCAGAAAATGAAAAATAAAATTCTATTTTTGAGAATATAGTTTTGTCAAGCAGCTGTATTTGGTAACAAATTGTGGTCTGGTAAGCACATCAGACCTATGCGACGTCACACTTTTTTTTTTTTTTTTACCATCTGATGTTGTGATAAAAGGGGCTTTTTGGTGGAAACTGATCTAAAGGTGCATGACTAAAAAATCACAGCTGTGCACAAAAAAAAGCCAGACTATTTGCATATTAAAAGCACAACCATCATTACTGTATGACAAATGTTGCAATTTTTGTTCTCCAGTCTCTCAAGGAAGTCGGAACAAATAATGTGTAATACCTAAAAATGTTTTAATGCTTCCCCAATTTTTTACCTGATGCCTATAAAAGATTCCACTGCACATGGAACCATCTGCTAACATGGAAACCAAACATTGTAGGCTCCGTTCCGCATTTTACCACGGCGCACTGTACACAAACAAAATGTTTATGGCTCACTAAGCTTAACCTATCCTGGCCTGAGACAGAAGCGAAATTACTGAATGTGAGGTAATCGGTTATTTCAGTTTGACCACTTCCTTAAACTCCTGCTATTACATAGTTATATGTGAGAATGTTTCCAAAGAAAACCTCTGACTCTCCTGTAGGTCTAATGGCTTGGTTGATTGTGCAAATCAAATATTTAGCTGGACTTAAAAAGTGGAGACTGATTAATATCTATACCAGGAAGTTGCAGTTTTGGGGAGAGGGCACAGTGATGTAGTTTCAGGACAGTTCAGCCATTTAAGTCAGCCATTCTTCTGTGCCTTTTTTTTTTCGTCCTTTTGAAACATCTAGACTTTGACCTGGGAATTTTGCTTCTGTTAATATAATTATATATTGTATATATCTATATCACAGTGATGTTAATGCGTTTGACAATTACATGTTTTTATTGTGGCTGTAGATTATAAGAGCAATAAGACAGATTTTGACAGTGTTTTAACAAACCTGGCTTTATCTAATTAAATGAATCAAGTCAAACTTCAACAGTTCATTTGTATCATCTCTCAGAAATGTTCACTGAAGTTGTGCATTTGATTGGCTTTAATTTTTAATTTGCCTCTTTTATTAGTACAAATAGGCTATAAATAGGAAAATGTTGCTCGTTATTGATATTTATTGTTAAATTTAAAAGTTGATTTAAAGGAAAAGCATTAAATGCCGTTTTGTTTTCATTTAGTGTAAAACAATCTAGATATATGCATTAAAGATTTATTTTAACTTGACTATTGTGCTTTGAGCATTAACCATTTTAAATCTACTTGTCTAATTTATCGTCGAGGCTATAATTTAATGTTATGCAGGAGACAAAAAAAAATAATAAAATCACCATTGTAAGCTGTTTTTTAAGCAAATTAATAAATATCAATATTATATATTGAATACCAGCAAAATGCTTTTAGCTATATTGCCTGGTACCCAATTAGCAAAAAATGACCTTCTTTGCGCGTTTTTTTTACATCATTGGAAATTTGTCTCGTTTTAAGCAGAAGCCATGAAAGAATTAAAAAAACCCATCATGCGTGATGTTAACACAATGGTTGTAAACCTATATCGACACTCAAACACAGTTTGATCCTGTCCATCCTTTCAATTGTCACATGGTCTTCATTATCGTCACTCCACGAGTTACGGTAATCTGCTAAATGTAGCCACCTTTCCCAGCATATTACTTGGATGTTTAACCCTTTTCTCCCTTCTTCAAGGACAAACGGTGTACGTGACGGGAGATCTCTGTGCGAAAATCCCAGAGCTCTCTTGAAGCAGCAGATCTCTTTTTCAACGCCAGCTGTTCTTCCAGATAAACTCTGTGGCGTGCTCGCAGATTCTCTTAATATGATTCCGCAGGGTTGGGCTCAGGAGAATAGACGCGAAACAAGCGTGCCAGGATAAAGAGAGCGTTGAATTTTTCATCAGCAGGCCCTCGTAGTGCTGCAGCACTTTTTTAGTAGGCGGTCGGCTCATTCATGAGCAGATGTTCAGCGCAGGTCCAAGCTGCAGTTAGCATGAACTCTGCTGCCCTCTCAGCCGTTGGCTGCAAGGACGTTGGCAGCGACCCCGGCATCTGAGAATTCATTCCCGGCAAAAAGCGTTGAGCGCCGCTTCGCCCAGACCCCCTTTTTTTAGCCGCGTTGCCCAGCCCAGGAGCCGGCCAGAAATGGAGGAGGGCTTTTCATTTGACAGGCCATCAGTCTTCGCTCTGACACTGATGAAAGACTCGCCCGGGTCAACTCAGGGGACCGGCCCCAAAAATTCCTGAAGACAATTTTGCTCAAGTTTATCAATGATTTTTTTTTTTTATGACGTCCTCTGTATGAAAATAAGCCACCTGGCACGAAAACCTGAACAGTCCCTTTTTGAAAACAAAAGCAGCCTTTTTTGCATCATTTGCGTGAAGGTACCCTTGAAACGGGGAATTGGTACATCAGATTAATGCAGTTTAGGGGAACGCGTTGGTCAGGCTGGTCGCTACACTAAAGCCCAGCTGCTGCTGTGGTTAGCCAGGTGGTTTGGTTAGTGTGGTGACCTCAGTACAACCCAAGAGACTTGAATAACAACCAATACAGATGAAGCATTATCGTGTTTCATTTACATAACACTGTTATGTTGCCATACGTCCATGTAGCCTTTTCCTGTCTGAAAAGGCTCGAACGCCAAACCTGCATATGTTCCACATGGAAAGTGTGAAATGTTTTTCTTTTTCGTTGCGACACATGTAAAGCTGTAATTGAAGGATGATGAGGTTTTTAGTCTTCTTCTTTTTTCTCCCCCTTCAAGCACTTGTTTTTTCAGCACGTCTCCTACTTCACACTATCTAATTGGCCGTTTTCAGGTTGGGTTTATGAGAGCAAAACTAATTAGTGTTTCTAAATTCAGAGAGCAAGAAAAAGGGAGGAAAAAAAGGAAAACATGGTTGAATGGACTGTTCTGGTTTCCTCTCTGGTGTCAGGCTCATAACAATGAAATAAAGAGTCTAATCACTTTTAAACTGCTGTTTTTTTTTTAACCAACACTGTATGTCACTTTCTCTCCTGGCATTTTTTTTGGCACGATCACACGCCCGGGAATAAAGCGAGTGCTTGCCCTCTTTACAAACTTTTTCCTTTGTAATTCGTGGGAAGGCAATGCAGGAAAAAAACAAAAAAAACAATGCTCATGTTTTAGGTGGGGTCGTTTCTTCTTTTGATACGGAACGTCCTGGTGAAATACGGGGGAGGGTGGAGAGTTTACAGTAGCGTTGACTTTTCGCCCGTTACCTTTATTCAGAGAGCTCCAGCTGCAGCTCGCCCTCAGGAAGGCCACCGCGGATGCGCACTCACACACACCGGCCCTCAGTGAGAAAGAAAGCCCTGTTTGAGTTGGCACGCGCAACTTTTGCTGCCTTTGCAAGACAGACACCAGCGGCGTCCGCGCTGGCCAGGCGGGCCGCCGTTCTTCTAATCAGGATGTGCCTTTTCCACCTCTCTCAGGAAACACATTTCTGCCTCTCCCTCCCCTCAGCACTAAAAAAGCGAGGGACGGACTTGAGGGAGAAAGTCGGTGAAGATGAGTGACAGGATTGGAGTCCGAAGGGAATTGGGCTAATCTGAGTTTAGTAGCACTCCCTCAACACCTCACCCTCCCAGTCTCCACTGGGCCTTCATTTATATTGAATAAAAAAAAGTTTATAGGTCAGTTTAACAATGTGCCGTAAAACTTGCACTATTTTTATTTTTCTACCTTGCTGCCGGAGGGGTTTGAGTGTTGAGGGCCAGTAATTAAGAAGCTGTGAATCCAGGGTTAGGGAGGAAGAGTGTTTAAATGCAATTAGAGCACCCGCTCGAATCAATTTGAACCCAATTACAGTTTTCGTAAATGTGCTATTATTTGTTTAATCAAGGGAATTTTGCCCTCTTAAGATGCTAAAAATGTATCGCGATATTATTTAAACACGGAGCGAAAATAAACTCGATGGAAGCGGTTAATGAACAATTTCAAAGTGACCTCTCTCCGTGTGCCCTCCCTCGTTACCTTGTTCTTCTCCGAAAAGAAAACTCCATTTGATTTGTCTGGAGATAAAGCTATCACAATATCGCTGGATAATTAGCACAAAATCCACATCAGTTTTTTTGGGGGGGAACTGGATGTGGAACACCAGTCTCTGATGATTCAAAGTTTCAGTAGATTTCCTCATTTCTCACTGATGTTTTTCCTGTATGTCCTTCTCTCGTCTCTGTCTACTCTCTTCCACCAGTCTTTCTATCTGTCTGTTCTGCAGGCAGGAGCGTGCAGTGGGCCAGCCCTGTGGATGCTGAACGGTACATCTTACGGTTTTAACCGTGTATGTGTGTGCCTGAAAACGCATTTGGGCACTCTAGCCACACTTTACTAAATATTAAACCAAGTGGCATTTGGAAGCAAAATTCGCGCTACTCAAAACTGCACTTTTTATGAGACATTCTTGTAATTACTTTATTCATTCACTAAAATGACTTTGGGATCAATTTGTTTAGAGTTCCCCTCAAGGTTATTTTCCCCCTTCAATTACTACATGAACAGCAATTTTGCTGTATGTAATTTTAAACAATCCAACAATTTTTTTTAAATGAAATGTTATCATTTATTTATTTAATTTAAATAAATCCTCCTTGTTTCAATATTTAATTACTACATAATGCAATTTATTTCAAATAACTGCCACTTGCCAAATGCCAATATTTGATTCCCATCGAATGATTTTGTGTATTTCTTTAGAATAAATACCACTTGATTTAATGTTTAATTATGCATTATTATTTTTTTAATATTTATTTATTTAACAATTTTCTTCTTATATTTAATTCCTGTCAATAAATAAATAAAAGAAATGACACTTTTATTTATTTAACTGTTTGGTAATACATACACACACACACACACACACACACACACACACACACACACACACACACACACATATATATTTATTTATTTATTTATTCATTTATTTTTTAAATAAATTTATTTATATATTTATTTACCAATTGTATAAATAAATCCATATTTATTTAAATGCCACTTGGTTTAATATTGATTTCTTACCTAATGCAATGACATTCTTATGTTTGTAAGTTTGACTTAATTGTCTAGGCACAACACATCAGTTGGAAAGTGCTCACAGTTTAGATGTATTTCGGCATGCTGTCAGCATGTACGCAAGGTCAGTTCTAGCTAATCTGAATTCAAAGACTGTACACAGTTTAACTGTAGTATACCACAGTTGTTTTTGATCCATGTCTCTCACGGCCTTCACTTCCTGTGTGATGTGTAAACAAAACAAACAAACCATGACACTGCCCACGTCACAGTGCCAATCTATGTTCAAACCCTGTTGTTTACAGTAAATGTTCATATATGTTCATGACCTTCACTCACAAAAAGCATCCCTTTGCGGCGCATGACCTGCCATATTAGTGCTTATTAGCATATTGTCTTTGAGACATTTAGATGCATATGTTGGTTAATGTTTGTTGAGCACAATTCTGTCATCAATGTTTGATGCGAAATGCATGTTTTAGTCAGTCTTTTGTGATGCATTGTGAGTTTAATGGAGCTTCTGCAAAGTCTATTCCTACTAGCTTTGCCAGACAACGTTTTAGAAAAGTGCTTCTAACAGTTTTACCCGCTAGTAAAACTGTATGTTACTGATTGATAGTAAATGGAAAACATGAATGTAAATTGTGTCATTTGATAATGTAAATGGAGAGCCGAGCTATTTTCCCCCACCCCCATAAAGAAATCAGCCCTATTTACATAGTCAGTTGTGCTTATGAGACTTATGGAAATCAATCTCTTGTCATTTTCCAACTACACAATTTCACGTTAGTTCAGGTGTCACCGATTTGAAAGTCAATATGGTGACATTGGCTTGGCTCCATGTTGGTAACATGAATTAAACATAACAACAAAACAACATGCTCTTCCAACAAATTTTTAGATGAGTTGTAATGCATTAATCCCTCACATTGCATGCGAACGAACCCAAAAATGTATGATTTCTTCTTGAATATTGATTATTTTTTTGTGGCGTTTAACAGGAAATTTAGCTCTTATGAAAGTCCAAACTTTTGGCGCAGTTAAAAAGCACTCCAAATATGTTTAAGTGCAGGTTATTATTTAGTTATTCAGATTTATGACCATAACAGAAAGCGAAAGCAGGTGGGTTCGAGCTTGTCCATTAAAGTGTACTTTGCAGGGTCCAGTTTTAAAGTGGCCAGCAATGCAGCTGTGACGAGAGTTATTGAAGAGGGTCTTCGTTTAAACGTCTTGCACATGGTTTTCCACTTTCTTTTAAAAGCACTTTTAGGACTCATAATTGCTACTTACATGTTGCAGATGGGTTATGTCTAATGAGGGGACTACATTTATGACTCAACATGAGGACATGAAAGCTCTTCTTGCTGTTGAATTTAACCTTTTTAATATTGACTAATTATTTAGGATAGGAAAGATCTTAAGGCACAACGCGGTACTTTAATACATTCCATTAGTTTCATTAGTCGACATCTTCCAGAGCTTTTCTACCTCGTTTTTATAATATCTTTGAGATGCATTTGACTGCAGCCTCACATGCCTGTGCAGAATATGACATTATAACATAACATAATCATTGAACTGTACAAGTCTGTTGACTATGTAATAAGACCTTTGAACAGTGATCACACCTTGGCTGAATGTGGCCCAAATCTTTTTTTTTTTCTTCACTACTGACATGTGAACAGAAAAATATTGAAAGAGTTTCTGCTTTTTTGAAGGCTTGAAAAGTCTGTTTAGAATTGTGCCATTTGCAATGTCTGTTCCCTGACTAGTGTTTGATATAAACAGTGTTTTATAAAAAAAATATTGCAATTTTCAGGCTTTAATTAATGTCTGTTAGCTTTGAGGTCATCTATATGCTAACTATCTATATGCTTTTATAAAGTCTATTGGCTATTTTAAAAAGGACCCCTTCGTTATGTTCCGCCCCAACTTCCTGTGTAAATAGGAAATGCCTCAGCACAGGAAAGAAAACTGTACTTGTCAAGCCATTTCTTTAAAAGATCATGCAAACAACCATACAAAAAAGAAACTGAGCAGAAAATTGGACTTGCACACTGTGGTTTGTGCTGCGAACTTTGGTTTCACATGTACAGAGTATCCTTCTTTTTTTCTGTTTTTGTCATTTACACTACCGTTCAAAAGTTTGGGGTTGGTAAGTTTTTTTTGTTGTTGTTGAAAGAATCTTGTGGCTCCAAGGCTCCAATTATTTGATCATAAGTACAGTAATATTGTGAAAAATTGTCGCTGAATTTTCAGCATGATCCTTCAGAAATTATTCTAACATGCTGATTTGGTGCTCAAGAAACATTTCTTAGTATTATCAATGTTGCTTTACATTTTAGTTGAAAGCATGATGCATTATTTTTATAGAAATAAATATGTAAATAGAATAGAATTTTATTTGAAATCTTTTTTGTAACATGATAAATCTCTTTACTGGCACTTTTAAATAAATACAATTATTCTTAATGTGTCCTTGCTGTTGCTTTCAAAAAAATAAAAAATACTGACCCCACACTTTTAAAAGGTTATATCTATATGCATATGTGTGTTTAAACAAACTTAAGTCGTTAGCAAAACTGTGCACTTTATGCACATTTTTCTATATTTCCTCCATAAAACATTTTTTGGTTCATTTTTTCAACATCTTGCAATTAACACAAACTAATTGAATTTAGTTACTGTCACATTGTCTCTTTTTTAGTAGTTTTGAGATTAAAACTCCAGATGCAGTCTTTTTTTTATATACACTCACACATTGGCAGTGTCATTTTGTCCAGAATGGTGACATAAGGGTCAATCCCATCTGTCCTCCCCCTCTCTCTCTCTCTGCTCGGTGGTGTTATACGCCCCTGCTTCACGCAGCTCTGCCAAAGCGACTCACCCCAGCCTGTTTGTGCCCTGTCTCTGTTTGTAAATACACAGACGGAGGACGCGGGTGCCGCTCGGGGTCATTACTGCCTCGCGGACGCTCGAAACCCAATGTGACAAGCAACAGATGAGTCACAGCACCCCGAATCTAAAGAAGCAGATAGTTTCTCTCTCTGTCTCGCGCTCTCTCTCCCCTTGGGTCACGTAAAGATTAGTGACACCTTCGCTGGCATCCTATAGGCCTCTGCCAAATCCTACCATATCATCCTGCCTCAGTGCCATTTCATTCTATCTTCCCTCTTTCTTTCTTTTCTCGGCCAGTCATATTCAGAGCTTTGTTCTCATTTAAAGATATGGCTGGTTTTCTCCATGCCAATTAAACATGATATTTTAAATATAAATGGGTGATTGCTTCAGGGTTTCTTTTTTATGTCAAAATATATGCATGTATGTGTGTTGTGTTAAAAAAATAAAAAATAAAGATTAATATATATATATATATATATATATATATATATATATATATATAAAGATTAATATTTATTCTTGTAATGTTTCTTTGTGTGTCTGTCTATATATATATATATATATATATATATATATATATATATATATATATATATATATAAATCAAATTTAAAGGACCATATATTTCCCCTAAAAATGTGTTCATCTTCACACACTTACTCCTGACATTTTTGCAAGATATTGTCATATTTCTTTCTTTAGAGACAGATAGACAGCACCGAGTCAGTATTTCCCTCTCAAACTCAAAAGATCAAAGCATCTCTCATCTTGTCCTTCTCAAAATCTGAAAATCCAGCTCGACATTTTTTCTTTTCTTTTTTTTTCTTCTTTTTTTTGCCAGCCGCACAAAGTAACAAACGCTAGCCGGCACGCTTGGGCCCGGATTACGATCCTCCTAGAATAATCTGTCCATCTTTTTAAGCAAATAGTTTGGCCTTCCATAACCAAGGACAACAACGGGCATGCATGGTTCTTGTTGACCTGATGAGGGTGTTTAAATGCTAAGCTGGATGGGATGATGGGCCCTGAAACTATTTGCCAACTTCAACTGCTAATTTGACTTTTTTTTTTCAGGGGAGGTTTTCAGAAACTCTTGTAAGCAACCTGTATTAAATTCATGTATGTCTCTAGGCTGGTTTTTGACAATAATCACCCAGAGCTTGCAGTTATGCTGTATGTAAATGTACTATTATCAATGCATCCAATTTGGTTAAATGGGCGTAGTGTGGGTGGCTGTTTTGATCCTTGTACCCACAACACTTACTTCAGACTTTGGGCACATATTGTGTTAGTTTGGTGACCTGTTTCTAAAAAATGATGTCACAGTAATAGGAATGTGACTGTTTGGTATGTATCTGATTGATCTTTGTCAGGCAGGAAAGAAATGACAAACCGCTATCATGTAGTGTTTGTACCTGCTTCATACTCGTATGGAAATTGCTGCCATAAATCTAGATCTAAAGTGAAGCATTTAAATATTCAAATATGGATCCAAAACAATTTGCAGGCATTATTTTGCATAGAGTGTTATTTGTTGGTGTGGATTATGTTGGACCAAAGAGCGAAGGCTGGTCGATGGGAAGCAGAAACGGATACGGCCATTTCTCAGAATAGCGGGAGATAAAGGTGTTGAATTGTTGAGGCTGCAAATAAACTGGCAAGTTCTTTAATGGAAACTAGTTAAAATATTGGCTTGTGTTTTAAAGCAATGGACAGTGCTTATAAGTGCATTTTTGTATATATTTTTTTTCTTATTTAAAAAAATAAGGAATTTAATGGAGCAAAAAAGGTTGTCATAATTTACTGACCCACATGTAGTTCCAAACCTGTATGATTTGCTTTCTTTCTCAGAAAACAGGGATTTTTTGAAGACTGTTTTCCATGCTCTTTTCCATGCAACTACAGTGGAGTGTTTAAGAGGGAAAAAATATGCAAAAGCACCACAAAATGTCAGCATTTCAATCGCTTTTCACTGAAAATCTTGACATCCTGACTAGCATTCTTTGATGCTTTCATCAGAGATGTAGCAATATTCAATTCTTGAATGATTCATTTGGATATTTTAAGTTATCTATTAATGATTAATTCACAAAGCAAACTTATTTGTTCTGGCGTTCATTTCAATAACTCAATCCAGTTCCAGTGGTTACCAGGTTATGGTATACATTTTCTTAAAAGTTTCTCACACAAAGAATATATCATATTAGCCATACTGTATAGATAACCTTTGTGATGCTTATGGTGATTGTGTTCTTTTTCAAAGCTTGAAAGTCCTTTATTGTAAGTGCAAGGTTCTCAGTCTTCAGAATTTTTCCTGTTGTGTTCCACAGAAGAAAGTGCATCATGCAGGTTTGGAACGACATGAGGGTGAGTAAAGGATGACAGAATGATCATTTTTGAGTGTATAAATCTGCTTGAGAGTTGTGTCCACGTTGCTGCGGCGCTGAAAATGGCCCTTAAAACATCATCATTTCTCTCCACATTTCAACACAAAAGACTCTATTGTAGCCATGCTGTGCTGATGTTTATTTAAAGTCTCCTCTCTCACACAGTAACGTACGTTTCACCCAAAGAAAACACACCACCCCCCTCTTCACAGTGCATGTGAGAGTGTGTGTCCGTGAGTGGGAGGGAAAGAGAGGGGGAGAAAGGGGAGAAAGAGTGGAATAAATTAAGAAACATCAAGTGGTGATTTAGTAGGAGAGATAGAGACAAGACAGAATATGCTGGGGATGGGATGGATAGACAGGAGAAATAAAGGGGGTTAAGAGATGGAGGAAGACTGGAAAAAAATAGGCTGGCTGAATGTTTGACAGGGTTAAACACAGTGAAAGATTACCAGAGAAATCTAAGACATCTGTAGCAAGTATCAGGGAGAGTATTAATTAGGAGGAATCAGCGGTTTTTAATTCTTTTCTAGGTGCTTGGCAATAACGTAGAGATGACAAATTGCAGGGAAAGAGCTGCCTTAGAACACTGTTTAAAGCTAATGTTATAGTCCGCCAGCCACTTGATTTAATCGTCGATCTTATCAACTTTAATTTCAATGAAATAATTGTAGTCATGTTATTTATGCTGCAGAGGGAATTTCTTATAGGAAAAAAATCTATAATATTTTTGTAATTGATGCAATTGAACAATATGATCAAATGTTAATAAATATGAAAATTAGGTTGAAAAAAAAAGCTTTTACACATTTTAAAAAACATTTTCGAACTTAGGGTGTTTTGAATGGTTGCTAGGGCATTCTAGGCTGTAAAAAAAGAAGAAGAAGAAAGTATTGTCTACAAGGGTAAAATTGTAAGTCTGATTATTTTGTAATGTAATAGCCGGATGATTTGAGGTTCCATTCATGCTCACATCAGTCAGGACTATTTGCACATTGAAGCTTATAGAGGTTTAGAACATCCCCTAACCCACAAGATGAGCGATAATCATATTGATTTAGCCTGCTATGGACTGTGGTTTTACTTGAACGGTGTGAATCTGTAAGACAGTGTCCAATGGGGAGGAGTTTGGCATTTAAATTAGGTTCTAATTTATTCACGTAATGCATGATATTCCCCATAGAGGTGCAGCACGTCACAGTGAGTCAACTAACTGCGTTTGATTATGCTGGTCTTGTGACCTTAGTGTAAATTAACCAGTTTTACAATCATATCCGTAATGTTGACAGTCTGATTTATGCTTTAAGCTCACTGTTGTTGTTTTTCTAACCATATAAACCAAAACCGAGGGAAGGCGTGGATCTCGATTGCTCTTTTAAAGCTGGTTTAAAAATCTCCCATCAGCTCCACTGATCATTCCTTTTGTTGAATAATTGATTTTTACTTGCTTTTTGAGTAATTAATATCTGATCAAATTAATATTAACACTGCCTGAAATATTTATGATGAATGATAAAACTATGATAGAACTATCTGCAAGATAATAAATGGCAAGAAAATTCCAAATTAAGATAGAGCCATTAGTCTGTTTTTCATCTCGAGTTTAAGAAATAAATGAGAGAATTATTTTTCCAGCTACAGTACATGCAAATTAGACTAATCGGCTCAATGTTGGACAGTTAAAGACCTAAATGAAGTTTGTACGGAGGGGGAGATGACATTTGATGTTTTTTTTTTTAAATTATGATCAGTTTGTAATGTTTATGATAGTCGGGGTGGCATGATGCGACCAAAATTTGGCTCTTGCAACTCGTTTATACAAGTTCAAATGTAAAAATTTCTTAATGTTGGTTATTTCCATCATATGATTTATCTTTATCTTGACATGACTGCAGGAACAAATCATTTGGAAGCTTGATTTATACATGATTGCAACCAAGAGAGTTAACTGAATTGTCTTTAACCCTTAAACGCATTTTCCAATTCATCCAAAAACAGTATAAGGTTGCTAACGATCCAAGGTGTGTAAGAGTATATATTTTTTCTGCACAACAATAATCGAATCTTTAATGACTGAATGAGTGCAATTCCCCTTGTCTGATACATACACTCAAAGTTACCGCAGGCAGAAAACAAACAAGTAGGAAGTATCATTAGCAAAACTTGAAATGGCTCAGCGATTTGCTGCAAAGCAAGTACTGAACACAATCAAATATTAGTGTCACTGTCACTTGATGGTGGATTGCTGAAGAAGCTGTCAGCGATCAAAATCAAATATGATCCAGATGCTGAATGTACTGGGAAATGAGCTCTGATGAGGACAGTGATGATGGTATAAACATCTGCTCAAACTGAACCCTTCCAAGCTCCAAAAGGTAACAAAATATGCGTTATTTTATTCTTCTGTAATTGTTACTCTAATATAAGGAGAGTTTTATATTACTCCATCAGTGTTAGATACAGATCTGGGTCGCTAAAGACCCAAATATGTAATAATGATTTGCGAAACATTCATGCATTTAGGGGTAAAATACCAAGGTTAGATGACATCATATCACCCATATGATACACAGTGTGGTACATGGAGATGAACAAAACCGAGATCTAGTTGTTTTAGGCAATGTGTGATTATAGGATGTTGCCATTTGAAGTTTTTGCCTTTGTGGTGCACATCATAAGTAAACATATTAAATGTGAACAAAGATTTTAATATCAAAATTCAGTGGAATTATGAGTTATTGTACAATGTAAATGTACAAAACATCCTGTTTCTTTGACTGTTTGGATGGAATTTATTCATTTATGGTCCGGCAGCTCTCATTGTGGATATTTTTGCATGACAATGTCTTGTCAGAATTAAATATACATAGTTATCTGAAAACAATCCATGGTTTGGACTGAAATGATAGTTGCTGCAATAAATATAGTCACTTGTAATGATAGTTCTGAATTTTAATGCTGGTTTATGAACATAATAAAGGCGACATGAAAGACTTGCCATTCAATATCAGATAGCCAAGGAGAAGCAAATGATTTCAAATATTTGATATTTAAATTATTTTCAAATGAACAGAGAAGTGAGCAGAGAGAAGGGCGAGGAGTTTCCCCCGATGGTCCTTCGGGGGCTTTGTTTCTGTGGCGTGGCTCATTAGCGAAGCGAGCTCATAGAACCGGCACACACACACACCGAGCAGAGGCCCTGAGCGTGCCGTCGACATGCGCACGCTCTCTCTTTGCGAGAAAGCTGACCGAGAAGCTGTCCTGATTAAAATGACAATAGTCTAATTAACTCGACCTCTGTGTCAGTGCACAAAAACAGTGCGAAAAAAAGGAAATTGGCAGGCCAAGCGACTATTTCTTTGTCTCCGTCCAGAAGTGAGAGATTTTCTCCTCCTGTCGTCGTGTGGTGCGCCAAACCATTTCAGAGTTGCGTTAATGGCAATTATTTTCATAAGCTAATTAAATCCAGGGCCTGCTCTGTGTTTCTGGTTGCAAACCCTTGAGAGACTTAACTTGGGGCTAGCGCTACAAGCACCTTTAAGTTAGCAGTCTGTTAGTAATTGAGAAAAATGATATACTTATAAAATGTTTGCATTTTATCTGATTCTAATCTCGAATTTGTGAAATTGCTCATTTTTAGGCAGAGCCAGGGCGACTCAGCGGGCTAACCTCCCTCACCCCGTTTTTCCTCCACCCCTTTCCAAAGTCAGCGAGAGATAGATAAAGAGGAACAGAGATGCCAGACGAAAGGAAAGGAAACCATTTCGCTGACAAGTAGAAGAACACTAAGCCAGATAACGGCGGATCTTTAAAGCTCTCAAACAGACACCATTCTGAAAGTTGTATTTTCCTCTTGCCCCCGCAATCTGTTGCCATTATTCGATTGGTTAATCTCATCTGAGGGCGGAGAAGAAAAAACAAGTGGAAAAAAAGAGAGAGAAGAAGAAAAGAACCGCTTAGATGAGTGGAGTGGAAAGTGCTTTCAGTTCTATTATCCTTCTTTTGGTGATTGCGACCCATAGGGAGATAATTACGCTTTAGTCTTGAGTTAATGAAACGAAAACTTTCTTTCTTTTCTCTCAGCTGAAAAGGAACGGTTGATCTTTTGTGCCACTATCTGAAGGCATCTCCCACCCTTGACAGGGGCACATTGAGGATGCGTTTTGTTTTAGGCTGAAAAAGCCCCCCCCTCTCCCCGTACGCACACACTTGGGCTGTCAGTTGATTAGCGATATGACACATCCTTCAGCATATTGAGTTGCCCGTTCCTCTCGCTTCAGATGCTCTTCCCTGTAGCTCTGCTGCTAATAAAATACACACAAAAAAAACAACAACAGAGAAATACTCTCCACTTAACACACAGCTATTGCTCAATAGCTCAAAGCAAAAGCAACTTTTTGATGCAATACAATTATGCAATTTCGATTCAACAAAATAACTCAATTTCGTTTTTTTTTTAATTACTTTATTTATGAAAAACCGAAGTTTAACTATATCAAATGTAATCAGTATTAAATCATTTATTTTTTGTCTGGTTCTCTTGTCGTTTTCATCAAATTAACAAAATAAAAAAGCTTTGTTGGAAAAACTGGAATGATCAGATGTAATTTGTTACAGGTTAATGCAGTTCTTTTTGTAGGATAACTAGCATAAGCAATGAGATCTAGTTGAGAAATAGTAAGTAAATGTGAACAACAGAGAATAACATTCATTTGTGTAATTCAGATAACTTACTATTTCAAAGTGAAGCTGTGGCCTTCTAGTTATGGTAATAAACGTAATAATAACAATGGTAGTTGTTGTTGATGTTTGCACTTAATACTTTTAGCTTGAAGTCATCATCTTTTCATATTTGCGGGACAGTTTTCTTTGTTGGTGTCGGCATTTATTGAAGTTTATATGGAAAATGCAGGTTTGAATCTCGATCATGTCCCAATTGCATTCTTGCCCTCTCCGCTGTTTTCTGTGAAGCAAAAATATAATAAATACAAAAAATACTGTATATAAATTCTAGCAATATTAATTGAATCATTAAATAATAAAAGGATTGATATATGAAAAGAGCTTTTAACAGAGATTTCTAGCTTCAAATCATCTTGTGTTTGTGGTGAAAGTTTGTGTTTGTGCACCGTCCCCGTCCACATCTGGTGTGGGACTTTAGGACCGGAATAGTCTGACCCCTCCTCCTCCTCCTCACATTTCATCATCTGTTCTGCAGCTCTCCACTTCTCACTCACTTGTTCTTTGGCCTCGCTGGATCCATCTGCTGTTATTATTTGCCTCTGATAATTGGCTTGAACAATGGAATGCCTGTGTGTCCCCCTCGCCTTTGAAACAAGACACCCTGTTTATTTTCTGAAGGTCCTGTCTGTGCTCTCTGTTTTTTCCCCTTCCTCACTCACCTCATCCGTCAATCCCATTCCCTTCCCCTTTCCCTTTTCTCTCCCCATCTTTCTCTATCTCTCTAAGTTTTTCGCTCTGTTCTTTTTTTTTTTTTTTTTTTTTTTTTTTAAGTGAGTTGTTAAAGTCACACATGTAAGTACGTTTATGAATGAGTGTCGGGCTCGGGATTCTTTGCAGGAATGAGTCGTGATTGCTCAGCTTACCATCGATCATGTGACGTTGCATTTCTCAACAGCCACTTTAAAGTCGAGAGAGGGGGAGAGTTGCACGAAGTAAAGCACAACATTATTGAACTGCACTGTCCTTTTCACCTCCACCTTTGTCAAAAGTTGTTTTCATTCTTATATAAATTTGTAAGGTTTAAGTTTGCAAGAAAATTGGAAACATCCGTTGCAGAAAGAAGGTTCTATATAGAATCTTAAAGGGTACTTTTAGGGGTTCCCATAATGGTATTATTATGGATTAGTTAAAAAAAATATATATATATACAGGTCCTTCTCAAAAAATTAGCATATTGTGATAGTTCATTATTTTCCATAATGTAATGATAAAAATTAAACTTTCATATATTTTAGATTCATTGCACACCAACTGAAATATTTCAGGTCTTTTATTGTTTTAATACTGATGATTTTGGCATACAGCTCATGAAAACCCAAAATTCCTGTCTCAAAAAATTAGCATATTTCATTTGACCAATAAAAGAAGTGTTTTTAATAAAAAAAAAAGTCAACCTTCAAATAATTATGTTCAGTTATGCACTCAATACTTGGTCAGGAATCCTTTTGCAGAAATGACTGCTTCAATGTGGCGTGGCATGGAGGCAATCAGCCTGTGGCACTGCTGAGGTGTTATGGAGGCCCAGGATGCTTCGATAGCGGCCTTAAGCTCATCCAGAGTGGTGGGTCTTGCGTCTCTCAACGTTCTCTTCACAATATCCCACAGATTCTCTATGGGGTTCAGGTCAGGAGAGTTGGCAGGCCAATTGAGCACAGTAATACCATGGTCAGTAAACCATTTACCAGTGGTTTTGGCACTGTGAGCAGGTGCCAGGTCGTGCAGAAAAATGAAATCTTCATCTCCATAAACCTTTTCAGCAGGTGGAAGCATGAAGTGCTCCAAAATCTCCTGATAGCTATCTGCATTGACCTTGCCCTTGATAAAACACAGTAGACCAACACCAGCAGCTGACATGGCACCCCAGACCATCACTGACTGTGGGTACTTGACACTGGACTTCAGGCATTTTGGCATTTCCTTCTCCCCAGTCTTCCTCCAGACTCTGGCATCTTGATTTCCGAATGACATGCAACCACTGAGCAACAGTCCAGTGCTGCTTCTCAGTAGCCCAGGTCAGGCGCTTCTGCCGCTGTTTCTGGTTCAAAAGTGGCTTGAACTGGGGAATGCGGCACCTGTAGCCCATTTCCTGCACACGCCTGTGCACGGTGGCTCTGGATGTTTCTACTCCAGACTCAGTCCACTGCTTCCGCAGGTCCCCCAAGGTCTGGAATCGGTCCTTCTCCACAATCTTCCTCAGGGTCCGGTCACCTCTTCTCGTTGTGCAGCGTTTTTTGCCACACTTTTACCTTCACACAGACTCCCCACTGAGATGCCTTGATACAGCACTCTGGGAACAGCCTATTTGTTCAGAAATTTCTTTCTCTGTCTTACCCTCTTGCTTGAGGGTGTCAATGATGGCCTTCTGGACAGCAGTCAGGTCGGCAGTCTTACCCATGATTGCGGTTTTGAGTAATGAAACAGGCTGGGAGTTTTTAAAAGCCTCAGGAATCTTTTGCAGGTGTTTAGAGTTAATTGGTTGATTCAGATGATTAGGTTAATAGCTTGTTTAGAGAACCTTTTCATGATATGCTAATTTTTTGAGACAGGAATTTTGGGTTTTCATGAGCTGTATGCCAAAATCATCAGTATTAAAACAGTAAAACACCTGAAATACTTCAGTTGGTGTGCAATGAATCTAAAATATATGAAAGTTTAATTTTCATCATTACATTATGGAAAATAATGAACTTTATCACAATATGCTAATTTTTTGAGAAGGACCTGTGTGTGTGTATATATATATATATATATATATATATATATTATGAGTTGAACAGATTATAAGCATACTTTCAGTACAAATAATTGAACTGACCTTTCAAATAATTTGCAATTATTTAAGACATTTTCTCCTTATATACAACCCTTCTGGAGTAATGCGTCCTTTAAAATTGAGTCAAGAACCCTGGAGAGTCGAGAAAATGGAACATACGATGTAATCAATTTGTTTTTAAGAATTTACAAAATTAAGAACTGAAGCTTTCTGGGAAAACTTTTCGTCTGTGAACTAAAATGAACAATGATAGAATATAGTCAAGAAATGTTTCCCAATGAAGTAAAAATAATAATGCACTTACTCCTTTAGGAAACATCAAACCAAACAATTCGAGTTTATCTCCACTGTAGTCCATTTCTCCTCAGCTGTAGTTTGATTAAAGTAGTCCAGGGCCAGGACGGGACAGGTATGCGTTTCCCAGCAGGCGCTGGTGCGATCGGTGCCAGCCCTTCATTTGCTGAGTGTTTGTGTTTATGCAAACGGAGGCCCTCTTCCTGCATATTCAATCTTCGACTCAGGCTTTTGTTGTGTTTAGACCACATACCTCCAGCCCCTGAGACCAGAGTGCATGTGTGTGTGAGCCAGAGAGCGCGGACGGGGCAAGGCTGCTGGTTGCACACTGCTCGCACCTCATGAACAACTTGATAAAGAGGCAGCTGGTGAAGAGAGGACTTTTGTTATAGTGTGGATCAAAGTGTGGGAAGCTGGAATAGTTTGGATTTGGCTTGCGGAGCACTGGGTTATGTTCATGGGTGAGTGTTCACAGATTTTAAACAATGTATTTATTCTTCCTCTTCCTCGTGAAGCTAACAATATTGAGTAAAATTCTTTAGTTTTATGACTGTGCATCTCAGTCGCTCTCTCTCTCGCTCTCTCTCGCGTACTCGCTCTCTCTCTCTCTCTCTCTCTCTCGCTCTCTCTCGCTCTCTCTGTCTGTATTTCTCTCCCCGGTATCTGCCTCCGCTCTCCTGTCCAATTAGATCTTTCTCACAAAAAGAGAAGTGAATCTGTATTGGGAGATTTTGCTCTTTCCTCAGTCACTAAGCTCACTCTCACTCTGTCTCTGCACAGGGAAATGGAATTTGTGGGTTATTGATATTAATAGTTCACAGGATCTGTGGTCAAAGGAGAGAAGAGAATGGATGAGAAAAAGAGAAAGAGAGAAGGGGATTGGTGGGGAGAAAGAGGAAACATGATGTCAGAGGGGATGTTAAAGCATGGCCTTAAAAATGTGACATGATAAAAACAGAAGTGGAAATGTTTAGGAAAACTACATATTATTTGCCTACATATTATTTGCTATATATTGCTATGCATTACATCAGCCACGTTTCTGTAGATATTGGTGTTGACCGAGGTCATTGCATAATCAGAATGGTTCAGAAAGTTAAAAGTATTTTATTAATGAAATGAGTGATGGACATAAACTATTGTTCAAAAGTTTGAGGTCTGTAAGATGTTTTTTTTATGCAATTGAAAGAAGTCTCTTATGCTCACTATAGCTGCATTTATTTGATAAAAAATACAGTAAAAACTGAAATATTGTGAGTTATTTATTCCTGTGATGCCAAAGCTGAATTTTCAGCATCATTACTGCAGTCTTCAGTGTCACATGATCCTTCAGAAATTATTATAATATGCTGATTTGGTGCTCAAGAAACATTTCTTATTATTATCAATGATGAAGACAGTTGTGCTACTTAAACTGCATTACAGTTTCCACAAACATTATTTTTCAGGATTTTTGTTGTTTAAATTCAGCACAATTTTGTGTATATTATTTGCTATATATAATGTAATATTAATCAGTAATATGTAGGCAAACTTGATATCGGTGTTGGCAGCAGCCATTAAAAATTGGATGCATATTTTCTGTTTTCAAATAGACATTCTCATATGGTTTCCAATTTGTTTTTAAGCGTGTTTTAAGCGAGTAAATATCATGGAGCTTAAGTACAGTTTTTTTTTTTAAAAGTACAGTACGTATTTGTGTGATTAAACTGTATTAAATTGAACATTACTGACCCTAACCTCTAGATATCCATATTGCCATTGGTCATTAAGAAAACTATAATATTTCACTGCTTAAACAGATAACATTACATAACTGGGTTAAAACCCACAGTGACCAGTGTTAACCCTCATAGCTTTAGGCTTTAGCTGTATAAATGTCATCGGGGAGAGGAAGAGAGGATGAGAAATTGCTTTACAGTAGTTTCATGCTCTCATGTGCTGGTCCGTACTCAAACAAACAAAAAAAATATATAATCCAATTACAAAAAAAAGAAAAAGGAGAGGGAAAGGTGAGCTCAGAAAAGAAAACAAGTGCAGCTTTTTATTTATCTTTTGGATGATTTCATTAGAATGTGTTTTGAAAGTCTGGCTGGGCCGTTTCTGGTATCCAGAGTGAAAGAATGCTCTATTCAGCTCGCGCTCTTGCCTGTTAACATTTAAATAGTGTAAAGAAATGCACTGCCTTGTTTGTTTTGGGATAGGAACGAAATACCGCTGCCTTGGTATTAAGACTGAAAGGTGTGTGTGAGTGTGCTCTGTGTACTTTTGTTTCTTAGCTCAGCAAAACGTGAGGGCAGGTCTGAAAAAAATGTCTAGACTCAGACAGCCTGACAGTCAGCAGACTATGTACCGACTCGCTCGGCCTCCAGAAGCTCAAGTGACCCTGCGTACAAGCCAAGATAAGTCTGTTTGCATGTCGGAAACCGCCGTTGTTTACACGAACGTGAACGTGCAAAACAATGGGCGAAGCCTGCTTGTAAGCGAATTATAAAAATGACTTACAGGTTTTTTTGGGAATAGTTGAAATGAGAGAGAGAGAGAGACCTCTGTTCAGTCACCCTTTTTGTCAGGCTTTTGTAAACAGCTGCATTTGTCTCAAAGTGAGTCATGCAATTTTCCTGTATTTCAGAGCACAGACAGTGACTTGGAAAATCATGTGCACACACCCTAAAAACAAACACAAATGGACTCAATATAGATATCACAGCCTGTCCTCTGCTCAAGTCTTTTTTTTTCTTGCAGTCTCTCTCTTTCTCGCTCTCTTTCCATTTTTTTTTCCTTTTCTGATATGATTGTATTTTTTAGATCAGTTTTTTCTTCAAAATATTAAACGTTCATTAAAAGTAGTTCACATGACTTTCTTGCTCTCTGAAGTCATACAATAGCTTTGTACAATATGTGGAAAACACTGAAATTTCACTGTAAAATCGTTTAGCTTTTAAATCTCATTCGTCCTTTTAGCATATTAAAGCTTTGAGCGTTAAGAACATGTGAGAACCAAAAGAATCCGGTGTCATTTACATCAAACCTGAGTTTGAATATGTGCATACAAATGAGGTTTGTGAGAGCAACATGATTGGAAAGATATCAGTAAACAATTTTGGTCTGTTCCTAACACAAAGCTATAAAATACATCAGGGCCCGGTTTCACAGACAGGGCTTAGATTCTGCCAGGATTAGGTCTTAGTTCAATTAGGACATTTAAGTAGCTTTTATAAACATGCCTTAGAAAAAAAAACATTACTGGTGTGAATCTTGAGAAAACAATGGCATATTTTAAAATATGTCAGAATAAGTTGCTTTCAGTTAAAACAGCTCAAACATGCATTTTAGTCTGGGACTAGGCCTTGTCTGTGAATTCGGCGGCAGGGTTATTAATAAAAAGTACATGGGTGTGATGCAGTGCCAATTGGGTATATTGCAGTTAACCTGGTGAAGAGTTTAATCATTAGATTTATTTATGTTAATACATAATCCTGGTTCTTATGAATTTGAGTCAAACTGGATATATTGCTACTATTACATGAATCTCATTATTATTTCATTAATGTATTATTGAATATGCATCACATTAAGTTTATTTGTTTGATTTGATAAAACAGTGTAATCCAAATGGATGGAAATTTGATATACAATCAAAATACATAAATCTTAAATATTAGGCCTGAATGTTTTTCAAGCGTATTGTATAACTTTTAAAAACTAATTTTTATGATTTGTAACATTTTATGATTTTACGCAAAAAGAACCAAGAGTTTAAATTTGAAAGTTCATTGTTGTTGTATGGAATGAGGGTGAGTAAATGATGACAGAATATACATTTTTCTTTTAATAGTCTTTAAACGCACTTTTGGCACTTTATCACAGATAAAACGCCCTTGTTAAAGGCCTGCTTGTTAAAGGACGCTGGATAAGTTTGCTTTCTTGACCAATAGGGGTGGAGAGGAGCTGGTGGTCACAGCCTATGAGCTACACTCAATTGTTGCATAAATTAATATGCTAATAAGCAGGAATGTTCATGTATGACCCCACTGCAGAAGTAGCCACAGATATGATATTTAAGCGTTTGCAAACCGATTAATGGAATGGATTTGCTTGGTGGTAAATATTCATGTGCTCTTGTGTTTTTGGTGAAGTGAGCAAAGAGATGGTCCATTAGATGGACTGAAGAGGCGTTCATAATGACCACCAGGGCCTTTTCTGTTAGGATTGGCTTAGTTTTAGCCAGGAATTGGCTGGAGTGTGTGATTCAACAGCCTGTATGATGTAAATGTGGCTGAATAAGAACAATATTTTGTAGAAGTCCTTCAGGTCTGGATTTCCAAATGAGATTGTTGATATTCATGTGCATGCTGTCATTTTAGCCTTGTTTTTGTTTTTGCTGGCAATATAAATGTTTGCGATTCTAGGTCAAAACGCAATTACTAGGGATGCAGTGATATTAAATTTTGGTTGATAACCGATATATTGGCTGATAAGTCTAAATCCAAAATAAACTCAGCTACGCAACTACCACTTTGACCATAGAACTAATCCACATGAATTCAGCGGTTTAGTCCAAGTTTTCTGAAGAGACACAATCACTTTATATGATGAACAGATTTAATTTAGGCTTTTTATTCACATATAAACATGGATCAGCAAACATAAACTGAAGCTCGACCGAATCTCCTCGATGCGTGAGATGCTTGCAGAAGCTCAAACGTGCTGCGTAACACAAGAATGAACCTCATTGGTTCTTGCAGAAGCTCAAACGTGCTGCGTAACACAAGAATGAACCTAATTGGTTCTTGCTGAAGCTCAAACGTCCTGCGTGACACAAGAATGAACCTCATTGGTTCTTGCAGAAGCTCAAACGTGCTGCGTAACAAGAATGAACCTCATTGGTTCTTGCAGAAGCTCAAACGTGCTGCGTAACACAAGAATGAACCTCAGTGGTTCTTGCTGAAGCTCAAACGTCCTGCGTGACACAAGAATGAACCTCATTGGTTCTTGCTGAAGGTCAAACGTCCTGCGTGACACAAGAATGAACCTCATTGGTTCTTGCGGAAGCTCAAACGTGCTGCGTAACACAAGAATGAACCTCATTGGTTCTTGCTGAAGCTCAAACGTCCTGCGTAACACAAGAATGAACCTCATTGGTTCTTGCTGAAGCTCAAACGTCCTGCGTAACACAAGAATGAACCTAATTGGTTCTTGCTGAAGCTCAAACGTCCTGCGTGACACAAGAATGAACCTCATTGGTTCTTGCAGAAGCTCAAACGTGCTGCGTAACACAAGAATGAACCTCATTGGTTCTTGCAGAAGCTCAAACGTGCTGCGTAACACAAGAATGAACCTCATTGGTTCTTGCAGAAGCTCAAACGTGCTGCGTAACACAAGAATGAACCTAATTGGTTCTTGCTGAAGCTCAAACGTCCTGCGTGACACAAGAATGAACCTCATTGGTTCTTGCAGAAGCTCAAACGTGCTGCGTAACAAGAATGAACCTCATTGGTTCTTGCAGAAGCTCAAACGTGCTGCGTAACACAAGAATGAACCTCATTGGTTCTTGCTGAAGGTCAAACGTGCTGCGTAACACAAGAATGAACCTCATTGGTTCTTGCTGAAGGTCAAACGTGCTGCGTAACACAAGAATGAACCTCATTGGTTCTTGCGGAAGCTCAAACGTGCTGCGTAACACAAGAATGAACCTCATTGGTTCTTGCTGAAGCTCAAACGTCCTGCGTAACACAAGAATGAACCTCATTGGTTCTTGCAGAAGCTCAAACGTGCTGCGTAACACAAGAATGAACCTCATTGGTTCTTGCTGAAGGTCAAACGTGCTGCGTAACACAAGAATGAACCTCATTGGTTCTTGCTGAAGCTCAAACGTCCTGCGTAACACAAGAATGAACCTCATTGGTTCTTGCTGAAGCTCAAACGTCCTGCGTGACACAAGAATGAACCTCATTGGTTCTTGCTGAAGCTCAAACGTCCTGCGTGACACAAGAATGAACCTCATTGGTTCTTGCAGAAGCTCAAACGTCCTGCGTGACACAAGAATGAACCTCATTGGTTCTTGCAGAAGCTCAAACGTCCTGCGTGACACAAGAATGAACCTCATTGGTTCTTGCGGAAGCTCAAACGTCCTGCGTAACACAAGAATGAACCTCATTGGTTCTTGCTGAAGCTCAAACGTGCTGCGTAACACAAGAATGAACCTCATTGGTTCTTGCTGAAGCTCAAACGTCCTGCGTAACACAAGAATGAACCTCATTGGTTCTTGCTGAAGCTCAAACGTCCTGCGTGACACAAGAATGAACCTCATTGGTTCTTGCAGAAGCTCAAACGTACTGCTTAAAACAGGAAAGATCCTCACTGGTTCTCACACCTCAAGTGAACATGCTTGAGCTTCTGTTTACCACAAATGATGTGTGAGTTGATTATTTTTATGTATATTATTATTTAGTTTTCTTAAATGATTAGTTCACCCAAAATTAAAAAATGAATTGTCATCAATTACTCATCAAATTGTCGTCAGTCTACAGAACTACCACTTTAATTCTTCAAAAAGTTAATAAAGAGATCATAAAACTAATCCATATGAATTGAGCGGTTTAGTTCAAGTTTTCTGAAGACTCGATCGCTTTATATGATGAACCGATTGAATTTAGAAATTGTTTACTGTACTTTTTATTAAAGTAAATATCACTTTTGTGCAATTATGCAAAAAAGTGTCAAAATATGATGTAATTGTCTATTTAGGGTGTATAAAAATGCTAAATATTAAGATGATATTCGTGACTGTTTAGAAGGGAAAATACTTTTCGAAATCTTTAGCGAGTTACCAGCCTTACACAAGAACTTTACGTTTTTTCTGTCCGTCTCTTCGCTATCATCTTCAGACAATATTTAGTCCATGTGATCATTTAGTTGTCTCTCCCGCCACGTTTCCTCCATAACACACCCGTGAAGCCGATCATCTCAGCAAGTTCCCCGAGCACCAGAGTGCTGGTTCTTTTCCTTCTCCAGCTGGGTCTAACGGTATGAGTGTATTTATTCACTCCCCAGGCCTCCTCCACCCCGCTGCTCAAAACACCAGCATTACCTCCAACTGCATGCATTCAGTCTGGACTGATATCGATTTAGCAACACATTACGGTGCTAAAAACTAAAAGGTAACTGCTGTTGCGCATCTCTCTTCCTACCCCCCCCCCCCCCACCCCTCTCCACCTCCCGTTCTTAATGCAAAACGTTCTCATCATTAGAATGAGAGAACATTTGTCTAAATGAGCGTTAGGCATTTCAGTAAACTCATTTAGCACCTGAGACCTTAGCAGGTGATTTGAATAAATGATGTTTAGCTTTTTAAGCTGAAAAATTCATCACTTGTCACCATGAGCTATTGATTCATAACAGCAGGGATGACATGTTAATTGAAGTCTAATGAATTCGAATAAGAGAAAATGTAATCAGCACAAGATATGTGGAAAACTCACATGGTCCTGGTGGTGACTGCTGTTTTTAGTCATTTTTAAGTAAATGCTGACCACCCACCTGATTGGGTGCGGAGACATGGACAGGCTGTACCAATGTGTTTTATCTGCGCTCACTTTACTTGAGATAAACAGAATCACTCTGCTCAAACGGCCAGCCACTGTTTTGACTGGCAAATGTAAACTGAATATTTTTTCATGTATTGCTAAGCTTTCATGCTTTTATTCAAATGCCCAAGGGATGTTGGCCTACTGTATATCTTTCTCAGTAGTGTAGTATGAGAATATGCTCTTTGAGTATATTTGAGTCGAGACTGTAAATGCAAGCTAGTGAACTGTTTGCCTTTTTGGCAGTGATGGCAATCAGATGGTAATACTATGATCCTTTGAATTAAAAATGCAGCTTTGCTTTTAAAATATATTAAAATAAAAAAGCAGATATTTTAAATTGTAATAATACTTCAGAATATTACTGTTTTTACAGTATTTTCAATCAAATAAATGTTGCCTTGGTGATCATAAGGACTTACCGACCCAAAACTTTTGAACGATAGAGTTTATGTTCAAAAAATAGGATATTACTATGGTATGTTTTGTTACTTGGTTTGATACCCAATTCGTTTACAGGTGTAGCATAGGTTGTACTATAGTACAACCAGGGCTTGACATTAACTTTTTGGCTCACCAGCCACTGTGGGTGGTGTTTTTTTTTTTTTTAAAGTTACTATCCTTTCAGCATTTTCACTGGCCACGATTTTGACATCGATACCATGGGGAAAAACTGCCATGAAGTTATTTTTAATATTTGGTTTAGTAATGCTGAGGATATTAGTGATTTTTTTTTTCTTCTGCTTCTCTCAAGTTTTGCTTCGTAGATGATGTACTTCTGTATGTCCACGGTTGAGTGCTCATTGGTTTATCTGCAACATCACAACTCCAAAATAGCTTACTTTAATGTCATTTTGTATGCACCGAGATGACTGATGGTTTGTGACAGCAGCAGTAATTTTACAGCTTCAGCTTTTTCTGTGTGTTTGTTGTCTTTGCAGGGCAGGGAGGTTAAACGCAGCGCTGGAACTGAAGACTGCCGCGAATAAGCAAGTGCTTGGAGAAGGTAAACAAGTAATTAGTTATTAGATTCCAATGGAGCCGTGTGTGTGTGTGTGTGTGTGTGTGTGTGTGTGTGTGTGTGTGTGTGTGTGTGCTTGTTGATGGACTAGAAAGGGCAGAACTAGTGCTAGTATTCTATATCTATTCTATATCTTTTTGTCAGCAGCCATATCACCCTGTAGCCCAAGACTGGTTGCCCACTGAAGCTAAGCAGGGTTGAGGTTAGTACCTGGAGACCTCCTGGGAAAACTAGGTTGCTGCTGGAAGAGGTGTTAGTGAGGCCAGTAGGGGGTGCTCACCCTGTGGTCTGTGTGGGTCCTAACACCCCAGTGTAGTGATGGGGACACTATACTGTCAAAAAGCACCATCCTTCTTTTGAGACGTTAAAACGAGGTCCTGACTCTCTGTGGTCATTAAAAATCCCAGGATGTCCTTCAAAAAAAGAGTAGGGGTTTAACCCTGGCATTCAGGCCGAATTTGCCCATTGTCTTCTGTCCATCATAATGGTTTCCTAATAATCCTCATTTATACTGATTGGCTTCATCACTCTGTCTGCTCTCCACCAGTAAGCTGGTGTGTCGTGGACGTTCTGGCTCAATATGGCTGCCGTCGCATCATCCAGGTGGATGCTGCACATTGGTAGTGGTTGAGGAGATTCCCCCCTTCTAAATTGCTTTGAGTGTCAAGAAAAGCGCTATATAAATGTAACAACAAATTATTATTATACTTATTATTAATGAATCACTCGATTGTTGCTGCTCTTGTGTTTATATACTTTTCTCAAGTTTGAGAGAAAAAGTTGTTTATTTTTTTTGTCAAAGTTTACCGCTAAACAGGACGGTTTATTTGCCCTACTGCACGTCTTTTATTCCTTTAGTTTCTTGTATGTTTCTCTTTTTGAAACAGGATTTGGCTTTTATTAATCCCTGTCAACTTGCTCAGTCAACATATCTCAAATGGTCATTGTCAGTAATTAAGGAAGAGAAGGAAAACTTAGCCATTAGCGGCAATAAATGGTATTTGAAAACGATATTTGGTGTGATTCAGAATGGAACAGCCCTAATCAGCTGACATGGAGACCAGAGCGTAGGGGTGTTCATGTACAGTATTAAGGCAGGAGGAGGAGGACTGTGTTTGTGTTCTGTCTCTGTCAGTATGGTGGACAAGGAAGGGACTTCCCATCCTTTCCCATGAGCTCATGCTTACAGACACATTCACACACACCCAAATACGCAAATCTTGTTCACTATGTGTTTGATTTCTCTTTTGTTATTTTGCATGTTGTTCTTTTTATTTTTCTCACCATATACACCTTCTTAAAACGCTACTGTACTCCTGTCTTCTTTCTGCATCGTTTGTCTGTTGATCTCCCTCTCTTGACATTACACACTACAAACACTGTAAAAATCTTATTGTAAGCAGTATATTTATTTTTCAGCAAAAATATCTAAATATTCTTAAAACAAATTTATATACAATATACATTACAGGCTGATATATATCAAACATAAAAAGACATCATAAAAATCCTTCTTTTTTTTTTAAACTCCATTGGCAATTTTTTCATAGTTTCATAGTTCATAGTTTCAAAAAGTTTTGTAGATGTATGCTTAAACTAAATGGCCAACATTACCAAATATTATGTCAAGTTATGTCTTGCTTTATGCATTACATCCCTGGTTTTAATTATTTTAAACACTGGCCACAATGCTATTGGCTCCAACCAGATTAAATATTTTTACTGGAAAACAATACTATTATCAGTACTTTGCTGAAGAGACTTTATCACTTTATATGATGAACAGATTGAATTTAGAATTTGAATTTATATTTTAGATTTGAATTTATATGTGAATAAATTCCTAATTTCAATCTGTTCATCATATAAAAAGGGATCGAGTCTCTTCAGAAAATTTGGACTAAACCTCTCGACTCTTATGGATCTCACTTTACGATCTCTTTATGAACTTTTTGAATGCGTCAAAGTGGTAGTTGAGTAGCTGTCTATGGAGGGAAAAAATCTCTCCGATTTCATTAACAGATCTTCATTTGTGTTACGAAGATGATCGAAAGTTTTACGAGTTTGGAACGACATGAGGGTTGTTAATGACAGAATTTACATTTTTGGGTGAACTGATGGATTTAGGGTTTGGTCATTCCATTGGTTATCTGGGAAGGGTGTAGGTTTATCTCCCTTTTTTCCTCTCCCTTTTAGCAACTGGCCATCCAAGATAAACATCAATATACTATGTTTTTGCACAGGATTTGCATATGTCAGTTTTTAAAAACCAGTTTGAGGTGCAGATTATTATGATAATGATGCTGAAGTATTACATACATTTTGGGATTTCAGATTTTGATAATTTCACGCACTTTCAAACTTTTTAATTTATCATACACTTTGGTATAACAACATTACTTTCCTATATATTCAATTCAGTCCACTTTCCAACAGAAATGCATGTTTATTTCTGTATGGATGCCTGGTATATTCTTATCCCCACTCAACCACACTTACATAAGTTAAAGTAAGTGTATATCCACTTAAACTCTGAGTACTTTTTCAGAGAGCTAAACAGCAGGGGAAAATATGATATTTGCATGCTGTGTGGCGCCTGCCAAGGGCTAAATTGGAATGCCTCTGAAGATCATACACTTGATTATTTACTTTATTTGCCTCATCCTCTCGTTTTACGGCAACCACAAAGATGGAAATTCTGAGGTAACACCAAATGAAAAGTTGTATATTGATGCATGTTAGGGCACAGAGGTGGATTAGGGTCCATGTAATAGCTCTTCGGAGTACATTTTATTGCTTACTACAAAAAAAATGTAATTCTGTGTATCAGCATCAGGTTGAAAATTGCTTTGTATTAGCATTAGCATTTGGTAAGCCCCTAATTCCCCTGTTTCTACAGCTGAGTGTGTTTCTATGCATTTACAAGTGCTTCTGATTTAGGAGTTCACTTAAATCTCTTTTTCTGCCAAAGCTATGAGCATAATAAACAAGCCAGCATGGCTAAAGCGCCACACGGGGGAGATTGCTAACGAGAAAGTTAAATGCTTATGCTAGTCACACAGTTGTTTATGCGCCCGTGTGCATAACTCCAGAGAGGATTTTAACTATGCTGTAATAAAAAGAGCGGTCTTTTTTAGACCGGTAACTTGAACTAAATAATTAGCACTAGCTTCTTTTTCTGTTAATTATAAAATTGTCAGCATTTTCTTACAAAGAAGTACTGTGGAAGTATCAAATGTAAATATTGCATGGATGATTAACACAATTATAAGCAGTATTTCCATGGTGTCCAAAGCATACTTTTTTTTTCTTTTTTTATAGTATTTGTACTGTTTATAACCGGAATATAAATTGAATAACAAAATTATGATGTACTATCAATTAGATTTTTGGACACAGTCGAGGTCAAACAGAGGTGGAGCAGATCCAAATTGGCATTTACATTTTTTTATGCATTTAAAACGGGCTACAATTTCTTGCCGTGCCTCCGTGCTTTTAAAAGAAAGTCATGTTTTTTTTATTTACTTGAAGAAAGTGTGCTTCTCTGAATGCATATTAGAAAATCACAATTACAAATCCATTATGTTTTTCATGGTATTGATAACTTAATGAATTCTGCTCTCTTAGAGGTGGAAAGGCTTTGATATAGTTGGTCTGCCACTGCGTCGGAGCGAGTCTTCGTGACAGGATCTTTGTACTGAATGGAAGTGATGGCAGTCAGGCTGGCAGCAGTCTCTGCTTCTGTCAGAGGAGTTGTCTTCAGAGAGATGAAAGGAAATCTGTCCACAAAAACGCTCCGTGAGGAGTGTGTGCGAGAGTGTTTGTCACGTATATCACAAAGCTCAGTTTGTCTTCTTTTCATCTGAAGACATACGCTGTTTTTCCTTTCTTTCTTTTTTTGCATCATTTTTCAATTTCTTCATCCAGCTGAAAGGAGATGACCGTATTTTAAATGGGTCAAATTGAATGAAAGAAAGATTTTTAGGTGGTTCTTCCAACATGAAATGTATGCATTTGCTTCTTTTTTTTGCTTAAGTGGGGTTGTCTGTTCTTTCCCCCCAGTCATTTTGTTTTCTTTGTACTAGCAATGCAAATACACCACACGGTTGAACTCATTTTGGTACGACGAAAGTGAAATCATTAGCACATTGTTGAACATAAGCAGATAAGCCATACTATATGGGCTTAGTATTAGCTTGCCTTCCTTAAAAATACACCAGATCAAGTTCATAAATCATCATGAAAATTAAAAATATATGTCCTTAATGACTTACACAGGTTGATGTTTATTATTCTCTATCTGACATGCGCTATATTCATGGTCAATATCATTTTAGCAGTGCCTCGATGCTGTATTTATTTGAGGAAGCAAAATCCCTTTTAGGGATGAAGCACCTGGGCCTGGCTGCTTAATGGAATAGCTTTAACATTAAGTAAATAAACAGCTTGCATTTGAAAGGTGTGTGTGTATCAGAGACAAAGAAAGAGGGGGAGTGTATTTGTGCTGTGGGTAGGAAAGGAGATACGCCTACACTGGTTAGCTGAAGTTTTGTTGTGGCTTTCAAACTGTAATAAGAGTTTGACTTTGGACTTTGTTAAAGGTGAAATGTGTGATTTCTTTGCCACTTTTGGCACCAAATGGAATTGCGAAAATATTGTTAATGCAATTACTGTAATGCATTTTCCTTTGTAAGGGAAAGTAATTAACTGATTTCACAAAGGTATATATCAGTGGTATCACTTTGGTTGGTGATTTATGCAAAGGTCCTACTTTTGTACTATTTCAATAGTTTGTAAGTTAGCATTTTTCAAACTGAGGGTGTCTGCTGATCACTTCAGAAATTATTCAAAATCCATTGATTCATTGGATTCAAAATAGTCAACTGAAAATCAAAGAAGTTGTAAAGGAACGAACAACTGTTCATATAATCAAATATGAAAACAATACTAGACTACAATGTTAAACTGTTGTGCTTAAAGTATAAAATGCAATATATTAGAGCCCTGCAAACAGTTTGTGGTTATGAAAGTGGCCCTTGGTTTAAAAAAAAAAAGTATTTGAATGCTTTGCTTTGAATGAAAAAGGTCTTCTTTTTTTAATTGGGATGTTATCACTTTTTAAATTGCTCTCTTTGCACTTGGGCTGTAATATGTAATTTTTTGGGCTAAAACACTGTATAATATTAAAATTAATGTTATTGCATGGCCAAACTGGCATGCATTTTACTTGTCACTTCTCTGATTGGAGTCTTCCCTGTAGACTGAAAGCTAATTCAACATACCAAACTAAAAAAAGTGAACAGGCACTTTAAAAGCAGATCTGTTTACTGTGTGTTTTGCAGCAGGTCGAGGCCTGGCCGCTTTAGTTGTTATTCATAAACACAGTCCTCCCAAGCTCGGGAGAGGGAGGGAAAAAAGAAAGAAGACGTGGAAAAAAAGAGAAAGAAGCAAAGAGCTTAAGTCCAGGACTGAAAACAGGAATGACAAACACCATTAGCTGAAAAATTTCCATCTCATTGCAACTATGTTATTGTTTACTTTAGCATACACATCCTAATATGGTTTCATCTCTGTTAAATCAGTGCAGAAGGAAGGCCAGGGGCCCGGCTCAGCGTAGGGGCCTTTAAACTGACACTTAGACAATAAGAAACATATCTCACAGGCCTTGCCCTCTAATTATTACATTATTCAGCCTTATCCATGTCTCGGCGCATGAGCGCTAATGATATTTAGGCTTTTTTCCCTGACAGGGTTCTCTTTTTCCCTGTTCACAGCCATTCATATTTCATCTTTTCCTCATGAGCTTGCTTAACAACGGTTTGTTTACCGGCTTCCTATTGGAACAGGAAGTTGGGGCAGAGCATATCATAATAGCCAATAGCCTTTAGTTGACATTATAGTCATAATTTGCTACTTGCGGACACAAATGAGTGTAGGATGAATCTTAATAAATATTTCTGATTCAATATTCCATTTTATTTTTATTTTATTTTTGGTATAATGATAATTGGGAAAAAAATGGAAACAGGACTGGAAAGATTGTCCTGAAAGTATGACAATAAATTTGGTCATTTATAGAAATGGTCTAAAATTGTTTTAGGACATTTTTTAAAAATGGTCAAATTGAATCAATTTTATTTCTTTATTTTAAATTATTTTATTTCTTTATTCATTTGTATTATTTGAAATTGTTATGGTTATTTCTATCTTTAGTTTTTGAAGTTTTTTTTAAAAAATAAATTCATTAATATCTCTCTCTCTCTCTCTCTCTCTCTCTCTCTCTCTCTCTCTCTCTCTCTCTCTCTCTCTCTCTCGCTCTCTTGCTCTTTCTCTTTTTCTCTTTCAGTCTTTCACGCTTTTGTTTGTTGTGGTTGCCTGTTCACTGGTTGTCTGTGTTTGTCTTGTTTAGGTATATATCAGCAGAGGATAAGGGTTGGTGTGTTTCAGAACAGATTAGTGTAGTCACAGGTTGTGTCCTCATACACGAGACTTCTCAAGCGCTATATGACCAATCAAGCTCTTTTATCTTCTCTGATTGGTGAGTAACTTTAGGACCTTTATTCTGCTCTTGTCTGTAGCGTGTTAAAGAATCCTGTCGATTTTAATAAAGGTTTTTCAGAACACATGGCTAATGTGATTAGTCAGATGCGCCTTCGTCAAAGGGCCAATGAAAAACGTTAATGCCAAGAGAAATGACAGGACATGGATATGGCTTCTTTTTTTATGTGTGTTTTTACAGCAGATCCTTCAGGAAATGGCCCTTAAAGGGTAGATCTCTTTTCGCACTCTTCCTTGTAGGTTAAGGATGTGGCCGGCCTCACCTCAATCCTAAAATCCTCATGCTTATGATATTTGCTCAGCCTTATCTGCAGCTCTAGATGAATGGCATTCTGGGACATTGAGGAATGTTGAAGGTCATCCACTGTAACCTTATATCTGAATCAAGCAGACGCTTCAGTGCAGGCTCACCTTATCTATGGGCATATTGTCATAACATGGATTTAAATGGAGATTATAATTTTAGGGTGTTTTTTAACTTTTACTTTTTTCTTTACCTTTAGGTGTGGAGATTGAAATGTGCATTTTTTTTAATCGATAAAACTTAATTCAGTTTTATATCAGTTTGCAAATGAGCTTTAATTTTTTTTCAAATGTCTATTTGTCGATCTTTCTATCTATATGTCTTTGTTCTGTTGATCGTTATATCTATTGTTCTGTCTGTCTTTCTCTTTTTTCATCTATTTCTATCGTTCCATCTATCATTCTGTCGATCGTTTTGCCGTTCTATGTCGATTGTACTATATATCTATCTAAAATTCTATTGTTCTGTCTGTCTGTCATCTCTTAGACACTACAGACAGTAGTAAATCAGTGACGATATTTTGCTGTGAAGTGTTTTGCTACTTTCAGGCTGGAATAAATGTCTTTGATTAGGTTTGGTTCTGTGAGTAATGCCATATGAATGGGGCCACATAGATTCATTTTTGGTTCTTTTTTTCCAAACACTGTCTGGCTCAATCCTGCCTAATAAGTGCACAGACAGATACACTATCGTCACCTCACGGAATGGAGGCAGAGAGGACATAAGTAATCCGTATTGATTTTGACATTACAATGTTGTAAGTGATAACTACGTTAACAGGCGCTATAAAACCAAAGCCCTAATTAGGCCGTATTTCATACTCACCATTAGGTAGGCTTTTTAATTCAACGATGATACCTAAGTGATCAATTTTCCCTGCGTTTTGTGTTTTAGAAAAAGCAGTGTAAAAAGCCAGCTTTGTCTTTGAGGCAAAAGGGAACGGCATTGTTTTTAACCTCCTCTTAATGAACTTTGTGTGGCCGTTGTTTGCAGACTTCAAGGTCGAATTCGTAGAATGGCTGCACACTTTTTGTAAACATGTTTACATGCAGACATGTGTCAATACAGTAAATGTGTACAGGCTCAGAGAGGCCATACCGGTTAACTCAGTGTTGTTGTTGGGTTTTTTTCTGATAGTTTTAGCACCTTATATGCACGAGTCTGTTTGTGCAAACGTCTGTGTGGCCAGGCGCTCATGCACCTGCAAAAAAATATAGTTTCACAACCCCATAATGATGCTTCTGCTCACAATGAGCATCTGTTTGTAATATTGGGCCACAAGTGTTCAAAAAAGAGAAAAGAAAGAACTAAAGGCAAAAAAAGAGAAGAATGCTTAAGCAGCAGTGGTATTAAATATGAATTAATGGAATGAAGCCTAGACACGGCTGTAGCGACAAAAAAAACATTAATAAAATTTATGTTATTGGCACGTAGGTACATTTGGACTTAGTATCCTTTAATTAGAAGTGAGATATTAGCATTTCATAGGGATTTACACAGGGAAGACACTGCCACAGACAGGAACACTTTCATTCCGCTCTGTTCTGCATGTAATGAGCGGTGTCATTAGTTGATGGAGAGGATTCTGCCCCGACTCTACCTTGAAAGGCACGTCATTTACATACTTAGGAATACAGTCTTTAATGGATTCCTCAATGAATAAAATAAAACAGCACTTCTTTAAAATTTCAAGAGTAATGTGCACAGGCTCTGATTCGTTTGTTGGTGCGGTTTGGCTAAGTCAATTGAGATGAAGTCCTGGCGGGTTGGTGAGGAGAGATTGACTTATGTCTGAGAGTTAAGACCTCAGATTTTGCTCTGAGAATGGAGAAGTGCGTCATAAATTCGGAATGAGATCAATAATGTGGTGACATGAAAGTCTTAAAGCTGCGGATCAAAAACAGGGGGAATGTATGACATAATCTATGTTTGTGTGATCCGTCGAATCCGGGTTTGATGGTTTTAGTGGGATGATTTGGGTTGCAATGCTGTCATTTCTGGTGCAGTTGCTTTTGGTAGGTGGCAATAGTTAAATGTCATTATTCATGATAATTCGACTGGAAAGTGGAGGTGTTTTCCTTCCACTTTTAAATGCAAGTTTATAAGCCCTCAGATGTCATCCCTCCCCCATCTGTCTCACGTATTACTTTCACTTTTCTCCCCCTCTTCCACCCATCGAATCAGTAGTGAAGTGATTTTGTATTTTATTGATGAGCTCCAAAGTGGCAAGTGTAGGAAATGGAACCTTTGATCAGAACGTCTCTAGGAAATTGAAGTTGAGTGTGTGAAGTCCGCCAGGTGAGACACATCCAGCCCCTGTAAGCCCCTCCCTCATACATTTGAGCGAGACAAGAACCCTCTCACCATCTTCCTGCACCCCCCCACCACCACCACCGAAAACACATATTTGTTTAGGCTGTTTTCCCTCCAAGTTACATGAGTGCAGATTACAGCTTTTCATTAGCGAAAATTGGGTATTTGTTTTAAACTTTAACCAGTCACTTTGATATGCTAATTACGCTGTAATTTAATTTGAGTCCCGTAATGATGATGCCGTTATTATGGACATAAATGATGCAGTTAAGCAGAGAGTAATCTCATTTGCATACTGTACATGCCAGTAAATTAAAGCCTTTCCTGCTTGGCTTCAACTTTAATTTTCCACTTCTTTTCACACAGCCTCTCTCCCAGCCCTCCATCTAATAACAGGCCTTTGCTTGTTTGATGTGGAGAGCCGCTGTTACGCTCCGAGTCTAGTCACAATATGTAATACATAAAGGGGGCTCGTTAGCACACAGAGTGTCTAAGATGCTGCCATTAATAGGAAGAGGTGGGTCTCACTTCGGGCTTTTTTCGCAGACCCCCCCTCATTGTTTCCACTTTGTCACCTCAGAAAAGAAAAGGGAAAAAAAATATTAAAGAACTGAAGGTTAGCCGTTGTTTTGATCATGGAGAAGACTGATTGGTTTAAAGGGCGATTTGTGTGCCGGTGCATGATTCATGGTCATGGGATGAGCAAGGTGCACGTGTTTATTAAATCCTTTTTTACCCTATCACGTTTGTTGATAGCTCCTTAATGCACTCGCAGTAAATCCTACATTGTCACCGTCTTAATTCTTATAATTGATTTTTTTCTGTTATTTATGTATATATTTTTTTCTGTAATAGACAACAGGGAAAAAAAAATATATATATATATATATATATAAAACCGTAAAATGTTTTTCTATTTGTTTTAATGGTTTATAGGTTGTTTGAGTCTCATGGTTAGTTGATATATAACCTTGTTGGAAAACGAACAAAAAAAAATAAATAAATAAATAAAATAAAGTGATAAGTAAAATGCTAATCATTCTGAATAATTCCTTTTTGTAACTGTCTCTCTTTCTCTCTCTCTCTCTCTCTCTCTCTCTCTCTCTCTCTCTCTCTCTCTCTCTCTCTCTCTCTCTCTCTCTCTCTCTCTTTCTTTCACTGGGTGGAGGGGATATTTTATGGACTTTAATGCTGACAATACAATTGCCCTTCAGCGCGAATGCTTTTCCATTTTGTACCATAAAGAATATTATTTTCCTGCCAGCCAATTTTCTCCGTTAGTCCCTAATTGGCTCCATAAATCTGGTGGCGTGGAGGGTGAGGAATGTTTCGGTGTCGCAGAGTGTAATCCTCACCCTTATTTACCAATTCATTAAGATTCATTGATGCAGGATTGGGTGAGAGGAAATGACAGCATAAATCAGGGTTCCAACATAATGACCCTAATCAGCTGGGAATTGCAGAAAATGGCATGATGAACTATGTCCTTGCGTTAGTGCCCACTGTACGTTGTCATTCCGCTTGCTTTATGGGTGGGACGCATCTCCCTGACATGGACTGTATTTAACACAAAAAAAGAGTTGTTAAAAAGCCGATTCCATTAAAGCGCTCATCGGTTTCACGCGAGGTCCTTTGCCGTTTACCCCCAGCATGCCCTTTACCTTTGGTTTAACTGCTTAATGGAAGACGGGATTTAACCCTTTCTTTTTAACCCTTTCAGTATACTGTATTAATATGTTTTATCTTAGTACACAAACCTCTATATTAAGAGGTGCATGACACCAATATGGCAGAACGGTAAATTTTCTAGTAAACATTCAGAAAGATGTTTCACTTTTGAGCACAAGTCTTTAATTTCGGCACCGGCACCTCACAGCTGTGCAATATCCCTTTCTCGATATCGGCTAAGTATGCAGGAAGTATACCAAACGATGTTGTGGTTTGATGTCTGTGGTGAAGAATCTTAGTTGTATAAAACTATAGAGAGGTCATGTGATTCCTGAATGCTGCAAAGTAGTCTTTCGGGGTTCCCCTATGGTTTTTGCTTTTGATCACAAGACGCAAGCTGTGATGTTAAATGTTTTTGTGCAGAAATTAGGTTTTGTGCATGCAAGCTCTGAAATTTGCTGAGATTATACAGCATGTTTATACCCGATAAAGCCAAACGACTAGTCAATCAGCATGATTTATGCCTATTGTGTATTCTGTAATCAACACAGTAAGAATCAGAAAAAGTGTGTGAGTGATTGTTAACATTTTCTTGTCATGTATTGACAAATCAGAGGGTAATTATGGTTGTTATTAGATCGTTTGATAATCATTTCTCATGTAAAACTTAACAAACTGCAACAGTTGGTTGACCAGTTCTGCGTAGAACTTGCTTATCTTGAATTAACTTTTTGATTTCTTTCTCCCTTGTTTGAGTGAGGTTTTTTTTTAACAATAAGGTAAACTATCTTATAAACTTATGCGTGCCTTATTTTATTTATTTTTGCTGCTTTTCAGATGCCTTTTTAGACCTTTTTTCATTGTTATAAAACGTCCCCTTACTTATGTAGTTTTGACAAATTATGCAAACATTTTAAATATATGAATTAATTGGGTGTTTTTTCAATTCATAGTAATGATTCATATCCATTACAGAATGCTGCCATACATGATTCATTGTTCGAAATGTGATGGAAATGACAAAAAAAAGCAAATTCATGTTTGTTTAGTCAAAAGCATATATTTAATTTATTTGTTAATACATTTTATATAATTGTAATAAACTTTTTCAAGCATTTAAATGGTGATTTAAATTTGCTATATTGTTTTAGCAAGCAATGATGTTCATATGCTACTGGGCCTGTAAATTAGGTAGTGAGTATTCAGGTTTCTCTGCTTGACTGTAGTTATGTTGTTGCCTTTTTCCATTAATGCCAATTGACACTATGGCAGTGCAACTGGGTAATTTACCCCCCAAGATAATGTTTCTAATAATACAGGCCCTCTCATGGTTTAGACTGGAAATATTAATTAGACAAAGTTCGCGGAGGCTAAACTCCCCGTCCCACAAATACGCGGTTGACACATTTCCTCTGCGCAAAAGTCTGCCTTCGCTCCACCCACGGGAGTGCTCGTTGCACGAATTTCAAGTAACAATGATTAAAAATATACGACACACTTTTAAATAATATTAAAACAATATGCACTTTGGCCAGTCCCAGAGGATGCATGAGATTGAATGCCTTGTTTTCTTTTTCGAGTGCGTGCGGGTGTTTGACAGTTTTAATTTGTCCGTTGTGCTGTGGGGCCTTTTGAATGAAGGCCTCCTTCCCCACGGCTTGATGCCTCACATGCGTACGGTTGAGACCCGGCACACAGTTACTGACTCTTCGCTGCCGTGCTAATCATCCCAAGCTGTCTGTGAACCAATCCTTCAATGTCGTTTGAAGGAGAGTCGCTCAGGAGTTTGTCGTAAACCGCTCATGACTGTAGTTCCACATCCCAAAATTGGCCTTTCTATCCTGGTAGAGGCTGCATTAAAACTCATTAGACTTTTTCTTATTTACTTTGGTCTCTATTGGCTGTTTCGCTAAAAATACCGTGGCCTGCCTTACTTTAGTGCGTTCCATCATAGTCTTGGCACAGCAGGGCCTTAAACGCAGTGCAGACTTTGTCGTAAATTCATTGAGGAGACAAACTGTTTTGTGTACCTCTTGAAATTATACATCTATTTAGCCTCTCCGCTGGAGTTGTCTTCCGGTTGACGGCATCCTGATTGTTCATTTCTTGTTCATTTCTCAAGCTTGTAGTGTGATAATGGGTTCATATTTGTTTGAATCATTGTGCGCAGCATTAAGGAGCACCGGCTTGCGGTGATGGTCTGGTGATATGTTTCAATCTGGATTTCACGCGCAAGGATCTTATTACGTTTCTCTCAATGTGTAATAAATATATGTTTAGACCCTTGTATCACTCGTTTTTGTAGCTCTTCAGAGTAGGGATAAATCGATTTGGAGAGGTAAATGAAATGAATGTGAGAGCAGTTGGACTGAGAAGACAGCAAGTTGAAAAAGCAACTGTTTCTGAAACTGAAAAGGACTTTTTCAATACTTCGGGAATTGCCACTCGGAAGAACACTCTACTCACCATCTTGGTGCTTGAAAAACAAACTCTTCTCTTTTAATATATTTTAACCCTTTGGGGTCTGAGATGTTTTCTGGGCCCTAACGGTGTTTTGACATTTGTGCTTTTTTTAGTTACACTCATAAAAAAAACATTTCTCTCTCACGACCTTCATCAGTCATATCATTCAGTTACACTCATAACATTTTTCATGGCGTAAGTCATATTACACAAACTGTGCTACAATAATAGTTTATTCCTTTGATGGCAAAGCTGAACTTTCATGATGAACATCATCATCAACATCACTGAACATGATCCTTCAGAAATCATTATAATATGCAGATTTGGTACTCAAGTAACATTTTTGTTTATTATTATCGATGTTGAAATGAGTGTTTTTCCAGGATTATTTGATGAATAGAAAGTTCAAAAGATGTTTTTGTGTCAATGTAAAAGTCTTTACTGTCAGTTTACCCTGAGTTTCAGTTTAATGCGTCCTTGCTGAATAAAAGTATTGATAATGCACCTCTTCCAGTAGATATAATGAAGCATATCCAAGCTTCTGTTTTCAATGAAAGAGATTTGTGCAGTCAAAATCCCCAAAAGGACAAAAGCACCATACAAACTGTCCATATGACTCCACTGGTATATTCCAATTCTTCTGAAGCCATGCATTTGGATTAACCTGAGGGTAAGTCATTTTTAGTTGAACTCTCCCTTTAAGAGAATAGTTGTTTATGCCTTAATCACCTATCAAATACTTGTTTTGTACTGACTTAGTCAATACCATTGTGAATGTTAACAGTACAATCAAACTCGACTCATTGTTATTGTAAATAGAGTATAGACAAGAACCCACAGCCATAATTGATATGTCCCGAGCACTAGTTACTGAGTAATTGACAGGTAATGTTCAACTGGTTTTACAAGTTCCTTGGTGCTGTTTTCGTGGAGGCCATAAGGATGATGCAGCTTGTCTGTTTGTTCAGACCGAAGCCAGACGTATAGGAGGAACGTGAGGTCCTGTTGAGTGACACATTCCCACCCCTATCTAGTTCACATTCACGTTGGCCGTTAGCAGCTGTAGCCCACCCGTCCTAATGCTTCTTTAAATGTCAGGAGAACGACTGTTTGTTTGTCTTGAGTTTGTTTATTCAAGACGGGCTGCATTTGCATTGACCTTGCTATCCATACATGCTTGCCCGCCGCCTTCCATTCTCTCTCTTCCTCTAAAGAATGTTTACATTTCGGCTCGCCCTCTGTGTAACCTATGGGATCTGTTGATCATTCCACCTGGTTAATGTTAAATTGCTCTTTGCGAGAAGATGTGTTTGTTCATAAACAGAAAGAAAAGGCCTTGTTCTCCCCCTTGTTTACCGTAGTCATGGCAGCAATCAGTTATTAAACAAATAGCGAGCTTTGTTTGTAGGAGCTGCCGGATCAGCATTAGCCTTACAAGGTCTGGAAGCACACTGAAGAAAGCACAAAAGAAAAGACGAAACCCGTCTGTCCAAAAGTGGTGGGGTTTTGTTCTCAGATTGCCGCCACAGTAGTGTATAGATATGTTTCTGGCCTGGAGAGGCCCGCTGAGATTAGAGGGGCTGTTTGGTCTCACTGTGAGATCTACTTTTGGCAGAATGTCATTGCTGCTGTCATTTCCTCTTTGAGAAGGTGACGAGCAATTCTTTTCCACAAGGGCGAGTTGCTAGCCCTGATAGTGCCAACACGTGTGAATGATGCAAAGTTGCGCCTTGAGACTGAAGACCCAAACTGAAGGTAGCAAAATGCTTGATATCTAGCATAGATAATGATAGAAAGACTTTTGAGGAGGCTTGATCGCGGTCATAAGTTAAGTTATAAACTTATTTATAAAACATTATTTTACTTTTTTTACTTTTTTTTTTTAGAAGACGTTTAAATGTACCCCTGGGATTTATTTAATGTGTGTGTATGTATGTATATATATATATATATATATATATATACTGAACATGATACTGAACATGATCCTGTATCGAAAAAGCAATATTTTTGACAACACTACATTGCACTTAGTTTATTATTTCAGATGCCTTTTTAAAAGACTACAATTGAAAAATGTATATTATATAAAATACTTACTATAGGGTTAGGGTAGGGTATTATTATTATATAATATACATTTTTCAATTGTAGTCTTTTAAAAAGGCATCTGAAATAATAAACTAAGTGCAATGTAGTGTTGTCAAAAATATTGCTTTTTCGATACATATCGATACTGAAATACCTGAAACTCCTTCCATAGGAAACACAATACAGCTCTTCCTCACGCACTCGTTTCATTTTGTCCGGATGAATATTGTTGGTGTTACAGGGTTTGTATTTCAGCGTGGGATTGTGCGTATTGTGCATAATTTTACTCATTCCTGCAGATTTTGTGCTCACACCCAAAGAGCGCGCACATAAAGCCAAGTATATTGGCTATATAAAACAGTATTATGGGTCTGTGCGTCAGGTCTTAAAGTGGCAGCAGCCTAATATACCGGCTGCCAAATTATGAGATAATATTATAAATATCTATGGCAGTTTTACCCTATGGTATCAATGTCAATGTCAGTGAAAATGCTGAGTGGCTAGTAGCTTTGGAAAACCACTGTCTACAGTGGCTGATAAGCAAAAAAGTTTGTCAAGTACTGTGTGTGTGTATTTATTTATTTATATATATATATATATATATATATATATATATATATATAGAGAGAGAGAGAGAGAGAGAGAGAGAGAGAGAGAGAGAGAGAGAGAGAGAGAGAGAGAGAGAGAGAGAGAGAGAGAGAGAGAGAGAGAGAGAGAGAGAGAGAGAGAGAGAGAGAGAGAGAGAGAGAGAGAGAGAGAGAGAGAGAGAGAGAGAGAGAGAGAGAGAGAGAGAGAGAGAGAGAGAGAGAGAGAGAGAGAGAGAGAGAGAGGTTAATATCGTCCATTTATTGATTATTCACCATAAAATGAAGATAATTATCAGCTTATCAATATCAGCCAGAATCAGTTAATTTCTACATTCATATATGAATAATTGGTAACACTTTATTTTACAGTGTCCTTGTTACTTAAGTTACATGTACTTACCATAGTAATAACGTAATAACAAGTACCATTATGCATAAACATGCAACTAAACCTCAACCAATCCCTAATCTTACCCTAACCCTATAGTAAGTACGTGTTGTTAACAATTAAAACTCAGTACTTAAATATATAATTACACTGTAAAAATTACACTTTAAAATAAAGTGTAACCAAATAATTTGACCTTTTTGGTTTGTGTCCAAGTTCCAAACAATACTGCATGATTTTGTAATATATAAATAATTTTGGAGTTAAATTTCATCCACAACTATATTGCCATATAAATGTTTAGTGTTATATAAAAATGTTACACACTGTATTGTAATATTAGGTCATAATTTTGTTCATACTACCCATAGCCAAAATACAACTGTCTGCATTACTCATCATGAATCCTTGAGAAAAGATAAACCTCAAGATGCTCTCACACCTTTTCAGTCGAACAGATTATTGTGTTGTCTAGACAAGCAACAACGTTGAACCTAAACAACAGTGTGATCATGGGGTTTTGTCGACCTTATTGTGACTACTTATCTGAAGCGTAAGAATGTTGTGCTTTTGTTGAGCGCTTGTGTAAACAGGGGTGGTGTGAGCACAGACTTGTAAGAGCAGGTGGGCTTTCATAACTTACCGGAATGACAGCATCTTTTTTTAACGTTGATGGAGTCTGCTTTCCGGCCTGGTGCACGGCACACACAAACAAACTCTCGCCATAAACACACTCACAGTCAAATCCTGGGAAATAATAAATAAGGGAGAAAGCTCTTGATTTTTCTGTATCTGCTCATGCTTTTATGTAGGCCAGGTGTGGTGCGCACATGATTTGGTGTGTGTGCTCGCAATATCAGATAAAACTAACAAAACGTCAACATGCACCAATTCTGACCTTGTTGTATTATCTGTTGTTTGTTCCAAACACTTGTTGTGTTTAGCAAGCAAGCTTTTTGTTGGGAAAAGGCGCAGACATCTGATGATGGAGGTTTGTTTGGTTGGTGCCTGATGGCGGGGGCTTAATCTCAGGGAATTTCCATTATTTTGAAGTTTTTGTCTTAAGTCTTTGTTGTCTTTTTATTTAAAGCCACCATAAACACTGTAAACAAACACATCTGTTTCTTTTCAACTCTTGCTTGTCTGTTATTCATGTTTATGTTGCATGCCTTTTTTGTAATTCAAGACAGAAAATCACAAGCAAAGAATTGCACCTTTGTTATCAAAATGGGTCGAAACTCAAAGCTGGAATCATAATGATGAGACACTAAAACAATAGCTTAATTCATAAAGCCGTTGACATTATTAATGCCCTTCCACTAGATTATTTTTTCCCCTCCATCTATTTGATATTTGTGATGGATAACAGGCATTTTCTTTCATCCTTTTTTTTTTATCATGATATTGCTTCTTTTGAATTATTCCATGGTGAAATTTAATGAGAAACTTAGATTTATGGGTTTCATTTGTTTGTCAATTCCGAAATTAATTGGGTGTTAATTTTAGCTAGCCCTCTTCAGACGTGGAATTGTGCACGTGTGCAATACTTTGCATTCGTTGCAGCTTCACGTCTTTATTGTGGGTCACTAGTTTTGCATACATTAAAATAGCCCCCCGGCGCATTCTCATGATTACTTTTAGAGATGCCACGTATTCGCAAATTTACGCCCTTCCTTTATAATTATGAAAATTTAGTACGGAATGACAGTGCATGCATAATAGCCATTATCACCCTCTTTTATGGAACACAATGGAAAAAAAGGAGAAAGAACAAATGAGGCCGTAAAACGTAAAAGAGACAGAAAGGGGGAGAAGCTTGCTAAACAAGCCACAGCTTGTTTGTGGGAGTACCAGGTACTTGGTCCGTTTATCTCTAATTGAAAGGATGATTTTGAGCATAGAGCAGTTTATTTACTCATGTAATTTATTTACATGGTGTATTCAGGGTGTTTTAGAGATACAACTAAAATATGTGATTTTAAGGGGTTAAGAAATGGACAGGGCTCCCTGAGATTTTAGTCATCTGTGTAGTTCAGTATGTGTGTGCGTATATACATTCACATAAAAATATATATATAAAAAAAAATGGGGGGGGGGGGGCTGGGGGGGAGGGTCTAGTAGTTGATATGGTCCAATTCGTCCCAGTCTTCTTGTTTACATCAAAAAATAGAATAGAAGAGCCGCAGCCCTTCGGTGGTCCAGATGGGTCAATCCCCAATGTGTTCTCCTGCGTCTGTAACCGCCTCTCCCCTGCAAACCTGGCTGAACAATTATCAAGTGCCTTATTACTGTCTGAGAGGGTCAGTATTATAAATCTGAATTCTTTTCAATTTTCACCTGCCTATGTGATTAGCACACACTGCTTTAAGGGCATTCATTCTGCCTCATATCAATAATTAACCAGCCAAGTTAATTTACTTCTGCCCGACTTGGTCAGCTTCATTAAGATGGTCTGAAACAGGGCTACAAGGCACTCTTGCCAACGAGGCCCGCGATGAATACAAAAGACATAAATCTAAGTGTCTATCTCAGGACGACATGGACAGATCAGGAGAAAAGTAGTATTTTTAGTGTATCGCAGGGTTGGTCTGTTAGATGGGAAGCGTTGGAAGAACAAAAAGTATTTTTGTGAGCCTGAATAGGCATCATTAAAGTATAATGTATTATTGGAAATACTTTGGAAGTACATGGGAATATTTTCAGGTTTGTTTATTTGTGTGCGGGCCCAGGACCTCGGCGTTAACTCAACACCCTGGATGTGAACGTTTGCTGAGAAGTTTTGATTTTTGAGATTTGTAATCCGACCGACTCCCCTACACTGTTTCCTATTAAAAAGCCATCGAGCTGTGGTTCTTCTGGGAGCAATGCGAGTAAATATATCCATTTCACTTGAACAAGTTTTGTTTGTGAGCGAGTGTGTTTTCTTGGGCCTCTCTGCTGAGACGTGACAGAGGTTGGGGTTCCCATTCTGTTTTGCTTTTTTGCTGTTTCTTCATTCTTTCAGGCCCAGCAGAAGGATGGAAAACAAACAGAATATGATTGTTAGCTTCTTTTAAGGGAAAGATGGGAAAGGTGAAATTGAGCGGGACAAAAGGAAATTGGCGTTTGCGCGGAATTGTTTTAAAATGTTTTTTTGCTTGTTTTAACACTCTTTTTGCATCTCTGCTGCAGGTTTTTAAGTCATGATGCAAGAGTCGGGGACAGAGCCGACAAACGGAACAGCCAATCAGAACGGCGCCGCACCTTGTCTGGAGAGACACAGAGAAGTTCAGTCCAAGAGCGCCACACCTTCCTCTGACATCTCAGCATCTGACCTCGTGAACTTCCAGCAACAGCAGGTCTTTACTTTTTTCCTCCTTACTTTAATCTGTACCTTCGTTCACACTTTCTTTCATTTTGCTTCCTTTTCCTTTATTCCTTCCTTCTGTCTTTTTCCTACTTTCCCTTTATTCATTGCTTTCATCCATTGTTCATTCGTTAGTTAGTTTCTGTCTTTCAGTTAGTCTTTTCTTTCTTCCTCCATTCCTTTCTTTCTTTCTTTTTCATTTTTTAAATCATTTCTTCCATCTTTTGATTGTTTCTTTTTTTTCCTCCCTTCATTTTATTTCTTCCTTTCCATTTCTTTCTTCATTCCTTCCATCCTCAATTTGTTTGTTCATTCCTACCTACTGTCCCACCTTTTCTTTCTTTCATTCTTGCACCTGTCTGTTATTAACGCATGTCAACAGCATCCTTCTCTCCCCTTTTTAAGTGCTTGTAAATATTTAATCGTCGCACCCCTCCAACCAGAGTACATAAACACATTATTATGATTATTTATGTATATTGAGAGAGGTTTGAATTTTTAAACGCACTAAGTGCTCTTTCTGTGATTGTGTTTTTGGTTGCCAATGTGTTTATCCCGGCAACTCGGCATCTGCATTCAGGTGAAATATTTATCAACAGACAAATGCATAGGTGCAATGGAATTTACAGACAGTTGTGGATGTCCTGAGTCCATCCAGGTGCCACAGATTTCACCTGTCGCTTTGTAAACACCCCTAACACTCAGGTGGAAAATTTGGAGAGCTTCCATTTAAAGCACCGGAGCGTTGAGTGTTGCAGCCGTTTTTATTATATACCTAGAGCGCCCAAAGCATCCTCACTCAGACTAAAATAAACAGACAAGCTCTTTCTGTCTGTCACACGGCAGCGTGTTGAGCCGGCCAGCATTGAAAAGATCAGCCAGTCGTATGTTATCTGCACCCCACGGCATGATGGGAGATGTTGTCAAGGGTTGTTTGGTGGGGATGGGGAGCTTCTGAAGTAACTGTCTGCCAGAGTAACATGGCTGTCGTTGAACTGAGGAGAGCGATGCTTTGGTTTTAATGCCAGAAAGGATAGGTCTGTGTGACGTCTGGTTTGAGAGGAGAGAACAACCCAAAACTAATTTGTTTTGGTCTTATTTCATACATAAGATATTGATTTTTTTGTATTTTGTTTAACTTAGTAAGATGTTGGTTGCAAATTGGAATTATTATTTTGGATAACGAATAGGAATAAACTCCTAGAGATTTTTCCCTTCAGTCTCCTAGAGATCTGTAACTAGAGTAATTTGCCATCAATCAATAATCTGAAGCATCTGTGATTGGCTCTCGCTTTCGCCTTCCCCTGTCCTCTGAATTGCTTCAGTCTGCCGTGTGCTTCTCTGACTTAGCGTGATGTTGTTGGTTCGAAAATCACAGGCATGCTGAATTCATTACCGCAGTCGTCACACAAAACCATGGATAAGATTTCAATAACTGCAGGCCACAGTTGAGTAAACAGTTGCACTGAAACTTAATTCCTGTTGACTTTGCCTTCATTCTGTGCCAGGGGCTCAATCTGATTCACTCGGCTGAGACAACAGGGGTTACTACTTTGACAAATGCAAGGAAATGGAGAGAGAAAGAAGGAAGAGGAGATAGAGAGAGGCTGAACGCCAGAGCGCTTGACCGAGTCAGGGATGTGCACTTGACATTGTAACAAAACAATTTTTTTTTAACATTTACTTCTTAGTTTTACTGTCACTGTGATGTGTGGAGGAACAGTTGCTTAACTGCATTTTTCAGTAACATACCAGTAGAATAGTCTAACTTAAAACTTTCCAACAAGTAGTCACATTTTGCATCTTCTAATTTAAAGAAAAATATTTAGTTTAACGCTGCTGTTTATCACTATTTTGGAGTTACATATATTCTATTTTTTAGCTTGAGAAATACTGCTGTGATTGAATTCTAAAATCGGATTTATTTTTGGGAATATTATTTTGGAAATATTATAAGGCTTCTCAGAAAAGAGTAAATATTGTAAGTCTAAATGTCAAAGCTTATACTGTAAATTATATAAATTTTTTTCAGCTTTGATCATTACAGATTCTTTGTTTTGTTTTTTCCTAAGAACAAGGATTCAGTTATGTGATAATTGACGTCTTTTCTACAACACATCTGTCTCTTTGCTTGTGTTATGCACACAACACATAAAACGTAACCTTTTTAAACCTCCAAAAGCCCAGTTTCTCGCCTGACAAGCTGTAGGGTTTTATTATCTTTCAATTTATAAACTCCTACGACTCCTTAAATACGTGAAAAACAACAAACCTGGAGGCTGACATATCATCTATCCTGATTAGTCGACATAACTGTGAAAGACAGTGCTCATTAATAAAGACTAGGGATAAAATAATTGTAATCTGTTTGATCATCTCGACCTTGACAGGGGAATTTATCTTCTCGAACTAGTCAGATTTGGGGGGAAGTAGACCATAAGCTTCATTTAAACATCTCCATTAGGAAGTCAAATCCCCAGTGCTATTACCTTATATAAAAGAGATGTGTCCCTAAATGGGAGTTCTCTAGATAGAATAGAGCCTTTAGATTCAAATAAAGCCACCTCAAACGTCTTTCATCCTTGTACTAAAGAATTTAGGTCCACTCTTTAAATGGTTTATGCATATAATTCACCAAAATTAAAGGAACAGACCACCCCTGTCAGCATTTATGCAAAAGATTTCCATTATGGCACAAGCACCATCTCCAATGAGCAATTCATTTCTCTGTGGTCGACAAGATCGGAGGAAAAAAAATGTCTGTGGACATCCTTATGATGTAGTTTGGATGTGATTCCAGGAAAAGCAGTGGAGGAAAGAAAATTGTGCATGTATCAAGATGCTGGTTTAGGGAAAATATCAAAAGAAATTGTATGAAAAACTATCCATTTACTATGTTCATTAAGCACAGTTAATTATATATACATATGTATATATAATTAAGTAAAAAAAAAAACATGACCTCATGACAAATTGACTTGATCTGGACTGCAATTGGATTTGTTTTAATCTAGTTAAGTCCTAGTTTAGAGAGTCCTAGTAAAATCATACATTTATATTATATTATATATTTTATATTGTATGCATTACATTCTGTTTTATGCAGCAAGGATTGGTTTAGATGTGTTTTGTACATGTACATGTGTTGTTGTTTTTTGTTGTTTTTTTGCATATCAGCCATCGCTCATTGCAGCAGCGACTGCACCCACAGGAATTTCCCCATTCATAATACAAACATCCTTCCACAGCCACACAACCAAGACAGCCAACTGATAGATCGCATCTCTCATGTGCTTCCCGAGAAATATGACACAATTGTGGCCTAAACAGGGCATCATACTGACCTATGTCTGATCTAACCGAATGTACAGTAAACTCGGTACAACTTAAAGCAAGAACACTGTCAATCCCGAACTGATTGCGTTCCATCACAGACTGCTATTCGGGGGCCCCTTCAAAAAGCACACAGTCTTGTATTGCACTCAGCGAGGCAGAAAGAGAAGTTGTGGTTTTCAGCAACATCTTTTGATGAGGAAGTGAAGATGATCTTAAGAGATAAAGATTTAAAGAAAATAATGCCCGCCTGCACTTATGCAAGCGCAAAACGTTTTTTGTCTGCTTTCTGCAAAAGGAAGTCAACCTGTGTGAAGCACACTAAAATAACTGTACAACAAGGATGTTGTTGTACATTTCTGATCCAGGCTGAATTTACAGTATCATCCTTCTGTTTTCCAGAAATTCATGGCAAAAGTATAGCTCAGATCAGTTGGCCAATGAAGAATCTGTCAATAATTTGGTCAGATAATTTAGTCAATGATGATGATATACACACAAGTCAGACTTGTAAAATACTTGTAAAAAAAATGTTTTGTTGTTGTTGCTTTATTCAAAGTGTTGTAAAAACTTTTAAATATAGTTGTGACTGTTGTGTCTTGATCTTGAATGCAGTCATGACACTGATAATAAATGTACAAGACTTTAAAAATGATTTACAGTACATCCTGTTTATGGTCTGTCGGAGGCTGATTGACAGCGAAGAGGGTGTGTAGCTCAGCGTAGCTCAGATAATTTGGTCAAGAGGGTGAGACATATCTGATATGGTTTTGAGATCTCTGATGTTTAATTGCGTACTTTGGTATCTTGGAAATCAAAGCACTGTTTGAGACATTGGAATATCTTCTAAAAGTTTATGAAAGAGGAGACACATATGAGGTCATTGGGCTTTTTGATTTGCTCAATTAATCTCAATGAGAACCTTGGAGAAACTATGGAGATTTTAAAGATATATGTATGTATATATATAATAAATAGCTATTTTTTTTTATATTCGCATTCTTAAGAATGTGTGCGTCCAAGCCTCTATATATGGCACAATTCCTGATGAGTTATGAGTGATTAAATTGATGCATATACAGTATAATCTCTTGCATGTTTAAGCAAGCAGCGATTGCCAGGAATCCTGCTCAGCTGATGCTGCTCTTAAATTTGAAATATTAATGCCCTGTCTCATAGCAGTCTTTTTTAATCACATTTTAGAGCACCCTCACTCAAAGGCATACCAACATCATCTCAAAACCACAAAAAAGAAAGACTAGACATATATACAGACAAAAAAGCTACAGCATGAGTAAGTGCTGTTCTTTGATGGGAGGGCAAACTCATCTCAGTTCATTCTGACAGAATCATGCTTTTTTACAAATCATAAGATAAGGATGCAATTATCAAGGGCTTCTTGTTGTTTTCCTCTGTGCCTTAAGCATGGTTAGGAGCCGGTGAGGTGATGTCTTCGGGTTGGTCACAGGCGGAACAGTCTGAGTAAGCACAGATGCTTGTATTATGCAACGTGTAGCAAAACCTGGAACCCACCGGAGCAAGAAACAAACTTAGAGGAGTGACAGAAAGCATGTATCGTGATGAAGATACATAAACATGCACATGCACGCATCTGACGCCACCTCGCCCAGAGGCAGGGTTGTGCATCATTCAGAATTGAATTGAGAAAGCATTTTAACATTTTCAAAAATGTAAATCTTTTAAAATTTGTATACAGGCATACAATTGAATTTTAAGGAAGTAGAATTAAAATGTAATATGCAAAGAGAGTCATATAACCAATTGTATTATTATATATATTGATCTTGTTAATATTATTTAATACAGAATATTAAACAATATTATATTTTATAGTAAAAAAAAAAAACAATTAAATGTTATGTTGATGTATGTATATATTTTCATATTATTTTAAAAATATTTTATATATATATATATATATATATATATATGTATTCTATACACACTCACTCACTCTCTCTCTCTCTCTCTCTCTCTCTCTATATATATATATATATATATGTGTGTATTCTATACTCTCTCTCTCTCTCTCTCTCTCTCTCTCTCTCTCTCTATATATATATATATATATATATATATATACATATATATATATATATATATATATATATACAGGTCCTTCTCAAAAAATTTGCATATTGTGATAAAGTTCATTATTTTCCATAATGTAATGATACAAATTAAACTTTCATATGTTTTAGATTCATTGCACACCAACTGAAATATTTCAGGTGTTTTATTGTTTCAATACTGATGATTTTGGCATACAGCTTATGAAAACCTAAAATTCCTGTCTCAAAAAATTAGCATATCATGAAAAGGTTCTCTAAAAGAGCTATTAACCTAATCATCTGAATCAACTAATTAACTCTAAACACCTGCAAAAGATTCCTGAGGCTTTTAAAAACTCCCAGCCTGTTTCATTACTCAAAACCGCAATCATGGGTAAGACTGCTGACCTGACTTCTGTCCAGAAGGCCATTATTGACACCCTCAAGCAAGAGGGTAAGACACAGAAAGAAATTTCTGAACAAATAGGCTGTTCCCAGAGTGCTGTATCAAGGCACCTCAGTGGGAAGTCTGTGGGAAGGAAAAAGTGTGGCAAAAAACGCTGCCCAACGAGAAGAGGTGACCGGACCCTGAGGAAGATTGTGGAGAAGGACCAATTCCAGACCTTGGGGGACCAGCAGTGGACTGAGTCTGGAGTAGAAACATCCAGAGCCACCGTGCACAGGCGTGTGCAGGAAATGGGCTACAGGTGCCGCATTCCCCAGGTCAAGCCACTTTTGAACCAGAAACAGCGGCAGAAGCGCCTGACCTGGGCTACTGAGAAGCAGCACTGGACTGTTGCTCAGTGGTTGCATGTCATTTGGAAATCAAGGTGCCAGAGTCTGGAGGAAGACTGGGGAGAAGGAAATGCCAAAATGCCTGAAGTCCAGTGTCAAGTACCCACAGTCAGTGATGGTCTGGGGTCCCATGTCAGCTGCTGGTGTTGGTCCACTGTGTTTTATCAAGGGCAGGGTCAATGCAGCTAGCTATCAGGAGATTTTGGAGCACTTCATGCTTCCATCTGCTGAAAAGCTTTATGGAGATGAAGATTTCATTTTTCAGCACGACCTGGCACCTACTCACAGTGCCAAAACCACTGGTAAATGGTTTACTGACCATGGTATTACTGTGCTCAATTGGCCTGCCAACTCTCCTGACCTGAACCCCATAGAGAATCTGTGGGATATTGTGAAGAGAAAGTTGAGAGACGCAAGACCCAACACTCTGGATGAGCTTAAGGCCGCTATCGAAGCATCCTGGGCCTCCATAATACCTCAGCAGTCCCACAGGCTGATTGCCTCCATGCCACACCGCATTGAAGCAGTCATTTCTGCAAAAGGATTCCCGACCAAGTATTGAGTGCATAACTGAACATAATTATTTGAAGGTTGACTTTTTTTTTGTATTAAAAACATTGCTTTTATTGGTCGGATGAAATATGCGAATTTTTTGAGACAGGAATTTGGGGTTTTCATGAGCTGTATGCCAAAATCATCAGTATTAAAACAATAAAACACCTGAAATATTTCAGTTGGTGTGCAATGAATCTAAAATATATGAAAGTTTAATTTTTATCATTACATTATGGAAAATAATGAACTATCACAATATGCTAATTTTTTTGAGAAGGACCTATATATATATATATATATATATATATATATATATATATATATATATATATATATATATATACTTCCAATTCAACATCTTGTAGGCCGCAGATTCTAACTAATGAATTGAAAAAAAAAAAAAAAGCAAATTCTTAAACTCATTCTTAAAAGTATTTTAGCAAACCTGCTCAGAGGAAAGATGTAAGATGGTGAAGAAAACACACATTTTTGCTCTTTTTCACTCTCTTTTCGCTTTAAGGTATCTGCTTGTAAACTGTTAATATTGTCAGATTGCACTAGAAAAAGGCAGAGCCTCCAACTTATTGCAAATCCTGAGAAGGAGATTGGTGTTATGACACCGCATATTGCCCCAAATTGCTTTATTGGTAAAACGCTAGTGCTTCCTTCAATTTTGATAATTTTATGGAATCCCTTGTTGAACGGTTTAATTATGTTATCACCCAACTGGCAACATCTGTCTTTATCCTGGAACAGGTGACAGTTTTATTACGGGACGAATCTCTCGGCTGGATCTCCCGATTGATGGCCGATCTGATTCATAATCGTACAGATGGAGATTGAAATTGTACATTAATGTGCTTGTACGTAGAAGAGAGGAGAAATAATTATTTGCAAAGCGGGAGGAAAAAAAAACAGAAACACGCTCTGTGTGATTCTCCAAAGCCTGCTACAATTGAAGCATATTGCTTTTTGGGATCGTAACTAATTGTTGCAGGCAATATATCCCTCTGGCAGTGCACTTCTCACCCCCTGATACCCCCGATGCTTTAGCTCGCTCATTTACAGAAGTGACATTTACAGCAGGCTGTCTACAATCTTCAGGACTTAGTCGCATCATCGCAACAGCATCTCTGATCTCCTCTGCGGCAATGACATGCAATTCGCCAGCGATAAATGCATCTTCAAGTAGTTTACATCCTGTTTACCGGGTTTGATTGGCGGCTCGTCGATGAGGAGCGCTCCTTCGCAGTCGGATCGGCCGAAGCGCTGTGGAGAGCCTCTACGTTAGAGTGTGTGCTGGAAACTGCTTTACTAATGGATCTCGGGTCAGATGGTCAGCAATGGAGACAAGTAGTGGAGTGTGTGAATGTGTGTATGCATTTGAAGAGGCTGCCAAAGTGAGCCCAAATGTGTGCGTCCATATGCGTGAGTGGGTGGGTTTTGCATCACTGCATGTGTATAAAAAGGAACATCCTATTGTTCAACTTCCCATATACCCTTGCTTTAAAATGGGGGTCAATTTGTATGTGTGCATACTTACATGTTTGCTATGCTGGTACCATTAGTGAGTATGAAGCAGTTCTTATTGTCTGCTGAGGCCAGATGGGCTTTGATGCGTGTGTGTGTGTGTGTGTGTGTGTGTGTGTGTGTGTGTGTGTGTGTGTGTGTGTGTGTGTGTGTGTGTGTGTGTGTCTTAAAGAGGGGAACTCTACACTCGGAGCAGGTGTTCCCAGCAGCTGTCAGACTGTGGCTGCACTGGGAAATACATCCGTGTTGTTTTAGTATTAGATGGCTTATTTGGAGTCCCGAAAGCAGTAAGGGAGGATTTCTTCTTAATGCACCGCTTGAGTTTTCTCATGAAAGAATAACCTCTGTCTCTCTATAATCCTTCACGCTTTTCAAACAATCAAACATTGCTGCGGCGTGCATGCCTAAATAGAAATGCATGACAACATAATTTCTTACTTTTGAAACGCACATATTCCCATTTTCACACGATCTCGATGTAGTCGTCGTCATTGGATCAGAATGTTTACATACAAGCAAATGAAAAGACTAGTTAGTGGAGGGCGTTTCTTTTTGTTTCAGCTAATATGACCCAATTTATTAGGGATAAAGTTAAAATATGACACAATATCATGGGGATACGTTTGAGTGTGGGGCTTGTGCAATTTTAATGAGTGTTTCTCTTTAAAAAAAAACTTCACACAATTAATATGTATCAAGAAAAGTATTTTTTTTCCAAGGACCAAAAACTTCTGGGTAATTAATATTCATAGACTGTGCTTGTTAACACCCCCAATGCAAATGCAGTGGAGATCCAATTAACATAGAATGGTCCCTGAGGAATCGGGACGATAAGGGTTAAACGAGCTATTGAAATTGAAACTAGGCCTTTCGGCCCGTTTTTAAAACACTTATTTGTTTCAATAAAACGGTAAGCCGTGTAGCTGTGCGTTTCTCAGATTAAGGCATCTCAGTTGGGCTCTGGAGGCTCAGAATGAAGGTACTGAAGTGTGTGCGCTCGTAGTGCCCACCCGTCACTAATGCAGAAGTGCTGTAGCTGAGGTAGCTTTTATTTCTTATTCATAATCTGCCGGCGCTTGGCGGATAATAGACGTCAGTGTTCATTCAGAGAGCGGCACATCAGCCAGACCGCGGCTGACAGAGCAAAGTGCTGGGTTTCTGCGCGTCGCTAGCTAGCTACCGGCCCTTCCCGTATCGCTCCAAGGGGGGGGCGATGAGAAATTCACCTGCCGAAGCGTCTTGAAGACTTAATACCAATAAACGTGATTGTCGTGTGATTTGATGATGATGTGCTGCAGCTGTTTGTTTTGTTTATATCTTACATGCACATATTGCCTCACAGAATCAAATCTTCATCAGTGGATTATTACTGTAGAGAGGGTTTAAAACGTGGGAAGGACATTATAAAGAAGTTTATGGCACACATAAAGATGCTAGAAAGCATTATTGGTAATTATAAGCATCACAGGACAGCTTTTTTGCACTTGTTTAGTAATTGGTTTGAGGAGGTAAAGAAATTACCCTTGACATTCAGAAGCCAAAACAAAGAGTTACTGTAGTAACCATAAAATATAATATTTACAACTTTAACTGTGCTAACATATGAAAATGTCTTAGGTCTGATAGTTGTCTTGTTAGGATCTGAAATGAATTCATCGTATTTTATATTCATATTAATCTATGTTTAAATATATTATGTAAAAAGTAACTAAATTTGCTTGCACATGTATTACTATGTTTGGCAATTTAGTAAAAAAAAATCTATTAAACCGTAAAAACAACAGTATTATGTATGTGATAAACATATTGAAGAGTCCCTTTTTCATAGTTGATTGAATGTGGTATTAGGGGAGGGACATGCTCATTCATTTTATCTGACAGAAATTGTGTAGTGTAAGATGAATATTTATTTTCCGTATTCCCAGAAGAGAAAGACTTTGCATTTTAAATATGCAATGTGCATATAGTGCACTAGTTTACAGTAAAACAGATGATTTGTGAGTTTAAAAACGAATAGACAAACTCAAAGGATTTCATGGCGTTTTTAAGTATCAAATATCACATGATCCTGTGTAAAAAGATTTCAGGAAATAAAAAAGCTAAAACTTCATTCTGTTAGTCCAGAATGAACAAGTCTGACCCTTCTTCCTCCAGCAAACCCAGTTATGTTCATCACAGCCCTTTCATGCCATCACTCCTGCCAGTAATAACCACTTCCTATGTGTGCAGCAGTGATGTGGCCTCTATTCCAAAGAGAAATGGTGCTGGCCGCTGACTGCTTGTGTACCATTTGGAGAATGATATTCCCTGTCAGTGCCGTGATGTCTTTCCATAAATATCAGTGATGGCACCTTGCATTCTAGGAATGACGCCCACCATAAATAGTTCCCCTTTTGCACACCGTACACATAAATCCTTCATCCTACCCTCCTTTCCTTTTTTTTCATCCATAAGAAAGGAAGGAGGGAAGGTAGAGATGATGTATTATTTACATGGGCAATAAAGGAACAAATGTTTTGAAGCATGGAAGAACGCAGAGAGCAATTCCCCTCGCTGTGGTGGGCCGGGAGACGCTCTGAGCGTCAGTGAGCTGTTGTTATTTGCTTGTTTACAACCTCTGACATGATGTAATGGGACGGGCCGTGAAAGCAGTAGCCAGCAAATGGCACAGAAAATAAGACGAGGTCTTTGTCTACACACACTCGCTGTCTATCCCTTTTCTCACACTCATTCTCCCAGTTTTTTTTTTCTTCTTACCCACTGTACACACAAATATATTGTGCTTTTGACTATATAGACATGAACCCTGAATACAAGTCACTGTTTTTTGCATTAAGATCTCCCAGAGGTGAATAGAGAGAGAAACAGGAAAATATCATGTCCAGCCATGAAATGCAAAAGTGAAATCAAGCAGAAAGAAATATTTATTGCCATTTTCTGCTTGATTAGATGTGGGCGTTGTGAGCCGGGAAAGACAGAGACGCCGGACAAAGAGCTGTGCGCGGCTTCTGAACAGATTTTTTCAGAGAACACAAGATCAAGAGTTTGATTGTTTGAATGGAAACAGGTTTAGAATGATTGTACTGTAAATAGGAATTGGAGAGATTGAAGCATCCATCAGTTGTCCTTATTGTCAGACTGTACGCACTACGCCACTACTATTCCCAGCATTCCCTGAAAATAGGTCTGGATGATACGACAGTATATATCGTAGATATGTCACCTTCTAGAGTTTGTGTTATAGGTTGTTAGTTTTATGTTTAAAATTGTTCTGTTATAGATTTGTCTGTGTTAGATTATCTTTTAGAGTGCGAAACGTTTGACAATGACAAGAAAAGCTGATACTATAGATATCTAAAAAAAAAACGTAAAATATTTTAACTTAAAAATATATATTCATTCACTGAAACATTACTATTTTTTTTGAAAGAAGTCTCTTATGCTCATCAAGCTCATCAAGCTCAATTAGAAATCATTCTAATTTGCTGATTTATTATCAATGTTGGAAACAGTTGTGCTGCTTATTTTTTTTTTTATTCATCAAAGAATCTTGAAAAAAAATTATAATAACGACATTTATTTAAAATAGAAATATTTTTTAGGCTTGATGAGCATAAGAGACTTCTTTTAAAAACATTAAAAATAGTGTTTTCTAGTGTGTTTTTTATAGCTAACTAACAAACTGAACATAGGTTAACTTTCCAATGCAATGTGAAGTGATATTGTTCAGAAACTGTTTTATTGATGTATATCCGCAGGTGAAACAGATTGAGCGATTACATGCAAGTTGCACTGGATATTTCAACATACCATCTGATGTTCATGCATGTTTTTTTTGCTATAACATTTTAAATTGGTAGAAAAAACAGCGATTTCCGCTGCTGCTTGAACTACCGTTATCTGTCACGACACATTTAAGAGCATCAAAATGTCATTTTGTTGTTTGGATTTTGTGAAAAAATGGGCAGAATTTGTAAGCTGACACTTTTATTTTATTAGATGTAACTAAGCACAATGTTTGGTGTAGGGAAACCCGTGGACCTGGCAACCCTGTTTTGAACTACGTGCGGGTGATTCATGAGGTCAAATAGAGCCTGCTATTTTTAAACTGTTAATGTGTTATTGACACGTTAACTTCGACAGCTCTTAATTCAAGAGACATTTTCTTCACAGTTGCAGTGTGACAAGTTGTTCTGCCCCCTTTTGATTGATAGGATATAATCGGCCCTGATCATTGGCTGTTCTTCACCAATAGTGAAAATAATTGCTTATATGTGTGTATATATATATATAGTTTTTTTCAGGGTGAGGGGTTTGTTTGCAGCTCTTGCATGCATATTTTTCATAAAAAGCAAGACTACGTAAATGCAAATATTATCTTCCTGGGGGGTTTTTGCACTGTGAATTTGTGAGTGATTCTTTTTGTGTGAATCTGCACTGGTCGTGTATGTTACGGGGGGGGGGGGGGGGTTGGGGGGGGGGGGGTTGTCGAGGGTTTGTGGGTAATTTCCCTGATGTCTTCTCCTATCAACAGAACTTCCTGTAATATAAGACGTCTTAGTGAAATGCTCATATTGTATTTGACTGTAATCTATCTTCATAAACGCTTATTGTTATGGTATGATAAACATTTCTATTATCATTAGATCTTACAGCACAATAATTTAACTAGCATGCGTGATGATGAAAAGCAGCGCTAGTAAATAATCTCTTAATTGCAATATTAATGCAATTGTTTTGTGCACAAGCAGTCTGTTCAGCTCTCCGGATGGCGTATTTGATCCGCAAGCATGTGACATTTCTCAAGGAACAGAGCATGTGTAAAATTATGAGTATGATTAATTTTTCAATTTCTCTCTGCGGATATCTAATAATTGTGCCCCCGGATTGCCAAAGGCTGCTATTAAACATTAAAATGCAGGGAAAAAAGAAACCGCAAACAAAACGAAGGAAAGTTAGCACTTCTGTAGGGCAACAGATAAAATAAAGCAAACTAGTCAAGGTTTGTTCAAAGCCTTTACACTTGATACTACTGTAGGATTTTAAAAATTGCAAAAATGTTATTTAATTTAATGCTGATTTAATTCACTGTTAAAGGAATAGTTTACCCCAAAATGATCATCTTTTAATAATTATTAACTCTCATTTTTCCCAAAGGCATAAGACTTTTTTTCTGTTGAATGTAAAAGAAAGCCAAAATTTGAAAAATATCGTCATTGCTCTTTTCCATTGAATTTGAAAGGGAAATGCAACAGGTTTGATGTTCTGTAGGGGATTCCTTTAAGAGCACACTGTAGTGTATTTTGTGTCTATACATTATGCACCGATGTTTGATTGTATTTGAGATGATAAAAAGATTGTATCTCTCTGCCCGTCTATCGTCATCATTCTCCCAGCCTCCATCTTTCCTAAATCCCCAACCCCCTCCTGCTTAGCAGTCTTTATCACTTTGCTCTTTCCTCTTAATATCATCTTCATCTCGGATTGCCGTGGCACAGGGGAGATGCGCTTGTTGATCAAATTTGGCTCGCGCAACGCTCAGCGATCCGCTTGGCTGAAGTATCCGCAATGTGTGCTGAATGCTGAGCGGTGCGGTGGTGCGGTGATTGATTGATTCAGTCTGCCACTGGACAAGATAACAGCATCAGTATATACTGATGGAGGAGCTCGCTCTACTCCTCCACAGCAGGCCACCATGGGGCAGCAAGTGTTTCAATGTGCCCTGGCCCCCTCAGGAACTGGGTTATATCGAGGGAGAGGCGTGTGTATTACACTCCAATGATATTTATTTAGAGTGTCGCTCTGTTAAAAGAGCCGTTCACCCAATAATGAAAATCCTGTCAGTTTTTACTCATGTCCTTATAAACCATTTTCAGTGCTCAAATTTCATTTGTGTTTCCACAAGAACTGAATTTAAGTTGCATAACTTAAATTTGTGTTTTTCCCTCACCTTCTGAAGACTTTAAATTTAACTTTGTCCTATAAACTACTTTTATTGTGCTTTTTAGGAGCCCAACAGGCCCTGAACTCACTACTAAGTTTTGGATCAGTATGGTTTTTTTTGGGGGTGTTTAAGAAATAAACACTTTTATTATTCAGCAAGGATATGATGAATTGATCAAAAGTGACAGTAAAAACTTTTAGACTGTTTGAAAAGATTTCTAATTCAAATAAATGCTTCTCTGCTTCTATCCATCAAAGAATCCTGAAAACAAAACAAAAACAAAATTAAGCAGCAACGTTTTTTTAACATGATCAATAATAAGAAGAAATGTTTCTTGAGCAGCAAATCAGCATATTAGAATGATTTCTGAAGGATCGTGTGACTGAAGACTGGAGTAATTATGCTGAAAATTCAGAAAACGGTTGTTACTGTAATTTTGGGTAAATCAATGCATATTTGATGAACATAGGAATAAGAAGCTTCTTTCAAAAACATTTTAAATATCTTGCCTAAACTTTTAAATGGTAGTTTGTACTTTTGTTGTACAGGAAAGAGCAGTGTGAACAGCCTGCTAAACATCTCATTTTGTGTTCCATGGAGGACATACAGTCATAAAGGTTTGAAACTATATAATGAAATAAATAATGTCAACTTCTTTTTTGGATGCACCAAAGCTAGTTAGTGTGATTTGCTCTTTTGCTGGCTTCTCCCTCATTAATCAGCTGCTGATAAAGTCATGTTAGGATTTGCACACACAAAAAAAGTGAAATTGTGTACAATAAATTAGTTCATCTTCTTAATAAAACCAAAGCGGGCATGTGGAATAATTGAGGTTCTTTATAGGACATTGGGGAGATAGACAGACACTGGGAAAGTTCTGGGCAGGGAAGCTGGAGTTGAAAATGATGTCCAAGTGGAATATCATATCTTTTTTTCCCCTCACTGTATCTTTCTCTCCCTCTCTCTTTATAATTCACACCCTTAAAGGGATAATTCACCCACAAATTAAAATTATGTAATTTTTTCACCCCCATGCTATTGCAAACCTTTATGACTTTTTTTCTGTGGAACACAGATAAGGGTAAAATGTCTCTGTTGTTTTTGTCCATAGAATTCAAGTCAATGGGGTCCAATCTTGTTGTTGACCCCTCTGTTGTTGTTCTGAAGAAGTAGTTTAGTTCAGGACTTAAGCAGCACAGTTAAATGTGAGCAAATGAAGGCCACATATCCCATAATCCTAACCTCTGTGTGTGTGTGTGTGTGTGTGTGTGTGTGTGTGTGTGTGTGTGTGTGTGTGTGTGTGTGTGTGTGTGTGTGTGTGTGTGTGTGTGTCATCTGTTTTCATCCATCTTACTAAAGCTAGAAACACACACATATTTCAAACAGATGTTGGAGTTAGGAGGCGCACAAGATCCCGCAATCAAAATAATTATCCTTACAGCCCAATGTTTATAAAGTGTTTATGTTACACTAAGCATCGGGTCTCACTGAAGTAGCTATCATGAGTTAAACACGTTAAACTGCTTGTCAATCTCTAAACACCTTTACACTGTGTGGCTTCATACAATTATTTATCATTAGTAAGAAATAATTAATTTTGTACACTGCAAACAATTTACTAAATTTTAGTGTTCTAGAACCATTTTAATTCCAAGTAATTGCTAGTCACATTTTATTATTAAAATGTATATTTATTTATATATCATTTTAATTATTAATTATAAATAAAAAATATTATGGGAGAGTATTTTAAAGGGTTAGTTTACCCAAGAGTTAAAATTCTGTCATTAATTGCTCACCATCACGTTGTTCCAAACCCGTAAGACTTTCATTCATCTTCAGAACACAAATGAAAATCTTTTTGATTAAATCTTAGAGCTTTCTATCCCTTCGTTGACAGCTACGCAACTACCAAATTTTCTGAAGAGACACGATTGCTTGAAACGTGAAAACAAACCTCATTGGTTCTTGCAGATCAAACGTGCTGCATAACACGAGAATGAACCTCATTGGTTCTTGCAGATCAAACGTGCTGCAAAACACGAGAATGAACCTCATTGGTTCTTGCAGATCAAACGTGCTGCAAAACACGAGAATGAACCTCATTGGTTCTTGCAGATCAAACGTGCTGCATAACACGAGAATGAACCTCATTGGTTCTTGCAGATCAAACGTGCTGCAAAACACGAGAATGAACCTCATTGGTTCTTGCAGATCAAACGTGCTGCATAACACGAGAATGAACCTCATTGGTTCTTGCAGAAGCTCAAACGTGCTGCAAAACACGAGAATGAACCTCATTGGTTCTTGCAGATCAAACGTGCTGCATAACACGAGAATGAACCTCATTGGTTCTTGCAGAAGCTCAAACGTGCTGCGTAACACGAGAATGAACCTCATTGGTTCTTGCTGAAGCTCAAACGGGCTGCATAACACGAGAATGAACCTCATTGGTTCTTGCGGAAGCTCAAACGTGCTGCATAACACGAGAATGAACCTCATTGGTTCTTGCAGAAGCTCAAACGTGCTGCGTGACACAAGAATGAACCTCATTGGTTCTTGCAGATCAAACGTGCTGCGTAACACAAGAATGAACCTCATTGGTTCTTGCAGAAGCTCAAACGTGCTGCATAACACAAGAATGAACCTCATTGGTTCTTGCTGAAGCTCAAACGGGCTGCATAACACGAGAATGAACCTTATTGGTTCTTGCTGAAGCTCAAACGGGCTGCATAACACTAGAATGAACCTCATTGGTTCTTGCGGAAGCTCAAACGTGCTGCGTAACTCAAGAATGAACCTCATTGGTTCTTGCGGAAGCTCAAACGTGCTGCGTAACACAAGAATGAACCTCATTGGTTCTTGTACGTCAAGCGAACATGCTTGAGCTTGCGTTTACCACAACTGATGTGTGTTGATCAATGTTTATAAGTGAATAAAACCTAAATTCAATCTGTTAATCCGATTGGGTCTCTTTTGAAAATTTGGACTAAACCGCTTAATTCATATGGACTAGTTTTACGATCTCTTTATAAACTTCTTGAAGCTACAACGTGTCTGTCAATGGAGGGACAGAAAGCTCTCAGATTTCATTAAAATATCTTCTTTTGTGTTATGAAGATGAATGTTATGTGTTTGGAACGACATGAGGGTGAGTAAATGATGACAGACTTTACATTTTTGCGTTAACCATCCGTTTAAGAAGAGACTAATGAATGTTAAGCGGGGATGTGAGTCAGATTTGAATTTGTATAGTCTGCATGAGCTCCACTGTTCATTGTGTCAGTGCACTTACCACTAAGCCACAGCTCCAACATTTATAATGCACATTTACACATTTTAATTCTTGTTCAGCTTTAAATTAATTTTGCTTTTTGTACATATCGTTTTTTACCTGCTGCTTTCATTGTTTAATCGAATCGTCTCTCATTTAAAAAAGAACTTCTTTCATCTGTTAATGAACACACCTTTTGTTGAGCAGAAAACCCAGAGAACTTCATATTTCACCAGCAATGAAATCTTGTGGTGCTTTTCACAGCCACTGAGATGATGCACAATATAAGAGCTCGCCGTAATAAAGTCAATTAATTGGCGCCCGTGGCTATAACGTGGACATTGTGTATAGATGGAGATATTTAATTTAGGCCAACAGTCCCTGTGTTTGTTCCATGGGGATCGAGGGACAGTGGTGCGTCCCGAATGAATCAAGCAGTAAATGACGAGCAGAAAAATAGGTAATTATGTTAATCTCACAAATGAATGAGACGCTGACCTCTCGCATTAATTGATTTTATGCGCCTGAATCGTATTTATCTCTCTTTTGATATATTTTTCCATTAACATTTCTGATGTAATTAAAGAGGTTTTATTTTGAAGGAAATTAGCCCTGGATGCTGGCGACCATTAAAGGAAGAGAGTCACTTTTATGCCGCGTTAACGAGACAGCGACGCGTTGGCGGTGTTTTAGCTGCGCCACGCTTGCCCGCACAAAGACCTTAAAGCTTAAATAGCCCCTATTCTTTAACCTTAATCACCGCGTTGGCTTGCCAGAAACTCTGCCTGACCGCGTACACGCGCCCCCATCGCGAGCACCTCGTGTGCGCTTACGCCCTTTCCGGTTTCTCATTTTTCCACCTAATCAGCAAAAAATTAAACTCGTTGTGGGCTTTGCTCCATATTAAATGGGTGATTATTGGTAATAAATACTTTTTTTAATACTCACTTATTACATAGGCAGTTTTCTTGCTCAGTTAATGAGTGTAATTTGATTTGCTTGAGAGATTACAGTCCGCAGAATTAATGCGGCAATCCCGTCCCCTGGATTTAAAGACATCTCGGATTCTTCACAGGTCGTGTGCTTATGCGAAGCTTCCTCTCTCACATAGCAGCTAATGGAGTTGAACAGCAGTCTGTCACTTCACTATAGCTCATGTGCCCTTGGTTCCTGCCGAGCTTGTTGTTTAGAGGCTCCACTGTTTTAAATGGGGTTTACCAAACTGGTTCAAGTGGATGCTTTGCCGTTTAAAGGTTTTTGAGTGAGATCTACTGTAAAAGCTGAGCAAAAGTGTGCGTATAGACCAAATGAGGATTGCACAGCTTGGTGTTAATCGCACACAATCAAACCACAAACGTTACTTCCAGTCCTCTGAGAGGTGGCACAAATTTCTTCCTTGATCTGAAAGTTTCGTATTTTTATCACACATCTGCTGTAACGCTTTCATTCCGCCGCATAACTCGCCTTCAGCTCTAAAGGTGTGATCGTCTAGGGCTGAGGGAATTTTGACGTCGACCTGATGCTGACAAGCTTTTTGTTTGTCACTTTCTGATGCCTGCTAAATGTCTCTTAAAATAAGCATCACCAAGACACTTCCAGTAATGACTTTTACCTTCAAAACAGTTCTGTTATGTTTAATTCAAGTGTAAATCACAATGCCAATTTACTGTCTCATGCTGAGACGTTCTGATTCTTTGAAGCAATCTTAACAGTAGTATCTTTGCAAATCAAAGCACAGTTTGAGACAAAGTCTGTATTGTTGTAAAATAATTTAATATACACTACCATTCAAAAGTTTGGGGTCAGAACGATTTTTTTAAGAATACTTTTAATACTTTCATTCAAGGCTGCATTAAATTGTTCAAAAGTGACAGTAAAGTCTTTTACTTTGTTACAAAAGATATCTATTTCAAATCAATGCTGCTCTTTTGAACTTTCTATTCATCAATTAATCCTGAGAAAAATGTATAATTGTTTCCAGAAAAATATTGAGCAGCACCACTGTTTTCAACATTGACAATAATAATAAATGTTTATTTAACAGCAAACCAGCCAATTAGAATGATTTCTGAGGGATAAAGTGACGCTGAAGACTAGAGTAATGATGCTGACAATTCAGCTTTGACATCACAGGAATAAATTACATTTATAAATATATTAAAATACAAAAACAATAATTTGAAATTGTAATAACATTTCACATTTCACTGTTTTTTTTTATTTTTGATTAAATAAATGCCGCTTTCGTGAGCATAAGATTAAAAAAAATTAAAATAATTGCTGACCCTAAACTTTTGAATGGTAGTGTAAATAAGTTCTCACCAAATTGTTCCATCTCCAAGAAAAAATTGTCTTGGCTATGTATATTTACGCTAATTTCATAACAGTGTTTACTGTATGTCAACAACCGTCTCCTTTGCATCCATTTTTATTATGTTCTAAAGACTTTTTATAGAAACATCTGAGACAAAATTGACACTTACATGAACCATAACAGGAAACTTCATGCTTGAGGGAAAAAAGATGACTTCTGAGCACACTTTTTTTTTCATCTGAAAAATCTGTTTTTATTTTAATTTCTTACTTTTTTTGACAATTCTGCTGTCCGTTCCAAAGCAGTAGACACCTTCAGCATCTCTTTTTTTTATGACAAAAGCAATCTCGTTCATTCCCCCCCCCCCCCCCCCCCCCCCCCTCTCTCTCTCTCTCTCTCTCTCTCTCTCTCTCTCTCTCTCTCTCTCTCTCTGGGATAACATTACCCAAGTTGGAATGACTTGAGCCGAGTCTGTAATTCCCATGAAGCTGCTCCCTCTCTCAGCAACTCAATCCCAGACCGTGGCCAATCGCACTGTGATATATCAAGAGCATTCTCTCCGGGCTCACTGCCTATTGACACCAGGAGCTGACCCTTTGTGTCTTCTTCAACCAAGAGCAGCACACACACACATTGGTAAAGCTGACTTCAGGTGAGATGAGTCTATGAAAACGATACCACAGACATTTGGCAGAGGGGCTTGTGAATTATTGTGCCTGTGAGCATCTTTGTCAGTTACAGAAATTGGCCTTTTGGACAGATAAGTACTTGACTTTAAGTTGGATATCCTGTGGGAAATTATGAAAAGTGAACCCTTTTGCCAAGTCAGAAATTTGTGTTATTCAAATGTATTTATGTAATTTTAAATTGACTTTTTTTCTTATTTAGATTTTCTTATTTTATTTGTTCAAAAAGTGTATTTGTTTTGCTTAGTTGTTCAGCACTCCAGGTCAACTTTTTGAAAAAATTTCAGGTTGAGGTTAGCTGAAAAGGAAAGACAATGCAGAAGTGAGTTATTACATTTTGGTGAAAGGCTATGAAGATACATATTTGTTTTCTTTGGAGTAATATCCAGTCATTCACTATAGGATTTGATTCAATTTTGAATTTGTGTTGATTTTTGACTTCCTGTTGACTTCAAGCTGGTTTGAAATCTGGCCAACTAGTCCATGCTTGTGACCATTTTTTCGAACAATCTGCCTATTTTGCCACAAACTAGTTTATGCATTAGCATGCAGAATCCCTTTATTTGAGAGATTTGCAGCTTTTTTAACAGCAGCCCAACACTTTCACTTTGACACGCTACTGTAATGACAACGAGACAGACATTGCTTGATATAAAACCCCAAACCCGTTTTTGATTTTAAAAAATCTAAAATTAAGGCACTAACATTTAAATTCTAATCTGAGTCAGCCATTGCTGTGTTTGCAAGCACCTCTCGCATCCGCTTATTCTCCCTCTCTCATGCACCATACAATCTGATGCAACATCTTGAGCATAAATGCAATAACAGAAAAAGAATAAGTTCTTATATTCCACATTTTCTCTAAATCCCCAGCACTGTTTGCATGTTCTGACCGTTTTCCATGTTGACAAATGGATTACTGGAGCAAGCAGTGACAGGTTTACCTGAGCATTACATCCTCAAAAAGAGAATTGTCAGATGGCATTGTGTATGTGTTTGTCTGTGATGGAGATGTAACCTCAGTTTACTTCAGTTCCCTTCGATCACCCTCATCAGCCTTCTCAGCAACCCCTCACTGACATCCTCAAGGTTCCTATGCTGATGGAAAACCTGTAAATATTAGTGAGTTTTAAAACTGTGATTATTCCTGAGACAAAAGCGTTTGGGGTGCCTGAAAATGCAAACTTTTGAAAACGGGTTTCAAAGTGCACGTTTTTGAAAACGGTCTCTGTATAAACAACAAAAACTCGAATTTCTGAAGATGATGATTTCATGGACATGCATATTACGTGTTCAGTCTATAGTGTTTCATCGGCATCTAATGACCTGGCAGCAGAATACGGCGTTTTTAGATGTTTTCGCGGATCCGTGTGAATGGATAGCAAAATAGGCATGTACTCGGAAAACTTAAAGGAAAAACTTCTCCATTTTAAGCATATCGTTTATCGTGTAAACATACCATAGATACACATGCAATATCGCTGACGAAAAAAATAAAAACTTCACCAAAATATCTTTGTTTTTGCCAAAAAAGAGAGGAGACAAATTATTACAGAATGTTTTTATTAAGTCTCTACTATGTGCTTGTGGTTGCCAGTTTTTTTACTTAATCTTTGCAATCTGGCAGCCATGCGCACGTGCTCTCTCCACAGTCCACACTGATCTGAAAACACTGACAAACATTGCTGGAGTTTAGCAATCTGCATTATTTTTTTATATGTAATATTTATATATATTTACATAATCTGCATTCTGATTTTTTTAAATGCATTTGATTTGACGGTAATGAAAATGAGAATGGAAATAGTACTGATAAATAATCTGTCATTTAAAAACCAGAATCTGCATTCTTAAATATAAAGGTTTCAAAACGGGGTTTTCTGCAACAATGCCATAAAAGAACCATTTTGGGTTCCACAAAGAACCTTTCAGTTTATATATTTTTTTTAAAGAACTTAACTTTTTTTTTTTCTTAGTTTGAAGAACCAAGAATAATCTAAAGAATATTTTTCCTGTATAAAGAACCTTTTGTGCAATGGAACAGTTCCATCAATGTTAAAGGCTCTTGATGGAACCATAGATACGAGTGTCTTCAATATGTTGTACTGTCTTCCATGGTTTCTGGAAGTTTTTTTCCCCCCTGAAAATGGTGTAGTGATGTAATTTTAATGTTTAGCCTATATAGTAGGCGATAAACAGTGACAAAAGAAGTATGTCCGAATTCACAGTACTCATAAAAGAGTAGACAAACATATCCAGATGACCTACTACCGGCGAGATTCTGAAGTGTGCATATGATGGACACTTTACTGTCCCATGAGGCCTCGGGAGAGGATTTGTAAATGGGAGTGAAGTGTCGAACTGACGCTGGAACGTCACATGATTATGACAACATGGTGAATGTAGTACGTCTGGATTACCTGCACTTTCAGAGGAAAAAAAGGTACAAAAGCTGTCACTGGTGCAGTACATTTCTAAAAGGTACACTTTTGTCCATTTTAGGTACTAATATGTACCTTTACGGTACCGATATGGTACCCTTTAGATAAAAAAGGGTATCTTAAAAAGATACCGCCCCAGTGACAGCTTTTATACCTTTTTCTGAGAGTGAGAGAGATTTTGGGCAGCCATTCTCTAACATAATGACCTGCATTGCTTTCCTCTGGCTTGTTTCTCCCAATCATGTCCTGCCATCTCTTTGTCTCTCAGTCAATGGTGGCAAAAGTCAGTGCCACACAGACACCTCACCACGAAGAAGAAGCCATCATCATTCCTTGTGTTCAGCCGATAACGCTGATTACTATAGTACCGAACTGCACTCTTAACGGCACATATTTCTATGTGGCAGGTTCCCCGCGCCTCTCGTTCCCTTCTCATTTTTTTCTACTTGTGGTTAATTCATCTATTCTTATGAGTCATTTAGTTCTTTAATTACCGTTAGCAGCAGATGCACAATGGAGTATTAATGTGAGTGGGTTTTACGGCCACTCCATCACCGCAAGACTGTGAAGTCTAAAGACATAATTGACGTGGAAGAGAGCTTGGAGATGAGGAGACAATATTTTGCAGATGGCTTTTCTTGTATGCTAGAAGGATGTTTATGGGTATACATCACACTAAAGGGCCAATAAACACAATCGTAATTCAATAACTGTCTTGATAGACGGAATCTGGCGTCGGATGCTGGATTGAGGTGTGTATTAAATGACAAGGGAAATTTAAATTAAATGATAGGGAGCGTGTGTCTATGCCACTGTTTCAGTGCATGCTTGTGCTTTTGTGTGTTAGGGATGGATCAGGATGGTCAACTAGTCATCCAATAACCAACTAATGGGTTAGTGAATTCAATTAGTTAATTTCCTGTCGTCTTTTTTTTTTGTACTTTAATTTTTTTTTAGCTTAATATTAGGGATGCACCATGTATTGATGCAATATCAGTTATTGGCTGATATTAGAGTTTTTATTATTTGTTTCATTATTAACATGTTCATTCTTGTAGTCATCCAACACTCAAAGTTAATCTTACTTTTTTTTATGTTAACATTTTACATTTACATCATTTATATACTTGGATTTTATTATTCATTTGTTATTTTATAAAAAAATGAATAATATAATAAAATAAATAATTAATACAATTTTAGGTAACACTTTATTTGGCAGTTTCTTTGTTACATGTAGTTACTATAGTAATAACTATAAATTGTGCATAATTACATGCAACTAAACATGCAACTAACCCTAAACCAAACCCTAATCATAACACTATATTAAGTAAATTTAGTAACTTAATATAACTCAGTGCTTAAATGTATAATTACAGTATTACAAAGACACCTTAAAATAAAGTGTAACCCTATTTTATTTTGTATTATTTCTATGAACACTAGCACCCTTTTGCAGTCACCTGGGTATCTCTGGACCCCAGAGATTCAGACAACCCATCAACTAGCCTATTTTGAAAATGTCATTTTGGACATTTCTGTGTGTCTTCATTTAAGGCCGAGAGAAAACAAGCCAGCATTCACGCACAGAGCTCAGCATACATCACCTTGTGTGTGTATTTGTGTATGTCTCCTTATGTCCGGCTCTATGAATGGATCCCCTCTCTTGCCATCTGTTGTTAAGCTGCTCTTGAGGCGGAGCTTCGGAATCCAAACAAACTGCAAACTGAGGCTGTCAGAGCCGCATAGCTGAGACGACCCCCAAGCCCGGGGTCACACATCCGTACCAGGCTCCACACAGCGCCCTGTTTACTCTCCCTATACCTCCTTCATCATCCCTCTCTTTTCTCTCCGTCCATCCATCAACAGTCATGCACCCCCACCTCCCGCCTTCCACATGGAAACAAATGCACAAACACACACATGCAAACACTCTCCCCTCATACTTTCATGCACCCTCTCGATCGCTTTTTATTATACTCGCTAGACGGAATGCTTGTCAACCCTAACCATTACCAGTCAGTGTTTTTTTTTTATTTATTTTTTTTAGACAGTGCTTATCTACTGCAATCATTCACCGAGCCTTACATGGTTTGAGCACAGCAATTTGATATGTTTAGTGTTGTCATTAATATTGATAGATTGGTAGAAAAGTGCAGCCTTGGGAGGGAGTAGTAATGGTTTGAAGTGGGTATATAACATTGATTTATTTATGTATTCTACATGAATTAGTTTAGAAATCTAAACAGCGAGCGTGTTTCCAAGAGGCAGTGATTCTACGAGCGCCTGTTTTCCATGTGAAGAGGCTTTTTGGAAATTGCATCAATTAGATACTTAACAGGAAGCTGACCGGCCCTCTTTTGCATTGCAGATAAATGTCCAATCTAGAAAACGAACAAAAGAAGGCAGAATTAGCAAGAGAAAGGAAAAACTCAATTAATACAAACAGATCTTCAGTACTTACGTTCTCATGCCAGTGAAGGAGCATTCCTGTAGCGTATGAATTTTAATTAGGTGACACTGACAGTGAATGGAGACTAACACTGTTTCACTTTTCACATGTGTTTTTAGTTAGGATATTAAAGGAAAGGTTCACCAAGTGTTTAACTACAAAGAGTAACTAACTTTGTCAGTGGTATTTTATAAACAATGAATATATTATTTCTGATGCTATTTCCGTATTCTGTTAGTTTCGTAGTGTCTTTATTATAGTTGAGGCCAGGTATTGGATTGTACTTTTTGCCTCTAAAACACTGTCAAAATATAATCTTTGCAGGTTTTAAATGTATTCTTTATTGAATTTACACTACCATTCAAAAGTTTGAAAATGACATTTGAAAATATATTAAAATAAAAAATGGTTATTTGAAATTGTAATAATACTGAACAATATTACTGTTTTACTGTGTTTTGATCAAATAAATGCAGCCGTAGGATGCATAAGAGAATTCTTTCAAAAGCATTTCCGTAAACCCCCAAACTTTTCAGCAGCAGTATATCTCCTTAAATGTTGGCCAGACTCGCATGGGTTTGGAGTGACACGTACTGTAAATAAGAATGAATAAATAACATCATTTTTATTTTGTTTCTTTAAGGATCACTCTCACAGCCTACTTTGTAATTTTCAACTAAAAGGAGACAGCAATGGATTGGGACTGGATTAAAATAAGATATTGGGAAAGCAATATGGTGGTGTATCCGGATTTTCTTTTTCCTTAAACTTTCTCATAAAACCTTGACAACTTTTAAACCTTCCCAGGAAGCCCTTAGGACCATCCTGCCAAAAAGAAAAGTCAATCTAATAACTGTGACATTTAAGAAAATGCACTCCAGTTCTGTGGAGAACAAGAAGATGTGCTTAGGCCACGACAGTGCTAAGCGCTAACCTATTAGCAGTCTTTTCTGTGTGTCGTGTCTGAGGAGCCTGATCTCCAGACCTCTTAACACTGTGTAAACAGCCTCCTCTACTTCACAATTGCCTCTGGGACACAGTTTCACCTGTACGCACATCTCCCACCAATTAAAGGCCCGGTTTTTAAAGTCTCATTTTTCAAAGTCAGGCCTGACTTGATGTACACAAAACCAGACCCTCAGAGATTAACACAAGCTATTGTCTTTACATATGTCCAGCATTTACTCTCTCATCACAGGTTTCATATCAGTGAAAAAAAATATTTTGTTCATTTTTGCCTCCTGACAAACATTAAATGGATACTTTTTTCTTTGGAGGTGTCTGTTATTTTGCTAAACTCTGGGGTTAACAGCCACTTTTACTAGTTAACAGCTCTGAAGCAAAACAATAGAACTGTGTGAGAAAGTCCATTTCTGTGTAGCTCACAGTATACTTTTAAATTTTACAATTCTGCTGGCATTGCCAGGCCCGATGAAATATGCAGACTTTTTATGAATTTTTGTTGCTGAATTTGTGTATAAGATAAGATAGGAAAGAATATGCTTTTCATTTACCTTTCACAATATTTCTATTTAGCTGGTCAAACCACATGGGGATTTGTCATGTGGAACCTGCCATTAAAAAGCCTGTTACTGTCACTTAAACTGTAAAACAATTATGAAAACGCATTTTATTCATATTTAGGATTTTAATGTTTTATTAATTACTTTATCCAACAGATATTACAAATGATGTTACTTTTTTATATTTTACATTTCTTATTTGTACTGTATTTACACCGTTTTGACGTAAATGTTTGAAACTAAAGTACAAAACCACGGCTAGAGACGACAAGATTTCGTCTAATTGGAATTTTTACTCAATCTTAGTTACTGATTTACTCTGAATATATAAAATTATATTCTTGAAAGGTAATTTTGTCTTGTTTTCCAGTTTAAAACAATCAGACTTGAATATATCTTGAAAAATGTAATAA